>JAVIAB010000051.1:113464540-114887040 GCA_032433765.1 Megaustenia siamemsis
GATCATGGACAATAGGACAACAGACAAGAAAATCACTGGAGTCTGTAGAAATGTGGTTTTACAGTAGAATGTTGAGAATACCATGGACAGCTAAGAAGAGTAATGAAAATGTTCTGCAAGATGCCAAAGCAAAAAGAGAGCTAATTTCCAATATTAGGAAGAAACAATCATCATTTTTTGACCATGTAATGAGAAAAGAACAATTGGAATATATTGTAACAACTGGAAAAATTGAGGGACGAAGAGAAAGAGGGAAGCAAAGAGAGAAAATACTAGACAGCTTAAGAGAATGGCTTGGCAGAAGGTCAACAACAAAAATGATAAAGAACTGTCGAGATCGAAAGTTGTGTAGAGACATGACCACCTACGCCAGTAGGCCCGGTACTTGATGATGACCAATGTTTACTCTCTCCATTATGACTCACCTATCAATGTTGACTCTCTCCATTATGACTCACCTATCAATGTTTACTCTCTCCATTATGACTCACCTACCAATGTTTACTCTCTCCATTATGACTCACCTACCAATGTTTACTCTCTCCATTATGACTCACCTACCAATGTTTACTCTCGCCATTATGACTCACCTACCATTGTTTACTCTCTCCATTATGACTCACCAACCAGTGTTTATTCTCTCCATTATGACTCAACTACCAATCTTTACTCACTCAGTTATGACTTGCCTACCAATGTTTACTTTCTCCATTATGACTCACCTATCAATGTTTACTCTCTCCATTATGACTCACCTATCAATGTTTACACTCTCCATCATGACTCACCTACCAATGTTTACTTTCTCCATTATGACTCACCTATCAATGTTTACTCTCTCCATTATGACTCACCCATCAATGTTTACTCTCTCCATTATGACTCACATATCAATGTTTACTCTCTCTATTATGACCCACCTACCAATGTTTACACTCTCCATCATGACTCACCTACCAATGTTTACTTTCTCCATTATGACTCACCTACCAATGTTTACTTTCTCCATTATGACCCACCTACCAATGTTTACACTCTCCATTATGACCCACCTACCAATGTTTACTTTCTCCATTATGACTCACCTACCAATGTTTACTCACTCCATAACGACTCACCTACCAATGTTTACTTTCCCCATTATGACTCACCTACCAATGTTTACTCTCTCCATTATGACTCACCTACCAGTGTTTATTTTCCCCATTGTGACTCAGCTACCAATATTTACTTTCTCCATTATGACTCACCTACCTATGTTTACTTTCTCCATTAAGACTCAATCGTATATTTCGATATTAGATTTTCAATGTCCAATAGTTTTCTATGCTTTTAACTTAAACGATGAAGTCCTCCTTTATGCGGCCTTTATTCTCCAGCCCCACAAAAATCGTTCGACAGAGATTGAGAAGAGTCATTAATCTAGTTTCTTTTGCTTTTATTATATTTATTTCTCTATTTAATCTTGTTCTCCTGATGATCCTAGTGTTGTCTCGTAGGGAATGTCTGACATCAACCAATATTCAAAATTTCCATTTTTTCCCCCCCATTATATACACAGTGATATCTCTAGTGCAGTTCATGACTATTCGTAGCTCTTCATTTTAAAACACGTTTTAGTTATTAGAATTGCAAATGGTGCAGTGATTCAAGTACCCAGTAGTATCGGACTCGCATAACGCAGAAGAGACTATAGGATAATGTATTTAAAAATACAAATTGTGGAATATTTCTCAATAGCAATATCAATACTTCTGCAAAATATACCATATTAAACTTAACTGCAGTCGTGCTTTTAAAAGTAAAATTATGTTAAATTATTATAGGGATTAATCTCTCCAAATGCGTCAAGATTTGATCTTAAAAAATCGTCAAATAAAAAGTGAATTATGAGTGGATACAATAGGAATAATTTTTAACTTGTTCAAAAGTTCGGCGGAAGTGTTTTTAAACAGGTACAGCAGTACAGCATGTTTTTGAGCTGGTACAGCAATGCAGCAGTCTATAACGAGTGTTTTTTGAGCTGGTACAGCAATGCAGCAGTCTATAACTAGTGTTTTTGAGCTGGTACAGCAATGCAGCAGTCTATAACGAGTGTTTTTGAGCTGGTACAGCAATGCAGCAGTCTATAACGAGTGTTTTTGAGCTGGTACAGCAATGCAGCAGTCTATAACTAGTGTTTTTGAGCTGGTACAGCAATGCAGCAGTCTATAACGAGTGTTTTTGAGCTGGTACCTCAATTCAGCAGTCTATAAGGAGTGTTTTTGAGCTGGTACAGCAATGCAGCAGTCTATAACGAGTGTTTTTGAGCTTGTACAGCAATGCAGCCGTCTATAACGAGTGTTTCTGAGCTGGTACATCAATGCAGCAGTCCATAACGAGTATTTTTGAGCTAGTACTGAAAAGCCGTATTTTTAGCTAGTGTTGTATGATTGTTTTGAGCTTACAAAATATAAGTGCTTTTGAGCGGGTACAGCTGAAGTGTTTTTAACTGAACAGCTTTAGGTAAAGTTACAAACGGTGAATTGCTGTGTCGAAAGGAGATGTCAAGTATATTTATATCCTTCAACAGCATCGTCCAAATACTTCTAAGCCACTTGTGCCGAATGCAGAAGGCTCTCCTTTTCTTAACGGTCACACGTTAAGTGGATGTGGATGCGTTATGTCGCTAGTTTTACGCCAAAGCCGCTATACTTGCGACTTTCTGTCGTACACATCCATCTTCGGCATAAGTCGATATTTTTTTGAACAATTATTGTCCGAGCGACGGCCACTATTGGCATTTTCTGTCGACTTTTATCCGCCCAGGATTCTTTAAATTGCGCAACTGCACAGGAGACCTGGCTTTTTCCCCGTTTTCTGAGAGCGCTAGGATTTCACAACCTAGAGACCAGGAGACGGTAACGTAGCGAGAAAACATGGAATTTATTTTGGGGGAAATTCCCGTCGCATGTGGCAGGTTTTGAACCCGGGACCTTTCTTCCAGCGGCTGACGTCATACCACTAGTCTACCCAGTTGCAGCTGGAGGGTCGATCTCTAAAGCTAGCTACGCGGAGAAACAGTTTTTTAACAAAAGAAATTAAAGGATATCCCGTCTACATTACAAAGTCTGTGAACGTTTCATAAGGGTCCTTGATATGAACATAACTGAAGGGGTCTAGTTGGCTAAAGACAAAATCCAGCTTGAGATAAACAATGAACATTTCCATGAGATCAGCAGCACTCATTTGAAGAAGATTTTTCCCATTCTGGACGCGCACAAAAAAAGACAAATCAACCTCTGACAAAATCCTTACACGAGCACTAATTCCAGTGTCTCTTAAGACTGACAGGATCCTGCTGCAACGACTACTATGGTATTTAACTGGTAAGGGTTACCGTTTTCTGGTTAAATTAAAAATAATGCAGGCTATGTAGTTTTGTAAATAGTACAGGCTCAACTTCTTGAAGACGGCAATTTTCTTCTTTGGACTTCAGTAATTCGACATACCCACATCAATCATCTTTAAATGCGAGCACGCATGCGAAAGTGGAACATCCCTTGAGCTGACATTTAAGACCAGCATGGGAAGTCTTTACAGTTAAAGCGTTAAAATAGATTAGATCAACTATTTGTTTAAATTCAGTTGCAGCTCAGGTTCGGGAGAAAAAATTGTAAACCTTCCCTTTTTCGTTTACGATGGCCACTGATGTGTGAAATGATCACCGGAAAAAGAAAACATTAATTTCTGTAAAGTTTGACTGAAATCGTGAATGATGCAGTGATAGAAGACTTAGATTAGTAAATGTTGATTTAATTCCCCACAAGAAATATAAATCTGCAATGTTTTTCCTTTTATTTATTTCTAATGGGCGTATGTTTATCGGGCACATCATGAGAACAGGAAATTAAAATACTTGTTACAACTGACAAAAAACAGGGAAAGAGATATTGCAGACGACAAAGAGATACGATATTAAATAGGTTTGTGTCGTGACACAATAAACAATCAACGCCAGAATTGATATGTTGCACCTGTGGTCAGAGAATTGTGACAGGACATGATCACCTACGCCAACCGATATGGCACATGATGATAGTGATAAAACTATGTGCACATATTTGTTACTTCTCTAGTTATACATTTTGTTTTCCACAACCACAAATCAAACTCGTGGTGGGGAAGATATACAATTATTTACAGCTTGTTATCATTATCAATAAATATGAATATACGAAATATAGAAAAAGGAATATGAAAATGATATGTCTGTTTAAAACTGTTATATGGATTGAAGCACGGGCTATGGTAAGAGACCAGAAAAGAAAATTGAGGCCCTAGAAATGAATGTAGATTTACAGAAGAGTGGAATGAGCTGATGGAAGGAGATGAGAAGCGAATAATGAAGTTATGAAGCAACAGAAAATGAAGAACGAACTATGGATACATTGATGTCAAGGCACATAGCTTCGGACATATAACAAGACATACCAACATAAGGAAAGTCATTTTAGAAGATGAAGTGCGGAGAAAAAAAAACAAAATCTGGCAAAGATTCAAGGGAACTGACAACATCAAAAGGCGGACCCGGAAGTTAGTCAATGAGTTTACCATCAATGCCAAGAGGCGGGCACGGAAACCAGTCAATAAGTGTACCATCAAGGCAAGAGACAGAGTGGAACGACATAGCTCAACCTTCGGTCTGAAGATGGCACATGATGGTGCTTTATAAGCTTTTCTTTGTATCTTCTTGAAGACGGTTCTCTGTCGCGATGTTCTGATAAGTTTTCTTACGGCGTAAAGATGTAATCACACCATTTGTGTGCTATATCTTATTTTTATTTTCTATCGCCACCTTTGCTGCAAAATCGCATAACTCTATGCAAATCCCAACTCAAATGTTGCTAAATATTTACGCCCACACTTAGACAGGTATGCTGTCAATATAAACAACGGATATGCGGCAAAAAATGTCAAAGATTACCACTCAACGTTACTTAAACATGTCTTCGTGATAACCTTTCTGCTATAGCCTCAAAACATTACATGGATCTGTCGCAACGAAATCTCGTGTTAAGCATGTATCAACTGTCGCTACAGAGTAATGTTTTATAGAGCTCTTGAGGCGTGTTCCTTATCTTGTTGCCGTTTCTGGGTTCTGTATCGTCGGCTTCCGCATTACCATGCCATGGCTGCTAACGATTTATGCACAGCTCCAGACAGAAGCGAAGCTGATTGGAGACATTAATGGCTCCACACAACCACACAAACAATATTTCTTTTATTATTTATCGCTTTTGTATGAGAGAAGTCTAATTTATATTGATTGCTAACACAATGTAAATTGTCATGTAATGATTTCGACTGAATAAGAGAAATAGGAATAAAGCGGAGATAAATGACCAGGAAGAAGAGAAATATCATCAAGGATTATACGAACTGGCATGGGCGATACTGTATCTCGGCAACACCGTGCCACTAACATTATCTATCATGTCAGATTATTGACTTTATATAAAACTGTCCATTATCTGTGTGTGAGTTGCTTAATATGATGGCTTCGCTACCCAAACAGTGTGGGTTCGTTCTCATACGAAGATGTTCCAGAAGCCTGATAATAATAGAACGAGTACCAGGTTCGCAAACTGGGGAAGGTAACAACAGCTAGTGAGCATTTACAGTGGTGATGCCAGCTTTATGATGATCTTTTTAACATCCTCACATCTGTGTTTCTTTACTTCGATAATTGATAATGCTGACACAGTTTCGTTTAGAAATGGTTGGTAATATTAATCATGTCACAAAACTATAAACATTTCATCGTGGAGTTTCTCTCTCTCTCTCTCTCTCTCTCTGCGATCAAGACTCAATCAGAGTAGGATTCCAGACTCTCACATGAAGACAGCTGTCTGTTTAAGTGAATTGATCGACCCCACAGACAGAACATTATAATTAGAGTCTGTTAGATCCACTCTGATTGAATACCTGTTAAAACGTTGCACTGTGTTCTGCGCCAGTGGCCCAGTGCATCCGATTTCAGCCAGCATTTTATTCAGGTTTGCTTTCCTTAGCCTTTGATTGTCCCCAATCTTCCTGCAAGGCAGCAGATTGTCTTTTCTGTAGGGGGATTCTCCTTAGATGGTCGGCCCTCCCAGGTTTACGAACACCATCTGCCCGAGTCACTAGAGGTGACTAACACAGACATGCACACACAAAAATATGAGATGTGACTAACACTGACATGCACACAACGATATGAGGCATGACTAACACTGACACAC
This sequence comes from Megaustenia siamemsis, assembly GCA_032433765.1. Lineage (NCBI taxonomy): Eukaryota > Metazoa > Mollusca > Gastropoda > Stylommatophora > Ariophantidae > Megaustenia > Megaustenia siamemsis. Next base: position 113,470,804 of record JAVIAB010000051.1, read on the forward strand.
CAAGATATGAGGCATGACTAACACTGACACACACCAAGATATGAGGCATGACTAACACTGACACACACCAAGATATGAGAAATGACTAACACAGACACACATAAGTCACGACGTCGCTGAAGTTTCTTCAAAAATTATGTTCCTCTTTATAAGGTTCAATCAATCAATCACTCAATCACAAAAGCAAGAAACTCTTTTCATTCATCCTGGAAAACAACCCTGCTGTCCTATCTGAGAAAGCTCCTCAAGCCCATCCGAAATAAAGCGATTCTCATTTCTAACGTGATCAGTTGTAAACATCAATCGTTTGCCCTTGAGAACATCATCAACATCGACCCAGAAATCTGTGTCAGACACAAAAACTACACTCATGATGTACACTCTGACAAAACAAATGACGGGAAGAAATTCCAACAAAGAACCTCACAGGACGAACATGATAAAATAGAATTAAAACTTTATACAACCCGGACAGTAAAGACGTGTCTAGTGCTATTGGTTTCCTAGGAAAGATAGCTATGATTACAAATAACTGTTGCCTTGCGTGGAGAGTAAGTGAAAAGCAAATATTAGAGACCATCTCCCGTATAACGCATGCTGATTACGGACGCAATGGACCGCACGATACAAAGGACAGTGCAGTGCAATCGATTAATAAGCTGTGTAAAAACAAGATGGACACATACGTCGACAAATAACTTTTCATTTTTCTAATTTCATTTGGATCTCCACCACTGCCTTTCTCTTCCTGTCTCTCTCTCTCTCTCTCTCTCTCTCTCTCTCTCTCTCTCCTCTTTCTCTGCATCTCTCTTTCTCTGTCTTCATGACTCTAAATTCCTTTAGATCTACACCGATGCATTTCTCCAGTATCCCTCACAATTTCTCTTCATGCATCCAGCTTCTCCTAGATCTACAGCAATTCTTGTATGCAGTATTTGGAGACGACATTTTCGTTTATAGTTTAAACAGGTCGACTTTCCCTTTCCAGATCTCCAAAAAACATGCATACTTTGATTTTGTTCCGTTTTATTTCCATGAAACTCGTATCAGTTTTATATTGATCTTTTAACCCAAACCAGAAACTTTTTTTCATCGCAAATGTTAATCATTGTCCGTGAAACTTTTTTAGAAACCAAAAACGAACTTGTAGCTTATTTATAGCACATTTAGAAAGTACAATAAAATGTCCAACTAAGAAGACATTCATTATTTATATAAACATAGTAGGAAGCAAAACATTTCATTTTAGAATAACATTAATTAAGGAAAAAAAACAATTAAGTCAATAAAAGACTGCAAAGTTTTAAAACATTATATACTGCTTTCTGGAGTGTTCAAAATGATTATGTAAACAATTTATTTTGGAAAAACCATACCTAACCCATCCTCATCTTTCTTGTTGTTGTTGTTGTTGTTCTTCCTCTTCTTCTGTGATCAACTTCAGCTACTATGAGTCTAGATCGACAAGGATCACGAACAGTGTGTTAAGTTTCAGCCTCTCTGGTTTCACATATTTGTGTCGTGCAGAGCTGCTTCCGTGTGCCAAGTTTTCAAACATGTCACGTGTTCACTCAAACAGAACTTATTTATAGATTTACATATTTTGCTTCCAAAAACTGAAAACTTTGAAAATGATATTGAAAAACAAAGCATGGGGTTTCTAAGTGAAAATATCAACAACAAAAAAACATCGATTCAACAATCTGTGTCTTCGCCACTGGTGTCTTAATCGGTTGTGTGATTTTATCGTCAAGTTGACAAATATATGAAGAAATCAATTTGTGGAGATTACCAATATAAATCGACTAATCGTGTTCTGCGGGCGGAGATAACTATGAAGTATTAAAGAAGTGACGCAATTAATGGTAACAGATCCTGCTTTTATTAAACCAATTCAAAATTATATACTTTTTTTTTTCTACAGCGCTTTGGTATAGGGATTCGTGAATATTCTTTACTTAGTGTAGCATCCATTTTTGCTGTACCTAGAGACACCTTCATAACCGGCATCAACGATTTTACTTTTGAGAACCGCTTCAATGATATCTCCCTGATACCACCGACTCGTCATTATTGTAACGTAGCTGAGAATTGCTTCTAAGCAGCGCAACTTCACCCTAGCCCTAGTCCGACACCAACTCTCCAGAAGTCGAGTAAGTTTAAGGAAGCTTTGAGGGGGCCTATATCAGATGTGAACCCTACAGCTTCTGTGCTCTAACTCTGGCTACTCAGTATAAGGAAGCTTTGAGGGGGCCTATATCAGATGTGAACCCTACAGCTTCTGTGCTCTAAATCTGGCTACTCAGTTTGAGGAAGCTTTGAGGGGGCCTATATCAGATGTGAACCCTACAGCTTCTGTGCTCTAAATCTGGCTACTCAGTTTGAGGAAGCTTTGAGGGGGCCTATATCAGATGTGAACCCTACAGCTTCTGTGCTCTAACTCTGGCTACTCAGTTTGAGGAAGCTTTGAGGGGGCCTATATCAGATGTGAACCCTACAGCTTCTGTGCTCTAACTCTGGCTACTCATTAAGGAAGCTTTGAGGGGGCCTATATCAGATGTGAACCCTACAGCTTCTGTGCTCTAACTCTGGCTACTCAGTATAAGGAAGCTTTGAGGGGCCTATATCAGATGTGAACCCTACAGCTTCTGTGCTCTAAATCTGGCTACTCAGTTTGAGGAAGCTTTGAGGGGGCCTATATCAGATGTGAACCCTACAGCTTCTGTGCTCTAACTCTGGCTACTCAGTTTGAGGAAGCTTTGAGGGGGCCTATATCAGATGTGAACCCTACAGCTTCTGTGCTCTAACTCTGGCTACTCAGTTTGAGGAAGCTTTGAGGGGGCCTATATCAGATGTGAACCCTACAGCTTCTGTGCTCTAACTCTGGCTGCTCATTAAGGAAGCTTTGAGGGGGCCTATATCAGATGTGAACCCTACAGCTTCTGTGCTCTAACTCTGGCTGCTCATTAAGGAAACTTTGAGGGGGCCTATATCAGATGTGAACCCTACAGCTTCTGTGCTCTAACTCTGCTCAGTTTGAGGAAACTTTGAGGGGGCCTATATCAGATGTGAACCCTACAGCTTCTGTGCTCTAACTCTGGCTACTCAGTTTGAGCAAACTTTGAGGGGGCCTATATCAAATGTGAACCCTACAGCTTCTGTGCTCTAACTCTGGTGCTCATTAAGGAAGCTTTGAGAGGGCCTATATTAGATGTGAACCCTACAGCTTTTGTTCTCTAATTCTGGCTACTCAGTTTGAGGACGCTTTGAGGGGGCATATATCAGATGTGAATCCTGCAGCTGTTGTTCTCTAATTCTGGCTGCTTTTTCATTCAGAAAATTCAAGAGCTTGAAAAGTTTATGGGTCTACAGTGGAAAAGGACTTCGCAATTGTAGTTCTATCGATTTCAGTATAACATTATTTTATTGACTGGTTTATTGTTCATTTTAAATGACAGGAAATGGTCTGAGATTTAAGATCGGAAATGAAGAAATGAGGGGGAAAAAGCTAGGAATAACACCCGCCATAGAATATATATAGAAACAACAGATACAATAGTTTGACCACGTGACAAGACAGAAAAATCATAACACAACACAACGAGCCTTCAATAAATGTTGCGAGAACACTAGACCCAAGGGTCGACAACGAAAAAGATGAATTGACGGAATATTAGAAACACTGGCAAGCATAACACCAGCAGATACGAACAGAAGGGCAAAAGACCGTAAATTATATTTCCCCCCCCCTCCCTAGACGCTGAAAGGCAAATGATGAAGGAAAGAAGAGGAAGAAACAAGAAAAAGAATGAAGAAGAAAGAGAGACTTCCTATATATTAAATACACACGCGCGCACACACACATACACCAGAAAGAAATCAAGTATGTGTGAGCTTCGGTTGAAGTATATGTGATGTCAGAGTTAGTTCTGTCTTTGTCTAGTTGCTACATTACTCGCCGTACCTCTCATTGCCAGGAGTCAATTTCTTCTATTTTTAGTCTTCTGTTTATGTGTCCTATATGTTTGATAATGACTTGTCCATAGATTGGTGTTTGTCCCTTTCTTGGGAAGGATACAGATTACAAGAGTGTATGTTTCTCTAATAACATTCGATGGAAGGAAGATGCACCACGGAAATAAAGCGCTGAATAGTTCAGGCCAAAATAGCATGTAAGAAAATGAAAAATGTCTTGTGAAACAATTCAACGTCCATAGAAGTGAGAAAGAAATTCCATCTATGCTGTATAGAGAATATATAATTCTGACCTATGGGATCGAATCATGAATAGTGGACAAACACACGAAAAAAAATACGATTAGATGCCACAGAAATAGGATTTCTCAGAAGAATATGGAATGTTCTCTGAACGGCTAAAAAGACTAAGCGGAGATTCTCAAAGAGGCCAATACAAAAAAGGGAACTCTTAAAAACAGAAAGAAGTAATCGACTTTTTCGGGCACATCATGATAAGTGGAAAGTTGGAATACTTGATTACAACTGGTAAAATATAGGGAAAGAGGTAATGCAGACGACAAAAAGAGAAGATACTAGATTGTAAAACAAAAACAAACCGCACACCTATCTCCTGAAAAATACATACACAAATATAGATAATGTGGATAGACAGCTACAGTCAGCTTTAGTTTACGACCGCAACTGGTGATACGAGCTCTTGCAGATACCCCTGCGCTCTCATTACTGCTATATCTGACAACGCCATGCATACCAGTTTGTAACGAGCCCATCTTCTCTAATTAAAGCATTCAAGATATGTTGCTACTATAAATAGCTAGTGACTAACTCGAATGGCGCGAGATTACAGGCTACACAGACTCACTTGATGGATTTCATTACCAACATTAAAAACAAATGGAAGCATTTATCTGGACAGACATTGCCTTCCTAAATACAAGTTAAGAAATTAAAAAAAAAAAGGAAATAAAATAAAACAAGAAACAGAAACCCACAAAGCAGGTTTCGCATGTCCCACAATCCATCAGTACTTATCTCAAAAAAGTCTACAGTTCTGTTACGTCACAACGGACCACAGAATATCTATAGCTTGTTTCATAACTCGTGCCCAACTTTTAAAATCGATAGCTTTTTAACCGCTTGTTGTAAGTTGTTCAAAATTTGCATGTAAAGTTATAATGATTAGAACCCAACAGGGAATTAATTTCATTAAAAAAACATTTGGTTATTATTGTTGCTTATTTGATTTATATAAATTTATAACGACCCATTGATGTAGTCAAAACTTAATGTTTACAGTATTTTAAGTTAAAAATAGCGAGTAAAAATCCATACACGGTAAAATTTACGTGTTTGCACGCTTTCCGTGGTTTTTTGACACAATTAGACACTTCTAAAAAACACGAGAAATTGTGTGTTCTATTTCCGTTCATTCATAGGTGTGACGTGGAACGATAACATTTATCATGAGTCTTAAAATGAAATTCTGCAGTTTACAAAACATCGCAATAAAAATGTATGACTATTTTTGCAAAGAGGCTAAACGAGGAAGATTATTTCATTCTTTAGAAAACCCTGAAAATAGGACAAGACACATTTTGGATTTATCTAAACGGTCATTTAATCGCTGGATTCAAGCACGTGACCGTCAATGTTCAAAATATACAAAATCACAAGGAAGAGCAAAAATGTTGGATAATTTCGACAGTGAACTTATTAGAAGTGAAATTCGCAAAATGTTGGGTATGAATGAAACGGTTACAATAAGAAAATTAAAAGTATCGCTGAAAAAGAACAACAGTATTGAAATATCAAAGTCTACATTATGGAGGAATGTGAGAGCTGCAGGCTTTACATTAAGAAAGTATTCCAATGGACGAAACATCATCTGTGAGAAGCCACATATAGTAGTCATGAGAAGCAAGTACTTACGTGAAGTAAAAGAGGTGCGCAAGCAAGGTTATGATATTGTGTACTTGGATGAAACATGGATCAATGCTCACCACAATAACCAAAGGGAATGGCAGTCATCAGATGGAAAGATTAAGAGATTAATACCTAGCAGTAAAGGACAGCGCTTGATAATTGATCATGCAGGTAGTCGACAACATGGACTAATACAGAATGCAGAGCTCATTTTTCTTTCAAAATCCATAGACAATCGGGATTATCACTCTGAGATGAATGGTCACATATTTAGACATTGGATTGAAAAATTTGTTCTCCCATCACTAGATCGACCATCTTGCCTAATAATGGACAATGCAGCGTACCACAACATTGTTGCACTTGAAGATAAAGTCCCGACGTCATCCAGTACAAAAGATGTTATTAAGATATGGCTCACAAAGGAGCACATACAATTTAATAACATGTACTTAAAACCTGAATTACTATCTCTAGTAAAGCAAAAACAAAGGACAAAGATTTTTCAAATAGATAAGATTATCCAAGAGCACGGTCATATAAGTTTGAGGCTGCCACCTTACCATGTTCATTTAAATCCAATAGAACTAATCTGGGCAAAATTAAAAGGACAAGTGGCAGATGAAAATACAACATTCAAAATATGCGATGTAAAGACTCTTGCTAATCTCGCTTTATTAAATATAGACAAAGATTATTGGGCTAAATGTGAAGACCACGTCTTAAAACAGGAAGAGGAATATTGGAAAAATGATGGTTTGTGGAATGTTCAACCCCAAACAGTTATTAATCTTTTAGACTCGTCTGATTCAGAATGAAAGTATATAGCCCCCACAATGTTGGCCCCTATATTACCTTAAATTAGTTCAACAAACGGTCCTTATCAGGACCACACAACTATGAAAATTGGACATACAGGTATACCTTGATATTATCGTCCGTCCTCGAACTGAGAAGACAATAATTCTCCTGGTGTTTTGTCTTATTAGGTTATTTCCCCATTACGGCCACGCCTTTACCTAGTGAAAATTAATCATAGACCAGCAACTACGGTAATTTCTATTATTTAGAGGTTCACAATTTACAATTTTGACAAACATCAAAGAAATTCGCCGCTTTAAGAAAACTGCAGCTGCAAGATATTTGTTAAATATACATTTAAAGGGTCTTTTGCATTCTAATAACATTTGGAAAATTTCAACAGTATTTAACAAACGGTTACTGGGTAATAGCGTTTTGAAGTTGGGCACGTGATTTGAAACGAGCTATAGAGCTGCATGTAGGTGCAGAATGTGTGAACTGTTATTAACGAATACTTGAACTGGTTTTCTATTGTAGTCAAAACACAAACGTCAATGGCACACATTAAGATTGAGTTCTCACCGACCATTTCGCAGGCCGACAGTGCACTGACTTGTGAGGTGCAAACATTTACAGACACCTATTGTCTGGACGAGCAGTCTTGTCGTTTTGTGCAGTGTGTAGTGGGTGTAGTAAAGGCTGCAATGTCATCATCGGTACTTGTCACGGCTACTGTCACATGGGATCTATGGACACGACTGTTCCGGGTTTTGTCTCAGTGTCTGTCCTTTATTTGAGGAAAAATCTGGAAAATTCCTACATTGTAAACATCTTGGCTATACCTGTAATGACACTTGTCCAGATGGTAATTTTTGGCTACAGTGCGAACAGATGTGTTCTGATGGCTGTGACATCATATGTACTCTCAAATGTCCGGACAACTGTTTCAACGACACCTGTCAACAGTCGATCGGGAATCTGTACATGCAAGAGAACGTTCTATGGGTCAGACTGCACTCTCAAAACTCCGGACAACTGTTTAACTAAACCTGTGATTCTCACGTTCAGAAGAGTCTGCCGACTACAACAAGCCCAAGCATATGGACACTTTAATGTGTTTCTGTGCTAGACATGGTTCATTTTTGGTGTTTTTTGGTGAAGCCATGGCTCATATCTTGCTGTGTTTCTGTCCTAGCCATGGCTCATATCTTAGCTTGTGTGTGCTGGCCATGGCTCATATCTTGGTGTGTGTCATGTTAGTCATATCTCATATCTCGGTGTGTCCGTGTTAATCATGTCTCATATCTTTATGTGTGTCTGTGTTTAGTCATATCTCATATCTTTATGTGTGTCTGTGTTTAGTCATATGTCATATCTTTGTGTGTGCATGTCTGGGTTAGTGATATCTCATATCTTTGTGTGCATGTTTATGTTAGTCATATCTCATATCTTTGTGTGTGCATGTCTATGTTTGTCATATCTCATATCCTTGTGTGTGCTTGGCTATGTTAGTCCCATCTCATATCTTTGTGTGTGCATATCTATGTTAGTCATATCTCTTATCTTTGTGTGCATGTCTATGTTATGCATGTGTCATATCTTTGTGTGTGCATGTCAATGTCAGTTATATCTCAAATCTTTATGTGCATGTTTATGTTAGTCATGTGTCATATATCTTGATGTGTGTCAGTGTTAGTCATGCCTCGTATCGCTGTGTGCATGTCTGTGTTAGTCACATCTCACATCTTTGTGTGTCCGTGTCTGTGTTAGTCACCTCTAGTGACTCGGGCAGATGGTGATCGTAAACCTGGGAGGGCCTACCATCTAAGGGCAGAATCCCCCTACAGAAAAGATCATCTGCTGCCTTGCAGGAAGATTGGGGACAATCAAAGGCTAGGGAAAGCAAACCCGAATAAAATACTGGCTGAAATCGGATGCACTGGGCCACTGGCGCAGAACACAGTGCAACGTATTAACGGGTGTTCAGTCAGAGTGGATCTGACAGACTCTAATTGTGATGTTCTGTCTGTGGGGGCGATCAACACACTTAGCCTGACAGCTGACTTCATATGAGAGTCTGGAATCCTTACTCTGATTGAGTCCTGAACGCAGAGAGAGAGAGAGAGAGAGAGAGAGAACTGGTTTTACGTTCTCTTGCATGTCCAACATTCCCAACGGTGCTTCAGATGAAAACTGTCTGTATGTCAAAGCTGACTGTTTACCAAGAATCAGTGAAACGGAAATGATCAAGATCCTATTCAATCCCCTCGTGGTGAACCCGGCATTAGACTAATTTTCTAGATAAGGAAATAGAAATCTCAAAGAAAAGTCAACCTGGCATTAGACTAACTAATCTAGATAAGGAAATAGAGATCTCAAAGAAAAGTCAACCTGGCATTAGACTAACTTACCTAGATAAGGAAATAGAGATCTCAAAGAAAAGGCAACCCGGCATTAGACTAACTTATCTAGATAAGGAATAGAGATCTCAAAGAAAAGGCAACCCGGCATTAGACTAACTTATCCAGATAAGGAAATAGAGATCTCAAAGAAAAGTCAACCCGGCATTAGACTAACTTATCTAGATAAGGAAATAGAGATCTCAAAGAAAAGTCAACCCGACATTAGACTAACTTATCTAGATAAGGAAATAGAGATCTCAAAGAAAAGGCAACCCGGCATTAGACTAACTTTCTAGATAAGGAAATAGAGATCTCAAAGAAAAGGCAACCCGGCATTAGACTAACTTTCTAGATAAGGAAATAGAGATCTCAAAGAAAAGGCAACCCGGCATTAGACTAACTTACCTAGATAAGGAAATAGATATCTCAAAGAAAAGGCAACCCGATATTAGACTAACTTTCTAGATAAGGAAATAGATATCTCAAAGAAAAGGCAACCCGATATTAGACTAACTTTCTAGATAAGGAAATAGATATCTCAAAGAAAAGGCAACCCGATATAGACTAACTTTCTAGATAAGGAAATAGATATCTCAAAGAAAAGGCAACCCGATATTAGACTAACTTATCTGGATAAGGAAAAAGAGACCTCAAAGAAAAGTCAACCCGATATTAGACTAACTTATCTGGATAAGGAAAAAGAGACCTCAAAGAAAAGTCAACCCGACATTAGACTAACTTTCTAGATAAGGAAATAGAGACCTCAAAGAAAAGTCAACCTGGCATTAGACTAACTTATCTGGATAAGGAAAAAGAGACCTCAAAGAAAAGTCAACCTGGCATTAGACTAACTTATCTGGATAAGGAAAAAGAGACCTCAAAGAAAAGTCAACCTGGCATTAGACTAACTTATCTGGATAAGGAAATAGAGATCTCAAAGAAAAGTCAACCTGGCATTAGACTAACTTATCTGGATAAGGAAAAAGAGATCTCAACAGAGGCAACCCGACATTAGACAAACTTGTCTAGATAAAGAAATAGAGATCTCAAAGAAAAGGCAACCCGGCATTAGACTAACTTGTGTAGATAAGGAAATAGAGATCTCAAAGAAAAGACAACCCGGCATTAGACTAACTTATCTAGATAAGGAATAGAGATCTCAAAGAAAAGTCAACCCGACATTAGACTAACTTATCTACTAAACACAATTCAAACAAGACAAATGCGATTTTTGGGGCATAATAAAAAAGACACAACAAACTACTAAAAGTAATCTTGGAAGGAAAAATACAGAGTAAAAGAGGCAGAGCTAGACCAAGACTAACGTGGACGACTAACATCAAAAGATGGACAAGTCATCCTCTGATAACTTGCACCATGAAAACAAAAGACAGAGCAGAATGGCGCTTCACGGTAGCCAACCTTCGATGCGGAGACGGCACCCTATAATGATGATCTGGCTAAGGAAATAGTGATCTCAAAGAAAATGCAACTCGTTAGCATTCATTTTATGAAAAAACTAAAATTGTATTCAACAAATTGCTTCTGATCCATGACACTGTTATGACATCGAAACAAGATCATCAAATTACTTTGTCTAAAGATTAAAGTAATAAAGTTCAAACTGAACATAAAACACATGAATAGATCAAAGCCATGTTTAAACAAAAACGGAACAAACCGATAAACTGCTACATTAGTTACATAAGCAAGAATACAAATCAGGATTAAAACATGTTGGATTGGATTAAGTTGTATACAGGAAACAGTTGAGTTAAGAAAGACATTTAATGATCGCAAATGACATCAAACACGATGACTTGAAACATGTTTGCTGAATACAATCTGTCCTTTACAGGAAGTTGAAAGGATGAAGAAGACGTAAGGTATAAGAAGAATTGTAGAAGAGAAATTCAAACATAAACAGGTAGCTTATATCTCGTTACATAAATAATGTTCAACTTGTTGGACAAATCAGTGCATGTCTCATAAAAGTTAGTTTAGTACGTTAAAATATAACTCATCAAACGTTTGGGGAAATAATGAGATAATTCAAACATGCTTTGAGAATGTTAAAGAAATCAGGGTCATCCATTAGACCAAAGATGCGAATTCAAGTCAAGAAAGAAAATGTGGAGTTTGTAAAAGAAGTAGAAGAGTGAGATGAAAACTGCAATGAAGATTTCTGTGCTGACGTCACGAGACAAAAATTACTGTTATGACGCCGTAGTTAGCACGACCAAAGTGAGTCACTAGAGACGGTGAGAACGCAGAAAATAAAACATGGCTCCAGACAAAAGTGTGTCACATCATCTAATCAACTATCTCAGAACTGTAAAAATATGCCAGAAGTTGTACAGAAATATATTTTAAAAAAAGAAAATCGCTTGGTAGACACGGATACAATGAAGGTAAAGGTCAAGTACGAAACTTTAATCAGCGTCGTAGCACGCTAATTTTCACCCATAAGTGCTCAGCCGCCTATCCAGAAGTGTTCTGGATATGTTGTCGCTTCAAGCATCGAAACTCACGATGCGAGGTGGCATTCCTCCCCTTCCTAGAGTACCATACCCTGGTACCATTTCTGCCAGCGGCTGGGTCGACCGCGGGAGTATTTTTTTTTCCAACCACACGTAAAATTCACGCTGCTTCCAGCGGGAATCGAACACGGATTTGTCCGAACGTCCAGCGGTTTTCCCAACTAAGCTACTAAGGCCCCCACACAGAAGGTGTAACTTTGTATGCTGCTGTATTGAGAGCAATTATGTAAGTAATACACCGGCTTCATCTTAACTAACAAGAAGGCGGTAATGATAATGATTTGCTTCTTTTTCTTCTTCTATCTGGTCACTATCTGGTTAAAAAGACCAATGAGGAAGTTCTCAAAGAGGCCAACACAAAAAGGCAGCTCTTAAAGAACATCAGAAAGAAGCAATCAACATTTTTCGGGCACATCATGAGAAGAGGAAAGTTGGAATACTTGGTTACAACTGGCAAAATAAAAGGAAAGAGAGATCGGCGGCGACAAAGAGAGAAAATACTGGATAGCTTGGTGTCATGGCATGGAAAACAGTCAACAACAGAACTGATACGTTGCACTGTAGATAGAAGATTGTGGAGGGACATGATCACCTACACCAACCGGTATGGCACATGATGATCTGGTCACAGACCTTGAAAAGTATTTGAGTGATTATTGATTTGTGGAAAAACAGGGCCCACTTAACTGAGATGATGTCAATTGTAAATTAAAGATGACCAATTTATATACATAGAGAAATCAGATCAAGTGTGGCTAAGCAAAAAGCAAGGCCATGAAGACTTTAGTACCAACGTGTAGCAAATATGTGCCAATCAAAATGAGAAGATAACCGTGCCTTTAAAAAGCTATACACCCCGTCACGCCAAGTGGCGTTTAGGGAATATGGTGTTAGTGACCATAATTTTTATAAACTTTCGGGACCTTATTTTGGGGTAATGTGGTCGATATTACGCCCGTGCCGTATTACTTTCCCAGAAAAAAATCCAGTACCCATTTAAGGCTGGGTGAACAGGAAGCCGTTGATCAGGATCGATCTCTATTTCTTGTCCTTTGTAGCCCATTTCACTAACCACTGAGCTATCGAGTCTCCAATCAATAGTGCCTTTAGTCTTGTGTATAATGAATGTGGATACGAATCGTTGCAATAAAACAAACAACATATTGGAAAATGACAAAGATATATATTATAATAAGAGATTATATAACAAAGAGACAAGTGATTGAAGATTAATTAAACAAGAACATGACAAGTAGATAATGTACGAAAATTTGATAACAGCAAGATAGTCACGTAGAGAAAAATAGATGAACATTTAACAAGAATATCACGAACATAAAATTCTCGAAGATTTAGTGTTTTTTTTTTTATTTAAAGAGAAAAATGAGTAGAGATTTAGCCACAATTGGTGGAAATTTTTCATTAATGGGGCAAGAAAGAGGACTTGGGATAAAGATTTAGCAGAATATGAAAAATAAGAAGAACGAATATAGCATTAGCAAGAATTTGACAAAGAGAAGTGTGAATAAAGATCTAACAGAAATATAACAAAGTGAAGAATTTTGTGGATATGACAGAGAGAACAGTGGATAGAAATTTAGAATGATTTGAGAGGAAGTTTTGAATGGATGGAGACTTCATAAAATGTTAATAAAAGAATAACATTGAATGGAGATTTATCAAGAGTATAATAAAGAGAAAAAATGTGTGGAGATTTAGAAAGCTTATAACAAAGAGAAGAAATAATGGTTATTTAGCAAAATTATCAATGGAGATCATGAAAACGTATAGCGATAAAAATGCTGCGAATGAGAAGAGGTATTAAGCCAATGATGGAAACTTGAGATACTAAGAAAAAAAAATATGAAGGCTTAGAAGATACAGAAAAATATGAAGGCTTAGAGGATAAATAAATATTTAAAAGTGGATGAACATAGTTTGTTTGACGACACAAGAGATGTTAAAACAGTGACACAGATTTCATTAGACACCGAACTATAAACAAACAATAGACCAAGAAGATCTGGGAATATATGTATTTTATTTTATTTTATATACAATTATCATCACTGTACTCTGATAATCTACATTAGCGCTACAATCGTTTCTTATTTCACAAGAAGATCTATAAGCATGGCAGAAACTCTTCAATAACGACGAGGCCCTTTATATAATTTGAGAGAAATCTGTTCATGTCAATTCAAGTGTAGACATTTGAGAGCGTGTGGCCAAGTCGATAACTTGTTGGGTTCCACACGAGAAGTACGCGGGTTCGAATCCCCGTAGAGTCAAAAGTTTTTTTCCTATCGGGGATGAAGTAAACAAAAATATCAGCCCCGAACACCTAGGGGCGACTACAAGCGGCCTTTATTCTCCGGTTCTATTGTTCCCCTCCCCCACCCCCACCCCGACAGAAATGGGAAGATTTCATAAAGATAGTATTTTTTTTAATTGTAGGAATGTTGCAGTTTTTGAAAACCCGTACTTTGATTGAGTATCAAGTGTGCAGTCAATTCGAAAACTAACATCTCTTTCAAGTGTTCATTTGAACACGCTGCCGCCGTGTTATCATCAATCTCCGATAGGATAAGGTACACGACATCATCTACTTTGTGGCCAAGGACAACAAGAAAACTACCGATTGAACCAGAGCGTTTTTTGTTTGTTTGTCGTTAGCTGAGCACTTTAAAGAGACGAATCATTGCAGGGCAAGGTATATGTTTACAATACTCGGAGAACACACATTACCCCAAAAATCATGTGCTGAAGGTCTGTAAAATATAGGGTCACTAACACCATATTTCCCTATACGCCACTTGGCGTGACGGGGGGTACTTTACTTACTTTTTTACTCGGAGAACAATTCACAAATAATCAACTTCAGAAACAAAGAAAGAGCAGCCCAAATCAGGATGGAACGCGTACTTCTCGGCACATCGCCTTGCCACGAGAAACCTGCTCTATTTAAAAAAATAAAATAAACTTTTGAGATTACTTATTCAAATGTGCATGCAACTTGATATTCTATTTCTTCTTCTTCTTTCCTTCCTCATTTGCCTTTCAGCGTCAAGGGGAGATACAATATGCGGTCTATTGCTTTACTGCTAGCCCAGCAGGTGTGTCCTAGTGTTTCTAAAATTCTGTCAATCCATCTTTTTCCTGGTCGGTCCCTGGGTCTTGTGTTTCGCAACGTTTATTGAAGGCTCGTTGAGCTGTGTTTTGATCCTTCTGCCTTGTCAATAGCCAAACCATTTTACCTGTTGTTTCTTTATATATTCTAGTGCGAGTGTTATTCCTAGCTTTTTCTAGTCCTTTATTTCTGATCTTATCTCTCAGGCTGTTTCCTGTCATTCGTCTAACACATTTCATCTCAGTAGAGGTTATTTTCCTTTTTGTTCTTGCATCTAGGGTCCAGGACTGGCATTGGTAGCACAACGTTGGGATGAAGATTATATTGTAGAGTGCCTGCTTTGCCTCTAGAGTTATTTCCTTGTTGAACAACAGTGGTGATAGCTGTCCAATGATTTGACAAGCTTCGTTGCATCTTGGGTCTATTTCTGTTGTTTGTGAATTGTCGTTTGTCACTAGACTTCCTATGTATCTAAATTCCGTTACTCGCTTTAGTTGTCTGCCGTCTATAGTTATGTTGCTGTTCTGTTTCTCTTTTGCGATATTCATGACTCCTGTTTTGTTTATTTTGATTTTCATGTTGTATTTTGTTCCTGTGCTGTTTAGTTTATTTATGTGTTCTTGTATGTTTTCTATTTTTCCTTGTACGGGTGCATGATCGTCTGCAAATAAAAGCTCTTTGATATCCTTTGTCTCAGATGGGTTGGCTATCCTATATATAGAGTCCATATTTGTAATGAACAGTTGGGAGGATAGTACGCATCCCTGTCTTACGCCTTATCTAACATCGAAGTGGTCTGTGTAGCCTGCTGTTGTTCTGACTGTGCAGCTACTGTTGATGTAGAGACTTTTAATTAGGTTGTTAGATGTTGTCTTACACCGTATGTTGTTAGTATCTCCCACAGTTGTTCTCTGTTTGCTTGGTGGAATGATTTTACCTGGTCAATGAAAGCTATGTACAAATTTCGATTGTGTTCTGTCATCTTTTCTGCTAGCTGTTTTAAATAAATTGAGCGTCAGTACATCTTCTGTTGTTTGTTTTTTCTGAGCTCAAATTGAGAATCGCTAAACTGTAGTTCTGTTATTGGTCTCAGCCTTTTCCACAATTCTATGTTCCATCTTCTACTGCTACATTAATTTAACATAAAACTTTGGGCCAGCTCTGAGTTGAAACAGTCCTAGGCTAGACATTCTTCAAAGTAGCTTGGCTGTTACAGAATCGGCTTCACCGATATCATTTAGCTAAAATGTTTAAATATACAGCAACAATCTAATGTAACGTAGAAGAAGACATTCTGTAGACGAACGCCTTCCATGGGCAACGCCAGGAGTAGGACAAAAGTGCAAGTAATTAGTTATGTACAATTGGAAATAATCATGTTCTTACGGTCTCCAGCTTAGAGGCATATATCAATGAATCTTCTCGGAGGGAAGCGTTGTCAGTGACTGTAATAGGCGTGAATATCAATTAGGAGTTGGAGAAAAACGTGAAAACGATCCCACAAGCTGTCTAGATTATTATCAACTTTGACCACAATAAGTAAATTATGAACGCACAATAGCTGGGTGTAGGGGGACGAGGTGTTTGAAAGGTCACGACGCTTGTGATTAAGGCAAACTTGGAACCCCGATGTGAGAGACATTGGCCTGAATGGGCTAACCACATTTGACTCGCCGATTCTCGCATTATCTATCACGTAAGGTTATATCTTCAGGGCAGCGCGTCAGCCGGGGAATTTCCGAGTGTCAAGTGGGAAATTTGTTCCAGTCGGTAGATTGAATGCACGGGGGAACGGCAAAAGCGTTGAGAAACGTGTTTAATATCGTCCTTGTACTTGTATAACAGGTCAACTCGTTCGCGTTCTGGGTCGGCCCTTTCCATGTCCTTTTTAGTTGTTTCCTTGTACAGTTCTAGGAAGAGGTCCAAGATGTTTGAAGTATAGAGAAGAGTTAACAGGGGGTAATATATGTGGCACAACAGCTTTGTGATAGTAAATAACAAAGTCCTATTGCTTTCAACAGCTCTATTGAGTACACAACTTAAGTATTTGTATGAGATGAATGAAGTAATAAGTGTAGGCTTAAGTGATACATTTAGGCATATGAAGTGATTAGGCTCTTGGAATTTTGCAGACATGGTCATCGAAAATTAGCTCATTAGTAGTAGTTATCAATGTATAAAATGTAACATCTTGAAAATATATTTTGATACATGAAATTTAACATTTAGTAAACATATTTTGATATATGAAATTTAACATCTTGTAAACAAATTTTGACATATGAAATTAATTAATTGTAAACATAATGTTTTATAAACATGAGCTGTAGCTCATATTTAAGCCAACAATTTTACAGGTATATCTAGCTGGTCATGACAACTATATTTGTATGAATACCCTCATCTATAAACATACTTCAAGAAACTAAATGAAGCTCAGATTTAAACATTTATATGTATAGCTTAGAATTTAACTCATACAAAAACATAGCATTTTCCTAGATATGCTAACTAGCTCATAATTCAATATACATTTATTGATGAGAGAAACCAGCTCAAATATAAACACAGAGAATAGTAAAATTATGAGAAAGCTGTTAAGAGAAATATCATATTCGTGGGTTTCTGGTTCATCAGGATGACAAGATGGCATACTTTGTCTAGAAATGGAGTACTTCGATGAATAGGCAGCCCTGATTGGTGAAAGTGAATCCTGGACAAATAGACAAGAACATCTGTGGGGGCCTCAGAAATAAGGCTTTATGGAAGAATTTGGGATTGCCATGAACAACTAAAATGAGTTAGGATGACGTTCTCACAGAAGCCAAAGAAAAATAGAATCTTAGAATAAATGCCAGGGCAAAACAAATATATGTGATGTGACCATGTAATGAGCCAGGAACAGCTGTAATAAACCGTGATAATGGGAAAATTTGAGAGAAGAAGAGATATAGGAAAACATGAAAAAGATACAAGATAGTTTGAGAGAAGAAGAGATGTAGGGAAACATGGAAAAGATACAAGATAATTTGAGAGAAGAAGAGATGTAGGGAAACATGGAAAAGATACATGTATAAGATAGTTTGAGAGAAGAAGAGATGTAGGGAAACGTGGAAAAGATACAAGATAGTTTGAGAGAAGAAGAGATGTAGGGAAACATGGAAAAGATACAAGATAGTTTGATCAAATATGAAAGACCGTATAGAATAACATTTGCTGAGATTCATAATCACCTACTCCTACATGCCTCATCATCATCTTCATGTGCCATACCGGTTGGCGTAGGCGATCATGTCCTTCCACAATCTTCTATCTACAGTGCATCGTATCAGTCCTGTTGTTTACTGCTTTCCATGACATGACACCAAGCCATCTAGTATGTTCTCTCTTTGTCGTCCGCGATCTCTCTTTCCTTTTATTTTGCCAGTTGTAACCAAGTATTCCAACTTTCACCTTCTCATGATGTGCCCCAAAAATGTTGATTGTTTCTTTCTGATGTTTTTTAGGAGCTGCCTTTTTGTGTTGGCCTATTTGAGAACTTCTTCATTGAGAACATGCCTCATACGTAACAATAATACGATTTTGCAGTCAAGATAAATATTTTTTGTCAGAAAAGCGTCTGTGTGTACGCATATGCCTGTGTGTGTTTGTGTAGATGCATGCAGAGATACACATACCGATATAGAGATGCATACAGGTAAAAACAGTAATTCAAGAAACACACTCATAAACATATGCACAATAAACATAAGTCATTCATAGACAGGCTCTAGGTTCATCTTAAATACAAGACTCAAAGACACGATAAATATAACATATATTCATTAACAAAAACAAGACAAATTCACCTCACTTTAATAAATAGGCAAACGACAAGTACAAGACATATAAACATTTTCTTCTCAAAAACATTATTACCATCATGTGCCATGTCGCCTGTCCTTGGTGGCAATGCCATGTCCCTAGTGTTATGCAATAGTTTCCACTATTTCATCTACCCAACTAGGGTGTTAAAATGTTCCAATTGTGTGTGTCTCCACAGTTTTTACCAGCAATTGTATATATTGTCAAGATACTTAATGGAAATCACGGTAGCGAAGTGATTGGTGCGGTTGTCTCCTTACCACGTGAGCCCGTATTTAACTCCTAAACGTCGCACGGCTTCTGTTTCACCAAGCCTCTGGAACTAAATGCTACATATTTTCTCTAAGATATGAGGCGACATGGTGTGATGCTGACTACATCATCCGCCAATGTACATTACAAAGCTGTGGGTACTAATTTCAAACTCTTCATGGCTTCACTGCGTGACGGATAACTCACCTACCCCCCTCCCCCTTTTCTGTCTTTCTTTCATTCTTATAATGATGTTCTTTCAGTCCGATTATGGTCGCAAATTTGCAATCATTACTTGAACCGTTGACTTGCTTACTTTCCCTGAGGGCATTTAGAAGATCAGCACGGTCTACTGCCTGTCCATTCTTCACTACTGTACGTGTCCGCAAACCCGTCAGCACTTAACATTTAACAGTAACACGTGACCTTCAGTTCTGGACTAACGCAAAATAATAAACCCTAGCCAGTACGGCAAGACGGTTCCTAGAAACGACAGAGTTGATTACAGTGTTGTAATGTTCCGATGAGTCATTGAGGTTAATTCACACACCATTCCTCCTTTAAGCAGAATATTTCTCTCTCTCTCTCTCTTTATATCTCTCAATTTCTCTTCCCAGCCACTCGTTAATTTGCCAAATTTAATACACATTAGTTATCATTATGTGAATGTTTCATAAAGACATATTTTTATCACACATTTATTTTTTTGGGGGGGTTTCACAAAAATTAATAATTATCCCCAGAACTACACACGGGCAATCTAATCTGACTGGAAACTGGAATGTCATGAAAATTCAGTGGATTTTTCAGCTCTCACCGCCTGTTTTCATGAGATCGAATTTTCAAGCACCACCAGGCGTGCATCTGGTGATTTGTCTCCACGATTTCCCGACGTTATTTGGTGAAAGCTAAGATATCTTTACACCGATCATTGGGACTCTCGTGCCTGGGGTCCATAGAGACCAACCAAGATACGCCGGAAATGAGCGCGGTGTATGCGCACTCAAGTCCAGAACAAATTTGGGTCAGGCAGCACGTGTTTCCCCGTCTTGGCCTGTCCGAATAAACGTGAGTTTGCTACCCCTACCCCTCTCTTTCTTTCTGTTTTCCATTTTCGAGAAGAGAGGCGTAATTGGGGTGGCGCAGCGACTGCGGACAAGGAGGGTACGTGATATTCACTGAGATGAGGTTTCCGGTTCTAGTGTTCAGACTCCATCGCGATCAAAGCCCATATGTGATTGTATCTGTGCGAAAGAAAATAAACGGAGAATAAAACACTGCCAGCTGTTTAAACAGACCCAGGCTCCCATTATATTTGCACTATTCGATCCCATTTTCTGGGTAATCTTTTATTTGTACATTGTTGCTATCACAGATGGGCATCGTTCATGTGCCTCATATTTGTATGTTTACTACTGTTCTCAGGTGTACCCTGTAGAGCAAATGTTCACTTCTTGGTGATCCCTTTTGCATTTGTTCCTTACCATTTTTTATAAACTTTTTTTTTATTTCGCTATAAACGCAAACATAGAAAGAAGACCATCTTGAAAAGAAAAGTGATAACAGGAGAGATCACAGGTAAAAATCATGAAAAAGCAGAGTATGCAAGAATCCATCCATCTGTACGTCGGAGTGCGTCAACCTGTCTATCCCTCTGTTTGTCTATATGCCTGTTTCCATATCTCCGTCGATCTGGTATAAAGCATTTAGAGGTGCTTCTATACATGCATGTTAGTATATGAATATTTATATATATATATGTGTGTGTGTATGTGTGTTGTTGTTGTTGTTGTTGTTGTTCTTGTTAGGACATCACAGCATACCGAACAAACCCATAGGTGCTCCAATATCCCCCACGAGAAAACCAGAGGAGAATCCTGGCTCACGTGCATGAACTCCGTACGACGGCCTGAGATCCATGGTGTCGGTAGGTATCTGCTGTTTGCAGGCAGCGACCATATTTATGGCTTACTCTCTACGATTTTAACCGCCAAGGGTTCTTTAACGTGCGCGGAGTGCTCGCGCTGTCTCGATTTCTGAGAGGGTTCTCGGTACCCAGAAAATCAGGGGAGGCTGACGCCATGAAGAAGCCACGGATTAGTTCGTTATATTTTCTCAAATTCACGGCCGCTTCTAGTGGGTTCTCAAGCAGAGTCCTCCCCATTCTGAGGTCGATACATGGATCCTCAAGACTAGCCAGTCCCCAAATTGTGTGTGTGTGTGTGGTGTGTGTATGTGTGGTGTGGGTGTGTGTGTTTGTGTGTGTGCGTTTGTGTGTGGTGTGTGGTGTGTGGTGGGTGGGGTGTGTGTGTGTAGTGTGTGGTGTGTGGTGGGTGGGGTGTGTGTGTGTGTGTGTTTAAAAAAAAGTAAAGAGCCCCTGTCACGCCAAGTGGCGTATAGGGAATATGGTGTTAGTGACCATAAATTTTACAGACCTTCAGCACATAATTTTTGAGGTAATGTGGTCGATATTACGCCCGTGCCGCTTTACTTTCCCAGAAAAATCCGGTACCCATTTAAGGCTGGGTGAACCCGGAAGCCGTTGGTTGGGATAGAACCCTACAATATTTATTTTTTTTTTAAATTAAACATTCTGTCGGTTGATGGCTTCATTTACGTTAGCTGCCAGTAATAGCTAAAACCGTTTCCTGTTTCTTTTGTCATGTTAATGTCGTCAGAATATTTGCTAAGATAATAATCGTTTTAACGTTGCCTTACATTTCACACTATGACAAGTTAAAAAGTAAGATATCAATTCCAATTAAAAAAAATTGTTGCTACTAAAGTCTATACAATACTATCACACTCTATGACCAGATCATTTTTTACTTTTGAACTATGATTTATAATATATATATATATATAATGTACAATATGATATAAATCACAAATCCCCATGCTTGTTTTCTATTTTTGTTTTCTTCATTCAATATTTCTATAGGGAACAGGTAAATAAATACCGTGCTGCGGTAAACATTTGACTACCCAATATTTCTATATCTGTCCTTTAATCGTGGAAAAGGCACAGACACAGTGAGAAAGCACATTGCAGAAAAACACATAGACGACAACTACCCACAGGACTCCTGCTCACACATATACACAGATGGGTCTGCTACAAACGCCACCAGAAATGGACGAGGGGGGCCTGTTCTTGAGGCTGAATAAGCAGAAAGAGATCACCAAGTCAATAGCTACTGGGAAATTCTTCAACAACTATGAAGCAGAAAGAGATCACCAAGTCAATAGCTACTGGGAAATTCTTCAACAACTATGAAGCAGAAAGAGATCACCAAGTCAATAGCTACTGGAAATTCTTCAACAACTATGAAGCAGAAAGAGATCACCAAGTCAACAGCTACTGGGAAATTCTTCAACAACTATGAAGCAGAAACCGATGCCCTCAAAGATGCTGTAAAACTGGCTATCCAACACAAAAATGACGTGCACATGAAACTGATGATACTGACTGATGCACTGTCAGTCCTAAAAGCTCTAAAAACCGCTAGGAACAATGAGCTAGATGACTTGAGAACAATCCTTGACCAATTGTGCAATAACTTCCAGAGAGTGGTCATCAAGTGGATACCATTACACTGTAATATACACGGAAATGAATGCGCAGACAAACTAGCTAAGGAGGAAGGGAGATTACCACCAGAGAACCATCTGGTCAGCTATGATAAAGACAAATCCATCATCAAAGGCCAGTATCTTGAAAAGTGGAAATGAGAACACTCAAAGTATAATGAGAGGGATGGACACCTCCAACTATCAAGGAGGGGTCAAGTCATCATACTTTGCCTAAGTTCTGGCCACAATAGAATGAGAATCCACATGTTCACCAAACTCAAAATAAGAATTACCAGCCAATGTCACTGAACCGTGGATAACATGACAACAAAACACGTTCTACAGGATTTAAGGTAAAGGTAAAATACGAGACTTGAACCGGCGTCTTAGAACGCGATTTTACACCCATATGTGCTCGGCCGCCTATCCAGAAGTGTTCACAGACTTCTGGACAGTATCGCTTCAAGCACCGAAACTCACAATGCGAGATGACATTCCTCATCGTCCCAGAGAAATACACTGGAGGAACCTTTTTCTGCCAGCGGCTGGGTCGGCTGCGGGGGCATTTTTTTTCTAACCACGAGTACAATTCACACTGCTTCCAGCGAGAATCGAACACGTGTTGTCCGTACTTCGGTAGGCCAAGGTGGTTTTCGCAACAAGGCTACCGAGATCCTCATATATACAGGACTGCCCCAGTACAATGACCTGTACCAAGTATAACGATCTTGACATTCAAAAATGGGAATCGAAATAATATAGGGGGGTGTTGTCGCTAGATGAATGCGGTTTCATGGGTTAGTTTTAGCTCCAGCCAATCAGAGTCGTCACAAAGTAAAAGTGAAACTACTTCATTAGCTATTTATAACTATGTTATGCGCATCAACATCTGTAGAAAGAACTTTTTCTGCTCTCAAGAGAATCAAATCTTATAGTCGCTCAACTCAGACACAGAAACGCTTATCTGGTTTGGCAATAATGTACAATGAGAAATCATTCCCTCAGAAACTTAGAAACCAACCCAACAGTATTTTCAATGACAAAATCATCAAGACATTTTCGTCCCAAATAAGACGGATATATTTAACATAAATAAGTAAGTAATTTAAAATATAGTGAAGTCATTAGAAAATATTACTTCATGTTAGCCTACTGAGTATAATGTATGTTTTCATTTATTATGTCGGCGGTAGCCCAGATCCCAAGACCAGTATACGCCTCTGGCAGAAATGTGGTTTTACAGAAGAATTTTGAGAATACCATGGACAGCTACGGAAAGTAATGAAAACGTTCTGAAAGAGGTCAAAGCAAAATGAGAGCTAATTTCCAATATTAGGAAGTAACAATCATAATTTTGGCCATGCTATGAGAAGGAAACAACTGGAATATATTGTGACAACTGTGAAAATTGAGAGACGAAGAAATAGAGGGAAGCAAAGAGAAACGATACCAGGCACCTTAAAAGAATGGCTTGGCAGAAGGTCAGCAACAGAGATGATAAATAACTGTCGAGATCGAAAGTTGTGGAGAGATATGATCACCTACGCCAGCAGGTACGGTACTTGATGGTAATTTTTATTACGCTTAAGTCGGTAGCAGATCATCCCTTTCATCATGTACATGAAGTAAACCATCATGTGCTTGAAGTAAACCATCATGTATGTGAAGTAAACAATCATGTGCTTGAAGTAAACCATCATGTGCTTGAAGTAAACCATCATGTACGTGAAGTAAACCATCATGTGCTTGAAGTAAACCATCATGTGCTTGAAGTAAACCATCATGTACGTGAAGTAAACCATCATGTGCTTGAAGTAAACCATCATGTGATTGAAGTAAACCATCATGTACGTGAAGTAAACCATCATGTAAGTGAAGTAAACCATCATGTGCTTAAAGTAAACCAGTATGTGCATGAATAAACCATCATGTGCTTGAAGTAAACCATCATGTAAGTGAAGTAAACCATCATGTAAGTGAAGTAAACCATCATGTATGTGAAGTAAACCATCATGTGCTTGAAGTAAACCATCATGTACGCGAAGTAAACCATCATGTAAGTGAAGTAAACCATCATGAAAGTGAAGTAAACCATCATGTGATTGAAGTAAACCATCATGTATGTGAAGTAAACTTTTCATGTGCTTGTAGTAAACCATCATGTAAGTGAAGTAAACCATCATGTAAGTGAAGTAAACCATCATGCACGTGTAGTAAACCATCATGTTCCTTGAAGTAAACTATCATGTACGTGAAGTAAACCATCATGTACGTGAAGTAAACCATCATGTGCTTGAAGTAAACCATCATGTACGTGAAGTAAACCATCATGTAAGTGAAGTGAACCATCATGTAAGTGAAGTAAACCATCATGTAAGTGAAGTAAACCATCATGTACGTGAAGTAAACCATCATGTAAGTGAAGTAAACCATCATGTAAGTGAAGTAAACCATCATGTAAGTGAAGTAAACCATCATGCACGTGTAGTAAACCATCATGTTCCTTGAAGTAAACTATCATGTAAATGAAATAAAATTATATCGCAGCTCGACTTTCAAAAAGAAAAAAGTCATCGTGACATATAGTCTCACATTGTACATTGGAAGAACATCGAAGACATTTCGCATCTCCTCTTTTTTCTTTAACCCCCCCCCCTCCCCCCCCGCCCTTTTTCCTTTTTTTTAAAATTAATAAATAAATTGAAATAAATAAAATATTATATATATATATATATATATATATATATATATATATATATATATATATATAGTGAGAGAGAAAGAGAGAGAGAGGGCCACAAATGGGAATTAAACCTGGACAACCAAATCAGTAGAAGGTTGAAAAGAAGAAACCGACACTAAGCACTACGTAGCTGTTGCAGCTTGTCTTGTTTCATGCCTCGATGTAATGAAAGCAGATTTCATCTTCAAATATCCTCACTAAATTATCTCGCAGTTCCAATGTTAGTTTTCTTTATAACAGCCTTCCTCGAGAAATTTGACATGCGATATCATGTATGATTACAACCAGCTGTTTGTGAGAGTAACATAAGATGATCACGCCCTTTGTAAACAGAAAATGCAAGAATGGTTGATTTCCTTGTTTTTGGGCCGACATTTTGTATTTGTTTGTTCTCTCATACGTGGACTGTGATTCCCGTCAAGGGATTTTTGTGTGTGTTTTGTTTTATATTCGACAAGCAACTCCAAAGATTGTTTGTTGTAAAAAAGAAAAGATGTAACTTCAGTGGAGAATGTTACCTATATCAACATGAACGGCTAAGAAAAAGTGGCAATATCAGAGAAATAAAATAGGAAATGCAACAGCAGAGATAAAATGTATATAAACATGTAACAGTGCAGGAGAATGAGGTTGTACTGCACTTAAAATATGTTCACAGCAAAATAGGCCACGGGTAGAAGACCAGACAGTGTGGGCGGATAAACATAGACAAGATCAACGAGGAGGTGTTGACCTGAACGATAGGGCGTAGAGAAAGAAATGTTGAAATATTGTGACAGCAGGTGGGTGGCTAAAGAGCAGCCAATAAATAAAAGACAGAATAAACAGTTCTAGAGACACAATGATAGAGACAGACTAGACACAGAGCGAGAGTGGGATTCAATTAGGAAGGTTTCAGTACCAGGATAGCAGATGTCAACAATGAGTGTTGATAGTTAAGAAGTAAAAGGACTAATGTATATCAAAGTTAGAGCTGCATGTTTAGTTGGAGTCCACAGCAGGACTTGTGTATGAACATTATTACTAAAACTAGTGTCGCCGTTAGCAAGATAGCTAGAAAGTGAGATTGGTAATATTTCATGGAGTGAATGTTTCAAAGCGGTCATCCAAACCGCCAGGTCGGCGGTTGTCATTTTGTGGTATGCCAATCCTATAATTATACAATTGTATTCATGTTAAATGTGCCCACCGAGCTGTAAAATAGTACATTAATAATGATGGTATGATAAACATCTCAGGCGCTTGTTGATTATCAGCACAAAAGACATACATGTATTATATAACAGTAGAGTGAGAGACGATGGGATGTGCTAAAGAAAGAGCATAACGGCATATGAAAATGTCAGAAATAAATAACAGGAGATTTAAGAAAAGAGATATACAAGTTATATAAGGAAGAGATAAATGTACCAGAGATAAAGATAGAAGAATATCAAATATAAATTTTAATAAACAACCTTATAGAAACATTGAATATACAATTGTACATTTATACTCGTTTACAAACAGTGTTGACTTTAAGATGGCTTTATATTATATTTATATATGGTAGTTCCAAGCAAATGGCAAAAGAAGAGGATCAGATGCCCATCTTTACATTGTCTGAGATAGAGAAAGTCCTCCATGGCCTCAAACTAAATAGATCCTCTTTAAAATATGGAATCACCAACCAATGATTTGCTCATAAAACTGGGACAGAAGTTTAATAAATAGATCTTTTAAGATACTAAATGCCTATTAGAAAACAGGACAGCAGCTAATCGTTACGAAAGAAGCCATCACGGTATCCGTCATTAAACAAGGCAAAGACCCACTAGACTCGAACAACTTCACACCAGTTGACCTACTTAGCTGCATGTGTAAACTCATGGATAAACACGTCAATAGAAAATTTGGAGCATGTTAAAAGACACAACAGCCTACTAAAAGTAATATTGGAAGGGGAAATACAAAATAAAAGAGGCAGAGGCAGACCAAGACTAACGTGGACGAGTAACATCAAAAGATGGACAAGTCAGCCTATGACAATCTGCACCATCAAAGCAAGAGACAGAGTGGAATGGCTCTCCACAGTAGCGAATCGTCGATGCGAAGACGGCACTAAATTAATGAATGAAGAATACCTGGCATATGAAGGAAATAAAATAGCTAGTAATGTCACAACACATGGATCTGCCATTATATAGAATATAATAGATCAACCAAAGACCTGTAGCCTACATTGCACGGCAGATTGAGGATAGCTTCCAAGAAAGAAAATATTATTAGTAGTAGTGATAGGGTGTGGACACAGGGTCCGAAGATTAAGCTTCTCAGGCTAGATTTTAGAGGATGCCTATACAGTTGGATAATCCGGTATCTAAAGGATAGATTGGCTGCTGTCAAAGTAGGAGAAAATCCAGACGAAAACAACACTCGACCAAGGCGTTCCCTATAGAGGTGTACTATTCCCTACTCTCTTTCTAATCATGTAAACAATATTGTTGAAGACGTCCTACCTAGAATGCTTTAATGTATGAGGATGATCTAGCTCTGAGGGCAAGGGAAGAATCCATGCTCCAAGTTGCAAGAAACTCTAGAGAGAGAAAACAAAAACAAATTCATGATTAGAGTCCATTAATGATAAAATAAAATATTAAACTAAAATTAGTTTCCAAGCTTTCAAGCGTGGCACAAGTACATGCAAGATAAAGTGTCCCTGAGGGTGGCATGAAACAAAATACATCCATTGCTACCTGAATCAGAATCAATGAAAAACAACCGCAGTAAGGGCGGGAGACAGTGGATGGCAGAAGCTGAGACAACACTGCAGGGCGTAAACAAACCAGAAGAGCATAGTGTGAGGGACAGGATAAATGTGCATGAAAAGTGCAGGCTAAGCAAGGTCGTCATATAATTGGACAAGAAATGCAGTGACTGCGCAGGGCATAACTAAGTTCGCGATTCAAGAGGTACTGCAGTTTCACTCTCAACCTCAAGACCCGATCAAATAGTCTGATAGTTCGGTCATAAGGGGTGTGCGTAGCGGCTGGAGTTTTGTATATTCTACTGGAAAGTTGATAGAGAAAAGTGCAGGAACCTAGAAAACTACTACTTACAGCACAGGTATGGTGATTGAGGCTATGACGGAAGCTATGACATGGCTGGTTAAGAAACCAACAATACATGCGGTCAATTTGAACGGACTCAGAGCATGGTTATCCGACAGCATCTAATGTTAACAGTCTAACTTGGATATATTTCTCTAGGCACGCAGAAGTTCGTGGCAGTGAGGTAGTCGACAGGTTGGCGGAGTCTATCATTGCACAAGAGACATTACAAAAGGATATTGTGACATGGGAAGGACTTTAAAAGATGAAGACGACATCGAAGCTGAGAATAATCTAAATAAAAAAGAATGATGGAACGCGGCGCCACGAAAAGCAAAAACAGGAAAGGCATCATCAACGGAAAAGAACTCAACACGTGCAATCAAAACAACATGGCGGCAGCTGAGGTTGATATGTCTGCGTGGGACAATGCAGAATTGCAGGTACATGCGAGTAGGGTGCAGACTTCAGTTCCTTTCGTGGTTGTAAATGTGTACGCTTGAAATGGGAAGGTGGACACACAACAATGGCAAAATCTCTTCGCATTCGTGGAGGAGAACGTCATTTTCTGCGGAGACTTTAATGCCAGAGGCAACCAGTGGGGTACCGTCATAACTAACAAGCAGGGAGAAGACCTAGAGAACGCACTGGTGTCGGTCGACTTAGTGTGCTTGAATGATGGAAGGGCAACAAGAATGGCCACTCGAACAGGGGACTCTGATAGTGTCATAGACCTGAAACTGGTGTCTTCCGCCTTCGCACCGGTTTGCAAGTGGAGTGTACGGGGATTTCACGGAAGTGATCACTATCCATGTGTCCTCTTAATTGAGAAAGGCAGAAATAGAAGCCAGAAAAGCAAGCTCCACACATTCCACTATGAGAACACAGATCAGGACGTCATTAACAAGATCAGACATAGGAAACAGGGCACACCTCGCAGGAGGCAAAAGAGATGGCCGCAGCCGCCCTGGTAGAATGCAGAAGTCGAAGTAGCTTAGCGGAACAAGAAACAGACAGCCAAGATATGGCAGAAAACCAGAAGGAATGGAAGAACACCACCTGAGCTCTTGAAGCGTCTGAAAGAAGTCGACCAAAACATGATGCACTTTAAACTATGCGCTAAGCAGGCTATTGATGCCGCGTGGTATGATTTCTGTAAAATAAAGTGTGCTCAGAAAATCGCTAGCCACATTCTGGCGCCTTTATCAGAGCATGAATAGCACAACACGACACAGAGGCATACCAGACTTTCAGAACATAAACCAGATATGGCACAAACCCGATGGGAGCAAAGGGAGGGCCCTGCTTGCCCGCTACATTGAGCAGACTGACCAAAGAAATGAGGATGTAAGAATGAGGATACGGGTGTCCCTTTCAGAATTGTGTGAGGATGTAGTGCTGGGAGAAGATCTCACAATCACAACCGATGCAATTCGCACAACACTTAAAAGGTCACACAACACTGCTCCTGGTCCAGATGGTGTTCGGTACGACGACATATGCGATTTAGCTGACGACGACGTGACAAAACTGGCCAAAGAGTTTAATGTCAGCATTCAGAGTGGCTAGATTAAGGAGGAGTGGCTACATAGCTATTTACTACCGCTACCGAAGCCAAACAAGGACTATTCTCAGTTTAGTGCCTGCAGAATCATCACGATGCAGACCCCCGCGGGCAAGCTACTGGAGAAAATAATTGCCCGTGTCCTCACCTGTCACCTTGAACAGAATCGCGCATTCCCACCCACACTCGAAGGTTATAGATATAACAAAGAGACATGGCTCAATGCGGTTGTGTTCGCCTATAACGTCTTCGAAGGCTTCCACGGACGAGAGAAGGCATGTGCTGCTGCTATAGATCTGGAAGATGTATATAACAGTGTACCATTTGAATACCTCATGCACATGCACCTCAAACTGGCAGTGCACCCCTTCTTCATTAGATGGATCGCTGCTGCACTGTTTCAAAGGAAGATGATACTCAGATGTGGAAGTTGGTCATGCAAGCCAACATCCATTTGTCCAGGGCTGCCACAAGACTCACCATTGTCACCAGTTCTATTTAACGTGTACACAATAACGATCACGGAACAACAGCTGGATGGGAGGGGAAGAACTATGACGTTTGCTGATGATATTCTGGTATATCGACAGGGAAGAGACAGACGGGGAATCGCCTCCACAATGCGAGACGAACTCGATCGCATCTCTTCGTGGTGTGGGGTATCAGGTGCATTAGTTAATCCTAATAAAGCATCAGTCGCATGGTTCTCCCTTAACATATCGCTAACACGGTAACACCGGTGGTACAAATGGGAGCTGATGAGGTGACCAGAGACAGGGTCATGACATACCTCGGGGTTAAGTTTGATCGCAGCCTGTGTTTTCGGGACCACGTCGACCATGTGATAACAAAATCTCGCAAAGGATTGGCCGCCTTGAAATTCATAGCAGCTGCCAACAACGAGCAGAGGCTACTTACCCTTCTGTTCCAAGGACTAGTCCTCGCACCAATCGAGTATGCCCTGGAAAATTCTTACTGTCAGTAAGACGGAAATTGAGAAGCTGGAAAAAATACAGAATGAAGGTAAGCGCATTATCTTGGGGTGTGTTAGGGACACTCCCTGTGTAGCAATCAGGCATCTTCTTGACTTTCCAACCATGGATGATAGAATCAAGATCTGGAGGGCACGAGCATACATGATGATAAGTGCAGATAAAGAGCATCCATTGCATCATGAGCTCAGCACAGAGAAGGATGTCAGGCTAAAGAGGCAAATCATGGGTAGGACGAACAGAAGATGTCATGAGACAGGTCTGTGGGCTTACCAATATCAACGCTGGCGAGGAGTAGATACGTGTGCCTACGTCATTAAGGTGGGCATTCTCGTGTTTTGTCACCAACAACAGGAAATGTAGGGAACAGAACACTGTCGTGGTCAATGCAGAGGTCAACGGTCTCATCTAGGATAACACCGATGAGAAAGCTGCAGACATCTATACAGACGGGTCTGTAATACGACACCAAAATAGTGCATGGGCGTTTACAGCACGCTCGACAGACACAATAGTCAAGGAGGACTGTGGTGCATACGTTATGACCACAAGTAGCATGACGATGGAGGTGATGGCAGTGACCAAGGCATTCATCTGGTTAGAGTCACAAGACTACACCCATGCATGCATACTGAGTGATTCGATGAGTATGATAAGTAAAGTTGAGGCGGGCACTGTACGTATGCAATGGTAGAGTAATTTCAGAAGTACAAAATACGTAAGGTCACCTTTGTCCACGTCCCAGGACATGCGGGAGTACGGGGAAATGAAAGAGCGGACAGGTTGGCTAGCTGCGCTATTGTTAAGGACGGCCAACCAATGGATCGGGCGGACATCGTCAATGCTCTCCGGGAAGTGGGAAGGACACAGGACTTCGACAACCATGAGTCCACGTCACTCCTTCGGATGAAAGAGATGGGAGTTAAGATGGGCACAGCCAGAAACGAGAAACGTAGAGGACGTGTAAGAAACTTATCAACCAACACAGAACTAGAGTCGTCAGTCGCTGGACACTGAGGGAATTGCTGAGGAGGGGATCTGAGCACTATGGACATGTTAGGAGTGCAATGATGATGACCCGCAAATAACTCAATAACTCTTCTTACTTTGTTTTCATTTTTTTCACCCAATTCTCCCTATCCTATATGTACACATTTCAAACGCTTAAATTTCCTGTTCTCTTTTCTTTTCTAATGTTCATGTTTCTGCACCATAAAAGAATGTTGAGAAGATATAACATTTTACTTTAGCCCTGGTGTTATTTGTTTCGATGTTAGTATATTTTTCATAGCATTAGCATTACTTTTCACCATTCATGTTCATTTGTTTATATCAGTTTTACATATGCCATCACTGGTTTTAGTATGTCCAAGGTAGCTGTAGCTATGAACTGTCTCAAGGTCTATTCCTTCCACTTGTAGGTTTTGAGTATTATCTTGGCTAATAATCATAGTTTTAGTCTTTTTGATATTTTTATCTAATCAATATTTTTTACTTGTCATGTTTATTTCATTTAGTAATTGTAGTTCTTCATGATTTTCTACTAGTAACACAGTATCATCAGCCTATCTTAGGTTATTGATGATCTTTCCATTAATGTTTAAGCGTTTATCATAAGTTGTTTATGGTGAATTCTATCAAAAGATGTGGTGTAGTTTGCTTACTTCTGTGTACTTTTCAATTAACGGGCCTCATGCAAAATATTTCTTCTTTTGTTCCACTATTTTCCTAAATCCATATTATTGGTCTTCTAATTCTATATTGATCTTATCCTGACTTCTACTTGTATATCTTTTGGCCACAGAGATGGGATTTCTCAGAAGAGTGTTGAAAGTTTCCTGGACAGCTAAAATTGCCAATGAGGAAGTTCTCAAAGAGGCCAACACAAAAAGGGAGCCCCTAAAAACATCAGAAAGAAACAATCAACATTTTTCGGCACATAATGAGAAGAGGAAAGTTGGAATACTTGGTTACAACAGGAAAAATACAAGGAAATAGATCGTGGACGACAAAGAGAGAAAATACTAGATAGCTTGGTGTCATGGCTTGGAAAAAAGTCAACAACAGAACTGATACGATGCACTGTAGGTAGAAGATTATGGAAGGACATGATCGCCTACGCCAAACGGTATGGCACATGATGATGATGATATCTTTTAGCAAGAGTTTTGTTACATGGCTCATTAGGCTTATTGTTCTAAAATCTTTGCATTCAATTGCACCATTCTTCTTAGGCAGTGCAATGAAAGATGATGTTTTTAGTTCATTTGGTATGAATTCTGTATGGTATATGTCGTTGTATATGTCTGTGATCACCTCAATGCCAAAATCTTCCAGTGCCTTTATCATCTCTACATGTAAGTCGTCAGGTCCTGCAGCTTTTCCCTTATTCATTTTTTGTATAGCTTTTTTTCATATTTCAAGATTTTATATCTTGACGCACATTTTATAATTGGTTTCTTGTCCCTTCGTAATAAATTAATTCTGTTATATATTCCTGCCATCTGTTGACTAACTCTTTATTGACTGTTAACATTTTTTTCGGTGATTCAATAAGATGCATCACACACACACACACACAAACACACACACGCACACACACACACACGCACGCACGCACGCACCCACACACGTTTGATTTATTTAAAAGAAAGGGTTACAGTAACTCTATCACTATATCCCATACAATGAGAAAACTGTAATAAGCAGGTCTCCTAAGCTCTAATGCATCAATATTTGTTTTATTGCTGACATCAAGCACAGCACAAGACTCTACTCAATTCTAGATTGTAATTAAATATGTACATCATTTATGAAAATATATATTCTACATGAAAACATTCTGGTTGAAAACACCACCCCCTTTCTCTTTCTCTCTATCTCTCTCACTCCATCCATCCATCCATCCATCCTTCCATCCATCCATCCATCCATCCATCCATCCATCCATCCATCCATCCATCCATCTATCCATCTATCCATCTATCCATCTATCTATCTATCTATCTATCTATCTATCTATCTATCTATCTATCTATCTATCTATCTATCTATCTATCTATCTATCTATCTATCTATCTATCTATCTATCTATCTATCTATCTATCTATCTATCTATCTATCTATCTATCTATCTATCTATCTATCTATCCGTCTGTCTGTCTGTCTGTCTGTCTGTCTGTCTGTCTGTTTGTCTCTCTATCTGTCTATAATAAAAAGAGTTTACATAACTTGTGAGCTCTTGTTACGAACGATAACAAATGTAACTTTGAAACTAAGCGCTGTACCCACCATCTCAGATTCAGCTAGGGCTCTATCAACTCGTTATACAAATATCAATCCTTGACGATCGAATTTTTCTGAGCACGTCCATGAGAGCAATTATATAAAGGAGTGAGTGGGATTGATTGACACATTTGATGTGAAGTGTAATGCGTCCGTTAAGCCATTTCCTTTTTAATGATTCTGATATTTGTTCACGAACAGAATCTGGGACGCTGAAGTTAATGTTGTGTTAACACAGTATGGGTCAAACACGTTAAAATCAGTTATCTTTCTTCAGCTTTAACATTATTTACAACTTTGTGTGAAGCAGCGTAAATAAAGTTTACTTGTAAATTAGTGGTTTCATCATCTAAAATGGGGTTGATACTTTTTGTTTCATACGCGATCGATTACAAATGCGTTCTGCCAACTATTTCCTCTCTTCTTGACTCTGTTCTGTCTCTGTGATATTATCTTACCAATTGTCCCCTGGGGCGGACCACAGTAACACTTGTCTGTATTCACAGTGGCACCTGTTTCATGTGATATGTATAGTGCTTACAGCTCAAGGGGATGGTTAGGTTGTCTCATGGAGATACAATGTGAGAGGGAATAGGGATGCAAGAACAATTTCCAGTGAGTGAGTCATGTTGAGGTGCTTCCATGGGATACGGATTCTGAGCGGAAATAAATGGCCAGTGTTGTGAGAAACATGTACAAACTAACATTTAAGCGAATACCAAGAAGTCTTAAAACTAAGAAAAATAAAATATTAGATTTATTTTAAAACTGTAAATGGGTTATAATATTAAGAACGACTAAAAGAAAATCGAATTCACAGAAATGTTGATTTACAGGAAAAACCAAAGAGTTGTGAGGATGGAGAAAAATTCAAATAATGAAGTTCTGATAATCAAGAAGAAATGTTTCAATACAATCCGAGAAAGACAAATACGATGCTTTGAAAAGAGAAAAGACCGCGAAAAATGAAAGTTATCTTAAAAGGAAGAGTACAAGAGAAAAGAAATAAAAGATTAAAATAGACTGATCAGTGCCAAGAGGTAGACTTGGCAGTCAGTCATCGAGTGTTTCATAAAGGCAGGAGACACAGGGAATGTTTTACCAAAC
This sequence comes from Megaustenia siamemsis, assembly GCA_032433765.1. NCBI lineage: Eukaryota > Metazoa > Mollusca > Gastropoda > Stylommatophora > Ariophantidae > Megaustenia > Megaustenia siamemsis. Next base: position 113,506,047 of record JAVIAB010000051.1, read on the forward strand.
TACGTTCCGGTGAGGCCACATGATGATTGTGTCTTTGAGGAAAATAGTGTCCGTCGCTAAAAACAAGAAGATGATTGCAATGAGAAAGGAGAAACGCCGTGATCAGAATATAGTGATGAAGAATTATGATTGTTGTATGTGCTAGCTGTTTGTCTTCTTCCTTTCAACTTCATGTGAGCAGAAATCATCAACAAATACTTCTTAAGCCGTCTTGTTTGATGCCATTCTCTTAAGATCGCTCCGTGTCTTCCCCATCCTCTTCATCTCTTCTTCCGCTCCTACCTTCTCTAAGAGTATTTTGTCTTTTCCCTTTGACTCCTCCCCTCGTTATTCCAAAAAAGGGCATGTGTAATGTCCTCACTTGGCTTCCATATAGTCTGTTCAGTTTGATTCTTTCTTTCTGCTCTGAACTATTTTGTTTCATACATTCCCAGCATATCTGTTTTATACATGTTTCGTTTCTGATGTTACCTGTAGAACTTCTCATTGCCAGTTCTGGGGATCGTCCTGTTAGACACGATTGTCCTGTTAGACACGATTGTCCTGTTAGACACGATTGTCCTGTTAGACACGATTGTCCTGTTAGACACGATTGTCCTGTTAGACACGATTGTTCTGTTAGACACGATTGTCCTGTTAGACACGATTGTACAGTTAGATTGTTCTGTTAGACACGATTGTCCTGTTAGACACGATTGTCCTGTTAGACACGATTGTTCTGTTAGACACGATTGTCCTGTTAGACACGATTGTCCTGTTAGATTGTTCTGTTAGATTGTTCTGTTAGACACGATTGTCCTGTTAGACACGATTGTCCTGTTAGACACGATTGTCCTGTTAGACACGATTGTCCTGTTAGACACGATTGTTCTGTTAGACACGATTGTCCTGTTAGACACGATTGTTCTGTTAGATTGTCCTGTTAGACACGATTGTCCTGTTAGACACGATTGTCCTGTAAGACACGATTGTTCTGTTAGACACGATTGTCCTGTTAGACACGATTGTCCTGTTAGATTGTCCTGTTAGACACGATTGTCCTGTTAGATTGTCCTGTTGGACACGATTGTTCTGTTAGATTGTTTTGTTAGACACGATTGTTCTGTTAGATTGTCCTGTTAGACACGATTGTTCTGTTAGATTGTCCTGTTAGACACGATTGTTCTGTTAGATTGTTCTGTTAGATTGTTCTGTTAGATTGTCCTGTTAGACACGATTGTTCTGTTAGATTGTTCTGTTAGACACGATTGTTCTGTTAGACACGATTGTTCTGTAAGACACGATTGTTCTGTTAGATTGTTCTGTTAGATTGTTCTGTTAGACACGATTGTTCTGTTAGACACGATTGTTCTGTTAGATTGTTCTGTTAGACACGATTGTTCTGTTAGATTGTCCTGTTAGACACGATTGTTCTGTTAGATTGTTCTGTTAGATTGTTCTGTTAGATTGTTCTGTTAGATTGTCCTGTTAGACACGATTGTTCTGTTAGATTGTTCTGTTAGACACGATTGTTCTGTTAGACACGATTGTTCTGTTAGATTGTTCTGTTAGATTGTTCTGTTAGACACGATTGTTCTGTTAGATTGTTCGGTTAGATTGTTCTGTTAGACACGATTGTTCTGTTAGATTGTTCTGTTAGACACGATTGTTCTGTTAGACACGATTGTTCTGTTAGATTGTTCTGTTAGACACGATTGTTCTGTTAGACACCAATGTTCTGTTAGATTGTTCTGTTAGACACGATTGTTCTGTTAGACACGATTGTTCTGTTAGACACGATTGTTCTGTTAGACACGATTGTTCTGTTAGACACGATTGTTCTGTTAGATTGTTCTGTTAGACACGATTGTTCTGTTAGACACGATTGTTCTGTTAGACACGATTGTTCTGTTAGACACGATTGTTCTGTTAGATTGTTCTGTTAGACACGATTGTTCTGTTAGACACGATTGTTCTGTTAGACACGATTGTTCTGTTAGACACGATTGTTCTGTTAGACACGATTGTTCTGTTAGACACGATTGTTCTGTTAGACACGATTGTTCTGTTAGATTGTTCTGTTAGACACGATTGTTCTGTTAGACACCAATGTTCTGTTAGATTGTTCTGTTAGACACGATTGTTCTGTTAGACACGATTGTTCTGTTAGACACGATTGTTCTGTTAGACACGATTGTTCTGTTAGACACGATTGTTCTGTTAGATTGTTCTGTTAGATTGTTCTGTTAGACACGATTGTTCTGTTAGACACGATTGTTCTGTTAGACACGATTGTTCTGTTAGATTGTTCTGTTAGAAACGATTGTTCTGTTAGACACGATTGTTCTGTTAGATTGTCCTGTTTGACACGATTGTTCTGTTAGATTGTCCTGTTGGACACGATTGTTCTGTTAGATTGTCCTGTTAGACACGATTGTTCTGTTAGATTGTTCTGTTAGACACGTTTATCCTGTTAGAATGTCCTGTTAGACACGATTGTTCTGTTAGATTGTCCTGTTAGACACGATTGTTCTGTCGGACACTATTGTCCTGTTAGACACGATTGTTCTGTTAGACACGATTGTTCTGTTAGATTGTCCTGTTAGACACGTTTATCCTGTTAGACTGTCCTGTTAGACACGATTGTTCTGTTAGATTGTCCTGTTAGACACGATTGTTCTGTTAGATTGTCCTGCTAGATTGTCCTGCTAGACACGATTGTCCTGTTAGACACGATTGTCCTGTTAGATTGTCCTGTTAGACACGATCGTCCTGTTAGACACGATTGTCCTGTTAGATTGTTCTGTTAGACACGATCGTCTTGTTAGACACGATTGTCCTGTTAGATTGTCCTGCTAGATTGTCCTGTTAGACACGGTTGTCCTGTTTGACACGATTGTCCTGTTAGACTGTTCTGTTAGACACGATTGTCCTGTTAGACACGATTGTCCTATTAGACAAGAGTGTTCTGTTAGACACGATAGTCCTGTTAGACTGTCCTGTTAGACACGATCGTCCTGTTAGACACAATTGTCCTGTTAGACTGTCCTTTTAGATACGAGTGTCCTGTTAGACACGATTGTCCTGTTAGACATGATCGTCCTGTTAGACACGATTGTCCTGTTAGAATCTCCTGTTAGACACGATTGTCCTGTTAGACACGATTGTTCTGTTTGACTGTCCTGTTAGACACGATTGTTCTGTTAGATTGTCCTGTTAGACACGATTGTTCTGTTAGATTGTCCTGCTAGATTGTCCTGCTAGACACGATTGTCCTGTTAGACACGATTGTCCTGTTAGATTGTCCTGTTAGACACGATTGTCCTGTTAGATTGTCCTGTTAGACACGATTGTCCTGTTAGACACGATTGTCCTGTTAGACACGATTGTCCTGTTAGACTGTCCTGTTAGACACGATTGTCCTGTTAGACACGATTGTCCTGTTAGACACGATTGTCCTGTTAGACTGTCCTGTTAGACTGTCCTGTTAGACACGATTGTCCTGTTAGAAACGATTGTCCTGTTATACATGATTGTCCTGTTAGACTGTCCTGTTAGACACGATTGTCCTGTTAGAAACGATTGTCCTGTTATACATGATTGTCCTGTTAGACACGATTGTCCTCTTAGACACGATTGTCCTGTTAGACAAAAGGTGAGTCGACAACTTCGTGTGGCTCTCTCCAGTTTGCTTCATATCTCCTACACAGTGAGCATCTATTATTCCTGGATGTCTGAATTATTTTTTTTTCTATTTCTTTGACCTGTCCATGTCTGTGAAGTTTTTATGGTGTGGCTATTTGCTTTTTGCAGTACAGGATACCCAATACCTTACCCAACACTCCTTGGTCGCCTCGTACAACATCCCTAGTATGAAACAGCAACACAATTCTTTATTCCCATTTGGGGCCCATCAGCGTTTGAGTGATTATGTGACATAATTCTGCAACATTATAATGAATTACAAATAAAATATTCAAGTGTCACTCATATAATATGTATATTCCAATAACATTATATCGTTCACACTGAAATCGGAGTAGACATTACGGTATTGTGTGTATAGAACGTGCATAATACATTAACAGTGTTGTATATTTTTTTAGCAAATATAACAACAATATCACATCATAAATACAGGAGCTGGACAGGCCATGTATCCAAATGATACACCATTCATGTAGTGGACTTTGGAGGGAAGGTAAGGTAAAGTACGAGACTTGAACCGGCGTCTTAGCACGCGAGTTTTCACCCATATGTGCTCGGCCGCCTATACAGAAGCGTTCAGAGACTTCTGGACAGTATCGCTTCAAGCATCGAAACTCACTATGCTAGGCGACATTCCTCACCTTCCCAGAGTTATACCATGGTACCTATTTCTACCAACGGTTGGATCGACCGCGGTGTGTATTTTTTTGTCCAACCACGCACGTAACTCACACTGATGCCAGCGGGAATCGAACACAGGTTGTCCGAACGTCGGTATCCCAATCAGGTGGATTTACCCCGGCCCCCTGGAAGGGACGGTACAGACTAAATACAGCCTGAAGAAGAATATTAGAAGAAGATATGCAGTCACGAATGTAATACTGCATTTGCCGCTGGTGTACAAGGTCTTGTCACGTTGACAGAAAATGGCGAAGTGTAGTATATAAGGTCGTGTATTTAAGGTTCTTTAATAATGTATCAAATATGAAATGTTACGTCTGGGTTCATGCTGATACGACTGTTGGTGTGTATGAGAAATGAGCATTCTGGGACACAGGCGGCGTTTCGCCTCAGTGGATAGGGAATGTATTAGTAGAGTGATGTGTTTGTGGCATTATTTGTAATGGAAAATGTGTGAGAGAGCGAGTGTGTGAGTGGGTGTATGGGTGGATGAGTAAGTGGATGGGTGGTGTGTGAGTAGGTGGATGAGTGAGTGAAATAGTCAGTGTCTTAGTGAGAGGGTGGATGGGTTGATGTGTAGATGAGAGAGTGATTTAGTGAATCATATTTCATTTCAATGTGTTAGTGAATATGTGTTAGTGAAATTGTAAGTTATTCGTAATTGCTGATTGATTTGTTGAGTGATGGAGTGACTGTGTTGCGGATGATTGAGTAGATGAATGGTTTTATCTTAGTGAATTAATAACCACCATGGGAAAACAGTTATGTGATAAGACGAGGAGTCGGACGAGATTACAAGCCGGTAGAATGAAGTGTGAGAGACAGTCAAGCGTGACACAGGTAATCCCACAAAAAGACTATCTTTACGACACATAGTACCATTGCTGTTGTATGTCTGTGAGCTCACGATCGAACCAGAGGGATAAAGGCCGCTTGGTCAAAGCAGTCGTCACGACTTGTGAGACTCAGGATTTTTATTTCACCCCCGATAGAAACAATTATTTCTGTCTACCGCGGGTTTCGAACACCGTATAACTATACGGGGCAATCGAATCACTTAAACAGACAACTGCTTTCATAAGAAAGTCAGGAATCCTACTCTGAATGAGCCATGATCGCAGAAGTAGAAGAACACCGTATGCCGGCTTTTCAGCCAGCGAAACAGTGGTTTTAGCCGCACGGCCACGCGCATCGCCTTTCACAAATCATAAATAACAGGGACGTGTATATATGAAGTGAAAACGAGCAAACAATAAATGCGGCGTAATAGGGGGATTGATAGTTTAGACAGAAGAATGCTTTAGAAGTTGCTGAGTCATTACGGAATCCCCATAAAGTTTATTAACCTGATAAAAACAATGTATGAAGGAACGAAATGTAGTGTGGTGCATGAAGGACAGATTACAGAAGCATTTGAAATAAGAACGGGAGTAAGGCAAGGATGCCTTCTATCTCCATTTCTCTTTCTACTGGCCATAGATTGGATTATGAAAATAACTCAAAACAACAGAAATGGAATCCAGTGGTCACTGACCAAACAACTTGATGATTTAGACTTTGCTGATGACATAGCTATCCTATCACACAGCCATCAACAGATGCAGGATAAAATGAACATACTTGATGAGAGATCACAACAGCTAGGACTGAAGATTAATAGAGATAAGACTAACATTATGAGAATTAATACAGTTGGCAATAACCAAATACAACTAGGAGAAATACCTCTACTAGACGTACAATCTTATATATATCTGGGCAGTAATATAGATAAAGAGGGAGGAACAGAAAATGATACCAAAATAAGGATATAAAAAGCAAGAGGAGCTTTCATTGCACTAGGAAACATATGGAAATCCAAAGAAATTAGGTTAAATACAAAAATAAAAATTGTCAACTCAAATGTTAAGGCGGTCCTATTATATGACTGTGAAACATGGAGAACAACAAAATTGACAATCACGAAGATACAGACTTTCATTAATGGATGCTTACGCAGGATAAACGGATGAAAATGGCAGGACAAAATCACTAACATAGAATTATGGAAAGGTACCAGTCAAACACCAGTGGATAAAGAGATACAGCGAAGACGATGGCGCTGGATAGGACACACACTACGGAAGCCAACTGAGAGTATTACACAACAGGCCCTTTTTTGGAATCCCCAGGTGAAAAGACAAAGAGGAAGACAAAGGAATTCTTGGAGAAGACAGATAGAAGCAGAGATGAAGATGATGGGGAAGACGTGTAATGATCTTAAAAGAATGGCAAAAAACAGAACGACTTGGAAAGTGTTTGTTGAAGACCTATGCTCCACTGGGAGCTAAAAATGTAGAAGAATAGGGGGATTATTAAGGACTGGTGGTGCCGGGTCGTGGAGAAAAGATACAATCAATGTAGTAATTGCTCAAATTGTGAAAAAAACACAACTAATAGTGTGATTGTTCAAATTGTGAAAAGACACAACTAATGCAGTAATTTCTGAAATTGTGAAAAGCCACAAACAGATGAAGTAAATGTTCAAATTGTGAAAAGACACCACTAATGCAGTAATTTTTCAGTTTATGATTAGTTGGAAGTTAATGCCGCGCGTTGACCCAAGCCCAAGTTTTTGGACCTAGATGGTCTGCGATTGGTTGTAATGACTTTCTTGATTTCTCAGCTTTTTACTGGAGAGGTTGGCCCTCGTCTTTCCTTGAGGTGCTATAATATGAGGTCTTCGGTATCAGTAAGTGCCACCACTACAGAGAACACGGCCAACCTGCTTCTGTTAGCCGGCCTGTTTTGACGCAGGCAGATTCCAGGGAGATCACTGGGAGGGTGCGGCCAGGTCTCGATGCGCTGAGGGACCCCCGACTCTGCTGTTGCGACCTGCACTCGCTTGAGCTTCCTTCTGACCATGCATCATAAATAAGCAATTGTCCAATTTGTGGATAAAAGATCATCACTACTGTAATTATCCAGTTTGTGCAAAGACATCATCAAATCAGCAATGTCGAATTTATTTTTGTTAAATCACCAATGCAGTAATTGTCCGGTTTGTAGGGGGAATTATCGATGCTGCGACTGTACACTTTACAAACAGACATCATCAGTGTTGCAATTGTCCACTTTGGGAAAAAAACATCTTAAATGAAGAAATTGTTCACCGTGAGAAAACACTTCCTTCGATGCACCGGCCTTCCAGTGTAGCCACCCTCCCGACAAATGCCTGTCTTTGGTTGCTTATTTGCCAGCACATTTTTGTTTACAGAAATGCACGGCATAACTAATCCTACAGTCAAACGTTATCAGTTTGCATAAATAAATAATTGCCGACCCGAGTTGGAGAGCGGGTGAGCCGTGGTGGTTAAGGCAAGAATATCACACTTATCGTGGGAAACACCGGGTCGTGTGCCAAGCTGCACAGTTGATTAGTTGATAATTTGCGCTAATTTGTGCCAGAGTAAAATTTGGGGAGAAAAATAACGGCATGTGATGGGAGATTTCTGTTACGTGAAATTGTGTATGTATTGACGTGTTATTTGCACGTGTTTAACTTAATGTTTGTGTGCAATTTTTGTATTTATTATTGAAAATATGTTTAAAGAAAGAAAGATCCCTTTCACGCTCAATAACAAAGTGGAAGGTAACCACCAGTAAGCGAATCATTTCAGGGGAAGAGGCATGTTTACAACACTCAGGGAAAAAAATCACAAATAATCAAAAACTTAAGGAAAAAAAGAACAATAGATAGTCGGAAGCAGGATCGACCAGGACTCCTCAACACAGCACCTAGCCACAAACTCTAGAGCACACGGGCAACTAAGCTACTAAAGAAAGTAGCTATCATTATCGATGTCTTTCACGCATGTGTGGTCATGTACATAGCATGGGTTTACGAACATTTCTTGCAAATAAACTGTATATATGTATATTCCTATTAAGAATATATGTATATACATATACATATAAAAGTAAAGAGCCCCGTCACTCCAAGTGGCATATAGGGAATATGGTATTATTGATCGTTTCAAATCTAAATGTTCACGATTAACATGAAATATCTCCTCTTTCCCTGCACTTACAAACTTGATTTTTTGCATCTGGCTTGTTTTCCAAGGTCCCACCGATTTCACAAAATTTAATGATGTAGGAAGTATGCTTCATCATGAAGCAGCACTTTCCTTTGATCTCAGTGAATTTACGGATCTTTTTGCTCCTGGAGAAAATAATTTACCGTACATTAATGGAAATCAGCTTCTCGACATAGGCGTCTCTACACAACTTGAAAGTTGGAGGCGTTTATCAACTGTTTACTTTCTATTGTTTACTTTCTTTAAAATACTATGAGAATGTCAATGTTATAGCCTTTACAGACGGTCTAAAACAAATCAGCGTATAAAACAGTTCCATTAATGAAAACTATTTAAACAATATACAACAAAGAATACATTTAAAAAAATTAATTATCCGTTGCGAGCGATAACGAGCATGACATATCAAGCAAAGTTATTGTTTATGGGTACGCATGTGACTAAAGAGTCCGATGTAAGCACGGGATGCTCTTCACTGTAAAGAGCTACATTGTTCGTTTTATGTCTTTCCATGTGACTTTCATTATTTTACGTAAACAAGACATATGAAAGTGATTAGTTTCTTTGCATTGCCTGCAGTACACATATCAAGAATCTTTACATTTTAAAACGTTATCAACTTTAGCTAAAGATTGATCATGCGGACATATAAAAACGTCCATTATTATTTCATTTATTCTGAATCAGAGGAGTCTAACATATTGATTACTAATCTGGGCTGAACGAACGATAGTCCATCTTTTTCCAATATTCATTTTCTTCTTTTAAGACATGATCTTCACATTTGCACCAAAAATCTTTGTCAATCTGTGATAGAGCAGCATATGTCAGTCCTTTATATCGCATAGTTTAAAAACTTGTGTTCTCAGCTGCACCTGCCCTTTAATTTTGCCCAACGAGTTCAATGGGGTTTAATTGTGGATGATAAGGGGGCAGTCTCAAGCACGTATGACCATGCTGTTGAATGATTTTGTCTATTTGGAATACTTTGGTCTTTTGCGATTTCTTAACAAGTGACAGTAATTCAGGTTTCAAAAATCCCTCGTTAAATGGAATTCCTTCCTTTCTTAGCCAAATCTTTATAACATCTTTTGTACTGGTAGATGTAGGATTTTGTCTTCTTCTGCCACAGCGTTGTGGTACGACGCGTTGTCCATTACCAGACAGGATGGTCTGTCTAGAATTGGAAGAAGAGTATTTTCAATCCACTCTCTAAATATATGGCCATTCATCTCGGTGTGATAGTCCCTGTTGTCAGTATAATTAGAGGTGAATATAAGTTCTGCATTTTTCACCAACCTTCTTTTCGGCTGCCTGCATGTGCATTATAATACGCTGTCCTTTTCCAGTGGGTACACATCTTTTAATACTTCCATCTGATAACTGCCATTCCTTTGCACTTGTGTGGTGAGAATTTATCCAAGATTCATCTAGAAATACAATATCATAACCTTGGTTACGCATTTCCCGTACTTCACGTAAATATTTACTCCTCATAGAAACTAAGTGCGGCTTCTCGCAGATGACATTTCTACCACTATCGTACTCTATAAACGTAAAACCGATGCTTCTAACAGTTCTCCATAATGTTGTTTTCGACACAACAATGTCATTTTCTGCTCTCAGTCGAATTTTCAGTTTTCTTAAAGTCACAGTTTCTTTGGAATCGAACATTTTACAAATTGCTCTTCTAATCACTTCCTTGTCAAAACTATCTACTACTTTCTTTCTTCCTAGCGTCCTAGTCTTGATTGAACTGGACACTCCGTTAGCTTTAAGCACTTGTTTGAAAAAGCTTTGCTTATACCCAATGAGCGTGAATAGTTCTCTTTTCTGGCTTGAGATGCTTCGATACAGTTTTCCACGCTTAGCTTCTATGCAAAAATATTTATACACCTTTATTGCCACTGATTGCAATGTAAGGAACTTTACTTTTATACCCATTGACTAACAGATCACAAATTTAACGAAATTACCCAATAATTAGGATACGCCGTTGCACATAAATCACAACAAAACGACAGGAAATGGGATGCACCGGATATAAAATTATAACTATGACGCGTTTTATGTGTTTTTTAGTGCTTAAAACAGGGAAATTGGCGCGCATTACGTTCAAGATGACAAGTCCGTGGGTGCTCACTCATATGAAGCGGTAATTCCTCCAAATATATGGTTTGACCAAAATGCCTTAAATTTGTATACTTCAAATAAAGAATATTTAAAACTATACGTTTGTTGGTGAGGAAATGAATGTACTTCTTGGGACCAAAAAATCACAAGACCATATGCAAAATTTCAGCATTATCATCAATTGGTTGCAGAGATATGGAATTTTAAAACACCTTCAAAATATTTTGAAACGACCTATAGTAATCATAAATTTGGAAGACCCAGAGAGACACTGAGAAGAACATTGCTGAGAGAGACAAAAGCAGCAGGAATCGGCTCCCTCAATGAGATAGAGCTGCTTGCACAGAACAGAGACAAATGGCGAGATTTGATAAAATATCTTGAAAAGAATTGAAAACTGCTAGAACAAAAATTCAAATAAGAGAAGGAGTATCTTGGTCTACGCCCTATGGGCCGGCTACAGCTCGAAAGGTAGATAGAATAGATAGATAGAATCATAAATTTTACAATCAATAGATAGATAGAATCATAAATTTTACAGACTTTCAGCACATTTTTTTTTTTTTGGGGGGGGGGGGGGGGGGGGCAATGTGGTCGGTATTACGTCCGGTATGTGCGTAATACCGATCACATTACTTTCCTAGAAAAAAAAAAACGGTACCCATTTAAGGCTGAGTGAACCCTGAAGCCGTTGGTTGAATTCCAACCCTACCTCTTGTCCTTTGTAGTCCAGTTCACTAACCACTGAGCTATCGCGGCTCCCTATATATATATATATATTCTATTCATATATAAAAATATTATATACGCTCGTATATTCTAATCCCGCAAATCTGAATGAAAGAATCTAGATTCGAAAACACGTTTTTTTTCGCACTTTTCACGTTAGCCGAATATTTCGAATAATAACCAAAAATAATTTTTGAACTTTGGAAGTATTAGGAGCCGCGATAGCTCAGTGGTTAGTGAACTGGACTACAAAGGACAAGGGGTAGGGTTCGATCCCAACCGACGGCTTCCGGGTTCACCCAGCCTTAAATGGGTACCGGATTTTTTCTGGGAAAGTAAAGCGGCACGGGCGTAATACCGACCACATTACCCCAAAAATCATGTGCTGAAGGTCTGTAAAATATAGGGTCACTAATACCATATTTCCTTTTATGCCACTTGGCGTGACGGGGGTACTTTACTTTTTTTTTTTTTTTGGATGTATTAGTTTTACCTCCACTGTCGTCCGATAAAGCGATTGCAAATGTCATTACAGACTGTTGCGATTTCGGTGGTACCCGGATCTGACTACCCCATGTGCCACAGTTTTCATTATGCGATTTAGCGAAATACATCCATAACTTTCTACTAACGGTTTGCCGTAATTACGCTCACTCGCAAATTATCGAAACTAACTCTGGAGCGCTCTGGAGGTTTCTAGCAATGGATGCCGAGGTAAGTAAGTACACGTTGTGTTGCGCACATGACTCAAGTTGTTTACCAACTGTACTACTCAGCTTTGTTCAGTCCACATTTCAGCGTTTGTAGTTCTACTTAACTCTTCGCAGCACTTCACTTGGATTCCAGAACATTTTAGGATTCGGGAGCTGATTCTGATTCAATGTGAATTAGGATTCGTCCACCTGTTTTATATACACACGCACACACAAAAACACGTATATATAAAGACCTTAATAGGCACATGATTTTTTCAGCAAAATAAAGACAAAATTACCGATTGTCTGGGAAACATCGGCACAAACGTTATTCCCTATACACCACGGTAAACATCGGCACAAACGTTATTCCCTATACCCCACGGTAAACATCGGCACAAACGTTATTCCCTATACCCCACGGTAATCATCGGCACAAAACGTTATTCCTATACACCACGGTAAACATCGGCACAAACGTTATTCCATATACCCCACGGTAAACATCGACACAAACGTTATTCCCTATACACCACGGTAAACATCGGCACAAACGTTATTCCCTATACACCACGGTAAACATCGGCACAAACGTTATTCCCTATACGCCACGGTAAACATCGACACAAACGTTATTCCCTATACGCCACGGTAAACATCGACACAAACGTTATTCCCTATACCCCACGGTAAACTGGGAGAGCCGACCATCTAAGGGCAGAATTCCCCTACATAAAAGATAATCTGCTGCCTTGCAGGAAGATTGGGGACAATCAAAGGCTAAAGAAAGCAAACCTGAATAAAATGCTGGCTGAAATCGGATGCACTGGGCCGCTGGCGCAGAACACAGTGCAACGTTTTAACAGGTATTCAATCAGAGTGGATCTAACAGACTCTAATTACGATGTTCTATCTGTGGGATCGATAAATTCACTTAGACAGACAACTGTTTTCATGTGAGAGTCTGGAATCCTACTCTGACTGAGTCTTGATCGCAGAGAGAGAAAGAGAGATACCCCACGGTAAACATTGACACAAACGTTATTCCCTATTCCCCACGGTAAACATCGACACAAACGTTATTCCCTATACCCCACGGTAGACATCGGCACAAACGTTATTCCCTATACCCCACGGTAAACATCGACACAAACGTTATTCCCTATACCCCACGGTAAACATCGGCACAAACGTTATTCCTATACCCCACGGTAAACATCGACACAAACGTTATTCCCTATACCCCACGGTAAACATCGGCACAAACGTTATTCCCATACCCCACGGTAAACATCGGCACAAACGTTATTCCCTATACCCCACGGTAAACATCGGCACAAACGTTATTCCCTATACCCACGGTAAACATTGACACAAACGTTATTCCCTATATCCACGGTAAACATCGGCACAAACGTTATTCCCTATACCCACGGTAAACATCGGCACAAACGTTATTCCCTATACCCACGGTAAACAGCGGCACAAACGTTATTCCCTATACCCCACGGTAAACATCGACACAAACGTTATTCCCTATACCCACGGTAAACATCGGCACAAACGTTATTCCCTATACCCCACGGTAAACATCGGCACAAACGTTATTCCCTATACCCACGGTAAACAGCGGCACAAACGTTATTCCCTATACCCACGGTAAACATCGGCACACTTGCTATTATCTAAACGCCACGATCTGTGCTTCTTTTATTGTATATCATCATCAGGTTGCGTTGTCTGCCCCTTTCTCGTTTTCCAGACACCATTCCTTCCATTATTGTTCTTTTCAGTCCATGTGTCTTTTAACGCGGCCGTCGTATTTTAATTTCCTTCGTAGAATAGTGTTTATGAGTCAAATCTTTCTAAAGTTTAAGTCCTGTAATCATCATTTCTTTTTTTCTTATATTTTTTTTTCTTATCTAAGGTACCTTAAAGATCCTTCTGCAACATTGTCTGTACTATATATATATATATATACACACACACACACACATGAACACACACACGCAGTAATGTACTACTTCCATGTCCTATCTCAAGATTCAACCGTGTATCACAAAATATCACCAACAAGATTTCAAATTAATCTTCAATCAAGGAAAGTATGTGCCTAATTGTTTTCAGTAGTTCGTTTCAAAATGCGTTAAGTGATCAGACGGAAAATGTTTACAATAATTGTAAACATTTATTACACGCTTTCAGGGTTTTTTTTTAAAAAACTAAAACGAAAAACAAAATGGGAATAATGTGATCTTGATTGTTTTTTCTCTGAGATAAATATGTAATCTAAAAGACGGAGAAATCATTGAGCTGTCTCCCAGTGGGCCCAATAGAAATCGAGGCCTCCATTCCATCCCTCAACGACTGTAACATTTTAAGCCGTTGTCATTCACTTTTATATTATTAGGTTTTGGAGGGAGGGTGGGAGAGACTCAGAGACAAGCACGTTTAGAAAGACAGTACTAGAGATGGTTGAATCATAAAGTGCAAAGGGCTCTCCCAATAATATCCATACATTGTTAATTTTACTGGCACCTGTAACATTAGCCAATGAAAGAGTGAGCTTCAGTAGAGAAGGTAGCGTTCTGGCTTGGAGCTACAGAGAATGTTGGGGCCTTATTACTTTCAGTTTAAACAAAAAATAGTGTCAAGCTAACTGAATTGAGGTGACATAAGACATGAGTAGAACAATATTTTCAGTCAGAACCGATCAATGTAGCTTCATAAGATATGGCCTTTGACGTCTTGACAGATGGTTGGTAGCAAGCAAGCATGATAAGTCAGTAGTTTGGTAAAATATTAGTATTTTACGCTGGTTGCTGATGAACAACTTCTCTCGTTGCTGAATCTGCCAATGTTGGATAGACAGAGAATCAATTCAGAGGAAGAGGTATGTTTACAGCACTCGGAAAAATTGACAAATAATTACAACAGAAAAAAATATGGACCAAAGCAGGATCGAACCCGTAATCAGTGGCACAGCGCCTTACTACGAAAAGCCAAACGCTAGGGAACACTGCCACTCAGCTAACTAAAAAATTAGCTTCGTAGGCAAATTATTAATAATTTATTAATTTTTTAGTTAGCTGAGTGGCAGTGTTCCCTAGATTTTGACTTTTCGTGGCAAGGCGCTGTGCCACTGAGTACGGGTTCGATCCTGCTTTGGTCCAGATTTTTTTCTGTTGTTAATTATTTGTCAATTTTTTCCGAGTGCTGTAAACATATCTCTTTCTCTGAATTGATTCGCTGATTATCGCCTCGAAAGTTTCCCTCTATAATAGTATTCATTTATTATTATTTGTCTCTTGGATAGACAGATCCGGCCTCAGAATAAACAAGATGTATTCGTGGTGTCTGGCCTCGTCTCCTTTCTTCTGCACCTTTTGTCTTCTGAATTTGATATCGGCAGCACTGCCTCAAAAGTTGCTCTGCATTTTTTATTTTTTTTTTAAATCGAACAAATACGCCAAATAGAACCCAGTGACACTGCACACAGAGTTGTGCATCACTCAGACTCACTAACACATCCAGCTGTCTCGCTCATACACTACGAGAAGAAAAAATATGGCCCACATAAGCTACCCTGCATAACGAACTATGGTGAACTGTTGAAGACCTCAGACACATCATCTTGTTCGTGACCCATGCCTGTTTAGCAGTCTAAATGGCAAAGAAAGGGTTAATCGCTGAAGAGAACGAAGAGACGGTTTTAGCTACGAGAAAGAACTCTGGCTTCTCGCACCCGAAAAGTGATGACTTTTATATGGTACGTCCTTTCCTACTTTACGACATTACAACGATACATATAACGGGCGGTTCGAGTTAATAACAGCATCCTTAACTAAAGAACGTTTATATCATTATTTTTTTATTTGGTCTTGTTTACTTATGAAGTCAATGTTTATTTTCATTGAGAACGTAACCGATAAAAATCTGTTCCATTGGAGTGACACCTGTCCAACGTGGGCGAGCACGTTCAAGATTATATCTGTGGGATAGGTGATGATAGCATTGGCAACACATTTTTTGTTTCGCACAAAACTTAATGCTTAAGTGCATCTAAACTTGTGTATGACAAAATTCTGCTGTCCTTTGCCAAACTTAAACGTTCTTGGGGAATATTTTCAGAGAAGGTGCAGCACTATCTTGTTATGACATCAGTGGATTACTTTTAGAGAAGGTGTGGCAGGCACTATCTTATTATGACATCAGGGGAATACTTTCAGAGAAGGTGTAGCACTATCTTGTTATGACATCAGGGGAATACTTTTAGAGAAGGTGTAGCACTATCTTGTTATGACATCAGTGGATTACTTTTAGAGAAGGTGTGGCACTACCTTTTTATGACATCAGTGGATTACTTTTAGAGAAGGTGTGGCACTATCTTGTTATGACATCAGTGGAATACTTTCAGAGAAGGTGTAGCACTATCTTGTTATGACATCAGTGGATACTTTTAGAGAAGACGTGGCACTATCTTGTTATGACATTAGGGGAATACTTTTAGAGAAGGTGTAACACTATCTTGTTATGAGATCAGGGGAATACTTTCAGAGAAGGTGTAGCACTATCTTGTTATGACATCAGGGGAATACTTTTAGAGAATGTGTAGCACTATCTTGTTATGACATCAGTGGATTACTTTTAGAGAAGGTGTGGCACTATCTTGTTATGACATCAGTGGAATACTTTACAGAAGGTGCGGCACTATCTTGTTATGACATCATTGGATTACTTTTAGAGAAGGTGTAGCACTATCTTGTTATGCCATCAGTGGAATACTTTCAGAGAAGGTGTAGCACTATCTTGTTATGACATCAGGGGAATACTTTTAGAGAAGGTGTAGCACTATCTTGTTATGACATCAGGGGAATACTTTCAGAGAAGGTGTAGCACTATCTTGTTATGACATCAGGAGAATACTTTTAGAGAAGGTGTAGCACTATCTTCTTATGACATCAGTGGATTACTTTTAGAGAAGGTGTGGCACTATCTTGTTATGACATCAGTGGAATACTTTACAGAAGGTGTGGCACTATCTTGTTATGACATCATTGGATTACTTTTAGAGAAGGTGTGGCAATATCTTGTTATGACATTAGTGGAATACTTTACAGAAGGTGTGCCACTATCTTGTTATGACATCAGTGGGATACTTTAGAGAAGACGCGGCACTATCTTGTTATGACATCAGGGGAATACTTTTAGAGAAGACGTGCCACTATCTTGTTATAACATCAGGGGAATACTTTTAGAGAAGACGTGGCACTATCTTGATATGACATCAGGGGAATACTTTTAGAGAAGACGTGGCCCTATCGTGTTATGACATCAGGGGAATACTTTTAGAGAAGACGTGGCACTATCTTGTTATGACATCAGTGGAATACTTTAGAGAAGGCGTGGCACTATCTTGTTATGACATCATTGGAATACTTTTAGAGAAAGCGTGGCACTATCTTGTTATGACACCAGGGGAATACTTTTAGAGAAGACGTGGCACTATCTTGTTATGACATCAGGGGAATACTTTTAGAGAAGACGTGGTACTATCTTGTTATGACATCAGGGAATACCTTTAGAGAAGACGTGGCACTATCTTGTTATGACATCAGGGGAATACTTTTAGAGAAGACGTGGTACTATCTTGTTATGACATCAGGGGAATACTTTTAGAGAAGACGTGGCACTATCTTGTTATGACATCAGGGGAATACTTTTAGAAAAAGCGTGACACTATCTTTTTATGCCATCAATGGAATACTTTTAGAGAAGGTGTGGCACTATCTTGTTATGTCATCAATGGAATACTCTTAGAGAAGACGTGACACTATCTTGTTATGCCATCAATGGAATACTTTTAGAGAAAGTGTGGCACTATCTTGCTATGACTTCAATGGAGTACTTTTAGTGAAGGTGTGGCACAATCTTGTTATGACATCAGTGGAGTACTTTTAGAGACGTTGTGACACTATCTTTTTATGACATCAGTCGAGTACTTTTAGAGAAGGTGTGGCACTATCTTGTTATGACATCAGTGGAGTACTTTTAGAAATGTGTTGTACTATCTTGGTATGACATCAGTGGAGCACTTTTAGAGAAGGTGTGGCACTATCTTGTTATGACATCTGTGTAATACTTTTAGAGAAGGTGTGGCACTATCTCGTTACGACATCAGTGGAATACTTTTAGAAAGGTGTGGCACTATCTCGTTATGACATCCGGAGAATACTTTTACAAAGGTATGGCACTATCTCATTATGACAACCGGAGAATACTTTTAGAAAGGTGTGGCACTATCTCGTTATGTCATCAGAAGAATACTTTTAGAAAGGTGTGGCACTATCTCGTTTTGTCATCAGGAGAATACTTTTAGAAAGGTGTGGCACTATCTCGTTATGTCATCGTGGAATTACTTTTAGAAAAGGTGTGGCACTATCTCGTTATGACATCCGGAGAATACTTTTAGAAGGTGTGGCACTATCTCGTTACGACATCAGTGGAATACTTTTAGAAATGTGTGGCACTATCTCGTTATGACATCCGGAGAATACTTTTAGAAAGGTGTGGCACTATCTCGTTACGACATCAGTGGAATACTTTTAGAAAGGTGTGGCACTATCTCGTTATGACATCCGGAGAATACTTTTAGAAAAGTATGGCACTATCTTGTTATGTTATCATGAAATTACTTTTAGAAAAGGTGTGGCACTATCTCGTTATGACATCAGAAGAATACTTTTAGAGAAGTTGTGGCACTATCTTGTTATGACATCCGGAGAATACTCTTAGAGAGGCGTGGCACTATCTTGTTATGATATCCGGAGAATACTTATAGAACAGTGTGGCACTATCTCGTTATGTTATCATTGGATTACTTTTTGAAAGATTGGCACTATCTCGTTATGACATCCCAAGAATACTTTTAGAGAAGGTGTGGCACTATCTTGTTATGGCATCCGGAGAATACTTATAGAACGGTGTGGCACTATCTCGTTATGTCATCATTGAATTACTTTTAGAAAGATTGACACTATTTCGCCATGACATCAATCTGTTCCAATGACTGGATCAACAGTCGCTGAATTCATGATTGTGTACCATAGTCCCATGCGACAGCCGCCGTGCTGCCAACATATCCACACACCTGATCGTTGCTTCTGGGAATTATCTGTGAGAGAGTGAGAACTCTATAGGGCATCAGAAGCGGATGACAAATATTGACGATCTGGAGAATCGTTTTTGTGGTCCAGTAGCATGCCTAGCAAATGTTTCAACTTGAATTAAGTCGGCAATAGAAACAGCGATGTCGAAGTTGCTATCTTACTCGTCCGCTGGTCGAGTTGCGATTCGACCCCATGATATCATCATCAAGTACCGGGCCTGCTGGCGTAGGTGATCATGTCTCTCCACAACTTTCGATCTCGACAGTTATTTATCATTTCTGTATTTTACCTTCTGCCAAGCCGTTCTCTTAAGCTGTCTGGCATTTTTTCTCTTTGCTTCCCTCGATCTCTTCGTCCCTCAATTTTTCCAGTTGTTACAATATATTCCAGTTGTTCTCTTCTCATTACATGGCCAAGAAATGATGATTGCGTCTTCCTAATATTGGAAATTTGCTCTCTTTTGCTTTGACCTCTTTTAGAACATTTTCATTACTCTTCTTAGCTGTACATGGTATTCTCAACATTCTTCTGTAAAACCACATGTCTACAGACTCCAGTGGTTTTCTTGTCTGTTGTCCTATTGTCCATGACTCGCATCCATATGTTAAGACTGGCTCTAGATAACATTAAGAACTCTTGGATATAGCTAATATGTTTAATTTTTCCAAGTCCTCAATCATCGCGTCAGCCTCTCATACTGGTTAGCAGGGGTTTGTTTAAAAAATGTCGGATGACCTGGCGTTGGGCCTAACTATAAATGAACACATACAAAATGTGCCATTTGTTACTATATGAACATGGACACCGATTCATCATGGTTTGATGACGTATAATGACGTTTACTTTTCTTATCAACAGTGGAATTGTCATTTTCTGACTACAAATTAATCATGATCACGTTGAAAGTGCACTGTAAATAAAGTTGCTTAAAATATACTATTACAAAACTTGACCCATCTTTTGAGTCTGCCGAAGAGTTTTTATCGGGCTGGAGAAAAAGACCACTTGCCCAGTGCAGTTTGCCACGATGATGTTCCGATCACACAGCCGTAGACAGAACTAGCGTCTACTTTATTTGAAGAAAAGTAACGGTCCATATCCATCTACAATCCATAATCTCCATAAATAAAGTTATGATTTATTTTTTTTTAAAAACACAATACGAGTCCCTACCTTTGATTAGTTCACTTATGGATGTACTCTTATCTACATACTTATATATGCATATACGAGTGTATATGTATAATTATGTTTATACTCGTATGTATTTGTGGTCAGTTATGGGTATCCTTCATCATCATCATGTACCATGGCTGCTGGCGTAGGTGATCATGTCTCTCCACAACTTTCGATCTCGACAATTATTTATCATTTCTGCTGTTGACCTTCTGCCAAGCCATTCTCTTTAACTGTCTAGTATCTTTTCTCTTTGCATCCCTCTATCTCTTCGTCCTCGACTTTCGCAGGTTTTACAATATATATCAGCTGTTCCCATCACATAACATGGCTAAAAAAATAATGTTTGTTTCTTCTCCTAATATAGGATATTAGCTCTTTTTATTTTGGCCTCTTTCAAAACGTTTCGTTGCTCTACTTCGCAGAGTCCCTAAGAATGGTTGCAGATATCATGGATCAATAGAGAAGGTTGATGAAATACGCCAGTAATACCCAAACGGCTGCTATGGTTATTGATGGTGTGAACAAGAATAAGAATATGAATGCGTGAATACATTCTGAATATCTAGAAAGTAACTAATACTTTTATTGACTATTATTATTATTATGCATCTTTCCGTTGTTTCATAGTGTATACTTTGTCTCCAGTTTCTATAGCAAACTTGGCTTTGCGCATTATTTATGTTTGATAATGCTGACAAATTCCTGGAACGTGTTTATTTTCTTGCTTGTATATTACTGTTGAAGTCTAGATTGAAAGCGATGCTGTTTGGTCTGGTGTAGTCATGGAGACTGGTGGCAGACACAATATCTACCATGAGCTTCCATGCCGGTGTCGTGTATCTGTATATTATTTACTGTCCAACCTCGGATTTCACATAATTTATTTACCGCTGTCAGTTTAATCAATCTAAAACTGTACGTGGGTGTGACACTTGTCTATATATGCTTGTTTTTGCGTGCGTGTCTGTTTGCTTGCCAGCTCTTAATAGCGCGTTTGTCTGTTCCTTTGTGTGAGTGTTTATGTATGCAAATACCTGCACGTGCCTTGTGTGTCTGTGTGGGTTTGTAGGCGATGTGTGCACGTTTATTATCTAACAGCATATCAAAGCGTATGTGATCAGTTGATGATATTTATTTTAAAAATAACATTCTTATTGTAGAACCGCCATGTATGACTCATTGTGTCGAATACTGCTGTAATCACATTCCTGATTACGTAAAAAGATGCCAACTGAGAGCACGAACTACGTAGCACCGACAGCAATGTTCTCTGATTTATTTTCTTACCTTAATTAATATACCATCTCGACGAAGATGCGCATTCTCCCAGCTCTGATTTCAATATCGGTTGCCCACTACATTAGGAAAGGGAGCCTGTGTAATATCGACTCAGGCCACAGTAATACCGACCACATTACCCCAAAAATCATGTGCTGAAGGTCTGTAAAAATTATGGTCACTAACACCATTTTCCCTATACGCCACTTGGCGTGACAGGGCTCTTTGCTTTTTTTGTTACTTACTACATTAGGAAAGCTACCGTTATTCTTTAACTCCCATATTAGATTCCCCCCCCCCTTTTTTCACGGCTGTGGTAGCAGTGTTTTCTTCTTTGTTCTGGAGTTAATTACATAATAATTGAATAGAATAGTCAAAGCTAGAATGCTTCATTCTGGATCGGATTCAGTCTAAATGCCTAGTCAAATAGAATACGTGAGAGGCCAGCGCATAAAGACGTGGCAATAGAGTTATCATTAAATCACTGTTCGCTTTATTTCAAAACTTCCTGTAGCAAGTGCAGCGATTGGGCTCTTTTTTGTTTGTGAGAGTGATCATTGATATCGGTATGTAAAACTAAGTAACTAACTCCATTGGAATCAAGCGGTAAAATGTCGGTCTGTATGTTTCAAGATGATTCCTAAAAACTTTTGGCAACATAATATAGTACATAGCAGGCACAAACCGCTGCCTCGACAACATCATATATATATTGAGTTATTTGCGGGTCATCATCATTGCACTCCGAACATGTCCATAGGTGCTCAGATCCCCTCCTCAGCAATTCCCTCAGTGTCCAACGACTGACGACTCCAGTTCTATGTTGGTTGATAAGTCTTCTTACACGCCCACTAAGTTTCTCATTTCTGGTTGTGCCCATCTTAACTCCCTTCTCTTTCATCCGAAGAAGTGACGTGGATCTGTGTTTGTCGAAGTCCTGTGCTCTTCCCACATATCGAAGAGCATTGATGCTGTCCGCTCTATCCATTGGTTGTCCGTCCTCAACGACAGCGCAGCTAGCCAACCTGTCCGCTCTTTCATTTCCCCATACTCCCGCATGTCCTGGGACATAGACAAAGGTGACCTTACGTATTTTGGATTTCAACAACGACTCTACCCATTGCATGCGTACAAAGCCCGCCTCCACTTTTTTTTATCATGCTCATCGAATCACTCAGTATACATGCGTGGGTGTAGTCTTGTGACTATAACCATTTGAATGCCTTGGTCACTGCCATCGCCTCCATTGTCATGCTACTCGTGGTCATGACGTATGCACCACTGTCTTCCTTGACTATTCTGCCTGCCGAGCGTGCTGTAAATGTCCATGCACTTCTTTGGTGTCGTCTTACAGATCCGTCTGTATATATGACTGCATCTTTCTCATCGGTGTTATCGTAGATGAGACCGTTGACCTCAGCATTAACCACGACCGGGTTCTGTTCCCTACTTTTCCTGTCGAGTGTGATAATACACGAGAAAGTCCCCTTGAATGACGTAGGCACCGGTATCCACTCCTTGTCAACGCTGATATTGGTAAGCCCACAGACCTGTTTGATGACATCTTCTGCTCGGCCCACCCATGATTTGCCTCTTTTTAGCCTGGCACCTTTCTCTGTGTTGAGCACGTGGTGCAATGGATGCTCTGTATCTGTACCAATCTTCAGGTATGCTCATACTCTACAGATCTTGATTCTGTCATCCATGGTTGGAAAGTCAAGAAGATACCTCATTGCTACACAGGGAGTGTCCCTCGTACATCCCAGGATAATGCGCATGGCTTCATTTTGTATTTTCTCCAGCCTATCAATTTGAGTCGTACTGACAGTAAGAATTGCCAGGGCATACTCGATTGGTGCGAGGACTAATCCCTGGAACAGAAGAGTAAGTAGCCTCTGCTCGATGTTGGCAGCTGCTATGACCTTCAAGGCGGCTAATCCTTTGCGGGATTTTGTTATCACATGGTCGACGTGATCCCGAAAACACAGGCTGCGATCAAACTTAACTCCAAGGTATGTCATCAACTTGGCCCTTGTCACCTCATCAGCTCCCATTCGTACTACCGGTGTGGTCGTATTAACGATATGATTGTTAAGGGAGAACCATGAAACTGATGCTTTATTAGGATTAATCAAGGCACCTGAAACCCCACACCAGGAAGAAATGCGATCGAGTTCGTCTTGCATTGTGGAGGCGATTCCCCGTCTGTCTCTTCCCTGTCGATATACCAGAATATCATCAGCAAAAGTCATAGTACTTCCCCTCCCATCCAGCTGTTGTTCCGTGATCGTTATTGTGTACACGTTAAATAGAACTGGTGACAATAGTGAGCCTTGTGGCAGCCCTGGACAAATGGATGTTGGCTCAAAAGACCAACTTCCACATCTGAGTATCACCTTCCTCTGAAACAGTGCCGCGGCGATCCATCTAATGAGGAAGGGGTTCACCGCCAGTTTGAGAAGCATACGCATGAGATATTCAATTGGTACCCTGTTGTATGCATCCTTCAGATCTATAGTAGCAGCACATGTCTCCTCTCGTCTGTAGAAGCCTTCGAAGACGTCATAGGCAAAGACTGCCGCATTGAGCCATGTCTCTTTGTTATATCTATAACCTCCGAGTGTAGGTGGGAATACGCGTTTCTGTTCAAGGTGACAGGTGAGGACACGGGCAACTATTTTCTCCAGCAGCTTGCCCACAGTGTTCTGCATTGTGATGATTCTGTAGGCACTGCTCTGAGAATGGTCCTTGTTTGGCTTCGGTAGCGGTAGTAAGTAGCTGTGTAGCCATTCCTCCTTAATCTGGCCACTCCGAATACTGGCATTAAACACATTGGCCAGTTTTGTCAAGTCGTCGTCAGCTAAATCGCCTATGTCATCGTACTGAACACCATCTGGACCAAGAGCAGTGTTGTGTGACCTTTTAAGTGTCGTGCGAATGGTATCGGTTGAGATTGTGAGATCTTCTTTCAGCACTACATGCTTACACAATTTTGACAGCGATCCCCGTATCAGCCTCATTTCTTTGGTCCGTCTGCTCAATGTAGCGGGCAAGCAGGCCTTCCCTTTGCTCTCATTAGATTTGTGCCATATCCGGCCTGTGCTCTGAAAGTCTGGTATGCCTCTGTGTCGTGTTGTGCCATTCATGCTCTGATGAAGGCACCAGAATGTGGCTAGCGATTTTCTGAGCACACTTTTTTTTTTACAGAAGTCATCCCATTTGGCATTCTTAGCCTGCTTAGCACATAGTTTAAAGTGCATCATTTTTTGGTCGACCTCTACTTTCAGACGCTTCAAGAGCTCAGGTTGTGTTCTTACAGTCCTTCTGGCTTTCTGCCATGTCTTGACCGTTTGTCTCTTGTTCCGCCAAGCTTCCTCGACATCTACGTTCCACCAGTGTGGCTGCGTCCATCTCTCCTGTCTCTACGAGGAGCGCTCTGTTTCCTATGTCTGATTTTGCTAATGACGTCCTGGTCTGTTTTCTCGTAGTTGAATGTGTGGATCTTTCTTTTCTGGCTTCTATTTCTGCTTTTCTCAATTAGGAGGACACATGGATAGTGATCACTTCCGTGGAACCCCAGTGCACTTCACATGCAAACCGGTGCGAAGGTGGAAGACACCAGTGCCAGGTCTATGACACTATCAGAGTCCCCTGTTCGAGTGGTCATTCTTGTTGCCCTTCCATCATTCAAGCACACTAAATCGGCCGACACCAGTGCGTTCTCTAGGTCTTCTCCCTATTTTATATATATATATATATATATATATATATATATATATATATATATATATATTCTATGTAACTCATAGTATTTATATTGTTGTGTAAATATTTTCGATTATTAATGCAGTGTTTATGTTGCCTAATGTTATATATATATATATCAAGTGTGACTTTGTTCCTAATTTGCGTCTTCTTTCACTTATTGTTCTTTTCCTCAGACACATTTTTGTTATAAGAGACATAAAGATTAACATTGTCAAAGCAATCGTAACAATGTAACATCACAGTCTAATGTCACAGACTCAGGTCACAATCTAATGTCACAGTCTCAGGTCACAGTCTAATCTCACAGTGTAATGTCATAGCCTAATCTCACAGTCTAATATCACAGTCTAATATCACAGTCTAATATCACAGTCTAATATCACAGTCTAATATCACAGTCTAATATCACAGTCTAATGTCACAGTCTCAAGACACAGTCTAATCTCACAGGCTAAGGTCACAGTCTAATGTCACAGTCTAATGTCACAGTCTAATGTCATAGTCTAATGTCACAGTCCCATGACACAGTTTAAATCACAGTCTAATCTCACAGTCTAATGTCATATCCTAATATCACAGTCTAATATCACAGTCTAATGTCACAGTCTCAGGACACAGTCTAATCTCACAGTCTAATGTCACAGTCTAATCTCACAGTCTAATGTCATAGTCTAATGTCATAGTCTAATGTCACAGTCCCAGGGCACAGTCTAATATCACAGCCTAATCTCACAGTCACAGGTCACAGTCTAATCTCACAGTCTAATCTCACAGTCTAATGTCATAGTCTAATGTTATAGTCTAATGTCATAGTCTAATGTCACAGTCCAGGACACAGTCTAATATCACAGCCTAATCTCACAGTCACAGGTCACCGTCTAATGTTACAGTCTAATGTCACAGTCTAAATCTCACCGTCTAATGTTACAGTCTAATGTAACAGTCTAATATCACATACATTAACGAACCTTTACCCGCCAATAAAAACTAATAACGATTTTACTCATAGAAAAACAAATGTGTTTAGTGAATTGTTTGTTTCTTCCAGCAACCACTTGCTGTAAGTTTTCTGCTCTTAATTTGCACATTTCTTAGGAAACGTCACAGCGAGAGAAATCTCTAACTAACGAAAACAAAATCTGGTGGATGAGATCGTCAACAATTTGGACTCTAAGAGAACAACACAAGTTAATCACTAAAATCAGCATCAAACTGTGATTTTCTCAGCAGCAATGTTGTGGGGGACGGGGAAGCAGTAATGTTGTGGGGGACGGGGAAGCAGTAATGTTGTGGGGGGGGGGGAAGCAGTAATGTTGTGGGGGGGGAAGCAGTAATGTTGTGGGGGGACGGGAAGCAGCAATGTTGTGGGGGACGAGGAAGCAGTAATGTTGTGGGGACGGGGAAGCAGTAATGTTGTGGGGACGGGGAAGCAGTAATGTTGTGGGGGACGGGAAGCAGTAATGTTGTGGGGGGGGGGGAAGCAGTAATGTTGTGGGGGGACGGGGAAGCAGCAATGTTGTGGGGGACGAGGAAGCAGTAATATTGTGGGGGGGGGGGGAGCAGTAATGTTGTGTTGTGGGGGTCGATGAAGCAGCAATGTTGTGGGGGACGGGGAAGCAGTAATGTTGTGGGGGACGGGAAGCAGCAATGTTGTGGGGGACGGGGAAGCAGCAATGTTGTGGAGACGGGGAAGCAGTAATGTTGTGGGGGACGGGGAAGCAGCAATGTTGTGGGGACGGGGAAGCAGCAATGTTGTGGGGGACGGAGAAGCAGCAATGTTGTAGGGGACGGGTAAGCAGCAATGTTGTGGGGGACGGGGAAGCAGTAATGTTGTGGGGGGACGGGAAACAGCAATGTTGTGGGGGACGGGGAAGCAGCAATGTTGTGGGGGACGGGGAAGCAGCAATGTTGTGGGGGGGAAGCAATAATGTTGTGGGGGACGGGGAAGCAGCAATGTTGTGGGAGACGGGGAAGCAGCAATATTGTGGGAGACGGGGAAGCAGCAATGTTGTGGGAGACGGGGAAGCAGTAATGTTATGGGAGACGGAGAAGCAGTAATGTTGTGGGAGACGGGGAAGCAGCAATGTTGTGGGAGACGGGGAAGCAGCAATGTTGTGGGAGACGGGGAAGCAGCAATATTGTGGGAGACGGGGAAGCAGCAATGTTGTGGGAGACGGGGAAGCAGTAATGTTATGGGAGACGGAGAAGCAGTAATGTTGTGGGAGACGGGGAAGCAGCAATGTTGTGGGAGACGGGAAGCAGCAATGTTGTGGGGGATGGGGAAGCAGCAATGTTGTGGGAGACGGGGAAGCAGCAATATTGTGGGAGACGGGGAAGCAGCAATGTTGTGGGAGACGGGGAAACAGCAATGTTGTGGGGGACGGGGAAGCAGCAATGTTGTCGGAAGAGGGGAGAGTGCTAACTACACTCTTTGAGGCATCATGGAATATGATGTTAGTGTCCATGTTTTCAGGTGGTCAACAGCGCATCGTATTTCGCTATGTGATTAGCATCTCGTCAGACAGCACTACTTTCAAGAAAAATCCGGTACTCATTAAAGGCTGAGTGAACATAGGAGCTGTAGATCGAGTTAGAACCGTTTCCTTAGTTGCCCAGTTCACCATCCAGCTACTACTGATCACCAAACAACCAAGCTATACAAACTTGGTCGTTGATTGTTGAATGAACTACTTCTCAACGCTGAAGCAAAACAAGCATGTTAGACTTACCAGAAACCCTGATCGAAAAGTAGTAAGCAAATTAATTGTTAACAAATTTTTATTTCTTTGGTTGCTGTGTTTTGCTGCTGGTTTCCAAAAATTCATTTTTATTTTATTATTTAGGTTCTTTCTTTATTTAACGTCAATGATTCGCTACAAGGATAATTTTTTTTTTTTTTAAAAGGGGTAAAAGGCATCAAGATGCATATAAATATGAAGCTACTGTAAAACTGACGATAACAATAAACATTTTAAAAAGGCCTTCAGCTGAAACAATAAACAACATAAAAATATATAAGGATATACACAGAAACATAACTACATTGCGATACTATGCTAGCCTCACAAAAGTGGAAAATAAGCCACTTCCCTGTGGACCAGAGCTTGGTCAGGCACCGACTGCAATGAAATTAATTTGGCGGGCTGACATGGCGGTCTCGGGTGTGAAATACAGTAAAAGGGAAGGGTTCCAAAAATATGTGGAGGTGGGTACAAAATCCTAGGCTCTACAATTACTGGAAACGTTTATGTGAGTTTATTCCCAATAAGTTTATCCACGAGGACAATTTTAATACGTACCCAAGCGAAAACATAAATATGTATATATCTTCAACTATAGGTGTGCACACCGAATAGATATTCACAAACGCATGCGTACATAACTATACATTCATAAACGCATACGTCTGTATATGTTACCACAAAGCACATAAAAAACGCAAAAAGTGTCCAAAAGTGGCCATTGCCCATGCAGACAAATATTCATGTGTAGTAGGTTTCCATGTGTATGAGATCGATATGTGCACGCCTTGTGGGGACAGCGACCATCTTCATTAGTTTTAAATATATAAACATCAGTCTCCTTCGTTTCTCTCATCCAGTCAGTGGCGTACACACCTCTGTCGTCTTATAGGGCAGGGACGAAGTTACTCAATTATTCACTATCCGTGGCTATTCTTCGTAAAGCATCCTGTTTCAACCACTGTGTCATCTGTGATCTTCACCAGAGTGCCGACAGGTTGCTTGTCTGCCTTTCTTACGTCCTCTCTCTCGAGTTCACTACTTGACACCTCTTGTATCAGGATCTCTTCAAATAAGAATCCAGTCCCATCATCTGGTGTCCAGCTGAAGGACGAAGTTCTAGAAACTTCATCAGTAAACCATTAATTATAAATAGTTTCGAAAACCACAGCTCTATGAACAAATTCTTCACTTATTTAGCTACCAAAACCACAGCTCTATGAGCAAATTCTTCACTTATTTAGCTACCAAAACCACAGCTCTATGAACATATTCTTCACTTATTTAGCTACCAAAACCACAGCTCTATGAACAAATTCTTCACTTATTTAGCTACCAAAACCACATGTATCCTCAATCGTTACTTGACTATTTTCCTTTTTTTTTTAATGTCAAATTATACTGATTTTTATAACAATTACCAAAGTATCAACGCTTTCAAATAATTGCTGTTAGATTAGTTACCAAGGTAACATTGTTCTGATGTAATTGTTCATTAATTAGTTACCAAAACGTTATAGTTCTTCAATGCTTCTTTTTTTTTTAAGAGAGAGAGAGAGAGAATATAAAGTTCTCTAACAGGAAATGAAATGATTTGTTTCAATATAACAGCGCTTCGAGCGTGTTTTTTTTTTTCATTAGTTACCTAGACAACAGTGTTTTGAATTAATCGTTCATTTATTCATTAGCATCTCTGTTAATTTAAACTAATGGTCCATTAAATTAGTTACAAAAACAACACAGTATAATACACCATGTAAGATCCCTTTTGTTTATTAGCTGTCATGACAAATTCTATCTATCTATTGACCTTTCGAGCCGTAACCGGCCCATAGGGCGTAGACCAAGATACACCTTCTCCTATATGAATTTTTGTTCTAGCAGTTTTCTTTTAAAGATATTTTATCAAATCTCGCCATCTGTCTCTGTTCTGTGCAAGCAGTTCTATCTCATTGAGGGAGCCGATTCCTGCTGCTCTTGCCTCTCTCATCAATGTTCTTCTCAGTGTCTCCCTGGGTCTTCCTCTTTTTCTTTTACCTGTTGTTTCCCATATGAGGGCTTGCTTTGCTATTCGATTATTATCTCTTCTCATCACATGTCCAACGTATGACCATCGTCTTTTCTTTATTACTGAAGATATTAGTGGTTGATTGGCGATTTCTCTAATTTCCTCGTTTGTTTTGAATTCGTTCCATTCTATACCAAGTATTTTCCTTAGACATTTATTTTCGAATGCGTTCAACTTTGTTTCTATATCTCTTGTTGTTTTCCAGCTTTCACACGCATACGTAAGGGTTGATAGTACATTTGATTTGAATAGCCTAAGTTTTGTGTTTGTGCTAATGAGTTTTGATTTCCACAACTTTTCAAGGCTTCTGAAAGACATTGCTGCTTTAGCCAGTCTGATTCTAATTTCTTTGCTCGTATCCCCTTCTCGATCAATGTGACTTCCAAGATAGATGAAGTGATCGATCTCTTCTACTGGTTTGTTTTCCATGTATATTTTGTCACTTGTTGGAATTAAACTTTTCATGACTTTAGTCTTTTCATGATTGACCTCAAGCCCAATTTTGCTGGCTATTGATGATAGTTCATTTGTGTTTTCCTGCATCGTTTTTATCTGATTGCTGATGAGAACTATGTCATCAGCAAAGTCCAGGTCCTCCAAATGGTCTCCTTGTATCCATTCGATGCCTTTATTACCAGTGCAGCATTTCTTCATTATGAAGTCCATAACAATTCCAAATAACAAGGGCGATAAAATACATCCTTGTTTAACCCCAGTTTCTATTGGGAAACATTCGCTCAGTCCTTCCTCTGTTCGAACTGCACATGTGTAACCATCATACATGTCTTTGATAATATTTATGATTTTTGATGGTAAGCCATATTGCTTCAGAATTTTCCACAAAGAATCTCTATGAATACTATCAATGCTTTTTTGAAGTCGATGAAGTTAAGTACAAAAGGTTTTTGCTTTTCAATGTGTTCCTCCAATATAAGTCGTAGAGTGAAAATGTGGTCAAGACAGCTTCTCCCTTTTCTAAACCCAGCCTGTTCTTCACGCATTACTGTATCTATTGAATCCTTTATTCTATTTAGGATGATTTTACAGAATAATTTTGAGGCAACTGACAAAAGTGTCACGCCTCTCCAATTGTTACAATCTCTAAGATTGCCCTTTTTTGGGATCTTAACAATGATTCCTTTTTTCCATTTATGAGGCGTCTTCTCTGTTTTCCAAATGATGTTGAACATTTTTTGGAGATGTATTAAATTATGGCTATCAATTGCCTTGAGGATCTCAGCTGTTAACTTATCCTCTCCAGCAGCCTTGTTATTGGTCATTAGCTATAAGGTGGTTTCTATTTCACTCAAGGTGAAGTCATCTAAATTTACATCTAATTCTGCTGCTGGTGTTTCAGCTTCAAAATCTATTAAACTGTGAGGTAGTGGACGGTTAAGAATTTCTTTGAAGTGTTCCGCCCAACGGGCTTTTATGTCTGCGCTTGTTGTTAGCATTAATCCAGATTTGTATAGAATTGGTGTTCCACTGGATGTATAGGTGTTTGTCAGCATCTTTTGTACAGTATAAAGAGTTCTGCTGTCTCCTGTAATTGCAGCTGTCTCTGCTTTCTCTGCCAAGTTGTCTATATAAGCTCTTGTATCTCTTCTTGCCGAACTTTTCACTTTGTTGTCTAATTCTTTGTATGTTGCTTTTGCCAGAACCTTTCCAAGATCTGTCTTTACATTAGTCATGGCTCTCTTCGCTTCTCTTCTTTCTTTGATGTATTTCCATGTGGTGTCTGAGATCCAAGCTCGTTTTTCCATTTTCTTCAGTCCAGCACTTGCTTCTGCTGCTGTCATTAGTATTTTGCTCTGTGAGTCCCACATTTCATTGATATCTAAGTCTATTTCACCAAGTGCTGAATAACAATTACTTAGCTCTATGTTAAACTTTTCCTTTATTGCTTCATCTTTCAGTTTATGACTATCAATTTTATGTGTAATTGACCTCTTCTGTTGGTTTCTAAATTTTAATCTTATTTTCCCAATGCACAGGTTGTGGTCACTATTAACATCAGCACCTCTGTATGCTCTTACATCTATTAATGATGATCTGAATTGTTGTTTAATACATAGGTGGTCAATTTGATTTGATGTTCTATCATCAGGAGATATCCATGTTGTTTTGTGGATATTTTTATGTGGAAATAATGTCCCACCTATAACTAAATTTTCTATTAAACATAATTCTATTAATCTTTCTCCATTCTGACTTGTTGTATTACAGCCTTCTCTCCCCATCACATGTTCCACTCCTGCGTTATCTTGTCCTACTTTGGCGTTGAAGTCTCCCATTACAATTAAAAGATCGTGTTTTGGTATTTTGTTTATAAGTTGTTGCAGTTGGTTATAAAAATCATCCTTAACTTCATCATCAGCTTCGTTAGTAGGCGCATAACATTGAATAATTGAAAGTCTTCCATGTTTTGTTTTGTATCGTGTTCGTATCAGACGGCTATTTACCGGTTCCCATTCTAATAAACTTCTTGCAGCTTTGTCTGTCATCATTATGCCTACTCCTTCACGGTGTTTTCCATCTTCCCTTCCAGAAAAAACTACTATTTTATTATCAATAGATCTCCTACCTGTTCCAGGCCAGCGCATTTCGCTTAATCCTAAAATATCTAGATCGTATCTGTCCATCTCGCTCGCGACCTGTGCATGTTTCGTCGGAGCGGCCATTGTTCGCACATTCCAGAATCCTATTTTTGTTGTTGTTTTAGGGCCGAAAAAACTATCACTACTATCTACTGCTAATTTACACATTCTGTATCAGGTCTACGTTTCATTAACAACATCGTTTTTACGATAGCGGCTTGTTAAACCTCTGATCAACGGTTCTATACCAAGCCGGAGAAAAATAATTCCTCCATTTTGGAAACAACCGGAAACAACCTCATGACAAATTACCACGAATTAATCATTCATTTATTGACGAACAACGTCCTGATCTAAACTAAACTTTTCTGTTTGCTTGATATTTTAATATAAAGACTTGTACACATACGTTACATATTACATTATTTTAAAAGTCTGGCATTTCAAGGGATTCTTGATCCCAAGTAGGTAATCAGTTGTATTGGTGTTATTTGAGTGAAGTATTTGTTCAGACCGAACATTGGGTCTAGTCGTCTTGCAGGAAATCAAAGACAATGCAATGATTTTTCGGGATTTAGAAAGGGGAGAAGTGGGAAGGCCGATCCGCTGTACTGTAGTGTTGCAGTGTTAGCACTTCAGTCAAAAAGTACGTAGTTCTATTCCCGTGTGCCTGAATGCCGATTTTATTTTTCAGTAACACGTGATGTCAGAAAGTTGATACTCCTATTGAAGAGGGATCTAAGAACTTTGGTCCTGTGTTCAAGATGAACACATAAAACAGCAATGTGTCGATCACACTCTGAAGGGAAAACAAAGTAAAAACTATCAACATTGAAATTATATTAACAACTTTTTACAATTATTCAACAGATACTCGCTGCATGTGGCGCAGGTCCTTACATGTATCGAAATATCACTAAATAATCAGGAAAGAGATCGCTGTGTCAATAATCATTGTCAAAGTGCAGTCATGATGGTCATGTACGCAATAACAACAAGAAAATCAGTATTCTATTTGCAACTGCTGTTCTTCTAAGAATTTTTAATTTCCACAAGAATGTTCTCAGCCCCTCCATTGACACCATTTACGAAACGTGGTTCATGCTAGATCGATTATTCTGTTTATTGCGTTTCACATTTTGGGCTCTGCAAATACTCACTTCAGAGAATGTGTTTTAGCAGCGTGTGTTCATGAACTTTACTTTACTGCTATTTGTTAAACAAATATAATGATAACAAACATATAAGGAAAGCAGGTGAACGAATCGATATAACTTGTCGGCCTCAACTAGGGAAATGCTGGTTCGAATCCCGGTAGGGGTAAACATTTGTTTCTATCGGGGGGTGAAATAAAAAGAAACATATAATCACATCATGCTACAATTATCCATTAATATTTTTTTTTATACAGAGAGTGTTAATAAAAGACACCCCCCCCCCCCACACACACACACACATGCCGAATCATTGCAAACATACGAGAGAGACAGACTATACAGAAAAAAATAGAAACAACGAAGAGATAAATACAAAATATCATCATCATCATGTGCCATACCGGTTAGCGTAGGTTATCATTTTCTTCCAGATTTCTCTATCTAGAGTATATCGTATCATTTATGTTGTTGGCTCTTTACCGTGCCACGAAACCAAGCTACCCAGTACCTTCTCTCTTTTCCTGTATGTTACCTGTGGTAACCAAGTATTCCAACTTTCCTCTTCTCATGATGTACCCTAAAAATGTTCGTTATTTCTTTCTGACGTTTTTTAGGAGCTGCCTTATTAACCGCAATAAAGTTAGTGAAAAATATGTTGATAAAGATCACAGACAAAACAAGGTGTTAGACAAAAGTCTGTTCCTTTAACAATAATCATTAAAAATATAAAGTGAGATTGTTCAAAGATGAAAAAAATATATCTGGAATACTAGCAAAAGTGTAAATAGCTCGAGAAATGCTGACGGTAGAGTCTAAATTTCCAAAAGAAAGTGAATTGCAGAGAATTATTGACATTGTAGTGACGGAAAGTAACAAATAAAGTTTGCAACAAGGGAAAGGCGTCTTTAAGTGCAATTAAATATAATTAAAACAGGACAATGAATTTAAAAACACGGAAACAATGTTACTTTCGAATCATGGAAGTACAACAGAAGTGAGGTCTAGAATAGTTCAGGCAAAGCTTGCATTCATTTAAAAGAATGAGAAAAAATATTATGCAATCCGTTTTTGCCAATGAAATAAGACAAACAATTCACAGTGTTAAATGGTGGAGTCAGTCTTGATGTGTGGATATGAATCCAGTACAATAGGACAATAGACAGGAACATCGGCGGGGCCCACAGAAATGTACTTTCATATAAAAATGTTGAGAATACCATGAGCAGCTATAAAGAGGTATAAGGATATTGTAAAAAAGACCAAGGCAAAAGCTAATTTTCAACATCAGAAGTTAACAAGTATCATTTCTGTCATGAAAATGGAACAACCATCATGTCTGTCATGAGAAGGGAACAAGCATCATGTCTGTCATGAGAAGGGAACAACCATCGTTTCTGTCATGAGAAGGGAACAAGCATCATGTCTGTCATGAGAATGGAACAACCATCGTTTCTGTCATGAGAAGAAAACAAGTATCATTTCTGTCATGATAAGGGAACAAGTATCATTTCTATAATGAGAAGGGAACAACCATCATGTCTGTCATGAGAAGAAAACAAGTATCATTTCTGTCATGATATGGGAACAAGTATCATTTCTATCATGAGAAGGGAACAAGTATCGTTTATGTCATGAGAAAGTAACAAGTAGCATTTCTGACATTATAAGGGAACAAGTATCATTTCTATCATGAAAAGGGAACAAATATAATTTCTTTAATGAAAAGGAAATAAGTATCATTTTTGTATTGAGAAAGGAAAAAAGTATCATTCCTGCCATGAGAAGGGAAAAAGTATCGTTTATGTCATGAGAGGGAACAAGTGTCATTTCTGCTGTGAGAAGAGAACAACTAATATATTTTGTGACAACCCGAAAAAATTGAGGTAAAAGGGACAGAAAAAAAACAGACAGAAAAGATGGCAGGCAGTTTTAGAGGTTGATTGTGGTGGATAATCAGCAAAAAAATTGTTAACCATTTGTAGGGATAGAAAGTTGTGAAGCGGCATGATCATCTACACCAGCAGCCATGGTGCTTGATGATGCTTATGACATATAAAGGTTTTATATGTCGAAGCGTTTGTCACATATTCCTTGTATTTGTATTTGCTTCTTGATAAAGACTTGTATTTCGAAATACTCGTCACAGACTCATGTCTTATTTCCTTAAGGCTGTAATATATAATTTATTTGTGACTTTTTTTCATTGCAGAGATAAATATTTGCGTGTGGATGCTTAAGACAGGCAAAACAGATTGAAAGATAAACATGGGCTGTATACTGATACACATCAACGAAACATAGTCTATATGCACACATATAAACACATGAGATAAAAATGTCACACGCCAACGTGAAACACACACATTAATAAATACTAACCTACAAAAATATTTACATTCAATCACTGTCATTAGATAAACACGTATCTGCAGATAAATATTAACATAAAATAAACACTTACAAATAGATTAAACACTCTCATAAAAATGCACATTTACCCACGATAAACACTAAAAGAATAATAAAAGCACATAGTTAAGTGCTATTAGAAAAAAATAAACTTTTACAATTAACAAAATAACACGAGAAACTCATCCATAGATAAACATTACCATGAAATAAACACTCACTAGCATAAACTACTCATAAACACACATAAACACTGACATGTAATACAAATACATGATTGTGTGCTAATCTAACCATTCACACAGTAACACGGGATAGAGGCTCATTTTTTGGGACTTCCTGTTTCAAAGATGGTGGGAGATCATTTGTGTTCCATCGAACGCTGCAGGATTTGCCTTTGGAGACTGATTAATTTCAATTCTCTAATGTAGATCGCTATGTTAAAACAACCGGATTGTCACTTTACGGATTCACGCCGTTGCTACGGAGTTCATGCACTCGACAGTGGGCTTTTGGCGACTCAAGCGGAATAAATACGACCTTCCTCAGTCGTGAAGTCGATGTGCGTATTACCTCATGATTGAGGGCCGTTGAATTTGTTTGTCGCCGAATACTTTCAGCTTCACAATTTCGATCCTTGTGCCAAGTCAACCGAAGATTCTACTTTAAGGATTCTGCACCGGTGCAACTATGGCTGTGTATCTGGCGGCGCTCTTTAGAGAGAATCAAGCGTAGTGAGTGCATCCTTTGTTTACCAATGCGGTATGTACTGTCTCATAGTGATGGAATTACGTATATCCGATCCCTAACCGTACACCTGAATAGAAGGGCGAGATGAAAAAAATGCTTATGCTATTCGTGAACCTGCAGCACTGCTGCGACTGCCAGATCTTCACATTAGTCAATAAAGATATGTTGTCCAAACTTAAGAGAGCTACGAGGGGAACGGAGAGGACCTGTGAATGAGCTTATCGTTTCACTTTCCGGATTTGCTGGGGAGGACATCTCAGCGCTTATGGAACCCGACGAGGTACTAGATGCTCATTGACAGATAAACACGAATATGAGGGGAAAAAATACCACAAACAGATAAATACTAACATGAGATAGATATCAAGAAAAAGATAAATATTAAGCTGAACATTTTGTCCAGAGCGGCCAGCCAATACACCTGAACATTTTGTCCAGAGTGGCCAATACACCTGAACATTTTGTCCAGAGCGGCCAGCCAATACACCTGAACATTTTGTCCAGAGTGGCCAATACACCTGAACATTTTGTCCAGAGCGGCCAGCCAATACACCTGAACATTTTGTCCAGAGTGGCAAATACACCTGAACATTTTGTCCAGAGCGGCCAGCCAATACACCTGAACATTTTGTCCAGAGCGACCAGCCAATACACCTGAACATTTTGTCCAGAGCGACCAGCCAATACACCTGAACATTTTGTCCAGAGTGGCCAGCCAATACACCTGAACATTTTGTCCAGAGTGGCCAATACACCTAAACATTTTGTCCAGAGCGGCCAGCCAATACACCTGAACATTTTGTCCAGAGTGGCCAATACACCTGAACATTTTGTCCAGAGCGGCCAGCCAATACACCTGAACATTTTGTCCAGAGTGGCCAGCCAATACACCTGAACATTGTGTCCAGAGCGACCAGCCAATACACCTGAACATTTTGTCCAGAGTGGCCAGCCAATACACCTGAACATTTTGTCCAGAGTGGCAAGCCAATACACCTGAACATTTTGTCCAGAGCGACCAGCCAATACACCTGAACATTTTGTCCAGAGTGGCCAGCCAATACACCTGAACATTTTGTCCAGAGTGGCCAGCCAATACACCTAAACATTTTGTCCAGAGTGGCCAGCCAATACACCTGAACATTTTGTCCAGAGTGGCCAATACACCTAAACATTTTGTCCAGAGCGACCAGCCAATACACCTAAACATTTTGTCCAGAGCGGCCAGCCAATACACCTGAACATTCTGTCCAGAGCGGCCAGCCAATACACCTAAACATTTTGTCCAGAGCGGCCAATACACCTGAACATTTTGTCCAGAGTGGCCAATACACCTGAACATTTTGTCCAGAGCGGCCAGCCAATACACCTGAACATTTTGTCCAGAGCGGCCAGCCAATACACCTGAACATTTTGTCCAGAGTGGCCAATACACCTGAACATTTTGTCCAGAGCGGCCAGCCAATACATCTGAACATTTTGTCCAGAGTGGCCAATACACCTGAACATTTTGTCCAGAGTGGCCATACACCTGAACATTTTGTCCAGAGTGGCCAATACACCTGAACATTTTGTCCAGAGTGGCCAATACACCTGAACATTTTGTCCAGAGCGGCAAGCCAATACACCTGAACATTTTATCCAGAGCGGCCAATACACGTGAACATTTTGTCCAGAGTGGCCAGCCAATACACCTGAACATTTTGTCCAGAGCGGCCAATACACCTGAACATTTTGTCCAGAGTGGTCAATACACCTGAACATTTTGTCCAGAGTGGCCAATACACCTGAACATTTTGTCCAGAGTGGCCAATACACCTGAACATTTTGTCCAGAGCGGCCAGCCAATACACCTGAACATTTTGTCCAGAGCGGCCAGCCAATACACCTGAACATTTTGTCCAGAGTGGCCAATACACCTGAACATTTTGTCTAGAGTGGCCAATACACCTGAACATTTTGTCCAGAGTGGCCAATACACCTGAACATTTTGTCCAGATCGGCCAGCCAATACACCTGAACATTTTGTCCAGAGCGGCCAATACACCTGAACATTTTGTCCAGAGTGGCCAGCCATACACCTGAACATTTTGTCCAGAGTGGCCAGCCAATACACCTAAACATTTTGTCCAGAGCGGCCAATACACCTGAACATTTTGTCCAGAGTGGCCAGCCAATACACCTGAACATTTTGTCCAGAGTGGCCAATACACCTAAACATTTTGTCCAGAGTGGCCAGCCAATACACCTGAACATTTTGTCCAGAGTGGCCAGCCAATACACCTAAACATTTTGTCCAGAGCGGCCAATACACCTGAACATTTTGTCCAGAGTGGCCAGCCAATACACCTGAACATTTTGTCCAGAGTGGCCAATACACCTAAACATTTTGTCCAGAGCGGCCAGCCAATACACCTGAACATTTTGTCCAGAGCGGCCAATACACGTGAACATTTTGCCGAGAGTGGGATTATTCCCTATATAGGGTTGCACAGGCAATGGCAGACTTGACAAGACTAAACAATTTACGGAAAAGCAAAATATTTCTCTAAAAACTCAGGTGAGATTGTTATTACCAACAGTAATTACACCTGTATTTCTACACACCTGTGAAACACTCACTGCCTATCTTTACAAAAAAATAAAACAGGCTCTGAAGATTGGATAGCACAGAAAGATCTTGCGCATATCTTATATAGAACATATCTAATATAGAACATATCTTATATAGAACATATCTTATATAGAACATATCTTATATAGAACTTATCTTCTATAGAACATATCTTATATAGAACATATCTTATATAGAACATATCTTATATATGTAGACCATATAAGCAATGAGGAAGTCCGGAACAAAATCCGATTATCCACTGTGCCAAATAAAGACACACTGTTAACAGTAATGGAAATATAATTGAAATGTTGCGAACATGTTACAAGATG
The DNA here is from genome assembly GCA_032433765.1 of Megaustenia siamemsis. Classification (NCBI taxonomy): domain Eukaryota; kingdom Metazoa; phylum Mollusca; class Gastropoda; order Stylommatophora; family Ariophantidae; genus Megaustenia; species Megaustenia siamemsis. Next base: position 113,546,116 of record JAVIAB010000051.1, read on the forward strand.
TACAAACCTAAAATTATTTTGTAGGGCACAGTTCCAAGCAAAATAAGACATGACATACGGAGAAAAGAGACGGGAAGCATCAAAGAGGGTATAAAGAGTAGTCATGTCACAGAAAGCAGGTTTTTAATTGTGAAGGTTGGAGGAAAAGTGAGAAGGTTGGGGGAAAAATTGTGAAAGTTGGAGGGAAATTATGAAGGTTGGAAGAAAATTGTGAAGGTTGAAGGAAAATTGTGAAGGTTGGAAGAAAATTGTGCAGGTTGGAAGAAAACTGTGAAGGTTGAAGGAAAATTGTGAAAGTTGGAAGAAAATTGTGCAGGTTGGAAGAAAACTGTGAAGGTTGAAGGAAAATTGTGAAGGTTGGAAGAAAATTGTGCACGTTGGAAGAAAACTGTGAAGGTTGAAGGAAAATTGTGAAGGTTGGAAGAAAATTGTGCAGGTAGGAAGAAAATTATGAAGGTTGGAGGAAAATTGTGAAGGTTGGGGGAAAATTGTGAAGGTTGGAAGAAAATTGTGAAGGTTGGAAGAAAATTGTGAAGGTTGGGGAAAATTGTGAAGGTTGGGGGGAAAATTTTGAAGGTTGGAGGGAAATTGTGAAGGTTGGAAGAAAATTATGAAGGTTGGAGGAAAATTGTGAAGGTTGGAAGAAAATTATGAAGGTTGGAGGGAAATTGTGAAGGTTAGAAGAAAATTGTGAAGGTTGGGGGAACATTGTGAAGGTTGGGAGGAAATTATGAAGGTTGGGGGAAAATTGTGAAGGTTGGAGGGAAATTGTGAAGGTTGGAAGAAAATTGTGAAGGTTGGGGGAAAATTGTGAAGGTTGGGGGAAAATTGTGAAGGTTGGAGGGAAATTGTGAAGGTTGGAAGAAAATTGTGAAGGTTGGGGGAAAATTGTGAAGGTTGGGGGAAAATTGTGAAGGTTGGAGGAAAATTGTGAAGGTTGGAAGAAAATTATGAAGGTTGGAGGGAAATTGTGAAGGTTGGAAGAAAATTGTGAAGGTTGGAAGAAAATTGTGAAGGTTTGGGGAAATTTGTGAAGGTTGGAGGAAAATTGTGAAGGTTGGAAGAAAATTATGAAGGTTGGGGGAAAATTTTGAAGGTTGGAGGGAAATTGTGAAGGTTGGAAGAAAATTGTGAAGGTTGGGGGAAAATTGTGAAGGTTGGAGGAATATTGTGCAGGCTGGAAGAAAATTGTGAAGGTTGGAAGAAAATTGTGAAGGTTGGAAGACAATTGTGAAGGTTGGAGGAATATTGTGAAGGTTGGGGGAAAAGTGTGAAGGTGGGGGAAAAATTGTGAAGGTTGGAGGGAAATTGTGAAGGTTGGAAGAAAATTGTGAAGGTTGGAAGAAAATTGTGAAGGTTGGAAGAAAATTGTGGAGGTTGGAAGAAAATTGTGAAGATCCAAGGAAAAGTGTGAAGGTTGGGGGAAAAATTGTGAAGGTTGGAGGGAAATTATGAAGGTTAGAAGAAAACTGTGAAGGTTGGAAGAAAATTGTGCAGGCTGGAAGAAATTGTGAAGGTTGGAAGAAAATTGTGAAGGTTGGAAGACAATTGTGAAGGTTGGAAGAAAATTGTGAAGGTTGGAAGAAAATTGTGAAGGTTGGAAGAAAATTGTGAAGGTTGGAAGAAAATTGTGAAGGTTGGAGGAAAATTGTCAAGGTTGGAGGGAAATTATGAAGGTTGGAGGGAAATTATGACGGTTGGAGGGAAATTATGAAGGTTGGAAGAAAATTGTGAAGGTTGGAGGAAAGTTGTGAAGGTTGGAAGAAAATTGTGAAGGTTGGAGGGGAAATTATCACGGTTGGAGGGAAATTATGAAGGTTGGAAGAAAATTGTGAAGGTTGGAGGGAAATTATGAAGGTTGGAGGGAAATTATGAAGGTTGGAGGAAAATTATGAAGGTTGGAGGAAAGTTGTAAAGGTTGGAGGGAAATTATGAAGGTTGGAGGGAAATTATGAAGGTTGGAGGGAAATTATGAAGGTTGGAGGGAAATTATGAAGGTTGGAGGGAAATTATGAAGGTTGGAAGAAAATTGTGAAGGTTGGAGGAAAGTTGTGAAGGTTGGAGGGAAATTATGAAGGTTGAAGAAAATTGTGAAGGTTGGAGGAACATTGTGAAGTTTGGAGGGAAAGTATGAAGGTTGGAAGAAAATTGTGAAGGTTGGAAGAAAATTGTGAAGGTTGGAAGAAAATTGTGAAGGTTGGAGGACAATTCTGAAGGTTGGAGGAAAATTGTGAATGTTGTAAGAAAATTGTCAAGGTTGGAGGAAAAGTGTGAAGGTTGTAAGAAAATTGTGATGGTTGGAGGAAAATTGTGAAGGTGTGAAAAAAATTGTGAAGGTTGGAGGAAAATTGTGAAGGTTGGAAAAAATTGTCAAGGTTGGAAGAAAATTGTCAAGGTTGGAGGAAAAGTGTGAAGGTTGGAGTAAAATTGTGAAGGTTGGAGTAAAATTGTGAAGGTTGGAAGAAAATTGTGAAGATTGGAGGAAAATTGTGAAGGTTGGAGGAAAATCGTGAAGGTTGGAAGAAAATTGTGACGGTTGGAAGAATATTGTCAAGGTTGGAAGAAATTGTCAAGGTTGGAGGAAAAGTGTGAAGGTTTGAGGAAAATTGTGAAGGTTGGAAGAAAAGTGTGAAGGTTTGAGGAAAATTGTGAAGGTTGGAAGAAAATTGTCAAGGTTGGAGGAAAAGTGTGAAGGTTGGGGGAAAAATTGTGAAGGTTGGAGGGACATTATGAAGGTTGGACGAAAATTGTGAAGGTTTGACGAAAATTGTGAAGGTTGGAAGTTAATTATGAAGGTTGGACGAAAATTGTGAAGGTTGGAAGAAAATTGTGAAGGTTGGAGGAAAGTTGTGAAGGTTGGAGGGAAATTATGAAGGTTGAAGAAAATTGTGAAGGTTGGAGGAACATTGTGAAGTTTGGAGGGAAAGTATGAAGGTTGGAAGAAAATTGTGAAGGTTGGAAGAAAATTGTGAAGGTTGGAAGAAAATTGTGAAGGTTGGAAGAAAATTGTGACGGTTGGAGGAAAATTGTGAAGGTTGGAGGAAAATTGTCAAGGTTGGAGGAAAAGTGTGAAGGTTGGAGGAAAATTGTGAATGTTGGAAGAAAATTGTCAAGGTTGGAGGAAAAGTGTGAAGGTTGGAAGAAAATTGTGACGGTTGGAAGAAAATTGTGATGGTTGGAGGAAAATTGTGAAGGTTGGAAGAAAATTGTGAAGGTTGGAGGAAAATTGTGAAGGTTGGAAAAAATTGTCAAGGTTGGAAGAAAATTGTCACGGTTGGAGGAAAAGTGTGAAGGTTGGAGTAAAATTGTGAAGGTTGGAAGAAAATTGTGAAGGTTGGAAGGAAATTGTGAAGATTGGAGGAAAATTGTGAAGGTTGGAAGAAAATTGTGAAGGTTGGAGGAAAATTGTGAAGGTTGGAAGAAAATTGTGAAGGTTTGAAGGAAATTGTGAAGATTGGAGGAAAATTGTGAAGGTTGGAAGAAAATTGTGAAGGTTGGAGGAAAATTGTCAAGGTTGGAAGAAAATTGTCAAGGTTGGAAGAAAATTGTCAAGGTTGGAAGAAAATTGTCAAGGTTGGAGGAAAAGTGTGAAGGTTTGAGGAAAATTGTGAAGGTTGAAGAAAATTGTGAAGGTTGGAGGAAATTGTGAAGGTTGGTGGAAAATTGTGAAGGTTGGAAGAAAATTGTGAAGGTTGGAGGAAAATTGTGAAGGTTGGAAGAAAATTGTGAAGGTTGGAAGAAAATTGTGAAGGTTGAAAGAAAATTGTGAAGGTTGGGGGAAAATTGTGAAGATTTAAGGAAAATTATGAAGATTGAAGGAAAATTGTGAAGGTTGGAGGAAAATTGTGAAGGTTCGAGGAAAAGTGTGAAGGTTGGAGGCAAATTGTGAAGGTTGGAGGAAAATTGTGAAGGTTGGAGGAAAATTGTGAAGGTTGGGGGAAAATTGTGAAGGTTGGAGGAAAATTGTGAAGGTTGGAGGAAAATTGTGAAGGTTGGAGGAAAATTGTGAAGGTTGGAGGAAAATTGTGAAGGTTTGAGGAAAATTATGAATACATAATTAAGAGTACCGCAACGACCGCCAACAATACGATATTGCTGATGATGATGTGCAGTTCTGTGGCAGAAGACAGACATTTCACATCATCAAAATCATCAAAATTGCAGCTTCATCTGCCGAACTCGTATCACTGTTTAGCAACCATAATCATCATCATCATCAAGCACCGGGCCTAGTGGCGTAGGTGATCATGTCTCTCCACAACTTTCGATCTCGGCAGCTATTTATCATTTCTCTTGTTAACCTTCTGCCAAGCCATTCTCTTAAGCTGTCTGGCATTTTTTCTCTTTGCTGCCCTCTATCTCTTCGTCCCTCAATCTTTCCAGTTGTTACAATATATTCCAGTTGTTCTCTTCTCATTACATGGCCAAAAAATGATGATTGTCTCTTCCTAACTTTGGAAATTAGCTCTCTTTTTGCTTTGACCTCTCTCAGAACCTCTTCATTACTCTTCTTAGCTGCCCATGGTATTCTCAACATTCTTCTGTAAAACCACATTTCTACAGACTCCAGTTATTTTCTTGTCAGTTGTCCTATTGTCCATGACTCGCATCCATAGGTTAAGACTGGCTCTACATAACATTTAAGAACTCTTTTTCATGTTTCTATTGTCAAAAATGGATCGCATAGTATTTTCCTCATTTTTTGGAAAGCTGCTTTTGCCTGAGCTACCATACACAGGCGTTAAGTTAAGCCCGAGCAAAACTGAGCAGTATATGAATTAATATTAATGTCAAACAGCCGTGGCTTCATAGGTTAGAGTAGCAGGCAGCGTATGCAAACCTCAGGGGTCTTCCAGTATTATGTAATTTGCTTTGTGAGCTACAGCCTTGTGTATGTTTGTACCAGTCAGTAAATACATGAAGAAACAACAGATATAATGATTTGCCCAAGTAATAATACATAAAGAACAAAATACAAAACAATGACTAGACATTTCGATAATTCAAGATCCAAAGGTAGACCATAAATAAAATGGATCGCTTAAACATTAGAAACACTTGGGATCACAACAGCAGGAGAGACTAACAGAAACGGACAAAAAATTCAAACTATATCCTCGACGCTGACATGTAAATAAAGGTGAAAAGAAGAGGAAGTGGTGTTCGTTTGTGGCTTGCTTTTTATGTTATCGTAACATTGATATCGTCATTAGTATTGTTCGACATTATGTACAATTTGGAAGGAGGTGCTGATGCTGCGTAATTCTGTTTGCGATTTTTCTGATTAATTCCACTACCAATCTGTTTCTATAACACACAAGGGGAGAATAAGCAGCCCGTGACATAGGTGATAGGAGAGTAAGTAGCAGTCTCGTTACATAGATGAAATGAGAGTAAGTAGCAGTCTCGTGACATAGATGATATGGGAGTAAGCAGCCCGTGACATAGATGATATGGGAGTAAGCAGCCCGTGACATAGATGATATGGGAGTAAGTAGTAGTCTCGTGACATAGGTGATATGGGAGTAAGTAGTAGTCTCGTGACATAGGTGATAGGGGAGTAAGTAGTAGTCTCGTGACATAGATGATATGGGAGTAAGTAGCAGTCTCGTGACATAGATGATATGGGAGTAAGTAGTAGTCTCGTGACATAGGTGATATGGGAGTAAGTAGCAGTCTCGTGACATAGATGATATGGGAGTAAGTAGTAGTCTCGTGACATAGGTGATATGGGAGTAAGTAGTAGTCTCGTGACATAGGTGATATGGGAGTAAGTAGTAGTCTCGTGACATAGATGATAGGGGGGTAAGTAGTAGTCTCGTGACATAGGTGATAGGGGGGTAAGTAGTAGTCTCGTGACATAGGTGATAGGGGAGTAAGTAGTAGTCTCGTGACATAGGTGATAGGGGAGTAAGTAGCAGTCTCGTGACAGAGGTGATAGGGGAGTAAGTAGCAGTCTCGTGACATAGGTGATAGGGGAGTAAGTAGTAGTCTCGTGACATAGGTGATAGGGGAGTAAGTAGTAGTCTCGTGACATAGGTGATAGGGGGGTAAGTAGTAGTCTCGTGACATAGGTGATAGGGGGGTAAGTATAGTCTCGTGACATAGGTGATAGGGGAGTAAGTAGTAGTCTCGTGACATAGGTGATAGGGGAGTAAGTAGTAGTCTCGTGACATAGATGATAGGGGGGTAAGTAGTAGTCTCGTGACATAGGTGATAGGGGAGTAAGTAGTAGTCTCGTGACATAGATGATAGGGGGGTAAGTAGTAGTCTCGTGACATAGGTGATAGGGGAGTAAGTAGTAGTCTCGTGACATAGGTGATAGGGGGGTAAGTAGTAGTCTCGTGACATAGGTGATAGGGGGGTAAGTAGTAGTCTCGTGACATAGATGATAGGGGGGTAAGTAGTAGTCTCGTGACATAGGTGATAGGGGGGTAAGTAGTAGTCTCGTGACATAGGTGATAAGGGGTAAGTAGTAGTCTCGTGACATAGGTGATAGGGGGGTAAGTAGTAGTCTCGTGACATAGGTGATAGGGGGGTAAGTAGTAGTCTCGTGACATAGGTGATAGGGGGGTAAGTAGTAGTCTCGTGACATAGGTGATAGGGGGGTAAGTAGTAGTCTCGTGACATAGGTGATAGGGGAGTAAGTAGTAGTCTCGTGACATAGGTGATAGGGGGGTAAGTAGTAGTCTCGTGACATAGGTGATAGGGGGGTAAGTAGTAGTCTCGTGACATAGGTGATAGGGGGTAAGTAGTAGTCTCGTGACATAGATGATAGGGGAGTAAGTAGTAGTCTCGTGACATAGATGATAGGGGTAAGTAGTAGTCTCGTGACATGGGTGATAGGGGGGTAAGTAGTAGTCTCGTGACATAGATGATAGGGGGGTAAGTAGTAGTCTCGTGACATAGGTGATAGGGGGGTAAGTAGTAGTCTCGTGACATAGATGATAGGGGAGTAAGTAGTAGTCTCGTGACATAGGTGATAGGGAGGTAAGTAGTAGTCTCGTGACATAGGTGATAGGGGAGTAAGTAGTAGTCTCGTGACATAGGTGATAGGGGAGTAAGTAGTAGTCTCGTGACATAGGTGATAGGGGAGTAAGTAGCAGTCCCGTGACAAAAATGATATGGGAGTAAGTAGTAGTCTCGTGACATAGATGATAGGGGGGTAAGTAGTAGTCTCGTGACATAGATGATAGGGGAGTAAGTAGTAGTCTCGTGACATAGGTGATAGGGGAGTAAGTAGCAGTCCCGTGACAAAAATGATATGGGAGTAAGTAGTAGTCTCGTGACATAGGTGATAGGGGAGTAAGTAGCAGTCTCGTGACATAGGTGATAGGGGGGGTAAGTAGTAGTCTCGTGACATAGGTGATAGGGGAGTAAGTAGTAGTCTCGTGACATAGGTGATAGGGGAGTAAGTAGCAGTCTCGTGACATAGGTGATAGGGGAGTAAGTAGCAGTCTCGTGACATAGGTGATAGGGGGGTAAGTAGTAGTCTCGTGACATAGATGATATGGGAGTAAGTAGTAGTCTCGTGACATAGGTGATAGGGGAGTAAGTAGCAGTCTCGTGACATAGATGATATGGGAGTAAGCAGCCCGTGACATAGATGATCGGGGAGTAAGTAGCAGTCCCGTGACATAGATGATAGGGGAGTAAATAGCAGTCCCGTGACATAGATGTTAGGGTAGTAAGCAGCAGTCCCGTGACAATGATGATAGGGGAGTAAGTAGCAGTCCCGTGACATAGATGTTAGGGGAGTAAGCAGCAGTCCCGTGACATTGATGATAGGGGAGTAAGTAGCAGTCTCGTGACATTGATGATAGGGGAGTAAGTAGCAGTCCCGTGACATAGATGTTAGGGGAGTAAGCAGCAGTCCCGTGACATAGATGTTAGGGGAGTAAGTAGCAGTCCCATGAAATAGATGTTAGGGGAGTAAGCAGCAGTCCCGTGACATAGATGTTAGGGGAGTAAGCAGCTGTCCCGTGACATTGATGATATGGGAGTAAGTAGCAGTCCCGTGACATAGATGTTAGTGGAGTAAGCAGCAGTCCCGTGACATTGATGATAGGGGAGTAAGTAGCAGTTCCGTGACATAGATGATAAGGGCGTAAGCAGCCCGTGACATAGATGATAGGGAGTAAGTAGCAGTCCCGTGACATTGATGATAGGGGAGTAAGTAGCCCGTACATAGATGATAGGGGAGTAAGCAACCCGTGGCATAGATAATAGGGGAGTAAGCAAATCGTGACATAGGTGATAGGAGATTAAGTAGCAGTCCCGTGACATAGATGATATGGGAGTAAGTAGCAGTCTCGTAATATAGATGATAGGCGAGTAAGTAGCAGTCTCGTGACATAGATGATAGAGGAGTAAGTAGCAGTCTCGAGACATAGATGATAGAGGAGTAAGTAGCAGCCTCGAGACATAGATGATAGGGGAGTAAGTAGCAGTCTCGAGACATAGATGATAGGGGAGTGAGTAGCAGTCTCGTGACATAGATGATAGGGGAGTAAGTAGCAGTCTCGAGACATAGATGATAGGGGAGTAAGTAGCAGTCTCGAGACATAGATGATAGGGGAGTGAGTAGCAGTCTCGTGACATAGATGATAGAGGAGTAAGTAGCAGTCTCGAGACATAGATGATAGGGGAGTAAGTAGCAGTCTCGTGACATAGATGATTGGGGAGTAAGTAGCAGTCTCGTGACATAGATGATAGGGGAGTAAGTAGCAGTGTCGACACATAGATGATAGAGGAGTAAGTAGCAGTCTCGTGACATAGATGATAGGGGAGTAAGTAGCAGCCTCGAGACATAGATTGTAGGGGAGTAAGTAGCAGTCTCGTGACATAGATGATATTGGAGTAAGTAGCAGTCTCGTGACATAGATGATAAGGGAGTAAGTAGCAGTCTCGTGACATAGATGATAAGGGAGTAAGTAGCAGTCTAGTGACATAGATGATAGGGGAGTAAATAGCAGTCTCGTGACATAGATGATAGGGGAGTAAGTAGCAGTCTCGTGACACAGATGATAGGGGAGTAAGTAGCAGTCTCGAGACATAGATGAAAGGGGAGTAAGTAGCAGTCTCGTGACATAGATGATAGGGGAGTAAGTAGCAGTCTCGTGACACAGATGATAGGGGAGTAAGTAGCAGTCTCGTGACATAGATGAAAGGGGAGTAAGTAGCAGTCTCGTGACATCGATGAAAGGGGAGTAAGTAGCAGTCTCGTGACATAGATGAAAGGGGTGTAAGTAGCAGTCTCGTGACATAGATGATAGGGGAGTAAGTAGCAGTCTCGTGACACAGATGATAGGGGAGTAAGTAGCAGTCTCGTGACACAGATGATAGGGGAGTAAGTAGCAGTCTCGTGACATAGATGAAAGGGGAGTAAGTAGCAGTCTCGTGACATAGATGATAGGGGAGTAAGTAGCAGTCTCGTGACACAGATGATAGGGGAGTAAGTAGCAGTCTCGTGACACAGATGATAGGGGAGTAAGTAGCAGTCTCGTGACACAGATGATAGGGGAGTGAGTAGCAGTCTCGTGACATAGATGAAATGAGAGTAAGTAGCAGTCTCGTGACATAGATGATATGGGAGTAAGCAGCCCGTGACATAGATGATATGGGAGTAAGCAGCCCGTGACATAGATGATATGGGAGTAAGTAGTAGTCTCGTGACATAGGTGATATGGGAGTAAGTAGTAGTCTCGTGACATAGGTGATAGGGGAGTAAGTAGTAGTCTCGTGACATAGATGATATGGGAGTAAGTAGCAGTCTCGTGACATAGATGATATGGGAGTAAGTAGTAGTCTCGTGACATAGGTGATATGGGAGTAAGTAGCAGTCTCGTGACATAGATGATATGGGAGTAAGTAGTAGTCTCGTGACATAGGTGATATGGGAGTAAGTAGTAGTCTCGTGACATAGGTGATAATGGAGTAAGTAGTAGTCTCGTGACATAGATGATAGGGGGGTAAGTAGTAGTCTCGTGACATAGGTGATAGGGGGGTAAGTAGTAGTCTCGTGACATAGGTGATAGGGGAGTAAGTAGTAGTCTCGTGACATAGGTGATAGGGGAGTAAGTAGCAATCTCGTGACAGAGGTGATAGGGGAGTAAGTAGCAGTCTCGTGACATAGGTGATAGGGGAGTAAGTAGTAGTCTCGTGACATAGGTGATAGGGGAGTAAGTAGTAGTCTCGTGACATAGGTGATAGGGGGGTAAGTAGTAGTCTCGTGACATAGGTGATAGGGGGGTAAGTATAGTCTCGTGACATAGGTGATAGGGGAGTAAGTAGTAGTCTCGTGACATAGATGATAGGGGGGTAAGTAGTAGTCTCGTGACATAGGTGATAGGGGAGTAAGTAGTAGTCTCGTGACATAGATGATAGGGGGTAAGTAGTAGTCTCGTGACATAGGTGATAGGGGAGTAAGTAGTAGTCTCGTGACATAGGTGATAGGGGGGTAAGTAGTAGTCTCGTGACATAGGTGATAGGGGGGTAAGTAGTAGTCTCGTGACATAGATGATAGGGGGGTAAGTAGTAGTCTCGTGACATAGGTGATAGGGGGGTAAGTAGTAGTCTCGTGACATAGGTGATAAGGGGGTAAGTAGTAGTCTCGTGACATAGGTGATAGGGGGGTAAGTAGTAGTCTCGTGACATAGGTGATAGGGGGGTAAGTAGTAGTCTCGTGACATAGGTGATAGGGGGGTAAGTAGTAGTCTCGTGACATAGGTGATAGGGGGGTAAGTAGTAGTCTCGTGACATAGGTGATAGGGGAGTAAGTAGTAGTCTCGTGACATAGGTGATAGGGGGGTAAGTAGTAGTCTCGTGACATAGGTGATAGGGGGGTAAGTAGTAGTCTCGTGACATAGGTGATAGGGGGGTAAGTAGTAGTCTCGTGACATAGATGATAGGGGAGTAAGTAGTAGTCTCGTGACATAGGTGATAGGGGAGTAAGTAGTAGTCTCGTGACATAGATGATAGGGGGTAAGTAGTAGTCTCGTGACATGGGTGATAGGGGGGTAAGTAGTAGTCTCGTGACATAGATGATAGGGGGGTAAGTAGTAGTCTCGTGACATAGGTGATAGGGGGTAAGTAGTAGTCTCGTGACATAGATGATAGGGGAGTAAGTAGTAGTCTCGTGACATAGGTGATAGGGAGGTAAGTAGTAGTCTCGTGACATAGGTGATAGGGGAGTAAGTAGTAGTCTCGTGACATAGGTGATAGGGGAGTAAGTAGTAGTCTCGTGACATAGGTGATAGGGGAGTAAGTAGCAGTCCCGTGACAAAAATGATATGGGAGTAAGTAGTAGTCTCGTGACATAGATGATAGGGGGGTAAGTAGTAGTCTCGTGACATAGATGATAGGGGAGTAAGTAGTAGTCTCGTGACATAGGTGATAGGGGAGTAAGTAGCAGTCCCGTGACAAAAATGATATGGGAGTAAGTAGTAGTCTCGTGACATAGGTGATAGGGGAGTAAGTAGCAGTCTCGTGACATAGGTGATAGGGGGGTAAGTAGTAGTCTCGTGACATAGGTGATAGGGGAGTAAGTAGTAGTCTCGTGACATAGGTGATAGGGGAGTAAGTAGCAGTCTCGTGACATAGGTGATAGGGGAGTAAGTAGCAGTCTCGTGACATAGGTGATAGGGGGGTAAGTAGTAGTCTCGTGACATAGATGATATGGGAGTAAGTAGTAGTCTCGTGACATAGGTGATAGGGGAGTAAGTAGCAGTCTCGTGACATAGATGATATGGGAGTAAGCAGCCCGTGACATAGATGATCGGGGAGTAAGTAGCAGTCCCGTGACATAGATGATAGGGGAGTAAATAGCAGTCCCGTGACATAGATGTTAGGGTAGTAAGCAGCAGTCCCGTGACAATGATGATAGGGGAGTAAGTAGCAGTCCCGTGACATAGATGTTAGGGGAGTAAGCAGCAGTCCCGTGACATTGATGATAGGGGAGTAAGTAGCAGTCTCGTGACATTGATGATAGGGGAGTAAGTAGCAGTCCCGTGACATAGATGTTAGGGGAGTAAGCAGCAGTCCCGTGACATAGATGTTAGGGGAGTAAGTAGCAGTCCCATGAAATAGATGTTAGGGGAGTAAGCAGCAGTCCCGTGACATAGATGTTAGGGGAGTAAGCAGCTGTCCCGTGACATTGATGATATGGGAGTAAGTAGCAGTCCCGTGACATAGATGTTAGTGGAGTAAGCAGCAGTCCCGTGACATTGATGATAGGGGAGTAAGTAGCAGTTCCGTGACATAGATGATATGGGCGTAAGCAGCCCGTGACATAGATGATAGGGAGTAAGTAGCAGTCCCGTGACATTGATGATAGGGGAGTAAGTAGCCCGTACATAGATGATAGGGGAGTAAGCAACCCGTGGCATAGATAATAGGGGAGTAAGCAAATCGTGACATAGGTGATAGGAGATTAAGTAGCAGTCCCGTGACATAGATGATATGGGAGTAAGTAGCAGTCTCGTAATATAGATGATAGGCGAGTAAGTAGCAGTCTCGTGACATAGATGATAGAGGAGTAAGTAGCAGTCTCGAGACATAGATGATAGAGGAGTAAGTAGCAGCCTCGAGACATAGATGATAGGGGAGTAAGTAGCAGTCTCGAGACATAGATGATAGGGGAGTGAGTAGCAGTCTCGTGACATAGATGATAGGGGAGTAAGTAGCAGTCTCGAGACATAGATGATAGGGGAGTAAGTAGCAGTCTCGAGACATAGATGATAGGGGAGTGAGTAGCAGTCTCGTGACATAGATGATAGAGGAGTAAGTAGCAGTCTCGAGACATAGATGATAGGGGAGTAAGTAGCAGTCTCGTGACATAGATGATTGGGGAGTAAGTAGCAGTCTCGTGACATAGATGATAGGGGAGTAAGTAGCAGTGTCGACACATAGATGATAGAGGAGTAAGTAGCAGTCTCGTGACATAGATGATAGGGGAGTAAGTAGCAGCCTCGAGACATAGATTGTAGGGGAGTAAGTAGCAGTCTCGTGACATAGATGATATTGGAGTAAGTAGCAGTCTCGTGACATAGATGATAAGGGAGTAAGTAGCAGTCTCGTGACATAGATGATAAGGGAGTAAGTAGCAGTCTAGTGACATAGATGATAGGGGAGTAAATAGCAGTCTCGTGACATAGATGATAGGGGAGTAAGTAGCAGTCTCGTGACACAGATGATAGGGGAGTAAGTAGCAGTCTCGAGACATAGATGAAAGGGGAGTAAGTAGCAGTCTCGTGACATAGATGATAGGGGAGTAAGTAGCAGTCTCGTGACACAGATGATAGGGGAGTAAGTAGCAGTCTCGTGACATAGATGAAAGGGGAGTAAGTAGCAGTCTCGTGACATCGATGAAAGGGGAGTAAGTAGCAGTCTCGTGACATAGATGAAAGGGGTGTAAGTAGCAGTCTCGTGACATAGATGATAGGGGAGTAAGTAGCAGTCTCGTGACACAGATGATAGGGGAGTAAGTAGCAGTCTCGTGACACAGATGATAGGGGAGTAAGTAGCAGTCTCGTGACATAGATGAAAGGGGAGTAAGTAGCAGTCTCGTGACATAGATGATAGGGGAGTAAGTAGCAGTCTCGTGACACAGATGATAGGGGAGTAAGTAGCAGTCTCGTGACACAGATGATAGGGGAGTAAGTAGCAGTCTCGTGACACAGATGATAGGGAGTGAGTAGCAGTCTCGTGACATAGATGAAATGAGAGTAAGTAGCAGTCTCGTGACATAGATGATATGGGAGTAAGCAGCCCGTGACATAGATGATATGGGAGTAAGCAGCCCGTGACATAGATGATATGGGAGTAAGTAGTAGTCTCGTGACATAGGTGATATGGGAGTAAGTAGTAGTCTCGTGACATAGGTGATAGGGGAGTAAGTAGTAGTCTCGTGACATAGATGATATGGGAGTAAGTAGCAGTCTCGTGACATAGATGATATGGGAGTAAGTAGTAGTCTCGTGACATAGGTGATATGGGAGTAAGTAGCAGTCTCGTGACATAGATGATATGGGAGTAAGTAGTAGTCTCGTGACATAGGTGATATGGGAGTAAGTAGTAGTCTCGTGACATAGGTGATATGGGAGTAAGTAGTAGTCTCGTGACATAGATGATAGGGGGGTAAGTAGTAGTCTCGTGACATAGGTGATAGGGGGGTAAGTAGTAGTCTCGTGACATAGGTGATAGGGGAGTAAGTAGTAGTCTCGTGACATAGGTGATAGGGGAGTAAGTAGCAGTCTCGTGACAGAGGTGATAGGGGAGTAAGTAGCAGTCTCGTGACATAGGTGATAGGGGAGTAAGTAGTAGTCTCGTGACATAGGTGATAGGGGAGTAAGTAGTAGTCTCGTGACATAGGTGATAGGGGGGTAAGTAGTAGTCTCGTGACATAGGTGATAGGGGGGTAAGTATAGTCTCGTGACATAGGTGATAGGGGAGTAAGTAGTAGTCTCGTGACATAGGTGATAGGGGAGTAAGTAGTAGTCTCGTGACATAGATGATAGGGGGGTAAGTAGTAGTCTCGTGACATAGGTGATAGGGGAGTAAGTAGTAGTCTCGTGACATAGATGATAGGGGGTAAGTAGTAGTCTCGTGACATAGGTGATAGGGGAGTAAGTAGTAGTCTCGTGACATAGGTGATAGGGGGGTAAGTAGTAGTCTCGTGACATAGGTGATAGGGGGGTAAGTAGTAGTCTCGTGACATAGATGATAGGGGGGTAAGTAGTAGTCTCGTGACATAGGTGATAGGGGGGTAAGTAGTAGTCTCGTGACATAGGTGATAAGGGGGTAAGTAGTAGTCTCGTGACATAGGTGATAGGGGGGTAAGTAGTAGTCTCGTGACATAGGTGATAGGGGGGTAAGTAGTAGTCTCGTGACATAGGTGATAGGGGGGTAAGTAGTAGTCTCGTGACATAGGTGATAGGGGGGTAAGTAGTAGTCTCGTGACATAGGTGATAGGGGAGTAAGTAGTAGTCTCGTGACATAGGTGATAGGGGGGTAAGTAGTAGTCTCGTGACATAGGTGATAGGGGGGTAAGTAGTAGTCTCGTGACATAGGTGATAGGGGGGTAAGTAGTAGTCTCGTGACATAGATGATAGGGGAGTAAGTAGTAGTCTCGTGACATAGGTGATAGGGGAGTAAGTAGTAGTCTCGTGACATAGATGATAGGGGGTAAGTAGTAGTCTCGTGACATGGGTGATAGGGGGTAAGTAGTAGTCTCGTGACATAGATGATAGGGGGGTAAGTAGTAGTCTCGTGACATAGGTGATAGGGGGGTAAGTAGTAGTCTCGTGACATAGATGATAGGGGAGTAAGTAGTAGTCTCGTGACATAGGTGATAGGGAGGTAAGTAGTAGTCTCGTGACATAGGTGATAGGGGAGTAAGTAGTAGTCTCGTGACATAGGTGATAGGGGAGTAAGTAGTAGTCTCGTGACATAGGTGATAGGGGAGTAAGTAGCAGTCCCGTGACAAAAATGATATGGGAGTAAGTAGTAGTCTCGTGACATAGATGATAGGGGGGTAAGTAGTAGTCTCGTGACATAGATGATAGGGGAGTAAGTAGTAGTCTCGTGACATAGGTGATAGGGGAGTAAGTAGCAGTCCCGTGACAAAAATGATATGGGAGTAAGTAGTAGTCTCGTGACATAGGTGATAGGGGAGTAAGTAGCAGTCTCGTGACATAGGTGATAGGGGGGTAAGTAGTAGTCTCGTGACATAGGTGATAGGGGAGTAAGTAGTAGTCTCGTGACATAGGTGATAGGGGAGTAAGTAGCAGTCTCGTGACATAGGTGATAGGGGAGTAAGTAGCAGTCTCGTGACATAGGTGATAGGGGGGTAAGTAGTAGTCTCGTGACATAGATGATATGGGAGTAAGTAGTAGTCTCGTGACATAGGTGATAGGGGAGTAAGTAGCAGTCTCGTGACATAGATGATATGGGAGTAAGCAGCCCGTGACATAGATGATAGGGGAGTAAGTAGCAGTCCCGTGACATAGATGATAGGGGAGTAAATAGCAGTCTCGTGACATAGATGTTAGGGTAGTAAGTAGCAGTCTCGTGACAATGATGATAGGGGAGTAAGTAGCAGTCCCGTGACATAGATGATAGGGGAGTAAGCAGCAGTCCCGTGACATTGATGATAGGGGAGTAAGTAGCAGTCTCGTGACATAGATGATAGGGGAGTAAGTAGCAGTCCCGTGACATAGATGTTAGGGGAGTAAGCAGCAGTCCCGTGACATAGATGTTAGGGGAGTAAGTAGCAGTCCCGTGAAATAGATGTTAGGGGAGTAAGCAGCAGTCCCGTGACATAGATGTTAGGGGAGTAAGCAGCAGTCCCGTGACATTGATGATATGGGAGTAAGTAGCAGTCCCGTGACATAGATGTTAGTGGAGTAAGCAGCAGTCCCGTGACATGATGATAGGGGAGTAAGTAGCAGTCCGTGACATAGATGATATGGGCGTAAGCAGCCCGTGACATAGATGATAGGGAGTAAGTAGCAGTCCCGTGACATTGATGATAGGGGAGTAAGTAGCCCGTACATAGATGATAGGGGAGTAAGCAACCCGTGGCATAGATAATAGGGGAGTAAGCAAATCGTGACATAGGTGATAGGAGATTAAGTAGCAGTCCCGTGACATAGATGATATGGGAGTAAGTAGCAGTCTCGTGATATAGATGATAGGCGAGTAAGTAGCAGTCTCGTGACATAGATGATAGAGGAGTAAGTAGCAGTCTCGAGACATAGATGATAGAGGAGTAAGTAGCAGCCTCGAGACATAGATGATAGGGGAGTAAGTAGCAGTCTCGAGACATAGATGATAGGGGAGTGAGTAGCAGTCTCGTGACATAGATGATAGGGGAGTAAGTAGCAGTCTCGAGACATAGATGATAGGGGAGTAAGTAGCAGTCTCGAGACATAGATGATAGGGGAGTGAGTAGCAGTCTCGTGACATAGATGATAGAGGAGTAAGTAGCAGTCTCGAGACATAGATGATAGGGAGTAAGTAGCAGTCTCGTGACATAGATGATTGGGGAGTAAGTAGCAGTCTCGTGACATAGATGATAGGGGAGTAAGTAGCAGTGTCGACACATAGATGATAGAGGAGTAAGTAGCAGTCTCGTGACATAGATGATAGGGGAGTAAGTAGCAGCCTCGAGACATAGATGTAGGGGAGTAAGTAGCAGTCTCGTGACATAGATGATATTGGAGTAAGTAGCAGTCTCGTGACATAGATGATAAGGGAGTAAGTAGCAGTCTCGTGTCATAGATGATAAGGGAGTAAGTAGCAGTCTAGTGACATAGATGATAGGGGAGTAAATAGCAGTCTCGTGACATAGATGATAGGGGAGTAAGTAGCAGTCTCGTGACACAGATGATAGGGGAGTAAGTAGCAGTCTCGAGACATAGATGAAAGGGGAGTAAGTAGCAGTCTCGTGACATAGATGATAGGGGAGTAAGTAGCAGTCTCGTGACACAGATGATAGGGGAGTAAGTAGCAGTCTCGTGACATAGATGAAAGGGGAGTAAGTAGCAGTCTCGTGACATCGATGAAAGGGGAGTAAGTAGCAGTCTCGTGACATAGATGAAAGGGGTGTAAGTAGCAGTCTCGTGACATAGATGATAGGGGAGTAAGTAGCAGTCTCGTGACACAGATGATAGGGGAGTAAGTAGCAGTCTCGTGACACAGATGATAGGGGAGTAAGTAGCAGTCTCGTGACATAGATGAAAGGGGAGTAAGTAGCAGTCTCGTGACATAGATGATAGGGGAGTAAGTAGCAGTCTCGTGACACAGATGATAGGGGAGTAAGTAGCAGTCTCGTGACACAGATGATAGGGGAGTAAGTAGCAGTCTCGTGACACAGATGATAGGGGAGTAAGTAGCAGTCTCGTGACATAGATGAAAGGGGAGTAAGTAGCAGTCTCGTGACATAGATGATAGGGGAGTAAGTAGCAGTCTCGTGACACAGATGATAGGGGAGTAAGTAGCAGTCTCGTGACACAGATGATAGGGGAGTAAGTAGCAGTCTCGTGACACAGATGATAGGGGAGTGAGTAGCAGTCTCGTGACATAGATGATAGGGGAGTGAGTAGCAGTCTCGTGACATAGAGGTGATAGGGGAATCAAATAAAATTTCACCGTATTCGACAACGACATTTGCAGGTGTGAAGGCCAGTGTACTGGCACTCCGTCACTACTTTTCCCCAACACGATGAATCAAGTACCCATTTTAAATATGCTTGTTCGACTGGCAAGCGCCCGGCTGTGTTTGGTATTTTCGTAAACACATCTTCATTTTTCAAATCTGTCGGAAAATGCAAGCACTATAAATGTAAACAATAAAATGATTAATTAGAATAACTGACTTCATTGCATTGAGATCAGTCTAATTGTATATATCCTTTTCAGCCAATTGAAAAGATGATCAATGTCGATGGTTGCAATCACCTTCTTGTAAATACTTTACTAACATTCACCTTTCTTACACTTGCAACGTTACATTTTTAAAATAACGATTTCCTAACAATTTGTTTCTGATAAACATGTAGAATTTGAAATTGGAGAAACAGAGATAAGATGACAGTAAAAAGGAAATACAAGGGGAGAAATAGGCGAAATAAAAACAGTGGAAAAAGACGAAAAGAAAATCAATGGAACTTTTCATCATATTTTTTTTGGAAAGAGAATTCAAGAGAGAATAAGAAGGAGACGGCGAAAGACAATAATGGAGAGACTGAATCCAGACTGAGTCCAGACAACACAGTTTATATACACACAGACACGCAAGCGCGTGCATACACACACGATACAGCACACGTATACAAATATGTAATTTTTACCCAACCTCAATATATATATATTAAAAAAATCGATAAGCATTAAAAGGGGAAAGGAAGAGATGCCAGAATGTAGCCAAAATATCACACCACGACAGGATAATACACGGCTTCTGTCAGAGCAAATGCCCTGGCATGCTGAACACAGGCATAGGCGTCGCCTCTAGACATTGGCACTGGCGTGGATTAATGACAAATGTCGCGATAACAATACGCCAGATACGTGTGAGAAATGCTTGCTGGGAGAGTTGCTAAACGCCATGGAAATGATTGAACGAAGGAGTCTTACAGCGGTCAGAAGACACGACTCAGGGGATGATTCTCAAGCTTCTTACAAAAGCAGTCATTAATTTGGCAAATAAAGAGGACGGGTATGATTTTCATCCTATCTTATGTAAAAACATTACTGGTATTCATCATCTAGTACCGGGCCTGCTGGCGAAGGTGATCATGTCTCTCCACAACTTTCGATCTCGCCAGCTATTTATCATTTCAGTTGTTGACCTGCCAAGCCATTCTCTTAAGCTGTCTGGCATATTTTCTCTTTGCTTCCCTCTATCTCTTCGCCCCTCTATTTTTCCAATTGTTACAATATATTCCAGTTGTTCCCTTCTCATTACATGGCCAAAAAATGATGATTGTTTCTTCCTAATATTGGAAATTAGCTCTCTTTTTGCTTTGACCTCTCTCAGAACATCTTCATTACTCTTCTTAGCTGTCCATGGTAATCTCAACATTCTTCTGTAAAACCACATTTCTACAGACTCCAGTTATTTTCTTGTCTGTTGTCCTATTGTCCATGATTCGCATCCATATGTTAAGACTGACACTAATTACTGGTATTACTTTTTTAATATTACAAGTTGAAGATAAAAGAGTAATGCATATGTTTACGATGCGCTTATAAGGTTTGACGTGGATTATTTATTTTAATAATAATTTATTTGATGGACACCAAAGGCACGGTATATAGATATAGAAGTTATATGCCATTATTGTGTGGGCCTACAAAAAATTCCGCAAAGTAGAGACAACTCGAGAATAAGGCATGAACGTGGAAATTAGAAAATAATGGCGGCTATTATATAAGAACAATGGGCTATATGTGGAGGTCACGTTCTGTTGTTCGTCTATCGGTTCCAGGAAAATCACACAGTCATCATTCCCTGTTACAGCGGGTTCAAGGACGGCTGATGACGTCAAATAGAAAACGAAGTGTTTGCTGTTGCTGTGAGGAAATGGACGTATGGTTGTTGACCTGTCTAGAAGTAACTGGTGTTGTTCTGTGTTTGATTTTCTGAGTGATAGTTGCAGATGGTGCAATGGTTTCATGAGTCATTGTTTCAGACCGTGTCTTAATCTTTTGAGTGACAGTTGCAGATGGTGCAATTGTTTGATGAGTCATTGTTTCAGACCGTGTCTTGATCTTCTGAGTGACAGTTGCAGATGGTGCAATGGTTTCATGAGTAATTGTTTCAGGCCGCGTCTTGATCTTCTGAGTGACAGTTGCAGATGGTGCAATGGTTTCATGAGTAATTGTTTCAGACCGTGTCTGGATCTTCTGAGTGACAGTTGCAGATGGTGCAATGGTTTCATGAGTCATTGTTTCAGACCGTGTCTTGATCTTCTGAGTGACAGTTGCAGATGGTGCAATGGTTTCATGAGTAATTGTTTCTGACCGTGTCTTGATCTTCTGAGTCACAGTTGCAGATGGTGGAATGGATTCATGAGTCATTGTTTCAGACCGTGTCTTGATCTTCTGAGTGACAGTTGCAGATGGTGCAATGGTTTCATGAGTAATTGTTTCAGACCGTGTCTTGATCTTCTGAGTGACAGTTGCAGATGGTGCAATGGTTTCATGAGTAATTGTTTCAGACCGTGTCTTGATCTTCTGAGTGACAGTTGCAGATGGTGGAATGGTTTCATGAGTAATTGTTTCAGACCGTGTCTTGATCTTCTGAGTGATAGTTTTTCTGATGTTATGATTTCTTGAGTGACAGATTCAGGTGGCGTCATGATTTCAAAAGTGATATTTTTACAATAGCCTCATTATTCTCTCGGTGATAGTTATAGCTAAAATGGTACCATAACTTCTAAAAATACATTTCTGCCCATTATGTTTTTATTTGTAATTTCCCTCTCACGGTCCGCCAAATGAAGCTTCACTTATCTGAGAGATAAAGTTTAACCGATTATTTAAAGGAAACTTGACGACCTCGCCTAGATCAGTGGGAGCGCGATAGCTCACTGGTTAGTGAACTGGACTACAAAGGACACCAGGTAGGGTTCGATCCCAATCGACGGCTTCCGGGTTCACCCAGCCTTTAATGGGTACCGGATTTTTTTTCTGGGAAAGTAAAGCGGCACGGGCGTAATACCGACCACATTACCCCAAAAATCATGTGCTGAACGGTCTGAAAAATGTATGGTCACTAACACCATATTCCCTATACGCCACTTGGCGTGATGCGGGTACTTTTTTTTTATTTTTCCACCTAGATCAGTGCACGAGATGAAGATGTTTCCCGTGTCCGCGGAGCATACATTATTACATATATAGAGGAGAAAGTCTAGAAAACATAGTGGGGACATAAAAGAATGATCCAGAGCTAAAGATAACGACTAAAACACACAGGAAATGTAAGTGATGTAATTAATTACACAATGATTAGGAAAATAAACACCAGACAACTTTTTCTGAAATTCTCAAAATACAAATGTTAGCGTAAGGTACTGAACCAACCATAACAGCGATGGGGATTGAAAATAGGTTACCAAATAAAATGGATAAGTCAAGTTCAAATATCTAAATAACTTTATATAAAGTTTTAAATTATACATCTGCTTAAATGTTTGGAAACTCCTTGAAGCCATTCGACCGACAAAGTAATTTTTAAGCAAATAGTTTGTAGAGCATTCATTCCCATACATTCATAATACCTGCCTGCTGGTGTATGTTATCATGTCTCTCCACAATCTTTTATTTCTACATAGTGTCTTTTTTTATGTTATTGACTTAATACCAGCCATTTTCTAGTCAGTCGTCAGATTAACCTCATCATACACCGAACAACGATCCATAACCGCACAGAACCTCTCTCCAGAAAATCCCGCTGCGCGAAACAATAAACTGGTTCACAAGTCTTCTTCCCCCATTCCCCAAGTAGCTCTCCTGAATTTAGTCAACTTCTCTGAAGATCTGGGGGTCGCACCAGGGCTACAGATTCATGCACACCATATCGATCTTTATCGTCTCGTCCTTCTATCGTGACTACACTTAGGATATACATTGTCCACCATTATGACGTACACGCACAACATTGTCAACAATGAATGCACCCACAAAGCTTGATTTACTCAAGACCGCTGCCAGATGCACGAACACCGGCGCAGAATCCTTCAATTTAAATTTTCGGCACAACAATATTATAATAGGAGATGAAAGCAATAGGAGCTGAAAGTATTAGGAGCTGAAAGTAATAGGAGCTGAAAGTAATAGGAGCTGAAAGTAATAGGAGCTGAAAGTAATAGCCGCCCAACAAATCGGCGGTTAATGAACAGCTTTCAATGTCACGACGTAATACGCACACCGACTAGACGACAGAGGATGGTAGTATCATCTCACCTGAGTCACCAAAAAGGAACACTGCCGGAAGTAAGAAGTATGTAGGACCGGCGCGAATCCGTAAAGTGAAACAATCCGTCCTTGTGCCATGTACACTAGTTCTACTTTATAACATAAAAGCGGATTTGTCCGTCGTTAGTTATAAATAGTCTCGACCACGTCACAGTACTTTGTGTTCTAAACACATTCATGGTGACACACATTCTTAACTTATTCTATATGTGTTTGATACCCAGATATATTCTGAATGTTGATGTTATGTTGAAATGCAGTATACTCTAGACATGTCCTTAGTGCCAACATTTTAAACAATGTACTCTAGACATGTCCTTAGTGCCAACATTTTAAACAATGTACTCTAGACATGTCCTTAGTGCCAATATTTTATACATTGTACTCTAGACATGTCCTTAGTGCCAACATTTTATACAATGTACTCTAGACATATCCTTAGTGCCAACATTTTATACAATGTACTCTAGACATGTCCTTAGCGCCAACATTTTATTCAATGTACTCTAGACATGTCCTTAGCGCCAACATTTTATACAATGTACTCTAGACATGTCCTTAGTGCCAATATTTTATACAATATACTCTAGACATCTCCTTAGTGCCAACATTTTATACAATATACTCTAGACATGTCCTTAGTGCCAACATTTTATACAATGTACTCTAGACATGTCCTTAGCGCCAACATTTTTATACAATGTACTCTAGACATGTCCTTAGTGCGAACATTTTATACAATGTACTCTAGACATATCCTTAGTGCCAACATTTTAAACAATGTACTCTAGACATGTCCTTAGCGCCAACATTTTATACAATGTACTCTAGACATGTCCTTAGCGCCAACATTTTATACAATGTACTCTAGACATGTCCTTAGTGCGAACATTTTATACAATGTACTCTAGACATATCCTTAGTGCCAACATTTTATACAATGTACTCTAGACATGTCCTTAGCGCCAACATTTTATACAATGTACTCTAGACATGTCCTTAGCGCCAACATTTTATACAATG
This sequence comes from Megaustenia siamemsis, assembly GCA_032433765.1. Lineage (NCBI taxonomy): Eukaryota > Metazoa > Mollusca > Gastropoda > Stylommatophora > Ariophantidae > Megaustenia > Megaustenia siamemsis. Next base: position 113,569,624 of record JAVIAB010000051.1, read on the forward strand.
TATTCTAGACATGTCCTTAGCGCCAACATTTTATACAATATACTCTAGACATGTCCTTAGTGCCAACATTTTATACAATGTATTCTAGACATGTCCTTAGTGCCAACATTTTATACAATGTACTCTAGACATGTCCTTAGCGCCAACATTTTATACAATGTACTCTAGACATGTCCTTAGCGCCAACATTTTATACAATGTACTCTAGACATGTCCTTAGCGCCAACATTTTATACAATGTACTCTAGACTGCCCAAGATCCCCAGTGCAATAAATATATCCATTACACCAAGTTTTCTAGGTCTGTCATTAGTCCAACAACTCCCCTAGTGCCAAGTACTATAGCGCTGGCCTCGCTTGATTCAAGTTTTGATCTCTTCTGAGTTTTTAAGTCTAAATGTACACAAGTGTCACGCACTCTGTATGCTCTCTATGTAACACATACATCACGCCTACTGTTGATAACTGCAATACATAGATCATGTAATTGTAAATCCTCAATATCTGCACTATGTACCAATTACTCTAACTCTCACAAGTGTTCCAAGTACTTTAGATCGGTCTTCGTTGGCTTGTACTCACAACCTACTCTGAGTGCCGATTGTTCTAAATTTGACCTGGTTACCAAGTGTTAGAGACTCACCACTTTTCATTGACCTCTGAGTCACCGTCGTAATTGTCCACGTTACAGAGAAACCTTCTCCAAAGCACTTTTTGCTCTTCTTGTAGTGATAGTATCTTGATATTTGATTGGAAATGTCCACTCAAAATCGCTCTCTAACTATTCGAGTCTCAAGTATCATTTCTGTGAAGTGACTCTAACACAGCTCTGGTGAGCTTCATTTCGTTTAGCTTTTGTCTATCGAGTGGCAAATCAAATCTTCGTGTTCCATTAAAAAGTTCACCCATTTTGACTTTCTCTGTGCACATTTCTGAACGAGTTCAGTGAATCAAATACTCAATTATCTTTCAATCTCAAACAGTCGCAGTCACTGGCACGATGCGTTGAAGCTTTAGTGATGTTGTTTTTAAATTTAAAAAACACTTCAGAAATTATAATTAAAGTTATAAAATATTAAATTCATAAAATACGTTTCAAATGTATTATTTAATTTAATATTACAATGCATAATTACAAAGAGCGGGCTTTATTTTTCACTTTACCCAATGGTTTCCAACATAAAACATTTAGTCAATTAAAAAAAATATATATATATATTTTTTGTGATATTTTGTGTGCGTGGCTGTTTCAGAGGAAGTTTCTTTTTTGTTACAACAGTCTCGAAGTATGACTGAAGATAGAGAGACGTTGAGAAGGGAGGGCTGTCAGTTGCGCTGCTACTATGTCCAGGGTTATGGGATGAAGCAGAAGAGGAGGAAAGGACAACAAAAGAATATGAAGAATGAGAAAGGAACTACTGAAATATGCAGTGACAGCCGATTAAACTGAGTGCAGATGACATAGAGGAAAGATACCGTGTAGTTAAAAAGAATGGTTTGGTTATTTAAGTTAAAAGCAGAGCTGAGAAATAAATTCAGAAATAGAAAATTGTTTGGTAGATGTGTTCATCTACGTCAGCAGGCACGGTACTTGATAATGATTCTCAATTATTATTTCCTTTCCCTCTCTCTAATTTGTTTAGTTTACTACATATTTAATTAGCCAGTACATAAATAACACAGAACAATGATCTGTCTACAGTTAAAAAGTGCACTTCGTGGCAAGTATCCTAATAATTAAACAATAATTGAAAAATATGTGTAGCTTTTAAACCACGGTAGATGCTGGAAATAACAACCAGCAACTTCCATTTTGCCAGACTGTCTCAGTGAGTACACAGATACAAACTCAACTGGCGGAGATAGGAGGCATTCCGCGGACAATACAGCCTTCATTCATGCTAACTAACAAGGTGAAAGATGCGCAGGTCTTTACGACTGACAAAGTGCTTATAGCTTCTCATTAAAGCTATCTTGAAAGAGTAGGGTGTAGGGCTGCACGGTGTGGAGACTGAGAAGTTTCAGTTGATCTTTTAAACCTGAACATTTCTCCATTTCTCTTATACGACACCGGCGCCTCAGAATACAAATTGCTGTTTGCGAGACTAGATCTGGATCTTAACGAAAGAGCTAGTCGCTGTCGGATAACCAATGACAGCAATGATTGTTTGTTATCGCAGTTCATTTTAAAACAAAAAAACTTTCTGTCACTCCACTATTTCACAGTTATCTCTCTCCACCTTCTGTCCTCACACTCAAGTATTTACACAGATTTCTTTTGTAAATTTGGTGGTCTGTCTCTGTCTCGCTGCCACAGTTTCTCACTCCGATGTTTATATGTCATGTCAACAAGCACGTTTGTCTGTGTGTCCCTTTCCTCATTTATGAGTGCGTCCATAAAGACTTTTCACCAATTCACAAACTACTTGGAATTACTCCACAAGACACTGACAATTAAATTACCAATATTGTGTTCTATACCTCCTTTGCAGCACTTAAATTGATTTGCATGATCGCAGCCTAGCACGCTCAAATAATACACTGAATCGGAGACCGAAAAGAAGGCGTTATCTAAAGTCTCGAGTGTACTTCTTTTGATCCTACTTCCGGCAGAAACGCACGTGTGACGTTGGGCAAATAGCAGCATGAGCTCTTCAGACCAATACAGCACACATTGTTCAAGCGAGTGTGACGCCCACAAGACTCAAGTCAAGTAGATTGTCACGTAGCATTCGTGTTTGTACAGTCTTCTAAGGGTTAACCGCTTTAACACGTGAAAATACAGACACAATCTGAAATGGAGTGAGCAGTTGTCGGCGAATGAGCCCAAGTGAAATAAAATTAGAACACAAGGAGTCAGATAACTGAATCATGGGCAGTCAGGTAATAGAACCATGAGGGGTCAGATAACAGAACCACGATCAGTCAAAAAGCAGGACCGCTAACAGTCATAAAACAATTTCAATTAAAAACATTCTAGAAGATTTATTTCTACAAGTTTGGACAAATGGCTTGTCAGTTTTCAGTTGCGAAGTAAAATTGTGACAAACTTTGATTCATTGTGATCCTCGCGCAAACTTTGATTCATTGTGATCCTCGCGCAAACTTGATTCATTGTGATCCTCACGCAAACTTTGATTCATTGTGTTCCTCACGCAAACTTTGATTCATTGTGATCCTCACGCAAACTTTGATTCATTGTGATCCTCACGCAAACTTTGATTCATTGTGATCCTCACGCAAACTTTGATTCATTGTGATCCTCACGCAAACTTTGATTCATTGTGATCCTCACGCAAACTTTGATTCATTGTGATCCTCACGCAAACTTTGATTCATTGTGATCCTCACGCAAACTTTGATTCATTGTGATCCTCACGCAAACTTTGATTCATTGTAATCCTCGCGCAAACTTTGATTCATTGTGATCCTCACGCAAACTTTGATTCATTGTGATCCTCGCGCAAACTTTGATTCATTGTGATCCTCACGCAAACTTTGATTCATTGTGTTCCTCACGCAAACTTTGATTCATTGTGATCCTCACGCAAACTTTGATTCATTGTGATCCTCACGCAAACTTTGATTCATTGTGATCCTCACGCAAACTTTGATTCATTGTGATCCTCGCGCAAACTTTGATTCATTGTGATCCTCACGCAAACTTTGATTCATTGTGATCCTCGCGCAAACTTTGATTCATTGTGATCCTCACGCAAACTTTGATTCATTGTGATCCTCACGCAAACTTTGAGTCGGTGACTGCTTTATGCTCTTCGCTGCACCGCACTTTACCCTTCAAGCAAAGGGAGATAAAACTGTGTCACATAGATACCAAGACACTTTAGAACACACAAAAAACGAGACTAAACAATTATATAAAAATAAAACATTGAATGTTAAGATGCTAAGATTTTCTCATGCTTGAACTTTACACTTAACATTTCTTGAAAACAAAATTACCGAACAAGAAATGGAGTGTTAAGCAGAACAAGGATATGCTGAAGATGATGGATGTTGTCAGAATGTGAATAGAACAAACACACGAAAATCCAAAGAAAATAGAAACGACAGATAGACCATAAAAGTGGGTAAAACGGATCTAAACTGAAAACATAAATAAGAGAAATCATGCAGAAATTAACAAGATAGGAGCAACGGTGGAACAACACGCTTTTACAAAACGTAGACTACATTCAACAAATGTTTCAACACATAAAACAGGGTGTTAGACAAGGTTGTGTGCTGTCACCAGCATTGTTTAATATGTATAGTGATATTATTTTAAGATCCATAAGGGGCATGCCTGGAATAACAATTGGAGGTAATAATAAATAAGGAGGAAATAACTAAGCTTTGCTGATGATACAGACTTAATCGCTATGAGTGAAAATCAGTTACAAGAAATGTTGGACATTATAGTGAAAGAAGGCAAAAATAAAGGACTCAGCCATAATAGCAAAAAGTTAAAAGTAATGGTAACAACAAGGAAAAGACATCACCTGAGTGCAAAATAAAGACAAGTGGAACAATATTAAACAGGTAAACAAATTTAAATATTTGGGAACTTTGTTAACCTCAGACAGAAGATGTACAACAGAGCTGAGATGCAGAATAGCTTAGACAAAATCAGCTTTCTAAAAATTGAAGAAGATACTATACAATCCATTTTTGACAATAGAAACAAGAAAAAGAGTTCTTAAATGTTATATAGAGCCAGTCTTAACATATGCATGTGAATCATGGACAATAGGACAACAGACAAGAACATCACTGGAGTCTGTAGAAATGTGGTTTTACAGAATAATGTTGAGAATACCATGGATAGCTAAGAAGAGTAATGAAAATATTCTGAAAGAAGTCAAAGCAAAAAAGAGAGCTAATTTCCAATATTAGGAAGTAACAATCATCATTTTTTGGCCATGTAATGAGAAGAGAACAACTGGAATATATTGTAACAACTGGAAAAATTGAGGGACGAAGAGATAGAGGGAAGCAAAGAGAGAAAATACCAGACTGCTCAAGAGAATGGTTTGGCAGAAGGTCAACAACAGAAACGATAAAGAAATGTCGAGATCGAAAGTTGTGGAGAGACATGATCATCTACGCCAGTAGGCCCGGTACTTGATGATGATGAGACTACATTAAGAGTTGCAAGCTTATTGATGTCGAAATAGACATGTACATAACAAACAGTATCAACATAGCAACATATATTATCAACAAATAGTATCAACATAGCAACGTATATTATCAACAAATAGTATCAACATAGCAACGTATATTATCAACAAATAGTATCAACATAGCAACATATATTATCAACATATAGTATCAACATAGCAACATATATTATCAACAAACAGTATCAACATAGCAGCATATATTATCAACAAACAGTATCAAACTTATCAACATATATTATCCACAAACAGTATCAACATAGCAACATATAGTATCAACAAAAAGTATCGCCATATTCGATACTATGGTGTCAGCATTAAACATGATCTCTTTTGATTAACTGGAACTATACCCTCTCTAACTTGTACCCGAGATCATTATGTCGTTTTACATAACCAACATATTTTATATGTCTATCAACAGGGTTTTTGGAAGTTTTAAATTTTTGCAAAACTGACAAATCTGTTCTTTCCCTGTCCGTGGTATTCTCGGTATTCTTGCATTCAAATGTAATGATGTATTTTTCAGCAAATCTCTTCGATGTTTCACAGCCAAATGTTATGAGAAAAATGTAGTCTTTTAAAAACCAACGTTTAGTTGGTTCGGAACTAGACAAATACTTTCAACATATTCAAACTATGGTCGTTGTTAACTATTTTAATGAGAAAAGCAAGCATTATCTGAATAATAGAACACTTCCGTATAAGGCATTTAATATATATATAAAAAAAAAGAACGAAATAGAATACAGGGTTATCTCACAAACGCGCACACGCACGCAGACATACAAGTGTTTTCCAGCCATCTCTGACAAACTATCCAAGCTGGAATAAAACTTGATCGTATCTGTATTCGGTTCCATATCCAATTTTGGCAATCACGCAAGTTTCAGACCAACTACTGATACCTGATAATACAAGCACATTAAAATGTATTATATTACTACAATGTAATAATGCGCGCACTGGGAAAACTGGCAACAAGTGCACTGTATGACTACCAAAAAAAAAAAAGAACACACAAACAATAGGTCATTTGTATTGTATTGCTGCTGGATTGTGAGACGAAATCAATGGGGCAGGGAGAACATTAATACAGTTGGTTTGTATAAAGTGACCACAAGTGAACGGTGATACAGTGGTGTTCAATAATTAAGCAAACAGAAGACAATGATACGTGGTTATGTTTATGAGGGCATGGACGAATAGGCAGAGAGTAATGTGGCTAATATATGCTGCAATAGAATAACATAAAGTAATGTGGGTTATGTATGTTACAATCATCCTCATCATGTGCCATACCGGTTGGCGTAGGTGATCATGTCCTTCCACAATCTTTTATCTACAGTGCATCGTATCAGTTCTGTTGTTGACTGTTTTCCATGCCATGAAACCAAGGTATCCAGTATTTTCTCTCTTTGTCGTCCGCGATCTCTCTTTCCTTTTATTTTGCCAGTTGTAACCAAGTATTCCAACTTTCCTCTTCTCATGATGTGCCCGAAAAATGGTGATTGTTTCTTTCTAATGTTTTTAGGCCTCCCTTTTTGTGTTGACCTCTTTGAGAACTTCCTCATTGGTCTTTTTAGCTGTCCAGGGAACTTTCAACATTCTTCTGAGAAATCCCATCTATGTGGCCTCTAATCGTCTTTTGATTTGTTTGTCCACTGTCCATGATTCGCTTCCATAGGTCAGAATTGGTTCTATATAGCACCTATGAACTCTCTTTCTCATTTCTATTGACATAGATTTGTTGCATAAGATATTTTTCATTTTCTGAAATGCTAATTTTGCCTGAGCTATTCTGCTTTTTATTTCCGTTGTGCATCTTCTGTCCGATGTTATTATTGTGCCCAAGTATTTGACGCGTTGCACTTGTTTCAAATTTGTCCTGTTTATTTTTATGCTGCTTGCTGGTGATAATTGTTTCTTTGATATGACCATTACTTCTGTTTTCTTACTATTCAGACCGAGACCTTTCTGTTGCTTTCTTTTACTATTATGTCTATAATTTATTGTAGTTCATTCTCTGTCTCTGCTATTAAGACTGTGTCATCCGCATATCGCAAATTGTTGTTACCATTGACTTCAATTCCTTTTTTGTCTACTATTGATCTCATAATATTTTCGCTGTAAAGTGAAAACAAATCCGGCGACAGAACACAGCCTTGTCTGACTCCTTGTTTTATAAGTTGAAATAGTCTTGTTTTATTGTGAATTCGTATGGCTGCTGTTTGTTGCCAGTACATGTTTTTTATGATTCGCAGATCCTTTCCATCAATGTTTAGTTTTTCCAGCATATTGATTATTTCCACATGCTTTACTTTGTCAAATGCTTTTGTGATGTCTATAAAGCACATATATAGATCTTTCTTTACCTCTATAAATCTTTCTATCAATGTTCTTAAGATGTATATTGCATTATTGTGCCTTTCCTTCCACAAATCCACATTGTTCCTCACTTATTTCTGGTTTTATTTTGTTTCTTACACGTTTCATGGTGATTCTTAGTAATATTTTCGTCATATGGCTCATGAGACTAATAGTGCGATTGTCTTCACAATCAGTGGCGCCTGACTTCTTCGGTATGGCTAAAAAGGTAGATTTTAGTAGATCTTCAGGTATGTGTCCAGTGTTATATATGTCATTGAGTAGTTTTGTTATGATGTGTACTCCCAGCTCTCCTAATGCATTTATCTCTTCGATTGTTATATTGTTGGGACCTGGAGCTTTGCCTCTTTTCATGTGTTGAATTGTGTCCTCCACTTCACTCTGCATAATTGGTGGCCCTGTGTCTTTGTTTGAATTGTTTAATTCTGGTCTTTCATCATCATAGAATTGACTGATATATTCTGTCCATCTTTCTATTGTCCTCTCCTGTTCCATTATTATATTTCCTTCCTTTGAATTAACACATCCTGAAACTTTGACTTCTTTTCTTCCTGTTAATTCATTTAACTGATTGTGCATACATTTGGAGTCTTTCTTTCGTTGTTTTTCCATTTCTTCACATTTATGTTTTAACCATCCTTCCTTTGCTTCTCTGCATTTGTTCTGGATCTCTTTGTGCAATATTGTGTATGTCCGTTCTTCTTTCTTATGTTTTCTTATTTCTTCCATTAGTTGTAATATTTCTTCTGTCATCCATTTCTTTTTGTTGATTTTTTTGGTCACTGGCATTACTTCTTTTGATGTTTGTTGAATCTATTGTTTGAGCATTTCCTACTGCTCCTCGATGTCATGTATTTTCTCAATAGTATTATATCTATTTTGTACTATCGTGCCATACTTATCACTCATCTGTTTATCTACTCTAAGTATATCTAGTTCTAATTTATATATTTCTCGGGGATTTCTGTGCCTTCCGCAGTTTTATTCTTATCTTTCCAGCTACTGGTACATGGTCACTATTGCAATCTGCTGTGTGTTACAACAGAATAACAGAAAGTAATGTGGCTTACGTATGTTGCAATAGAATAACAGAAACTAATGTGGCGTATGTATGTTGCAATAGAATAACAGAAAGTAATGTGGCTTATGTATGTTGCAATAGAATAACAGAAAGTAATGTGGCGTATGTATGTGGCAATAGAATAACAGAAAGTAATGTGGCTTATGTATGTTGCAATAGAATAACAGAAAGTAATGTGGCGTATGTATGTGGCAATAGAATAACAGAAAGTAATGTGGCCTATGTATGTTGCAATAGAATAACAGAAAGTAATGTGGCGTATGTATGTTGCAATAAAATAACAGAAAGTAACTTGGCATTTTTCTCAGAGTAATAAAATAAACATAAATTAATCTGACATAACAGTCATTATCATCGAGGACGTGTCTTCCGGCGTAGGTGATCATGTCTATCCATTAATTTTAATGTGTACAGTTGCTCATAAATTCTCTTGCTGACTTCCTACACAATCATTCTTTTAAAATGTTTGGTTTCTTGTTTCGTAAATTCTTCCACGCCACACAACTCTAAGTTCTAATAAAATAAACATAAAGCAGATCACATAACTCTGATGTACTGTTAAAAAAAATAAGTAAAAAATCAGTTTTACAAATTGTTTTCTGCAATAAAAATGAACATAAAGCAGTTTGACATTCTCATGGTATGTAATAGACAATACATAAAGTAAGATGTTTCATTTGCGCTATATGTATCATGCAATTAAAACAAAAGTATCGGAAAGTAATGAACGGTACCCTTAATGTTTTTGAGTTGTTTTTTTTTTTACAGAAAACGCAGCATCCAAAAATGCTGTTACAAATATAGAGTGATCCAAACTAGTCCTTTTTACATAAATAGGAATAATCTCCTCTATAGGAGGCGCGGGCCTCACAGCAGCCAAGCTGGAAACTTCAACGACCAACTGATGATCCTTGACGATGACTTGTGCCTAGATCGGTGAACCAGAACTATCCAGACTCTACTCCACCTCTTTACAGTGCCTCTAGAAACAGACTAACCTGTCTAGTTTAACCAAAGGAGTAGGGATCGAAGAGGGAAGGCAACCCGATGCCCAACAATGCTTTCCTGAAATCGAATTTGTTGGGCTGAAAGACGTAAAAGAACTACAATTTAACGCATCTACACCCCCTTAACTTACTTCTAGGGACCCATAACAAGAAGGACAATCAATTCCTTTAGCAGTCGTCGGATCTAGTTTAGTTTAGTCGAAGGATCATTCTTATCGCACGTCTAAAACCTACATAAGAGCTCAGATCTCCTGCCCTGTGTTTCCCTCAGTGTAGAGACTACTCCAACTCTGTGTTGATTTATTGTTATTCGGTGTCTTCCCGCATTTGCGCTCCTTTCTGGCGTCTCCAGTCGTGACTTGATATTCACGCAGAAATGGTTGTGGATTTATGATAATTGACTGCATTAAATAACACCAGGGTTAAAATTAAGAATAGCAAAATGTTATGTCTTCTCAACATTCCTATATGGTGCAGAAACATGGACATTAAACAAGAAAACAGAACAGAGAATTGACGCCTTTGAAATGTGGATATATAAAAGAATAGGTAGAATTGGATGGAAAGAAAAAACAAACAAACGATGAAGTCTTAAAACAACTAAAAATGAAAAGATGACTACTAAACACAATTCAAAAAAGACAAATGCTTATTTTGGGCTATGTTAAAAGACACAACAACTTACTAAAAGCAATCCTGGAGGGGAAAATACAAGGTAAAAGAGGCAGATGCAGACCAAGACTAACATGGACGAGTAATATCAAAAGATGGACAAACCAGCATATGACAACCTGCACCATCAAAGCAAGAGACAGAGCAGTATGGCGCTCCATGGTAGACAACCTTCGTTGCGGAGATGGCACTCGATGATGATGATGATGACTGCATCATTAGCTCTCCCTCTGGGCATTCAGAATGTCTCTCCGGTCCATTACACGTTCGCCATCCATGGAAGCCGTTCCAGCCAGGCTGTCAGCTCGTTCATTTCCGTTCACGCCCGAGTGTTCAGAGACGAAAATGAGACCAGTCAGGCCGGAGCTCTTTAGTAACATCAACCGCTGTTACTCGTATTCACTCTTCCCTACGTTCAATGTCCCCCTGTAGTCAGATGGTGAACGATAGAAAAAACAGAAACTTCACCTGTTATCCCTGTATATGAAATTAGATGGTTATAATATAACAGGGTCTTGAAACTCTGGTGCTCTTACATTTATCTTATCTTTGCCATTGACCAAATATAGGATGCACAATGTCGACAGCTCTAGTTTTCAATTACTTTAGATATATATGTTGTGGCAATTAAAATCATAAGTATACTGAAACGCGTTCCGGACCGTTATGATTGAAGAAAAAGCTCTTCCCCAAACTAAGCAGACACAAAATTGATGTACAAATATAGAATAATCAGTCTGTTATAAGAAGACTAGATCCCGATGCTGTTTCCTCGAAAGCAGCGTATTGCAACAAGGTCAGTGTGTCAACTTTGCCAGACTTCTACTCAACAAAACTGTACATTTGACGACTAACCAATCACTGAACAAATACCAATCAAAGCCAAACCCACACAAATAACTAAAATGCAGAGACAAAGTCTGATCTGGCAACTGAGAACAGATCATGCTCTTGTCAGTAGTCAACAACCGTGGCGCGCTCTGCTAAGGCTGATCACTGGACGCGCGAAAAATAACTTTGTTGTTGCCATATTATACAAGACACCTGAGTCAAAACAATAGCTGACAGCTTTGTCGGTGCGTCTCAGTCATAACAATAGCTGACAGCTTTGTCGGTGCGTCTCAGTCATAACAATAGCTGACAGCTTTGTCGGTGCGTCTCAGTCATAACAATAGCTGACAGCTTTGTCGGTGCGTCTCAGTCATAACAATAGCTGACAGCTTTGTAGGTGCGTCTCAGTCATAACAATAGCTGACAGCTTTGTAGGTGCGTCTCAGTCATAACAATAGCTGACAGCTTTGTTGGTGCGTCTCAGTCATAACAATAGCTGACTGCTTTGTAGGTGCGTCTCAGTCATAACAATAGCTGACAGCTTTGTAGGTGCGTCTCAGTCTTAACAATAGCTGACAGCTTTGTCGGTGCGTCTCAGTCATAACAATAGCTGACAGCTTTGTAGGTGCGTCTCAGTCATAACAATAGCTGACAGCTTTGTAGGTGCGTCTCAGTCATAACAATAGCTGACAGCTTTGTAGGTGCGTCTCAGTCATAACAATAGCTGACAGCTTTGTATGTGCGTCTCAGTCATAACAATAGCTGACAGCTTTGTCGATGCGTCTCAGTCATAAAAATAGCTGACAGCTTTGTTGGTGCGTCTCAGTCATAACAATAGCTGACAGCTTTGTAGGTGCGTCTCAGTCATAACAATAGCTGACAGTTTTGTCGGTGCGTCACAGTCATAACAATAGCTGACAGCTTTGTTGGTGCGTCTCAGTCATAACAATAGCTGACAGCTTTGTAGGTGCGTCTCAGTCATAACAATAGCTGACTGCTTTGTAGGTGCGTCTCAGTCATAACAATAGCTGACAGCTTTGTAGGTGCGTCTCAGTCATGACAATAGCTGACATCTTTGTAGGTGCGTCTCAGTCATAACAATAGCTGACAGCTTTGTCGGTGCGTCTCAGTCATAACAATAGCTGACAGCTTTGTAGGTGCGTCTGTCATAACAATAGCTGACAGCTTTGTAGGTGCGTCTGTCATAACAATAGCTGACAGCTTTGTCGGTGCGTCTCAGTCATAACAATAGCTAACAGCTTTGTAGGTGCGTCTGTCATAACAATAGCTGACAGCTTTGTCTCTCGGTCCCGACCACTCGTCTTGTGTAGTTCAGTTCACTAAATACAGAGCTATCGCGGCTCCCATGTTTAGTCATTAGTTTGGTAAAACTCTAGTGTTTAATGCTGGATGTTATTTTATGAACAGTTTTCGAGCTGAATCTGACGATATTGAATAGACAGATTCGACCGCAGCATGAGCAAGATGTATTTGTGGTGTCTGGCCTCGCCTCCTTTCTCCTGTGTATTTTTTCTTCTCAATTTGGCATCAATGCATCCTCGAATGTTGTACATTTTCTTTATTTGTATTCTCCGTGAGCTACAATCTACAGCCAGATTTTCCCAGTTTCTTTCCCTTACAAAGAATTCACTTAAGAAAGCCCTACAAACATCCTTATATCTTAGCACTGGTTTGCTCTTTAGTCTCTTTTCGTCCTTAAGTTCGCCATACAGTATTTGTTTTTGGAAAACGTTTGTTTTCCATTCTTCTTACATTACCCAGCCACCTTAGTCTCCGACTCATAAGTGTTGCCATGATGAATGTGTGTTTGGCTCGCTGCAAGACATTAGAGTTGGTAACATTGTCCTGCTATTTGATGTTCATTATCTTGCAAAGGCAAGTCCCATGAAAACTGCGTTTGTCTAGCCTCTGATTTTCACACAAAATTTTCATTGTTATAATTACAATTTTAATTCATTATATGAATGTAATTTAATCAACATTATTTTAATTATTTTGTCATGTACGGCTAGTGAGATAGCTAAGGCATGAAACCTGTTGTTAATTTTCTACACTTTTAGTGCAATATAGATATTACAATTTTCAACTACCAAGAATTTGTTTATCTTCTCAATTTGAACTCATCTGTCGTTCGTCTTTCTTTCTTTCAAAAAAAAAAAAAAAAAAAAAAACAGCCGGTATCCTTTAAGTTTGGTTAAATGATAAACGTAAAGGTATGTTACAGTACGAGACTTGATACGGGTGTCGTAGCATGCGAGTTTTTCACCCATATGTACTCGGCCGCTTAACCAGAAGTGTTCGGAAACTTCTGGATAGTGTCGCTTCAAGCATCGAAACTCATGATGCGAGTCGGCATAATCACCTTCCCAGAGTATTACCCTGGTACCCATTTCTGCCAGCAGCTGGGTCGACCGCGGGGGTATTTATTTTTCCAACCACGAGTACAATTCACACTGCTTCTAGCGGGAATCGAATACGGGTTTGTCCGAACGTCGGGAGCCCTGTCGGGTGGTTTTCGTAACTAGCCTACAGAGGCCCCCAAAGATTGATGGCCCCCAAGAGCCATTGATCTCAAACCCAATCTCGTGCCTTCAGTAGACCAGGTCATTAACTACTGCTACATCGCAAATCCTCTTCACGGCTAAGCTTTTCTGTAAATCTCCCGGCAAGAGTAAAAAACTGGAAAATGCTGACATGATAGATTTTATTCTTTCAAATAATTAATATTTAACCACTGTCTTCTTATTTACATTATCGTCATAATATATTTCCTTAAAACAAAGTAAACAAGAAGAAGAAATAAATAAAATAAAGATGAGTATAAGAGATTAAATAAAGAAATTGTTATAAAATGCGATGAAGCAAAAGAAGCATGGCTAAAACAGAGATGCAAAGAGATTGAAATGCAACAAAAATGAGATGCCAAAGCTATATACAAATAAACTTAAGAATTAACAGGAAGACAAACGCAATTAAAAAAAATTGATATTTAAGATAGAAGGAAGGAGAACTATTGATTGAACAATAAAGCATAAGGGAACGATAGACAGAATACATTAAAAATCTTTATAATGATGAACGGACAGAAGTAAATATTAAGGATAGTGGAGAAGGACCAGAAATACTCAAAGAAGAAGTGGAAGACGCCTTGCGCAATATGAAAGCAGGCAAAGCTCCTGGACCAGATAATATAACTAAAGAAGAGATTGAAACCGTGAGTGATTTTGGAAAAGAAATAATGACAAAAATATTGAATGATATCTACAATAGCGGATATATACCAGACGACTTGCTCAAATCAATATCATAGCCCTACCAAAGAAATCGGGTGCAATTGAATGCGATGATCATCGCACAATAAGCATTATGATTCATATGACTAAGATATTACTAAGAATCATCATGCGAAGAGTGCGAAACAAAATCAGTACACAAATTAGTGGTGAACAGTGTGGTTTTGTTAGAGATTAAGGAGCGAGCAATGCCATATACATCATAAGATCTTTAGCAGAAAGAGCCACAGAGGTTGAAACAGATCTATGCCTAGGTTTCATAGATTATACCAAAACATTTGACAAAGTAAAGCACCAAAAAATAATCAAAATTTTAGAAGGCATAAACATAAACAGTAGAGATCTAAGAATAATAAAGAACATGTACTGGCAACAAACAGCGGCCATAAGAACTGGAAAGGAATTGGGAATGTTTCAACAAATAAAACAGGGCATTAGGCAAGCTTGTGTGCTGTCACCAGATTTGTTTAATATGTATAGTGAGATTATTTTAAGATCCTTAAAGGGCTTGCCTGAAATAACAATCGGAGGTCATAATATTAATAATATAAGGTGTGCTGATGATACAGTCTTAATCGCTAAGAGTGAAAATGAGTTACAAAAAAATGTTAGTGAAAGAAAGCAAAAATAAAGGACTCAGCCTTAATAGCAGGGTAATGGTAACAACAAAGAAAAAGACATCACCTCAGTGCAAAGTAAATCAAAGTGGAACCATATTAAAACAGGTAAATGAATTAAAAAATTTTGGAACTTTGTTAACTTCAGACGGAAGATGTACCAAAGAGGTGAGATGCAGAATGGCTCAGGCAAAAGCAGTTTTCCCAAAAAAATGAGGAAGATATGCAAATCATTTTTGACAATAGAAACAAGAAAAAGAGTTCTTAAATGTTATGTAGAGCCAGTCTTAACATATGGGGTGAATCATGGACAATGGGACAACAGACAAAAAAATCACTAGAGTCTGTAGAAGTGTGGTTTTACAGAAGAATGTTGAGAATATCATGGACATCTAAGAAGAGTAATGAAAACGTTCTGAAAGAGGTCAAAGCAAAAAGAGAGCTAACTTCCAATATTAGGAAGAAACAATCAAAATTTTTTGGCCATGTAATGAGAAGGGAACAGCTGGAATATATTGTAACAATTGGGAAAATTGAGTGACGAAGAGATAGAGGGAAGCAAAGAGAAAAAATACCAGACAGCTTAAGAGAATAGCTTGACAGAAGGTCAACAATAGATAAATAACTGTCGTGATCGAAAGTAGTGGAGAGACATGATCACCTACGCCAGCAGGCCCGGAACTTGATGATGATGAAGACAAAGTATAATGGTGACGGGAATATGGCGCGCAACCATATACGTTCTGTATTCCAACTGTTTATAATTAATTTGCTTATCACACGTTCTTCTACTCTAAGGAAGCACACATCTCCAAGGAAGAATTTAAGAACTAATCGTACCTTTACTGTCTACACTGATATTTTTTACTTGCAGGCGGCATTTCTTTCCATGCACCTTCTCTTTTATCTGGCACTAATTTCAACAAGTTCGTTGAATACCAAGAAAATGTCATATATAATGAAGGCACATTACAGGACAACACAATTATACAGGTCGCTTCGCATCTGAGTTCGATGCTTGAGGCTACACTATACAGAAATATCCGAACATTTCTGGATAGGCGGCCGAGCACATATGGGTATATACTCGCGTGCTAAGACGCCGGTTCAAGTCTCGTACTTTACCTTTACCTTTACAATTATACAATGTTAATTATTAAACTGAAAACACGCAACATTTATTGAGTATATTCATGTAAAGAAGACACACAGTGAATTTTGAGGCTGCTGCAAACGCAAGAACTACTTAATACAATTCTACGGACTTCCGTTTCCAAGATGGCGGATCTAGTCCACGTCCTCTCGATCGCTGCAGAAAATGCACCCAAGGTCTGATTAATTTCGGACCTTTATTGCACTTTTCTGCGTAAAAGTCAAAATGATGATATGCTTGATACATCTGTGTCGCTAAGGCGAGGTCGTAGGTCGACAACAGTCCGTTTTTTGACGAATCAAGTGTTGTGAGTGAGACATTCCTCCGTCTAGACTAGATCTGTGCTTTACGTCACATTAGTGCTGTTCAAGACCGTTATTGGGATTCTTTGACGCAAGTTATTTCCACGTTACACATTAATGTAAACCACTTCGTCAGTCGCAGTTTTGTCTCTTTGGGGAAGTTGCTTCGTGTTTTGTTCGTCGTAGACTGTTTACACTTGAGTAATCAGACATAAGTCTAAAGGTATCGAGATTATGAGTTTGGCGACATTGTGTCCTACGTCATCGTATTGGTTCCCTAAACCGGCCGTGCGCAAATCTTACGGTCTGCTGTTTGATGTGCAACAAGAATAAATTGACGACTGACTGTGTGTCTATATGTTCGGAATTGGAGTCATCAACGATGGCCTAACATCATCAAGTGCTACGATGATCATCATTTTCAAGAGGACGTGACTTACCGGTATATGGGGATAGGCGGCGGGAACAAATGAAGGCTATGCATGAAATGTGTTCCTTGTTGCAGTTTCCTCATATTACAAGTCGCATGTCTGTGTTAGTCACCTCTAGTGACTCGGGCAGATGGTGCTCGTAAACCTGGGAAGGCCGACCATCAAAGGGCAGAATCCCCCGACAGAAAAGATCAACTGCTGCCTTGCAGGAAGATTGGGGACAATCAAAGGCTAAGGAAAGCAAACCTGAAAAAATGCTGGCTGAAATCGGATGCACTGGGCCACTGGCGCAGAACACAGTGCAACGTATTAACGGGTGTTCAGTCAGAGTGGATCTGACAGACTCTAATTGTGATGTTCTGTCTGTGGGGGCGATCAACACACTTAGCCTGACAGCTGACTTCATATGAGAGTCTGGAATCCTTACTCTGATTGAGTCCTGAACGCAGAGAGAGAGATACAATTCTACAAAGACAACGGAACATTTTTGGACATGTGAAAAGACACAATGCTCTAATAAAAGTCATCTGGGTGTGGGGAGGGGGGTGTAAGGTACAAAGAAGCTGAAGCAGAGGCAGACCAATCACAAGATGGACTGATAACATAAAAAGCGGTGACACGTGTGCCTATGACAATAAGCACTATCAATACAAGAGACTGCTACAATGCAACCAACCTTCCATATGGAGTGGCAACAATAGAAAAGAAATGTATGTGAAGCAACAATAGAAAAGCCAAGCAGGAACCAACCATAGGTTTTATGGCAATTTTGTTTTTTTTTAAATTAAGATAAAAACAAAGTAATTAGACACGAATGGAATTTATTGTTTCTCTATGAAAAACAGACATGGAACATGATGGCGCTCCAATGCAACCAACCTTCGATATGGAGTGGCAACAAATAAAAGAAATGTATGTGAAGCAACAATATAAACGCCAAGCAGTAACCAACCACAGGTTTTATAACAATTTTGTTTTTAAAAAATTAAGAAAAAAACAAAGTAATTAGACACGAATGGAATGTATTGTTTCTCTATGAAAAACAGACATGGAACATGATGGCGATGATATCGAAGAAGACTACGACGGCACTATTGGTGAGCAATATTGAAACATCTACGGGAGATAATTTCTTTCCCTAAGTGCATCTTTCTTTCCAGAACAAAAACCATTACCAAATTAAGGCTGTATGAGTCTACAACTGGCTTAGCCTAAAACTGGGTTAGCCTAGAAACTGGGTATTACAGCAGTAGAATGGCCTTGACCTTTTGTTCACATAGACAATTGACCACATAAAGTGCGCGATTGAAATTTTCTACATTTCTAAGTTTTCTGTATGCAGATAATTAGACAAAGAGCTGAGTCACCTTCATGAATATTTTGATTCAACTTTTACTTACAAAAGTAATGCTTAGACAACACTTTCTTCTGAATTTTGTTTCTCTTGATAAATGATCACTTTCAACACACGGATTAATGGGCAAATTATGAAACATGCGCGCTGTTAACGTTACCACACTAATTAACGTGTCCACATAGAAGCTGTTTTAACAGCAGGGAAGAGAACTGTCTTCCTCACCTCCAAATGCTGTGACCCAGTACGGTGACATTTCGTACTCAACTCCCTATAATATTTTACAGTACCTCCTTTATCTTTTCAAATATATAGCAAATGTACTGTTGCTGCTGTCTTTTTTTCATTTTATTCAGATAAAAATTAAACGTTAATTTTATTTTACTATATCTAATGTTTAGTGTTAGTTTTCATTTCCTATATTACTCCTATTCAGTTTACTGTCAGTGCAGATTCATATTTCACTTCGAACACATTTATTGAGGGTATTATTTTCTTTTTATTCAGATTACGTTTACTGCTAGTGCTATTTTCTATTTTACCCCCATTTAGTTTACTTCTAGGGCTATTTTCTATTTTACGGACATTACGTTTGTTGCTAGAGTTATTTTTTAATTTATTCACCTTATGCTTACTTCTGACATTATTATATATTTTACTCCCATAAAGTTTACTGCTAGTGATATGTTCTATTTTACTCCCATAAAGTTTACTGCTAGTGATATGTTCTATTTTACTCCCATAAAGTTTACTGCTAGTGTTATGTTCTATTTTACTCCCATAAAATTTACTGCTAGTGATATGTTCTATTTTACTCCCATAAAGTTTACTGCTAGTGATATGTTCTATTTTGCTCCCATTAAGTTTACTGCTGGTGTTATATTCTAATTTAATCCAATTAATTTTACTGCTGGTGTTATTTTCTGTTTTACTCTCACTAATTTTACTGTTGTACTCTTTTATATTTTCCTACCATCAAGTTTAATGCTAGTGTTATGTCTTATGTTACTTCCACAAAGTTTACTGTTATTGCTATTTTTTTTTTATTTTACCCCTACTACGTTATGCCAGAGCTATTTCCCATTTTACTCCAATTAAGTTTTTTAGAGCTATTTTCTATTTTATTCCCATCAAGTTTATTGTTAGTGCTATTTTCTATTTTACTCCCATCACCTTTACTGCTAGTGCTATTTTCAATTTTACCCCTATTATGTTTACTGTTAGTGTTATTTTCTATTTTACTGTTTAAATTCTATCTTACTCCTATTAATGTTTACTGTCAGTGCCATTTCCTTTTCACTCCAATTAATCTTCTGATAGTGCTGTTTTCTGTTTTACTCCCACCAAATTCAATGCTATAGCTCGTTTCAAATCACTTGCCCAACTTCAAAACGCTATTGCTCAGAAACCGTTTGTTAAATACTGTTGAAATTTTCCAAATGTTATTAGAATGCAAAAAACATTTTAAATGTATATTTAACAAATATCTTGCAGCTGCAGTCTTCTTAAAGCGGCGAATTTCTTTGATGTTTGTCAAAATTGTAAATTGTGATCCCCTAAATAATAGAAATTACCGTAGTTGCTGGTCTATGATTAATTTTCACTAGGTAAAGGCGTGGCCGTAATGGGGAAATAACTGAATAAGGAAAAACACCAGGAGAATTATTGTCTTCTCAGTTCGAGGACGGACGATAATATCAAGGTATACCTGTACGTCCAATTTTCATAGTTGTGTGGTCCTGAAAACGACCGTTTGTTGAACTAATTTAAGGTAATATAGGGGCCAACATTGTGGGGGCTATATACTTTCATTCTGGATCAGACGAGTCTAAAAGATTAATAACTGTTTGGGGTTGAACATTCCACAAACCATCATTTTTCCGATATTCCTCTTCCTGTTTTAAGACGTGGTCTTCACATTAAGCCCAATAATCTTTGTCTATATTTAATAAAGCGAGATTAGCAAGAGTCTTTACATCGCATATTTTGAATGTTGTATTTTCATCTGCCACTTGTCCTTTTAATTTTGCCCAGATTAGTTCTATTGGATTTAAATGAGCATGGTAAGGTGGCAGCCTCAAACTTATATGACCGTGCTCTTGGATAATCTTATCTATTTGAAAAATCTTTGTCCTTTGTTTTTGCTTTACTAGAGATAGTAATTCAGGTTTTAAGTACATGTTATTAAATTGTATGTGCTCCTTTGTGAGCCATATCTTAATAGCATCTTTTGTACTGGATGACGTCGGGACTTTATCTTCAAGTGCAACAATGTTTTGGTACGCTGCATTGTCCATTATTAGGCAAGATGGTCGATCTAGTGATGGGAGAACAGAATTTTCAATCCAATGTCTAAATATGTGACCATTCATCTCAGAGTGATAATCCTGATTGTCTATGGATTTTGAAAGAAAAATGAGCTCTGCATTCTGTATTAGTCCATGTTGTCGACTACCTGCATGAGCAATTATCAAGCGCTGTCTTTGCTGCTAGGTATTAATCTCTTAATCTTTCCACTTGATGACTGCCATTCCCTTTGTTTAGTGTGGTGAGCATTGATCCATGTTTTATCCAAGTACACAATATCATAACCTTGCTTGCGCACCTCTTTTACTTCACGTAAGTACTTGCTTCTCATGACTACTATATGTGGCTTCTCACAGATGATGTTTCGTCCATTGGAATACTTTCTGAATGTAAAGCCTGCAGCTCTCACATTCCTCCATAATGTAGACTTTGATATTTCAAACTGTTGTTCTTTTTCAGCGAAATTTTTAATTTTCTTATTGTAACAGTTTCATTCATACCCAACATTTTGCGAATTTCACTTCTAATAAGTTCACTGTCGAAATTATCCAATATTTTTGCTCTTCCTTGTGATTTTGTATATTTTGAACATTGACGGTCACGTGCTTGAATCCAGCGATTAAATGACCGTTTAGATAAATCCAAAATGTGTCTTGTCCTATTCTCAGGGTTTTCTAAAGAATGAAATAATCTTCCTCGTTTAGCCTCTTTGCAAAAATAGTCATACATTTTTATTGCGATGTTTTGTAAACTGCAGAATTTCATTTTAAGACTCATGATAAATGTTACCGTTCCACGTCTCCACCTATGAATGAACGGAAATGGAACACACAATGCCTCGTGTTTTCTACAAGTGTCTAATTGTGTCAGAAAGCCCACGTGGAAAAGTGTGCAAAAACGTCAATTGTACCGTGTATGGATTTTTAATCGCTATTTTTAACTTAAAATACTGTAAACATTAAGTTTTGACTACATCAATGGGTCGTTATAAATTTATATAAATCAAATAAGCAACAATAATAACCAAATGTTTTTTGTAATGAAATTAATTCCCTGTTGGGTTCTAATCATTATAACTTTACATGCAAATTTTGAAAAAAATTACAAAAAGAGATTAAAAAGATATCGATTTTAAAAGTTGGGCAGATGATTTGAAACGAGCTATAGTATTATCTTCTATGCTATATAGGCGCAGAAGGTATTAATTAGTGGTGCGCATGTTGGGATGTATTACTATAATGGTTGAAATAAATTATGTGCTTTTTTTTACTGCAAGTAGATAACCATATTTTTCTGTGGGTTTACTTATTGTCTTTACATGTTTGTGTTACTCTTTTGGGGGTTAAGGTTGCTTTTATTTTCAGTCACTATTGCAGACACTTCCAGAAAGTCAGCCATTCATCGTTGTCAATTATTTCAAAATTGTCGTTAAATCAACGAAAATAAAAAGAAAATGTAAACAATTATTAAGAGGATTAAAAAGATATTTTTATATTAACTCTCTCCGTACGTTTCGTCGCGCCATGCCGATTTTTGTTATTTACGTTTAACGTACGTTTATATCATATTGGTATTGGTGAAATCTAATTCATTGTCTAATTATCTAAAAATTCATATATATTGTGTTAAGTGTTAGATACATATAAACATGTAGATTTACATTTTAAAACATGAAAAATGTTTAAATGTCTCTGAAATCATTACCGCTAAATAGATAAAAACCTTCCGTACTGAAAGAGTTAACTGAATTAAAGAAATATATTATTCTGAAGAGAGGGAAAAAAAGTATAGGGGTGGGGTAGATACATAATCAATTAAAGAAACATTAAGGGAATATGAAATGATAGTAGTGAAACAGGAGAAAGAAAAGAAGTACGAGATGTGGAATAAAGAAGAAAAAACAGGTGGAGAAGTTAGGAGTATAAAAGAGGAAAAAGAGAAGAAATAAAATAGATTGGGATGGTGAAGAGGATGATGATGATGATGATGATGATGATGATGATGATGATGATGATGATGATGATGATGATGATGATGATGATGATGATGACGATGATGAATTACAGTACTCAGAGAACAAAAAAGAGAGGAAGTAAAAGATATAATTTTTTTTATTTGTCGCGAACTCTTCGGCCAGTGTTATCCAAATTCTCCCATGCTCTTTTGGCCTTTGCAAACATAAGCTTGATCGTATCTTTGCCCCCGTCCTAAATGTGACAGACCTCATCTCCAGGCAGCTCAACTTGATGCTCTCGGCGCTGTGCTAGGAACCCCGGCTGAGGGATCTGATGCCTTATCTATGGAAACCGCGCGCTGCTGATTTTCTTGTGAAAAATAATAAATAAATAAAACACTGCCAATCCTATTCTTGCCTCGAATTTTCCAGGATTATTATGTTTTTTTTTAATTTTTTTTCACGTGAAAGTTCGGTCATAAGCGGCATGCCTCAGTCCACCAAATGTAAAATTAAATATCTGATTCACGGAAGGAGAAAAAGAAGAGGAACAAGAATTAGAAGAAGTAGAAGAAGGAGAATAAGAGGAGGAAGAAGAAGAAGATGGAAATCTGATTAATTCATCAATAGTTTTAAAATTTAATACAACTCGTAAATATTAAATAGCTCTAGTCGGACACTGTTGATTTATTACTCTGCTGATTATGCATTGCACATTTTGGAAATACGCAAAAATTATAAC
This sequence comes from Megaustenia siamemsis, assembly GCA_032433765.1. NCBI lineage: Eukaryota > Metazoa > Mollusca > Gastropoda > Stylommatophora > Ariophantidae > Megaustenia > Megaustenia siamemsis. The sequence continues at coordinate 113,592,960 of JAVIAB010000051.1, forward strand.
ATTTTTGTGACCTGCCCTTGGCAAGAACAATAGAGAATGTAAACAAAGATCATATTGTTTTTAATTCTGGTGTCTTGTATTCTCAGTATTACTGTGTAAATCAATCTCCTATTTTATCCTATTATGAATGCAAGACCATGTGAGCTAATATTGTGCATTTAATTGTATATTTTCTTCTTTTGTTTTAGGCCTGTAGTAGTTCCTTAATTAACAACTATGGAACCATTCAGAGGTAACTCAATGATTGTAATTTAGATAAGGACACAACGATTAATGAACAATTACCATCAACTAAATGGAATTGAACACTCTACACGGCCCTACCGGTTGTCAGGAGTGGACTGACATCGATTGTGCTAATCAAAGTGATAAATAACTAATGATACATTAGTCCAATCACCTTGTTCTTATTTGCTCTTTACATTGTTAAACCTCGTGTAATAACCACTGTCGAAGTGAAATGTGTTAGATTCCTGACAGGAAATAGCCTGAGAGAGGATTCAGAAGTGAAGAGCTGAGAAAAAAACTAGGAATATCCCCGCCATTAATCAGATGAAATATCTTCTCAACATTCCTGTATGGTATAGAGATATGGAGGGAGCCGCGATAGCTCAGTGGTTAGTGAACTGGACTACAAAGGATAAGAGGTAAGGTTCGATTCCAACCAACGGCTTCAAGTTCACCCAGCCTTTAATAGGTACCGTATTTTTTTTCTGGGAAAGTAAAGCGGCACGGGTGTAATACCGACCACATTACCCAAAAATCATGTGCCGAAGGTCTGTAAAATTTATGGGGTCACTAACACCATATTCCCTTTACGCCGCTTGGCGTGAAGGGTTCTTTACATTTACTTTATAGAGACATGGACATTATACAAGAAAATAGAACAGAAAATTGAAGCCTTTGAAATTTGGATATATAGAAGAATATGTAGAATTGAATGGAAGGAAAAGAAAACAAATGATGAGGTCATAAAACCACTAAAAATTAAAAGAGAACAACTAAATGCAATTCGAACAAGACAAATGCAATTTTTGGGCCATGTTAAAAGAAACATCAGTCTACTAAAAGTAATCTTGGAAGGGAAAATACAAGGTTAAAGAGGCAGAGACAGACCAAGACTGAGGCATGACAACCTGCACCCAATGATGATGATGATTAAATACATAAAGAAACAACAGATAAAATGGGTTTGGTCACATGGTAAGACAGCGGGATCAAAATATAGGATGTCTCCTACAGAACTCGGCACTTCCTAAAAAATTAGAATCTTGTTTGTGCGCTAATGGTGGTCACTTCTGACACATATTATAATGACGTCACATTTCTTACAAAATGAGCTAAGACCGCCTCAAATTTCTTGACATTTTCTCATTCGTGGAACTCAGTTAAGGAAATGCTGGGTTCGGTAACGAGTGAGACACTTTATATATTACTAGACAACACAACGCTACAACACCAGTCTCAAGGGCCGACAATGTAAAAGATCAATCGACGGAGCATTAAAAACACAAGAAACATAACAGCAGGAAGACCAACAGAAAAGCAAATGACAGCAAATATATCTCCTCTTGATGCTGGAAGGTAAATAATGAAGCTAGGAAGAAAAACATAGAAAGAAGAACCTCTTCAAGTTCAACGTTCAGCATATCTTTACTTCTGTTTTTCTTGTGTTTCTTATAATTCACCCCATCTATTTTTAAACTCATCAATTCTATTAGCCACATCACAATAAATTGACAACTAGAAAGCACAACTATTATTCTAGCGTATTCCTTTTTGTCACTGCCCTACATGGTAGGAGGCGAGCTAAAGAGAGAGAACAAGAATTCGTCCTTCCCTAGTGATAGCCAGTATGATGTTACTAACAATAATGATGGATGTATTTAGACAGTTTTTAAAATAACGAGGCGGCGTGAACGAGGATCAGGGGAAAAAAGTTATGGTTCCAAAAGAAAAAAGAAAAGAAAAGACAAGTATCTTGCGATTTGTGACTGCAACTGTAAACTTGTCATTTCTCAGTGCATCACCTTTGTTCCCCTTCTTTCTCATGTTGGGGGATGTTAGTCACTGTTGATTTTAGTGGTTCTCTAGACTGTGGTCTCTATCTAGTTCTTTCAGAGTGCCGTGGATCCTATCTCTAAGAATTGTTTCTAGTAGTCAGTGATTCTCTAGACGTGGTTTCTATCTAGTTCTTTCAGAGTGCCGCGAGTCCTATCTCTAAGAATTGTTTCTAGTAGTCAGTGATTCTCTAGACGTGGTTCTATCTAGTTCTTTCAGAGTGCCGCGAGTCCTATCGCTAAGAATTGTTTCTAGTAGTCAGTGATTCTCTAGACGTGGTCTCTATCTAGTTCTTTCAGAGTGCCGCGGATCCTATCTCTAAGAATTGTTTCTAGTAGTCAGTGGTTCTCTAGACGTGGTCTCTATCTAGTTCTTTCAGAGTGCCGCGAGTCCTATCTCTAAGAATTGCTTCTAGTAGTCAGTGGTTCTCTAGACATGGTCTCTATCTAGTTCTTTCAGAGTGCCGCGGATCCTATCTCTAAGAATTGTTTCTAGTAGTCAGTGGTTCTCTAGACGTGGTCTCTATCTAGTTCTTTCAGAGTGCCGCGGATCCTATCTCTAAGAATTGTTTCTAGTAGTCAGTGGTTCGCTCACACTTGGTTTCTGCATATTGTCTACTACATGTCGGTCAACTTCAATATTAAAAGGATACTCAAGACGTGTTTTTCTCGGTGTCTCCGATCTGTTTTTTTCTTTTCCGAACGTTCTTCTTTAGCCAACTTAACTTGAACATTTCCAAGACACTATATTTGTTTCCCTTCATAACGACTATTATCTCTCATTCGTTAAATCACGACACATGCCGGGAGATGTTATATTTGTGTTCCTCCATCATCCTCGTTCCTCTGCGCTATGTTCTAATGTTAATCTTTTCCAGCTCCACGCCATCAAGCCATCCAGCATCATTTTGTCGATCTAGATTTCTCCGGCCTTCTATTTTTCAAGTTACTAAATATTCTAAAACGCATCTTCTCTAAAATGTCCCCCAAATCTGAACTGTTTTACTAAATTGTTTTATAATATATACATATATATATATTATTACAAATATATATACATCTGCCTCTTTTATTGTCTCCTCATTGAATTTATTACCAATCCACGGTATCTGAAACGTCCTTCTAAAACCAACATTTCAGCTGATTTTATACAACGTCGTGTCTCTTTGTTGAATCTCCATGATTCGCAAATATTTCAATTCGCTGCTATAAAGCAGCACTGATTTGATATCACTGCAAGACTATCTCTAAAGTTCAATGATAATGACTAATTGCGTAACGAATTTCTAATTTTATTTAACAAATATTAGTGGTCAGTAGTACAGTAAAGTCTCGATTATGCGGTACTCAATAATCCGGAATTCTCAATTTAACGGACTTTTTTTTTTTATTATTATAGGGAGAAAGCTTGAATCATGTTTTGTTCAGTTAAATTAAATGCCTTTATCCGGAAATCGAAAACGCTACAACACGGTTTGTGCGCTGCGCTTACTTCTACAGGCTCTATCATTACACAATATTGCGTTTACAATAGTGTATTTACAGTAATATACTTCAAATAGGAGCGAACATATTTTATTCAATCCAGACATTGTGTCTCCAAATATTCCAAGTAAAAGCGACAGACAGTCTATATCTTCACTTTTTCCCCGACTAAATGTTTTTGTCGGGAAATCTTAGTCGTGCCAAAAACACTTATCTACATGATTTTACAAATTTTCTTAATTTTCTCATAGCCTGCTTTAGATCTAAAGTTGGTCATGAATTTGTCAAAAATATGGCGTTTGACAGTCTGACCGAACATTAGAAGCAGACGTATTGTTTGTGAAAATTGAAGAGCCCATAACTTTGATGATTATAAATCAAAGGTTGAGCAGCCGGCGTGCAGTGACATAGAGATGGTGAGAAGAAAGGGGGAGGGGTTCAAAAATTACCGACTGGAAATTCAAAAAGAGTAAGATACAGAGTTTGACGTTAGTTTGTCTCAGACATTTGTGCAAGCTGAAATTCGTTCCATCAGTATAAATTATACATGATATGCTATGAACGCATGTGTGCATACTTTTTAACGGAATACATTTTTGTGTTAAATAATGGCCTCTGCGAGTGCAAACCACACCTCAATTTCCCGCAAAGGTAAACGCAAGCGAACTGTATTGACACTGAACCAGAAGATTGAAATCGCTAGTAGACTTGAAAAAGGCGTTAATCGCAACGTTTTGATGACTGAATTTGGCATAGCCTCTTCAACATTATATGACATACGAAATCAAAAAGATGAGTTGTTTAAGTTTGCGTCGGAGTCTGAAAGCAGCAACAATATACACCAGAGACGAAGTATGAAACGGCCAAAATTTGAAAAACTCGACGACGTCCTTTATGTGTGGTTTTTAGAAAGAGAAGAAAAGGAATGCCAATATCAGGACCCATGTTGATAGAGAAAGCTAGTGAATGTCACACGAATTTAAATATTTCTGAGCATTGCAATTTTTCAATCATGTTTTTTCATAAATTTTGAGTTTGGTTTTCTTACTCTCGATTATCCAGAAAAATTCAATTATCCAGAATGGGTTCTTTCCCGAGCATTCCGGATAATCGAGACTTACTGTATTTACCTTTATAAGACATCCCTGAAGCTTGTCACCACAGAGATGAGAAGTCTGAGAGAAGCGCTTGGACTGGCCAGAAAAGATAGAATCACAAACGATATTATAAGAGTAAAAGTAGGCATTTAACCAGACCTCCTAAGCTACATGCAGCAACAACAAATCGTCTGGTTTGCCCATCTAGAAAGAATGCCTTGTGATTGATGCCTCACCATGCAAGTAAAAAAAAAAGTAAAGTACCCCGTCACGCCAAGTGGTGTATAGGGAATGTGGTGTTAGTGACCATAAATTTTACAGACCTTCGGCACATGGTTTATGGGGTAATGTGGTCGGTATTACGCCCATACCGCTTTACTTTCCTAGAAAAAAATCTGGTACCCATTAAAGGCTGGGTGAACCGGAAGCCGTCGGTTGAGATCGAACCCTACCTCTTGTCCTTTGTAGTCCAGTTCACTAACCACTGAGCTCTCACCATACAAAGCATATATTAAATTAGGAGAAGGGGGCGAGCAAGAGGCAGACCCAGAGTAAGATGAAGAGATAACATCAAAGAAACGCTACAACATGAATTGATAACGAGTGACGCCGCCAAAAGGGCGACATCCAAACAGGTACAGGAGGAAGTGAAAGAAAGAAGGACTTTTCTCATCTAATGTTAACACTGTACCCAGATATTAAGATCAATTTACTTGACTGAGCTTTTTACTGTTTGCATAAGCTGTACATCGCACTAAGTTGAAACGTTTTTTGAGACTTCCACTAATTCTGTTTCATTTTTATTTAAACAGAATCTATTTTTTCTCACTTTCTTCAATAACTGCATCTATTATTCACTGGCCTTTTTTCGTTGTTTTACACCACTGTTATCTTCTTCTGATAAACATTTCGAACTGTTAATCCAATAACCCTTAACACTCTGACCTTATCATCTTTTATTTTATGCTCAATTTTGGCCCTCGTCATAAGTCCGTGCCACAGTCAAAGTGAACACGATTTCCGGGTTACAAAAATAGGCTACCTGGGTTGGAAAGTGACACAGATTAGTTCAATTTACCGCGCCTCGCCTTACGACCCATGCGGCGTAATTTAGCAACGTAAAAGCGTAATGGGTGTAAAGTTGGATTGAATTATGTTGTTCTCTGGTCGAAATGTTAAAATTGTAGAGTTCTATTGCAGATGTTCGCTCCAGCAATTTTTATATGACAATAATGTTTACTAGTGGCGAGTCAAATAATATTCAAGAGTTGAATTACTATAGTCCTGCAGTTATACTTCAAAGAACAAGATTTGATGGTTCAAAATGTCTGTAAAATGTTTAATTTAAAAATATATATATATATACTACACCTGGATACGGCTGATATCTTTATCGTTTCTATAACTTCGTTTTGCAAATCAAACAAGCCAGGAACCTACAGGTATCAAGGATATTCACAACTCTCTACCTTTGAGTTTTTCTTTTTTTATTGTGAGTTGTGACTTTGACTTTCTTTGTTGTAACGATGAAATGTTGTAAAATATTTTCTAACTGTTTGTCCTTCTGTCTGTCTATCATGTGTACATTTTATCATAATATTGTATTAACTGGTTTTTTTTTTTTAAATAATATTTACAAGTGAAACAATTTTTCAAGTTAAAATGTCTTCAAATGGAAAACAACTTTTCAGCTTATAATGTTTACAAGGAAAACAACTCTTCTTCAGCGTATAATGTTTACAATGGAAACAACTTGTATTCAGCTTATATTGTTTACAAGGGAAACAGCTTTTCAGATTATAATGTTTACAAGGGAAACAACTCTTCTTCAGCTTATAATGTTTACAAGAGAAAACAACTCTTCTTCAGCTTATAATGTTTACAAGGGAAACAACTTTTCAGATTATAATGTTTACAAGGGAAACAACTTTTCAGCTTATAATGTTTACATGGGAAACAACTTTTCATATTATAATGTTTACAAGGGAAACAACTTTTCAGATTATAATGTTTACAAGGGAAACAACTTTTCAGATTATAATGTTTACAAGGGAAACAACTCTTCTTCAGCTTATAATGTTTACAAGGGAAACAACTTGTATTCAGCTTATAATGTTTACAAGGGAAACAACTTGTATTCAGCTTATAATGTTTACAAGGGAAACAGCTTTTCAGATTATAATGTTTACAAGGGAAACAACTTTTCAGCTGGTAATGTTTACAAGGGAAACAACTTTTCATATTATAATGGTTACAAGGGAAACAACTTTTCAGCTTATAATGTTTACAAAGGAAACAACTTTTCAGATTATAATGTTTATAAGAGCAAAACTTTTTTTGCGTATAATATTTACAGTGGTGAAAAATTTTAGCGTTTAAAGGTGACAAATGAAAAACATTTTTTTTTTGGTCAGTATAATTTGTACATTAGAATAACTACTTTCGCATATACTGTTTACTAGGAAAATAAATACTTTTGTATAAAATATTTGCAAGGCAAACCATTTTTTCGCATATAATGTTTACAATGGAAAAAATATTTTTTTTATAATTATCTTTTTCATATGTTTACAATATGTTTTTGCATATAATGTACACAAGAGAAGAACATTTGTTTTCTTCTTAATGGTTATCTAAAATTGAACATTTAAAATTAACTCTCATTCTGTTCCGCAATTCGGCGCGCCTTCAACCCACACTGAACGGAATTATACTGCCAGATTTATATTTTATATTACAAATATTTGTGGAGGCAAAGATACGGTAAAATAAACAGTTGATATCTGAAAATGCTACATAGAATAATGAACGGTCTATAAGGATGGGTCGATGATGTAAGGCCTACAAAAATAAAGGTCTGGCTTCAAAGTCACGAGTGAGAGGCAGAATTGTTGCAGAGAGACATGTAGTTATATTACAGCTACCTCAAATGTGGGGAATAAGACTGAGGCTACAACTGCCAATCTGAGGTAGTTATCTGACACTCCCAGAAAGGAAACTCATAATGGCTTCAGTTTGTCGGTTGATGATAAGTAATGTTTAAAATGAATGGATGGATGCTATGTGATACTTTCAAACTTAAGAAACTGGTGTGGATTTATTGCCCCTGGAATGGAAGGTTCGTGATAATGAAAGAGCGGACACGCTGGCCTCAAGCGATAGGCACATTGATCTCAAATAGGGAACAGGTACCCGAGTCATCGACTGTCACAACAAAGGATAGTACTATACTTGATGATGTCAACATGTTCATACTGCAGAAATTGAAAGAAAAATGAATGCAAAACAAATTAAAGAAAATACATGAGATGGCGTTTGTGACATACCTGCAACAAGTATATCACAGGGGAGGGAAAGGCGAGAGTGTCATAGGTACATCACTCACTTTTTGGTGACCACTTACGTGGTGGGGGTATGACAGGAGTTTGAAGATGCCAATTCTTCATCATGATCTGAAGATGTCAAATCTTCATCATGATCTGAAGATGTCAATTCTTCATCATGATCTGAAGATGTCAATTCTTCATCATGATCTGAAGATGTCAAACCTTCATCATGATCTGAAGATGTCAATTCTTCATCATGATCTGAAGATGTCAATTCTTCATCATGATCTGAAGATGTCAATTCTTCAACATGACGTGAAGATGTCAATTCTTCATCATAATCTGGAGTTATTTTAGTAAAAGTAAAGAGCCCCCATCACGCCAAGTGACGGAATATAGGGAATATGATGTTAGTAACCATATTTTTTACAGACCTTCTGCGCAAGATTTTTTGGTAATGTGGTCGGTATTACGTCCGTGCCGCTTTACTTTCCTGGAAAAAAAATCCGGTACCCATTTAAGGCTGGGTGAACCGGGAAGCTGTCGGTGTAGTCCAGTTCACTAACGACTGAGCTATCGCGGCTCCCTTGAAGTTATTTTACTTAAAGAAAATTATTTCCTTACAAAATAATTCAGTAAGGTGCCATTATAATTTATTTAGGTAACGTTTTGAATAAGCGTTGTCGGTTGTTAAGAAGAAAACTATCAAGCGGGAAGGCATCGATTATATGCTAGACATTCATAATATATGTGTATGTGTGTATATGTGGTGGATAGAGAGAGAGAGAGAGAGAGAGAGAGAGAGAGAGAAAGAGATTGCCAGTGAATTAGAAAATACAAATCGTGACAGTGAAAATATGAAATACACATAACAATTATGTTGTGTTGCGACAAAGCTGGATTTTATTTTTTTTTTTAAAAGACGACAAGGATGTTTTAGCATGTGAACAAGACAATACTACACAAAGTACCAACGTTTCGACCAAAAGGTCTTCAACTGGAGCTAAGAATCACACAATACAAATCCTTAAAAGTAAGAAAAATCTCAACAGTGGCAAGAATTATCTAACGCTATCATCAAAGTACACACAACATGATACAGCAACAAAGAACGAAAGAAAAGCGGTTCTAAAATCATGTATGGAAGAGACGCCTGAAAAGTGGAAAATAAAATGTAAAGGAAGTAACATAAAGTATAGCTAAATTAAAGAATAAAAAAGATATCATCTCACTTGATAAGTAATCCAAACTGGTGCTATAGACGTTCTTCAAAGCGAAACGGCTGCCTTTATACGAGCATCATGAGATCGTGCCAGTGAGTCTTAAGAATTGTTCAAGGAATTGCTATTGGAATTCCAGAATTAAGGGAGGTGTCCATAAAGATGCTCACAAAAGCGATCGGCTAAACGCAAATTTCAATGCGGATGTTCCATAGAATTGACTTGAGTCATACAGTTGGTTAGTGCTTTGTGCCGTAGAGAATTTTACCAAATACACAAGTGGGAAAATGCAAATGCATATATATATATATAATACCATATTCTTTCGCCCTTTCTCTTGTCCATTTCTCTCCCATCGTTCTCTTTTTCTTCCAGCAAGTCTCAAATGATTCATCTCATGAGCTAACCGCTCCTTCTTTCACTTTCAGCTATATCTTCTCGCCCCCAAGAGTATATTTATTTTCGTCTTGACTAAACAAACAAAGACATAATTATCTTGAAGTGCTAAATTTCGTTTATCAAAACTAGAAGCCAGACGGAAAGGAAAAGTGGAAAAATATACAGAGTAATAGAAAATGTACATGAAATAAAGAAACATATTATATTTGTTTCACAATTTGATCGAGACTGTGGTGTTATGGAAACTTAAAAAAATAAAACAACAACAACAACAGAGAGTGTGTAGCACAAGGCGAGAGGTAAATTCTCAGGGTCTGCTTAGTCAGTAATTACTTTGCACTCGTTTAGAACGGTGTTGCATGTTAAGAATAACGCGGAATTACATTTCGTTGAATTATAGACAGACAATATGTCAGAAATGCGTATAAAGACATGTTGTTTTACCTACAGTATGTCACATAATCACCATCGTCACCGAATGTCAACATTTTCTAGTTATTTATTTTTGTGAAAGACGAAGGCTAGATAGATAATATGAAAAAAAAAATGAAAAAGTGTTGAGCTTCACAATATAAAGCTATACACTAGTAATATATACAGTTAAAAGTTCCATGTTTATTTTTCGTGTAAATAATACATTTTTGAAGTGTAAGGCTTTGGGCTTTGAGTTGTTTTGTTTGTTCAGATATCTTGTACTGTCTGAAGTCTGCAAAAGTAACACGAATGTGCTTGATACAAACATAAATAAGCGGGAACAGCTTGCTAGAAATATGTCATACTGGTGACCACATTCAACCCTCGTGCTGTAGAGTTGTGTCTTGGCCTCTGGTCGAGAATGAATTTTATGTATTTTGACTGTTATAACGCCAGCATTCTGGCCACATCAATTTGGAATGTAAATGTCAGCAATCTTATCAATGTACTTTGTGCTGTAAGTAAGTAAAAGTAAAGAGCCCCGTCACGCCAGATGGCGTTAGGGAATATGATGTTAGTGATCATAATTTTTATAGACCTGCGGCACATATTTTTTGGAGTAATATAGAGTCGGTATTACGCCCGTGCAGCTTTACTTTCCCAGAAAAAATCCGGTACCCATTTAAGGCTGGGTGAGCCCAAATGCCGTCGATCAGGATCGAGCCCTACCTCTTGTCCTTTGTATTCCAGTTCTCTAACGACTGAGCTCCCACTTTGTGCTGTGCTGTCAGCTATTTCGTGTGTTACGATGATAAGTTTGTATAGTAAACCAAAACAGTGTTCGACGATTAAAAGTTCTGTTCTCCGTTTGCTTATCTAAAAGAATAAAATACATGACTTTCCTGATCACCAGGTCACCATCCATGAGAATTTGACCATGAGAAGGGAACAGCTGGAATATGTAGTAACAACTAAGAAAATTGAGGGACGAAAATATGAGGGAAGCAAAGAGAAGAGATTCCAGACAGCTTAAGAGTATGGCTTGGCTGAAGCTCAACAAGAGAAATTATAAATAACTGTCGAGATATAAAGTTGTGGAGATATGATCACCTACGCCAGCAGGTACGGTACTTGAAGAGGATGATGATGATGAATACTAACTTCTGTTTCTTCAAACTCTTCTAATAGCTCCTCATTTAAGAACTTCTCTATTCTTACTTCTACATCTACTATTATGACAACCATGATTACTGATGCTACCGCTGCTACTATTTTTCTACGCTACGCTTCACTACTTTAACTATCTCTATTGTAATAGATATGGCCCTTTTGATTTTGTCAGACGGTTTAGTGAAAGATATTGTTTTTTTTTTGTTTTTTTTTTTTTGGTTGTTTTTTTGCGGTTTTGTTTTTGTCGAAAAGCTTCTTTCATGACTGATTCTACCAATGTTTCATAAACACATTCAGTCACAGAATGAACAAGTCAGACCCACTGATCCACAGGGTTTTCCATTTTTCATTAGTCTTTTCTCTTCCATGGTTTTCCTTAGTACAGCCTCAAATGATGTTGTGCCATTTTAATACAGGCTGTCCATAATATCTGAAATCTTGCCAGATGTTCCCGGTCATTTTCAAAGATGGGGAAGTCATTCAGAGATGATTTACAAATATCTCTATATCGTAGTTTAAGTCTGCCGATTTGTATTTTTCTGTCTGTTAGTTCACCATGTAGTGGACTAAATATACTACGTATAGTAGTATTATTAATACTATTTCATGTAATTCTACGACTGTCATTACCTCTCATAAAACAACAACAAATACCAAAATAAACTCCTCTTGCTTTCTTTCCCATCTCTGAAGCCTTCAACTTATTACTGACGGCATCAGTCTACCCAAATACATGGCACATTTCTCAATAATCTATTATATCACTGATCACGATTGTTCTCAAGAAACTCGACCTCCAGAAACCCGGAGACCCAGAAACTAACCCTGCCAGGCTAGTGGTAACATGACACTCCCTGATGCATCCTCTGATAGCCCCATGGAGATTGGAAATTCGTACGAGGATTCTTTTGAGCACAAATATCTACATTCTAAATTCTAAACTCTCAGTTATCGTTTCCCTCATTGACTGACACTGGCGTAGCACGTGCAAAGCGAAGGTGGACGTCGACCGCCCTTTCGTTGCATCGAAGAGAGCACAACAAGGCATTGTATGAACAATTTGAGCAACCGTGCGCTTTCCCTTGCTGAAAATAAAGATTAGACAGAAACTTCTCTGCTGCTACACATCAAGAAATAATTAATGACCTTCTCACCTTATACCGGCATTAAGACAATCTGAACGTTCTTCTATGTTTAGCGATACTTAACGACTGATCGCTGTACCCCAAGACTGGTCATCAATATTCTTGTCTGTTTCCAGTATTCTCGTCTGTTTCCATTATTCTCGTCTGTTTCCACTATTCTCGTCTGTTTCCATTATTCTCGTCCGTTTCCACTATTCTCGTCTGTTTCCACTATTCTCGTCTGTTTCTACTATTCTCGTCTGTTTCTACTATTCTCGTCTGTTTCCACTGTTCTTGTCTGTTTCCACTGTTCTTGACTGTTTCCACTGTTCTTGACTGTTTCCACTGTTCATGTCTGTTTCCACTGTTCTGCAGCAATTTGTTCTTGGTCTGGCTTTGCGAGTTGAGTACAATCCTAGTCGATGACGTCAAAGTTGCTCGGTCTTAAATTGGTGTCATAAATGTTTTTATAGATAAAAGGACGACTTTGACGTAATGCTGACTACATTACCTCTAAAATGTGCTGGTCGTAAAAGAAATATGGATTCCAAAAACATATTCCCTACAGACTTTAGATGTGGCGAGGTGCGGAAATCTAATTAAATATGCATGTTCTGTCCCAAATTTGCACACCGAATTAAGTTTGCAAAAACTCATTCTATTTTTTTTCTTTAATATAGTAATCCCTTGATAATAAAGCAGACGACAATTTTCAACGCAATTGGCATAAAATAGATACAAACTCAAAGCATCGGTTAATTTCGCAGCTTTAGAATGAAGAACATCAAACAAGCCCCCAACAGTTATAAAATCTTGAACATTCCTGAGCGGACTGTCCACAGAGTTCTGAAAAAATTAAAAGCAGGTAATGGAATCCAGCGAAAAGAAGAAAATGGGAGGTCAAGAATTGGGGACACCAAGGACCCTCAGCTTCTCGCCCAAATCGTTAGGTCTGGGCAGGTGAAGAGTGTATATAGTATACTGCAGTACATGATCTAGAAAAGAATGTCGGTGACTGATGTTAACCGCGAGCTGTACAGGATGAACAATTACACAGAAACAGGTAACTACGTCATCATTGCTCACAGAGATTCACTAACAGATGCGTTTAAACTTTCGACACGTTCACCACAAGTTTGTCCCGGCACAATGAGATTTTTAATTTTACATTCTCACGCATGGTCACACTCACTGTAATAATTGAACATCGATATATCTCCTACAGTTTAGAGTTGTTAAGTTAAAACATTCCGCAACTGATATCGCTTACAATAGAACAATAATAGGATTTCTAACTCGAATCAATGTTTCACAGTAGGTCAACTCAAGAATAAGCACAGCTTACATTTTAGAGTAGCAGCCTTCACATCTTTCTAGTCACCTAGAGTTTTACACAGTAGAAATGGGTGCTTTCTTCTCCTTTTGTTTATTGACAAATTGCGATGTACTGCTCATGAGCTGCGTGCAAAACGTTAATCAATGAATCCCACTAGAGACAGTATGAAGAAGAGGACAGTCTTTTGCACCGTTGATTGTCATTGGTATTTTGTTATTGCTCAATTCAGAATTACAACTTGCGTGTGTCTGCTGAAAATTCAAACTACAAAGAGGTCATTTCTTACTTAGATCGTATCACAAATGAACAAACGCAAAAGGGTATAACAAGCACTCGGAGATGATCTCTTGAATGTTATGAAGAAACCCAAATTGCAATACTTTAGCCACATATCTCGATCGCTTTGCCCAGCAAAGATAATTCAATAAGGTACTGTGCAAGGAGCGGAAAGGAGAAGTAGACAATGAAGGAGAAGTAGAAAAAGAAGGAGAGCGGAAGAAAAAAATCAAGGAATAGACATGTCTCGACTTTAAAAAAGAAAAAAAAGTAAAGTACACCCGTCACGCCAAGTGGCGTATAGGGAATATGATGTTAGTGACCATACATTTTACAGACCTTCAGCACATGATTTTTGGGGTAATGTGGTCGGTATTACGCCCGTGCCGCTTCACTTTCCCAGAAAAAAAAGTCCGGTACCCATTTAAGGCTGGGTGAACCCGGAAGCCGTCGGTTGGGATCGAACCCTACCCCTTGTCCTTTGTAGTCCAGTTCACTAACCACTGAGCTATCGCGGCTCCACGTGTCTCGACTTTGCTAAGTCAAAAAAAAAAATGAGAGAAGATAGAGATAAATGTAGAATGTTGAATATGGCTCTCAGTGGTGTCTCAGAATTATATAATGAAGAAAAGAAGAAGAAAGAGAAAAGAAAAGAAGAAGAAAGAGAAAAGAAAAGAAGAAGAAGTAAGTGTGACTACTATAAGGTTAAAGCTTAGTCGTAAGAGCTGACACTTTACATTTGAGTGATTTCTAAGTTGAGACATTTCCGTGTTCATTAAGCTAAAACGCTAAGTATGTTCTACTATTATAGAATCAATTACAAAAAAAAAAAAAAAAAAAAAAAAAAAAAAAAAAAAAAAAAAAAACACTTTAAAAAGGTAATGCGTATGGGTAATGTGGTAATAGTCACTATTTTGTTCCAATAACCGAAGGCTTATTCTCGGATTTATGTGGTCGGCATCACGACACAGGGAGCTGCGATAAGCTCAGTGGTTAGTGAACTGGACTACAATGGATAAGAGGTAGGGTTCGATCCCAATCGACGGCTTCAGGGTTCACCCAGCCTTTAATGGGTACCGGATTTTTTTTCTGGGAAAGTAAAGCGGCACGGGCGGTAATACCGACCACATTACCCCAAAAATCGTGTGCCGAAGGTCTGTAAAATTTATGGTCACTAACACCATATTCTCTATACGCCACTTGACGTGACGGGGGCTCTTTACATTTTTTTTTTTTTTTGCATCACGACACGCCGCCCTTACTACCCACAAAAAAATCACAAGCGCGCTAATAATCCAGCCACGAAGGTTCCACAAATTGAAACTGCTCGCATGTTTGTTTTTGTAGAAAAACAACACAAATAAAATAACATGTAGAGCATAAACCCAATATCAACAAGACAGTAAACATGTAACACTACTGAGGGCATGGTATCTTCCCACTAGCAACAGATGATTGTGAAAAATCAATAGAATAAATTGATTATGAAAAAGAGCACAGAAGACAATCTAAAGACCTATACAGTGAAAAACGCCGGCTTATGAACAAAATCTTCGAGAGAAAATGAAAATACTATGTCTACGTCAGAAGACTAGGTGAGCTGAAAAGAACAATAATTGAAGGCATGATTCCAGACATTACATTCTAATGCCAGACCTGGACCCTAGATGCAAGAACAATAAGAAAAATAACCTCTACTGAGATTAAATGTGTTAGACGAATGACAGGAAACAGTCTGAGAGATAAGATCAGAAATGAAGAACTGAGAAAAAAGCTAGGAATAGCCCCGCCATAGAATATATAAGGAAACCACAGATAAAATGGTTTGGCCACGTGACAAGGCAGAAAGAACAAAACACTATACAACGAGCCTTCAACAAACGTTGTGAGAAAACCAGACCCAAGGGTCGACCACGAAAAAGATTGGTCGATGGAATATTAGAAGCACTAGGAAACATAACAGCAGCAGAGGCGAACAGAAGAGCAAAAGACCGCAAATTATATCTCCCCTCGACGCTGAAAGGCAAATGAGGAAGGAAAGAAGAAGAAGAAGGAGATTCCAGACATGAGTAGACTAAGAACACTGTGGTTTCAAGACATCAAATAAATCTGAATATAACAACATAACAAGCCGACTAGTTGGCTAGAGACATTTTTGTTTGTTTCAAACGAACTGTGATGAATGCAGCGTTCTACAAAGGATATACAACCCAATGATAAGATAAGCGACAAGAATTTTGAAGGCTCTTAGAACATTCTCTTTTATATCTCTGAAGCTTAAATAAAACATCGCTTAACTGTGGGCTTTACACTTTTTTGGGGGCCCCGGTAGCCTAGTTGAGAAAACCACCCTACAGGGCTACCAACGTTCGGAAAACCCGTGTTTGATTCCCGCTGGAAGCAGTGTGAGTTGTACTCGTGGTTGGAAACAATAAAACACCCTCGCGGTCGACCCAGGCGCTGGCAGAAATGGGTACCAGGGAATAGTACTCTTGGACGGTGAGGAATGCCGCCTCCCATCGTGAGTTTCGAGGCTTGAAGCGACACGATCCAGAAGTCTCCTAACACTTCTGGTTAGGTGGCCGAGCACATATGGGTGAGAACTCGCATAGTAAGACGCCGATTGAAGTCTCGTACTTTACTTTACCTTTACCACTTTACTGCAGTTTATTGTACAATATTCCATTAAACTATTTCTACTTGTGCAAAGCTTCAATTATTAGTTGTTGTTTTTTGCGTTCTGTACAGAATGGTGTGTTTTATTTCTAATAGAGACCGGGTCGTATTTTATTTTACTCCATGCCTAGAGCTAAAGCCTCTCTCTACGCCACTGCCACATACCTTCGTTAACTTCCCTAGCTGAAGAGTTTCTCCTGTTTTCTTATGTGGCGATACCAGTCTGTCAAGACAAAGCTTGTCATTCTCTCATAAGCGCGCAAGTTTTTACACTGCGCGAGAAGAGAAAGAGCCAAGTGATATGAAAACAAGATGGAAGAGATTCTGGCTTATCTGAGACAGTCCGTTTACAGGGCACATGCCAAGATGTTGTTGTTGATGTTTATAAACAGGCTGATAAGTAAGGGGCATTTGTCTGACTCGTTGGTTCTGTTGTAATTATTGATAGAAAAAGGCATAATATTTGTGTTCCTTAACGCTGCCGAAATGAATAAACAAAAACTGGTATAGTCTTCATTTAGCACAGTGTTTCTCAAAAGTAGTGAGAATTGAGTGCAAGTATAGAGCCCGATATACCCTATATCAGATGTGCTGCAGGCAAACGACGACTAGTTTGCATCAGGATCAGTGAACTACAACTGGATAAAATCATACTGTACCTTCCATGGTGCGTCTGAGAAGACAAACCAATCTGGGCAAACCAGTCGAGATATAGAGGGAAGGCAACCTGGCCAGAGAAGGCTAACAGTCTAGCTAAACGAGTCAAGAAACAGAGGGAATGCACCTGGACTGAGAAGGCCAACAGTCTAATCAAGATATAGAGAGAAGACAACCTGGCCTGAGAAGGCTAACAGTCTGATCAAACGAGTCAAGATACAGAGGGAAGGCAACATGGGCTGAGAAGGTCAACAGTCTAATCAAGATATGGAGGGAAGACAACCTGGACTGAGAAGGCTAACAGTCTGATCAAACGAGTCAAGATACAGAGGGAAGGCAACATGGGCTGAGAAGGTCAACAGTCTAATCAAGATATGGAGGGAAGACAACCTGGACTGAGAAGGCTAACAGTCTGGCCAAACGAGTCACGATACAGAGGGAAGGCAACATGGTCTGAGAAGGCTAACAGTCTGATCAAACGAGTCAAGATATAGAGGGAAGGCAACATGGACTGAGAAGGCTAACAGTCTAATCAAACGAGTCAAGATATAGAGAGAAGGCAACATGGACTGAGAAGGCTAACAGTCTGATCAAACGAGTCACGATACAGATGGAAGGCAACATGGGCTGAGAAGGCTAACAGTCTGATCAAACGAGTCAAGATATAGAGGGAAGGCAACATGGGCTGAGAAGGCTAACAGTCTGATCAAACGAGTCAAGATATAGAGGGAAGGCAACATGGGCTGAGAAGGCTAACAGTCTGATCAAACGAGTCAAGATATAGAGAGAAGGCAACATGGACTGAGAAGGCTAACAGTCTAACTTAACCAATCAAGTTACAGAGGGAAGACAACCTGGACTGAGAAGGCTAACAGTCTAACTTAACCAATCAAGTTACAGAGGGAAGACAACCTGGACTGAGAAGGCTAACAGTCTAACTTAACCAATCAAGATAGCAAGATAGAGAGGGAAGACAACCTGGCCTGATAAGGCTAACAGTCTAACTTAACCAATCAAGTTACAGAGGGAAGGCAATCTGGTGACCAAAAATTTCATGCTGAAGTTGAATGTATTTTGCCGAAATGCTCGGTGTATCAGTTGCTGTCAACCATAACACAATGCATCTGTGCCCATTTAACATACTTTCATATCGGGCTATGAAGAGGTGTACGTCGTTGGCAAAAGAAGAAAAGGCATTAACGGAAGGGGAGCCTCATCCCTTTAAAAATGTGTGCTATAAACGGATGCCTTGACCCACAAATGTAGAAGATCAATATTTACAAAAAATTAGAAGGCGATTTAAAGAAATCTCTTTCTTTATTTATGAAAGCGTCAGTAGTAGAGCTGTTAGCACACAGACTTGACAACTGTGGTCGAATCCCAGCCATTACATACAGCCCACTCCACCCAGGAGAAGGCGAAAACAACGACGAAGAGCTCTGATCTTCTATACTTTCACATTATAATGATCTACGCTGGAGGACACGAACTTTCAGGCGAACCATCCAAGAAATAATTTAGAAATCGTTGATAAGGATAAGATGTCAAAGTTATAAATGAGAAGGTGATTTACCAGAGCGTGTGAGTAGCGTCCATTGAGTCATAACGCTGAAAAATGTTTCCCTATTATTTCTGATAATTCTTTAACCGTTTAGGGAATTATATAATATCAACAAAGGTAAATCTTCAAGGAGCCATGAATGGAGGGACAATGAGAGGTAGGCAGATAAAGAGATGGGAAGATAAATTTAAGAATAGACAGGCGTTGTCTTTGCTGTCCTAAAGAACGACTGAAGATAGAGAGAAAAGGAACAGGTTGACTAAGTCTTACTATGGATCTTTCAGCGCCCCTCGAAATGTTATTTTTTACTTTTCTTTCCTGTCGCTGTGTATTCTCTTTTTCTATGAATCTGTCTGCTTCTTGTTTGAAGAAGTGGGGTGTTAGAGCCAATATACTTAGTTTCTTGATCATTCACATATTATTGTGTTATATGGGCAGCTCTACATCAAACCGCCTTTCTTTGCCATAAATATCAGCTACCCATTTAAGTTTGGACAAACATAGAAGCTGGTCGATAGGTGAAATAAGCAGAGATTTCATTCTCGGCAGACCAGTTGAACAAAGATGATTAATTATGAAACTCTCTCTCTCTCTCTCTCTCTCTCTCTCTCTCTCTCTCTCTCTCTCTCTCTGCGATCAGGACTCAATCAGAGTAGGATTCCAGACTCTCACATGAAGTCAGCTGTCAGGTTAAGTGTGTTGATCGCCCCCACAGGCAGAACATCACAATTAGAGTCTGCCAGATCCACTCTGATTGAACACCCGTTAAAACGTTGCACCGTGTTCTGCGCCAGTGGCCCAGTGCATCCGATTTCAGCCAGCATTTTATTCAGGTTTGCATTCCTTAGCCTTTGTTTGTCCCTAATTTTCCTGCAAGACAGCAGATGATCTTTTCTGTAGGAAACTGATTGATATATTACTTGATTACCTGATTGATTGAAACTGGTTAATTTTAAGAAGTGCACTTTCATGCGTCAGAACTACTAAATGGTAAATTAAATCGCATAGCATTGTTAGAAAAGAAATTGAATAGAGGATTATATCACGTCAGATGGGTTTAGAACAGATAGCAGCTGCACTCATGACGACTTCGTGGGTGTTCAATTCACAAAACTGTAATTGGAAAGTAGCGAACTATTATAGTAATATGGACGAAGACTTTCATTCGCTTTAGAAAAGCTGCCTGCAATTTGTATTATCTATCAGGTGGAAAATCGTTATCTTCTTGTATCACAAACCATTAGAAAAGTACGTAGTTTACATACCTTGTGATGTTTAGAAGTGCAATAGTAAAGATTCTTAATTTTGCTCTCACCATGCATGCCATTAAAGGGTGTCCCCAGCGTGGCCCTCACTGTGTCTCTCGTCCACCACTTTTTCCTCCGTACTGTTCTTTATCTGTCTATCGTTCGAATTCCTCTGCAGTTCGTTTCATGAAAATTTGTGTGACAATTTTTCAGCCCTTATCGATTGCCTTTCAGCAATAACGTCTTATTATGATCTTATCTTATTGTGTACATCCATTGATGTTGCTTGTTAGCTTACTTTTTGGATAAAATGTAGAGAGCAAGTTCTTAAGCAGATTGCATTTTCACTTTCTGTTACTTTTTTTCCAGCTTTGAGATTAATGCAAAGCACCGACAATACACATATTTCATGTACCGTTTTTATTTGTTGTATTCTCCTGGTGTTGTATCTCCAGGTATTGTTTAGATTGGGACAAGTTATTCTATGATACCGTAAAGGTGATGAAGAAAGGTAGAGGTCGCTCAAATCACAGGTCATTCATTATAACGGAACATACAAATAGTGATGGAGGATTAAGCACCTAAAAAGATTAGTTAACATAATGAATGGACGATTGTTATTGATAACAAGTTATAGGTAATTCGAGAAGTAAACAATATGAAAGAGTGTTAAGCTTTTTATTTTAGTGTGTCAAGTAAGTGAAATGAAATTGTTGTTACCGTTCGTTACTTTTATTACATTCAAACATTCAGAAAGATATATATTCGTATTTAATCTAACCCAGTCTTAACCCTAAAGGTATAACTGGAATGAACCCAAGGACCTTGGTTATGAAGACAGGTCACATCCAAGACGCCATTCCCATACTCTAGTTATAATTTAAATTATGTTGGAAGTTTTTACTTTAACATTCACACCTTCAAGCATTTCCTTGCAGATCCTTCCGGTTATGTCTCACTGGATGGTTTCAAATATGAAACTTCATTTGAGGATATGAATTCTCTCTACCAGCCATCCGACTAGGCCAAATGTCAAGACTTCGTGGAATCTGTCAGAGACAAGATCCTTGAATTCTTGAACAAACTAACACAACACAGCGTGCAGAGCCCCCTGGCGGTGCTCATAGCCAACACCTAATACCTGAACGTCAACACAACATACACTCGTCAGCTATCTTGAATTTCTCTTCACATAAGATGTCTAGCGATAACAGTGTCGCCTTTCGATCACTCACTTCCTTGGGAGTGTTGCCTTCTCACTCCGCTGATTCTCATGGTCGTCTACACAGCAAAAGAGAAAGATGGAATGAGAGAGCAGTAAGCACCTTCTGGTATTGGGAAATATGAGAATTTGAACACCACATAAAATAAATACATTTTATTTTAAGGTTATAAAAACGATGCCGTTTTGTTTTATTTCCAAAACTTATCTTCAGTTATTTATTTACTCGTTTTTAGTTTAGGCATTTGAAGAAGAAATCTGGACCAACAAACAAGTTTTTGACAAGTGGTCATCGCTTAAAACTGCACACACAAAAAACATAGATAATTATTGGCAGAATAATTTGTACATTTTCTTCCACACAAAAATACTCTGCGTTTTCTTTTACTTCTCTTCCCACAACAACAATAACAACAACAACTATGCTACTACTACGACTACTACTACAACTACTGCTGCTGCTGCTGCTGCTACTACTACTACTACTACTACTACTACTACTACTACTACTATACTGCTACCACTTCCGTTGCTGATGCTTACTCTACTACTGCTGCTAGTATAATACTGTCAATATTAATAATATAATTATTTGTGTAATACTACAAAACTACTAGTAGTACAACTACTACTACCGCCACTACTATTGCTACTACCACAGGCTATTACTACTTCCTGGTCTGTGTAAATCTCCTCTTTCTCGCATTATTCTATAAATAAATAACGTTTAATAATTCGTCAAAAACATATATCAAAACAACACAAGGCCACGTCAAAGATTTAATGGAATGAGCAAAATACGAAAATTGGAAAGTTCCAGTTTTATGGATTAGGAGCGACTTAACAACAAACAACTGTTTCCACTCAGAAATGTCTTCAACAGGCACACACAAATATACACAAAACAGAAGATAAATCTAAAGGCAATGTAAAATTGTAACTCACTTTTATAGGAGAGTCTCCTTGTTCTATGTACCTTACGATCGAAAACATCGATCTTTGGCAAATAATTTGTTTTTACGAGATGAGATTGCCATCAACATTATAACCACTTTGACAACCTTTTATTAGATCATGCAGTTTAATAAGATTAGATCATAGATAATAAGATTAGATCATAGATAATAAGATTAGATCATAGATAATAAGATTAGATCATGCAGTTTAATAAAACGTTCTTACCTTGTACCTAAACACGGATCACGAAATTATAGACGATCATCATCATCATGTGCCATACCGGTTGGCGTAGGCGATCATGTCCTTCCACAATTTTCTATCCACTGCGCATCGTATCGATTACACTGTTTTCCATGCCATGACAACAAGCTTTACATTATTTTCTCTCTTTGTCGTCCACGATCTCTCTTTCCTTATATCGTGCCAATTGTAACAAAATACTCCACCTTTTCTCTTCTCATGATGTGCCCAAAAAATATTGATTGTTTCTTTCTGATGTATTTTTTAGAAGCTCCCCTTTTGTGTTGGTCTCTTTGAGAATGTCCTCGTTGGTATTTTTTGCTGTCCAGGGAACTTTTCAACATTCATCTGTAAAATCCCATCTTTGTGACCTCTAATCGTCTTTTCATTCTTTGTCTACTGTCCATGATTCGCTGTGATTTTACCCTGGAATGTTATTATTGTGCCCAAGTATTTGACGCTTTGCACTCGTTTCAGGTTTTTGTCGGGCTTATTTTTATGTTTCATGGTGGTGATTGTTTCTTCAATATGACTGTTGCTTCTGTTTTCTCACTATTCAGACTGAGACCTTTCTTGTTGCTTTCTTTTACTATTAAGTCTATCATTTCTTGTAGTTTATTCTCCGTCTCTGGTCGTAAGACTGTGTCATCGCATAACCCAAATTGTTTACGTTTTGACCGCTGACTTCAAATTCTGTTTTTAATCTATTATTGATATCATAATATTCTAGACGATGAAGAACAAATTAAATTACATTTCTAATATTGAACGGATTAGCGATGCCAAGCGGGCTCGTCTTTCTTGGATACACAGCAGTGTTGGGAGCATATGGAGAGTTTGTATAGGCTACAGGGTGAACTGATACTATCTAACAGTGTAGCCTACTCAATCATGAGATATCATGAACTTTCAATGTAAGAAGCAGATTTAGGCAGACCCGCCTCCTTAGAAAGTGCCAGAGAGTTAAAGGTCTAAAAACTAGCTCAACGGGAGTCCACTTCTTGTGATCAGATTTCCTCTTGTTGCCAAGTTCTATATCATTTCATGAAAATGGAAACGAGAACACCCAAAGTATGACGAGAGGGATGGATACCTCCATCTATCAAGGAGGGATCAAATTATCATACTTCGCCTACGCACTGGCCACAACAGAATGAGAAATCACATGTTCACCAAACTCAAAATTGGTACTACTAGCCAATGTCACAGTACACTGGACAACATGACAACAAAACATGTTCTACAGGATTGCCCCAGTACACAGACCTGAGAAGTACAATGTGGACAACACCCAACTCCCTGGAAGGGAAACTATATTTGGCAACCGAATTACTTCAACAGACAGCTGACTTCATGAGAGAGTCCGGAATCCTACTCTGAAAGAGTCACGATCGCAGAAGAAGAATATCCAAACTTCCTATCATCGAGTATTGTGTTTTATTCTCTATAAAAAGTAAAGCTGCTCCACATAAAAGACTACATTTCAACTTTAAAGTATTTTTTTTCTACATTTTTGTATAAAATTATGTTATTAGAAGAAAAAAAAAAGCTGAGTCCCGTCTCGTCACGTGGCGTATGCGACACACGATGTTAGTGCCAATATTTTTTTTTATAAACCTTCAGCACATGTTTTTTGAAGTAATGTGGTCAGCATTACGCCCGTGCTGGTTTTTTTCCTATAAAAATATCCGGTACAAATTTAAGACTGAATCAGGGTTACACTCGACCTTGTGTCCTCGGTAGTCCAGTAACATCAGAGCTATGGGGTGTTACTATCTGGTGTTATACTTTGCTTGTTCTTTCTTATCAATGTTCATGAAGTTCAACTTTGACATAAAATGTAATCACTTTTGAGGTGTGAGTTTTCTGGGGACGGGGGAATGCTTGTTTGTGTGTCTGCGTGTGTGAATGTATGCGTGTGAGTGTATGTGTGTGTGAGTGTGTGTGTGTATGTATGCGTGCGTGAGAGTGTGTGTGTGCGAGTGTGTGTGTGTGTGTGTGAGGGACGGAGAAGTGTTGAAATGACAGCTAGACGCCGATGGTTCTGTTAAAAACTTTCTCGCAGAAAATCTCGGCTAATTTGTGGTTGAGGTGGATGGGAGACAAATAGAGAGGGAGGGAAAAAAAATGGCTAACTTGGAACCATTCGGGGTGAAATCGTATATAATAACAAACAGTTTTCTGTTGAGTTTGGTGAATACTTCACGGTCTTTCCGATTAAACAACTTCCATTTCGATGGACTATCAAACCATGTGGCACATCAAAGGTTTCTCTGGCAGGATGAGAACCAAGCTTTACCTCTGTCGTGAACTGCTCATTTCGTTGTTGATAAATATGTCTGTGTTATTGTATGGGATTGCTTGTGGGTAACAATTCTTTGTAGTTGATTAAGCTCTGCACTCGATAACATCTCTGGTAGTTTCCTACCTTCTATGTGAAACTGAAAGAATCTATTTTGTTCTTCGCACTTTCTTAACTTCTTTATTTTAAAAAGTTGTTAGTATTAATTTTGTCCCTTGTCAGTTCTTTGTATTTATTTGTTCTCAGTTATCGTTCAATTATTTTCTTTTAGTTCTCTAAGCTTAAATTACTTTTCAAGCGTTCATTTTTCGGAATATATATAATGTAACAATGCTATCAATTTATGAACACTACTGTAATTATATTGCATCAGCTTAGTTGTATTTTCTCTTCCCAGGAGTGCTCCCTTCTTACCATCTCACATTGCATATTTTTTGACATACTAGTTCATTGTGATAATTTTTCTAATTTGTTTTTATAAACTAATGTTCCCCATTATTTCACCCAGTTTATTCTTCTTGCTAGTTAACTGCAACGATTCAATTTATTAGTTTTTTTTTTTTTTGTTCAATTTAATTTAGACCTTTGTGTACCTATTTTCCTATTTTGTTCTCTGAAGAGTGTTCTATGAAAGGCGTTTCAGATATAATTCATTCACATTGCAATTTTTTAATTTTTTAATAAATTTTTTTTAGTTATTATAAAATCTGTGAAAACGACCTTGTAGACTTCACAATCCAAAGATTACATAAACTCTTTTTGACAGCCAAGAGTAAAAATATGTATCTGACTTACATGTCCGCTATATAAACGGGAGGAAAGTCCTTGCTATTGTCGGAGTTTCCGTCTATTATAAATATGTGTTCATTATCATTGGTTTACTTTTAGCCGAGCCGCGATAGCTCAATGGTTAGTGAACTGGACTACAAAGGACAATCGGTAGGGTTCGATCCCAACCGACGGCTTCCAGTTCACCCAGCCTTAAATGGGTACCGGATTTTTCTGGAAAGTGAAGCGGCACGGGCGTAATACCGACCACATTACCCCAAAAATCATGTGCCGGAGGTCTGTAAAATGTATGGTCACTGACACCATATTCCCTATACGCCACTTGGCGTGACGGGGGTACTTTACTTTTTTTTTTTTTTTTTTTACTTTTAGCCACTAGAAACTACTGCTGTTGCTGTTGTCCCTTCGTTGTCTGCCCATAGAGCAATATGTCAGCCTATTTGTGTGTTTATGTGTGGGTGGCTTATAATTGATAATGGGAAGAGCAGAAACCAGTTGTGTCGATAAATGAATTCCTACCTTCGTGTTCCAACCTAATGTACAAGTCACGGTGGGGATTGGTATATGGCGTAAAAGCAAATTTGTCTGTTTTGGGTTGTGGGCTTTTATTTTTCTGAAGCAGGGTCTCTCTAGTGACAAAGCGATGTGTCCAGGAGCACTATTTCGAATCCTAGTTTGAGCCGCCATGTGTTCCTTACTTTATGTTATTGTTTGTTAGTGAATTTATCAAAGTCTGTACAAATGCCTATGTCTTTATGTACTTTATAATCCCCATAACAAAATTACGACCAACTATTAGCTAATTCAACTTCATTAGATTCTAAGTTATCTTTACGTGGCAAACCCAAATGTAGCAGATTGGTCAGTGGACTGGACAGGAAAAAGGTCATGATCAATCTTGATGGCTTCTAGATTCCCTTAGCGTTAAACGGTAAACATATTTTTTTTCTGGAAAAGCAATGCGGCCTAGCGTGATAATGACCACGTCACTCAGAAAATGCGCGATCGTTCAACAATATAAGCCCTAACACCATATTTCCCGTAGGCCATATGGCGTGGTGGCAATTATCTTTTTTACCTTTTTTAACAAATGGTTAGGGGAAGGGGTGTGAGGGGGTGGGTGAGATATCGCTTTCATCGATAAGCACGTTTCTTGATGTACACGTCATTTTCCAGTCAGGTTCGTTGAGTTCTCTACATTCCTAACCACCATTAGGATTTCCAAATGACGTTGTTGTGTAATATGGACGTCTTCTTTCAATTTTTGTTAGCATTGTTGCTAATTGTTCTTGTCAATAATTATTTCTTTGCTTTATTAAATACCATCACGTTACATACGCATAAAGGGCAACATGTATGTTGCTGTAGTCGTCTATACATTATTAACCGAACTCTTTCTCTTCTCAATTTGACCATCTAACAACTAATGACTGGGTACGATTTTATGGTAGATCGTGAGAGCAAGGTTACAATTAAATACATGTTTCATTTAAGATACAACTTTTCTCTCTCTCTCTCTCTCTCTCTCTCTCTCTCTCTCTATCTCTCTCTTTCTCTCTCTCTCTTTCTCTGTATATATGTGTTTGGGTGTGTGCATTTACTTGTACAGGTGCTCTACTGGTAAGGTTAATGCATAAAACATCATTTGATAGTTTAACATCTGTTGAGTAATAATTGTGTCTACTGTCAGATCTGATAGATCATGGTTGACGTCGTCAGGGCTGGCTCATGACTATCTCCAAATCTGAATTATCTGGAAACAGACACCGAAAGTTCTAGGTCACATGTTTTAATACAACAGCGCAGCATTTTTGCTAACATTATCATCTCTTTGTTCAATGCTACCAGTTGGTTTCTCTGAAATAGAATTGATTGAAATTCTATTTACAATTTTTAAATATAGCGGATCACAGATCTAGTTTGCTATCTGTATTGCAAATGTGAACCAGGTAGTAGTCGCATCAATGATTAAACTTTTTAATATTAGCCAGATTTTGCTCAAAGTTCAAGAGAAAACTGCCTGTCTAATGGTAGTCTTTGGACAAACATAAAGGTCGTGACGTTCCATAAAACGCAGACACTAAACATAACAGTCCTGGACATCGGTTGTAGTTTGTTTAGATTCAGCAAACAGGAAAGCTTTTAAATGGAATCCCGACGTAACACCGTTGCCATGTTGTCGCATATTCATAATCCATTATTTTAAAGGTCTTTGTTGTTCCTGATAGTTCTAGTGTGGCCAATGCTAGTATGGTTCTTTATGCCGACTCCAAATCCGTACATTAGTCTCTTTGATTCCGCCAAGTGTTTTATTGCAGCATCGTTTCCATGAACGATTTCCTGCTGCGTTACTTCCCTCCGATTTGTTCCTCCTGCAATAATGTGTTTATGCTTTGTTTGGATTAGAGCTGCTGATACTGTCCTTCCAATTTACTGTGTGCGATAGGTGATAAGATAACAACCGTGTTTCGGGAGGAGGGGTGCAGGTGTGGGGAAGCCGATATCTTTGCAAAAGAATAGAAAAAGTTACTCACATTAGTCGAGAGACCAATCGCGCAGTTTTGGCATTTGTGCAGAGAAAATATATATATATATATAACAATTGTTTGTCATTTTGTGTCTTTCCATGAAGATAAAGAAAGTAGACATGATTCTTTTATAAAACATTCAAAGTGATTAGAAGAAGCTGCATCTTAAAATAAAAAACACTTTTGTGGTTACAAATGGAATATTGCATCCCCCGAAACTCTCCGAATTGTAAATCTATAATCTCATGTTACGTGCATTAACTTCTGAAATATCACTCATATACAAATATTTATTGCGGCTAAAATAATGTGTTTTGTGTGGTGTCACAAAATAAAACCACTTCCATAAAAAATCGATTGTTAGAATAAGTGAAATGTACCAGCCACCCGACATTTTCATCCATAAATGCTGCAACATTTACATAATTGCATCTAAAATGCTACTTTGAAGTGAAAGAAAACAGTTGTGTGATTATATATTATGCACAATGTATATTTATGTATACACGCAATGAATTGTAACAAATACTTTTTCTTCCTATTCTAAAGGGCTTTAAGAAAGTGTCATTTTTGCGCTCACATTTATGCTCTGTCGGTGTTTATGGATGTTATATTCAAGCTGGTGTGCTATCTGTATTGCACAATTTAAAAAAAACATATGGATGGGGCAGTTGGAAATCCACCAAGATTTTAGATAAAATATTAAATGCCTTTGAAACCAAATGTCTTCTTAGGTTATCAAACATTAGCTGGAAAGAATGCATTTCAAACGAACAGATTAGAGACGAATAAAAACGAGAAAACTTGTCGAGCTTAGAAGAAGGCCATGGAAATACATCAGTCGTGTGCTGAGAACGAATGGAGAAAGATTTCCCCGTCAGGCAGTCATGGAAATACATCAGTCGTGTGCTGAGAACGAATGGAGAAAGATTTCCCGTCAGGCAGCCATGGAAATACATCAGTCGTGTGCTGAGAACGAATGGAGAAAGATTTCCCCGTCAGGCAGTCATGGAAATACATCAGTCGTGTGCTGAGAACGAATGGAGAAAGATTTCCCCGTCAGGCAGCCATGGAAATACATCAGTCGTGTGCTGAGAACGAATGGAGAAAGATTTCCCCGTCAGGCAGTCATGGAAATACATCAGTCGTGTGCTGAGAACGAATGGAGAAAGATTTCCCCGTCAGGCATTCATGGAAATACATCAGTCGTGTGCTGAGAATAAATGGAGAAAGATTTCCCCGTCAGGCAGTCATGGAAATACATCAGTCGTGTGCTGAGAACGAATGGAGAAAGATTTCCCCGTCAGGCAGTCATGAAATACATCAGTCGTGTGCTGAGAACGAATGGAGAAAGATTTCCCCGTCAGGCATTCATGGAAATACATCAGTCGTGTGCTGAGAATAAATGGAGAAAGATTTCCCCGTCAGGCATTCATGGAAACCATCTGGTAAAAGAAAACATGGCAGGCCAAGAGAATCGTTACGCGGAACAATTACT
Source organism: Megaustenia siamemsis (assembly GCA_032433765.1). Classification (NCBI taxonomy): domain Eukaryota; kingdom Metazoa; phylum Mollusca; class Gastropoda; order Stylommatophora; family Ariophantidae; genus Megaustenia; species Megaustenia siamemsis. The sequence goes on from JAVIAB010000051.1 coordinate 113,622,547, forward strand.
AGAGAATGCTCAACCCTTGGACTAAGAAACAACCAAGAACTACACGAACTAGCAGCAAATCATCAGTATTGGAGAACTGTTATTTTTGTCCTATGTGTCTTCTTTGGTCAAAGAGGAAAATGAATGAATATTCAACCATTGATAATAATTGATTGTCACAAAATTCAAAATTAAAGGTTAAATTAATAAAAATAATCTAATTTAGTTAGTCAATGAATGATTGTTATGTCCGCGTGTATATATATATATATATATATATATATATATATATGATCATGCGCAATCAGAGCATTACCATAAAAAAGTAGCGTTTCCGCCTCACATCTTTTGAGAAACCGTGGGGAATTTGGAGAATTTGAGAAAACATATGGAGTTTCATAATATGAGAAAATTAGATAAACAATATTAAACAAGAATATGAGAAATAATATTGACTTTTCAGAACATACGAAACAGAAGAATGTGATGTAATATTTAAAGAAAATGTGTGTTGTGGGTATAAGGAAACAAAATATGTGCATTGTGGTATTATGGTAATGATATGTTGTTAAAATATGAGAAACGATGTTTAATGTGAGGAAATGAAAACAAATTGTGCTTTGTGGGGTTATGGGAAAGTAGTTGTGCTTTATGAGAAAGGTGTGTGTTGAAATGTGAGAAAAGATGTGTACTTTAAGAAAACGAGAGCAATATTAAATATCTATTTCTAGAATGTGTGGGGACAAATCTAGTGTTAACATTTAACGAATGAAATATAAAAGAAATCATTATATATACATATATATATATATATATATATATATATATATATATATATATATATATATATCTAGAGAGAGAGAGAGAGAGAGTGAGAGAGAGAGAGAGAGAGAGAGAGAGGAATAATTACCACTGGCTAAAAGAAAATTGTCTTGGATGCACAGTTTCTCTGCATTATTTGGATAGTGAAGTCAGATAAACAAGGAAGCATCTCTCAGCTTTCACCACAGGACGACCATCAGTGCCGACCAAAAATGCACTTGTTCCTAGATCGAAGATTGATTCAGGGGAAATAATTGAATAAACTCGATTTCCGTGTTTGCACGGTGATCTTGAAGGTGCCTATTATCGGCGTAATAATACATTAGTCGTTGTGGCTAGATGCCTAAATCATGGCCATTAGCACAGAATCGGGAGATTATATAAATATATATTGCTTCCACTCGCTCTCTCTCTCTCTCTCTCTCTCCCTCTCTCTCTCATTCGCTCGCTCTACATGAGTGAATTTAAGTATATATGTCGACATGTATATATAAAAGTATAGGTTTGTTGTGTGCGTGTATGAGAGAGAGAGAGAGAGAGAGAGAGAGAGAGAGATTTCAACGCTTATATTGTAAAGACAGTATAAAAAATAATGACTATATTCATATACCGTTGTATTGCCACTTTTACTCGTTCATTTTCTCTCTATTTCACTTTCACCTCGCCAACTCCCCCCCCCCTTTTCCTCCCCACCTCACCCCCAGGTACTAAAATATATGTTTTTCGAGGTTTTTCTCCACTTCTCTTTCTCTTTGATTTTCTCTTTTTTTCTTCTCGATCTATCTTTCTTTTCATCCATCTCCGATAATTTTACCCATTTTTTGCCTCCCCAACACGCACATTGTACATGTTAACATCTGCTTATCACTCTCACAAAGCCAGTTATTTTAACGTTTGCCATTTTTTTTTCACTTCTTCTATGTTGCTCTCAAATAGATGTTCTACTAAAATGATCTATAAAACCGTTGCGTTCATGGACAGGCGGACAATCACATAGATAGGCGGACAATCACATAGATAGGCGGACATTCGCATGGACAAGCAGACAATCACATAGAAACCAGACAATCACGCAGACAATCACATAGACAGGCAGACAATCACATAGAAACCAGACAATCGCGCAGACAATCACATAGACAAGCAACATTCACATAGACAAGAAACATTCACATAGACAAGCAGAAAATCACGCAGACAATCACATAGACAATCACATAGACAAGCAAACATTAACATAGACAAGAAACATTCACATAGACAAGCAGAAAATCATGCAGACAATCACATAGACAGGCAGACAATCACAAAGACAAGCAGACTTTCACATTGACAGGCAGTCGATCAAGCTGACAGGCAGACAATCACATAGGCAGGCAAACAAATATATATATAGATATATATATATATATATAATATATATAATATATATATTACTATGGGTATAAACATGAACTATGCATATATATACATGCAGACAATCATATAAACAAGCAGACATTCACTTAGTTCATTGGTATCGTCAGTCTGAATAGATGGACTCTGCGTCTATCAGCTTTTAGCGTCAAGGAAAACGAGATGTGTCTCCAGCATCGCGATGTCGACTACTTCATTAATCAATTTAATTAATGTATCGTCTTCTAAGTCAAGCTTTTCGTATTTTTTTTGTTGTTTCTGAACAATAGTCTTATATTTCTTCAGCATTTTCCCGATTAGTGGTTACTTTGTTTGTTAAAGATAAGTTATATACAAAGAGAGAGAGAGAGAGAGAGAGAGAGAGAGAAATCGTGTTTACAATAACATAATCTTCAACTTCTTTAATGCTGTTTAATAAAGTAGTAAAATAAAAGTTTTGTTAACACCGTGTAAAAAGTACATAGAGGGGCGAAACTAATACACTGGTTATGTACAGCATCGTTGGCAGACTTGTCAATTGTGATACCAGGAACCAGATGTGAAGGTCAGGATCACGGTTGACAGAATGATTGTTTCCGGTGAGCAATAAAATTGTGTTATAATAGCTAAAGTCAAGTAGCAGTAGGGAGCCGACATTTGTTATAATTACACATGAACTACCTTCGTCATTACGCATTTACATACATGAAATTTGCATACGTGACTTGAGTCAGTTTTTTTTAATATTATATATATATATATATATATATATATAATATATATATATATATATATATATATATATATATATATATATATATAAAGTCCTCATATCGCGTTTACAGACGTATATAATATTTTTTTTCACTGTCAATTAGTGTTCAGAAAACAGTAGTACTAAGTCAAGGTGATATCAAACTTATATTAGTCACTCTAAAAGATTGTCCACTAGAATCAGTTAAGAAATTCACGTATCTTGGATCCACAATTACACAAACCACTTCTCTTGATGATGAATAAACAGCCGAATTGGTAAGGCAGCTACAACTTTCAGCAAACTCACAGAAAGGGCCTGGAACAACACGAAACTAACACTGAAGACCAAACTCTTAATATATCAAACTGTTGTGTTTTAGCACACTATTATATGGATCTGAAACCGGGACAACATGCTCAAATCACGAAAAAAGATTAAATGTCTTCCACATGCGATGTCTCCGCAGAATAAAGCACATTAAATGGCAGGACAATATAACCAACTTAACTGCCCTGCAACGTGCTAAGACCCCAAAATCATGTCGATGCTCAGATGTCGAAGACTAAGACGACTGGGGCACGTCCAGCGAATGGAAGAAAAACTCATTTGAGACCGCGCTAAGGCAAAAGTTAGAAGCGACAAGACTCACGAAAAAGGATGGAAAACCATGTGGATCAGTGGGCCTGACTTGTTCATTCTGTGGCCTGTGTGTATATGTCAAACATTGGTAGAATTAGCCACGAGAGAAGCTGTTCGACAAAAACAAAACCTCAAAACAATACACAATAGCCTCCACAAGACCGTCTGAAAAAAGACGAAAAGGGCCATATATATATATATATATATATATATTATATATATATATATATATATATATATATATATATTTAAAATAGTATTAGAAGAATGTGCAGACTGGTTGATTCCAAGATTGAGCCGCCTTATCTTAATCATTCGCTTTACTTCCTTTCTTCTACTCTCGTTTTTTTTTTTTTGCAACGCCGATGAAAAGTGACGTGGCCGGATCAACGTAGTGCGTATCATAAATGGTATCCATAGTAATGTCTGCTATTTCACTGATACAGTATTTTCTAGTTTTATTTCCCTTTTCCCGTTGGTTCTAAGTCTACTCTCTATGGGGATGTTGTATGTAGGAAGTCGTGTTGTATATAGGAGGTTGTGTTGTATATAGGAAGTCGTGTTGTATGTAGGAGGTTGTGTTGTATATAGGAAGTCGTGTTGTATGTAGGAGGTCGTGTTGTATGTAGGAAGTCGTGTTGTATGTAGGAGTGTATCGCTGCAACTGCGTCTTTATTTAGTAAACACAAACTGATGACATAAACTAATGACTACGTTGTTAGTGATGAGCACGCTCCCCACTGGACACGGATCAATGTCGGCGTTGACGCTGGTCGCCTGCTGCACTGACTGACGGCCTCCTCCCTGACAGCCTTGTTGGAAGGAGGGACTCGTGATTTGCGTCACTGCCTGACTGCTTCTTACTTGATGGAACAGCAGCTCAAGATTGGCCAGGTAACTAATGCTGATCTTCTCCTTGTGATCTCTGTATAGTGGTACTTCGCGCTGTTTCACTGATGGACGGTCATGCAGACGTTCTGACCCCAGACCTTAACCCTACTATTTATTCTTCACCATAATGATCATAACCACAAACACTGACGAAATGACTGACCCAAAATTGTTCACTCATAAAATAGGACTGAGTTTATTCACAGTTCATCTGATGAGTAACACCACAAAGTGGACAAAACCAGCGACTTACTCAGATCTCGGCTGTTCACACACATTAAATATATTATAGGCACCGTTCATTACACTTGTGCCTCATCCATTCTAGCACTCCCATGGATCACACTGAAACTTCTCCTCTTACTGTATAACTCAAAACTCTATCCCCTACGTAAGCATCCTAATTGTCTTGATTTTAACCACAAAACTGAGCTCTGGCTCACACATAATTAACATGAAAATATTCAGCTCTTCCACTAAAGCCGCATCAGTTAGCGATCTCCTTGCTCACACATAATGACTATGAAAAATACTCAGCTTTTCAACTAAAGCTGAATCAGTGATCCTCACAATAAGACTTCAACTGTCCAACTAACACTAATCAATGCTGAACTCTTAGCTCTCACATAATTAACAGGAACACTTAACACGACACAATTGAAGGTTGATAAGCCATCATGGCTACCGCCTTCCGGCGACCCTGCTCTCAGGCCTACAGTATGAGTAAATCTCCCCCACCTAACCTTGTGATTCGACTATATCTTTCATTTTCAGTCAATCCTCAACCTTCTTACATCCTCTTCCCTCTCACTAAACCCTCTCGAAATCCCGAGAATTCGTTATTCCAACTTAGCTGATTCCCTCACTCCCCCCCCTTTTCTCACACCCCCCCCATCCCCACTGTTACAAGAGGTAGTGTTGTACGTAGGAGGTCATGTTGTATGTATGAGGTAGTGTTGTATGTAGGAGGTCCTGTTATATGTTAGGAGGTCGTGTTATATGTTAGGAGGTCGTGTTGTAAGTAGAAAATCGTCTTGTGTGTAGAAGGTCGCCTTGTATGTAGGAAATCACGTTGTATGTAAGAGGTCATGTTATATGTAGGAGATCGTGTTGTATATAGAAGGTTGCGTGTATGTAGGAGATCGTCTTGTATGTAGAAGGTCGCCTTGTATGTAGAAGGTCGTGTTGTATGTAAGCCATCATAGTGTATATAAGAGGTCGTGTTGTATGTAAGAGGTCGTGTCATATATATGAGATCGTGTTGTATGTAAGAGGTCGTGTGTATTTAAGAAGTTGTGTTGTAGTAGGAGATCGTGAGGTATGTAGGAGGTCGTGTTGTATGTAGAAGGTCGTGTTGTATGTAGGAGATCGTGTTGTATGTTGGAAATCGTGTTGCATGTTAGGAAATCGTGTTATATGTAGGAGGTCGCGTTGTATGTAGGAGGTCGTATGTATGTAGGAGATCGTGTTGTATGTAGGAGATCGTGTTATATGTAGGAGGTCGCGTTGTATGTAGGAGATCGTGTTGCATGTTAGGAAATCGTGTTATATGTAGGAGGTCGCGTTGTAAGTAGGAGGTCGTGTTGTATGTAGGAGATCGTGTTATATGTAGGAGGTCGCGTTGTATGTAGGAGGTCGTGTTGTATGTAGGAGATCGTGTTGTATGTAGGAGGTCGCGTTGTATGTAGGAGGTCGCGTTGTATGTAGGAGGTCGTGTGTATGTAGGAGATCGTGTTATATGTAGGAGGTCGCGTTGTATGTAGGAGATCGTGTTGTATGTTACAGATCGTGTTGCATGTTAGGAGGTCGTGTATATGTGCAAGTTATATATTTTGTTGGTTTTTATAACCTAGTATAACCTCGTTGTAACTAAAACTCTTGTTCTTATATCTTCATTCATGGTTCTTCTTTCCGTCACCTATGGTATTCTTTTTGTGCATCTGATTTCCCTCCCGACTGATTCACCTCTTACGTCCCTCTTTAAATTAGCCACTGTTCTCAGGTAGTTGCCATTCTTGCTAATCTCCTTGTCGGTTTATCCATTTTTTTTGCAAGTTTGTCTATTGGTCTATGTCTGTGAGTATTACGTTACTGTCGTTTAGTGTATTACTGCGTGTGAATTGCGCGTCTTTCTTGGTGCTTTCTGCGTGTGAAGCTGTCTTTGCGTGACTTTGTGGGTGCGTTCTGCTTGTGAAGCTGTCTTTGTGTGTCTTTCTGTGTTCTTTCTGCGTGTACACCTTTCTCTTTGTGTGTGGAACCTTGTGGCTTCTTGTTTTATTCTTTTTTTTTTTATTCAATTAAATTGATTTCTACTTAAGCAATTTTGTAACAATTTCGCGGTGCCTTTCAGTCATTGCTGCAGTAGATTCTTATTTTTCGCTGTTATATTTTGTAACTGTTTAGTTCATTGTTGGAGGAACTTATTATTTATTGCTTTTATATTTCAGCTTTTAAATTCATTTTGTTGATGGACTTCTTATTACTCTATATTCGTTAATGTTCCTTATTCATTCTGAAATCACTTTCTTCTCTGAAAGTTAATATGTAAGGATATATGGACAATGCCAGTGTCAGGTCATTCCATAAGAAGCTATCACTGGAAAACAAAAATAGAATGAACAACTGAGGGTGATAAGTATAAGAGCCTATTATTGGAAAATTATTGAAAACACATTATTGAAAAATTACTGAGGCAATTAATTTTATAATCCAGTATATACAACTAAAGACAGACTTTATGAACAAAAATGAGTTTTTTTCGTTACATTTTAAATGGAGACTGTTGTTTTAACATAACCTAAAGGACGTATTGAGTGGTTGAGTGCTGGCCAAGAAGTGAAAAATCCAAAGGCCAATCTATATACGACTGGTAACGCTAAGTTAAGCTTCCTGTTTCTACGTCCGAAAAACCCACCATCCACAACGCTCCCAACCCAGGACATAGAGAGATCTGTCGTGGCGTGAGTTCATCAAGAATTGAAGATATCTCATTATAGGCTACACGGATCTCGTGTTCAAGGCTTGGTTTTGAAGAAAAAAAAAATCAATTTTAAAATCATTGAAATAGGAGGCATTAAAGTTGACTGTCAACACTAAATGAAAAGTAGCACACATCAGCGACCGTGTTAATAGAATAACTACGTCACTTTACAACAATCACATGTGAACGTATTTGTTGTTTTTGTTGTTGTTGCGTTCGTCAGCTTTCAACTCTGACGAGTCCCTAGAGACTAGGAACTGAATTTGCGTGTTAATCCATTTTTCCTGGTAGCCGTGTGCACAGGGGTCCCTCGCCGCACAGGCAGATAACTCCGACTTCGGAGGTACTCATGTTTTTTTCCGTCGATGAGAAACTGAGGTTTCCAGCCGGGCCTCGCTGCTGAGACCAGTGTGGTTGCTGCAGAGAGAAATCATAAATAAAAATCCCGACCGGTGTAGCCGAGATTTGAACCACAACCTCTCTGTCCCGAGGCCGGCGTCTTGCCTCGAGACCAACCAGTCCCCAGTGGACTTGGATTGTGAAGAAACTGCAACAAGGAACACTTTTCATGCATAGCCTGCAATGGTTCCTGCCGCCTATCCACCATATACCGGAAAGTCACGTCCTCCCGAAAATGATGATCGTTATATTTCTTTAAAAATGTATAGCGCTTGATGATGTTAGGCCATCGTTGTTGACTCCAATTTACGATGAGCCATTACGATGACGTAGCACACATAATAATGTCGGACGCACTGCAATGACGCGCCCTTTAGAATCCTGATTACTCTAGTGAATGTAGCCTACGAAGAAGAGAACACGGTGCAAATTTCTTAAAGAGATAAAACTGCGGCTGACGATGCATTTCACATTAATGAGTAACATGGAAATAACTTGCGTCAAGCAAATCCAACAACGGTCATGAACAGCGCAAATGTGAAGTAAAGCACAGAACAAGCCTAGACGATGGAAGCTCGCATTCACAACACTTAATTGTCGAAAATGGAATATTGCCGGCGTACGACATCGTCTTATCTGCGCAGATAATAAGTGGATCATCATCTTGACTTTAACCCATAGGAGTGCAATGGAGAACCGAAATTATCAGACACCTAATGCACCTTCTAGATTGTGCCAGTTATCCAGTCCTTTAGATCCTTTCAGCACGACGAGATCAACTTGACGATGTAAACAGGTTTCATGAACTCTCTCATGTGAACGTATGAAACAAATAGAAGACTAACAGATGAGTTATTTGTTTCAACTGGCTCGACAGTCAGGCTTTGATTGAGTCCAGATCATTTAGTTTAATAAGCCAACGCGTTTGCCACTACACTGTTCATGCTATGGGATAAATGTGAAGTGTAGACATATCTGGAAAACGTGCGAAAAAAAACCCATAAAGACATTTAACAACATAAAAACATAAAGACATTTAACAACATAAAAACATAAAGACATTTAATAACATAAAAACATAAAGACATTTAATAACATAAAAACATAAAGACATTTAATAACATAAAAACATAAAGACATTTGAGATGACGTCATGGGACGCACCAAAATGGCAGCTTATTTATATTCGAGCCATGGACTAAGCAATGTTTACTTTGAACAGGGTACAAATAATAATACATAAATATTATTATATGGGGAACTTCCGAGGCGATAATAGGGAATAATAGAACAAAGAAGTATGTGTTAGCACTCGGAAAAATTGACAGACAAACAACAATAGAAAAAAACGAAGAACAATATATGGTCCGAAGTGGGATCGAACCCGTACTCAGTGGCACCGCGCCTTGCCACGAGAAGCCGAACGCTTGGTACACTGCCACGCAGCCAACTAAAAAATTGGCTATTGCAGTAGTGTCTTCCACGAAAGGCGATCTCAATGACTATAGCATAGGGTAACGATCACAGACCGGAAATAAATTGTATATTTGTACTTTCCTATTAATGCAAGTATCTCCAGTAGGGCTGAATACTGTGTTGTAGACAAACATTTATTGGACGAAACAGCACGAATAGTAGTTCCCAGTGGTTATATACTGGGTACAAATAATAATACATAAATATTATTATATGGGGAACTTCCGAGGCGATAATAGGGAATAATAGAACAAAGAAGTATGTGTTAGCACTCGGAAAAATTGACAGACAAACAACAATAGAAAAAAACGAAGAACAATATATGGTCCGAAGTGGGATCGAACCCGTACTCAGTGGCACCGCGCCTTGCCACGAGAAGCCGAACGCTTGGTACACTGCCACGCAGCCACTAAAAATTGGCTATTGCAGTAGTGTCTTCCACGAAGGCGATCTCAATGACTATAGCATAGGGTAACGATCACAGACCGGAAATAAATTGTATATTTGTACTTTCCTATTAATGCAAGTATCTCCCAGTAGGGCTGAATACTTGTGTTGTAGACAAACATTTATTGGACGAAACAGCACGAATAGTAGTTCCCAGTGGTTATATACTGGGTACAAATAATAATACATAAATATTATTATATGGGGAACTTCCGAGGCGATAATAGGGAATAATAGAACAAAGAAGTATGTGTTAGCACTCGGAAAAATTGACAGACAAACAACAATAGAAAAAACGAAGAACAATATATGGTCCGAAGTGGGATCGAACCCGTACTCAGTGGCACCGCGCCTTGCCACGAGAAGCCGAACGCTTGGTACACTGCCACGCAGCCAACTAAAAAATTGGCTATTGCAGTAGTGTCTTCCACGAAAGGCGATCTCAATGACTATAGCATAGGGTAACGATCACAGACCGGAAATAAATTGTATATTTGTACTTTCTATTAATGCAAGTATCTCCAGTAGGGCTGAATACTTGTGTTGTAGACAAACATTTATTGGACGAAACAGCACGAATAGTAGTTCCCAGTGGTTATATACTGGGTACAAATAATAATACATAAATATTATTATATGGGGAACTTCCGAGGCGATAATAGGGAATAATAGAACAAAGAAGTATGTGTTAGCAGTCGGAAAAATTGACAGACAAACAACAATAGAAAAAAAACGAAGAACAATATATGGTCCGAAGTGGGATCGAACCCGTACTCAGTGGCACCGCGCCTTGCCACGAGAAGCCGAACGCTTGGTACACTGCCACGCAGCCAACTAAAAAATTGGCTATTGCAGTAGTGTCTTCCACGAAAGGCGATCTCAATGACTATAGCATAGGGTAACGATCACAGACCGGAAATAAATTGTATATTTGTACTTTCCTATTAATGCAAGTATCTCCCAGTAGGGCTGAATACTTGTGTTGTAGACAAACATTTATTGGACGAAACAGCACGAATAGTAGTTCCCAGTGGTTATATACTGGGTACAAATAATAATACATAAATATTATTATATGGGGAACTTCCGAGGCGATAATAGGGAATAATAGAACAAAGAAGTATGTGTTAGCACTCGGAAAAATTGACAGACAAACAACAATAGAAAAAAACGAAGAACAATATATGGTCCGAAGTGGGATCGAACCCGTACTCAGTGGCACCGCGCCTTGCCACGAGAAGCCGAACGCTTGGTACACTGCCACGCAGCCAACGCTGCGTGGCAGTGTACCAAGCGTTCGGCTTCTCGTGGCAAGGCGCGGTGCCACTGAGTACGGTTCGATCCCACTTCGGACCATATATTGTTCTTCGTTTTTTTCTATTGTTGTTTGTCTGTCAATTTTTCCGAGTGCTAACACATACTTCTTTGTTCTATTATTCCCTATTATCGCCTCGGAAGTTCCCCATATAATAATATTTATGTATTATTATTTGTACCCAGTATATAACCACTGGGAACTACTATTCGTGCTGTTTCGTCCAATAAATGTTTGTCTACAACACAAGTATTCAGCCCTACTGGGAGATACTTGCATTAATAGGAAAGTACAAATATACAATTTATTTCCGGTCTGTGATCGTTACCCTATGCTATAGTCATTGAGAAGCCTTTCGTGGAAGACACTACTGCAATAGCCAATTTTTTAGTTGGCTGCGTGGCAGTGTACCAAGCGTTCGGCTTCTCGTGGCAAGGCGCGGTGCCACTGAGTACGGGTTCGATCCCACTTCGGACCATATATTGTTCTTCGTTTTTTTCTATTGTTGTTTGTCTGTCAATTTTTCCGACTGCTAACACATACTTCTTTGTTCTATTATTCCCTATTATCGCCTCGGAAGTTCCCCATATAATAATATTTATGTATTATTATTTGTACCCAGTATATAACCACTGGGAACTACTATTCGTGCTGTTTCGTCCAATAAATGTTTGTCTACAACACAAGTATTCAGCCCTACTGGGAGATACTTGCATTAATAGGAAAGTACAAATATACAATTTATTTCCGGTCTGTGATCGTTACCCTATGCTATAGTCATTGAGATCGCCTTTCGTGGAAGACACTACTGCAATAGCCAATTTTTTAGTTGGCTGCGTGGCAGTGTACCAAGCGTTCGGCTTCTCGTGGCAAGGCGCGGTGCCACTGAGTACGGGTTCGATCCCACTTCGGACCATATATTGTTCTTCGTTTTTTTCTATTGTTGTTTGTCTGTCAATTTTTCCGACTGCTAACACATACTTCTTTGTTCTATTATTCCCTATTATCGCCTCGGAAGTTCCCCATATAATAATATTTATGTATTATTATTTGTACCCAGTATATAACCACTGGGAACTACTATTCGTGCTGTTTCGTCCAATAAATGTTTGTCTACAACACAAGTATTCAGCCCTACTGGGAGATACTTGCATTAATAGGAAAGTACAAATATACAATTTATTTCCGGTCTGTGATCGTTACCCTATGCTATAGTCATTGAGATCGCCTTTCGTGGAAGACACTACTGCAATAGCCAATTTTTTAGTTGGCTGCGTGGCAGTGTACCAAGCGTTCGGCTTCTCGTGGCAAGGCGCGGTGCCACTGAGTACGGGTTCGATCCCACTTCGGACCATATATTGTTCTTCGTTTTTTTCTATTGTTGTTTGTCTGTCAATTTTTCCGAGTGCTAACACATACTTCTTTGTTCTATTATTCCCTATTATCGCCTCGGAAGTTCCCCATATAATAATATTTATGTATTATTATTTGTACCCAGTATATAACCACTGGGAACTACTATTCGTGCTGTTTCGTCCAATAAATGTTTGTCTACAACACAAGTATTCAGCCCTACTGGGAGATACTTGCATTAATAGGAAAGTATAAATATACAATTTATTTCCGGTCTGTGATCGTTACCCTATGCTATAGTCATTGAGATCGCCTTTCGTGGAAGACACTACTGCAATAGCCAATTTTTTAGTTGGCTGCGTGGCAGTGTACCAAGCGTTCGGCTTCTCGTGGCAAGCGCGGTGCCACTGAGTACGGGTTCGATCCCACTTCGGACCATATATTGTTCTTCGTTTTTTTCTATTGTTGTTTGTCTGTCAATTTTTCCGAGTGCTAACACATACTTCTTTGTTCTATTATTCCCTATTATCGCCTCGGAAGTTCCCCATATAATAATATTTATGTATTATTATTGTACCCAGTATATAACCACTGGGAACTACTATTCGTGCTGTTTCGTCCAATAAATGTTTGTCTACAACACAAGTATTCAGCCCTACTGGGAGATACTTGCATTAATAGGAAAGTACAAATATACAATTTATTTCCGGTCTGTGATCGTTACCCTATGCTATAGTCATTGAGATCGCCTTTCGTGGAAGACACTACTGCAATAGCCAATTTTTTAGTTGGCTGCGTGGCAGTGTACCAAGCGTTCGGCTTCTCGTGGCAAGGCGCGGTGCCACTGAGTACGGGTTCGATCCCACTTCGGACCATATATTGTTCTTCGTTTTTTTCTATTGTTGTTTGTCTGTCAATTTTTCCGAGTGCTAACACATACTTATTTACTTTGAACACCAAGATATCTGTTGTTGCAGCGAGTTGGCGGATTTTTGAAAATGTGTTCAAGGGTTTGAACATAAATGTTTGTTCACAGTTCGTTGGCCTTCGCTGTGGATAGAGTCTTTATTTGATGGCTTCTTTTGTGACCTTGGTAGCTAAGGACCTAACTTGTGCAAACGGATGGCATTGGCAAGGATCATTTTGAATCTATGAAGTGGGCTCATTTTGTGTTTAACTCAAAAGCATATGTGCTTTTTAACCAAAGACTTTTTTTTGGAGACTCAAGGAAGATATCCCGATGAAGAATAAATTTTACTATTAGCCCCATAAATTATTCGCTTCCAGAGTTTATGATGTAAACAAAGCAGTTTTGTCATTGCTAGTGAATAATGTCCACACCTATAATTGGTCAGGATTGTGTAGCAGCAGCAGCTTTATAGCGAACACAGAAAACATCACAGGATTGTGCTGTTCTGAAACAGCTATACCATGCTACCCTAGAATTGCCTACTGTGAACACAAACCACTCTCCATGTGTGTGCCACATATTTACACCCCAGAAAGAAATACTGAATATAACAACATCATGTGCCGTTTGTGATATTAATGACCACAGACCAGGAGCCTCCAGTATGATTGATACAACTGTTGCACCAAGCATTTCATCAGCAGAGCCAGATCTATGGAATGTTAATCTGACATTGTTCTTGAATGATGTCCAAGTTAATGAGACATCAGAATCGTGTGGCAGCAGCTACAAGACGGGAGCAGAGAACATCATCAGGTTCTGCTGCTATAAAGGAGACTTGCCTTGCTATCCAAGAATTGCCTTAAATGGGATCACTGTAGTTGAAAACTTCTCCTCTTGTGTAAACTACACATTCACATCTAAGAGCGAATCAGTGAAGGTCACAAAATCATATTCTCTCTGTGGTTTACTAACTACAGGTCAGGTGGCTTCTATTGGATTGGAAATGATAACTTACCACCACTGTGTGTCTATATGTTTGGAATTGGAGTCATCTACGATGGCCTAACATCATCAAGTGCTACGACGATCATCATTTTCGGGAGGACGCGAACTTCCATGGTATATGGCGGATAGGCGGCAGGAACCATTGAAGACTATGTCTGAAAAGTGTTCCTTCTTGCAGTTTCCTCATATTCCAAGTCCGGCTTGTTGCAGGAGCTACTGAGTTAAGTGCTCTGTGCACACCGTGAGCTGTGTGTCTCATACGTTTTGATCCTGTTTCGATATCCCGCTTGTTTACGATGAATGATGATATCGTATGACAGGGAACAGTTGGCTGTGTTTACTTTCTGCGCGGTTTCGCCTTATGTCTTTTTGCGTGTGCTGAGACTGCTACGATGGGAACTACAGTTACCTTTCTTTGTTTGGAAGATGAGTTAGTAATTCGGATGATTCCACTGGCACGGGCGGTTGAGCAATTATGGATTTTAATTCGTTTGCAGTGATACCGAGTCCTTCCATAACCAATAACCAATAACCAATTTAATAACATAAAAACATAAGATGTTTAATAACATAAAAACATAAGACATTTAATAACATAAAAACATAATACATTTAATAACATTAAAACATAAATTGTTCAATAACATAAAAACATAAAGACATTTAATAACATAAAAACACAAAGACACTTAATAACATAAAAACATTCAGAAAACGCTGAATGATTGTTAAAGGTTAGTGATAAATGTGATAGTTGCTGTCAATAGGCTAGTTAGTGATAAATGTGATAATTGCTGTAATAGTCGGTTAGTGATAAATGTGATAGTTGCTGTCAATAGACGGTTAGCGATAAATATGGTAGTTGCTGTCAATAGACGGTTAGTGATAAATGTGATAGTTGCTGTCAATAGGCTAGTTAGTGATAATGTGATAATTGCTGTCAATAGTCGGTTAGTGATAAATTTGATAGTTGCTGTCAATAGGCTAGTTAGTGATAAATATGATAATTGCTGTCAATAGTCGGTTAGTGATAAATTTGATAGTTGCTGTCAATAGACGGTTATCGATAAATGTGATAGTTGCTGTCATTAGACGGTTAGTGGTAAATGTGATAGTTGCTGTCAATAGACGGTTAGTGATAAATGTGATAGTTGCTGTCAATAGACGGTTAGCGATAAATGTGATAGTTGCTGTCAATAGACGGTTAGTGGTAAATGTGATAGTTGCTGTCAATAGACGGTTAGTGATAAATGTGATAGTTGCTATCAATACACGGTAGTGATAAATGTGATAGTTGCTATCAATAGACGGTTAGCGATAAATGTGATAGTTGCTGTCAATAGACGGTTAGCGATAAATGTGATAGTTGCTGTCAATAGACGGTTAGTGGTAAATGTGATAGTTGCTGTCAATAGACGGTTAGTGGTAAATGTGATAGTTGCTGTCAATAGACGGTTGGCTGTGACACTTAGATGTTTTTCATGGAAATGAGTAGTCTAAGGTCGTGTGTCGCTGTATTCCCAGACATGTGCAACAGACGAACGACAGATATCAGGATAACGGTGCTCTAAGGACAACCGTCTTTATGTTACTATATTAGGCTTACTGTCTTATAATTGTGGTCTTTTGAATCTTGATATCACAGCTCGAACTATAGTGATCTCGAGTAACATTTGATGTTTTCAACTTGCTAGCGTGGGTCACCATAGAATTTAGATGTTTAAACTGATAAAACAAAATTTGAGAATTCTTCTCGTGGTTGCCAGTGTGGGTTTTTGACATTCCACATAATATACTCGTTTTTTTTTCGTCAGCATCTTCTTTTTTTATTATTTCTGATTTATTATAAGTTGTTATACTTCGCTTTAATTTTGCTGTTGTGTAATAGCATCTCTTAATTCCTTGCAATTTGAAGTTTGCGAAATAAATGTAATCACTTTTTAATTCATTAAGAGAGTGAGAGAAAAATAGAATAACAAAAACTGAACGATAATATGTGGTTTTAATTCAATAAATTAATAATCGGAGAAGCATTTTACACCGCCATTTCGTCTTGACTTCCCCTACAAGATTTTATTATGACTGTCTGTGATAATAAACGTATCTCCACGATATTTACTTACAATCTCAATGATAATTAAAAGTCAATACAGTTATATTATTTTCATTTTCTCCAATCGACGATGGTCTATAGTGGATTGATCTCGTAGTCTGGTTTAGAAATATAGCACAATCCGAAGTTCTACATGCCAATACATCGGAAACAATTCTGATGCAGATCAGCCACGTCTTAAGTTGGCAGCCCTCTCAATGAGCTAAACAGTCTCAATAGATTGAAAAGTCGCGACTCTACCTTTCATGGCCGATAGCCTTCACTCACATAAATGGTAGATACGAGAGTGCTTGAAAGTGTAGGTGTCGGCATCAGTGTGTGTGCGTGTGGTGGGCATTGGAAACCTCCAAGTCCGTAGGGTATTTGTTTGCGGTAATAGCATAGAACCGATTACATGACGTGGTTATCCACTTCAGTCTGAGAGTCGGCATTGTGAACACTGGTGGAATTCGATTCTTTATCTCGTCAGTTCTGCAAAATATTTTGACATATTCGATTTCTTCCGCAACTGACTAGGAGAACAACGCAAATATTTGACAAGTTTCACAAGCAGAAAAATGTAATTCAAAAAGGTAATTAACGTTTATAGTCTTTACAAAATTGTAATACTCGTTGAATCAGTGTCTTCGTGTAGTTGTTTGTTGTTCTTTACTGATTCAGGACATTGTCTGCTCGTTATTACTGTGTATATCTTTACTTGACTGCAGCTCTTGAGAAGTTGAGTTTTCATTATTTAGTCCAAACACAAGCAGATTTTGAGAAGCTGAGTTTTCATTATTTAGTCCAAACACAAGCAGATCTTGAGAAGTTGAGTTTTCATTATTTAGTCCAAACACAAGCAGATTTTGAGAAGCTGAGTTTTCATTATTTAGTCCAAACACAAGCAGATCTTGAGAAGTTGAGTTTTCATTATTTAGTCCAAACACAAGCAGATTTTGAGAAATGAGTTTTGATTATTTAGTCCAAACACAAGCAGATCTTGAGAAGTTGAGTTTTCATTATTTAGTCCAAACACAAGCAGATCTTGAGAAGTTGAGTTTTCATTATTTAGTCCAAACACAAGCAGCTCCTGAAAAGATTGAACTGTCAGTGTTTAATCTAAACACAAAAGATTTGACAAGCCTAGACCTTGTAATCATCAGCTTGTGCCGTCGCTGCAACGAAAGCTGGTAACCTTTGAGCACTATTTCACTTTGTCTCTTAACTTGTGTCGTGCACAGTCAAATCATTCCCCTGTCCATATGTTGATGTTTTCTGTCCGATGTAGTCCTTCTCTTTCTGTGCTACGCTTGCCCTGAATGTTTCTCTTCCAGTTTGACTTTCAGAAAGTTAATCCATTTTTGTGTGTGTCAGAAATATTTCATTTCTCTGCTTCGAATGTTTTTACAGATCTTTCTTCTTTACCAGTTGTTTTGAAACCTCATTAGTTTTCTTCCCATTCTTCTATACATTCCACTTTCAAGGACTTTAGTTTTTTTCGGTTTTATTTGTTAAAATCCATGTTTCTGCATCATAAAAGAATACAGAGTAGAACTAACACTCTATCGCTTCAGTTTTAGACCTGGTGTTATTTGCTTTCGTGTGAGTATGCGCTTTGTTTTGTTAACATTTGTTTGCCGTTTGTTAACAAGAAGTGTCGTAAGTTAAACGTAGTAAAGTATCCCCGTCACGCCAAGTGGCGCATAGAGAATATGGGTGTTAGTGACCATAAATTTTACAGACCTTCGGCACATGGTTTATGGGGTAACGTGGTCGGTATTACGCCCATGCCGCTTTACTTTCCCAGAAAACAATCCGGTACCCATTAAAGGCTGGGTGAAACGGAAGCCGTCAGTTGGATCGAACCCTACCTCTTGTCCGTTGTAGTCAGTTCACTAACAACTGAGCTATCGCGGCTCCCAAGAAGTGTCGTAAAGAGACACTTAATTCGAAGCTTTAAGCACTTTTTGAGTTCTGGCGGAAAATAACTTAGTGGCTATGAATAAAGGCCTCGTGTGGGTGCAGTCATTGCGCAGTGTACAGATCATTATATCCCTTTTGGAACTTGACTCCCAATGGAGCTCTTCTGAAGTTGTCTCTGTCCTGCGCGAGATGTCCAGTTACGCAGCAGTCAATCCCAACTCTCTTTTGATATTTAGAACCCACCTTCTCTTATGTCGTCCCGGCCTCATTTACCTGCACTCATTAACCTCGATAAGTTTCTTCTCTAGGTCATTATGTCGTTTCACGTGACCAGAATAATTATCTTCTTTTTGCTAACATCTGCTTTATTAACCAGTTTTCTAGAAATTGGGCTTCAGGACAATGTAAGATGGGATTAGTAAACTAACGATGACAATACGGTAAAAGTTGGTGACAGAGAAGAAGCTGAGCACAGTGTGGGTGACAGGGAACGAGTTGAGCATAGTGTTGGTGACAAGGAACGAGTTGAGCATAGTGTGGGTGACAGGGAACATATTGACCGTAGTGTTGGTGGCAGGACGACGATTTGAGCACAGTGTGGGTGACAAGGAACGATTTGAGCACAGTGTGGGTGACAGGGAACGAGTGAGCATAGTGTGGGTGACAGTGAACGAGTTGAGCATAGTGTGGGTGACAGGGAACGAGGTGAGCATAATGTCGGTGACATGGAACGAGATGAGCATAGTGAGGGTGACAGGGAACGAGTTGAACATAGTGTTGGTGACATGGAACGTGCAGAGCAGAGTGTGGGTGACAGGGAACGAGTTGAGCACTAGTGTGGGTGACAGTGAACGAGTTTAGCACGGTGTGGGTGACAGGTAACGTGTTGTGCACAGTATAAGATGGTAGTTTGTCGCTACTTACCTTCTTGGCAATGATTATACTAGACGGTGATAGTGGTCATTGCCTCTACACTTGAGATCATCTGCCTACTATCGTAGAATGGGGACTATAATCAGTAACAACTTTCAACTGCCCCACATCTCCATCCACCACTTGTTGTACATGCAAGATTTTTTTTTCCCCCACTGACCTAAAAAGACAAATCCTTAACTCTCGCTGAAGCTGAACTCTTAGGTCACCTGATTGGCAAACTTCCGGTCCCATCCATCTAACCACCCGTTTCTCCATTTTTTTTTTAAAATAGTAAATTAAATAAGCTACGTTAAGCCAAAATAAAAGCAAATAATATTTTTTTTTTACATTTCTGAATAAAACAGGAATACTGAAATAAACGAAACAAATATTGATAGATTAAAAAAATATCTCGGACATAAAAAGATATCTAAAACCTTTATGGGGACATAACAAAAATAATATTGAAGGTTTTTCATTACCCGAGGAATAATTCTGCAGATGAGTGAGCAGTATGGAGAAATAAATAATAGAATGTTAATCTAGCATCAACTCAAGAGACTGGACTTTTTGAAGGTTAAATTTAGAGCAAACATAGTACGAGAGACATGATTTTAAAAAAAAAGAACTATTAAACTCCAAATTAAATATTAAATCATGAATCAAATCAGCATTTATTCAATATTATACTATTTATCAATTTAAGTATCAATTATAATATCAGACTATTTATCAAATTAAATATCAATTTACAATATCAGACTATTTATCAAATTAAATATCAATTTACAATATCAGACTATTTATCAAATTAAATATCAATTTACAATATCAGACTATTTATCAAATTAAATATCAATTTACAATATCAGACTATTTATCAAATTAAATATCAATTTACAATATCAGACTATTTATCAAATTAAATATCAATTTACAATATCACATTAACATTGTTCTTACTATATCGCTATACATACCAAACGGCATATACAAATTTGCATTACATCAACTTTCATATCAAACTCCTTATTAGACTTCATATCATACATACTCCATATCATTCTGCATGTCATTCTGTACATAAAACTTAGGTTATACCAACGTATCTATCAATTCCCTTATCAGTCTCCATTTAAACCTCAAATCAAACTCTAAAAATCAAACCTTTATTTTAGCTGTGATCTGTTAGGTTACTATTTGTTTCTGAAAGTAAAGAAAAAACAAAATTATCACATTCGCGTCTTAGTAAGAAACACTATTCCAGTACTCTCACCTGCGAATATGTACCTGACTTTTAGTCTAAATATTTCATTAAAATCGGAGGTATCAAACATTATGTGATATAAATGTACCTTTACTTTTCATGTTATTCTCTCCTGTTTTTTTAACATTTCTAAATAAAATGTCGCCAGTCTCAAGCAACGTGAGTCATTATATCGGAATAGGGCATCTTGTGTTGGTCGTTGACTATGCAGAAGGGTTAATAGCTTCCTGGTAATTAATTATGTGTTCAAGAAACATTCATTACCTGAATATGCCTATCTCCTCATTTCATCTACAGGTTAGTCCATGAAGGAAAATATGTTTTCATATTTTCCAGGGCCAAACTCTGTTCGGATTAGCAGAACAAAAATTCGTCAGAAATCTCCATTTTCTGTCATCTACTTGTTTAAGTGGAGCCGCGATAGCTCAGTCGTTAGTGAACTCAACTACAGCGGACTAGAAGTCGGGTTCCATCCTGATCGACAGCTACCGAGTTCAACCAGCCTAAATGCATACCGAATTTTTTTCTGGGAAAGTAAAGCGGCACGGGCGTAATACCGACCATATTACCCCAAAAATCATGTGTCGAAGGTCTATAAAAATTATGGTCACTAACACCATATTCCCTATACGCCACTTGGCGTGACGGGGATCTTTACGTTTTTACTTGCTTAGGTTAGAAAATGCATTTCTTTTTTTTTTTTATCAGTTACAAAACTACAAGCGTTTATATTTTTCTTCTCTTTGAACGCGCATAACGGATTCTAATTATTCCTTCTTCTGCTTGCGTGCACAAGGTTGACTCATATTTTTCGTCTACTAGAATGTACATAACCGACCCTTATATTTGTTTTCCCAATATGCATGCAGTCTTCACATTTCTTCTGCCTGACTCCGGCTCCACCAATTGTATTCTAGTCTGCTAGTGCTACTTCGTGTCTGCTAGTTCCTGAGTGAGATCTCAGTGACCAAACATTAGCACGAGTGAAGCCTCACTTGAGTGGAGACAACAAGTCAACAATAACCTCCATCAAACCTACACAGTGACATATCAACATCTCCATCAACACTCAATTAACACTCCGACTAAACCGCCTGGTTCCACACAGTCCATGACCCATGATTGTTTAAGCATAGTTACCCCGCCTGGAGGAACCATTAGACAGGAGAATCCACACTGCGTAAATTATTCGTAAATCACCTTCGCTTCTGGTAAAGTTGAATTCAACCGCAGGAGGAGGTTTAGAATCTAACTGTCCTAGCAGGAACTGTAATTCATTTACCTACGGTGTCAAACGGTAACAAATGTTTCGCGTTTAGGGATCCGAAATGCGCATTACGTTAAACACGCTAGAGCAGAGTCGCGGTTTGCGCACTCAAGATTTATTTCATCCCAAGGGCGTAAACACTGAAATTGAACAGAGGCGTAAATAGAAACATGTCAGGAGAGGTAACCATTTTATTTTTTTAACTTCTCTAAATTTTTAATAAAGAATATTCGTAACTGCCAGAATTGAGCAGAAAATATGTTTTAGTACTTCTAGAACTTCTATATATTTGATTGATCATATATGAACATTTCAACACGTTGTGTAGATTTATTTTAATGATTCTATAATAGTTTCTCTTCTACACTAATAAAATGTAAAAATTCTTTGAAAATGAATATAATTAATTCAAGCGAAGGAGATAACTAAAGACAAACCGAGAAGAGATAAGCATATACGCACAGTGTGGGCCACATAGTGAGAGATGATCAGAAATCCTGCAATGTTTACGCGTTTTATTGCTTTTTAGAACCCTTTAATTTTAATATTTATTAATTATTAATATTTTTATTGTATGGTTATATGACATTTTACCACACATTCTCGACGCATAATAGGCAATATCTTTTCCTAATTAAAATAATTGAAAGCAGCACACGTGGCAGTATTTTGGAAATGTGACCACCCGTTTTCAGAAACTTGTAAATACACCTTCTTTCTAAAGACAATCTAATGCTCAATGTGATATGGTAGGAATAATCCACTTCGATCTGCTCCGCTGACGTCTGTGAAGGATATATTTCCCGAGGAGTGGGGGAGGCAGAGTAAAAGAGAGGGGATGGGGTAGCTGGCAGCATTTTAAATCAGAATTTCATATTTCTCTCAAGATTTTATGAAGTAATTCTACGTTGTAAAATTTAATGAAACAGTCTGAGAGATAAGATCAGAAATGAAGAACTGAGAAAAAAGCTAGGAATAGCCCCCGCCATAGAATATATAAGGAAACAACAGATAAAATGGTTTGGCCACGTGACAAGGCAGAAAGAACAAAACACAACACAACGAGCTTTCAACAAACGTTATGAGAACACCAGACCCAGGGGTCGACCACGAAAAAGATGGGTCCATGGAATTTTAGAAGCACTAGAAAACATAACAGCAGCAGAGGCGAACAGAAGAGCAAAAGACCGCAAATTATATCTCCCCTCGACGCTGAAAGACAAATGAGGAAGGAAAGAAGAAGAAGAAGAATATTTAATGAAATGAAAGAAAAGTGAATTTACATCTACTTAACTCCGTTACTTAATCATCATTGCGTTGTGTCACATTTTACAGCCAGCCGCCATATTTGCACCCTTTGTCCGACTTCGTTGCAATATTTAGGACGGCAGTAACCAGCTCGTTGCCTAGCGATAATTTTATTTATTTTGTTTTAATAATTAACAAATAAATATTTGAAAAATCAAATTGCGATTCAATCGTAGACGAACACTCTCTGCTCAGCGGATCGGTGAAAATTGCATGTCTGACTTGTTGTTTTTGGGGGAAGGTATCAGCATCAAGGAATTGTTCTAAGTTAAAACAATTATTAATATTTATAATTAATATTATTAATTATTAATAACAATTAATGAACAAAATTAATTAACATATAATGTTCCAGGAGTGTGAAGTACCATGTGTAATAAGCCATAGACAGATAATAATAAATGAATATTATTATAGAGGAAAGAATGTCCGTCGTGGCAAGGCGCTGTGCCACTGAGTACGGGTTCGATCCTGCTTCGGTCCATATATTGTTCTTTGTTTTTTTTTTCTGTTGTTGATTATTTGTCTTTTTTTTCCAAGTGCTGTAAACATACCTCTTACTCTGAATTGATTCGGTAATAAGCCATGGCTTTGAAAATGAGAACGTAAGTGCCCTTCCTTGCTCTTATAAATGTCTCTAGGCAGTAAAGTCAGGTACCCATTCCTTACTCTCCTTGACCGACTGGAGATGGTCAAGTTGGAATTGAACGGACGTGACTATATCACTAAGCTAAAACGTTACCGTGTCAAATAAACACAAAGTTGTATCCTGCAGTTAAACTTGGAGAGAGACGAGACAAACTACAATGCTTCAGAAAAAAGCCACCACCGAATACACAACAGAAAGTATACAACGATCAATTCGATAGGTAAATATATATATTTTTTACAATTATTATATAAACTATATTTCTTTGCCTATCATGTCGATCTCTGCATATTTCTTTTTACCTGATAAAAGCTTTTTTTTTCTCCGTAACGTTGTAGTTTGTCTGGTCGCTCTACTACTTTAGCTGCACGATACAATGTTATGTTTATTTCACATGTTCTCTGCAGCTCAACTTGCGGCTCAGTATTTAATATTCTATTATTCTAATTGTATATTTGTGTATATCTTCATTAGAACGTTACCACTACGCTACTGGCTCACTGTGGATGATTACATCGTTTAATACTTCATTCACTTATGACATTGTATAGCATGGAAGATTGAGTTTCCCCTTACATAATTCTATCAATAAAATCAATAGCAGTGTTTAGCGCGCTGGTTATCTAAGGAATACTACAAATGGTTAATACTTCTGGTTATGGTTAGTCCAAGTCCCCTGTATCACAGCAAATGATTTAAACTCCATAATTGCTCAACCGCCCGTGCCAGTGGAATCATTCGAATTAACTCATCTCATTCAATGACCCAAAAAAGAAAGGCAGCTGCAGTCCCCATCATAGTATCAACAGCACACGCTAAAAGATTATGGTCAAGCGGCACCGAAAATGAACGCAGCTGAACTGTCCTTCGTCATACGATATAATCGTTCATCGTAGCCAATCGGAATATAGAAACACGATCGTATGAAGAACACAGCTCACGGTGTGCATAGAGCACTAAACTCAGTAGCTACAGCAGCAGGCCGGACTTGGAATATAAGGAAACTGCAACACGGAACACTTATCAGATTGAGCCTCAACGGTTTCTGCTGCTTATCCGACATGTTGACCGGAAGTCCGGTTAATACTGCACTCTTTATGACATTATATATAACAAGTACACAAGGCAAATGGAGACCTTAAACTAAATCAACAGAGGTGTATACGAAAAATGGAAATTCTACACTCAATCAAAAGAGGTATTCACCTACTTCTTCTTTCCTTCCACAATTGCCTTTCAGCGTCGAGGGGAGCTATAATTTGGTGTCTTTTGCCCTTCTTCATCCGCTGTTATATGTTTCCTAGTGTTTCTAATATTCGTCAATCCATTTTTTTCGTGGTCGGCCTTTGGGTCTGGTGTTCTCGCAACGTTCATTGCAGGCTCGTTGTGTTGTGTTTTGATCTTTCTGTCTTGTCACGTGGCCAAGCCAATATGTTTTTTTTTAATATATTCCACAGCAGGGGTTATTCCTAGCTTCTTTTTTTTCAGTTCTTCATTACTGATTTTATCTCTCAGACTGGTTCCTGTCATTCGTCTAAACACATTTAATCTCAGTAGAAGTTATTTTTCTTATTGTTCTTGCATCAAGGGTTCAGGGCTGGCATTGGCAACGCTGGGATGAAGATTGTATTGTGGAGTGCCTGTTTTGCCTCTAGAGTTATTTCCTTGTTGGACAATACTATTAGTAATTGGTAGCTGTCCTATAATTTGACAAGCTTTGTTGCATATTGAGTCTATTTCTGTTGTTTGTGAATTGTCGTTTGTCACTAGACTTCCTAGGTATTTAAATTCCTCTACTTGTTTTTAGTTGTTTGCCGTCTATAGTTATGTTGATATTCTGTTTCTCTTTTACGATACTCATGACTTCTGTTTTGTTGGTGTTGATTTTCATGTTGTATTTGAGCCTGTGCTGTTAAGTCTATTTAATTATTCTTGTAGGTCTTCCATTTTTCCATGTATTAGTGCCTGATCGTCTGTGAATAGAAGCTCATTGATCTCCTCCGTCTCTGTTGGTTGGCTAACCTGCATATAAAGTCCATGTATGTAATAAACAGTAGGGGGAATAGTACACACTCCTGTCTTACACCTGATCTACATAGAATTCTTCACTGTCCTTTCATTGTTGTTACATCGTGCATAAATCGATATGTAAGTTGTTTTTCGATCGTCTTCTAGTAGTCTGCGAGCCCCGATTGCTCAGTGGTTAGTGAACTGGACTATAAAGGACAAGAGGTAGGGTTCGATCCCAACCGACGGCTCCGGTTCCCCCAGCCTTTAAGCGGTACCTGAATTTTTTTTCTGGGAAAGTAAAGCGGCACGGGCGTAATACCGACCACATTACCCAAAAAATCATGTGCCGAAGGTCTGTAAAATGTATGGTCACTAACACCATATTCCTATAAGCCACTTGGCGTGACGGGGCTCTTTACTGCTTTTTTACTTCTAGTAATCTGGTATGATTATTCTTTCTGGATAGTATTTTGTTTCTCGAATGTTCTTCTTGTAAGAGGTGGATAATAAAATTGGAAAATCTACACTCAGTCAAAAGTGACATACAGTCACTTGAAGCCTTATTCAGCCAAGTGAAATACAAATTCGAAATTCTACACAAATTCTCATAGGTGTGGATAAAGTTCTATATTTAATCTTCTTCTTCTTTTTATTTGATCATGGCTCATTCAGATTAAGGACTGCGGGCTCTCTCATGAAGGCAGCTGTTTGTTTCAATGATTCGGTTGTCGCGTATAGTTTCTCTTCCAGAGAGGTGGGTGTGGGTCACATTGCCTTCCTGAGGTCTGGGTAATGGGGGAAATCCTGTAGAACGTGTTTTGTTATCATTTTATCCAAATCTACAGTGGGATTGGCTGGTAGTTTCTATTTTGAGTTTGGTAACATGTGGTTTCTCGTTCTGTTGTTGCCAGAGCTTAGGCGAAGTATGATGACTCTATCCCTCCTTGATAATTGGACGTATCTGTCCCTCTCGTTATACTTTGGGTGTTCTTGTTTCCATTTTTACTTATACTGGCCTTTGATGATGGATTTAGCTTCATCGTATACTTACACAAAAGAGGTGGACAAAACACTTAGAAAATATACACTCAATCCAAAGAGATATATAAGACAAATAGAGACTCTTGCGATACATAGGGCAGGGATGTCTTTACCTGTCGTTATAGGTTTATTATTTTTTGTAAGACACTTTAATATTTTGAAGATGAGTAATCTAAATTTAATAGTTTAATATTTTACAGACTGTGCAAGCTATACGGTCTGAGCTTGACAGTAAAGCAACAGAACAATTAGAGTCTTAAGTAGAGAAATACAATAGAGTTGGATTCGGAGCTGAGTTTAGAATCGGGCTGTACAAATATACAGGTCTATAATATAACCAGAAAATTTCGATTTGCATTCCTTCATTTTGCTACTACCTAACCTCGATTTTATACAAAATTCGCTGTGACTTCATCTCTACAATAAAATGACGACTTCATCTCTACAATAAAATGACGACTTCATCTCTACAATAAAATGACGACTTCATCTCTACAATAAAATGACGACTTCATCTCTATAATAAAATGACGACTTCATCTCTACAATAAAATGACGACTTCATCTCTACAATAAAATGACGACTTCATCTCTACAATAAAATGACGACTTCATCTCTATAATAAAATGACGACTTCATCTCTACAATAAAATGACGACTAGTCTCTATAATAAAATGACGACTTCATCTCTACAATAAAATGACGACTAGTCTCTATATAAAAAATGACGACTTCATCTCTATAATAAAATGACGACTAGTCTCTATAATAAAATGACGACTTCATCTCTACAATAAAATGACGACTAGTCTCTATAATAAAATGACGACTTCATCTCTATAATAAAATGACGACTAGTCTCTATAATAAAATGACGACTTCATCTCTATAATAAAATGACGACTAGTCTCTATAATAAAATGACGACTTCATCTCTATAATAAAATGACGACTAGTATCTATAATAAAATGACGACTAGTCTCTATAATAAAATGACGACTTCATCTCTATAATAAAATGACGACTAGTCTCTATAATAAAATGACGACTTCATCTCTATAATAAAATGACGACTTCATCTCTATAATAAAATGACGACTTCATCTCTATAATAAAATGACGACTTCATCTCTATAATAAAATGACGACTTCATCTCTATAATAAAATGACGACTTCATCTCTATAATAAAATGACGACTTCATCTCTATAATAAAATGACCTCATCTCTATAATAAAATGACCTCATCTCTATAATAAAATGACGACTAGTCTCTATAATAAAATGACGACTTCATCTCTACAATAAAATGACGACTAGTCTCTATAATAAAATGACGACTTCATCTCTACAATAAAATGACGACTAGTCTCTATAATAAAATGACGACTTCATCTCTACAATAAAATGACGACTAGTCTCTATAATAAAATGACGACTTCATCTCTACAATAAAATGACGACTAGTCTCTATAATAAAATGACGACTTCATCTCTATAATAAAATGACGACTAGTATCTATAATAAAATGACGACTAGTCTCTATAATAAAATGACGACTTCATCTCTACAATAAAATGACGACTAGTCTCTATAATAAAATGACGACTTCATCTCTACAATAAAATGACGACTAGTCTCTATAATAAATGACGACTTCATCTCTATAATAAAATGACGACTAGTATCTATAATAAAATGACGACTAGTCTCTATAATAAAATGACGACTTCATCTCTATAATAAAATGACGACTAGTCTCTATAATAAAATGACGGCTTCATCTCTACATAAAATGACGACTAGTCTCTATAATAAAATGACGACTTCATCTCTATAATAAAATGACGACTAGTCTCTATAATAAAATGACGACTTCATCTCTATAATAAAATGACGACTAGTCTCTATAATAAAATGACGACTTCATCTCTATAATAAAATGACGACTAGTATCTATAATAAAATGACGACTAGTCTCTATAATAAAATGACGACTTCATCTCTATAATAAAATGACGACTAGTCTCTATAATAAAATGACGACTTCATCTCTATAATAAAATGACGACTTCATCTCTATAATAAAATGACGACTTCATCTCTATAATAAAATGACGACTTCATCTCTATAATAAAATGACGACTTCATCTCTATAATAAAATGACGACTTCATCTCTATAATAAATGACGACTTCATCTCTATAATAAAATGACGACTTCATCTCTATAATAAAATGACGACTTCATCTCTATAATAAAATGACGACTTCATCTCTATAATAAAATGACGACTAGTATCTATAATAAAATGACGACTAGTCTCTATAATAAAATGACGACTTCATCTCTACAATAAAATGACGACTAGTCTCTATAATAAAATGACGACTTCATCTCTATAATAAAATGACGACTAGTCTCTATAATAAAATGACGACTTCATTTCTACAATAAAATGACGACTAGTCTCTATAATAAAATGACGACTTCATCTCTACAATAAAATGACGACTAGTCTCTATAATAAAATGACGACTTCATCTCTACAATAAAATGACGACTTCATCTCTACAATAAAATGACGACTAGTCTCTATAATAAAATGACGACTTCATCTCTACAATAAAATGACGACTAGTCTCTATAATAAAATGACGACTTCATCTCTACAATAAAATGACGACTAGTCTCTATAATAAAATGACGACTTCATCTCTACAATAAAATGACGACTTCATCTCTACAATAAAATGACGACTAGTCTCTATAATAAAATGACGACTTCATCTCTATAATAAGATGACGACTAGTCTCTATAATAAAATGACGACTTCATCTCTATAATAAAATGACCTCATCTCTATAACACACTGACCTCATCTCTATAACAAAACGACTTCATATCTGTAACACTGACTAAAACTACACTAGATTCTACAGCACAGCTTCCTCTTTAGCCTGAGACTTTGGCTGACTTCACTGCAACGATATGGCAATCTTTGTAAAGATTTCGAGAAAGGGGGTTGCGGCAGATCAGTGGTTAGAGGCCAGGATTGTTGAGGACTAGAAACCGGGTGCTGATCGACGGCGTCTAGATTCACACAGTTTTAAACATGCATCGACGTAGTGTAATATGGACTAGATATGAATATCAAAAAGACTAAAATTATGATCATAAACAAAGCAAATTCTCAAGACCTACAACTAAATATCAAAGTTGAAGGAATACATCTAGAGACAGTCCAGAGCTACAACTACCTGGGACATACTATAACCAATGATGGAAAATGTACAACTGAAATAAATAAAAGAATAGGAATGGCAAAAAGTAATTTCAATGCCATGAAAAATATACTAACATCAACACAAATAACACCAGGGCTAAAACTAAGAATATCAAAATGTTACATCTCTCAATATTCCTGTATGGTGCAGAAACATGGACATTAGACAAGAAAACAGAACAGAAAAATTGAAGCCTTTGAAATGTGGAGTTATAGAAGAATAGGTAGAATTGGATAGAAAGAAAAGAAAACAAACGAGGAAGTTTTAAAACAACTAAAAATGAAAAAAGAACTGCTAAACACAATTAGAGCAAGACAAATGTAATGTTTTGGTCATGTTAAAAGACACAACAGCCTAATAAAAGTAATATTGGAAGGGAAAATACAAGGTAAAAGAGGCAGAGGCAGACCAAGACTAGCATGGACGAGTAACATCAAAAGATGGACAAGTCAGCCTATGGCAATCTGCACCATCAAAGCAAGAGACAGTGAAATGGCGCTCCATGGTAGCCAACCTTCGATGCGGAGACGGCACTCAATGACGATGATGATGACGTAGTGTGGTAGACACTCAAATCAGAAAGACGAAAATGTGTCGATATGAACAAAATAAGGACACAAAGACCAATATTTTTATTTTTTTAATAATAGCCAGGAGTTGATGCTCCACAGACTCACACCATCTAAATGGAACCCTGTCTACGCCCATGATTCCACTAATAATGTTTACTCTTCCAGCGACTAACTGACAGTTTGACTTTGTGTCTTCCAGGTGTCCATCTTTGTCTAGGAAGACGTTCAAATAAATAAACTGACAGTCAAAGCTAACAGCCTGTAGGGAATTCGACACGACACGTCAGACGAGCACGCTGGGTATGTACGCTTGGAGTTTGATAATGTCATTTTCGCGGTGAGAACTACTCTTATACAAATATTGATAAACTGTTCAGTAGATGTGAATATATACAGTGTTAACATGCACACACGGAGAATGGAACTAACCATGCACTCATAATAGAAAAAAAAAGTAACAGAAATTATTGTCTATTCGTGGCAAGGGGAAATAAGGATATACCAAATACAGAAGAATATCGGTAACATCTCTTCTTTCCAAATACAAAGGAGCTTCATATTTCAAACGATCTCAACTTCACACATTCCAGAGTTTGAAAGCTACATTCGGGAAAATGTCGATCCAAAGTTCGAAGGATGCTTCGAATTCAACGTTCGAACTTTGGGGCACGCTGATTATACATAGTTTTATTGATAGGGCTATGATGTGTTTCTACTTGTCTTCTAACCTTCCTTCTTTCCTTGACTGCAACCTCTAATACCTCATTCCAGTAAGGTTTATATCTCGTTCAGCGGCCTCGGGGAATAGACTCGACTCGTTGGCGGACTGCACGAGTTCTCTGATGATATTGTTATATACAATATCGATATGAAAGTCCGTGTTAATATTCTTAATTCTTTAGCTGACTAGACTCTAGTATTTCTTCTCTAGTAGTTTGCTTTGTTACATACAGTTGTATGGAAATCAATGTTTGTTTTATACTTGAAGTTTCTCTTGTGTTGATGATGTCAAGTATAATGGGTCTGTGATCGCTTCCTTTATGGTTGAGAACTGTAAGGGAGCACAAGGGTGGATATCAGCTGACACAAGAGTGAGATCGGGTCTGTTAAGGAATCAATTAGCTCTGTGGAGTAATGTGGATGTGGAGTCACAGTTCTGGAGCTGTGTGGTAGTGTTCGTAAGGTCTTCGATAACTGCTCCATTAGAGTTAACATCACTGTATCCCCATTGTACTAAATACAATTCGAACAAGACAAATGAGATTTTTGGGGCATGTTAAAAGCCACAACAGCCTACTAAAAGTAATCTTGGAAGGAAAAATATATGATAAAAGAGGCATATGCAGATCAAGACTAATGTGGACAAATAACATAAAAAGATGGACAAGTCAGCTTATGACAACCTGCACTATCAAAGCAAGAGACAGAGCGGAATGGTGCTCCATGGTAGCCAACCTTTGATGATGATGATCCCCATTGAGTGGAGTGTCCGTTTATGTCGCCTGCGGTGATCATTCGTTGTATGTCTGTGCTTTGATTATCTGTATCTTAAACGATAAAGATTCGAACTCTATGCATGCTGTTATGGATGCATGTTAAGAATTGAGTTCAGAATGTCTTCAATAAATGTCATATGTTGTGCATCCCCATCATCTCTTGAACTCGTGAGTTTTCTATGCCTTTTATTTTGTGTGTGTTACGACGAAGAGAGGGGAGCTAAAAAGACATTTTCGGAGTTAAAATTAAGAAATTGTGTTCTCTTTTGATTAGACGTAGACCATTGTTGAAGAGAGGCACATTAAAATAATAGTAGTGTTTAGGATCATTGACTTGTTTAATGACAAAGTCATGGCCTTCCTTAGGAATATACAGACATATCGCCAAAACCAGGCTACACTGGAAAGTTTCTTCCACTATAAAAGATGAAAAGTGAACCAGAACTTTATATCGATAGAAGCAGAAGAAAAGAGAGAGAGAGAGAGAGAGAGAGAGAGAGAGAGAGAGAACACTAGAAGTGTAGTTATTGAAGGGAAGCGCCACAATTTCTCTTCCTTTTACCAGACACACAGGACATCACCAATCCTCTCTAAGTTACAATAAATGTAACTTTCACTTTATTACATATTATTTACACCTATTATTTATTGTTCTTTTTCTACGTTAATGTATTCTTTATGGTGTGTAAATGCGTTATTTTTATCTTGAATTTTGTGTAATTTCTTTTTCATGTGCTGACCATATTCCTTGAGACAAAAACGAGACATCGGATGGCAAAAGCGGGACATCGGGTGGCAAAAAACGGGACATCGGGTGGCAAAAGCAGGACATCGGACGGTAAAACCAGGACATCGGACGGTAAAACGTGACATCGAATGGGGAAAAAACGAGACATCGGGTGGCAAAAACGGAATGGAAGGGGTTATGTAATATTCTTTTCAGAAAAAAGTCAGACTATTAAAAAAAATGTTTCATTTCATAACAAATTGAATGTGACCATCACTCTTCGGTGACAGAGCCCATACAAACGTTCAGCCCTACGTAGAGGTGGACTGATATGGTGCTGATAATATCAGCAGGAAAGAGTATCGAACAATTCGACTCCATGGTTATATAAATTACTGGTATCCATCATATTGATAACAGATTATATGTATGATTTACAAGTAAAAAGTAAAGTAAAGAGCCCCGTCACGCCAAGTGGGGTATAGGGAATATGGTGTTAGTGACCATAATTTTTATGGACCTTCGGCACATGATTTTTTGGATAATGTGGTCGGTATTACGCCCGTGCCTCTTTATATTCCAGAAAAATCCGGTACCCATTTAAGGCTGGGTGTACTTGGTAGCGGTCCCTTGTCCTTTGTAGCCCAGTTCACTAACCACTGAGCTATCACGGCTCCATGTATGATGTATGATTGACCAACATTTTTTTTTAAAGGAGATAAAATGTGACATTTCTGTTTGAAACGGACAACGTTGGCATTTTGATTAAAACTATGAGAAAGCAAGGGGAAAAAAATACGGTAACGTTCAGCTCCAACCGTCAGTGTGGTCAGCCAATCATTTGTCTACAGAAATTAGTACTATTTAAAGTCTGGGAACGGATGCATTCCTTTTCCATTATTTCTAATTGAGAAAATGTATTCAAATATCGAATAATTCAGATTTCGAACGCCTTCCCGTTGGGAATTTAATTTTGAAGTACGAGGCAACATTGTAATGTTAAAAACGGTACTAAGAGAGCATCTCTGTCATTTATATTTCTTCTATATAACCTCTGTTGTGCGGAAAAATAATATATACATTTCAAAACATTCAACCACATGGCCAAAACCATCTTAAAGGTCAAGGTGAGAATGTATGGTGTGGAGGCAGGCAAAGGAGAAATGGGTTAATGATATTAAAGACTGGACTCAGAGAAAATCGAACAAATTCATGAACTGACAAACAAAGAAAGAGAATGGAGATTGATTGTGGACAACTCTTCATGTTGGCACCCTGAAGGTTTCCAAAGGAACAAAGGAATCAGACAAGCAGAAATGAGAATAGCTGAATGGAAGATGCTTTGTATGTGTCCGACTTTGAACACATGTCAAAGATAGCAAGGTGATTGCTCATTTAGCAAAAGACTATATTCGTTCTTCATTTTTGTTTATGTACTTTTTAAAATTGATTAACTATTAAAATAAGCACGCGAGATCCCTGCACTCTGGGTAACACCACAAGTACTCGATCTTAACAAGCACCGAACCATATCGAACTCATGACTACTGATTCGCGCTCATTATAAATACGCCTTCAACTTCTCTTGCACGTTTTAATTTCGCATGCCCCATTTTCAGCTACAAATTTCCCACAGCCTGGTGCCGTGGTGGCTATAGGCTAATCAATTACAGTCGCATTCTCAAACAGACATGCAGCCAACGCCTCAAGTATATGCTTCCTATACTTGATTAAAGTTTCAAACGCTGGTATTTTTATGAGGCCAGATTGCTCTATCTTTTATTGTCACGAGCTCATTCTTTCCCTATCATCATCATCATCATCATCAAGTACCGGGCCTACTGGCGTAGGTGATCATGTATCTCCACAACTTTCGATCTCGGCAGCTATTTATCATTTCTGTTGTTGACCTTCTGCCAAGCCATTCTCTTAAGCTGTCTTAATGGCCAAAAAAGATGATTGTTTCTTCCTCATATTGGAAATTAGCTCTCTTTTTGCTTTGACCTCTCTCAGAACATCTTCATTACTCGTCTTAGCTGTACATGGTACTCTCAACATTCTTCTGTAAAACCACATTTCTACAGACTCCAGTTATTTTCTTGTCTGTTGTCCTATTGTCCATGATTAGCATCCATATGTTAAGACTGGCTCTACATAACATTTAAGAACTCTTTTTCTTGTTTCTATTGTCAAAAATGAATTGCATAGTATTTTCCTCATTTTTTGGAAAACTGCTTTTGCCTGAGCCATTCTGCATCTCACCTCTTTTGTACATCTTCCGTCTGAGGTTAACAAAGTTCCCAAATATTTAAATTCATTTACCTGTTTTAATATTGTTCCACTTGTCTTTATTTTGAACTGAGGTAGTGTCTTTTTCTTTGTTTTTACCATTACCTCTGTCTTTTTGCTACTAAGGCTAAGTCCTTTATTTTTGCTTTCTTTCACTATAATGTCCAACATTTCTTGTAACTCATTTTCACTCTTAGCGATTAAGACTGTATCATCAGCATACCTTAGATTATTTATATTATGACCTCCAATTGTTATTCCAGGCATGTCCCTTCTGGATCTTAAAATAATCTCACCATAAATATTAAACAAATCTGGTGACAGCACACAACCTTGTCTAACACCCTGTTTTATTCGTTGAAACATTCCCAATTGGTTTCCAGTTCTTATGGCCGCTGTTTGTTGCCAGTACATGTTCTTTATTATTCTTAGATCTTTGCTGTCTACGTTTATGCTTTCTAAAAGTGTGATTATTTCTTGGTGCTTTACTTTGTCAAATGCCTTGGTGTAATCTATGAAACATAGGTATAGATCTGTTTTCATCTCTATGGCTCTTTCTACTAAAGATCTTATGATATAAATGGCATTAATAAGTTCCATCAATGCCAAATTGGCCAAGACTGATGAACTTATGCCTCAAATATATAACGGCAATTTGTTTCCTTTAAAAAGAAAAAAAAAACATTGCTCAGAGTTTATATTCACACCTGAACTTTACCACGGAGCCTGGGATAGCAGACTAGTCTGGCAAAGAGAGCCAAGACAACCCATTACCCACAAATGCCTTTCTGAAGTCGGATTTATTGGATCGAAATGTAAATGATAACATAATGTATCCAGGTCAATTTAACTTTCTTTTAAGGAGCATCGATGAAGAGAAGTAGTTGGACAAACGCAGAAAGAAGAAGAAAATGAAGAAGAAAAAAAATAATGAAGAAGAACAAGAAAAAGGAAGAGAAGAATGAGGAAAGGAAGAAGAATAAGAAATGTATAATCTAGTACAATCAAAATAATGTACGAATGCAGAGGTTTATTTGAGCAGTCTGTGTCTGGACAGACAAAAGGTGAACGTGCTGTTCGATAACAGAAGCGACCCCACGGCACTCAAGAAAGACGCATAGATACTCATAGATGACGCAACGTATTCACTTAAATGTATAAGATACACCAAGGGAGCGATACGGCTTATGTGCATAGATACCAACTTCAAATGGAAATCATATCAATTAGTTTAATTATGAAGTACATGGATACCGCCTCATTACCTCTATAAAGTGCATGGGAACTTCTTAGTTACAAGAAAAGAATTAAAGTATACAGGTATACTATTTCGAATGTCCCAATTAAGTATACAGTAACCGTCACAGTCTTTTTTTTTAATTAGTGTATGCACATTTTTTTCAGGCTAGAATTTTAAAAAACGTAAAGCAAAAATTATGGTGTGGATAGATAGGGCACACTCTTCGAAATCCAACTACATGCATTAGCAGCAAAGCTCTCTCCTGGAACCCACAGATTAAAAGGAATTAGGGAATATCTAGAAACACTTTGAGACGTAACCGCTAGAGAGAGGTCTCTTAAATGAAATACATCTGGAGAAGAGTATAAGAAAGAACAAAGAACAACAAGACTTGGAGAGCTCTCCGCGATGGCTTGTTCCCCGATAGAGGGTTAAAGTTATAAGATTTACCATAATTAAAGTCTGCATTTTTTTCTTATAAAACACCAGAGGTGAAACATACACACTATATGTACGTTTTTGGGTAATACAACATAAGCGTCTGCATAATTATTCGGCAGCATACGGCCCGTCTAGCTGATTTAATATTATCCACATTTTTATTAAGCAGTTGTTTCAAAAATATCTTTTGCGTTGACTTGTGTTTCAGTTTATATGAAGTGTTAAACTCAAGACCTGCAAATGCAAGTGGGAAATAAATAATTTTTTATTTGGTCATTACAGAAACCAAACACTCAACAATTTCTGTAATGTTTATTCTGTGCTGGTTATTGCAGGAACCTTCGCAACTCCAAAGAGGAACTTCGTCCCTAGAGCAGCTCTATTCAGCTCGTTTTGACTGAAACCCAATCAGTGACAAGGATTGCACACGCTACGTTAATCATGTTATAAGCCCTGCTCAGCCTCCACATGTCCTCGTTAAGAGCAGGTCTGCATGTGCCAGGCCCAGAGAGCTACGCCTAATCCACGATATTAAGTTTTCTTCTTCCTTGCCCTTTTTACTCCTCTTAATGAGCACGTTGCAACTGCTTGCGGCAAGTCACGTTACCGTGTAGCTGTGATTCAAGCAGCAATTTCACTTCTATTAGTTAGTGGTTCCAAACATTTTACAAGAAAATGTCCGATTTGTCCAGAATGTGCATATAAGTGAAATTGAAGTTTAAATGGATAACTTTTTCTCTGATATATACACTGAAGGCTCTTTGATATAAACGAAAGCTGTAAGGCCTTTCTGTCGAAACTATATCGTCAAGATGTATTTTTCTTAAAGTGTAAATACTGATATAAGAAATGTCCTCAAACTCCTATTGGTCGCGAATCCAAAAGATCTCTACGTTATAACTGAAAATTCAACTTGGCCTAAGCTATAACCATAAATGTTAGTTTAGGCTATAACACACTAAACGTTTGTTAGATTAAACTATAACCCACTAAACGTTTGTTAGACTAAGCTATAACCCACCAAACGTTTGTTAAACTAAGCTGTAAACCACTAAACGTTTGTTAGACTAAGCTATAACACACTAAATGTTTGTTAGACTAAGCTATAATTCACTAAATGTTTGTTAGACGAAGCTATAACACACTAAACGTTTGTTAGACGGAGCTATAACACACTAAACGTTTGTTAGACGGAGCTATAACACACTAAATGTTTGTTAGACGGAGCTATAACACACTAAACGTTTGTTAGACTAAGCTATAACCCACTAAACGTTTGTTAGACGGAATTATAACACACTAAATGTTTGTTAGACTAAACTATAATCCACTAAACGTTTGTTAGACGGAGCTATAACACACTAAATATTTGTTAGACGGAGATATAACACACTAAACGTTTGTTAGACTAAGCTATAACCCACTAAACGTTTGTTAGACGGAATTATAACACACTAAATGTTTGTTAGACTAAACTATAATCCACTAAACGTTTGTTAGACGGAGCTATAACACACTAAATGTTTGTTAGACGGAGATATAACACACTAAATGTTTGTTAGACTAAGCTATAATCCACTAAACGTTTGTTAGACGAAGTTACAACACACCAAACGTTTGTTAGACTAAGCTATAACACACTAAACGTTTGTTAGACTAAGTTATAACACACTAAACGTTTGTTAGACTAAACTATAAACCACTACACGTTTGTTAGACTAAGCTATAACCACTAAACGTGTGTTAGACTAAGCTATAACCCACTAAACGAAAGTTAGACTAAGCTATAATCCAATAAACGGTTATTAATTTAAGCTATAACCACTAACGTTAGTTAGTATAATAATCATAAAAAGTTTCTTATTTTAAGCTATAACCGCACAAATTTTAATAGACTAAGCTATAACACTGAATGTTTGTTAGACTAAGCTATAACCACTAAACTAAATAATAAATCATAAAATGGTTTATTATGTTTATGCTATAACCACAAAACGTGTGTTAGTCTAAGCTATAACCTGGGAGCCGCGATAGCTCAGTGGTTAGTGGACTGGACTACAAAGGACAAGAGGTCGAGTTCGATCCTGATCGACGGCTTCCGGGTTCACCCAAACTTTAATGGGTACCAGAATTTTTTATGGAAAGGTAAAGTGGCATGGGCGTAATACCGACCACATTACCCCAAAAATCATGTGTCGAAGGTCTGTACAATTTATGGTCACTAACACTATATTCCCTAAGCGCCACTTGGCGTGACGGGGCTCTTTGCTTTTTTTCTTTACTAAGCTATAACAGAAAACGTGTGTTATTCTAAGCTATAGCCACAAAAGCTAGTTCGTCTAAGCTATAACCCACTAAACGTTTCTTAGCCCAAGCTATGTGCACAAAAAAGCTAAAACAACAAAACTCGGTTCGTCTAAACTGTAGTTATAAAAACGTTTGTTAGTCTAAGCTATAACCACAATGTCTCTACTTCTAAGCAATACCGTATTTTCGTGATCTATGTTATGGGCAGTTAGGCTGTACCCGTTCCCGTCAACTTTCATGGTGTTAATTGTCCCAAGATAAATATTTTTAAGAAACTAATGTTGTCAGACCCGTGTTTCATGACATAACAAATACTGCAGTGTTAATATTATAATTAACTATTAACATAGATCAAGAATGAGACACAAAGAAACAGAAGAAATTAGACAATAAAATTGGACAATAGATAGAAAAATGGTGTTGGCAACACATTTGTAATATAAGACAAGTTACTTCTGCCTATTGATCGACACGTCCTGGATGTGAGCCAAGCCATTTCAAAGGTATCTACTATTCTCTTCTTCTTATTTCTTTCTTCACTTCCTCTTGTACCCGTTCGGATGTCGAGAGAGATACAAAGTTCTGGTTCTCGCACTTTTAGTGTAACGTTCCTTTCATATTGTTTGTCCATCTTACTCTGGGTCTGCTACTTGCTTTTCTCCCTTCTCTTCTTTTCATATATGCTTTGTATGGCAAGGAATCGCTTACAGAAGCATTTGAAATAAGAACAGGAGTAAGGCAGCGATGCCTTCTGTCTCTATTTCTCTTTCTAATTGCCATAGATTTGATTATGAAAATAACTCAAAACAACAGAAATGGAATCCAATGGTGACAGACCAAGCAACTTGATGATTTAGACTTTGCTGATGACATAGCTCTCCTATCGCACAGCCATTAACAGCTGTAGGATAAAATGAGCATATTTGATGAGAGATCACAACAGCTAAGACTGAAAATTAATAGAGATAAGACCAACATTATGACAATTAAAGCAGTTGGCAATAACCAAATAAAATTAGGAGAAATATGTCTACTAGACGTACAATCTTACATATGTCTGGGCAGTAATATAGATAAAGAGAGAGGAACAGAAAATGATATCAAAATAATGATATCAAAAACAAGAGGATCTTTTGTTGCACTGGGAAACATGGAAATCCAAATAAATTAGGTTAAATACAAAAATAACAATTTTCATCTCCAGTGTTAAGTCAGTCCTATTATATGGCTGTGATACATGGAGAACAACAAAATTGACAATCATGAAGATACAGCCTTTCATTAATGGATGCTTACGCTGAATAAATGGATGGAAATGGCAGGACAAAATCACTAACATAGAATTATGGAAATGTACCACTCAAATACCAGTGGATAAAGAGATACAGCGAAAACGATGGTGCTGGATAGGACACACACTGCGGAAGCCAAATGAGAGTATTATACAACAGGCCCTTTTTTGGAATCCCCAGGGGAAAAGACAAAGATGAAGACCAAGAAATTCTTGGAGATGACAGACAGAAGCAGAGATGAAGATGATGGGGAAGACATGGAATAATCTTAAAAGTATGGCAAGAAACAGAACGACATGGAAAGTGTTTGTTGAAGACCTATGCTCCACAGGGATCTGAAAGGTAGAAGAAGATGGCAAGGCTTTCTTTCTTGATAGACAAACAAGATTATTTGTTGTTTTCCTATTGATCTTAGTATTGGTTCCATTGGCTCTTTTCTTATAATGTCATTTCTGATTCTTCGCTTTTTCAAGCGCTTTTCTCTTTTTGCAGAAGCTGAAAATGTAAACTTTAAAGGAATGACTTTGAAGAAGAGGGTTGACAAACTGAAATTGTTCTATTGATCAATTGTTTGACAAATGTAAATATACAAGAGCTTAGAGAGCTTTATTTATCGAGGTTTTACTTTTCATTGGAATGGTTGATAGAGTTGCAAATTTTTTATAGAAAAAAAGTGTCCTGGTTAAATGTATAAATGTTAGTTTGTTTCAACATTTCTGCAAAACTTTAGCTTCCGAGCTATACTTCTTGGTCTACGCTATACTCACAAAAGATTGCTGAATTTAATTATAATTTTAATGTCTTTCTGTCAGTGCGATAGCTATATAAGACTCTCTCGTCTAAGGCTAAGACTTAGACTGTAGTCTAAGTTACACCAATACAAGTTTGTTAGTCTCAGCTAAACCTGCTATAACTGCAAGATCTCCCCGTTCAAATTATACCTCCTCATAAATTTACAAGCGAGTGCTATGATTCTATATATACATATACGGAATCAACGTTATGGTTGTATGCATAAGTTACCATTAATGCTATGCTTGCAATGAATGTTGAGAAACTAAAAGGCAAATATATCTGATCGATGTCAAAGTTTGCCAATTTGAAAACATCTGATCCTTGAGGGGGAAATATCTTTAACTTAAACCTCGTAGAGCACCTAACACATTCAGCAGTTTTAATTCAATCATTCTGTGCAAAAGCAGACACGGTGCTCGCAATGATTGTGATAGAGTTAAAATGAGGCCAGAGCGTAGAGCTAGAAGTTTTAATGAAGTCTACAAATAAAGTCATTATTTTCTAGTGTCTTTAAAAACAGCTCATTCAGTTACCTGAGTGAATGGGTAAGTGAATGAGTGGGTGGTTGGGTGAATGAGTGAGTTGGTGGGTGGGTGAATGAGTGAGTGAGTGAATGAGTGAGTGAGTGAGTGAGTGAGTGAGTGAGTGAGTGAGTGAGTGAGTGAGTGAGTGAGTGAGTGAGTGAGTGAGTGAGTGAGTGAGTGAGTGAGTGAGTGAGTGAGAGATGGAATAAGTAAGTGAGTGAGTGAGAATCTTTATTCAGGGCTGTCATCAGAGCTGCAGTAGGATCTGTGTTCAAGGCTGTTATAAAGAACTCCAGTAGGATCTGTGTTTAGGCTGTTATAAAGAACTCCAGTAGGATCTGTGTTTAAGGCTGTTATAAAGAACTCCAGTAGGATCTGTGTTTAAGGCTGTTATAAAAGAACTCCAGTATGATCTGTGTTAAGGCTGTTATAAAGAACTCCAGTAGGATCTGGGTTTATAGCTGTTATAAAGAACTCCAGTAGGATCTGTGTTCAAGGCTGTTATAAAGAACTCCAGTATGATCTGTGTTTAAGGCTGTTATAAAGAACTCCAGTAGGATCTGTGTTTAAGGCTGTTATAAAGAACTCCAGTAGGATCTGGGTTTAAGGCTGTTATAAAGAACTCCAGTAGGATCTGTGTTTAAGGCTGTTATAAAGAACTCCAGTATGATCTGTGTTTAAGGCTGTTATAAAGAACTCCAGTAGGATCTGGGTTATAGCTGTTATAAAGAACTCCAGTAGGATCTGTGTTCAAGGCTGTTATAAAGAACTCCAGTATGATCTGTGTTAAGGCTGTTATAAAGAACTCCAGTAGGATCTGTGTTTAAGGCTGTTATAAAGAACTCTAGTATGATCTGTGTTCAAGGCTGTTATAAAGAACTCCAGTAGGATCTGGGTTTATAGCTGTTATAAAGAGCTCCAGTAGGATCTGGCTTTATATGTGTTATAAAGAACTCCAGTAGGATCTGTGTTTAAGGCTGTTATAAAGAACTCCAGTAGGATCTGTGTTTAAGGCTGTTATAATGAACTCCAGTATGATCTGTGTTTAAGGCTGTTATAAAGAACTCCAGTAGGATCTGTGTTTAAGGCTGTTATAAAGAACTCCAGTAGGATCTGTGTTCATGGCTGTTATAAAGAACTCCAGTATGATCTGTGTTTAAGGCTGTTATAAAGAACTCCAGTAGGATCTGTGTTCAAAGCTGTCAATAAAGAACTCTAGTATGATCTGTGTTCAAGGCTGTTATAAAGAACTCCAGTAGGATCTGGGTTTATAGCTGTTATAAAGAACTCCAGTAGGATCTGGCTTTATAGCTGTTATAAAGAACTCCAGTATGATCTGTGTTCAAGGCTGTTATAAAGAACTCCAGTAGGATCTGGGTTTATAGCTGTTATAAAGAACTCCAGTAGGATCTGGCTTTATAGCTGTTATAAAGAACTCCAGTATGATCTGTGTTCAAGGCTGTTATAAAGAACTATAGTAGGATCTGTGTTCAAGGCTTTTATAAAGAACTCCAGTAGGATCTTGGTTTATAGCTGTTATAAAGAACTCCAGTGGGATCTGTGTTCAAGGCTGTTATAAAGAACTCCAGTAGGATCTGTGTTCAAGGCTGTTATAAAGAACTCCAGTAGGATCTGTATTCAAGGCTGTTATAAAGAACTCCAGTATGATCTGTGTTCAAGGCTGTTATAAAGAACTCCAGTAGGATCTGTGTTCAAGGCTGTTATAAAGAACTCCAGTAGGATCTGTGTTTAATGCTGTTATAAAGAACTCCAGTAGGATCTGTGTTCAAGGCTGTTATAAAGAACTCCAGTAGGATCTGGGTTATAGCTGTTATAAAGAACTCCAGTAGGATCTGGCTTTATAGCTGTTATAAAGAACTCCAGTATGATCTGTGTTCAAGGCTGTTATAAAGAACTCCAGTATGATCTGTGTTCAAGGCTGTTATAAAGAACTCCAGTAGGATCTGTGTTCAAGGCTGTTATAAAGAACTCCAGTAGGATCTGTGTTCAAGGTTGTCGTAAAGAACTCCAGTAGGATCTGTGTTCAAGGCTGTTATAAAGAACTCCAGTAGGATCTGTGTTCAAGGTTGTCGTAAAGAACTCCAGTAGGATCTGTGTTCAAGGCTGTTATAAAGAACTCCAGTAGGATCTGTGTTCAAGGTTGTCGTAAAGAACTCCAGTAGGATCTGTGTTCAAGGTTGTCGTAAAGAACTCCAGTAGGATCTGTGTTCAAGGCTGTTATAAAGAACCCCAGTAGGATATGTGTTCAATGCTGTTATAAAGAACTCCAGTAGGATCTGTGTTCAAGGCTGTTATAAAGAACTCCAGTATGATCTGTATTCAAGGCTGTTATAAAGAACTCCAGTAGGATCTGTGTTCAAGGCTGTTATAAAGAACTCCAGTAGGATCTGGGTTCAAGGCTGTTATAAAGAACTCCAGTAGGATCTGTGTTCAATGCTGTTATAAAGAACTCCAGTATGATCTGTGTTCAATGCTGTTATAAAGAACTCCAGTATGATCTGTGTTCAAGGCTGTTATAAAGAACTCCAGTAGGATCTGTGTTCAAGGCTGTTATAAAGAACTCCAGTAGGATCTGTGTTCAAGGCTGTTATAAAGAACTCCAGTAGGATCTGTGTTCAAGGCTGTTATAAAGAACTCCAGTAGGATCTGTGTTCAAGGTTGTCGTAAAGAACTCCAGTAGG
This sequence comes from Megaustenia siamemsis, assembly GCA_032433765.1. NCBI lineage: Eukaryota > Metazoa > Mollusca > Gastropoda > Stylommatophora > Ariophantidae > Megaustenia > Megaustenia siamemsis. The sequence goes on from JAVIAB010000051.1 coordinate 113,667,068, forward strand.
AACTGTGTTCAAGGCTGTTATAAAGAACTCCAGTATGATCTGTATTCAAGGCTGTTATAAAGAACTCCAGTATGATCTGTGTTCAAGGCTGTTATAAAGAACTCCAGTATGATCTGTGTTCAAGGCTGTTATAAAGAACTCCAGTATGATCTGTGTTCAAGGCTGTTATAAAGAACTCCAGTATGATCTGTGTTCAAGGCTGTTATAAAGAACTCCAGTATGATCTGTGTTCAAGGCTGTTATAAAGAACTCCAGTAGGATCTGTGTTCAAGGTTGTCGTAAAGAACTCCAGTAGGAACTGTGTTCAAGGCTGTTATAAAGAACTCCAGTATGATCTGTATTCAAGGCTGTTATAAAGAACTCCAGTATGATCTGTGTTCAAGGCTGTTATAAAGAACTCCAGTATGATCTGTGTTCAAGGCTGTTATAAAGAACTCCAGTATGATCTGTGTTCAAGGCTGTTATAAAGAACTCCAGTATGATCTGTGTTCAAGGCTGTTATAAAGAACTCCAGTATGATCTGTATTCAAGGCTGTTATAAAGAACTCCAGTATGATCTGTATTCAAGGCTGTTATAAAGAACTCCAGTATGATCTGTGTTCAAGGCTGTTATAAAGAACTCCAGTAGGATCTGTGTTCAATGCTGTTATAAAGAACTCCAGTAGGAACTGTGTTCAAGGCTGTCATAAAGAGCTCAGTAGGATCTGGGTTATAGCTGTCATAAAGAACTCCAGTAGGATCTGTGATCTCGCCTGTCATAAAGAACTGGAGTAGGATTTGTGTACAGTGCTGTCATAAAGAGCTGGATAGGATCTGTGTTCAGGGCTGTCATAAAGAGCTGAGTAGGATCTGTGTTCAGGGCTGTCATAAAGAGCTGGAGTAGGATCTGTATTCAGGGCTGTCATAAAGAGCTGGAGTAGGATCTGTGTTCAGGACAGACATAAAGAGCTGTATCAGAATCTGTGTTCAGGGCAGACATAAAGAACTGGAGTAGGATCTGTGTTCAGGACAGACATAAAGAGTTGGATCAGAATCTGTATTCAGGGCAGACATAAAGAAATGGATCAGAATCTGTATTCAGGGCAGACATAAAGAGCTGGATCAGAATATGTGTTCAGGACAGACATAAAGAACTGGATCAGAATCTGTATTCAGGGCAGACATAAAGAGCTGGATCAGAATCTGTGTTCAGGGCAGACATAAAGAGTTGGATCAGAATCTGTGTTCAGGACAGACATAAAGAACTGGATCAGAATCTGTGTTCAGGGCAGACATAAAGAGTTGGATCAGAATCTGTGTTCAGGGCAGACATAAAGAGCTGGATCAGAATCTGTGTTCAGGACAGACATAAAGAGCCGGACTGTGTTCAGGGCAGACATAAAGAGACGGACTATGTTCACGGCAGACATAAAGAGCCGGACTGTGTTCAGGGCAGACATAAAGAGCCGGACTGTGTTCAGGGCAGACATGAAGAGCCGGAATGTGTTCAGGGCAGACATAAAGAGCCGGACTGTGTTCAGGGCAGACATAAAGAGCCGGACTGTATTCAGGGCTGTCATAAAGAGCCGGATTGTGTTCACGGCAGACAGAAAGAGCTGGATCAGAATCTGTGTTCAGGGCAGACATAAAGAGACGGACTATGTTCAGGGCGGACATAAAGAGCCGGACTGTGTCAAGGCAGACATAAAGAGCCGGACTATGTTCAGGGCTGTCATAAAGAGTCGGACTGTGTTCAGGGCAGACATAAAGAGCCGAACTGTATTCAGGGCAGACATAAAGAGCCGGACTGTGTTCAGGGAAGGCATAAAGAGCCGGACTGTTTTCAGGGCAGACATAAAGAGCCGGACTGTGTTCAGGGTTATTAGTGGTTGGTGGTGTAGGATTTTATCCTGATAATTTGATTTTGATTAAGACATGACAAGAGTTGTCTTCCTTGAATCTCTTCTGGTATCAGAATCAAAATTACTCATTACATCGTATACACATCGAATATATTCCGGATTATTGTGTAAGTTAATTGCTCTATAACTTCAAAGAACAGCAAGCTAGCTAGTGTATGACCCTACGTACGTTGAAAGTACAGGTCACGAAATGTATGTTCCAGATCGCTGTGACCAGACAAATAAACTAACACAATTGCCGACGTAGCCATTTACTGTGTTAAATATTTATATAACCTTGGAATAAAAGGTTATGGTATTAGTTCTAGTTAAGGTCATGGAAGTATGGTAATGTAACATTGTCTATTGGATGTGGAAATGTAACTTTACAGTATTAAGCGGGAGCATTTGAAGCTGAAAGGCTCTGTTACGTCAGTTAGCAGTTTTGTATCATTTTCTCTGACCACTACTTCGCAGTTTATATTCTATCATGGCAACTATACTTGACAACTATACTTATATATATATATACATGTATATACATATATTTATGTTGTGTGTGTTATTGTGTGTGTGTTGCAGGGTTTCTTCATGCTTCTTTCTGACCTTACTACTTGTTCTTTCTTTGGACACACATATATAACTCATCAATCTTTTTTAGTACAAGTATAAACAAGGTCTTTATTGGTGTTACTTGACATAGCCTATCGGCGATGATGAATTGTCAAATAACGTTTGTGTGTGTCCGTTTCGTATTCATAAAGTTCTATCTGTGGTTATCTATCTATCTTGTTGACCGTATACTCCGTATAGTATTCTTAAGTACATCTGCATGTCTCTTTCTGATAGTGCTGAGGAACTAGTATCTGAATGTGCTCAGTCTGGCCGAGTGTGGCCGAATTGTCTCGAGTCTGGCTGAGTGTAGCTGAGTCTGCCCGAGTGTAGCTAAATGTCTCTCTAGCTACTGCTCCTCGCCCCAAAAGCATTCTGGGCCTCTCCTCTCCTAATCTCCCTAGTTCCCAGGGTCTCGGGGTTAAGTCCAGGTGACCACACCCCCCCGACCACTGATACGGCCTAACCTACGTCTCTTGACCGTCACTATCTCTCTAGCTCCGCCTTTTTTAATTATCTCTAAAGTCTTATTACTTTAGGAGTCCTGTCGAACCTGTCCATCTTCCTAAGTCCGTCCCCTAACAACTAAAACTCGAGGCGATTTCCAATTCAGAGACTCAAAGAGTAATCACTGCTGCACGTAAAGATAACCTGGTCTTTTGATTACGCGGGGCAGTTTAGTTGTCCGCTTTCATCTCAGGTCTTCACTGGACTTCAAGGCGTCTGCCGATATAAGAGTTTCCTAGGAACCAGCGGCCGTGTCGTTGCGTTACGCAACTTTGTCGACCAGAGCAAACATCTGTCTGGCTTTAGGCTGACCACCTGTACGCATTTCACTGGTAATCTTCAAGTTGGTTACGACTCAGCGACTGAGTTGGGTAGACTTAACGTCTCCTTCCTAATCCTCTGAAGAGTGTCTTTTTCTACGCCGCCTAAAACTATCCTACTTCACATCGTCATCGCCTCATTCTTTTATTCTTCTGTCTATCGTCATATTCTTCTATTCTTCCATTATCGCCCATGACTGAGTCACACTATAACATATATCTCCGTCAACATTTCAGTTGAATTGATATATTCATAGATCAATTTAACTCAAAATAAAAACATAGTGTGACTGCTCTCTTTCTACTTCCTTAATGGGCTAACTAATTTCCTTTTTCTCATTGTACATCAATTATTACAACAATTAGAAATACAAATTCAACATCTATAAACTGGAATCTCAAAAGAAAAATCCATCATGTATACAATCATCTTACAACATCGCTCTGCCATGCCACTTTGTTTTGCTTTGAAGCCTCTGACTAACGTGACGTCACTCTGGACCTAGCTTGAATGTAGGCCAGCTAAATTGAGGTCATCGTCTGTTTTGTCTATGTCTAACCCACATTTCTTTCCGTCTATTAATTTAAACTGGTAGGTTCTGTAATTGGTGTTTACATATACAACATTCATAACTCTACAACAATATCATGACATTCAATAAACATCTTTGCGACACAACATGTGTCTCATGTATACAAAACATTTTGTGGAAACATCAATTCTGAAATATTTAAGGCTCGATCGGCCTTCGCACTGTACTCTCTTAATTGCCTAATAAGACGTGTTTAGTCTTTCTTCGGCATCATATCTGTGCCAGTTCTGAAAAAGAAACAAGACCCGTCTACTCTGTTCTCTTATTCTCCCTGAACACGTGCTCTTCTGGCACTGCTAATAAAGTTGTCTGCATAGCAATACGCTTTCTTACAGAATCTCTTAGCCACAGGCTTAATTTACTGGTCAACTCATGTCGGGTCGACAGTCTTCTTATCTGTTCCTTCTCCCCGCATATTCCTAAATTTTAGGCAATTCTCCCCGTCAACATATAATTACATTTTCATAAAATTGTATTTTAAAAAATGTGCATTTCACAACATGTTTCTCCTCAAATCATACACCCCACAGTCTTGGACAAACCGAACATTGAAGCATAGAGTAATCACAAACACATAGCAATCAAAACTATGACTTAAATTTGATACAGAATCTAGTCTGTCTAGACTTCCATCAAAATATCCACAACACACTTCATACACACATGTGTACATCTCACAATGCTGTTCCACACTTGGAATTCCTATATTACTCATAGAATCTCTCCAACTCGGGTCACTGACTCTCTCTTCTTAGTTCCCTATGTTTTTCTCTCCATGAATACTCTATTTTCTGTAAATTCTGAGTTCTCTTAACTTGACTCAAACTTTTTTTAACCGAATGTAAACATGGTTACAACCATTTTGTTTGTTTACTTCAGGTGACTCACTAACATCTTCATACATATAGTTCTGTCTCCTCATTAAGGCAACAGTACATTTACAGACTCATACTCATCATTCAGTGCACATCGACATTATACATATTAAATTCGTCTAAAAGTTAGTAGACTCTTACACATTATTAGTTACAACATCCACAAGTAAAATAATTACAATTCTTAATATGGATGTTTCTCGCGATTTCTTTTCTTGGCATGTTCCAGATAATCATTCATCCTTCCCATTCTTTGGCATAAAAAGGATCTGTTTTCACTCGTTCATCACACCGCCTTCTTCCTTCTTGAATTATCTTGTCTCGCTCTGGGGTTCCAAGTGGCCAGAACGCCACTCCTGAACCTGAAGAACTATCAACATTAGCTTCTTGTCTCTCATAGACATCAACTGTAGCTACTTGCTTCTTTATCCTTCCTTTTGTTGCGCTACTCTTTTCTACATCTGGTCTTCGATTGACCTCTTTCTTAATCTCAGATTTCTTTCGCCTTAGAGACGCTACCTCTTCCTCTAAGTCAGACTTCTCACGTATTAGGTTCCTTACCTGGTCATCTGCTTCTGATTTCTCCTTTCTTAAACTTACAACTAAATCCTTGGACTCTTTGACTTCACCTAAAAGTTGGCTATTCTGTGCTTTCATCTCATCAACTTCTCGACTCATACATACACTGTGTCTGTCAGTCTCAGCCTTTGTTCTTCAAGTGCTTCCAGCTCTTTAATTCTTGTTTTTAGACACTTGTTTTTGCACTCTAGCCTATCTACTGTGTCTTTCAGCTCTAATAGCATCAACTCATCTCTTTCACTTCTCTTTTCCATAATTCTTATCTCGGCATCTTTTCTTGAAATCACATCTTCTAGGATGTTTGTAGCCACACAGGCGTCTCTAAATTGTTTCTTCACCTCCCTCGTTTGTGTATTTTATCGTTATGTTTAGTTTGTCTCTAACCTCTACAGTCTGTGTTTGTGCACTGCTTACCGTGTCACTAATACTTCTCTATCAGTACCTTCTGTTTGTGTAGCACTGTCGATCATTCTGTTCTCAGTCTCTTCTAATTCCTTCTCCTTTCTGATTAATTTGTATTGTTTCAGGCTAGACAGCCTGTTGGTCTTGATGTTTGGGCCGTTTGATTTGGACCACTTGGTCGTTCTCGCATCCACGTGCTTGGTTGCGCGCTTCTCTTTGACTCCAGAGGGATCTTGCCAACCACGCCTGGGTGTTGGGTTAACATGATGTGTCCACAAGTTTGATTTACCATTCACTTTATTCATTTCAATCCTGTCTACACTATTTATTTCATAGCTCTTACGTCCAGCAGTTTGTCTTTTGTCATTCCATCTCCACCTAGATTCCTGGGGTGCTAATCTTCTTCCGTGAACATGCCTTGTTTCCCTTCTCACTGCATATACTTCTTTACTCAATTCACTTAGTCGTCCCTTATTTCTCCATCTAATACTCGCTTGATTAACTTCCCTAGGCTTTTCTGCTATTTTTCTTTATTAAACCATTCACTGATGGTTGGGCTTTCTTCAGGTAGGTTTAAATTCAATTTCTTCATGAACCCGATTTCTTTAATAGAGATATTAATCGCTTCATCTAGCGTCTCAGGGTTCAGCCTCGCTAAGTGTAGTTTTAGATCTGTGGATATTAGTCCATCTATAAAAGTCTCTATTAATTGTCTACCAAAACTGTCAGTATCTAAACCAGATTCCTCTGCTAGCTCTAAAAGTCTATTACTGTAAGCAGTTATTGTCTCCCCTCTTTCTTGTTTAAACTTCCTCAAAAGTATGAAAGCAGTGTAGGCATCTCCTACAGCAGCATACCTAGTTTTTAATTCTATCTTGAGGGACTTCCATGTGCTTGAAGGTTCATTCTTTAGCCTTCTCTGGATGAAGTCAGATACTTCGCCTCTACTTGTTTTAAAAGCTATTAATTTCTTGTCTTCCTCATTTATAGGAAAAATGAGAGCATACTTTTCAATTTCTGCCATCCATTGTCTGAACATGGATGGGTCGCCAGAGTAATTTGAGATACTGGCACTCATTTCTTGCTGTCTAAAACTATTTTCTAAACCGGTGATGACTCTACTAATTTCTTGCAGGGTCTGCAAAGTGGGAGTCATGCCTCTCTTCATCTTGATAATTAATTAATTAATTATAAATTAAGTATAAATTAACACACAAGTTATTTAGATCAGTCAAAGAATTTCTACTTTCTTCCACTAACACTCAAGAAAAAACTTATTTACTTCACACAACCTTGTTACAACATATCATATGCATCTCTAAAATATATAAGAAAAATCCAACTTACATGCTTCTGAAGTCCATGGAATACCTAACACACTTATGTAACATCCTAACAACTACACAATAATATACTAATTTAAAACAATAATTAACTACTTAGTCTTCTTTCAGGTTCTCAATGTGGACATCATTTTCACATTTTGTTCTCTCTGTCTATTTCACTTTTACTTCTTTCCTTACAGGAAGTTCTACTTTATGAATATGAATGTTCACTTCTATGATATAGCTCGGGGAAAGATCACTGCGGGTTGGCACTTCTAGTCGCTTCTTCGGGATTTTAAGATAAACAGGTGTAGTCTCACAAACAGGCAGCCATTCTTACGCTGGACTTCGATGTACTATTTTGGACACAGATGGCTAGGCTTGATTAACTTCTGTAGTTCGCTGGTGTGTTGTACACAAACACATTACTAGGCTCAACTTCATGGGTACTTGCAAATTATGAGTACGGCACTCGTTGCTGGAAGTACTTCTTGGTTATACTGGAAGTACGTAGGTGGACGTCTTGGTTAATTAAGAGAAAATTCTTACTCTTTTTTTTTTCTCTCCAGGTCCTTTCTAAAGAATAGAATCCTGCGTCACGGCAACAGAAAGTAATGGGATGTTGCAGGGTTTCTTTCAAACTTCTTTCTGACCTTACTACTTGTTCTTTCTTTGGACACACATATATAACTCATCAATCTTTTTTAGTACAAGTATAAACAAGGTCTTTATTGGTGTACTTGACATAGCCTATCGGCGATGATGAATTGTCAAATAACGTTTGTGTGTGTCCGTTTCGTATTCATAAAGTTCTATCTGTGGTTATCTATCTATCTTGTTGACCGTATACTCCGTATAGTATTCTTAAGTACATCTGCATGTCTCTTCTGATAGTGCTGAGGAACTAGTATCTGAATGTGCTCAGTCTGGCCGAGTGTGGCCGAATTGTCTCGAGTCTGGCTGAGTGTAGCTGAGTCTGCCCGAGTGTAGCTAAATGTCTCTCTAGCTACTGCTCCTCGCCCCAAAAGCATTCTGGGCCTCTCCTCTCCTAATCTCCCTAGTTCCCAGGGTCTCGGGGTTTAAGTCCCAGGTGACCACACCCCCCCGACCACTGATACGGCCTAACCTACGTCTCTTGACCGTCACTATCTCTCTAGCTCCGCCTTTTTTTAATTATCTCTAAAGTCTTATTACTTTAGGAGTCCTGTCGAACCTGTCCATCTTCCTAAGTCCGTCCCCTAACAACTAAAACTCGAGGCGATTTCCAATTCAGAGACTCAAAGAGTAATCACTGCTGCACGTAAAGATAACCTGGTCTTTTGATTACGCGGGGCAGTTTAGTTGTCCGCTTTCATCTCAGGTCTTCACTGGACTTCAAGGCGTCTGCCGATATAAGAGTTTCCTAGGAACCAGCGGCCGTGTCGTTGCGTTACGCAACTTTGTCGACCAGAGCAAACATCTGTCTGGCTTTAGGCTGACCACCTGTACGCATTTCACTGGTAATCTTCAAGTTGGTTACGACTCAGCGACTGAGTTGGGTAGACTTAACGTCTCCTTCCTAATCCTCTGAAGAGTGTCTTTTTCTACGCCGCCTAAAACTATCCTACTTCACATCGTCATCGCCTCATTCTTTATTCTTCTGTCTATCGTCATATTCTTCTATTCTTCCATTATCGCCCATGACTGAGTCACACTATAACATGTGTATATATATATATATATATATATATATATATATATGTCAACACAATGTCCAACCTGACCGCTCACACTGTTCTATTGAACGTGTTGCGTTCTGTAAAAATGGCGTGTAGCACAAAATGGACACTTCCGGGTCGTCGTGATAGCCGTTACGGGCAGCATAACCTCCATGCACCTCCCGCCAATTCCGGCGTAGACTTCATCATTAGTGATCGTGCCCCAAGAATCGCTGCCCCGACAAATGAAGTCAGGTCTCCACTTCGGTGAAACAGTCGATCCGACCGCAGTCCAGCTGGTAACAAATATGCAGTCGAACACAGATCACACATCTCGTCCCAAAGCAAAGCTAAAACCTGCCCCACTACAATCCACAGCCAGTTGACAGCAGCACTATCTAAACGAGTAAACAAAAGACAGAAAATTACAGAGCATGGTAAAAATTGAAACAAATTACACATTTGAAAATAAAATTAAGTCAAAGATAGAAGATTTTTTTTAATGCTGCACTGATAATAAAAAAAAAAACTAGGTTAAATACAAAAATATAAATGTTTACCACCAATGTTAAATCAGATCTATTATATGGACGTGAATCATGGAGAACAACAAAATTGTCAGTCACGAAGATACAGGCATTCATTAATGTATGCTTGCGCAGAATAAAAGGATGAAAATGACAGGATAAAAATAGTAACATAAAATTATGGGAAATTATCGCAATAGCTCAGTGGTTAGTGAGCTGGACTACAAAGACAAGAGGACAGGTTCGATCCTGATGGACGGCTTCCGGGTTCACCCAGCCTTAAATTAGTACCGGATTTTTTTTGGGGGGGGAAGAAGGAAAAGCGGCACAAGCGTTATACCGATCACATTACCCCAAAAATTATGTGCGGAAGGTCTATAAAAATTATGGCCACTAACACCATATTTCCTACACCTCACTTGGCCTAACGGGGCTCTTTACTTTTTCTTTTCTTTTTTAACTAAGAAAATACCAGAGGGCAGATACAACAGGCACAATGACAGAGCACACACTGTGCAAGACAAATGTCAGTGTTAATGAAAGGCCTTTTGTTATAATCCTCAGGGGAGGAGACACAGTGGAAGGTCAAAATGTACATGGAGAAGACGTGTGAAAGCAGTGATGGCAAAGACATGGAGCGATCTTAAGAGAGTGGCACCAAACAAAACTGTTTAGAAAGTGTTTGTCCGGGGTCTGCCTTTCACAGTGAGTTGAATAGAAGTAGGAGAAGGAGAAGGAGATAGGTCAAGGAGGGCAGGTGAAATAAACTTATCTTGTTCATTCTGTTACCAGAACAGGCCAGGTGGTGTCAACTTGCCTTGTTCACTCTGTTACCAGAACAGGCCAGGTGGTGTCAATTTGCCTTGTTCACTCTGTTACCAGAACAGGCCAGGTGGTATAAACTTATCTTGTTCATTCTGTTACCAGAACAGGCCAGGTGGTGTAAACTTACCTTGTTCACTCTGTTACCAGAACAGGCCAGGTTGTATAAACTTATCTTGTTCATTCTGTTACCAGAACAGGCCAGGTGGTATAAACTTATCTTGTTCATTCTGTTACCAGAACAGGCCAGGTGGTGTAAACTTACCTTGTTCACTCTGTTACCAGAACAGGCCAGGTGGTATAAACTTACCTTGCTCATTCTGTTACGGAACAGACCAGGTGGTATAAACTTACCTTGCTCATTCTGTTACGGAACAGACCAGGTGATATAAACTTACCTTGTTCATTCTGTTACAGAACAGGCCAGGTGGTATAAACTTACCTTGCTCATTCTGTTACGGAACAGACCAGGTGGTATAAACTTACCTTGTTCATTCTGTTACAGAACAGGTCAGGTGGTATAAACTTACCTTGTTCATTCTGTTACCAGAGCATTCCAGGTAGTATAAACTTACCTTGTTCATTCTGTTATCAGAACAGGCCAGGTGGTATAAACTTACCTTGTTCATTCTGTTACCAGAACAGGCCAGGTGGTATAAACTTACCTTGTTCATTCTGTTACCAGAACAAGCCAGGTGGTATAAACTTACCTTGTTCATTCTGTTACCCGAATAGCAAATCAAATCAAGATTAGAGATCATCGTAAACTAAACCAAGTCATGAGTTTGGAAAAAAATATCGCTATTAAAAGGACAAAATTAGACGTGTATAAATATGCAATTAAATAAGTTGATAGTGATCTCTCCTGGAAGTAAAATTGTAAGATCAAGCTAATAATTGCAAACCTATTGTTGTTTTTTAAGAACGTATTTGCCAATTAAATGATTGAACCAACCATGGTTGTACAACTGGGGAGAACGTTATCTTGTTCATTTACTTCTGATGAATTTGAGGTATTGCAGTGAACATTTATTTAAATAAAGACTCAGGTGTACTTTCGCTATCTGGCATATCAGACGCATATCCCTTGCTATGTACATCACAGGTGAGATATGTTGTTGCCATGTCAGCTCAAAGTCCACCAATTAATGTAGGAATAGACAAAGAGTTTCAATGATGCGGTAAAGCTGGTAGGCAAAGAGCGAGTTAAACAAATAAAGTGTATTGTGGGAGTTTTACTGAGAGAACGGTACAAAAAAAAAAAAATGACGTTTCAGAAACAAAACAAAACGAAATACGAACAATAGAAAAAATCTAGCTGCATCATGGAATTTATATATATATATATATATATACCCAATATTTGTGAGACCTAGCCTTAATTTGGGTACCGGATATTTTATGGAATGTAAATAGGCACGGACGTAATACCGATAACATTACGTCTAACACAATCTGCCGACAATCTGCAGAAACAAATAAAATGGGTGCTAGCATCGTATCCCCTATATGCCATTTGGCGTGACGCGGCTCTATAGTTTACTTTTACCTCCATTGGACTAGTCCTAATCCTGTTTCACAAGACAGTGACGTGGTCAGTATCTGTCACTACTTTCCCCTTTTTATTTCGTGGTCAGTGTCATTCTCAGTCACTCACTTGACATGGGAGGACTAGGATCCTTCTGTCAGCTAAGTTTCTGTTTATATATTGTGTTACTTTCTATGATGTAACTACATCTTAGCTTATTTTTATTTTTGGGGGCCTCGGTAGCCTAGATGGGAAAGCCACATGACTGGACTACCGACGTTCAGACGACCAGTGTTCGATTCCCGCTGGAAGCAGTGTGAATTGTACTCAAGGTTGGAAAAAAAAATACCACCACGGTCGACCCATCCGTTTGGCAGAAATGGGTATTAGTGTAATTACCCTGGGAAGGTGAGGAATGTCGTCTCGCATCGTGAGTTTCGGTGCATGAAGCGACACTATCCAGAAATCTCCGAACATTTATGGATAGGCGGCCGAGCACATATGGGTGGAAACTCGCGTGCTAAGACGCCGGTTCAAGTCTCGTACTTCACCTTTACCTTTGATTTTGTTTTGTTCTGTGTGTTTTGTTTTGTTTTGCTTTGTTTGTTTTTGTTTCTGAGGAGTCCGTATGTGTAGCAGGTACATCATTGTTCTTTCTTTGTACCGTTCTTTCAGTAAAGCAGTCACAATACACTTTATTTGTTTACATACTCCTTCTCTGTCAATGAATCTATTATATGGTAAACTGCAAAAAGACAGAAGACAGCATGTTGAACAAGAGAAACGACTCAGTGTCATAAATAGATCGTTAAACTACTCAAATCTTAATCATTATGCTCAAAGAACATTGTTGACCATTTCTAAGCGTGACGTAAGCAAAATTGTTGCATGTAATTCAAATTTAACCAAAAAATAATACATCTTCACTTCGTAAGTGAGCCACGATAGCTCAGTGGTTAGTGAACTGGACTACAAAGGACAAGGAGTAGGGTTCGATCCCAACCGACAGCTCGGGTTCACCCAGCCTTAAACGGGTACCGGATTTTTTCTGGGAAAGGAAAGCAGCACGGCGTAATACTGACCACATTACCCAAAAATCATGTGCTGAAGGTCTGTAAAATATAGGGTCACTAACACCATATTTTCCTATACGCCACTTGGCGTGACGGGGGGTACTTTACTTTTTTACACTTCGTAAGTCCAGTTTCAAAACATCATTTACCATACAGGCCAGTACTCAACGCATTCACGTCCCCTTTGCAACAACTACTTCACAATTCGCATTTGCCTTATCAGTCATATCTCAGTGGTTAGGGAAATGGACTACAAGTGGACAAGAGGTAGGGTTCGATCCCAACCGACGGCACCGGTTCACCCAGCTTTAATGGGTACCGGATTTTTTTATGGGAAAGTAAAGCTGCACGGGCGTAATATCGACTACATTACCCCAAAAATCATGTGCCGAAGGTCTGTAAAATGTATGGTCACTAACACCATATTCCCGATACGCCACTTGGCGTGACGGGAGTACTTTACTTTACATTTTCATCAGCCATCTCCGAGCCCACTCTAAGAGTGAGCGATGACAGCATGGACTTCACCGACGTCGGCGGACGAATACAAACAACAACATTGAGATAGACATCGCCAAACTTCGTAGTTAGTTCTCTTTCACCACCCTTCACACAAAGCTCATGAAGGATCATTGTGCTTTCCCCTCTTCCAAGAACTGAATCTTTAGATTAACGTTCGAGTGTACAAACTCATGAAGGCATCAAGGTAAATGCTCATAACCTTTTACTTTGTCAGCTGTCGTCTATCCTTTGTAGGATAATATCTTAGCAAGTTATTTGCACAAAGAGCATCTCCTGGACAGAAGTAAACAGAAGCGCTCGATAATATCACGCTGGAATGACTCTTGAAAGAGTGTCAACTCGCTTCAACTGTCTTAATAGTAACGGCTCTATTAATAACGTTGAAAAGCTTTCAGTGGCCCGTTCTACTCATCAAAAAGAAGATAATACAAAGATTTCAACATGAATGGAAGTAAAATATAGAAAAACTATTTCTCACCACTCAAATACAAGACTGATGGAAACGCATGGCGGCCTCTGCAAGTGAAATCTTCCCAATGGTGTCCTTCCTCGCAAATTACGCTCGGAGCGGATGTTGATTATCACTGAACATAACGAAGCCCCGGGCTATATGAAGCGTTCTGACAAGCCACTGAAGGCTTTTGTGATATCGTAGCCGTCCTATTTGCCGGCAATTAGCAAGCAGAGGGAGGTCTTGTTCTGTTTGAGATTTCTTCAAAGTTCCGTACAACAGGGACAAACCAAACTGCAGCTGAGGCGTGAATCTTGTGTCAAGTAATGCGGATCTTGAACAGATGACAGGTCACCGAGGAAAGGTAACCTTCCTGCTATGGCTTAAGATTGGGCATAGTGAATGTGCGCTGGCTTCACGATAAGATTTAGCGTCGGTTCGAGTCCGAACGGACGTGTCACAGTTGTCCTAGTCGTTGATATGGTAGACAGGTAGAAGTCAAATAACAGATGAAACACTACCCACCTCACACACATTTGTTACGGACAAATGGAGTTAAATAATATTTTTCTTCCACATTTGAATAAAAATTTGCATAACATAGTCTCTATCTAATATAGTCTCCTATCATCTACCTATAGTCCCGTTTTAATCTAACTTGTTTCCATTAATTAGAATACAAAATTGTCTTCGTTTTTCTATTTTTCTTAGTCACATATCGACAGAATAATCAGAGGTTAATTCTCCCAGTGGTGTGTCGTACGACAAGAGCAAAGTTGTTCACTTCCAGTTGAAGCTAAAGACGCAAACATCGCAACTTACTGTAAACTACAATACATTGCATTTACGCCAGTTTTGTGTCAATTCAAAGAATGAGAACGAGAGGAGTAATCGTCGGATGAACGAAGCAACCGCAGCATCAGCAGCAGCAACAGCAGCAACAGCAGCAGTAACAGCAGTAGCAATAGTAGTAGTAGTTGTAAGAGTAGAAGTAGTAGTAGTAGTTGTCGACTTTGATTAGACTGGCAAAAGCTAACCTGGCTTTATTTATCCTTTGTTAATATCTTCATTGGATCTCCCATCTGGTGTTACAAAGATTCACAGGCATACGAACGTGATCACAGAGCTACAACCTCCTGCCGTTTTGTTTGCTCTTGGTTTTTTTTTGTTTTGTTTGTTTGCTTGGTTGCTGTTTTTTTTTTTTGACTGGTGTCAGGTTCTTTAAATTTAGTACTATGACTTGCGTCTTTTTATGGTTAAGTGTGTGTGTGAGTGTCTGTCGCTGTCTGTGCGTGTATGTGTGTCTGTTCTTTAAATGTAGGGTTATAACTTGTGCCTTTGTTGTGATTATTTTTTTTACCAGTACTTGTTTACTGTGTGCAAACTATCTGATTTGTTTATCTGGGTGTGTTGGAAGGGGTAGCTCGCTGGCAGCTCTGACACCAAGTGTGGCCTTACTCTGGACATCGCCAAGTTTGTATTTTATTCCTTAAGAGAAGAGGAGAATGAGTGGGACAATTATATAAATGCTGAGAGACTGAGAAGTCTAAATGTGGAAAAAAGATCTGATCGTACAGGAATACTTATTGAGAAACGCAGATGTATCTACAATCAACAACGTACAGGAACAATCAGTCTGTATACACTCCAAGAAATGTTTGGAAAAGTCGGCGGGGCGGGTATGGGGATGCCCTACGGCAGTGAAGCTGACTCCACGAAGAGAGAAGGATTGTGTGTTAAAGCCAGTCTGTATCAATAACAAAGGTACAAACTAGCGACAACATTGGACAAATGACCTCTATTCTCCGATCCTATATGTTCCCTTATCTCACAGTTAAACCCTTGACATGAGGTAAAAGCTGTAAAGATAGTTTATTTTTTACAAGTACTGTATATCATCCAACCTGAGAGACAATCCTAACATGGACGAGTAACATCAAAAGATGGACAAATCAGCCTACGACAATCTGCACCATCAAAGCAAGAGACAGACCAGAATGGCGCTCCATGGTAGCCAACCTTCGTTTGCGGAGACGGCACTCGATGACGATGATGAGAGACAATCATGTTTTCATCCATTATAACTTCTGTATATCATCTAGCCTGCGAGACAAACATGTTTTCATCCATTATAACTACTGTATATCATCTAACCTGAGAGACAAACATGTTTTCATCCATTATAACTACTGTATATCATCTAGCCTGCGAGACAAACATGTTTTAATCCATTATAACTACTGTATATCATCTAGCCTGCGAGACAAACATGTTTTCATCCATTATAACTACTGTATATCATCTAACCTGAGAGACAAACATGTTTTCATCCATTATAACTACTATGATAGTAAATGATCATGGTCAGTTATTTAACGAAATGTTCCATGCGTTGTTGCTGACATGGTCTGTTATTTAACGAAATGTTCCATGCGTTGTTGCTGACATGGTCTGTTATTTAACGAAATGTTCAATGCGCTGTTGCTGACATGGTCTGTTATTTAACGAAATGTTCCATGCGTTGTTGCTGACATGGTCTGTTATTTAACGAAATGTTCCATGCGTTGTTTCTGACATGGTGTGTGTAGATTTCTGAATATCACTAAATGTGTAGCTTGAATTCTTATTCTGTTTGAATTGGTTTAGTGAATCTCAGATTCCATTGAGTATTCTTTTCCTATGCCGTTCATTTTTCTTTGTAGCCTGATGATTTCATACATTGTGCTCTTGTTGCACGTTGGCTGGGTTTCATTTACAAAAATATTTGATCTTGTTGCGCGTTGGCTAGGTTTCATTTACAAATATATTTGATCTTGTTGCACGTTGGCTGGGTTTCATTTACAAATATATTTGATCTTGTTGCACGTTGGCTGGGTTTCATTTACAAATATATTTGATCTTGTTGCACGTTGGCTAGGTTTCATTTACAAATATATTTGATCCTGTTGCACGTTGGCTGGGTTTTATTTACAAATATATTTGATCTTGTTGCGCGTTGGCTGGGTTTCATCTACAAATATATTTGTTCTTGTTGCACGTTAGCTGGGCTTCATTTACAAATATATTTCACTGATCAAGAAAATGAGGCTGTAAGAATGAGGATTAGCGTGTCACTCTCAGAACTTTGCGATGAAACATAAAAGTATAAGAGGGAGCCGCGATAGCTCAGTAGTTAGTGAATTGGACTACAAAGGACAAGAGGTAGGGTTCGATCCCTAAGGACGGCTTCCGGGTTCACCCAGCCTTTAATGGGTACCGGATTTTTTTCTCGGAAAGTAAAGCAGCACGGGCGTAATACCGACCACATTACCCCAAAAATCATGTGCTGAAGGTCTGTAAAATATAGGGTCACTAACACTAACACCATATTCCCTATGCGCCACTTGATGTGACGGGGGTACTTTACTTTACTATATATGTAAAATCAATTAGACTATGAACAAATGATAACTGTGTAAATGTTTTGGGGGAAATTGGGGGGGGGGGGGGGGGTGGGGGATGCTAACAAATCACAGCCCTCTATAATTAAAAAAAACGTCAATCGACAATTGACGTCAGAGCCAAACTCTCTTTCTAAGACATTAAAAAGAAAGATTTTAAATTGTGAGATGAGATGTTTGAAATAGATACATTCATATCACAGGAAAAGGCGTAATAATGAGAAATAACGCAATAAGTCAAATGTATTTGGGCCAGGTCAGACATCAAACACATAAAGAAACAGGTCACAAGTGTTGTTGTTGTTTGGGTTTTTTTTTACATTCTTGGGCATTAATCTTAAAATGTTGAACGAAAAAGTTGATCAACTCAAGTTTGGTGACATTCCATACAGCTTGTCCAGGTATGATGCTGATAATGGCGTCAAAATCTTCCCTGCTATGTGGTAGTACCGGTTTAATGAAGAGAGATGTCAAATATTTGTGTTCTCCCTTTACATTATTGATGTAAAACTGTAGTATTTCTGTGCTTATGTTCGTCTAACCAGGAGGATTTCCTGACATCTTTATAATGCTTAGACTTTGATATAATGTTATGTAATCACAATAAGGGAGGTAATTTTCTTATTTCTCGAATTAAAGGGACACAACCTTTTCAAACAATATGCTTCAGGTCAAGATTTTTTTTTTTTCATTTTAAAAAGACATGGCCACAGAATTATTGCGACACTAAGCTATACAAATGTAGACAACCCAGCAAGAGTAAAAGTTCTACAGAAGGCATGTAATTGTTGAACAGCTATCAATTTCATATTTGGTGACTTCAAAAGTTATAGTTAATGACAGAGTACACATGTTTAATATAAAACGCTTTCGTTTTAATATATGATGCCATAATTGCTAGAACCCAGGAGCAACATAGGAAGAATATGTTTGACCATTGAGAAGTATCACATACCTATAAGGTCGCTCTAGATACCTTGTGGCGAGCCAGAGACTTGGAAGTAAACAGTTGCTCCTCTCTCGACAAGGCATTGCGTTTCTTGGAAAACATTTAGGGAAAGTTAACTTACGATGTCTATTCAAAAGGGCAATAACTATTCCAAGCTTCGAAATCGAGTTTGAAGATGTATCAGAAGGAGAACATCCATAGTATAGGTACGATTGTTGCCATATTCTCGAGACAGCATGCTCCCAAGATTATGTATCTTATTAAAACGTGCTAGAGTCCACAAATTGATGTCACCATCGAGCACATTGACAAAGAAATGTTTCTGTGGTAGAGTCCACAAATTGATAGCACCATCGAGCACATTGACAAAGAAATATTTCTGTGGTAGAGTCCACAAATTGATGTCACCATCGAGCACATTGACAAAGAAATGTTTCTGTGGTAGAGTCCACAAATTGATGTCACCATCGAGCACATTGACAAAGAAATTTCTGTGCTAGAGTCCACAAATGATGTCACCATCGAGCACATTGACAAAGAAATGTTTCTGTGGTAGAGTCCACAAATTGATAGCACCATCGAGCACATTGACAAAGAAATATTTCTGTGGTAGAGTCCACAAATTGATGTCACCATCGAGCACATTGACAAAGAAATGTTTCTGTGGTAGAGTCCACAAATTGATGTCACCATCGAGCACATTGACAAAGAAATGTTTCTGTGCTAGAGTCCACAAATTGATGTCACCATCGAGCACATTGACAAAGAAATGTTTCTGTGGTAGAGTCCACAAATTGATGTCACCATCGAGCACATTGACAAAGAAATGTTTCTGTGGTAGAGTCCACAAATTGATGTCACCATCGAGCACATTGACAAAGAAATGTTTCTGTGGTAGAGTCCACAAATTGATGTCACCATCGAGCACATTGACAAAGAAATGTTTCTGTGGTAGAGTCCACAAATTGATGTCACCGTCGAGCACATTGCCAAAGAAATGTTTCTGTGGTAGAGTCCACAAATTAATGTCACCATCGAGCACATTGACAAAGAAAATGCTAAAAGCACGACACAATGGCTGCCCTGCATTACAAAAATAGGACACCGTTTTAAAAAAAATCGTCAAATACATCACTGCGGACTCAGAGACAAGTGTTTACCCCATAAAAAACGCCACAGACTAGTATACTTTCTATATAAGAAAGCACCAATATCCCCCACTATGTTATTATCAGACTAGTGGAGTTGGTGATTTTGAAGAACAAAGTGTGGGTAACGCTACCAGGGAGTAGAACGGCCTATCATTTTGTGGATGTGATACCAACTGGGTAAGTCAATGGCCCACGTAAAGCAAGAGGTCGCCTTGAGAACAAGAAAAAAGCGCACCCGCCATAACAATGGAGAAAACAGCAGCTCTCTTGTGCCTCTTGCAAAAAGTACAAATCCCTCATTCAGTTCGAAAAATGTAAAAGGCTACCAGATCAAAATTCAAACATTTCAAAGTTAAAAAATGATAGACTCCTAAGGAAGAGTCCAAATCATCCTTAGAGGGAAACCTTCACATACCGTGAAGATGTATTACAACCAAACAAAGATTTGTGCAAAGCTCTCACACCCAAGTTAGGGTCCAACCGTGTCCATGATTCGCATCCATATGTTAAGATTGGCTCTACATAACATTAAGAGCTCTTTTTCTTGTTTCTATTGTCGAAAATGGATTGCATAGTATCTTCCTCATTTTTGGAAAGCTGCTTTTGCCTGAGCCATTCTGCATCTTACCTCTTTTGTACATCTTCCGTCTGAGGTTAACAAAGTTCCAAAATATTTAAATTCATTTACCTGTTTTAATATTGTTGCACTTGTCTTTATTTTGCACTGAGGTGATGTCTTTTTCTTTGTTGTTACCATTACCTCTGTCTTTTTGCTTTTAAGCCTGAGTCCTTTATTTTTGCTTTCTTTCACTATAATGTCCAACATTTCTTGTAGCTAATTTCACTCTTAGCGATTAAGACTGTATCATCAGCATACCTTAGATTATTTATATTATGACCTCCAATTGTTATTCCAGCTATGTCCTTTATGGATCTTAAAATAATCTCACTATAAATATTAAACAAATCTGGTGACAGCACACAACCTTGTCTAACACCCTGTTTTATTGGTTGAAACATTCCCAATTGGTTTCCAGTTCTTATGGCCGCTGTTTGTTGCCAGTACATGTTCTTTATTATTCTTAGATCTTTGCTGTCTACGCTTATGCTTTCTAAAATTTTGATTATTTCTTAATGCTTTACTTTGTCAAATGCCTTGGTGTAATCTATGAAACATAGGTATATATCTGTTTTCACCTATATGGCTCTTTCTACTAAAGATCTTATGATATAAATGGCATTGTTTTTTTCATTTATCGCTAACAAAACCACACTGTTCATCGCTAATTTCTGGACTGATTTTGTTTCGCACTCTTCGCATGATGATTCTTAGTAATATCTTAGTCATATGACTCATAAGCCTTATTGTGCGATGATCATCGCATTCAATCGCACCAGATTTCTTTGGTAGGGCTATGAATATTGATTTGAGCATGTCGTCTGGTATATAGGCCTATCCGCTATTGTAGATATCATTCAATATTTTTGTTATTATTTCTTTTCCTAAATCACCCATGGCTTCAATCTCTTCTTTAGTCATATTTAAAAAAAAACTAAGAATAGCAAAATGTTACATTTTCTCAATATACCTGTATGGTACAGAAACATGGACATTAGACCAGAAAACAGAACAGAAGAACATGTAGAATTGGATGGAAAGAAAAGAAAACAAACGATGACGTTTTAAAACAACTAAAAATTAAAAGAGAACTACTAAACACAATTAGAACAAGACAAATGAAATATTTTGGGCATGTTAAAAGACACAACAGCCTAATAAAAGTAATATTGGAAGGGAAAATACAAGGTAAAAGAGGCAGAGGCAGACCAAGACTAGCATGGACGAGTAATATCAAAAGATGGACAAGTCAACCTATGCCAATCTGCACCATCAAAGCAAAAGACAGTGGAATGGCTCTCCATGGTAACCAACCTTCCGTGCGGAGACCGCACTCAATGTTGATGATGATGATGATGAGGATGGTGATGATGATGATGGCGATGGTTGTTTCTTCTATATGTTCATTACCTCTGTGTTTTTTTAACTGTTCTGACTGAGACCTTTCGTGTTGCATCATCATCATCATCGTGTGCCTTCTCCGCAACGAAGGTTGGCTACCATGGATCGCCATTCTACTCTGTTTCTTGCTTTGATGGTGCAGGCTGACATAGATTGACTTGTCCATCTTTGATGTTACTCGTCCATGTTAGTCTTGGTCTGCCTCTGCCTCTTTTGCCTTTTATTTTTCCTTCCAATATTACTTTTAGTAGGCTGTTGTGTCTTTAACATGCCCCTAAAATTTAATTTGTCTTGTCTTAAATGTGTTCAGCAGTTCTCTTTTTATTTTCAGTTGTTTTAAAACTTCATCGTTTGTTATCTTTTGTTTCCATCCAACTCTACCTATTCTTCTATAAATCCACATTTCAAAGGCTTCAATTTTCTGTTCTGTTTTCTTGTCTAATGTCCATGTTTCTGCACCATACAGGAATATTGAGAAGATGTAACATTTTGCCATTCTTAGTTTCAGCCCTGCTGATATTTGTTTTGTTGTTAGTATAATTTTCATGACATTAAAATTACTTTTTGCCATACCTATTCTTTTGTTTATTTCAGTTTTGCATTTCCCATCACTGGTTATAGTATGTCCTAGGTAGTTGTAACTCTGGACTGTCTCCAGATGTGTTCCCTCAACTGTGATATTTAATTGTAGGTCTTGAGAATTTTCTTTGTTTATGATCATAGTTTTAGTCTTTTTGATATTCATTTCTAGTCCATATTTTTTGCTTGTTATGTTTATCACAAGAATTTCTCTCCATGGCTTTCTTTGGATTGTTACGTGATGAGGCTCCAATCTCTTTCACGGTGGTCTGCCATTTTCGCCTTCGTGTTGCATACTTTCATTATTATGTATTCATTTCTTGTAGTTAATTTTCCATCTATGCTATGGAGACTGTACCATCCGCAAATTGCAGATTGTTTATATTTTGACCGTAGACTTTAATTTCTCTTTTGTCTACAATTAAAGTCATAATATTTTTTCACTGTAAAGTGAGAACAAATGTGGTCAGATAACGCAATCTTTTCTGTCTCCTTGTTTTATGCATGGATGTTGGTTATAGCCCCCGTACAACGATTGCCATCTAAACTATCTATATAGTCATGTTTAAGGTCGCCTATTTCATTGTCGTGTCACTGACCTTATTTGATGCACTATTATATGAGAGCTGAAAGCATCTACCATCGGCCACAAAACATACTGCACAATTAGGTCTACCCAAAGAAAATTATAAATTATACTCAGCCCAATAGAGAATATAAATATATTGCGTGGGGATGACACTAGCTAAGATTAATGCCAACTAGAAAAGCGAATATTTGCATTGACGAATCTGACCTCTGGACCATGGACGAACATCTCGAATTTCTCGTCATCCAAATATTTTTTTTTTTTTTTGGTTTAGATATATTTTTATTTTATTTCCTATTTTTTTTTTTTTTTTTTTGTGAGATGGGATAAGGTTATCTAACTCACTTCTTGATGACACCCGGGACGAACACCAATACCAGGGTACTCCTCAGGAAAAAAAAACAGTAAGTAACCCATGCAATGAATAATTTAACAAAAGAATATTTGTGCATGTGTGCATAAAAGAGAGTGTGTGTTTGTAATTTGACGCGAAGTGATAAAAGCGTTTTGGAAATTGGAGAGAATAATTGAGGTCAGATATGAAGAAGATTGAAAAGTGACAAGTGGAGAAAGGGTGATAGAAAGAGATAATCTCTATCTTCAAAATAATGTTGTGCTCCCAATGACATTAAAACAACAACTCCACAAGAACAATACAATTCCCATCTGCCCCATAGTTGTTTTAGAGGAGTGTGCGATAATATCACCGCCTCACTCCACCGGCCAGACATGTTCAGTACACGAGTGGTCCTTCCTCGGCTGAGTCCAGTCCGGGACACTTAATGTCATTTTCTGATGTTCAATTTCCCATTATTTGAAGATAATCAAGTCGACACAACCAGAGCTTTTAGAAGACATAAAGAACAAGGGAAATTGGAACTAGTCATAGACTGGTGATGTGGCATCCAAGAAGAAAGAAGTGAGCATTCAGAACAAAATCAGTTCACAAATCAATTTCCTCAAACACTGAAGCACAAACTATTCACGACTCATCTTATAATTTTCTCAAATAGATTCATTTCTTTGTTCACTTAAGCCTTTTTTGTGTTAACTTCTTTGGATGTTATTTGTAGTAAAGGATGTAACTATAGCCCGTATAGTTTTGGGATGGTGAAGGAGTCATGAAGGTAAATCATTGTTCGTTATTGTTGGAGTTAATATCACAACACTGCAGACAAAACATACGTTTTCAGCCACTTTGAATAGATGCTGTGCTTGCACACTGGTGCTTCCAGCAGCTCACATGGTTATGCACTATATATCCATTTAGATCACCATTTCTACCACTTTAACGTTGTGTTCCGAAATGCTGCAAATTAAAACTTATCAACAGTCGTTTTGTAACACTCAATCACTAAGAATCTTTATTTATTCTTCTCATTTCCAAAATCCTTGGGGTCGTTGGGGCACTGCTAACAGACTTTATCACCTTCTCCATTAATCTCCATTTTCGGTCATTCTTTGGAACTCTGCTAAGTCGAAGCCTGTCTATTCTATGATATTATCTTCTCATCTCTATCTCAACATCTTCTTCTTCCTCTTTCACATATCCCAGCTATATGGTCTTTGCCAGGCAAGATGATCCGATGATAGAGATACATGGTCAAACCATTTCATTTCGCGTTTCTTCACATTAGTCAAAAGGTCATCAGGTGCTCCAGTCGCTTGTTGTATCTTTTTACGAACTTTTTTTCATTCGTGGTACAATCTACAAGAGATGCTAACAACATTACTATAACATTTCATCTCCATAACTTGTATTTTATTATATTCAGGTCTGAGTAAGGGTCCATGTTTCACAAGCGTATAGAACAACTGCTGTACTAGCAAGGGTAGGCAGCATCCTCATTTAGAGCCTGGAGCGATGTTCCTATATTTTCAAATAGGTTTTAACCTTGCAATGTCTGTTGTAATTTGCGTTATTCTAGCCGATATTCAGATTTCCAGGCTTCGTCTTGGCAATCCATCCTAAGTAATTAAATGTGTCCGCTATTTCAAGTTTGTGTCCGTTTATTTTTTATTTATTTTTTTTTTTTTGCTACCAATGTCCTTAGGGATATTGATCATCATACTAATTTCTTTTCAACATTGATATCCTTACCATATGCACAAGATGTTTTATCTAGTCGTTGTATCAGGTTCGTTAGTTCTTGCTCTGTCCCTGTTAAATCATCGATGTCGTCAGCAAACCTCAGGTTATTAATAGTTCTGCCACCAATGTTGACGCTAATTTCGTGGTTTTCTAAAGCTTCTATAATTATGTGTGGTTTTTTTTTCAAGAAGATGTTGAATATTGTAGAAGAGAGTAAGCAGTCTTGTCGAACACACACTGTAGTTCTGATTCGCCTCTGTTCCCGTTAAGACTACGTTTGTAGTCTTGCCATTTATAACACAAACTATAGTGAAGTTGTAACCAACATCCTCACCGTCGCCAATAGGAACTTTGTTTTCTACTAAATGCCACTAGACGTGTAAGGTTACTTACTTTTTGTCACTCTGTGACCAAGGAATACATGATGCCGAAGAAGAAGATAAAAAGCAGAAAGATGAAAAGAGGAATAAAGAAAATAAGGAGGAGGAGAAAAGAAAGAAAAAGAAAAAAAAGAAGAGGGGGGGAGAAAAAAAAGAAGACGAAGAAGAAGTAGAAGACGGGGAATAATAGAAGAAGAAGAAGAAGACGAAGAAGAAGTAGAAGAAGAGGAAGAAGAAGAAGAGGAAGAAGAAGAAGAGGAAGAGAAGAGAAGAAGAAGAAATAAAAAGAAAGATAGAATGAAGAAGAAGGAGAGAAAGAAATAATGACAAAAAATGTCTAGATTTATTTTGTTTCCCTAGGCCTCAATAGTTACCTCACTGTTTTCACTTTCTTTCTCATTTAACTCTGAAAACCTCTTAGATGTCAGTCACGATCACTCATCGTCACTCACTCAATTTTCATGTTTTCATACTCCGTCTTTCATCCCCCTTCTCTGTTTTCCCTCCCATCTGCGACATCATTGTGATCAGCCAGCTCCTGCAGCAGCCTATAATTGGCGTCTTTGGCTAAGCTGGTTCTGGACGTGACGTCAGGGAATCTCCACCAGCGCTGGAAAGGCTTGCCGCTGTCAGCAAATACACTTATGCGACACGACCAAGACGCCCGGGCAGGTGCTGCATGCAAACATAATTAAATATAAGAGACCTCTGGCCAATGAGCACAGGGAAGCAGTCAAATGGAGTTTGAGCAGAACCATGACTCACGCATTTCTAATTGATTCATTCTCGTCGTCTAGTTTTCTATCCTCTCGGGGTCTGACCTCTCGATTTGCCACGTTCAAATGCAAAGGGTCTCCAAACTCTGACCCAAAGCTCTTTCCTGCCCGCTACATTACAGCTTATACAATATTCCTACAAACATAAAGGTGCTCCTGTAACACTGCAGTAGTAGGACGTGATCTCGCTTCACAGAATTCGTTTTCTTCTTCTTCTTCTTCTTCTTCTTTCCTTCCTCATCTGCCTTTCAGCGTCGAGGAGAGATATAATTAGCGGTCTTTTGCTCTTCTGTTCGCCTCTGCTGCTGTTATGCTTCCTAGTGCTTCTTAATATTCCATCGATCCATCTTTTTCGTGGTCGACCTTTGGGTCTGGTGTTCTCACAACTTTTGTTGAAGGCTCGTTGTGTTGTATTTTGATCTTTCTGCCTTGTCACGTGGCCAAACCATTTTATCTGTTGTTTCCTTTTATATTATATGGCGGGGGCTATTCCTAGCTTTTTTTCTCAGTTCTTCATTTCTGATCTTATCTCTCAGACTGTTTCCTGTCATTCGTCTAACACATTTCATCTCAGTAGAGGTTATTTTTCTTATTGTTCTTGCATCTAGGGTCCAGGTATGGCATTGGTAGCACACGTTGGGATGAAGATTGTATTGCATAGTGCTCGTTTTGCCTCCAGAGTTATTTCCTTGTTGGACAGAATTAGTAACATGTACAAATGTTGAGACAAGGCCAGAGCAAGTGATTAGAATCCCTATTGGACACTCGGCATCGACCTAAGTCAAATAAATGGTTTGTAGTTCATTAAAATTTAGGAAAACACAACAACAATTAATTCAAGTAATGTCCCATTGCTTCCAAGTGTGGTGGATTAGGTGAAATGATAACGCTTCACAGCATTAAACAGTAACCAGAAATAATAAGGGATCCATGCCTCCATGCGTATGGAGAATATCGTGTTTGTGCAAATATTTGTCAGTGACCAGTGACATTTTATCGATGATGTGGTCGACATCACGACAGGCCGCCATACTTTCCCTGAAAAATCAAGTACCAATTTTAAAGTTTGATGAACTTAAACCCATCGTTTCGAACCGACCTTTATCCCAAGTAGTTCACTGAGCGGCTTCCAATGAATACCACATATAACTACCATTATCTAGCTCTACAATCCATTAATCCTTTATGCAACATGATTGGCTGAAGCTCGGCCGTAAAGAAATAAACTCATTACCTTTGGATCCTGAGCTAATGTTACATCACTTATAATGAATGGACCACATATACCAAAGTAAAGTAAAATACATTACTAAACGGATTAAAGTGGCTGAATAAAAGAGCAGACGTTGAGTTCCAACTGAAAACCAAAATCCCAGTCATCTCTGCCTTGCTGTAAAAGGTCATATGAGATGTGGAGGGTACACTTTGCTCATACACGTTGAAGCAGTTGTCTACATCCAGATCAGCATGAACAAAATATCGACCAATAGACAGTAGACACGCTTCAGACTCTCCCAATGTGTCGCTACGAGAACTCTTAACTTTCATGTCACCTCCTGTGAACCATGCACAGGACCACCTAATATGACTCTGTAACATTCGGTATTGACCCGCTTCATTTAAAAGTGCCAGACTATGAGACACAAGAGAAAATCTCTGTCTGAAAGGTTAGAACATTCAATACCCTGTATTACCAGCTCTTATCATACCCGTGACATTGTTTTTTATGCCAAAATTGTATTCAACAATCAACTTCGTACACACACACAAAAGCGACTACTTAAAGCTGCAGTTACACCTCTTGCGATGAACTGTTATAGTAATAACAAAAATGTCGGCAAACAGACAATAAAAGACTATTGTTACCCTCACTTGGTAAGTTTGAAGACCCTTGTTCGTATGAAATGTAATAACAGATAATTCAGTGTTTCATTACAGTTTACGCCCCTGGTGATGCAAATAGGCGTGACACTTGAGAATATAAAAGTTTTGATTGTTACAATGCGTTAATAATGTCGAGTAATGATAGCGATGTGGTCAGGTTGAAGAGGTTTTGTCGTGATACGTTCCGCCTTTCAGTTGAGAAAATGGTGACAGGTACGGCGAGTATTGAAAGAGATAAGGACTTTTCCGTTTCCAAGATGGCGGATCTAGTCCACGTCCTCCCGATTGCTGCAGAAAATGCACCCAGGTCCTGATTATTTTGGATCTTCATTGCACTTTTTCTGCGTAAAAGTCAAATGATGATATTTTGATACTCTGTGTCGCTAAAGCGGGTCGTAGGTCACAACAATCCGTTTTGACGAATCAAGTGTTGTGAGTGAGACATTCCTCCGTCTAGACTAATCTGTGCTTTACGTCACATTAGTGCTGTTCAAGACCGTTATTGGGATTCTTTGACGCAATTATTTCCAGTTACACATTAATGTAAACTACTTCGTCAGTCGCAGTTTTTGTCTCTTGGGGAAGTTGCTTCGTGTTTTGTTCGTCGTAGACTACTTACACTTGAGTAATCAGACATAAGTCTAAAGGTATCGAGATTACGAGTTTGGCGACATTGTGGCTACGTCATCGTATTGGTTCGCCTAAACCGGCCGTGCGCAATCTTACGGTCTGCTGTTTGATGTGCAACAAGATAATTTGATGACTGACTGTGTGTCTATACTTCGAATTGGAGTCATCACGATGGCCTAACATCATCAAGTGCTACGATGATCATCATTTTCAAGAGGACGTGACTTACCGGTATAAGGGATAGGCGGCGGGAACAAATGAAGGCTATGCATGAATGTGTTCCTTGTTGCAGTTTCCTCATATTACAAGTCCAATGTCTGTGTTAGTCACCTCTAGTGACTCGGGCAGATGGTGCTCGTAAACCTGGGAACCGACCATCTAAGGCAGAATCCCCCGACAGAAAGATCAACTGCTGCCTTGCAGGAAGATTGGGACAATCAAAGGCTAAGGAAAGCAAAAACCTGAAAAAATGCTGGCTGAAATCGGATGCACTGGCCACTGGCGCAGAACACAGTGCAACGTATTAACGGGTGTTCATTCAGAGTGGATCTGACAGACTCTAATTGTGATGTTCTGTCTGTGGGGGTGATCAACACACTTAGCCTGACAGCTGACTTCATATGAGAGTCTGGAATCCTTACTCTGATTGAGTCCTGAACGCAGAGAGAGAGAGAGAGAGAAAGAGATAAAACGTGAAATATGAGTCATTGTGTGGTCTTGACAGCTGGACTTGTCATAATATCCACTTAGAACTGTAGCCGTCATAACCTTGAAAACCTTTAAATATTTCTCTTGTTCTAATAAATAGAACAGTCACCGATTGTACTAGCACTTTGCACAATACCATTTTGACCAGCCCATGAGATTGATTACAAATACTATACATTCGGGTCCTTGGAATGAAAAATAAAACGACACGACACTACCTATCTTATCACCTCCTGCGACTGCACTGGGAATGCTGTATTTATTCTCAAGCCATTTAGACCCCTTCTGTTGATATTACTATCCATTAAAGAAATAACACTAGCGGCAAAACGTCGCTTTATAACGCAATCTTCATCACAACGTTGTGTTATCAATGCCAGCTAGACGCTAGGTTTCAGAACAATTGTAAAAAATAACATCTACTGAATAACTAAATGTGTTAGATACACGACAGGAATAACATGGGAGATACGATCAGAAATGAAGAGAACTGTGGGAGGAAAGCTAGTAACCATTCCCGCTATTGAATAAATAAAGAAATATCAAACAAACAAATGGTTTAGCCACGTGGTAAGACAGAAAGTCTCCACATGACAATACAACGAGCCTCCAGTAAACGTTACGAGAACACCACTCAAGGGTCTACCGCGAAAAGAAAAGACGAATGGATGGAATAATATACACACTAGAAAACATACAGCAAGAGAGGCCAACAGAGGAGGCAAATGGGGAAGGAAAGATGACAAAGAAGATACGCACTCTACAAAGAAGATACGCACTCTAGCAATTCAGCAGTAGAAAGTGAATTAAGGATTGTACCATCATCATGTAAAAGACAACAAACAAACAAAATAAACGGTTTGTCTGGAACTCTTCTAAACTGAAACTACAAACCTACAGCACTAAATCTGAACAGATTTGAAGAGGATTTATGTGCATACAAATACAAGACAATAAACTAAATAAGGTTCATTACAGCTAAAGGTGTTTTATTCTTGGTGCGAGCTAATCCTTGTTTGTTGTTTTTTATTAACACTGACATAAATTTCGCTACTTCTATTTCAGCTTTATTGCTAAGAAACACGAAGTGCTGTGGTTCTATTTAATGCAGGGGAAGTAATAGAACAGATCACTGCCCTTTGCTCTTTAATGATCACATAAAGAAGCCGACAACAAATTGTCTTGAACCGAGAATAGAATGGGCCAGGGAAAAATATGTGTCACAGCCGTGTTTACTTTGTTAAGTCACGAGAGTTACACGCTTAACAGCTTGCAGGGTGTGGGAGTGGGTTAGGCCAATGTTCGATGAACTGGAACAAGCAAGATGGCGTGGAGTTCCAGGAGGTTGCGGAGTTACCGCCATTACCAAGTCTCCACTTGTCTGGAAGCTAATCAATATTTGTCCCAGGAAATGGAACAGCCGAATGCTCTCTGCTCAATTATAAGTGACGAATCGGGGCAAACTAAACCTTTCTTGAAGTAGAGTGATTACAATGTCCGCAGAGAAGATGTTATATAACTTTTTTTTTAAAAGCATGTTCTTTTTTTTAAAATAAAAAATGAAAGATCTACTTCTTTGTATTCACTAAATGGTTTTTGCAATTAGCGTGTTGCATCATCACATCATCATCATCATCATCATCATCATCATCACATCATCATCCATCATCATCATCATCATCCTCATCTCATCATTTTTCCACATCTTGCGTTGTAAACAATCCTTTTCTTTCATGGCTATCCTGTGTTATTTACAAACATCTTAAATGTACTGGAACTTATTATTCAAACTCTAACAAAAAGGTACCAGAATAGTGTACGGATTTCACAGCACGCACTAAATTTCTAAGAAGTTATTTTTTTTTATATATATATATATAATTTGACTTTCAACAGCATTAGATAATATACTAATTATTTCTTAAATTAATGGCGCTACATGGTCGCCACCTTCGTTGCGGAACGGCACTCGATGATGATTTCTTAAATGTACTTTTGCCATGGTTTCCTCTATCTCTGCTACCTTCCAGCGTCGACAGAAAATGGAGTGTTCTATCAATGCTCTGTAGGTCTCCAGCATCGCTGTTTTACAAAAAATACACCTTCTAATTCTACTTTAACACATCGTTCAGTTACTTGTTAGCGTTGCAACTCTCCGAGAGAAGCTCAAATGTGGTGATCGTGTTACATGCACCAATGATTTGATTCATCGTTACTAGTGTCACATCGTTGATGTTACTCCAGCTACATTCGTTTATATTCTCGTTTCGGATTCTGTCTCTCCTTGTTGAAAAAAATCACGTCACTCTAATACTCCATCTTTCCTGTTTACATTTCATCATCTCCGCAACTTGTATACTTCATCTCTAATGCAATTCTTTCACTCTTTCTTTCTCCCCTCTCCCAACGTTTCCACTATTCTTACACTCAAACCGTTTCCGATATCCTTATACTTCCTCTTTCCTATAATTCTTATATTCCTTCCTTTTCTCAATTCTAACACTCCATATTTTCCGTTAGGCTTACACTCCTTCTTCCCTGCTATTCTTACACTCCATGTATCTCGCAATTCTTACATTTCCCTCTTTCATCAACTCTTACTTTCCCTCTTGCACACAACTCATACTTCCCTCTTTCTCGCAACTCCTATACTCATTTTTTCCAACTGTTCTTACACTCCCTCTTTCTTGTCTCTTACATTTCCGTCTTTCACGCTATCCTTACATCCCATCTTTCCTGAGATTTGTAATCCCACCTTCCCCCACAGAGCTTAAACCACATTTCCGCAGCTCTTATGTCCCATTTTTCCTTGCTTATCTCATCTTTCCAGGCGGCACGACATATATAATTAACTGTGGAGTACATAAAACATAAAACAGATATGCAGTATAGACTATTAGATGTATATGCAGGCGAGACTCATGTTTCTATTTTCTTCACTTTAACTGAACTTACTGACATGTTTATTTCTCTCATTCATGAAGATGACGGCCTCTCTTATGCCGACGGAAAAACCGAAGCGTTTATATGAAACAATTTATGCAAAACTGTTAATTAAGAGAGAGATTGGCAGGAGAAAGCGAAAGAGGATGAGAGAGAGAGGCGGGGGAGGGGAGAAGGCATTCCATTAAACGTGGAAAAGAGGGGGACTGGTTGGTTTCAAGGCAAGACCCCGGTCTCGAGACAGAGAGGTTGTGGGTTCAAATCCCGACTGGACCAGTTGAATTTTATTTATGATATCTCTCTGCGGCAACCACCCCTGGTTTCAGCAGCGAGACCCGCATGAAACGTCCATTACTCATCGACTGGAAAAAATATGAGCACCTCCGAAGTCGGAGTTATTTGCCTGTACGGTGAGGGACATCTGTGCACATGGCTGCTTGGGGAGGGGGGGGGGGGGGGACGGATTAACGCGCAAAATTCAGTTCTTAGTAGGGACTTCGTCAGAGGTGAAAGCTGGCGAACAAAAAAAAAAAAAAAAAAAAAAAAAAACGTGGAAAGTGAACGGAAAAAATATCAGGTGTACAATCCAGTGAAATTGTAATATACTCAGGGAAAGACGATGGGGATGATAAAAGGCAAGAAGAAGTAGAGAATTGATCTTTCCACCACTGATGCAAACTGTAACACTTTGACCAATATATTTCCCCCCCCCCCCCCCCGGGCCAAATCACTTTTCTTTTTTAACATTTTTGTTTTTCCTGCAAACACCGCCCCCCCCCCCCCCCCCCCCCCCCGCCATATCACTTTTCTTTTTTTAACATTATTCTTTTTCCTGCAAATCCCCACCATTAAAAACCACACATAAACACACTTTTTTGTTGTATTATTTTCCAGAGTTGACATGTTGTCTTTTGTCACACTCAACTGTTCAATCTTTAGAAGCTTCTCCCTTAAATCGGTCTTCTGGTGTTATGTTAGCTCTACGTTCCCTTACAAGTGAGAGGGTAAGAAGGGAGAGATAGAGATCATGAGATGTGCAGACTGTGAAACAATAACGAAAGTCTGTTAAGTATACCGATGTGTGACGTTTGACATCTGTTGAAACATAATATTAACTGTGACATTCTCTTGTGGCGCGTGTGTCTTGTCTTAATTGCTCTAGGCACGCCAAACTGGGAGGCTAATGGTAGACTTCCGCTCACACTGGAGTCTCATCACTTACTGTATCCGTCCTCTGTGCCCCTTTCGCCTGGTCACGTACCCAGACACGTCAACTGTACGACTTGACGTTTATACTCTAAATACCACAGTATTTACAACAATAGATTCACCTTATTTTTTTAACTGCTCCCCCGCCCCTTTTCCCAGAAGAATGATGAGGAGATGCATTTTTATCAATTCTGTGCGCACTTTTTCTTCCCTAACAACATACAGTTACACCTGTTTTAAAAAAAAAAAAGACAATGAAAGATCATTTTCACTGCCCTTGGCGTATAGGGAATTGTCATATTGAGAGGGGGGATGGGGGTATATAATAATAATAGGAAATAATAATAATAATAATAGAAATAATAATAATAATATAATAATAATAATAGGAAATAATAATAATAATAATAGGAAATAATAATAATAATAATAATAATAGGAAATAATAATAATAATAGGAAATAATAATAATAATAGGAAATAATAATAATAATAGGAAATAATAATAATAATAATAGGAATAATATATAATAATAGGAAATAATAATAATAATAGGAAATAATAATAATAATAGGAAATAATAATAATAGTAAGTAAAAAAGTAAATTACCCCCGTCACGCCAAGTGGCGTATAGGGAATATGGTTGTTAGTGACCATAAACTTTACAGACCTTCGCACATGATTTTTTGGAGTAATGTGGTCGGTATTACGCCCGTGCCACTTTACTTCCCCAGAAAAAAATCCGGTACCCATTTAAATTAAGAATGGCAAAATATTACATCTTCTCAGATGGTGCAGAAACATGGACATTAGACAAGAAAACAGAACAGAACATTGAAGCCTTTGAAATGTGGATTTATAGAAGAATAGGTAGAATTGGATGGAAAGAAAAGAAAACAAACGATGAAGTTTTAAAACAACTGAAAATAAAAAGAGAACTACTAAATACAATTAAGGCAGGGCAAATGAAATTTTTGGGGCACACTAAAAGACACAACAGCCTACTAAAAGTAATATTGGAAGGAAAAATACAAGGTAAAAGAGGCAGAGGCAGACCAAGACTAACATGGGCGAGTAACATCAAAAGATGGTCAAGTCAATCTATGACAGCCTGCACCATCAAAGCAAGAAACAGAGTAGAATGGCGATCCATAGTAGCCAACCTTCGTTGAGGAGAAGGCACTCGATGATGATGATGACTCATGTAAGGCTGGGTGAACCCAGAAGCCGTCGGTTGGGATCTAACCCTACCTCTTGTCCTTTGTAGTCCAGCTCACTAACCACTGAGCTATCGCAGCTCAATAATAATAATAATAGGAAATAATAATAATAGTAATAATAGTAATAGGAAATGATAATAATAGTATTTGGAAATTCGTTATACAGAGCTTCAGCAGGGGACAATCTGATCATCAGAAGTGTCCCCCGTCGAGCAAGTGTTTCGACCCTTAGCTTCTTGAAACTCTAAGGGTGATGGACCTGCCTGGGTCATGACTGATGATGGAGTCAATAACAGATATGATAATCATAATCAGAAATCATGACACGCATCGCATTAGTATCAAATGCTTTCAACAAACTGACGATCATTTTAAGATCCAAAGTTTACGGTAAACGAACAAAGCTTAGACTGTCCAACTCCTGTTTGATACCAGTGCTAACATATAGTTGTAAACGTTGGAAATCCACTAAGACTTTAGATAGAAAATTAAATGTCTTTGAAAACAAATGTCTTCGTATGATCTCAAACATTGGCTGGAAAGAACGCATTTCAAACGAACTGTTAAGAGACAACTCTAAGCGAGAATACGTGTCGAGCTTAATAAGAAGGCGTTGGAAACACATCAGTCAAGTTCTGAGAGTAAATAAAGAAAGACTTTCCCTCCAAGTATGCACGTGGAAACCATCTGGTAAAAGAAAGAAAACAAGCATGCCCAGGAATCGCTACGCAGAACATTTACTGGACAAGGCTCAATCATGGGACTAAGAAACAACTAAGAACTACAAGAATTAGTAGTAAATTGTATATTGCAGAGAACTATGGCTTCCGTCTTATGTGCCGTCATTGACCGGAGAGAAAAATGAATGAATTAACATTGTCTAGGACTCTTGAGCAGGACATAAGACTGCTAAAATATTAATAAGTAAACCATAACTCATCGAGATGCTACTTCCTCTGCTCTACATTCGATACCCAAATATGTTCGTGCTGGAGACAGAGTATTAGGCCGAGAGGTGCATATATCGCAGCACTTTATAAAACATGACACAATACAATTTCAGCTCATTAACGTTCTTTTAAAAAGCAAACAAAGTAAAAAATTAATCTCCTTAAAAGTGAACTCTTAAGAACAACAATCTGATATGAAAGCTGCTGGAATTACGTTAAACAAAGAGTCAGAATAGTGTATTTGTCTTTTTTATGTAGCATACGCCTGCTATACTTTGCATCTTCAGACACTAGGTACTCATTTTAAGCACTTATCTATTTGGGACTGATGAAAGGAACTTATTCTTTCACACTTCCTCTCCTTCTTCTTCAGCTTCTAGTATACATTTATGCGTCTAGATCGACAGGGATTATGAACAGTCTTTGAGTTTGAGGTCTTCACCGGTTCCCATTAGTTCGTTGTGCGTGGTTTATTACGTGGACTACGGTCTGTTTCGTGTGCATTGAGTGCGAAACCGTCTAATAGCATGTTCTCTGTAGTCTGTTTTGGAACTTCACAATCGCTTGTGGCAGTGTTACTGAGTCCTATTTGTAGATGTGCGACTATTCGGGATAGCATTCTTTTTTGCCTCGTATAATGTGAAAGAGTTCATTGATTAAAAATAATGAAAATTTTCAGACTCTTCCTGCATCGATTGGGGTGGAAAAATAAGAGCGTTGAAGTGTATTGAATATAAAAAGGTCTGCTCGTGAATCGGTAAAATGACAAGTCCGAGATTAGTAGCGCAGACTCAGGATTTAATTGATTTCCACGCCAAATAAGTAGCGATATAAAAATATGATTTCAAGATTAATTTGGGGTACTTTATTAATGTTTATATATAAACACGTTTTGGTGTTCTTTCTGTCCGCTTGATTCACCCATTTTAACGGGTGTTCAATCAGAGTGGATCTTGCGGACTCTAATTGTGATGTTCTGTCTGTGGGGGCGATCAACACACTTAACCTGAAGAGACGACACTAGAAGATTCATACCATTACCTACTTCTAAGTTCCCCGTTGACTACTCATCTTCATCGTACGATTTTAAAAGGACGTGGAGTGGGCATAGATGCGGGTGATTAAAAATATATATAGACGCTGGTATAGTAAAAAAAAAAGTAGTAAAGTACCCCGTCACACCAAGTGGCGTATAGGAAATATGGTGTTAGTGACCATAAATTTTACAGACCTTCGGCACGTGATTTTTTGGGGTAATGTGGTCGGTATTACGCCCGTGCCGCTTTACTTCTCCATAAAAAATTCCGGTACCCATTAAAGGCTGGGTGAACCTGGAAGCCGTCGGTTGGGATCGAACCCTACCTCTTGTCCTTTGTAGTCCACTTCACTACCACTGAGCTATCGCGGCTCCTAACATGAAATAAGACTGAATGTTAACAACCGGAGTAGCTAACAATAGAAGATTTCTAGCTGGCCATCAGTGGGTCTCAGAGAGATGACAGGTGGGGCCACACCAAACAGAGGAACCTGGAGCAAACGGGGTGTGTTTTTATAGGCACATGCTGACAATTTTTAATACATTTGTGCATGCAAACATACAGGCAGCTAATATATGCATATACATATACATCTGCACATATACCCATATGTCGAGAGACGTGTACTTACATATGTAGACAACATACATACATACATACATACATACATACATACATATGTACGTACAAACACTCGCAATTTTATATATATATATATATATATATATATATATACATATACAACATGTATACGACACACACCTACATCTGCAAAAGTGCACACATACCACATCATAGCCGTACATAATCACATTTACATCAGCACACGTGCTCACACCTTTATAACCGCTTGCACCTACACGCAAACCTACAATCACACGTGCATTTAAGTATATGCATTTGCACCCACATACGTATAAATTACACATGCATGCACACTTGAATGTTTGTATGCAGAGTGCTTTCCAATTTACAAAACAAAATTCTAGCACACAATCGATCTAACACCTACCCACACACTCTCGAACACACGACCCACTGTGCACATGTACATAATTCATGTATATACAAATATAATATATATATATATATATATATATATATATATATATACGTAGGGAGGTCAAAAAGTAATGCACACCAATTTTTTTCTCGGAAACTATTCGGGCAAAATGTGTGAATTTTCACAGATTGTAGCTGAACATCCCTTGACACTACCTATTTTTCAACATAATCTCCGTCCAAGCGTATTGCCTTACGCCAACGCGAAACTAGGTCATGAATGCCTCGTTTGTACCAAGTTTTGTCCTGCCATTTTTAAACTGCACGGATCACACACCCTCATTATTGTCAAAGTGTGTCCCACGCAGGAATTTTTTGAGTGGTCCAAACAGATGGAAATCTGAGGGAGCCAGATCAGGGCTGTAAGGAGGATGGGGCAGTACAGTCCAACCAAATTTGTTGATTGCTTCCCGTGTTACCAGACTTGTGTGAGGGCGTGCATAGTCATGTTGAAGCAACAAATCTGCAGATGGCTTATTAGGCCGAACTCTGTGGAGCCGATTTTTTAGTTTTGTCAGTGTATTGATGTAAGCTGTCGAGTTGATTGTCTCACCTCTTGTCATTACATCAACAAGAATCACACCATCAATGTCCCAGAAGACAGTGATCATCACCTTTCCGGCTGATGGAGATGTTTTGAATTTTTTCTTTTTGTGAATGCGGATGATGCCATTCCATTGACTGCATTTTTGTTTCAGGCTCATAATAATGTGCCCACGTTTCGTCACCGGTAACAATGTTTGACCAAAACATTTCTCCTTCAACACCGAAACGCTCCAACAATTCAGAACAGAATGTTTTCCTTTGAACTCTGTGATCATTTGTTAGGCACCGAGGAACCCATCGAGCGCAAATCTTTGAATATCCGAGAGTTTTAAAATTGCGATTGCACTTCCCTTGCTGACTGTAAGCTGCAATGCCAATTGCTGACTAGTGATACGCCTATCCTTACGAATAATGGCATCAGCCCGGTTTAACATGTCTGTGCTGGTAGCCGAGGCAACACGTCCATAACGCGGTAAATCATGCAGCTCCACTCGTACACTTTCTGCAGCTTTAATTCTCTGAACCCAGCGACTAACTGTGCTCCTATCGACTGCAGAACATTTGTACACTGCACACAGTCGTTTATGAATGTTTGCCACAGTTTCTTTTTCCGCAACCAGAAATTCTATGACAATTCGCTGTTTGTAACGGACATTGTTGACAAGCTCCATTTTAACGGTTCATAGATTGCGTAATATTTATCAAAATGCTGTGCAATTTGGTACACATAATTGGAACATGTCATATTCCAAGTGTGCAAAATTTCATATTCCTATCTTTATTATTAGCCGAGAAAAAATTGGTGTGCATTACTTTTTTACCTCCCTTTAGTACATACATATATCCATACACGCATATATCAACCTATATACTCACAAATACCCAACTTTCTACGGATATATATATATGCGTATACATACACACGCATCTAAATACTCTAAATAAAAAAAAATATGCATGTGCACACATGTTAACACATCATATATGTATTATAACATCAAACGCATATTGCCACACACACTTACCCTTATATACATGCACATACACAGTGAGAGAAAAAAATAGATATATACACATACAAACATATGTTTGCGCGCATGCATACATCCCACACATACACCCGTGCATACATCCATACGCAAAAACATGCATGAATCGATACGTATACTAAATGTATATATATAAATCCACGTATACATACATCAGTGCATCTGCTGCCATGCTCACAAATTATTATTATAAGTGCACACATAGACAATCACAACCTCAGTACACACATACTGACACATATATCATAAAGCGCATTTTACGTGGTTGTAACACGGATGGAGACTACATACGAGCATCAGGCACAATACCACATATCGGCAGTGTACCCATCTAGGCTATAAAAAAAAAAAGGGAAAGTACCCCCGTCACGCCAAGTGGCGTATAGGGAAATATGGTGTTAGTGACCCTATATTTTACAGACCTTCAGCACATGATTTTTGAGGTAATGTGGTCAGTATTACGCCCGTGCTGCTTTACTTTCCCAGAAAAAAATCCGGTAGCCATTTAAGGCTGGGTGAACCCGAAGCCGTCGATTGGGATCGATCGCTACTTCTTGTCCGTGGTAGTCCAGTTCACTAACCACTGAGCTATCGCGGCTCCCTCATCTAGGCTATAGGGCGTTGATTTGCTGTGTAAGCTGCAATATTTACGTTTTTCGACATAAACGTCCGATTTCAGCATTGCATTTTCGGATACGGGAAAGTCCGTTCTTCTTGGACATTTACGTGTTTGGCCAGAATGGTCACTGTACTTCCAGAGGCACCTCGGGAGGATGGAGTAGGAGCTTGATACTGTCGAACCTGACGTAAGCAGTGAACCATGAGTCGTTAATGACTAATTTCATGGGTGAAAGTATGTTTACAACATTTCAGAAAAATTCACAAAACAACTCAAACAATAGAAAATACAAAAGAACAAAAGATAGTCCGAAGCAGGATCGAACCCGAACTCCTGAACACAGCGCCTTACCACAAAAGACTTGCATTACGGTACATTGACAACTAAGCAACCTAAAAAAGTCGTTATCACTAGCGATTTCATTCACGATTGTGTATTCGTGACTATAGCATAGGGATATTAACACAACTCGAGTATAAATTGTATATTGACCTGTCGCCTCGGAAGTTTCCGTCCAAAATAATATTCATTTATTTTTATTTATCTATGAGTTGTTATTAAAACCAGAAATAAGTGAGGAACAATGTGGATCTGTAGAAGGAACGGGCACCAATAATGCAATATACATCTTAAGAACGTTAATAGAAAGATCTATAGAGGTAAAGAAAGATCTATATATGTGATTTATGGATTACACGAAAGCGTTTGACAAAGTAAAGCACGTGGAAATAATAAATATGCTGGAGAAATTAAACACTGATGGCAAGGATATGCGAATCATAAAAAAACATGTACTGGCAACAAACAGCAGCTATACGAATTAGCAACGAAACAGGATGTCCAATATATAAAACAAGGAGTCAGACAAGGCTGCGTTCTCTCACCGGATTTGTTTTCACTTTACAGCGAAAATATGAGATCAATAGTAGACAAAAAGGAGGAATCGAAGTAACGGTCACAACATAAATAATTTGCGATATGCGGATGACACAGTCTTAATAGCTGAGACAGAGAATGAACTACAAGAAATGATAGACATAATAGTAAAAGGAAGCAACAAGAAAGGTATCAGTCTGAATAGTAAGAAAACAGAGGTAATGGTTATATCGAAGAAACAATCATCACCATCATGCAGCATAAAAGTAAACAAGACAAATGTGAAACAAGTGCAACGCGTCAAATACTTGGGCACAATAATAACATCAGATGGAAGATGCACCACAGAAATAACAAGCAGAATAGCTCAGGCCAAATAGCATTTCAGAAAATGAGAAATATCTTATGCAACAAATCTATGTCAATAGAAATGAGAAAGAGAGTTCATCGGTGCCATATAGAACCAATTCTAACCTATGGAAGCGAATCATGGACAGTAGACAAACAAATGAAAAGACGATTAGAGGCCACAGAGATGGGATTTCTTAGAAGAATGTTGAAAGTTCCCTGGACAGCTAAAAAGACCAATGAGGAAGTTCTCAAAGAGACCAACACAAAAAGGAAGCTCATAAAAACATCAGAAAGAATCAATCAACATTTTTCGGGCACATCATGAGAAGAGGAAAGTTGGAATACTTGGTTACAACTGGCAAAATAAAAGGAAAGAGAGATCGCGGACGACAAAGAGAGAAAATATTGGATAGCTTGGTGTCATGGCATGGAAAACAGTCAACAACAGAACTGATAGAAGATTGTGGAAGGACATGATCGCCTACGGCAACCTGTATGGCACATGATGATGAGTTGTTAGTTAACCACTTTCAGATCAGTCCTATTTCATATGTCTCAGTTTCAGAATATGAAATCAATTTCATTCTGATGCTTTCAGTCGACCCAGAAAAAAAATAAAAGACCGTGACTCACGGAGTTTGAGGAAAGTTAGAGGTAGAACATACTCTCCTTTCACCTTTAGAGGTGTGACCTAGTGCGATGACTTTTAATTCATTGTCCGGCCAATTTATATGTGGCGGGATATTCATTACCTTGACCAGGCCATATAGTACTTGCAACATACATTTAGAAAAGTGCCTTCATACAATTTCCAACAACAGTTTACACACTCTGTCTACTTTATCACACAAAGTTACAATTCCCCAAAAGATACATAAAAACATTGGTATCTAGGTCTTCCACATTCTTAGTTTGTTTTTTTTTAAAGAAGGAAATTAACTGCGGAAAATATCAGGTTCTTTACACACTCAACGCGTTCACATCAAACAAGAAAACCCGTAAGCTCTTGACGTGATTAAAGAATAATTAAACAGTGTTAATCTCTTCAAATACAGATCTGAAGTCGGTTGGCGCGTCCTTGTCTACTTAAGTGTCATTTCTGCTTCTATACACGGGAAGATTGTACTTGATTCGTGTCGCGTACCTCGTAATATCCTGTCGCAATTACAGGCCTCTGGCAAACCTTTCAACCTCTCCGGTTAGGGTTTACTTGCGAAACATTTTTAGGGCGTTCCTATAGAGCTTTCTTTGTAATTCTAGAGGATTTACATTTATCTCCCTTTGTGCGATTTTACATTTGGTACGATTAGGGTTCAAGTGCCAGGTAACGATCTCTAAGAATAATAAAGAACGTATACTTAAGTTAAAAAAAAAACCATATGTAATAAGATCCGACAATCAATTGGAAATGTTGGACAAGGTGTTAGACAGAGTTATGTACTCTCACACAATATCTATTTCATTTGCATAGTGGGATTAAACGAAGATCACGAAGGGCATAGGCAGAATATCAGTCGATAATCATAATATAAACATCACGAGGCATTTCATTTTAATTATACCATACAGTCTAATCGCAAGAGAGAGAGAGAGAGAATCTGAGTTATAATTTTTTTTTTTTAATTGGCGTTATAGTGATGGCAAGTAAAGATAAAGACATTAAGCTCAACAGCAAAAAGACAGAAGCTGTGAGTCTCTACAGTTTTCCAGTTTTACGAAGAGATTATTAAGTTTTTCTATGATTAAATAAAGACTAGAGAATCACCCTTCCTCAGATCGCCATAGAAATGAATGCATTTATACATAGTACCATAGAGAGCAATGATTTTATTTTTCCGATTGTCAAAGAGATTTTTACGCTTTT
Source organism: Megaustenia siamemsis (assembly GCA_032433765.1). Classification (NCBI taxonomy): domain Eukaryota; kingdom Metazoa; phylum Mollusca; class Gastropoda; order Stylommatophora; family Ariophantidae; genus Megaustenia; species Megaustenia siamemsis. The sequence continues at coordinate 113,709,707 of JAVIAB010000051.1, forward strand.
CTAGACAGTCAAAGACATTAAGCTTCCCTAGACAATCAAAGACATTACGTTTTCCTACACAGTCAAAGAGATTAAGGTTTCCTAGTAGTTAAAGACATTAAGTTTTCCTAGACAGTCAGAGACATTAAGTTTTCCTAGACAGTCGGAGACATTAAGCTTTCCTAGACAGTCAAAGACATTAAGCTTTCCTAGACAATCAGAGACATTAAGCTTTCATAAACAGTTAGAAACATTAAGCTTTCGTAGACAGTCAGAGACATTAAATCTTCTAGACAGTCAGAGACATTAAGCTTTCCTAGACAGTCAGAGACATTAAGTTTTCCTAGACAGTCAGAGACAGTAAATATTCCTAGACAGTCAGAGACTTTAAGCTTTCCTAGACAGTCTGAGACATTAAGTTTTCCTAGACAGTCAGATACATTAAATCTTCCTAGACAGTCAGAGACATTAAGTTTTCCTAGACAGTCAGAGACATTAAGTTTTCCTAGACAGTCAGAGACATTAAGTTTTCCTAGACAGTCAGAGACAATTAAGCTTTCCTAGACAGTCAGAGACATTAAGCTTTCCTAGACAGTCAGAGACATTAAGCTTTCCTAGACAGTCAGAGACTTTAAGCTTTCCTAGACAGTCAGAGACTTTAAGCTTTCCTAGACAGTCAGAGACATTAGGCTTTCCTAGACAGTCAGAGACATTAGGCTTTCCTAGACAGTCAGAGACTTTAAGCTTTCCTAGACAGTCAGAGACTTTAAGCTTTCCTAGACAGTCAGAGACTTTAAGCTTTCCTAGACAGTCAGAGACATTAGGCTTTCCTAGACAGTCAGAGACTTTAAGCTTTCCTAGACAGTCAGAGACATTAGGCTTTCCTAGACAGTCAGAGACATTAAGCTTTCCTAGACAGTCAGAGACATTAGGCTTTCCTAGACAGTCAGAGACTTTAAGCTTTCCTAGACAGTCAGAGACTTTAAGCTTTCCTAGACAGTCAGAGACATTAGGCTTTCCTAGACAGTCAGAGACATTAGGCTTTCCTAGACAGTCAGAGACTTTAAGCTTTCCTAGACAGTCAGAGACTTTAAGCTTTCCTAGACAGTCAGAGACTTTAAGCTTTCCTAGACAGTCAGAGACATTAGGCTTTCCTAGACAGTCAGAGACTTTAAGCTTTCCTAGACAGTCAGAGACATTAGGCTTTCCTAGACAGTCAGAGGCATTGCCTTGGTTTCCGCTCATGCTTCACTGGACATCTGCTGGGATCGATTAACCTACAGTACCAGCCATCATCTACCCTATGCTGTTGGCATCCATAAGGAGTCGAGTGGACTATAAGACAATCGTACACCTACTTAGTGAGACAGGCACGGCTCGCGCGCTGGGTGGCGTCGGTGCTGATGCCCTATATACAGTGCCATGGCAGCGCGTCTGAATAGTGTCGGACGGGTAACATCCTCGCCTTTGCAGACGACATTATGAAGTATGTACAAGTACGCAAAATGAGCCGCGATAATTAAGTGGTTATTAAACTGGACTACAAAGGACAAGAGGTCGGGTTCGATCCTGATCGACGGCTTCCGGGTTCACCCAGCCTTAAATGGGTACCGGATTTTCTCTGGGAAAGTAAAGCGGCACGGGCGTAATATCGACCACAATACCCCAAAATGATGTGCCGAAAGTCTATAAAAATGATGTTCACTAACACAATATTCCCTATACGCTACTAGGCGTGATGGGACTCTTTACTTTTTTATGCGGTCGCGATAGAGCAGAAATGGCTAGGCAACTGCAGGACAACGTGGATCAGATAACCGCTTGGTACAATAACTACAAAGCACTCATCAATCCAAACAAGGGTTCCGTAATGTGGTGTTCGCTAAACAACAAAACAGTTAAAGGCACCCTGCCAGTCATAAACTTCAATGGTGCAACCATCGTGCTGAGTCTGACTATTAAGTATCTGGGCATAGCGTTTGATAGGTCCCTTTCTTTCAATCAACTCGTGAACAGTGTCATTCAAACGGCAAGGAGAGGTGTCAGCGCGATTAAGATCGTGACCAGTTCGAACCTCCAGCAATCTTTACTATTCTCGTTCATGCAGGCTGTGGTGCTCTCAGTACTGGATTATGATTTGGGCATGCTCGCTCTCTCGTCACCTCAGATGGCAAAGTTGAAAATGGTTCAGAATGAGGGCCTAAGGGCAGTTTTCCAATGCTACAAAGACATACCTACCTGTTCAATGAGGTACTTACTAGATTTACCGAGCATTATAGTGCGTCATAGATCTGCTCAAATCCAGGCATATTTGAACGTGGTAACATAAATCGTCCCTTACATTCAGAAATGGGTGCGACCAAGGGCAGGCGACTCATACGTGGAAAATCCAGGATGGCCGCGGGGGAGGAGCCTATAAGGAGAGTATGTGATCTGTATGATATTAGTACTGGCAAGGATTTGAAAGAAGTAACAACGGAGAAAAGGGACTTACCAAAGTATTCATTCCGCTCGGCAGGGAGTGTCGCAATTGGGCTTATGGAGCCCAATTACCGAGTCGTTATAAGAGAATCCATAGAAAAGTGTCCTCACCTCAGATCCGACCATCCACACGAATGGTTCTATATCCCGCGGACAGCGCAGTGGTTAGTTCTTTTTAGCATACCAACATGGCTGAGAAGTGGCTAGGGAATCTGGCAAATGTAGCATTACGATGTCCAGCTTGAGAATGGAGATGCAGCAACGGCGGCAATAATATGGTTGTTTACACAGAATGTGTATATACAGTCTTGGTGAATGACTCGCAATGTGTGCTACAGAAGATTGACAGACTTTGTGGCAGGACTTGATGCAGCTCTTGGATGACTCCAAAACGAACCTGGGTGTACTGTCCTGGGCACACTGGTGTACATGGCAATGCAAAAGCCGATAGGCAAGCTGGCATCTTTGGCACTGAGTGTGGCCTTACTCTCAACAAAGACGACATCGCCAAGTTTGTTCTTCATTCCTTAAGAGAAGAGGAGGAGACTGGGTGGAACAATAATGTATACATTGAGAGACTGACGAGTTTAAAGTTGGAAATGGGATCTGGTCGATCCGAAGTGTTTAATGGAAAATGCAGATCCATCTATAATCAACAGCTTACATGAACAGTCAGTCTGCTTACATTTCAATAAATGCTGGGACTGACAGTGGAGCGGATATGGGGATACTCCGATCTAAGTGAAACTGATTCCATGAATAGAACTGGACAGAATTCGAACAATTATAAAACAAAGCTCAGCTATAACATTGTATAACATAGTTCATCGGTGCTATATAGAACCAATTCTGACCCATGGAAGCGAATCATGGACAGTAGACAAAAATATGAAAAGACGATTAGAGGTCACAGCTATGGGTTTTCTCAGAAGTGTGTTGAAAGTTCCCTGGACAGCTAAACAGACCAATGAGGTAATACTCAAAGAGGCCAACACAAAAAGAGAACTCCTAAAAAACATCAGAAAGAAACAATCAACATTTTTTTGGGCACATCATGAGAAGAGGAAAGTTGGAATACTTGGTTACAACTGGCAAAATAAAAGGAAAGAGAGATCGCGGACGACAAAGAGAGAAAATACTGTATAGATTGGTGTCATGGCATGGAAAACAGTCAACAACAAAACTGATACGATGCACTGTAGATAGAAAATTGTGGATGGACATGATCGGCTACGCCAAACCGGTATGACACACGATGATGATGATATGATGATGATGATGATGATGATGATGATGATGATGATGATGATGATGATAATATTGTGATCGTAACTCCGGTGCTTGTGAAGATCGTGTACACTTTCACTGCTAGCATGAGAGGTCACCGTTCAGAAACAGAGCTGAAAGCTGCCAGCGAATCACAATTGATGGTTTGCATCAGGATCGGCGAACCAGAACTATCCAGATACAAATCCACCTCTTCGCGGTGCCCCTAAACTAACCTGTCTAGTATGGCCTAGCGATTATGGATTGAGACGGAAGGTAACTAAAAAATGCCGTGCTAAAGTCGATCGGATGTGGCGGGCTGAAAGGCGCAAATATCACAGTTTTATTGTGAACCACAAAACAACACACCCACTCCCGCTTAATATCATTTTCCCCCAGTAACAGACTAACCGGTCTAGTCTGGCCAAGCGAGCAGGGATCGAAGAGGGAAGACGACCCGGTACTCAAAAACGTCGTGCTGAAGTCGGATGTGTTGGGCCGAAAGGCGCAAATATCACAGTGTTACACTGCAAACTACAACACAACGCAAACACCCACTTAACGTCCTTTTAAGGGCGGATGACGAAGAGGAAGTCTACAGTGTACGAATACTCTAGAATACTTTAGTCATCGGGCGAACGCAACCAAGCAACCAACCAACCAAGCAACCATATCATTTTCATGGCGTATAACGATGTTGATTCCTTTAGTCATCGAATGAATGCAAGTAAGCAACCAACCAACCAACCAACCAAGCAACCAACCAACCAACCAACCAAGCAAGCAACCAACCAACCAACAACCAACCAACCAACCAAGCAACCATATCATTTTCATGGCGTATGACGAAGATGTTGATTCCTTTAGTCATCGAATGAATGCAAGTAAGCAACCAACCAACCAACCGACCAACCAACCAACCAACAACCAACCAACCAACCAACCAACCAAGCAACCAACAACCACCAACCACCAACCAAGCAACCAACCAACCAACCAACCAAGCAACCAACCAACCACCAACCAACCAACCAACCAACCATATCATTTTTATGGCGTATGACGAAGATGTTGATTCATTTAGTCATCGAGTGAATGCAAATAAGCAAACTTAAGCTGCTCTTGGGCCTTGTTGAACTTCATCGTTGTGAAACAGTAAGCTAGCTGGTCACGTGAGTAGGGATAGATATGGAAACACAAACTCTATCCGAAAACTATTTTGCTGAAATGGGAATTGTCTGTTTTAAAGATTCAAATGTTACAGCACGCTTCTAATCGCTCTCATGTTCTTCATTCCTATTTTGGCTCGGGCGAAGCACAACAGAATTAGTCAAGGGAAGAACAATTAATAGCAAAAAATGTCAGCATTTGACACACTAAAAACATTTGACCTAAGGGTAAAGGTAAAGGTAAAGTACGAGACTTGAATCGGCGTCTTTGCACGCGAGTTTTCATCTATATGTGCTCAGCCGTCTATCTAGAAATGTTCGAAGACCTCTGCATAGTGTCGCTTCAAGCACCGAAACTCACGATGCGAGGCGGCATTCCTCACCTTCCCTGAGTAATACCCTGGTGCCTATTTCTGCCCGCACCTGGGTGACCACGAGGGCATTTTTTTAAACCACGTGTACAATTCACACTGGGAGCCGCGATAGCTCAGTGGTTAGTGAACTGGACTACAAAGGACAAGGGGTAGGGTTCGATCCTAACCGACGGCTTCCCGGTTCACCCAGCCTTTAATGGGTACAGGATTTTTTTCTGGGAAAGTGAAGCGGCGCGGGCGTAATACCGACCACATTACCCTAAAAATAATGTGTCGAAGGTCTGTAAAATTTATAGTCACTAACTCCCATATTCCCTATACGCCACTTGGCGTGACGGGGGTACTTTACTTTTTTTTTTTTTTTTTTTTTTTTTTTTTTTTTACAATTCACAGTGCTTCCAGCGGGAATCGAACACGGTTTGTCCGAACGTCGATAGCCCAGTCGCGTGGTTTTCTCAAGTAGGCTACCGAGGCTCACTAATGGTATTTAATACATGTTTATTTTAATTACATTAAAGCAGTGGCGTAGGCCTTACTGCCAGCGCCCAGGGCAAGGCAAGTATTGCGCTCTTACCTCTTTTAAAAATGTATTATTACTTCTGGAGGTATTACAGAAAATGTTGAGAATACAATGGACAACTAAGAAGAGTAGAGGTCAAAGCAGAGAGTGAGCTAATTTCAATTATTAGGAAGAAACAATCATAATTTTTTTGCCCATGCAATGAGAAGGGAACAGCTGGAATATATTGTAACAACTGGGAAAATCGGGGAACGAAGAGTTAGAGGGAAGCAAAGGGAAAAGATACAAGACAGCTTAAGAAAATGGTTTGGTAGAAGATCAACAACAGAAATGATAAATAACTGTCGAGATAGAATTTGTGGAGAGACATGATCACCTACGCCAGCAGGCATGATACTTGATGATGATTACTTTCATTTTTTTTTTATATTTTGGAATGTTGTAGTGTTGCAGGCGCCCCTCAGGTCCCCCTACGCAATGCTACAGCATTCGTGGCTATATTTAGTTTAGTCACTGAAAATTGTTTTATTTATTCACAAATCAAATGACTGTAGTCGTCTATAAAATCAAAAGATCTAAAATACACAGCAAAACCGAAGTTATTTTTCCATAATCTTTCATAGAACAAACACGGAAATAGTTAGAACTATTTTTTTATTTATTCCGTTTCTTTCTTACCATCTCTTTTTCTGTCACTCACTATCCTCCCATCTCTTCATTTTCCCGTTCTCTCAAACCATTTCTTTTTGTCCACTCTGTTTTCTTATTTTCTCTTCTTATCTTTCTCCTTCATTCTAATTATCGATCTCTCTACCATCAATTCCAATTATACCAATCAGTCATTCTGCTATTTTACGACTATTTGATTAACCCAAACAGAGGCAACTAACTTGCACCTAAAACTGTTCATACACACACACTTCCCCATTATAAAACATTATTATTAGACAACGTGATCACCTGTACACTTCTCATTCTCCTAAACAATGTGTCATGATAAAAACCCTTCATTGTGCAACTTCTTCTCTTCCAAAACCTTCAATGTTGTCTTCTAAAATTCCACGGATGTCAACTAGCACAGATGCAGAGGGAGAGAGATAGAGAGAGAGAGAGAGAGAGAGAGAAAGAAAAAGAGAGATGGCAGAACAGGAAGAGTGACTCACTGTGCTGGCTTCTGTGCCAGGAAGCTGCCTGTCACATTCACACCAGAATATTTCAAGTTGCATAAAAATCTTGTCTTGACTTTGCCGATGTGGCAACCCGTTTTTGTGTGCAAATGTTGGTTTTATATTTTCTTTTCAATAAGCAGTCTTTAACATCGTGGTCACACATCTCCCTTCAAGAAGTGAGTTTTTAACTAACATCGTGGTTACAGATCTCCCTTCAAGAAGTGAGTCTTTAACTTACATCGTGGTTACAGATCTCCCTTCAAGAAGTGAGTCTTTAACTAGCATAGTGGTTACAAATCTCTCTTTTTAGAAGTGAGTCTTTAACTAGCATCGTGGTTACAGATCTCCCTTCAAGAAGTGAGTCTTTAACTAACATTGTGGTTACAGATCTCTCTTTTTAGAAGTGAGTCTTTAACTAGCATCGTGGTTACAGATCTCCCTTCAAGAAGTGAGTCTTTAACTAACATCGTGGTTACAGATCTCCTTCAAGAAGTGAGTTTTTAACTAACATTGTGGTTACAGATCTCCCTTCAAGAAGTGAGTCTTTAACTAACATCGTGGTTACAGATCTCCCTTCAAGAAGTGAGTTTTTAACTAACATTGTAGTTACAGATCTCCCTTCAAGAAGTGAGTCTTTAACTAACATCGTGGTTACAGATCTCCCTTTAAGAAGTGAGGTTTTAACTAACATCGCGGTTACAGATCTCCCTTCAAGAAGTAAGTCTTTAACTAACATCGTGGTTACAGGTTTCCTTTCAAGAAGTAAGTCTTTAACTAACATCGTGGTTACAGGTCTCCTTTCAAGAAGTGAGTTTTAACTAACATCGTGGTTACAGATCTCCCTTCAAGAAGTGAGTTTTTAACTAACATCGTGGTTACAAATCTCCCTTGAAGAAGTGAGTCTTAACTGCCAAAGTTGATCACAGTTTGTTTCTTATAAGAGGCGCATTTATAATTATAAATGATAAAACAAAATAAATGAACATAGGCTAAAAAGTAAAAAAAAAAAAAAAAAGTAAGTACCCCCGTCACGCCAAGTGGCATATAGGGAATATGGTGTTAGTGACCATAAATTTTACAGTCCCTCGGCACATGATTTTTTGGGTAATGTGGTCGGTATTACGCCCGTGCCGCTTTACTTTCCCATAAAAAAATCCGGTACCCATTAAAGGCTGGGTGAACCGGAAGCCATCATTAGTGATCGAACCCTACCTCTTGTCCTTTGTAGTCCAGTTCACTAACCACTGAGCAATCGCGGCTCCAATGAGACAGTCAATTGTGAAGATTCAAAACAAAAACAAGCTGATTTTTTTTTTTACTACTTTTGTAGACTACCACCAGTAATATAGGATTAAACATTTTATGTATTATATATCTCATCAACACAAAGTAACCCTCATAATTAAAATACACTTACTGTAGTGTAGTGTAAAGTCACGCAGTTTTCAAGCCAAAGCCTGAAACTAGACGAATTTCAACTTCTCCAGTCAAAGCAGGGAATGCCAAGAAAGTCTTTACGATCAGCCACATACCATTCTTGAGTTCAAAGGCTTCTGATCGTATCAGCTCATATCATTACCAAAACAACAACTATAAACGTGCACTTAAATCATTAAAGCTTCTTTCTTTTCTGTCTATATTTGTGGACAATCAAAGAAAACAAAAATATTGTCATTAACACCATTGTTGCTGTACGTCATAAGAGGTCACAGATATAAACGTGTACTCAACCCTTCCCAGGCCAGTCGATCCGGCAACAGAGACAAGCTATTTGATACCTTCCATATTGAGATGGTGAGGGTATTAACAGCAAGGAAGTGTCATGGTCCTATCACCTTCAAATGATGCTATCTAGTAGAAAGAAATTTAATATCACTCTCTCTATATAAATGCCTTAAATGGGTGCCGGATTTTTTTTCTGGGAAAATAAAGCAGCACGGGCGTATTACCGACCACATTACCCCAAAAATCATGTGCTGAAGGTCTGTAAAATATAGTGTCACTGACACCATATTTCCCTATACGCCACTTGGCGTGACGGGGTACTTTACTTACATTACTTCCTTTATATATATATATATATATATATATATATATATCATCATCATCGAGTGCCTTCTCCGCAACGAAGGTTGGCTGCCTTGGATCGCCATTTTACTCTGTTTGTTGCTTTGATAGTGCAGGCTGTCATAGATTAACTTGTCCATCTTTTGATGTTACTCGTCCATGTTAGTCTTGGTCTGCCTCTGCCTCTTTTACTTTGTATTTTTCCTTCCAATATTACTTTTAGTAGGCTGTTGCGTCTTTTAACATGCCCCAAAAATGTCATTTGTCTTGTCTTAATTGTATTTAGTAGTTCTCTTTTTATTTTCAGTTGTTTTAAAACTTCATCGTTTGTTATCTTTTGTTTACATCCAATTCTACCAAATCTTCTATAAATCCACATTTCAAAGGCTTCAATTTTCTGTTCTGTTTTCTTGTCTAATGTCCATGTTTCTGCACCATACAGGAATATTGAGAAGATGTACCATTTTGCCATTCTTAGTTTCAGCCCTGTTGATATTTGTTTTGTTGTTAGTATATTTTTCATGGCATTAAAATTACTTTTTGCCATACCTATTCTTTTGTTTATTTCAATTTTGACTTTCCATCATTGGTTATAGTATGTCCCAGGTAGTTGTAGCTCTGGACTGTCTCCAGATGTATTCCCTCAACTTTGATATTTAATTGTAGGTCTTGAGAATTTTCTTTGTTTATATATATATATATACACTCTATCATAGGTTGAATATCATGAATGAAATTTTTGGGGCATGTTAAAAGACACAACAACCTAATAAAAGTTATATTGAAAGGGAAAATACAAGGTAAAAGAGGCAGAGGCAGACCAAGACTAACATGGACGAGTAACATCAAAAGATGGACAAGTCAACGTATGACAATCTGCACCATCAAAGCAAGAGACAAAGTGGAATGGCGCTCCATGGTAGCCAACCTTCGATGCGGAGACGGTACTCAATGATGATGATGGTCATAGTTTAAACATTGTAAGAGCTTTCAGGCTCAGACGAAACAGTAAACCTGAGTGGCATGACCAAGACGGACTCACTCCCAGAGTGTCAAGCAGCTGAAGGACACTTGCTCGACGAGGGTCTGTTTCTGATGATCTCATTGCCTCCTGCTACGACTAATAAAGAGGTTCCTAACACATATATACACACACACATACATACATACACACACATACACACACATACACACACATACATACATACATACACACACACACACACACACAGACACAGACACACACACACACACACACACACACACATAACATACGGTGACTCGCTTTTTCAAACACACGCACATACACACAGACATAAAATACTGTGACTCTCTTTCAGTGCATTCCCAGACACCTCAAGCTAAACGATACACCGTCTTCTAGCTTTTATACAAACTACAAGGGAAAGCACTCTATGTGTCATGTATTGTGACCCTTGTTACATGTGACCAAAAATAAATATCTCACCTGGAACCCGTCCGTCCGGTCGTGGAGCCTCATTAACATTGGTATGCCTCTCGTCACTTCACAGATTCCTTGTAACTTTCTGTACTGCAAATCTTGTGACAATTATAAAGAAAATAACAACCTACACCTGCCGCATCTTATATTTTAAAAATGTTCATTTTTTTTATTACATTAATTTTAACTTTAATTGTGGTGTTATATTTAACGGAACAGTAAAACACACACACACACACACACACACACACACACACACACACACACACACACACACACACACACACACACACACTCACACACACACACACTCACACACACACACACACACACACACACGAACATAGAGATGCACATACACTTATTTAGTTTTGCACGAGAGATTACTGTTATAGAGGAAATACTTCCGCGCACTTGCACATATATATACACACACATATACACTTCTTCTATCTTTCAACTTTCTGTGGAGCGTAGGTCTTCAACAAACACTTTCCAAGCCGTCCTGTTTATTGCCATTCTTTTAAGATCATTCCATGTCTTCCCCATCATCTTCACACCTGCTTCCACCTGTCTTCTCCAAGAACATTTTCTCTTCTTTGTCTTTTTCTCTTTCTCTTGGTCTCTTCCTCTGGGGATACATAAAATGGGCCTGTCGTAGATCCTGTCTCTTAGACATAGAGTCCTTATCTTGGATGGCGGATTTGCCTTTTTTTTTTCTTTTCTTTGACTTGTCCATGTTTGTGAAATGTTTTTCGGCTTATTTTTTTACAGTACGGTATAGCCAGCCTCATGCCCAGCCCTCCATAATCGCCCCCTACGAACATGCCTGGCAGGGAGCAGCGCTACAATTTTTGACTCCCCTCTCAGGCCATGCGGAGCACGTCAATCCAGACACACATAAACGCTCATACAATAATCATGTCCAAACGATTCCTGTTGTACAGTATTTTTCTGTTATCGACCTCACTTTATTTAATTCAACAACGATGTAAACAAGCTGAAGTAAAAAATATTTGTTGTCAAGAATTATAAAGCTGTTCCCTACCAGGCATGTTCGTAAAAGGCGACTAAGGAGGGTGGAAATGGGAATGACTATCAGGTACTATTAAAAAAAATAACCCGTAAAAACTTCACAATATGGACAAATCAAAGAAAAGAAAAAAAAGTGAAACCACCATCTAGGTAAGAAAGATACTGACTCTAACGTCTTAGAGATGTATGACGCAATCCGGAGAAAGCCGCATGGAGTCCGGATCGCTGACTCACCTTTTGTCTACCAGGAAATTCTCCAGAATTGACACATGAAATGTAAATACTATAAATGAACAAGGAAAAGCTGCACAAGTAGCAGCAGAAATAGCAAACTACAAAGCAGACTTTCTAGGAATGTGCGAAACAAGATGGTTAGGGACAGAAAGGATAAAACTAAACAGGGGAGAGGTAATTTTATCATCAGGACACCTGGAACCTGGAGCACAACATAGTGAAAGGGTGGCTATAATGATATTAAAGGGAAGCACAGTAAGCACTGATAGAATGGGAAGCAGCCATCAGGGCCAAGACTAATAATAGCAGCATTTAATACAACAAAATAAAAATAATTAATACTAAAATTAATGCTAATTTTGATTTCCAAGTAAAAAATTTAGCAAAAATAAAAATGAGAGATTAATTACTCATCTTATCCAATGCTGCGCACCAACCAATGATAAGGAATATTTAGTTAAAGGTGAATTCTATAAACAGTTGCAATGTCAGATGGATGGAAGACAAGCCAAAGATATTATAATCTTAATGGGAGATCTAAACGCAAAAACAGGAACAGACAACCGAGGTTTCGAAGAGATCATGCGAAAGCATGGACTTTGAGAAATGAATGAGAATGGAGAGATGAAGACCTATACTACACAACAGGAGTTGAAAGGAGCAAAAAAGAGATCTTTGATAATTAACTAACATTCACATTTTGTTTCACGCTTTTATCATTTTGTGTTTCTATTCCTTAAGATTTGTGTTTACAATAATTATGTATTGTTAGAATACATAATATAATTACCACACACACAAGTGTGTTAAAAAGTTAACTAAAGTTAACTTGTATGCAATGAATATTTTATCTTCATAGCAACCCACCACACACCCACAGCCAAGACGGCAAAACAAAAACAAAAATAGACAGAGCAAAATGAAAAAAAAAAATCGAAACGGCTAAATTTATTGTGATATTTTGAAAATGTATAATAAAGCGATGAATATTCATAATCGGGTAAGCTGCGGAAAAAAACGCCACACGGAACACTCAAGAAGGCTGCAATCACAGTGTCAAATGTATGGGAATTTATAATAAGTTTGTTCGGGTTTTTGAACACGGTGTTCAAAAATTGACCATGCATGTGAAAATGAAATTATGTACAGTCGTCATTCATCATCCAGCTGTGGAGTATCCGAATCGAAGAATGACAAACGATTTTGTCTCCTTGAAATGGCTGCACACTCAGTGGTTGATTCTCCACTTCAAATGTGTGATGTTAGCAGCCCCAACCTTTGTCTCAGTCTCATTATTTTTGTACTGCTCATTTGAGTATGTTTGTTGTGAATGTCTCTTTCATAAGGTCGTCTGCCCAGAAGGGGACATTGCTCTCTTGATTGTCAGCTTGAATGTTTCTCGTTGTTGTCTTGTTGCGTTGCCTCAGTAGAGCACAGTCAACGGTGTGTCCTTAATGTCTTGCTTCCACCATCATTTAGTTTTAGGTTTTCATGGGACTACTCTCCGCTATTGATTTTTCGAGGTCATCCTGGCGTTTGATAGAGTCAAAACATGTTGGCTTTCTTTGTTTACATTTACTCGTTCAGTTTTAGTTCTCTCTTTAGATTTTCTTGTTGCTTCATTGCGTCCATAATATTTCATTCACCTTTCTTAAATGTTGTTGTTTTTGTTGCTATGGATTCAGCAGCCTATGAGCTGACGCCCTTCGGCCCAAATCATATAATCCTATATGCAGGGTTTTCTGAGTTCTAGTGTGGTTTCATCCAAGCAGTCAACCTATTTATCTAACGGGTCAAACCATATGTTTATCCACACCTTTACAACAACTATAAAATTCCCATTCTCGGAAACTTGTTATATCCCACTACCATTCCGCACCCACTCGTCACCATCCTTCCTCTAACCGCTAGGAATTTTCCCTTGCTTACGTACTGTCACTGTCCCTAACTATAGGCCACTTATTTTATACTACTGCTACAATCTGTTAAGAAAAGGGTACCACTTAGTTACCTGACACATGCTTTCATTCACATATACATGTGTATTACATCAACGTGTATATTATTTTTTCTTTCATGAAAATGTATTTCAAGCCAGTATTCTCAGCTTTTGTTGATTTTTGTGACTAATAATTGTAGCTCTTATCGTCTTTCTGCCAGTAATACAATATAAGCTTGCATATCTTACGTTTGTATTATTTATATTCTCTATTAATGTAATTAAACATTTTTACTACGTAAAATTTAAATACAGCGATAAAGCTCACTCTGTGTGAATCTTGTTCAATAACTGATCTGTTTTATATTACATCTTTTCATTAGTATTGTATTCCAGAATAGTTTAAACATGAATATTAAATCGCCATCATATATATATATATATATATATATATATATATATATATTCAAACCAAGACAGCTTACCTTTTTGATGCCGTGGTTGTTGTTTAATTTTATTAGAAAACGAACTAATAATTGAGTATTGAGATTTGGTTCATTAACGTTATTTGGTTACGGAAGGCCCCGGTATCACTGCAAACGAATTAAAATCCATAATTGCTCAACCGCCCGTGCAAGCGTAATCATCTGAATTAATATCTCATCTCCCAAACAAAGAAAGGTAACTGTAGTCCCCATCGTAGCAGTCTCAGCACACGCCAAAAGACATAAGGCGAAACCGTGCAGAAAGTGAACACAACCAACTGTTCCCTGTCATACGATATCATCATTCATCGTAAACAATTGGAATATCGAAACATGATCAAAACGGATGAGACACACAGCTCACGGTGTGCACAGAGCACTTAACTCAGTAGCTCCTGCAACAAGCCGGACTTGGAATATGAGGAAACTGCAGCAAGGAATGCTTTTCATGCATAGCCTTCAATGGTTCCTGCCGCCTATCCACCATATACCGGAAGTTCACGACCTCATGAAAATGATGATCGTCATATATATTTTTTTTATGTATAGCGTTTGATGATGTTAGGCCATCATTGTTGACTCCAATTCCGAACATATAAACACACAGTTAGTTGTCAGATAGGATCTTTCATTCTTTTCTTTTTTTTTCGGCATTCTAACAAAACTTGCATAAACATTTCTCTTGCTTTCATTTTTCACAATTAGTTATTTAAGGTCACTTATGCGTCACATGAAATAGGGTGAAAACATTTTGTGCTAAGAGCAACTACTATACTCTAATTTCAACACAATAATTATACGTAGGGAGGTCAAAAAGTAATGCACACCAATTTTTTTCTCGGAAACTATTCGTGCAAATTGTGTGAAATTTTCACAGATTGTAGCTGAACATCCCCTTTACACTACCTATTTTTCAACATAATCTCCGTCCAAGCGTATTGCCTTACGCCAACGCGAAACTAGGTCATGAATGCCTCGTTTGTACCAAGTTTTGTCCTGCTCGCGTAGCCATTTTTTAACTGCACGGATCACATCCTCATCATTGTCAAAGTGTGTCCCACGCAGGAATTTTTTGAGTGGTCCAAACATATGGAAATCTGAGGGAGCCAGATCAGGGCTGTAAGGAGGATGGGGCAGTACAGTCCAACCAAATTTGTTGATTGCTTCCCGTGTTACCAGACTTGTGTGAGGGCGTGCATTGTCATGTTGAAGCAACAAATCTGCAGATGGCTTATTAGGCCGAACTCTGTGGAACCGATTTTTGAGTTTTGTCAGTGTATTGATGTAAGCTGTCGAGTTGATTGTCTCACCTCTTGTCATTACATCAACAAGAATCACACCATCAATGTCACAGAAGACAGTGATCATCACCTTTCCGGCTGATGGAGATGTTTTGAATTTTTTTTCTTTTTGGTGACTGCGGATGATGCCATTCCATTGACTGCATTTTTGTTTCAGGCTCATAATAATGTGCCCACGTTTCGTCACCGGTAACAATTTTTGACAAAAACATTTCTCCTTCAACACCGAAACGCTCCAACAATTCAGAACAGAATGTTTTCCTTTGAACTCTGTGATCATTTGTTAGGCACCGAGGAACCCATCGAGCGCAAATCTTTGAATATCCGAGAGTTTTAAAAATTGCGATTGCACTTCCCTTGCTGACTGTAAGCTGCAATGCCAATTGCTGACTAGTGATACGTCTATCCTTACGAATAATGGCATCAGCCCGGTTTAACATGTCTGTGCTGGTAGCCGAGGCAACACGTCCAGAACGCGGTAAATCATGCAGCTCCACTCGTACACTTTCTGCAGCTTTAATTCTCTGAACCCAGCGACTAACTGTGCTCCTATCGACTGCAGAACATTTGTACACTGCACACAGTCGTTTATGAATGTTTGCCACAGTTTCTTTTTCCGCAACCAGAAATTCTATGGCAATTCGCTGTTTGTAACGGACATTGTTGACAAGCTCCATTTTAACGGTTCATAGATTGCGTAATATCTATCCGAATGCTGTGCAATTTGGTGCACATAATTGGAACATGTCATATTCCAAGTGTGCAAAATTTCATATTCCTATCTTTATTATTAGCCGAGAAAAAAATTGGTGTGCATTACTTTTTGACCTCCCTTCAGTATATTACAAATGTCTACACACAATTCCCGTATGTTACTGGGGTTTCATTATGAGGGAGTAAAGAATAGTGACACTGTGACCTTCCAGGCATGTCGTAAGAGGCGACTAAGGAGGTTGATATATGGCTTGACAAGCTGTCATTGTAAAAAGTATTGTTATGGAAACAGAGCCATAGATTTTGGAAGCAGTGATCTCTGCAATATGTGACATTTTGGCACGCAAGGTTTCTGTTTTTAAGATTGTGGTTCTGCCCTATGTGCCGTCTTCGGCTCGAAAGGACAATAGATAGATAGACACACAGTACCTATTTATTTTACATGAAAGTTTATCTAAAAGCAATCTTTTCGAATATGTAAATTGTGAGCATCATCTCAAACTGAATTTGCAAAGGTACACATATGTGAATTTAATACATCAAAACTGCAATGTTTTTGCAAAAAATATTATTTTGTGCATTATCAGGAAAGGTGCGGCCGCCACTTCTACACGGGAAAATTAGGTTCTTCAAATTTTACAGCTAATAGTGTTTTTGAAAAATGCTTTAAAAATCAGAATAATTCAACATGTTATATATATGCTAAATTGGATTTTAAGCAAAAAGGGAAAATTATAAAATTTTACTTGGTAGAAACTTTGTTACCCTTGTTACAACTACCATGCATAATCCCATATGTTACCAACTGTAACATAAACAAAATGTGTACTAACCAATTGTTCTGGTGGCTCAAGTGGCTGTCACTGAATTCAATACAACTTCAAGCCAACAAAAGTTCAACAAGGTTTGCATTAATTGATCTTTTGTGCAACTGATTCAAGATTATCACTAGAACTTGGGATTCTTATGATCCGATAAATGTCATTAGATATGACCTAAAAACCATTGAAATATGCTTTCATTTATGACCTAAAAAATGCAACATATGACCTAAAAATTACACTAAATTATCTGCTAAAGCGTCTACATACTGTGCGTCGGACTCTGCTTTCATGTCTTTGTTGGTGAGCAATTCCTGAGGCAGCGCACCTAACTTTTTTCAATCTTCGGACACTATTATTCTCCTATGGTGTCTGCAATACTTTCACACAAAACAGTGAAGCCACTTGCAAACTTCAGAACAAACTTTCTTGACAGTAATGTCACTCCTGTGTGCCACTGCTTTGGCCAAATGTCTCTTTTATATTTGAACTTCAGGCATTTATTTTGATACATGGTAAATTAACTATATGTGGTCTTTAATTTTCCATCTAAATATTTATTTTGAATTACATTGTCAGAATTATAGACATGTACTTATTCAGACAATTTTACATGTTTGTTAGCAATACAATTACAAGCCAGGTTTTTTTCTACATAAAGAGTCATCTTAATAAAGTTTTATTGTACCTAAAATGACGACAAAATGATCAAATATAACTACAAATATGTATTTATGACCCCAATTTGTCAAAATTACCTAAACCTAAATTATGGTTAAAATATTCATTTATATGACCAATATAACTGTCAGTAAGGCATGAAACTGAAACATGTAGAAATAAACTTGCATTTCAAAAATACATGTCATAAAAATCCAAGTCCTAATCATTACACATTTTGACAATTAGAATAAAATTATTCTTAGTCATCAACAAATAAACAACTGTGAAGAAACCAGAATTGTCTGTAGCGGTGGTTCATAAGCATGATTCCTAGTCTATAAATCTTTCAACACTGCAGCCATAACATGCACAGTAAATATATTATATAAAAACATTTTAATATTGTTTTTACAAAGAAATGTCTTTTGTTGACACTTTCAAATCACAAGGTATAAGGAAGGAGAACTCTTGTAACTTGTTTAATTTCTCCTCTAAAACAATTGAGATTCCAGGCATGAGTGTAAGCGCACTGTTTTGTCATATTTTACAACTTCTACGAAAAAGCTTATGCCTGTTGATCGTGCCCTTGAATGTGTTTTATGTGCCCATACCAACAGCTAATTCATCAGGACATACTCCGAGAGAAGCGAGCTATAATTCTGTATATAATTTTCTTGATTCTTGGACAGATAAATACAAGTGGCTTGTTAAAGATAAAGATCGAGGCTGTGGTTTTTGTCGTGTTTGTTCTAGATACTATCTGAATGGTGCAAACATACTTCAGAAAACCAAAGGTATTTTTATTAATGTACCTTTCACTAATTATAAGAAGGTAACAGTAACTATTGAGAAATTGGGAAAAAATATTATTCCTCTGAATATCATATAAAAATGCAAACGATAACGAAAATCCCTGCATATTTCATGAAGAGATTTATCTACTCACTTTATCCAACATCAACAATGCAAAGTCGATATTAGAGAAGATAGGTATGCCCTAATTATTTTGATGAGGAGTTTTTATTTCCTACTTATAGAGGGGGTATTTATTTATTTCTCATATAACCAAATATGAACACTTGAGAAATGTAATGGCACCGTGTGTTAAGCGTTTAAGGGATTCGCTTCAGAAACAGAGTGAACGAACTACATATTGCAGTAAAGTCACGGCTTGTGAAATGCTACAATGCATGGGCGAGATACTTGATGAACAGTTTGCTACTGAAACAAAGGGGAAGCCATTTGCTTTAATGGCTGATAAATCCACAAACACTGCCAACAAATATGAACTGTCTATGTGTGTGAGATATGTGACAGACTATGGAGAAATTAGAGTTACAACTCTGTGCATAATTCAACTTCAAAGTACAATAACTGAAACCATCACAACCTGCACTGAAAGTGAAATAAATAGACAAGGTATACCATTTGATAATCTTATTGCTTGTGGAATTGATAGAGGTTCTAATTTTTTCAGGCAGTATTTCCGGACTCACAAAAGAATGTCAGATAAATCATGAAGAATGTTTCCCTCCCTACATGAAGTAGGGGGAGCCACGATAGCTCAGTGGTTAGTGAACTGGACTACAAAGGACAAGGGGTAGGGTTCGCCCAGCCTTAAATGGGTACCAGATTTTTTTCTGGGAAAGTAAAGCAGCACCCCAAAAATCATGTGCTGAAGGTCTGTAAAATATAGGGTCATTAACACCATATTTCCTTTTACGCCACTTGGCGTGGCGGGGGTACTTTACTTTACTACATAAAGTAAGGCTCATGTATTGTCACTTGCAGCTACGAGTACGAGAGATCAGTTTTCCTACGTGAGAAGGTTTTTTTTTTATGCAGTCAGAATCATAAATAAGCTGTTTCACCAATCTACAAAACAAGAAACAGTTCTCCGTGGCATTCAAATAATGAAAATCCTTTGCTGAGAATTCTAGAGGCTACAGACATGAGCTGACTCACTCACTGTAATACCATTCACAACATAAAGAAATGTTTTGAGTCAATAGTGATGACTTTTGAGCTTTTACATAAGGATGGGGCAGACCTAGCTTTTTGGCTGGAGGATTACTTCTTGAAATGGAAAAATATTCTTTCATTTTAACATTTTGTGCGTTGGTGGAGATACTGTTAGCTGTTTCTAATTTAAATAAATGCTGCAGAAGCAGGAACGTCAGTTGGCAATTCTATCAACGCTAATTTCAATCACATCTTTACACTTAAAATCAATATCTGCGGATGCATAGAAAGTATAACAACACGAACATAGTGATTTTACTGCAACATATGAAGAATTTAAAGATAAGATGTCACACATCCGAATAATAAAAACAGTTGTCTCTGATGACAAAACTTGTTTGAAGGAACTTGGTAAATTCACAGATACTGCAATATCCTATATGGATAAAAGGTTCATTAAGGACGCCTTGGAATTAAATTAAGCGAGTTCATTTGTTTAAATCATTCCATTACATTTAGCAGATAAAAGAGTCAGATGTTAACATTCTGTGTCAGTTTTGCATGATCATGTGTATCAAGATCATTTGCAAGCAGTATTTTAAATGTTTGGCCTCAAGTGTAAACGACAATGTATCACCATTAAAATATATTCTTCAATCTTCATTTGATTTTGACGAAGTGAAAAATATTAGTGTCAAAATAATAACTGTGTACCAATATCAACAGCCGTTGTTGAAAAGTCCTTTAGCTCTAGCAGAATAATGACTCCACTAAGAAACCAGCTTGGAGATAGTTCGTTGGATCACTACATGAGGATTTCAATTGAACGAGAAAATATTCCAAGTGAAGAATTTGTATGCAAATGTTTGGAACGCTATGCCATTGAAGAACAAAGGAGGGTGCGTCTGCTTTAAATAAGGACATAAACAAGAGACAAGTACTACATGTAAAAGATATATTATTTAAGACTTTAAATTGTCTTTCCTTTAAATGTCCCCCCCCCCACCCCCGGATTAGAAAAATATCCTCCCTCCCCACTCCTCTCCTGGCAGTTTTTGTCTTGAAGAAACACTGGGTAGATGACATTATCGATATAGTGTAATAACACGATGAACATAAACAATTGTAACATGATTGTAAGGAGTAAGGGAGAGAACTGTTTAATACAGTTACATAACTTTGAAAATAAGTCAACAGTACCACTAGATAGAACAGCTTTAAATGAAAAAGATTACAGATACTTATACAGTATAAATCATCATCATCATCAAGTACCGGGCCTACTGGCGTAGGTGATCATGTCTCTCTACAACTTTCGATCTCGGCAGCTAATTATCATTTCTGTTGTTGACCTTCTGCCAAGCCATTCTCTTAAGCTGTCTGTTTTTTTTTTTCTCTTTGCTTCCCTCTATCTCTTCGTCCCTCAATTTTTCCAGTTGTTACAATATATTCCAGTTGTTCTCTTCTCATTACATGGCCAAAAAATGATGATTGTTTCTTCCTAATATTGGAAATTAGCTCTCATTTTGCTTAGAACTCTCTCAGAACATCTTCATTACCCTTCTTAGCTGTCCATGGTATTCTCAACATTCTTCTGTAAAACCACATTTCTACAGACTCCAGTGATTTTCTTGACTGTTGTCCTATTGTCCATCATTCGCATCCATATGTTAAGACTGGCCCTACATAACATTTAAGAACACTTTTTCTTGTTTCTATTGTCAAAAATGGATTGCATAGTATCTTCCTCATTTTCTGGAAAGCTGCTTTTGCCTGCGCCATTCTGTATCTCACCTCTTTTGTACATCTTCCGTCTGAGGTTAACAACGTTCCCAAATATTTAAATTCATTTACCTGTTTTAATATTGTTCCACTTGTCTTTATTTTGCGTCTTTTTCTTTGTTGTTACCATTACCTCTGTCTTTTTGCTATTAAGGCTGAGTCCTTTATTTTTATTTCTTTCACTATAATGTCGAACATTTCTTGTAACTCATTTTCACTCTTAGCGATTAAGACTGTATCATCAGCATACCTTATATTATTTATATTATGACCTCCAAGTGTTATTCCAGGCATGTCACTTATGGATCTTAAAATAATCTCACTATAAATATTAAACAAATCTGGTGACAGCACACAACCTTGTCTAACACCCTGTTTTATTTGTTGAAACATTCCCAATTGGTTTCCAGTTCTTATGGCCGCTGTTTGTTGCCAGTACATGTTCTTTATTATTCTTAGATCTTAGCTGTCTACGTTTATGCTTTCTAAAATTGTGATTATTTCTTGGTGCTTTACTTTGTCAAATGCCTTGGTGTAATCTATGAAACATAAGTATAGATCTGTTTTCACCTCTATGGCTCTATCTACTAAAGATCTTATGATATAAATGGCATTGCTTGTTCCTTTATCTCTAACAAAACCACACTGTTCATCGCTAATTTCTGGACTGATTTTGTTTTGCACTCTTCGCATGATGATCCTTAGTAATATCTTAGTCATATGACTCATAAGGCTTATTGTGCGATGATCATCTCATTCAATCGCACCCGATTTCTTTGGTAGGGCTATGAATAATGATTTGAGCATGTCGTCTGGTATATATCCGCTGTTGTAGATATCATTCAATATTTTTGTTATTATTATTGCTTTTCCAAAATCACCCATGGCTTCAATCTCTTCTTTAGTTATATTATCTGGGCCAGGAGCTTTTCCTGCTTTCATATTGCGCAAGGCATCTTCCACTTCTTCACAATATAAATATAGAACACATCAGAAGCTGCCAGAAAAAGAGACTGAGTAGTGCAGAAGAACAAATCTTGAAGAAAATATACAACAAAATGGCAATGCAAAAAGAAAAGCATACAAGAAACTTACGACATCTAACGCAAACAGGAAAAGAACCAAAAAAAAAAAAAATGGATAACTGGCACCATCTTGAAAATACAGCAAGAAACAAGACAGGCGAAGACCACTGCCAAATACAAGAAAATAAATACCGAAATACGCAAAATGTGCAAAAAAAGCAAAAGAAGACTGATTCAGTCGAAGATGTTTAGAAATTTAAAAAAAACTACTGTAAAAAACAAGATTTAAGAGGGATGCACACAGAAATAAAGAGAATGACTAGTAAAAGTAAAAAAAAAGTCACAGAAAATGGATGTATTGCAATTAAAAAGAAAGGAAAATGCTAACATACAACAGAAATATAATCGAATGATGGCACGAATATATAACATAATTATTTAATGACGAAAGGGCAAGAAACACATTATAAAATGTACATCAGGCTATAAAATCTTAAGTTTTAAAGATTGTATAATCTTCTTAAAATCGGAAGTGGGAAAAAGATATACAAACAATGAAAAAGGAAAAAAAATGCAGGATCTGACAACATATAGATAGAGATGAGAAAGGCACTGATGGAAAATGCAAACTGAAATAAACAAAAGAATCATCATCATCAAATACCGTGCCTGCTGGCTAAGGTGATCATGTTTCTCCACAACTTTCTATCTCGACAGTTATTTATAATTTATGTTGTTTACCTTCTGCCAAACCATTCTCGTCGTAAGCTGTCTGATATCCTTTCTCAAACAAAAGAATAGAAGTGGCAAAAAGTTATTTTAATGCCATGAAAATTTTAATAACATCAAAACAAATAACACCAGGGTTAAATTAAAAATAGCAAAATGTTATATCTTATCAGCATTTCTGCATGGTGCAGAAACATGGATGTTAGACAAGAAGAGAAAAGAAAATTGAAGCCTTTGAAATGTGGACTTAGAGAAGAATGACTGTTGTCCTATTGTCCATCATTCGCATCCATATGTTAAGACTGGCCCTACATAACATTTAAGAACACTTTTTCTTGTTTCTATTGTCAAAAAATGGATTGCTTAGTATCTTCCTCATTTTCTGGAAAGCTGCTTTTGCCTGCGCCATTCTGTATCTCACCTCTTTTGTACATCTTCCGTCTGAGGTTAACAAAGTTCCCAAATATTTAAATTCATTTACCTGTTTTAATATTGTTCCACTTGTCTTTATTTTGCGTCTTTTTCTTTGTTGTTACCATTACCTCTGTCTTTTTGCTATTAAGGCTGAGTCCTTTATTTTTGATTTCTTTCACTATAATGTCGAACATTTCTTGTAACTCATTTTCACTCTTAGCGATTAAGACTGTATCATCAGCATACCTTATATTATTTATATTATGACCTCCAAGTGTTATTCCAGGCATGTCACTTATGGATCTTAAAATAATCTCACTATAAATATTAAACAAATCTGGTGACAGCACACAACCTTGTCTAACACCCTGTTTTATTTGTTGAAACATTCCCAATTGGTTTCCAGTTCTTATGGCCGCTGTTTGTTGCCAGTACATGTTCTTTATTATTCTTAGATCTTAGCTGTCTACGTTTATGCTTTCTAAAATTGTGATTATTTCTTGGTGCTTTACTTTGTCAAATGCCTTGGTGTAATCTATGAAACATAAGTATAGATCTGTTTTCACCTCTATGGCTCTATCTACTAAAGATCTTATGATATAAATGGCATTGCTTGTTCCTTTATCTCTAACAAAACCACACTGTTCATCGCTAATTTCTGGACTGATTTTGTTTTGCACTCTTCGCATGATGATCCTTAGTAATATCTTAGTCATATGACTCATAAGGCTTATTGTGCGATGATCATCTCATTCAATCGCACCCGATTTCTTTGGTAGGGCTATGAATAATGATTTGAGCATGTCGTCTGGTATATATCCGCTGTTGTAGATATCATTCAATATTTTTGTTATTATTATTGCTTTTCCAAAATCACCCATGGCTTCAATCTCTTCTTTAGTTATATTATCTGGGCCAGGAGCTTTTCCTGCTTTCATATTGCGCAAGGCATCTTCCACTTCTTCACAATATAAATATAGAACACATCAGAAGCTGCCAGAAAAAGAGACTGAGTAGTGCAGAAGAACAAATCTTGAAGAAAATAATACAACAAAATGGCAATGCAAAAAGAAAAGCATACAAGAAACTTACGACATCTAACGCAAACAGAAAAGAACCAAAAAAAAAAAATGGATAACTGGCACCATCTTGAAAATACAGCAAGAAACAAGACAGGCGAAGACCACTGCCAAATACAAGAAAATAAATACCGAAATACGCAAAATGTGCAAAAAAAGCAAAAGAAGACTGATTCAGTCGAAGATGTTTAGAAATTAAAAAAAACTACTGTAAAAAACAAGATTTAAGAGGGATGCACACAGAAATAAAGAGAGTGACTAGTAAAAGTAAAAAAAAGTCACAGAAAATGGATGTATTGCAATTAAAAAAGAAAGGAAAATGCTAACATACAACAGAAATATAATCGAATGATGGCACGAATATATAACATAATTATTTAATGACGAAAGGGGCAAGAAACACATTATAAAATGTACATCAGGCTATAAAATCTTAAGTTTTAAAGATTTTATAATCTTCTTAAAATCGGAAGTGGGAAAAAGATATACAAACAATGAAAAGGAAAAAAAAATGCAGGATCTGACAACATATAGATAGAGATGAGAAAGGCACTGATGGAAAATGCAAACTGAAATAAACAAAAGAATCATCATCATCAAATACCGTGCCTGCTGGCTAAGGTGATCATGTTTCTCCACAACTTTCTATCTCGACAGTTATTTATAATTTATGTTGTTTACCTTCTGCCAAACCATTCTCGTCGTAAGCTGTCTGATATCCTTTCTCAAACAAAAGAATAGAAGTGGCAAAAAGTTATTTTAATGCCATGAAAATTTTAATAACATCAAAACAAATAACACCAGGGTTAAATTAAAAATAGCAAAATGTTATATCTTATCAGCATTTCTGCATGGTGCAGAAACATGGATGTTAGACAAGAAAACAGAAAAGAAAATTGAAGCCTTTGAAATGTGGACTTAGAGAAGAATTGAATGGAAAGAAAAGAAAACAAACGATGAAGTTTTAAAACAACTAATATGAAAAGATGACTACTAATCATAATTCAAACAGGACAAAATAGATTTTGGGGGTATGTTTAAAAACACAGCAGCCTGCTAAAAGTAATCTTGGAAGGGAAAAGTACAAGGTAAAAGAGGTAGAAGCAGACCAAGACTAACATGGACGAGTAACATCAAAAGATGGACAAGTCAGCCTATGACAATCTGCACAATAAAAGTAAGAGACAGTGGAATGGCGCTCCATGGTAGCCAACCTTCGATGCGGGGACGGCACGGCACTCAATGAATGAATCAATATTTTTTATCATCATTATCAACTACCGCCCCTAGTGGCGTAGGTGATCATGTCTCTCCACAACTTTCGATCTCGGCAGCTATTTATCATTTCTGTTGTTGACCTTCTGCCAAGCCATTCTCTTAAGCTGTCTGTTATTTTTTCTGTTTGCTTCCCTCTATCTCTTCGTCCCTCAATTTTTCCAGTTGTTACAATATATTCCAGTTGTTCTCTTCTCATTACATGGACAAAAAATGATGATTGTCTCTTCCTAACATTGGAAATTAGCTCTCTTTTTACTTTGACCTCTCAGAACCTCTTCATCACTCATCTTAGCTGTCCATGGTATTCTCACCATTCTTCTGTAAAACCACATTTCTACAGACTCCAGTGATTTTCTTGTCTATTGTCCTATTGTCCATGACTCGCATCCATATGTTAAGAATGGCTCTACATAACATTTAAGAACTCTTTTTCTTGTTTCTATTGTCAAAAATGGATTGCATCCCAAAACAATATTTTTTTATAAAAGATTTAAACTGCAGAAAACTGACACTACAAATATTAAAACCGGAAGTTTTATTTTAGAAGTGTGTAGCAGACGAGAAATTATTTTGTATTTTGAGACCTTTGATGTTTTTGTTTTTAACAAAATATTTCACTTAGTGTGAATCTGTTAGAATTATAAGTATTCTCAATTCGGTCTCTATTTCAAAAACTTTTTTGAAAACATAAACAATGGCTTATATTTTTAGACCAGTGAAATCACCACCGAAACTGAATCAGTACGGGACTCTTTCTTCAGAAGCTCAGAAAACTCTTGCTGCTTTGGAAAAGAAATATGAGAGTCTGTTAACTTCATTGCAGACTCCAGTGGTTGTGCACCGCGGTATTATATTATAAGTTAATTTGTTATTGCCTACATAATCTTAGTTATTTTTTATTGTATTATTATCTCATTTACAGACGTAAATTTCAAGTCAGTATAAAAGTAAGTCAATGTCTCAACATCATAAATAATTTGGGATATGCGGATGACACAGTCTTAATAGCATAGACACATAGAGAATGAACTACAATAAATGATAGACACAATAGTAAAAGAAAGGTCAAAGTCTGAATAGTAAGAAAACAGAAGTAATGGTTATATCGAAGAAACAATCACCCCCATCATGCATAAAAATAAACGAGACAAATCTGAAATAAGTGCAACGTTTCAAATAATTGGGCACAATAATAACATCAGATGGGAGATGCACCACTGAAACAAAAAGCAGAATAGCTCAGGCCAAAATAGCATTTCAGAAGGTTAAAAATATCTTATGCAATAAATCTATGTCAATAAAAATGAGAAAGAGGGTTCATCTGTGCTATATATTCTGACCTATGGAAGCGAATCCTGGACAGTGGACAAACAAATGAAAAGACGATTGGAGGCCACAGAGATGGGATTCCCTGGACAGCTAAAAAGACCAATGAGGAAGTTCTCAAAGAGGCCAACACAAAAAGGGAGCTCTTAAAAAAACATCAGAAAGAAGCAATCAACATTTTATTTTTCGGGCACATCATGAGAAGAGGAAAGTTGGAATACTTGGTTACAACTGACAAATAAAAGGAAAGAGAGATCACGGGCGACAAAGAGAGAAAATACCGGATAGCTTTGTGTCATGGTATGGAAAACAGTCAACAACAGAACTGATACGATGCACTGTAGATAGAAGATTGTGGAGGGACATGATCACCTACGCCAACCGGTATGGCACATGATGATGATGATAAAAGTAAGTAGTAAAGGCCCCCGTCACGCCAAGTGGTGTATATAGGGAATATGGTGTTATTAAGTTAACTGTTAGTGACCATAAATTTTACAGACCTTCAGCACACGATTTTTTAGGTAATGTGGTCTGTATTATACGCCCGTGTCACTTTACTTTCCCAGAAAAATTCCGGTACCCATTTAAGGCTGGGTGAACCCGGAAGCCGTCGGTTGGGATCGAACCCTACCTCTTGTCCTTTGTAGTCCAGTTCACTAAGAGCTATCGCGGCTCCCTAGTCTGTATGGATATGTTTTATAATGTAAAGATAACGATAAGATTAAAGATAAAGTCAAAATAAGTGTATTACTCATTGGAACACAGGAGTCTTGAGTAGTACTGTAGAAAAGTAGTGTTTTGTACATTGTGTTGTAAATATCACTATTGTGTGTAGAGTACGTGGAAAAGGGTTGGAGGAAGGGGGGGGGGGGGCTATAGACTGGGTGTTGTAGTCGTATACTTAACAATACTAATACGGTACAAAGAAAAGAGAAGAAATATCCCTGCACCGATCTTTGATGATCATCTCAAGTTCCAGGGATAATTGAATCATTTGAATGTCCTTTGCAGAACGTTGGTATCAACACCGCCCATCTGAAGAAAGGATTGTTGTCTCTAGTAAGATCTCAAACTTTTTCTGTAAACTGTAGTCAAGTTCAAGGTCTCTTTGATGTCTTGAAAACACCTACTTGGTCTTCCCTTGTCTCGTCTTCCTGGAACCATGCCTTCCATTGTTGTTCATTCCAGCCACATGTGCCAGTTAATTTACTTCGAACATAAAATTTTCACTCCGGAATTATTGTTCTTGTTTTGGATGGAATATCAGCCTTGGATCTGTGAACTATCTAATATCTTCAAATGTCTATATATTTTCTATATAGCTTTCAATTACAACTTATCATTTTTATAATATGTATTGTATCAAATCAAAGAGGAAGATGGAATATCGCACATTGAAAAAATATATGAAGGACATAATAATTATGATGTGAATAATTTTTAAATGAAGAATGAGTAACATAAAGGTGTAAAAATGATAATTTCACTCATCATCATCATCGAGTGCCGTCTCCACAACGAAGGTTGGCTACCATGGATCGCCATTCTACTCTGTTTCTTACTTTGATGGTGCCGGTTGTCATAGATTGACTTGTCCATCTTTTGATGTTACCCGTCCATGTTAGTCTTGGTCTGCCTCTGCCTCTTTTACCTTGTATTTTCCCTTCCAAAATTACTTTTAGTAGGCTGTTGTGTCTTTTAGTGTGCCCCAAAAATTTCATTTGTCTTGTCTTATTTGTATTTAGTAGTTCTCTTTTTATTTTTAGTTGTTTTACAACTTCATCGTTTGTTTTCTTTTCTTACTACCCAATTCTACATATTCTTCTATAAATCCATATTTCAAAGGCTTCAATTTTCTGTTCTGTTTTCTTGTCTAATGTCCATGTTTCTGCACCATACAGGAATATTGAGAAGATGTAACATTTTGCTATTCTTAGCTTCAGCCCTACTGTTATTTGTTTTGTTGTTAGTATATTTTTCATGGCATTAAAATTACTTTTTGCCATACCTATTCTTTTGTTTATTTCAGTTTTACATTTTCCATCATTGGTTATAGTATGTCCATGGTAGTTGTAGTTCTGAACTGTTTCCAGGTCTATTCCTTCAATTTTGATATCCACTTGTGGGTTTTGAGTATTTTCTTTGTTTATGATCATAGTTTTAGTCTTTTTGATATTCATATCTAATCCATATAGCATTGCTTGTTATGTTTATCACATCAAGCAATTGTTGTAGGTCTTTAGGATTTTCTGCTATAAAAAATAGTAGAACAGTATCATCAGCATATCTTAGGTTATTGATTACCTTTCCATTAATGTTTACGCCTGGCATCTCTGAGATGTTTTTAAAGATTTGCTCAGTGTATAATTGAACAAGCTTGGTGATAGGATGCATCCATGTCTTACTCCTCTTTTTATATCCATGGGTGTAGAGTTCTCTTCGTTATATTTTATTATTGCTGTTTGCTCCCAGTACAAATTACATAAAACTTTTTTAAAAATTTCACTCAACATATTCAAATTCCAGATCAAGTTACAATAAACTCGAGTACAAACATAACTCCAAATTTCATTGTATTTAAAGTCCATTTCTCTTTTTATTTATCTAAGGTGCTTAATAAGGATTTTTCTGTAATATTTTGTTTCTATGGAACCAATTTTCTTCATTGTTGTTTGCAATATTATCCATGATTTATAACCATTATGTTGCTATTAGAAAGGTATCTGTCCTCAGTAGTTTAACTTTTACTGTCTTTTTGGTATTGTGCCTTATATTCTTCATGGCATTTAATTTGTGTATTTCTATTGCTAGTCATCTTTTGATTTCCTTCTGACAGTATGTGATATTCATAACTTGTTACAATAAGTTCTTCATTGTTGATGATGATTTTGGATTAGCTTTTTGCTTTGTCTGTGGACATTCTCTTGCTTTTATGTAAATTTAAATGAAAGTTTTGTTATTCATTTTGTTTATTTTAACAAATGTACGCAGCCTTTGCATTGTGTGTGAGGAGGACAGTGTCATCAGCATATCTGAGTTTTGATATTATGTTGCCATTTATTATGACAGGGTTGCACTTCACAAAACAGTCATTGTTTCTGGTGTTTGTTTTGTTTGCATTGGCCAGCTTTATATCTCTAGCGAAGTACCGAGTGACTGAATTTTTATCTGAATATCACTTTTTCCTGTTTTTCACACCAGCATCCATGTACTCAGGTGTCCCCCACCATACAAGCAGATATCCTTTGACTTCAGAAGTACTCTCATAATTTTATCGTGGAGAGTTTTAACTTCTCTTTGGGTAGATTTTTTTTTCCTACTAATTTTACTTTGGCAGCGCCCATTTTTGGCTTAGTCTTTGTGATTTCCAACTGCCAAAGGTTCTTTAACGTGTGCAAAATGCACGCGGGAACTCCTGTTTTTTTCATCATTTTCCAAGAGGGCTAAACATAGGATCCCACTACCCAGAGACCAGAGGAGGGTAAAGCTCGGTTTGATTTTTATTTATTTTTTTCGTCACCGCTTGTGGTGGGAATCTAACCCAGGACGTTCTTGTCTAGAGGCCGGCGTCTTATCTCTAGATTACCCAATGCCCCAGACAACCACCTCCATTGTTTCTGATATTTCTCATAATGTTCTCAGCATAAATGTTGAACAGACATGGGAATATAACGATGCATTTTGGGAAATACTGTGAGTAGATGTGGGAAATCCCTGACTGCAATGAAACTGGTTCTATGCATAGATTAAAATAGAAAAGAATAAGAGTAGAGAGTGCAGATGTATCCCTGTTTCACTCGCATTTGTATTTCAAACCAGTCTATTATTTCACCTGCTATTCTAATAGAACCTATTGTTTGTGATATAATGTTTAGTTAATGTGCTCAGAGGCGCTGGCAGTCATGTCTTTCCATATTTCTTATATTATTGCTGCTTATTGTTTCCACTGTTGATCTCTGTGTCACTTTATTAAACTGTATAGTATCTTCTCTCATATTGAGACGCTATTAAGGGGGCTAAGTGGTCTAGGGGTAAGATGTCAACCTCTGGACAAGAAGGTTCCAGGTTTGAATCCAACGCAGGCAGTAGGAAATTTCTTTGTGGCTTTACCCTCTGCCCATCTCTGAGTAGTGAGATCTGATAGTGGCAAACAATAGGAGGTACTGTATAAGCACGTTAAACAACTTTTGGCATCTAGAAATAGAAAGGCCAAAAATGGCTGCTGCACAGGGAAAATTTATAGGAAAAATCTACCAAAGACATCAAAACTCTCAAAGTAAAAAAATGAGAGCACTTCTGAATGTCTTAGAATATCTGTCTTTATGGCAAGGGACAAATGGGCTCACAACTGCCATTGAGTAAAATAGGAAAAAGTGATATTCACACAAAATTTAGTCCCTCAGGACTTCACTAGAGATATAAAGCTTGCAAATGCAAACAGTCATGATTAGTCATTAAAAAATACATAGTGATTTCTTTTTGCATGTCAGATTTGTATGTGGTTTACTCCATTAATCTTTGACTCTAACCAGGGTCTAACCTGCAAGACAGTAGGTGGGTTGATATCAGAGTTATCATTCTCCTAGGTATTATGTGTATATTAAAAATCCATGTCTTTCAATATTTTTCATCATCACTGATGTTGTTAAAAGTAAAAGTCAAGTCTACACTAATGAACAGTGCAAATCCCTGTAAGTTTCCTATCAGCCTGCCAGATTTTCTTTTTTCATATTTAGATAGTAAATCTTGTAATGCCTTTGTAGAGGTGTTAAAATCAAATGAAACAGTTCATAATATTTTAAAATATTAATTATACTTTTACCCCAGTAGTATAATAATAATTTCTCATGTCTTAAGGTAAGATTAAAACAGCATTTGGCTAATTTCTTTTTTAGCTGATACAGTGGTACAGTTATTTTAATCTGGATGGACCTCCAAAACTATGGAATGATTGTTAAAGAAATATATATTACCAGATCCCTTAGATGTTATCTTAAGATATACATTTATCAGGTATTCAAATTAGTGATAATACATCAAGTACCATGATGGTTGCTATATCTCTTCACAACTTTCTACCCCTGTAGTTGTTAATTCAGATAAGAGAAGAAGTATCTTGGTCTATGCCTTATGGGCCTGCTACGGCTAGAAAGGTCAATAGCTAGATAGATAGATAGTTGTTAATCACATTTGTTCTTGACTATTTTAAACTGTTTGGTATATTTCCTCTCTCTTTCCCTCTGTCTTTTCTTCTCTCAATTGTTTATATTTTCATATCATGCACCTGCTGTTCTCTTCCCATTCATCATCATCATCATGTGCCATACCGGTTAACGTAGGCGATCATATCCTTCCACAATTTTCTATCTACAGTGCATCGTTTCAGTTATGTTGTTGACTGTTTTCCATGCCATGACACCAAGCTGTCCAGTATTTTCTCAATCTGTTGTCCGCGATCTCTCTTTCCTCTTATTTTGCCAGCTGTAACCAAGTATTCCAACTTTCCTCTCCAAATATGTGTCCAAAAAATGTTGATTGTTTTTTTCTTATGTTTTTAAGGAGTTCTCTTTTTGTGATGGCCTCTTTGAGAATTTCCTCATTGGTCTTTTTAGCTTAATGTTAGTAATAAACTTTATTTTTTCTTTGGCCTCTTTCAGAACATCTTATTGTTGCTATTTTTAGATGTTCCTGGTTTTCTCAGTATTTTTCTGTAAAACCATATTTCTGTGACCTCCAACAATGATTTTTTCCCCTATTATTTGATTTTCCAGGATTCCCTTCTATGTATCAAGACTTACTCTACAAGAACAGTGATGAACTTTTATTCCTAATCTCAGTTGCTAAATATCAGTTGCATAACATTTTCTTTGGATATAACTTCTTATTAATTTTTTTTTTATTCTGTCCATGGAATCACTTTCATTACTGTCAGGGCATCCCATATCCACTCCACCACCAATTCCAGCATTTCTCAAGCATGCTTAGATTAATTATCACTGTCAGATGTTGATTGTAGACACATTTTCTTCTCTCACTAAGCATCAATGTTTCTACATCTAACACCATATGCAAAACAGAGTCTCTAATGCTAATAGCCTGACCATAGTGGCTGCAATTTCTGTTTTTTTTTTCCTCAGTACTTTGTCACAGTAACCTGCTTGCTACAGAGAACCGGTGTCTCGTTGATTAATTCTGAGAATGGGGTTGACCTCTATGCATGCCATAATCGACTGCACAAATGATGATTCCGGGTGAATTTCTTTGAATAGAAAACACTTATGGACTGCTGGTTCACTCTGAATCACTTAT
Organism: Megaustenia siamemsis; assembly: GCA_032433765.1. Taxonomy (NCBI): domain Eukaryota; kingdom Metazoa; phylum Mollusca; class Gastropoda; order Stylommatophora; family Ariophantidae; genus Megaustenia; species Megaustenia siamemsis. The sequence goes on from JAVIAB010000051.1 coordinate 113,743,293, forward strand.
AAAGCTCACACAAACAGAAAACCACATAGAATCAGTTCTATCCAGTAAGCTTTCTGAAAACACTGAGTGACATTTGTGGAATTTTCCTGAAGTTCAAGGATGAAGTTCAATGCTAGTCTTCAGATTGCAACAATTTGGAATATAATGGCAAAGAAGTAAAAATACTATAATGTACACAGCTAACAAGCTACTGAACTACCAGCGTACATACACTCATAATTTGCTAAAACTGACTGAACACAAAATGGTTTTCTGGCTGTGCTGTAATGTCAACTCTTACAATAATGAATGAGATTTTAGAAAATCACTGAACAGTGAAAATAAAGTAAACTGAAGCATTTTTCCTCTTTCCACAGATCCTGCTAATTATTACAAGAACATCTATCAAGCATCATTTAGAAAAAGTCCACTCACTCCACATTTTAAAAGAGACCAAGAAGAAAGCTGTGCAGAAACCTCTGGAGACAGTTCTGTAGAAAATTCATTACAACTTAATTCTGATTCTCTCCAAAAGATGAACAGTTTATCACATATGTCAAGAGAGCAAAAGTGGTTATATCAGAAAGAAAGTAGGTTTGAAAGGAAGCACAGCAGAAACAAAGTCATAACAGAAGTCTTTCTGGATTATCGCCCATCTGATCTAGAAATAGCAGAAAGTGTTCTTTCATTAACACAGAGAACATCAATGCTAGACAGCCCAAAAATGGATTTGGATGATAATTTAGTGGAATTTCAGCAACTTAATGAAAATATCTCAGAAGCACATGTTCTTGAAGATTATAACTTAAGAAATTCTGTAACCATGTCGTCTTTCTCTCAATCGTCCGTAGGAGTGTTCAATAGATCAGAATCCCAAGAACGTCAAGAGAACTCAGAAGAATCTTATTTGTTACGTCAAACAACCTCAGTGATATCCCCTTTCCATAAAAATATAGAAACCAGTGAGACTGCATATCCTAATTTGTTGGCAGAAGAAGTGATTCACAAAGTTCCAAATCAATTCTCTGTAAACTGGAGTTCAATAGATTACAAATGTAAATCAAACTCAAATGGTGGCATCTTGTTTGCAAGCAAAGAAGAGATGATTTTATGTGATAGTGAATATAGTGCTGTTAATAATGGAAGAAACAATCATGAACACCCCCTAAGTGTATCAGAGACTAAAGAAAGGGACAATTTTGAGTTAAAGTTGTCAGGCTGTGAGTTTTCTCAGATTTCTTATGCTTCTCAGTTTGATTTCAATAGAAGACTTGAAGAGGGTGCAGAAGGAAGCATATTTGAAAGTTCCATTACCAAAAGTCAACCCAAAGAAGATGAATCACCATTTGAGGAAAAACAGATGACTCCAAGAAACAATCTACCTGTTTCTAAGAATTATGAAAGTCCATTTGATTATGGAAATTTTAAAAATGAGTCATCATATTTGATGATGAAAGCTAAAAAATATGATACAGAAATTATGACAGTAACTTTGCAAAATTCGACAGCAGAGAGATCTACATATGAGAATGAGTCACCATATGTAGTTAACATTGATTCCATCCAGAGCAATCAGTTAAAATCACATAAGAAAAATTCAAAATCAAAGCAATGCAGAAATGAAGTTTCAGGATGTAAAACTCAAAAAAGGATTGAGTATGCAAAGTGTTATTGTTAGTTACTATGCCAACAATATTGTCATATTTTAAATAGATCTTCTTTGATTTACACATCAATGAAATTTTGAATAAAATTCATTGTAGGAAAGAAAGCTGTAGTTATTGACATGATAAAAGGAGCGAAAAGTTTAACATGTTAATTTTATTTAAAATAATTTCAAGTTGTGACAGTCAAAGATAAGCTTTTAGCCATAGATCAATAAACATAATTTTCTAAAGAAATAGTAGAGATTTATTGATCATGCCTATTTAGTTTAATTAAAGCCTTAATGGGATTTTGCTTACATTATTCAATCTGTTAGAGATTATCATTGAAAGTCTAGCATAATGTAGTTTTACAGCATAAAGGCAAATATTGTGAGAGAACTAATGGTGAAAGCTAATGATAGAATAAATCATGCAAATACATATTACACGAAGAGTAAAATAAATAAACAAAACCATTTTTTAACAAGTAAATTTATCCTACTACTTTTGTTTCAAACTTCTACATTGATATATTTTGTGACTAGCACAAGTTTAGTTTTGTCAACAGATCATCTTTTTACACATCAGACAACCCAACAGTTCTCAGATCCCCTCCCCATCACCTTCCCAGTATACCAATGCCCACCAATGTCACATGCTAATTAAAGTGCAGAAGATGGTTTCAGCTGAAATGCACAAACTCTATTACACTAGTGGGGACCTTGAATGTGGAGGTGGTAGTTGGATACATTTTTAACTCATAACAATTTTTTTCCAGAACAGTGATCATATCTGGCCTACTATTTTTTATTTTTAACTGCCAACTGCAAGTATTCTTTAGCTTGCACAACGTGCACCCAGTGTTTTTTTTTCCTTTATCCAAGAAAGCTAGATCTAGGATCTCATTACCTTGTGACCAGGGAAAGTAATGCCAGGAAAATGCAATGGATTTTAAAAGAAAAATTCCCACCATCTGTACCTGGATTTGAACCCATGATCTTCTTGTCCAGAAACCAATATTTTACCTCTAGATCACCAAGCTAGATAACCAAGCTAGATAACCAGTACTAGCATACAGTTTATTATAGAATGCGAAAGAATGCAGCCTTTACTGCTTTTATGACCACTAAACAATTAGCACATTTGTAACATATGTTTGGCTGTCATTGGACTAATTACACATGCACAAACATCAGTCTCTTCAGTTCTATATATAACAATCTCTATGTAGATGAATGATGTCTATCTATCTATCTATCTATTGACCTTTCGAGCCGTAACCGGCCCATAGGGCGTAGACCAAGATACACCTTCTCCTATATGAATTTTTGTTCTAGCAGTTTTCTTTTAAAGATATTTTATCAAATCTCGCCATCTGTCTCTGTTCTGTGCAAGCAGTTCTATCTCATTGAGGGAGCCGATTCCTGCTGCTCTTGCCTCTCTCATCAATGTTCTTCTCAGTGTCTCCCTGGGTCTTCCTCTTTTTCTTTTACCTGTTGTTTCCCATATGAGGGCTTGCTTTGCTATTCGATTATTATCTCTTCTCATCACATGTCCAACGTATGACCATCGATGTCTACAATGATGTCTACTTCATTGTAAATGAGTAGTTTATAGTAGCAATATATTTTTATTTAGCATAAACACTTTTTCTTCCTTTTGAATTAGGTTTTTTATTATTATTTAGTCATCTTATTATGTATCATAGGAATCTTAATGAAAATATAAGCACTTGTAGTATATTTAATCTAGTTATTTCAATCTAATAGTTTTTTTATTGAGGTTTTTTTAAACACCATTTAGTGCACTTTTTTAAATATATAATATGATTTAACATTTTTCAGTGATTTCTTTCAAATTAATTCAAGTAAAAATGAAAATACCAGCAGAGGTAAGTTAAGAAATGACTAGTAAGAAAAGAAATTGCAAGATTCATGTAATGCTTAAATATGAATTATACAGAATATTTAAAAATGAAGTATGAAATTGACATATTCATTTTGAAGAGCCAAATCATTTACTCATTTTTTTCTTTTATCTTTTAATATTGAGTGTTTTTATGGTTTATAAATTCAGTTGCTACCAAAAGTTAGAAATGCTTGCTTGCGTTCGCCCGATGACTAAAGTATTCTAGAGTATTCGTAGACTGTAGAATTCCTCTTCGTCATCCATCCTTAAAAGGACAGTAAGTGGCCGTGTCTGCGTTGTGTTGTGGTTTGCAGTATAACTGTTATATTTGCACCTTTTGGCCCAACACATCCGACTTCAGCATGACATTTTTGAGTACCGGTTTGTCTTCCCTCTTCGATCCGTGCTCACTTGGCCAGACTAGACAGGTTAGTCTGTTACTGGAGGCACCACGGAGAGGTGGAGCAGGGTCTGGATGGTTTTGGTTCACCAATCCTGGCGCAAGCCATCAGCTGTGGGTTGCTGACAACTTCCAGCTCTGGTGCTGGGAGGCGCGCCTTCGCCTCCAAAAGTTAGAAATAATTAGCATTTACAGAAAATGTATTAAAAACGTGAATATTTTATCAAGTTTGTTCAGAATTTTATTTTAAAACAAATGATTTGCAGAAATGATCTTTTCATCTTCTTTAAGTTAGTGTCCACTGTTCAACCTTAGAAAGACTTAATTTTTATAATGACAAATAAAAGTATAAAGCAGCTTTGTGAACTTCATTGTCTATAGATAGTAATATTAGAATATTTAATACCAGCATATGTGAATTTATTTATGAATGGATGTCACTTTTACCATTATGAAACATTTGTATTATAACAGTAATGAGAATTTCAGTACCTGTAAATTGGTAAAACATTTAAAACTTTATCACTGGATTTGAAATGTATATTCTTGAGTGATAAATGTGTATGCATAATTTAATTTTTCTTCTGGAGAAAGGTTAGGATGGAAGATTCATTTTGTACAAAATAGGTGATAATAATCATTTCACAGATGATGATATTCAAGTTCAGAAAAGAATTAGTGAACATTGTGATAAACTTTGTACAAAGAAGGCTAAGTCAAACTTCAAACCTCCTTATAAAGCTCAAGTTAAGGTCAGTATAAAATAATTTGTACAAAATACTGAAGTATGTTTTAAAACAATGTTATGATTCATCTATCAATCATAAGATTATTTATATACAATCTTGGATACTATTTATTGCAGTATGTTAATCTTTGATAATGAAAATAAAGCAAAACAGACAAGAATTTTGATAATGAAGTTACATTAATAATTTATTCTGCCTACATACGCACCTACCTACCTTATTGTCCTTTTGGATTGAAGACAGTATAAGGGACAAAAATTCTACACTCTCTATGTCCAATGATCTTTGTTATCAAGTGTCAGATCTTGCACAGGACCCTGCTCTGAGGGATCTTCTCAGTCTCAGCAAGGGGCTGATGCATGCTATTGTTGCCTCTTACTTTCTCGCTTCAATGTTCTTTTTTAGTGTTTTTCTAGATCAGCCTCTTTTTCTTTGATTTTATTGTGTCTGTGCAATTTGAACAGATCCAAATGTCAATTTAGAAAATATTTTTGTATATATTAAAAGTTATTATATATTTTCACACTTCGTTGTTTTTTAACTTTAAATACAAAATATATGCACATTGTGATATTTCTAACTTACTTTCTTAGAAAATATATTAGTTGTCACCATGTTATTTATATGAAATGTGTTACCAATTAAAGATATTTTGGTTTTATTTCTTTGTGAGAAAAAAATCACACTATTTAAAAATAAGTAAAAAGTAAAGGTTCCCTCCATGCCTTGCTAGGCATGTGAGAAATATGGTGTTAGTGACCATATTTTTATGTAATCAACTCACATTTTTGGGCGATGTGGTAAGTGTCACGATAGGCCACCTTTATATACCAGAAAAATCTCTGGTACCCATTATTGGAGGCTGGGTGAACCCTGGAGCCTTGTTGGTCTGAAAAAAAATCTGCCACATCTGAGAATCAACTGGGCTCTTTAGATTAGGCAGTGAGTACATTAACCACTCAGTCATCGAAGCTCCTAAAGTACAGCACAGTAAATATATGACTTCTAAAGGTCTAATTTGAATAATGTAAATATTATCTCATACCCAATGAGTAGAAAAGGTGTGCAAACAGATTATATCAATGACAAAGAAGCATGATTATACACAATGCAATCAATACTTTTCCATATTCTGTTATTGAACAAAGGCTTCTTGTTTTGATAAATTCGTATGTTTTCCAAATTGTAAAAATTTTGTTAACACATTTTTCAAAGTTTTTTTTAACTTTGATTGCAGCCGGGCTTTATATAAATTAATAATACTGTTTTGTAAAAAAAATAACTGACTACTATTTACGTTTTTCTGTCCTATAACTGTGTGTCAACATCACTAATATTTTAGCCTATTCTATGTGTGGCAATGCTTTTCTTACAGGAAAATACAGGTCGGCAATTGTGCCTATAAAATTATTTTCGAATTCTTGTCACACCTTCAAGCTATCATCACAGAATGACACATGCATGAAGAAATGATAAGAGAACAATACAGAAAGATGGACAGGTCTTGACTTTGTCAGACCACAATGATCAACCACAAACAGAGAGAAATTAAGGAAACTGGTTGTACATCAATATTGTCCCAATGTGGATTATCAAACAAATATAGTTCTGGAATTGCTGTCAAGTACCACTTATGAAAAAGCAAACACATTTGTAAAAGACCTTAAATCTAAACTATTTTTAAATTATGTAAAGGCTTATTGTGAATGGAAGAAGGGAACTCTACTCTGATATTGAAATGTCAACAACATTAAATTTGAAATAGAATGGCTTAACAATCCTTAGTGTGTGATCATATAATGAGCTGGTGTTCTTGTTTACGATCATAATTATTTGTAAACACATTCTTAATGTTATAATTAAACATTATACTATGGAATGAAAGCTTTTCACTTTTTATTTCAGTAGACTGCAAATTTGTTTTAACACAGTACAAAATCTAGTACATTATGTTGCTTATAGTATAAATTTGCATCTAATTTATTACTTTCATTTGTAATGTACATTTATAATTGTAATACTATATATATATCAAGTATATTTGTATGCGATCAAATATTTTCTTGGTGCATCAAGGATCTAGGAGAACACATTGCTACTTCCTTGTGTTCACCACCAGGTGTCACAAACCTCTCATCATTAAGCATAGAGAAGCAGAAGGAAACTTTTAGTTTGTGGGAATCATCACAATCTCTGACCCTCACCTTACTGTACAACACAAATCTAACTTCCGCTAATACTTTCTACTCAGCTGCTGATTATGCCAAGGTTTGTTGTACATAGTAATGTATTCTGTAAAAATATCATCTTGTTTTTGTTTCATGTTTGTTGCATCATCACAGTTAAGTTATATTGTAGAGTGAAATAAACTTTTTATATGATAAGGATGACCTGTAGTTTGCTGTATGGGTTATTATGATAAACAATAACACCATGATATGATCAAGGGTGAATTAGTCACTATTACATTTTTTATTGCATTATTTATGAGTGGAAGTGGATAAGTTGTTTTGTCATTAACACTTTGAACTTTAATCAATGTCATCATGCAACATAACAAATGTTCCCATCACAACTATATAGATTTTGGTTGATTGATTGGCTGGTAGTTATCCTTCTTCATCTCTCCATTGTAGCCCAAAAAACAAACTAATCTGGTCAAGTAAATAGGGATCAAAGTGGGAAGGGCAGTTTTGTAAACAAAGTTCCTGAGCAAACAAATTTGTGATCTTCCACAAATAACTTCACCATTAACACCAGATATATGGACCACGTGGACAAAGAAACACATGTTAATGTTTGGAATGAGATTCAGATGTAAATGTTGTAATCAATTATGCTCTAATCACCTTGTAATCTGAGCCTCTGAATGTTCAAGAATTATTGCCATCTATTTCTCCAGTGCCATCTATATGCCTTTTTGACTGACTCGGCATTATAATATTGCATTCTCCAGCAAAGCCAACCCGAATGCATTAAGGCATAACTTTTCAAGCGTTTGTAGGTAACTGCAAGTCAGTCAGACTGTCCCGGTATTTTTCAGTTACATTCTTTTATTGTTCAATGTCTGAGCCCTCCCTTTTTTGAATGATTTTTTAGTAGGGCCCAAATGTTTTATACTGGGTTGAAATCGAGGCTGTTGCTAGTCCATTTCATTCCTGCCATATTCTTCTCTTGCAGCTATAATTGAGCTTTAGGTAATTTTCATGCTTTGAAATCCCTTTGTGTACCTGCCTGGTTACATGACCTGCATGAATGGCAAGTACCCCACTGGTATATCTGTATAATTCTTTTGGGAGAATTTCTGTGAAAACACAAATCAGTGCAGTGTCTCTGTCTGATACTCCCCCCCCCTTTCCCAAACCAAGATAGAATGTCTCAGAGTTTTGGTCGCTGCACACAAGTGTTACAGAGTCTTAAGTCAAAATATTAATTTGAGCAGGACAGGACCAAACAGAAAATTTATGTGAAAAAAATAATACTATCCCATGACAAATTTCCTTCATTCCAAAGCTGTGAAATTAACATACACTTTGTCATTGTATTATTTTTCACTACCAGCATTCAGCATCAATTGACATTAATTGTGTTTTTTTACCTTTAGTAGTGTTTGCTCACTTAAGTGGAATGCAAATGTTGGACATAATTTGCATATTTAATTAAATTTCAACATATTTAGCTTAGTATTTAGATATATATAATTAACTTTTTTTTTTTTTTTTTTGCAGAAAAAGAACTCACCATTGCGGGTAAATTAATGTTTTAGTGAGGATGGTTGTTCTGTGTGTGTTATATTTTTCTCTGCAACTTATATTGTTATAGTAATAATGTATGCACACAAAATCAGTTTGTATATTCAACATTAAAGAACATTTTTAGTAAGATATGTACGTAAAAAAGTTAATAAAATACAATTTTTAGTAACCAATAATTATATCAAGTTCATTGAAATTCATTTGGAATTTATAAGAAAATTGGGATCTATTATATATCACAATAATACAAATGCAAAAATGATTTTATTTTTCTTTTCTTTTTTTTAAACTGTTGAAAATAATATAGCCTCAAGTTGTTGGAATTGCTATAATTGAGGGAGAAGATGATGGTAGCTGTTTTCTGATACCTGTTGACCTGATATATAAAAGTGATGTAAAGTAAGTATCATTGTCATGCCAGAATCACTAGACCTTTTATTAGTATTATATATATATATATATTTTTTTAAAAAACTTTTATGGATATTTTAAGAATTATATACAAAGTATACCATTTTGGCACACTGATGTTTATATGTGATAGTAGATTTGATGATTCATGCAGTGACAATATTTAATACATATTTCAGAAAGTTTCTACTCAACATAATGTTTGCAAGAAAAATCACAAAGATCATTGCAAACTGTAAAGAATTCTTGATAGGCATACATAAACTGTTTTCACTTAGCAGTGAGCATGGTAAATAGTATTCTTCTGTTTATTTTTGGTGCTTTTAATATCTGTTTATGTTGAGTTAATACATTGTTTATTAAGATTACAAATACATAAAAAAAAATAAGATATTTGAAACATTTCTCAGGGTTCTTAATATTCTGTTGTTTTTTTATTCATTATATTATGGTTGTATTCTATTAAAGTTGAACGCATTCGAAAATAAATGTCTAAGGAAAATACTTGGTATAGAATGGAACGAATTCAAAACAAACGAGGAAATTAGAGAAATCGCCAATCAACCACTAATATCTTCAGTAATAAAGAAAAGACGATGGTCATACGTTGGACATGTGATGAGAAGAGATAATAATCGAATAGCAAAGCAAGCTCTCATATGGGAAACAACAGGTAAAAGAAAAAGAGGAAGACCCAGGGAGACACTGAGAAGAACATTGATGAGAGAGGCAAGAGCAGCAGGAATCGGCTCCCTCAATGAGATAGAACTGCTTGCACAGAACAGAGACAGATGGCGAGATCTGATAAAATATCTTTAAAAGAAAACTGCTAGAACAAAAAATTCATATAGGAGAAGGTGTATCTTGGTCTACGCCCTATGGGCCGGTTACGGCTCGAAAGGTCAATAGATAGATAGATTCTATTAAAAGTCAAACAACACTTGTTCATTTTGTGTGTCAGCAACTTATAATTTAGCTAAGTAATTGTTATGCAGCACTCGGTGAAATAGACTTAGATATCAATTAAATGTGGGACTCACAGAGCAAAATACTAATGACTAGTAGAAGCAAGTGCCGGACTGAAGAAAATGGAAAAATGAGCTTGGATTTCAGACACTACATGGAAATGCATCAAAGAAAGAAGAGAAATGAAGAGAGCCATGATTAATGTAAAACAGATCTTGGAAAGGTCCTGGCAAAAGCAACATACAAAGAATTAGACAGCAAAGTAAAAAAGTTCAGCAAGAAGAGATACAAGAGCTTATATAGACAATTTGGCAGAGAAAGCAGAGACAGCTGTAATTACAGGAGACAGCAGAACCCTCTATATTGTACAAAAGATGCTGACAAATACCTATACATCCAGTGGAACACCAATTCTAGACAAATCTGGATTAATGCTAACAACAAGCGCAGACATAAAAACCTGTTGGGCGGGACACTTCAAAGAAATTCTTAACCATCCACCACCCCACAGTTTAATAGATTTTGAAGCTGAAACACCAGCAGCAGAATTAGATATAAATTTAGATGACTTCACCTTGAGCGAAATAGAAACCACCTTAAAGCGTATGACCAATAACAAGGCTGCTGGAGAGGATAAGTTAACAGCTGAGTTACTCAAGGCAATTGATAGCCATAATCTAATACATCTCCAGAAAATGTTCAACATCATTTGGAAAGCAGAGAAGACGCCTCATAAATGGAAAAAAGGAATCATTGTTAAGATTCCAAAAAAGGGCAATCTTAGAGATTGTAACAACTGGAGAGGTGTGACACTTTTGTCAGTTGCCTCAAAGTTATTCTGCAAAATCATCCTAAATAGAATAAAAGATTCAATAGATACAGTACTGCGTGAAGAACAGGCTGGGTTTAGAAAAGGGAGAAGCTGCCCTGACCACATTTTTACTCTATGACTTATATTGGAGGAATACATGAAAAAGCAGAAACCTTTTGTACTTAACTTCATTGACTTAATAAAAAGCATTTTACAGTATTCATCTAGATTCTTTGTGGAAAATTCTGAAGCAATATGGCTTACCATCATAAATATTATTAAAGACATGTATGATGGTTACACATGTGCAGTTCGAACTGAGGAAAGACTGAGCAAATATTTCCCAATAGAAATTGGGGTTAAACAAGGATGTATTTTATCGCCCTTGTTATTTGGAGTTGTTATGGACTTTATAATGAAAAAATGCTGCACTGGTAATAAAGGCATCGAATGGATACAAGGAGACCATTTGGAGGACCTCAACTTTGCTGATGACATAGTTATTATCAGCAGTCAGATAAAAACGATGCAGGAAAACACAAATAAAATATCAGCAAAAGCCAGCAAAATTGGGCTTGAGATCAATCATGAAAAGACTAAAGTCATGAAAAGCTTAATTCCAACAGACGATAAAATATACATGGAAAACAAACCAACGGAAGAGATTGATCACTTTATCTATCTTGGAAGTCACATTGATCGAGAAGGGGATACAAGCAAAGAAATTAGAATCAGAATGGCTAAAGCAGCAATGTCTTTCAGAAGCTTGTTTGATGATGCGTGTGAAAGCTGGAAAACAACAAGAGATATAGAAACAAAATTGAACGCATTCCAAAATAAATGTCTAAGGAAAATACTTGGTATAGTATGGAACAAATTCAAAACAAATGAGGAAATTAGAGAAACCGCCAATCAACCACTAATATCTTCAGTAATAATGAAAATAGGGAGCCGCGATAGCTCAGTGGTTAGTGAACTGGACTACAAAGGACAAGGGGTAGGGTTCGATCCCAACCGATGGCTTCCGGGTTCACCCAGCCTTAAATGGGTACCAGATTTTTCTGGGAAAGTAAAGTGGCGCGGGCGTAATACCGACCACATTACCCCGAAAATTATGTGCCGAAGGTCTGTAAAATTCATGGCCACTAACACCATATTCCCTATATGCCACTTGGCGTGAGGGGGGTACTTTACTTTTTTTTTTTTTTATAAAGAAAAGACTATGTTGGACATGTGATGAGAAGAGATAACAACCGAATAGCAAAGCAAGCCCTCATGTGGGAAACAACAGGTAAGAGAAAAAAAGGAAACCCAGAGAGACACTGAGAAGAACATTGATGAGAGAGGCAAGAGCAGCAGGAATCGGCTCCCTCAATGAGATAGAGCTGCTTGCACAGAACAGAGGCAAATGGCAAGATTTGATAAAATATTTTTAAAAGAATTGAAAACTGCTAGAACAAAAATTCAGATAAGAGAAGGAGTATCTTGGTCTATGCGCTATGGGCCGGCTACAGCTCGAAAGGTCAATAGATAGATAGAACTTATAATTTCTTGATGTCTCGAACATTAAAGTCATTTTAATATGCTGCTTGTTGTTCAATGATATCATATTTTGACATGTGAGGAAAGGCACCTCGTTTGTGAGTTAGGATGCTTGAGGCAACACTAGACAGGAGTCTCTGAACACTTCTGGATAGGTGGTCGAGCACTTATGGGTATAAACCCATGTGCTAAGAGCCAATTCAAGTCTTGTACCTTTACCTTTATATTTTGATAATTATACTTGCCTTCTAAATACATTTTAAGGTATATAAACAATATAATTCACTCTTTGTTTTGTATAATAAAACATACCTGCACAATAAATTACACAACTGGCCTTTAGCAAGTTTTTTATGAGACCAAGCAACATAAAACTGACCATTTAGATATATCACTTCGTATACATGTATATTTCATAATAAATATCAATATTATAGTTTTACATTTTTGTAACACTATTACACTGAAGCTTATTCTTAATCTGTTGATTTTATTGTATACTTCAATAATTATTTTTTTTATATTGTAAAATTATTTAAGATATGTAACTGGAAATAAGTTATGAAAAATGAACAGTAATAATTTGGAAAGAATTGCTTTGAAAAAAATTGTTTTCTAAAATCGAGTCACAAATTATATTGTGATCCCAGCTTCTTGTTATATAATCTAAGCGATGTTGCTCCAGGAAACTTTTACTAAAATTCTTTATTGTAAGTATGAGGTAAGCCTGCTTAGGATATGGTTTCACAATGTTCTGAGTGGAATAATTTGATAGAATTCAAATAAATATTTTCAGAATTAAATCTGATGACATGAATTTAAAATTTACATAAACATACCATAAGATAGTATTGACATAGCATAGATAATAGTATTTTGATATTAGTTGTTCTGCCATGTTTTAGTTCGTCCTGTAATATTGATTATGTCCAACTATTTTCATGCTTATGTGAAACTTTTGAGCACTTTATCATTATATATTTATTTGTATACGTTAGAAAATTTGTAGAGCTTTGCAAGTTTTAATTTAAATAATAATATATCATAACTTACAGTCTTGCTTATAAATTTTATTCAGTAATGCTATGTCAGAACTTGGAGGACCCTGTTATTGCTTGCTGGCTTGTGGATCCAGACAATCAGCCCTCAAGCTTTGTACAGATCTGTAAAACAGCAAAACTGCAGTACAAATATGTAAGTTATGACCAAATGTTTCCTGTTTTTTATTTATATATTTTTAATATAATTTTTTTTTTTTTTTACAGTTTTATATGTTGCAAATTTCTGCTTTTAGGTTATCAGGTGTCTGCAAATTAATATTAGCTTTTTTTTTTATTGTAATAGACTACCAAAGTTACCCCTATCATACTACTTGATATTTAAGCAAAATGAACATGCTATTATTATTAGATAATATCATACAAATATATATTATTGTCAAAACTTATTACATTGCTCAGAACACAGATAATCAAATTTATATAAGAAAATATAATCTCAGTAACATTCTTTAAAAGTTCATAAGATCACCAAAGATTGATAACAAAATTCCAGGAGACATTATGCTAGATAAGCTGACAATTAAATTTGAAAGTCAAGACTGAGTGGTACATGCAGTTTTCAATAAGAGATAATGCTATTTTATGCATTCTATATGAAATTTGTATACCCCTAACTATATCTGCCTGTCTTTTATAATATCACAAAGTCAAGGTGTTCTTTATTGAACCTATTAAGATGGTGAAAGTTGTGGGCTGCAATGACGTTATTCAATTCCTGGGTTCTGCTGTGGGAAGTGGAAACTTATCCTGCCAAGGGGTGCTTCAATACTTAAACTATATCTTTCATATGTAGACTGAACCACTGCAGGGAAAATGGTGATCCTGGCCTATGTTAGCCAGCCTGTTTTGACAGGCTGTTTCCAAGGCAACCAACTTAGAGGTTGAGGTGAGATGGTCAGCTGATGGGCTGCCAACCCCACTAAATTGACAATAGATCAAAGGCACATGAGCTCCCTGTCACCTAACTATAAAATTGTTCATGCTTGTTCTGGCCATTTTATTTGATTAATGTTTTCACATTTTTAACCAATATATGTATCTCAGGTTCTCTTAGCATCTACAGCAGGGGTGGCCAAATGGCGGCCCGCGGGCCGGATCCGGCCCGCCAGCCTAGTTTTCTTGGCCCGCGAAGCTCCACGGACTTACTTCATTTTTTACCCCTAATAGCGGATTTCTCCTGGTTTTAATCCGTGTCGGAGTTAACTCTTCTATCGTTCAAGAATACACAATTTGAAAATCTCTGTCAATTTCTCGCAACAGCTAGATTGGCAACATAATTTCAAATAACACACACACACGCACGCACACACACACACACACACACACACACACACACACACTGCACAACTAATGGTGCCGACAATATTCAAAGTCTTTGCTTCGAGTTGGTACCGCAAAGTTGCTTTATTGTCAGTGCGGTGATAGCGTCAGATCTTTGGCTCAACATTTGTCGTCTGGACTTGTGGTGGCTCTTTCATTTCGCGGTAAGGGTTAATGAGGTTGGGAGGGACAGGGGTGAGGGGACTTCGTAGCTCTAATTCTGTCTTTGAAGTTACATTCAAAATGTTTCACTGTTCGCCTTCATTCCCTTTGATCCCATCGTCTTGTCTTGTCCATAAAATGACTGCAACGTGTTTATTTGGTCACAATCTTTTGATTTCATTGTCAAACACAAGTCTGTGTATAACTGTCAAATCTGGACTTATTTTCGATAGTGGACCAACATTCTGTGACTTTTAACTTTGATGTGAGATTTTGTATTAAATCATGTTAAAACGTAGAAAGTTTATTGTGAAAATCGCATATTTAAACCTGAATGGGAATTAGATTATTTGTTCATCTTCAATGAGGATAGTAAACCTCAGTGCTTAATTTGCGTTCAAGTGTTAGCCGTTTTGAAGGAATATAATTTAAAACGGCACTATGCCACACATCATCAAAACATGTATGAGAAACATAGCATTGAAGCTAGGAAGCTTTTGGTTGAACAGCTGAAGACAAAGTTGAATCAACAGCAAAGTATGTATACAAAGGGCAATAAAATTAAAGAGTCATCGATCATTGCATCATATACAGTTACCTATGAGCTTGCAAAATCTTAAAAACCCTTTACTGACGGAAATTTTGTGAAGAAATGTGCGATTCAAATGGCAAAGGCATTCGGTCAAGAAAAAATAGCCAAAGAATTTGAATCTGTGCCTCTTTCAAAACAAACTGTAGCCAGAAGAACAGAAGACATCAGTCTGCAACTGTCTCAAAGTTTAAAATCTTGTATTGAAAACTGCTCATATTTTTCGCTCGCGATTGATGAAAGTACTGACATCACTGACACTTGCCAGCTTCTTATTTTTGTTAAAGTTATCCAGGAGGATTTTACTGTTATTGAAGAATTGTTGAAAGTTTGCTCTTTGCATGACACTTGTAGAGGGACAGACATATTTTCTGCAGTTCATAGTGCCGTAGATGAAGTAGGTGGTTTTGGAAAGTTGTCTGCAGTGTGTACTGATGGTTGCAAAGCTTTTATTGGTTCAAATACTGATTTTGTTGGACTTCTAAAGCAAAACAAAATTAACGTACCTACATTGCATTGCATAATTCATCAAGAGGCCCTTTGTGCAAAGTCCATAAATCTAAAAGACACCATGGCTACTGTTGTGAAAATAACAAATTTGATAAGAGGAGGACACCAGTCTTTAAATCACAGGAAGTTTTTATCATTTTTAGAGGAAGTAGATTCTAGCTACGGTGATCTCCTGCTTTATACAGAAGTAAGATGGCTTAGTCGAGGGAAATGTTTAATAATATTTTTTGAACTGAAGAATGACATTTATGACTTCCTGCGAGAGAACTTACCATGCTCCATTGATCTTCAACATGCACTCAAAGACATTAATTTCCTTCATAATCTGGCATATCTCACAGACATCACACAACATTTGAACATATTGAATTTGCAGCTACAAGGGGAAAAGCAAACCATTTTTCAATTGATGGGATATGTTGATGGTTTTAAAAAGAAGCTGAATCTATTTAGACTTTCTTTGCAAAAAAATGATCTGTTCCATTTTTCAAGTTGTAAGCAGTTGTTGTCAGAGATAGAAAGTGCAAACTTCAGTAAGTACGCAGCTGACATTGAACATTTGATTTGTGAATTTGATCGACGATTTCAAGATTTTGAAATGTTTCGTCCGCAAACGGAACTTTTTAATAACCCAATTAAGTGCACAGTGGAGTGCCAGCCATCAGATCTTCAACTAGAGTTGTGTGACCTTCAGTGTGACCCCTTCCTCAGTACTGTAAAGGCATTAGGAGCTGACTTCTGGAAATTGCTACCAAATGAACGTTACCCGTGTCTGAGAAAATGGGCACTAAAGATGTGCTCTATATTCGGCAGCACATATCTCTGCGAGACAACATTCTCTTCCATGAAGTTAATTAAATCTAAGACCAGGAACAGAATGACCGATTCGACATTGTCCCATACTCTCCGAATCGCCACGTCAAAAATGGAAGTGGACTTCAAATCTCTGGTGGAAAGCTGTGACAAGTCACAATCGTCGCACTGAGACATTAAAGGTAATTTTAAAATGAATAATTAATGGATTTGTTACAAATCAAATATGTAGTCAAAGTGCAAGCATTATTTATATATTACTATATCGCATAGGTCCCTACTGTCATTTTTGACGATATTCTTAAGTGTGGCCCGCGGGTCTTGGCCTTGGCTTTAATCCGGCCCTCGGGCAACCTCAAGTTGGCCACCACTGATCTACAGTTTTCCTCATTGCATTATAAAATATATTTAAATTGTGAGCTATAATTTTATTCAATCAATTAAATGTTGCATAAAAATTTTATATATTTTACTGTTTTTTATTTTTATTTTTACCTGCACAGATGACAGTTCCCAATTTTATGTAATTCTAATAAACACCACTTTTAACTTCCAGAATGAAGAAAGCTGGGCAGCTTGCTTTCAGTTTACCCCAAAACTTATGCAGGAATTCAGACAGAAATTGAAGGACGATAAATTATGGTCAGTCTATACGCAGATTGAGATGAAACTAATTCCAGTTCTTGCTTGTATGGAGACTCATACCATCAAAGTGGACACAGAATTATTTGCCAAGTTTTCTCATATACTCAAAGTAAGAAATGTGACACATCCGTATGTATGTATTTTTAAAACTTGTTTACTATTGCTGGAGCAACAAATTATTTTACTCAACATTGTACATTGTGCTAACAGTGAAAAAACAAAACTTGAACAAGGTTTGCAAATTCAACAAAAAACACAACATTATTAAAATGTTAACACTGTGACTTGACTTATACTTCTGTGACTTTCTTTACTTTCTGTGAAAGGCAGTACTTGTTTATTGTCAGAATTGTCTCCCTCAGAACATCAGTTTTATCACACTAACTAGTCTCTCCTATTCAGGTTTGTATTAAGTGTACCTTCTCTTAGCTTAGTAATTGTCCACCAGGGTTACCATATCTCACCTATGTGAATTTTGGCTGGAATTTTTGCATTATACATTTTGTAAGCTTAGCTAATGGTACAAGTGTTAATACTCAAACTTCACATACATTTTCCATTCAAATCTCTACAAGATTTATTTATACAGTTACTCCTGATATCTTTTTTATTAACTACCATTCATTTTATCAGTCATCATCATTCGTTTTCCTCTATTAGCTTCATTAAACTTTTCTGCAGCATTCTGTAACTGAACTACTGAGATTCTCTCATCTTATCAAACTCTTCATCGCAGGAATCACCTAATAATGTTCCAACAGTTTTCATGCAATTTAATGTCTTTAACAAAACATACCCTCTTTAATCTTAGAGTGTTCATGTTTAGTCCTTCAGATTTATACATTTTAATGTTCTACTTATTTTTTTCAAGTTTTTTTTTTTTAAGTTATTGTGAGAAAAGATGTTTTATTTTATTTAAAGGTAAAAATAAAGAAATTGAAAGATGCCATTTACAAGGAAGCAGGGCACAAGTTTTCTCTCAACAGTCATGTACAGCTTCGTCAGGTATATTAATAAATAAATAGCATAGCATAAATATGACTACCAGAGCATCATTATTTTGAGTGAAAACAGTAATGTGCTGAAGGTTTAACACCAGATATAAAAAATGTGGTTGTTGTATTGTGTCATTTACAAGAAAGATATTTGTTTCTATGTTTTTAACCATTTGACACATCTGACTTTGTCTCAGCAATTTTTTTCTAATTGGATTTTCTTTAACTCTTGTTGTTGTGGATCCTGACTTGCCGTCACTCTTCAATCCCTCTAAAAATTGGTACAAGAAATACTTCTGGAAAGTAAAGATGGTCTGGCATAATACCAAGGCATGATACCAACCATATCACCCAAAAAATGTTCTGTGATCATGGAAAAAATATGGTCACAAACACCATAATCCCCATAAACATAGCAAAGATTTGAGGGAACCTCTACTTTACTTCAATCACTGTTCACTAGGTCAAGCTGAGTAACTATTTTCTAAGATTATCATGTGAGTATAGTAGAGCCTTAAGCACCTATGGTTTGCTGACAGATACCAGCCCATGCACAGCATCATCATCGAATGCCATCTCCGCAACGAAGACTGGCTACCATGGAGAGTCATTCTGCTCTGTCTCTTGCTTTGATGGTGCAGGTTGTCGTAGGTTGACTTGTCCATTTTTTTATGTTACTCGCCCATGTTAGTCTTGGTCTGCCTCTTCTACCTTGTATTTTCCCCTCCAAGATTACTTTTAGTAGGCTGTTGTGACTTTTAAGGCCCAAAAATCACATTTGTCTTGTTTAAATTGTATTTAGTAGTTCTCTTTTCATTTTTAGTTGTTTGAAAACTTTGTTTGTTTTATTTTATTGCCATCCATTTCTACCTATTCTTCTATATATCCACATTTCAAAGGCTTTAATTTTCTGTTCTATTTTCTTGTCTAATGTCTATGTTTCTGCACCATAAAGGAATGTTGAGAAGATATAACATTTTGCTATTCTTAGTTTTAGCCCTGGTGTTATTTGTTTTGATGTTACTATATTATTCATGACATTAAAATTACTTTTTGTCATTCCTATTCTTTTGTTTATTTCAGTTTTACATTTTCCATCACTGGTTATAGTATGGCCAAGGTAGTTGTAGTTCCGAGCTGTCTCCAGGTCTATTCCTTCAATTTTGATATCCACTTGTAGGTTTTGAGTATTGTCTTTGTTTATGATAATAGTTTTATGCACATCATATTGATTCCTAATTAATATGATTAATTGTAGTATTTTATTAAAAGGTGATGGTATTATGCTCACATAGTAAAAATATTTTGAGAAATAAAAGCAATGTGTAAGAGATAGCAGAAATATGCTCATAGAATTTAGAACTTGAAGTATGAAAGAACTTTCTAAAGGTTTTCTTGACATATACCAACTATAGGTTTTATATGAAGAATTGAAACTTGAGAAAAGACTGGCACCGGAAGTGAAAATAGGAAAACAGATGTAAACAACCAGAAGTCAACTTGTGAATCAAGTCTTAACCTCCTGGCTGCTGTGCACCCCTTACCTGCTCTAGTATTGGAATACAGACAGGTTTGTGTTTTTTACTTTTGTTCTTATGCAAGAGACTTTCATCTATGCTTTTATCTTTTAAGTTTCCTAATTTCTCTCTTTGTCCATTAATTTTACTTTTGTTATTTACAATGTGCTCTAAGATAATTAAACACAGCATATTACAACAACTATCAATCTATCTATTGACCTTTCGAGCCGTAGTCGGCCCATAGGGTGTAGACCCAGATACTCCTCTTACCTAAATTTTTATTCTAGCAGTTTTCAATACTTGTAAAGATCTTTTATCAAATCTCGTCATCTGTCTCTGTTCTGTGCAATCAACTCTATCTCACTGAGGGAGCTGATTCCTCCTGCTCTTGCCTCTCTGATCAATGTTCTTCTCAGTGTTCAACCCTTGGTCGGCCTCTTTTCCTCTTGCCTGTTGTTTCCCACACGGGAGCTTGATTTGTTATTCAGTTATTATCTCTCCTCATCACATGTCCAATATATGACCATCGTCTTTTTTCTTTAATACTGAAGATATAGTGGATTGATTGGCGATTTCTCTAATTTCCTCGTTTGTTTTTAATTCATTCCACGCTATACCAAGTATTTTCCTTAGACATTTATTTTCTAATGCATTCAACTTTGTTTCTATGTTTCTTGTTGTTTTTTAGCTCTCACATGCATACATACGGGTTGATAGTACGTTTGATTTTAATAGTCTAAGTTTTGTGTTTGTGCTGATGAGTTTGATTTCTACAACTTTTTAAAGCATCTGAAAAACATTGCTGCTTTAGCTATTCTGATTCTAATTTCTGTACTAGGGTGACCATTCGTCCCCGATTTCTGGGGATAGTCCCCAGAATGTAGAAGTTGTCCCCGAAAGAAATTTGTCCCCGATTTCAGTGAATAAATAAATGTTCATACACGGGATCAGCCCTCTTTTAAAGTAATCACTAGGACTCTGGACGTTACTGAGTTGTGTTTCTTTATCCCAGACTGAGCGGCATTAGCAAGAAGATAAAAGAGAAGACTTGGACGCGTTGTGTCGGAGATAGCTCTTTGAACTCTTGAAGCGCGGTGCTACGTCACTTCTATTCCCACCACTCACTTCTATTGGAATGGGTTTAATTTTTTTAAAAAGCAGACACTCTCCCCCCCCCCCCCCCACCCCTGCAAAACTAACATTAATTTATCGTGTGAAAGCTTCAGTGAAAAACTTGCTTCAAATCATGAGATCTTGAGAAAGATACACTCAAAAACAAGTACCATGCCGAGGCAACAACCTCTTCAGTATAAATAAGGTACTGTAAACATTACTTTAATACTGCAATTGATATCTATATGTTGTTTAAATTTTTTTTATTTTAAATATTTTTTTTTTATTGAGAAACACAACTAGCTATTGTAATGTCATTAAGTGCGTGTATCGCATAAGTACCGTGAATATTAACAAAAATAAAATCAAACAGCAAATGAACAGTTATGAAATTTAAAGTTATCTTTTTTTTTGCATCTACAAAATTTCTTGCGCACACACAGTCACCCACCCACCCACACATATTATAAATATATATAAATAAATATATATATGCACGCACACACGTACGCACACACACACACACACATATATATCGTTCGTCCCCGATTTTGTGGGACAGTCACAGAAATAAGCAAAAAAATCCTCTGAAATGTAAAAAATATGACAAATGTCCCCGGAAACAATGAGAAAAAAATGGTCACCCTATACAATACTTGTATCCCCTTCCCGATCATTGTGACTTCCAAGATAGATAAAGTGATCGATCTCTTCCACTGGTTTCAAAACTCAAATGCATGTGTAGAATCTGTAATTGAAAATGTCACCCAAATTCCAATTATTGAATTTTTTTTTATATGGCTTTACAATAAAGATTGAAATTGTAATTATATTTCATTAACACTGAAGTTGTTCTAAATAACCATATTACTGGCAGTTGCAGAAAGTGCTGTCAACTTATGTTGATGGGATGTTATCTTGTGTTACAAATGGCAGTATCATGACACACTGGGACCAAACTGCTGCTGCTACAGGCAGGCTGACCTCATCTCAACCTAATATCCAAGCAGTTCCAAAAACTGTCATTACTATTAAAGATTTACAGAACACATATGTTTCTGGTAAGTTGTGGTAACAACTATTACCACTAATACATTTTTAATATTTTAATATGCATGTAATTTATCTTACCTTGCTTTAAATTTTATTTTGAATCCATATCTTTTGTGCTATGATAATTTTATTAGTCACTTTTTAAAAATTGATCATTCATAACATTTTTTTCTAACTTATAGATTTGTGTTCCTTTAATAATTAAAGTCTGAACTGGCATGATTCACAGAAAATAAAAAAACTATCTTTCATTGTGGAGAAAAAAAGGAATGTTCAGATTGATGCTCTGAATTGTGTCTGATGGTTGGTGCTGATTTTGGTATCTGCAATTTCATTGATTTATAGCCTTCTGAATCTGCCTTTCCCCTTTTTTTTTCATTGACATCTTTTACATTTGAATGATAAAAAGACAACAACAACAAAACTGCAAAGGAAATATGCAACCTTAATGTGTTCATCATCATCATGTACCATACCGGTTGGCGTTGGTGTTCATGTCCATCCACAATCTTCTATCTACAGTGCATCGTATCAGTTCTGTTGTTGACTACTTTCCATGCCATGACACCAAGCTATCCAGTATTTTCTCTCTTTGTCTTCCGCGATCTCTCTTTCCTTTTATTTTGCCAGTTGTAACCAATTATTCCAACTTTCCTCTTCTCATGATGTGCCCAAAAAATGTTGATTGTTTCTTTCTGATGTTTTTTTAGGAGCTACCTTTTTGTGTTGGCTTCTTTGAGAACTTCCTCATTGGTCTTTTTAGCTGTCCAGGGAACTGTCAACATTCTTCTGAGAAATCCCATTTCTGTGGCCTTTAATCGTCTTTTCATTTGTTTTCAGTTCTTGAACTGTCCATGATTCGCTTCCATAGGTCAGAATTGGTTCTATATAGCGCCGATGAACTCTCTTTCTCATTTCTATTGACATAGATTTGTTGCATAAGTTGCATAATAATTTTAATATGTTACACCATTTAAATATTGCTTTAATAGAAAGTGTTTTCTTTTCTTCTAAAATCTAGGTAATCAGTCATCTTAATGTGAAAATAGTATAATCTTTCATTTTAGCATTGAAAAATATTTTTCCAGGATCACAGAAAACATCCACTGTTGACATTAATGTTAGGGAACCCTTTATCAGCAACTCTGGCTACGTGTTCTTGGCTGCAGGTAATTCCTTCTGTACTATTTGCTTAGATTTTCTCATTTTCTTTTATGATCTGTTTGTGTCTTTTTTTTACTACACACTTTTCTAAACATTACCTTTGTGAAACAGTAAGGCAAGTTCCTTTTTAATTATTGATGCTCATTATACTATATAATAGTTATAAACATATTCAAATCAATTTATTTGTGTTCGTTTTATATTTGTCACTTCATATCTAAGACTGGAAATAATTTTCACAGATTTTCAACAGATTGAACTTAGAGTTCTAGCTCATCTGTCAGGGACAGTACCCTTCAGACACTGTTCAGAAGCAGCCATGAGGAAGATATATTCATGTCTCTCACAAAACAGTGGTAATTAACACTGTAATGTTGAACATGCATCACATATATATATATATCCAATATGTGCCCTATACAATTTTTTTAATTATTCTAAATAATTCTTCTTAAATTATCCCTAAATAATTCTATAACTGAAAGACATTTTAAAATAAATTATGGATGCTCTATACAATGATTTCCAGTCCCAGATGATAATGTAAAAAAAACAGTCATGAACCTTCAATTCTTTATTATTTGATTTGTAATTTGCAAAGGATGTATTCTATCATCCTTATTTTCACTTAGTCCAAGATTAAAGATATAGCAACCAATGCACAGAAGTTAGACTTTAAATTAACACATATAAGACTAAAGAGATGAGGATTCATGAACCTAAACAATCAACCTATTATATATACTCCAGGAAGTGAATATGGAGAAATGTGTCTACTTGAGCTCAAAAATAACAGTAGATGGATTCTTGAAGCAGAAATCAAAACTAGACTGTCAAATGAAATAAAGAATTTGCCTCACTTAGAAACATTTGGAAGTCACACAACACTAAAACTTGTATTCTCAAGTCCAGTGTGATAGGTATTCTACTGCATGGATCAGAATCATGAAACTTATCAAATCCATCTGCCTCAAACTAGAGGTCTTTCAAAATAGATGTCTGTAGAAAACGGAGATTTTTTACCCAAAATAATCTTCAACAAAGGAAAACCTGCATTGTTATAACTACAAAGAAACATAGTGTAGAATGGATAATAGAGAAAATGGCTTCACATGGGGTAAGCTTAAGAGGGTTGGTTCAAGACTGATAGCAGTTGGAGTTTAGCATCGTGGCCTGTGTCAGAGGGCATAAAGCTTAGAGGACAAAGTATTTTCAAAATATTTGATTAAAGAACATACCAATTAGCATTTATTATATGATTACTTATGATTTCTAGGCACAACAAAAAGACAACAGAAGAAGTAACTTGTGCAGATAGAGAACAGACAAAGCGAGTGGTCTACTCTGTAATGTATGGTGTTGGTAAAATGTTTTTTTAAAAACTGTTTTAAATTGTACTTATTTCTTTATTTTTCATTTTGTTTTATCATCATAGCAAAATCATTACAAAAATAATGGACAGCCTTAATAGCAAAACAACAGAAGTAATGATAGCAGCAAAAAAAAAAGATATCAAGGTGGATAATATGTTCCACAAGATAAGATGGAACAATATTAAAACAGGTAAATTAATTTAAATACCTGCAAACAATGTTAACCTCAGATGATAGATGTACAACAGAGGTGAGATGCAGAATGGCTCAAGCAAAAGCAGATTTCCAAAAAATTAGGAAGATACTGTGCAAATTATTTTTGACAATAGAAACAAGAAAAAGATTTCCTAAATGTTATGTAGTGCCAATCTTAACATATGGATGTAAATCACAGACAATAGGACAACAGACAAGAAAATCACTGGAGGCTGTATAAATGTGATTTTACAGAAGAATTTTGAGAATATCATGGACAGTTAAAGAGGGTAATGAAAATGTTCTGAAAAAGGCCAAAGCAAAAAGAGAGCTAATTTTCAATCTTCTTCTTCTTCTTCTATTCTCTTTTCACTGATACCTAAAAGGTGTCGTGGTTTATATCATTTATTGTTCTTGAGCTGCTCGAACTCTCTGAATGAGTGATTTTCTATTGTTGTTACATGTCTCTGTCACTGCATCTATCTATCTTCTTCTGGGTCTTCCTCTTGATCTTTTTCCATGCATTCTCGAAAAGAACGCCCTTGATGGTAGTTGGTAAGGGTTCATTCTGATCAGGTGGCCAAACCATTTAAATTGTTGTTGTTCTATATAATCTTGGCAGGGTTTAGTTCCTACCATTTTTCTTATGGTTTCATTTGGTATTCTATCTCTTCTTGTATTGTTTGTTACTTTTCTCAAGCATCGCATCTCACATGTATTGATCTTTCTTAAATGGGATTTAGAAAGGGTCCATGTTTCACTTTCATAGCACAATGTTGGTATGAAAATGCTATTTATTATTTGTTGTTTAGCTGGCATAGAAATGTTTGGATGTCTTAGCAATGGTGAAAGCTGGTATGTGACAGCATTTGCTTTTTGTATTCTCATGTCAATTTCTCTGTCTAGTTTTCCATCTTCTGTGAACATTGTGCCTAAATACTTGAATTCCTCTACTTGTTTTATTTCTTTATCTTTGATCTTAATGTTTAATGGGTGTCATAATTTGCTTATTCTTATAGCCTCTGTTTTTGCTGTGTTAATTTTCATACTGTAGTTTGTGCAGCTTTTATCTAGAGATGTTAAATGCTGTTGTAGCAGGTTTTCATCCTCATATATTAGGCATTGGTCATCTGCAAAGAGTAGTTCGTTGATGTTGGAGTTTTCTATCTCTATGTTATTATTTGATTTTTCCTTATTGTTGGTTGTTTCCTGATTTATTTTGTCCATATATATGAAGAGGAGTGGTGAGAGGACGCATCCTTGTCTTACACCTGTTGTAACCTGAAACCATTCTGACAGACCTTCCGAAGTTCTAACGGCACTTTGACTGTTTTTATATAATGCCATTATATTATCTAGTAGTTGTCCGGCTACACCGTAGGTTTCAAGAGTTTGCCAAAGTTTGTTCCTGTCCACACGATCAAACGCTTTTTCCTGATCTATAAACACTATATTTAGGTTTCTGTCTTATTCTATTGTTTTTTCACATAGTTGTTCAATGTAAATATAGCATCAGTACAGGTTTTGCCTTTTCTGAATCCGAATTGATTATTACTTAATTGAGGTTCTAGTATGTATCTTACTCTCCTGTCCAATATTTTAGCATACATTTTACCAATTTTGTAATTTACTAATTTCCAATATTAGGAATATTTTAGGATTAAGCGAAATGCGCTGGCCTGGAACAGGTAGGAGATCTATTGATAATAAAATAGTAGTTTTTTCTGGAAGGGAAGATGGAAAACACCGTGAAGGAGTAGGCATAATGATGACAGACAAAGCTGCAAGAAGTTTATTAGAATGGGAACCGGTAAATAGCCGTCTGATACGAACACGATACAAAACAAAACATGGAAGACTTTCAATTATTCAATGTTATGCGCCTACTAACGAAGCTGATGATGAAGTTAAGGATGATTTTTATAACCAACTGCAACAACTTATAAACAAAATACCAAAACACGATCTTTTAATTGTAATGGGAGACTTCAACGCCAAAGTAGGACAAGATAACGCAGGAGTGGAACATGTGATGGGGAGAGAAGGCTGTAATACAACAAGTCAGAATGGAGAAAGATTAATAGAATTATGTTTAATAGAAAATTTAGTTATAGGTGGGACATTATTTCCACATAAAAATATCCACAAAACAACATGGATATCTCCTGATGATAGAACATCAAATCAAATTGACCACCTATGTATTAAACAACAATTCAGATCATCATTAATAGATGTAAGAGCATACAGAGGTGCTGATGTTAATAGTGACCACAACCTGTGCATTGGGAAAATAAGATTAAAATTTAGAAACCAACAGAAGAGGTCAATTACACATAAAATTGATAGTCATAAACTGAAAGATGAAGCAATAAAGGAAAAGTTTAACATAGAGCTAAGTAATTGTTATTCAGCACTTGGTGAAATAGACTTAGATACCAATGAAATGTGGGACTCACAGAGCAAAATACTAATGACAGCAGCAGAAGCAAGTGCTGGACTGAAGAAAATGGAAAAACGAGCTTGGATCTCAGACACCACATGGAAATACATCAAAGAAAGAAGAGAAGCGAAGAGAGCCATGACTAATGTAAAGACAGATCTTGGAAAGGTTCTGGCAAAAGCAACATACAAAGAATTAGACAACAAAGTGAAAAGTTCGGCAAGAAGAGATACAAGAGCTTATATAGACAACTTGGCAGAGAAAGCAGAGACAGCTGCAATTACAGGAGACAGCAGAACTCTTTATACTGTACAAAAGATGCTGACAAACACCTATACATCCAGTGGAACACCAATTCTAGACAAATCTGGATTAATGCTAACAACAAGCGCAGACATAAAAGCCCGTTGGGCGGAACACTTCAAAGAAATTCTTAACCGTCCACTACCTCACAGTTTAATAGATTTTGAAGCTGAAACACCAGCAGCAGAATTAGATGTAAATTTAGATGACTTCACCTTGAGTGAAATAGAAACCACCTTAAAGCTAATGACCAATAACAAGGCTGCTGGAGAGGATAAGTTAACAGCTGAGATCCTCAAGGCAATTGATAGCCATAATTTAATACATCTCCAAAAAATGTTCAACATCATTTGGAAAACAGAGAAGACGCCTCATAAATGGAAAAAAGGAATCATTGTTAAGATCCCAAAAAGGGCAATCTTAGAGATTGTAACAATTGGAGAGGCGTGACACTTTTGTCAGTTGCCTCAAAATTATTCTGTAAAATCATCCTAAATAGAATAAAGGATTCAATAGATACAGTAATGCGTGAAGAACAGGCTGGGTTTAGAAAAGGGAGAAGCTGTCTTGACCACATTTTCACTCTACGACTTATATTGGAGGAACACATTGAAAAGCAAAAACCTTTTGTACTTAACTTCATCGACTTCAAAAAAGCATTTGATAGTATTCATAGAGATTCTTTGTGGAAAATTCTGAAGCAATATGGCTTACCATCAAAAATCATAAATATTATCAAAGACATGTATGATGGTTACACATGTGCAGTTCGAACAGAGGAAGGACTGAGCGAATGTTTCCCAATAGAAACTGGGGTTAAACAAGGATGTATTTTATCGCCCTTGTTATTTGGAATTGTTATAGACTTCATAATGAAGAAATGCTGCACTGGTAATAAAGGCATCGAATGGATACAAGGAGACCATTTGGAGGACCTGGACTTTGCTGATGACATAGTTCTCATCAGCAATCAGATAAAAACGATGCAGGAAAACACAAATGAACTATCATCAATAGCCAGCAAAATTGGGCTTGAGGTCAATCATGAAAAGACTAAAGTCATGAAAAGTTTAATTCCAACAAGTGACAAAATATACATGGAAAACAAACCAGTAGAAGAGATCGATCACTTCATCTATCTTGGAAGTCACATTGATCGAGAAGGGGATACGAGCAAAGAAATTAGAATCAGACTGGCTAAAGCAGCAATGTCTTTCAGAAGCCTTGAAAAGTTGTGGAAATCAAAACTCATTAGCACAAACACAAAACTTAGGCTATTCAAATCAAATGTACTATCAACCCTTACGTATGCGTGTGAAAGCTGGAAAACAACAAGAGATATAGAAACAAAGTTGAACGCATTCGAAAATAAATGTCTAAGGAAAATACTTGGTATAGAATGGAACGAATTCAAAACAAACGAGGAAATTAGAGAAATCGCCAATCAACCACTAATATCTTCAGTAATAAAGAAAAGACGATGGTCATACGTTGGACATGTGATGAGAAGAGATAATAATCGAATAGCAAAGCAAGCCCTCATATGGGAAACAACAGGTAAAAGAAAAAGAGGAAGACCCAGGGAGACACTGAGAAGAACATTGATGAGAGAGGCAAGAGCAGCAGGAATCGGCTCCCTCAATGAGATAGAACTGCTTGCACAGAACAGAGACAGATGGCGAGATTTGATAAAATATCTTTAAAAGAAAACTGCTAGAACAAAAATTCATATAGGAGAAGGTGTATCTTGGTCTACGCCCTATGGGCCGGTTACGGCTCGAAAGGTCAATAGATAGATAGATAGAATATTAGGAAGAAACAGTCATCATTTTTTGGCCAAGCAATAAGAAGGGAACAACTAGAATATATTGTGACAACTGGGAAAATTGAGGGACAAAGAGATAGAGGGAAGCAAAGAGAAAAGATACCAGACAGCTTAAGAGAATGGCTTGGTGGAAGGTCAACAATAGAGATGATAAATAACTGTCGAGACCGAAAGTTGTGAAGAGATATGATCACCTACACCAGCAGGCATGGTACTTAAGGATGATCAAATAAAAAATGGTTATAATTTGATCTGCATTTACAAAGTGAGGTTTTTGTATATTATGGGGAATGTTTCTACAGTAATTCAAATTATTTTAAAAACATTTTATTACAAATATTTTGGACATTAGATTCTTTTTTGTTTATTTGTTTGTCTATCTTGGAAACAGCAGATAAATAAGGCAACCCAAAAAGTAAGGAGGAAATTAGCTATTCTAAGAAAGTTATGTGGAACCACATGGGGTGCGAGTGGGAAAATACTCAGTAAAGTTTACCAACAGAGTATACGCCCACATTTAGAATATGGATCATCCGCATGGTGCTCAGCATCAAACACCACATTGCAAGAACTGGATAAAGTACAAAACCAGGCACTTAGGGTCATCACAGGAGCAATGAAATCAACACCAATATTGGAGATGGAGAAATTGTGGAGGATACCAGCACTGAGAGAACGGAGAGACACAAAGGTGCTGATACAGGCAGAAAAATTTGTATGCATGCCGAGACATCCAATGAAGGACAGATTCCAAAATCTTGCATTGGGACGACTTAAGAGAAGCAGCTTTATCCACCAAGCCAAGCGTATTAGTAGACAAACACCAGACATGCCAAGAGTTGTTAAACCCCTTCTGCCCGTACCAGAACAGACTCCCTGGACAGATGAATCAGGATTATCAGTTCAAATACGGACAGAAGTGAAAGGAATAGTTGACAAAGAGGAACAAAATAGTCTACAGCGAAAAACAATAACTCTCAGTTTCCTGGATGAAGAATACCCACAAGACCTATGGATCCGTGTGTACACAGATGGATCAGCACAGAATGCAGTAAAGAATGGGGGAGCAGGTGCATATATAGAGTACCCAAATAACACTAGGGATATGAATAAAATAGCAACAGGGAAATATTGTCACAATTATGATGCAGAAATACAAGCAATAAAGTTGGCAATAAAAAAACTGCTGAACAGTAATCTTAGCCCACAGCCTGTAGTGTTTTTGACAGGTGCAAGATC
This sequence comes from Megaustenia siamemsis, assembly GCA_032433765.1. Lineage (NCBI taxonomy): Eukaryota > Metazoa > Mollusca > Gastropoda > Stylommatophora > Ariophantidae > Megaustenia > Megaustenia siamemsis. The sequence continues at coordinate 113,773,783 of JAVIAB010000051.1, forward strand.
AGTACTCCAGGCACTACAATCCAGAAAATTACCACATCTGCAGACCTTATTGACTGAACTCTGCAAGCACCACAGGGTTGCCCTGCAGTGGATCCCTTCTCACTGTGGAATACCAGGAAATGAGAAAGCAGATCAGTTGGCAAAGGAAGGTTCAACAGGCACACAACTAGATACACCGGTTACATACCATCATAAGAAACAGATAATCAAATCAATCAGAGGACCACAAGCCCCAAATCAGGATGCCTTTCATAATATGAATAGATATGAACAAGTTATCATTATACGCCTAAGAACAGGACACAATCGACTCCAGTCACATGTATACAAAATTCAAGATCGGCACATCAACTACTTGTACATGTGGACAGGCACCCCAGACTGCTGAACACATACTTCAAGACTGCACTGAATATAGTAGACTGAGGAAAATCCATTGGCCCATAGATACAACACTACAGACAAAACTATATGGGCCACTGCAAGAATTACAAAAGACAGTAAAATTCACACAGGAAACGACATTGCTGATATAGACAATACTTCGAGCGAACGAAAGATAGATAGATAGATAGATTCTTTTTTTATAATTAACTTTTCTTAAAAATTGTTTACTAGCTGAGTGATCCATTACAATAGATTTAGGAGTCCTGATGGCAAACAATATTTTATTCGTTCTCTTAAACCTAGTGCATTTCTATAATAAGGTATAGGTGTCCAAGAGCATTAAACTAATTATTTAGGGGGACTAGTTTGTCTCGAGGCAAGAGGCCAGCCTCAAGACAGTGAGGTTATGAGTTCAAATCCTGGCTGCACCAGTTAGGATTTTTATTTGTGATTTCTGTCTGCGGCAACTACCCCTGGTTTCAGCTGTAAGACCCAGCTTGAAACATCAATTACTCATCAATAGAAAAAATATTGGTGCCTCCGAAGACTGAGTTATCTACCTGTGTGGTGAGGGACCCCTGTGCACAGCTGCCAGGGAGAAACAGATTAACATGCAAAATTCAGTTCCTAGTCTCTAGGGATTTTGCCAAAATGGTGAAAGCTGACAAATTAGGTGAAAGCTGACAAACGCAAAATAAAAAAAACTAATTGTTTGTCAAGTAAGTGGAAATACATAAACATTGTAGGTTACTGCATTGTACATGAAGACTTTATTCAAGTCCCACAACACTATCCAGGGAGCCGCGATAGCTCAGTGGTTAGTGAAATGGAATACAAAGGACAAGGGGTAGGGTTCGATCCCAACCGACGGCTTCACCCAGCCTTTAATGGGTACCGGATTTTTTTCTGGGAAAGTGAAGCGGCACGGGCGTAATACCGACCACATTACCCTAAAAATCATGTGCCGCAGGTCTGTAAAATTTCTGGTCACTAACACCATATTCCCTATACGCCTCTTGACATGACGGGGGTACTTTACTACTTTTTTTTCTACAACACTATCCTCCCCCTCCCCAACTCATGATGGGGTGCTGTGAAAGATTTGTTTATTTATTTCTGGAATGTAATTATCTCAGAAGATGCGATATGTTAAATAATTATTGGTGTCTCACACTGAGTCTGCACCATGTGCATATTTGATAAATATGATGTAAGTCCTTGTTTTAAAACTTCTCAAAATAGCAGAGAAGATGATTTCTTGTTTAAAATAGCTATGTTTGAATACTTGTTTGAATCTCAAATCAAAGTCTTCAAAAGATTTATAAGTTTCATTTATATGCTGGCAAATTGTTACTACAGGTTTATTTTGTTTATTATGTAGGCAAAGATAAGTTGTCAGAGTATTTGAAAGTGAAGTCAGATATCGCCCAGGAAATCATAAATAGCTTTCTAAGTAAGTAATTTATATACTTGGCAGACTTTAGTTATATTTCAACAGAGATGTAATTACTGAATGTGTGATTTATTCATCTTATTATTTGTCACTGAATCAATTATTTGTCAGTTGTTATATTCAGCTCTTATGTAATGTATTATGACAAATAAATATTAATCAAATAATTGATGATAGTGAAATATTTTTAATACATTAGATTTGGAATTATCCAGACATACACACACATGTGCAAACACCTGTTTGACATCATTAGATGTCTCCCTGGGTCTTCCTCTTTTTCTCTTACCTGTTGTTTCCTGAATGAGGGCCTGCTTTGCTATTCGGTTATTATCTCTTCTCATCACATGCCCAACATATGCCCATCGTCTTTTCTTTATTACTGAAGATATTAGTGGTTGATTGGCAATTTCTCTAATTTCCAAGTAATTATAATTCTAATTCTCTAATTTCCAAATAATTATAGTGGTATTGAAAACAAGATTTTATAAATCATTTTCATATATATATTTTATAAGTATTTTTCCAGAGCAATTTTCAGCTATTGAATCATTTACAAAGAAGTGTTGGCTATATGCTGAGGAATATGGCTACACAGAAACAGTGAGTGGTCGGCGACGTTATTTTCCATACATCAACAGTACTTCCCCTATTCTTAAGGCTCAGGCTCGAAGACAGGCTGTTAATTTCTGTGTACAAGGTAAACTGTTAAGAGCTGTTGCTAAGGCCAGAGCTTTAGGCACTGCATGTAGCCTATATTGTTATTTATTTACTCTTTAATTCAACAGCTTAGAATATTTATACATTTCAGATCTGGTGATATTATTTGCTCCAGGTTGTCGCCCTATCTCAGAAATGATCTTTCTTTTATTTTTAAAATTTACGTATATTTATTTACATGTATATTTTATGTAAAAAAAAAAATATATATATATATATATATATATGAATCATTTATTTGTTCATTATGTTGAAAAAAGATATAGCTTGATCTAAATCTGTTTTATGCTGTATTTACATTTTGTTTTCATATTCATTAATTATCTTTGTGTTATTACAATTATTCGACAAATACATTGAAAAAATTGTCCATTAGGACTACACCTCATTCAAGTTTTTTTATTATGAATTTTTTTTGTTGCTTTCTTTGCAATTCCTTTTCGTAATTCTTGTAAAAAAATGTATCAATGGTTGTTTGTTGTTTTTAATGTATTAGACACCATCCACACTTATACTTCTTACAAATTATATGCTGCATTGGGGGCTAACATACTGTTCAGCAACAAGGCTGAAAGCTGTCAGCGAATCATAGGTGATGGCTTGCACCAGTATTGGTGAACCAGAACTATTCAAATCCAACTCGACCTCTTCGTGGTGCCCTTAGAAACAGACTAATCAGTCTCGCCTGGCCAAGTGAGTGGGGATCGTGAGGGAAGGCAACCCAGTACTCAAAAATGCTGTACTGAAGTCAGATGTGTTGGGCCAAAAAGCACAAATATCACAGTTCTACTGCAAACCAAAACTCAACACATACACCTAGTTAACATCCTTTTAAGGGCAGATGGCAAAGAGGTGTATTCCTTTAGTCATTAGGTGAAAGCAAGCAAGCAATATGCAGCATATCTTGATCCTTCCCATTAGATGCTGCCTAGAGCATTTGTATGCCACATTGTTAAACTGTCTAGTTAGTATCTTCTCTCTTATTGTTTTTCTTTTGTCACTAAATTTTTCTCATTGTCACAACAATTTCCAATTTTCAGCCCCATTTCATATTCCTAAAGTTGACTCCTTTTCTGATAAAATTTTAACAGATTTTTTTTGCATTCTAGTCTCACTGAGGATTTTTTTTTTATTGTTCCTTTTAGCTGTCCATGGTATTCTCAACATTACTCTGGAAAACCACTTTTATGTGCATTATTCATTCTCAATTTAGTTTTTTATTTGCAACCATTTTTTTTTACCAAATTTAATCTCTATAAATTTAAGTTTTGTGTCTTACAATTAAACAATCATATATTTTAAAAACTCATGACTCTGGACCAATCACATTTTGAAATCTAACCACATTATGGCCCCATTACTATCTGCATTATCCATTTTAACATAACATGACACTTTGTGCAAGCTGTTAAACTTGTAATTTATTTGCAATCAAATGTACCATGGTTTTATTTTCACATTAAGACTTAAGCATATATTTATAAAGTCATGTTATCATGATTTCTTGAGATATGTACGATTGTTTCTCTTGTGCAGTTTGCACAGAGGCAGAACTGAGTGAACAATTTCAGATTGAATCCAGAGAAACGAGGATATATTTTATCTCTCTTATTTAGAATTGCCATCAACTTCATAATGCAGAAATGCTGTACTGCTAACAAAGGCATTGGATGGGCACTTGGATCTCAGTTTGAGGACTTTGATTTTGCAAATAATAGAGTTCTTATCAGTAACAATGTGAACTTGATGCAAGAAAATACAAATGCCCCATCATCAATGGCTAGTGAAATAGGATATGAGATCAACAAAAGAAAAAATGAAAACAATAAAAAAAACCAAATTCATCTAGAAGAAAAAATATACCTGGAAGGAAAAGCAGTGGAAAAAGTAGATCACTTTGTATATCTTTGAATAGATCAAGGTGACAGAGAAAGAAAATAGAACCTGATTAGCAAAAGCTCAATGACTTTCAGAAACCTTAATAAAATATGGAAATCAAAATTATTAAGCACAGAAACAAAGATCAGGATTTTAAAATCAGGTGTATTATCTGCCCTTGCTTATGCTCGTGAAAGCTGGAAAACAATTTTTTTTTAAATTAGAAAATAAATTAGATGCATTTACTTGCAACCAATGGAGGACAGAAGAGTCAACAGGACTCGACAACAAGGTGAAAAATTCAGAAGACTAACTAATCATCTCATGCTCAAGAGAATAAATGATTTTTTTTTCATGTAGGCTAAAGGAGAACTTTGTGGAATAAACAAAATCTATGCAGAAAGCATATCCAATAAACTCTATGACAAGAGCTAAACTACTTTATAACACACATGCAAACACCCAATGTGGTGAAAATAGAATCTTCCTGACCTAATTTTCCTGATTATATTGCATAAAAACAGCAAAATGGAGAACAGAGAAAAGAATAACATTAAGATATACATAGAAAAACACTACCCAAACTCCTTCTAATCACTTGTCTACACGTATGGAGCAGCAACAGAAGATGGAGGAGCAGAAATGTTTATATGCCTTAAAATGGAACACAGAAAAGACTGTTGCAACAGGAAAATATTCAAGTAACTTTAAGGCAGAGGCAGAAGCTCTGAAAACTACAGCTGAAACTATCTTGAAGAAGAAGGTTAAAAGAAGAAAATATTGTATTCCTTATAGATGCCCTGTCAGTAGTTACAGCACAGAGGAGTCATGGAAACAAAGACCTGAATGATCTAAGAGAAATACTCTACATGCTCTGCCAGAAATGCAGAACTGTAATTCAGTGGATTTCATCTCGCTGAAATATTCCTGGAAATGGTGAGGCAGACAGGTTGGCAAAGGAAGCTGGCAAATTAAACCAGCCAGATACAAGTACAACTTATGAGGAATTGTTCATCAGGAGTAAATACATGAACAAATGGAATACAGAACACCAGGTTTACCAGAAAAATTATGTCCACTACCAGCTCAAAAAAAAAGAACATGTAACAATTATTAGACTGCAAACAGGTCACAGAGGATTGAAGGATTAACCCTTTTAACACCCTAGGATAGGAACCTCTGATGAATGTGACTGGCACAGACAAACTGTGAACCAGAACTATTAAACAGAAAAGGTTCTTGTGGCCATTAACTAAACAGAAAAGGTTCTTGTGGCCATTACCGCGACAAGCTGTTTGGAGATGTCACCAGCCTTGAGCTGATGAATGCTTTTTTCTAACTTATCTATCGACATCTAAAGTTGTATGCAGTAGAAGAATATATATTTGAAAACAAATGCCTTAGGAATATACTTTGTATACCATGGAATGAATTCAGGGCCAGTGCAGAAATAAGAGAAATGATAAAGCATCCAAAAATATCATCTATAATCAGAGAAGTAGTTGGTCACATGTTGGCCATGTGATGAGAAAAGACAACAAGAGAATTTCAAAGCAGGTCCTCAAATGGGAACCAGAGGGTAAAAGAAATAGAGGCTGACCTAGAGAAATATTTAAAAGAACTCAGACAAGAACTGAGACAAGAAGCATCAGCTCCCTTGGCAAAATTGAGAGACTTGCCTGGAACAGAGATGTGTGCTGAGATGCAATGCTATTCCTGTAAAAGGTCTGACACTTAACAGCAATAATCATTGGACATAAAAAGTCTAGAATTGCTGTCCTATGTGCCATCTTTGGCTCGAAAGGACAATAAATAGATAAATTCTTAAACCATAAGAAAAAAGCTTTATTAACCCTTATTAGATGAGTGTAAAAACAACATTTAACAGTGTTCGGACAAGACCATTTTTCACATGATTCATATTTTTACATGATTATAGTTACACATATTATTTATATATCTGATATTTTTCTTTGTTCGGTCATGTATTATTGTATATCAAAATATTTAGTATTGGTGTTTACAATAGAATAAGATGTCTGTATAAAGAAAGTGGTATGAAAGATGTGCCAAATCAGCCCTCTGGCCACAGTGGTTCCATGCACCTAATATGAAATTATATGCTACATGATAGGATCTGCAGCTGATATATGCAAACTTGCCATGTTAGCAGTGGAGGGCAAATTGAAAGAACATTCTCACCTTTCATGTAGGTTAGTAACAACAGATCTTTAAATTTAATAAACATGCATCATTTATCTGTCAAAATAAAATTATTATAAAATTTGTTTAATGTGTATAACATACCTCTCACAAAATCATAATAAATGCATTAAAAGTAAAGTACTCCCGTCACACCAAGTGGCGTATAGGGAATATGGTGTTAGTGACCAGAAATTTTACAGACCTTCTGCACATGATTTTTGGGTAATGTGGTCGGTATTACAACCGTGCCACTTTACTTTCCCAGAAAAACATCCGGTACCCATTAAAGGCTGGGTGAACTGGAATCCGTCGGTTGGGATCGAACCTTACCTCTTGTCCTTAGTAGTCCAGTTCTCACTAACCACTGAGCTATCGCGACTCCCATAATAAATGCATGCATAATATATATTACCTTTTTTTCATTGTTCTTTTTTATATAGCATTATTTTCACATAATTTGTGATCTATCTTCAGCTATTTTTTTTGACACCACAAATGTTATCACTTAGAGAGTTCAGGTAAGGTTTGTCATGATCTTGCTTCTCTGTGAAGCAGACATTATAGATACATGTCCATCCAATGTAATGTTCATGTGGTACTTTAGAATTTAGGAAACTTCTAATTGAATAAGTTATTCTGAAGGCCATCTCAGTTTCCTCTCAATAAGGAATAGCATGCCTCTATTCTATTGTCTTTGGGTGTTTATTATGCCATTTTTCATTCATACTCTTTTCTTTATTCTAGTTTTGATCTCTGCCTCCATTTTGAGTCTGTAATTTTCCTCTTTTTCATATCTATCTGGCTTCTCATTTTGAAGTGTATCATAGTGATTAGGTATTTGACAATGCCTTGTTTTGAAAATTCTCAAAATAAATAGAAACAGAGGTAGGCCAAGAAATGTGTGAAGATATGTAAAAGGAAACAAGGGCAGAACTGGAAGAACTAGTTTAAGTCAGGAAAAAATGGAAACAATTCAAGATCTATGCTTAATGAGAAATTAAATAACTGATGACGATAAATCTTACAATACTTTAATTGCTGTCTGTATGAACTATCCTGATATCTGCTTGTATATGTCAATAATAACAGTTAATTATTTAATATTTTAAAATGTTTTATTGTTTTGTAACAGTGGTGTTATATAATCCTAGAATACAAAACTGGCATAGTCTGAGGTTTGTTTATTGTTCTCTGTTTAAGATTGCTCATACAAATCCATGATGAATTGATTTGGGAAGTACCAGTGAAACAGCTGCTGGAAACAAAAGGTAGACTCAATATGTTTGTCTTATACTATACATCATTATTGATTTATTTTAAAATGTCGCTTTAATTGTATATAAAAAAATATGTAATTTAAAATTTACTTGCATTGTTTTATCATAAATCACAGATTACACTTGAACTGATTGCAGCCCAGAGGTCTACAAAATGGCAGTGGGAGATATGGTGTTAAACTATTTAAGACAGCATGACAAGCCCACATGTTTTTTGCAATAATAGTCAGATCCATGTCAGCAAACTGTAGGTGTGAGGACCATCAGCATCTTTTGATAAACTGACCAATAAAAATAGGAAAAAAGGCAGCTATAAAGACAATGGAAAGATTCAGGCACCTACTCCAGGAAGAAATTAGTGTTCAAATGGACACCCAATAAAAATTTATTTAAAGTAAAATATTTCATAGCTCAAATACTGAGCACAAAACATCACCCATGTGTCTAACAACTTATCAATGTCATTCAAAGTTCCCCTAATAAATTCAACATTCTTAAGACATGGTAAACAAATCAAAAGATACAACGCTCTAAAGTTTGCATACTAATAAGACTTCAAGCAAGCAGGAGTGTTTTGGCACTTTGTAGATCATTTTGCTGCAATTACAAAATGCAGAAACCATAAATATTATCAAACATCACCAAGCACAATAATGATGCAGTACAACCATAAAGGTTTATATTCTCAAATTCCTATATACAGACAATTAGGTGTCAATTTACCAATCATGAAGATCACAGCACAATATTTCATCAATGTAACCACAGATCATACACTATTTTACAAACGCTGCCAAATACAGAAATGAAAAACAGTTATAAAACACCTTATTAATGGTTCTGCTCTTGAAGACCTGCAAAAACAAAAGAAAAATAGATTGAAAACTTGAATCCTAAGGATCAAAAAGTAAAACTTTAAATATAACACCACAGAATGCAGAAAATAAATATTTCAACAGCTGAGAGAACACAACAGAATAACTGAAACAGTATCGCATATTTGTGGTAAATTCAGTCGCTGATAACCCCATTTACTGATACAGTTTACTAAACACCTATTGTCAATATTTATACTGTAAAATATTTTCTATCAGCTACATGTTATATTTTTCATCTGCTTCACCCTGCCTCTAAAAATGAGTAACAGAAACATTTCTCAAAAATAAAGACAGTCTGGCATTATCACCCAAAAATGTCCCATGGTCATGGAAAAATATGGTCACTAAAACCATAAACCCCATCTGCCTATAGCAAGGTATGATGGGAACCTTTATTTTACATGTTATATTCCTGAACTGAAACTGGTGAATGTGATATTTGTCTTTCTTATTTTTCTCATATATAATTATACAATCAGATGTATTTTATTTTAATATTGTTTTAAATTGTATTATTTTTTCTGCAGCACAGTGAATTAATAATTTTAAATATCATCATCATCATCATCACTGAGTGTCGTCTCCACATCGAAGGTTGGCTACCATGGAGTGCCATTCTGCTCTGTCTCTTGCTTTGATAGTGCAGGTTATCATAGGCTGACTTGTCCATCTTTTGATGGACTCATCCATGTTAGTCTTGGTCTGCCTCTTTTACCTTGTATTTTCCCGTCTAAGATTACTTTTAATAGGCTGCTGTGTCTTTTTACATTCCCCAACAATCTCATTTGAAATATAAGAATGTAATGTAGTGTAACTTACTCTGTTTAACTAGTACATGTCTCAGAACTATCTTTTATCTTCAGGTATTACCATTTTTTCATAATGTTCATTGCAGTAGATTTCTAGGCTGTATATTTTGGGCTAACTGAATATTACATTATTTTATTAATTTTTTTGTAACATAAAATGTTTAGTTTTGTTTAATCAACAGGTCATCCTAATTACACATTGGACAAGTTCATAAATGCTTAGACCTCCTCTGAAGTATTTCTCTGAACATGTAGGGACTAACGACACTGGTGTTGTGTTGGATGACAAATCTTCTTTGGATTTCTTTGTAGTGCTCCCACCTGGCATCTCCCACCTTGACATCATATTCGTACAGTCTGTTCATGGTTTGAGATTCAGGGTCATTTTTTTTGTTCAGTATCTCTGAGGGCATTCAGAATGTCAGTGCAGTCAATTGCCCTTCTGCACTCAACATTAAGCAAACTGGCAAGTGCATCAGTGTGTTCATTATTACCTCTTACACCCACATGCCCTGGCACAAAAAGCACACTTTTATTAGACTAGTCCTTCCCAGAGACTCTAACCACTATTAATGAGCCCAGCCAGTTGCGATCTTTCTGAGCATACTCATTGAGTTACTAAGGAAACACATGTGCATAAGTTTGTGTTTTAAGCCTTGCTAATGCTTTAGTAGCAGCTTTAATTTTCATGGTCAAATTACTTTTAGTCAATGAAAATGCACCACTGTCTTCTTTCTCAGTTCTACCTCTAACATAAGCCGTGAAAGCCCACATGCTATTTGAGTGCAAAAAAAAACAAAAAAACTCCCATCTGTTTCTAGAACTCTCAGAAGAGTTCTAGAAAATCAAGGCCTGCACTTCTGCCTCAATGACCAAGGGGTTTTGTTGTTATACATTCTCTGTTCAGAGAGATGACTAGAGGAAAGGACTACTGCACTCTGACGGCATTAGTACCCATTCTTCCCCAGATTCTACGTCCTTGATTGAACACACCTGCTGTGCAATATCCATAGCTTTCCCCATCCATGATTTTCCTCTTCTGCTGCCTTTTGTACTCATAAAGTCATAGTATAGCGAATGACGTGGGTTTGCAGTGATTTAGCAGGATTCAAATGTAGGTAACCCATTGCCCCACAATCAGTAGCTTTCTCATCTCAAGAATGATATGTGATGCCTCACTTTGTATCCTTTATTTTCATTCAATTTGCCCATTGTCATAACCATCTCCAGACAGTACCAGCCCCTGGTTTAAGAGAACAAGATGACACTACTCAATTTGTGCTGCTGCCATGAACTTGAAGATATGCCCTTTTTGGCTTTCAATCCCACCTAGTCTACATGCTTGTTAAAAGTAAGGCTCCAATCAAACCACTCTCCTAGGTATCTCAATGTTATGAGTTCTCTCCACAACATCTGAACATAGATTTACATTTGACATTCACTTGTTAACTATGTCATTATTCAAAGAGAACTATGTCACTGTCACTTTCATAAAGTCAAGTTGACAAGTGCTCCTGCCTCATCACACCACATACTTATACAATTAAGCTCTGTCTGAAGTTCTCCTGTAACACTCTCTCTGTTTCTGCCCTGACCTTAAACCGGAATAGCATCAGCACAAGATAATGTTCTGTCGTGTAATCCTTACTGTGTAGGCATTGTATAATAATGGAGATAGTAGTGAATCCTGTGGAAGGCTGGGATGAAATGTTGTTGGTTCAATACCACCTTTCACTGGAAAAGGGCAGCAGATATTTGATTCTGGAGGAAATAACTGATCGTTTGTTAAAGAAGCAGAAGCTGAAACATCAGAAAATCCAAAGGTACTCTGTTGTGTGCATCCTCTAGGTCAATGAGAGAGCGAGCAGCAAAGGTTTCAATGTCTGAATGGAAGTCTTCATATACATGATGGGCAAAGATCGCTGCATTTACCAAAGTATCTTTGAATGGTGCCCTCCAAGGGTAGGTGGAAGAAGATGCAGCCTATACAAATGCATGGTAGATTAATCTCCTTGCAATTATTTTCTCAAACAACTTACCCACACCATGTTTTGCATGGTAATTATGCAATGGCCTTGTATTTTCATATGGTCTTTGCCCAGCTTTGGTAAAGGTATCAAATAATTATGTAGCCAGTCTTCGTGACAGCAGCATTCATGATGTTGCTGTTATAGATTTCTGCTAGTTCCTCCAAACCCTCATCGAACAATTAGTCAATGTCCTCATACCAAAATATGAGAATACTGCCAAACTAATGCCCCCCAAAATTTTTTTTATAATAAAATAAAATTAAAAAAAACAACTTTGCACTGGTTCACTTCAGTTATTGTTTAACAATATACAAATTCGCTGCTAGACATGCTCTCAAACAAAGCTTCATCACTGACATATTTACACTGTGTGTCTTTAGCTAACAAGTGTATTAGATCATTATCAGAAATTCTACATGATTATTGTTTTGATGTTAATAAAAATTGGCATAATCTATCTCAAAGGTGTAATCCAGCAAGTTATGGAGGACACTAAAGTTATGTGTGGCACACTATTCAGCTTTCAAGTTCCTCTCACAGTTTCACTCAGCAGTGGCATGTCATGGGCTCACTTGAACCCCCTTTTGTAATCTGTAATGTTATATTAATGATAATCTTTTTGTAATAAGTTATTGCATATTTACTAAAATGTTACACTCTGAAAATAAGTATTATACGGCATTAATGTTTCATTATTTACTATTAGCATGTATTCTTATTTGTTTTAATGGATATTTTAACCTTATTTGCCTATCAGATCAGTAATTCTTTTTCTTCTTGTACCTTTCAAATCTCTGTGGAGCATAGGTCTTCAACAAACACTTCCCAAGCCGTTCTGTTTCTTGCCATTCTTTTAAGATCACTCCATGCCTATCCCACTATCTTCATCTCTGGTTCCATCTATCTTCTCCAAGAATATTTTGGTCTTCCTCTTTGTCTTTTTCTGTGGGGATTCCACTGGATTCCATTTCTGTTGTTCTGAGTTATTTTCATATTCAATCTATGGCCAGTAAAAGAGAAATGAAGATAGAAGGCAAAAATGCCTTACTCCTGTTATTTCAAATGCTTCTCACAAATGGACTCACAGCAGCAGAGCTGGAAGTTGTCAGCGACCCACAGCTCACGGCTTGCGCCAGGATCGGTGAACCAGAACTATCCAGACCCTGCAGTGTCTCTAGTAACAGACTAACCTGTCTAGTCTGGCCAAGCGAGTAGGGATCGAAGAGGGAAGACAACCCGGTACTCAAAAATGTCATGCTGAAGTCGAATGTGTTGGGCCAAAAGGCGCAAATATCATAGTTATACTGCAAACCACAACACAATGCAGACACACCCACCTAACGTCCTCTTAAGGGCGGATGATGAAGAGGAGTTCTATAGTCTACTTGAATACTTTAGTCATCGGGTGAACACAAGCAAGCAAGCATATGCTTCTGTAAGCTGCCCTTTGTGCACAACGCTACATTTCATTCCTTCATACATTGTTCTTATCAGGTTAATAAACTTTATAGGGATTCCGTAGTGACTCAATAACTTCCAAAGCATACCTCTGTCTAAATTATCAAATTCTTTTTTGTAATCTATGAATCCAATATAAAGTGGGGACTGTAGTTCTAAGCTTTGTTCAACTATTATACGTAAGGTAGTTATTTGATTAGCGCATAATCTGTTTTTCATAAAACCTGCTTGTTCACCACTTTTAGTCTCTCCAGAATGATTCTGCTTAGTATTTTTCCTGGCACTGATAGAGGCATAATTCTGCTACAATTTGTGCACTCCTGTAAACTGCTTTTCTTTGGTAGTTTGATCATATAACCTTCTTTCCAGTCTTTATGTATTTCTTCCCTTTCCCATATCAACTGTTAACTATATATAGATATTACTGACTTGGGCAATTTTGTTTGATTGTGTCACACATACAAAAAAAATGAAGCCAAAAAAAAAATTTCTGAAAACATGTAAAATGTAAATTTAATGTGCTTTCATTAGCTATGCTGTCACTTCTACGAAAACGTGTGCAAAAAACACACACCTGTTAATAAACTCTACACTAAATTGTTCTAGATTTGAAATCCTTAATTAATATGCTGTCAAAAACAGAACTATTTGCTCTAACAAAAACCGTAAACGCTCATCTTTTGCTATAAACAATCTGAAGTGAATGAGAGATACCCATATGTGATGTAGTACTTTTATATAACTATTTCACTATCTAACACACACATTTATCTTCAGATACAATTACAATCTGCTTTACTTACTCTGAATTTAAGTGGCCATTATACATAGCTTCTCAGTGAGGTTTGTACAGGCTTTTGTATTAACTCTCCTCTAGATTTAGACCCAAAAAAAATAGTAGATTAAAATACACTGACAAAATATTAAACAGACCTATCTACTAGAACACATAACAAAATAATACAAAGTACTTAGTGCATTCAGAAAGTAATGCACTACATCAATTTTGTCAGGAACAGCCAACTCAAAAAGTATGAAATTTTTAAATAATATATATGAATATGTCATTAAACATCGGCATCATTCAACATAATCCTCATCCATTTTTACAGCTTTACACCAGTGCGCAACAGGTGCATGTATTCCTAGCCTGTTTGTCTTGATCATGTAGCCATTTCTTTGTTGCACGAATCACTCCTTCACCATCTTCAAACCTTGTTTTATGGAGGGCATCTTTAAGTGGAGCAAAGAGTTGACCAACTGTTCATAACAATTTCTTTCTCTAAAACGAGAAATTCTATCAAAATTCACTGCTTATAATGCAAGTTGATAACATGCTCCATTTCAATGGTTTAGTGCAGTCAGCACAATAAGAAAAATAACCTATACTGACATGAAATGTGTTAGATGAATGACAGGAAACAGTCTGAGAGATAAGATCAGAAATGAAGAACTGAGAAAAAAGCTAGGAATAGCCCTGGTTATAGAATCTATAAAGAAACAACAGATAAAATGGTTTGGCCATGTGACAAGGCAGAAAGATCAAAACACAACACAACAAGCCTTTAGCAAACGTTGTGAGAATACCAGACCACGAAAAAGATGGATGGATGGAGTATTAGAAGGGATCACTAGGAAACATAACATCGTAACAGCAGCAGAGGCGAACAGAGGAGCAAAAGACTGCAAATTATATCTCCCCTCAATGCTGAAAGGCAAATGAGGAAGGAACGAAAAAAAGAAGAAGAAAAAGAAGTGCAGTCATATAATTTGACCGATTGCAGTGCAATTTGGTGCACATAATTGACAAATGTCATATTTAAAGTGTGCAAAACTTCATGCTTCTATGTTTATTATTAGCTGAGAAAACTGATGTGATGCATTACCTTTTGAACGCCCCTCATATATTTGCATGACTTTTGTCTTGTTTAAAACCTAATTAAAACAAATGATCTAATAATATATTGTAAAGTAAAATTAATATTGTCTTGAACTTATAAAGTGTGTCATGCTCAGCCTGTTCATCAGTGGATATTGTTCTTTTGACTGCCAGTTTGAATGTAATTCATTGCCAAACTGCATCAATACCGGTAGAAATTATATTCTTAGAATATAGAAACAATGATGATAAGGACAAACAGCAGAGACAAAATTGAAGCAAAAGCATTTTTTTTTAATGCATTTTTGGGTTATAAAATAACTCTAGTAATCAGTTGTTGAGAAACACAAACACGCTTACTTTGTGGAGGTTCCATACAGCTGATGTTCATGGATATATGCTATGACAGAATCTTGCAGCAGATATTTCACACTTTCATCTCGATACAGAGCCCTCCTGCATTAACAAATTGTCAGCAAATAAAAAAGTCCTTAAAGGCCTGTTTTCACCACTTGAAAAATGCTGCATACTAATATTTTCAGTTATTCTTTAAAAATTGCTGGTTTTTCGTTGAATTTTATTTACACCAATGTGTCTAAACATCAAGACATTGCTACATATTTTTAAGTCAACATCAATCTTTAATTTCCTTACAGTACAAATTCTTCAAGAAAACTAATCCATGACTCTTTCTCCCTCACTCCCTCTCTTCATGCTGTCTTTACCTCTATCAAAGTCCACAGTCCTCTCCAGGTTAAAATTTTTGTTTAAAATACATATACAATGAGGTAGTCAATCAATATTGCTGTGTTGTGAATATCCCACAGTTCATCAATGTTTAATTCATCCAATGCACCCAAAGCTTCAAGATGATTGCTGAGTTCTAGATTAAATTGTCCTTTGATATCTTCACCTATTAATTTGTTACTATATATATTCTTCAAGACATGCTTCTTGTGTTGACTTTTTAGTTTAAGTTTAACCTTCCCAAAACATAGATTATGGTCACTATTGATGTCAGATTCATGTATCAGCCCTGGCATCAATCAAGGAATTCTTTAATCATCTTCTGATATTTGATTTCTAGTTTTATCATCTGGAGATACCCATGTTGTCTTATGTATCTCCTTGTGTGGGAGAAATGTTCCACCTATAACTAGGTCTTCTGTTAAACATAGCTCTACTAACCTTTCTCCATTTTGATTGACAGTGTCTGGCCATTCTTCTTTCCCTATTGTCACCATAACTCAATTTTTGTCTCTTCCTACTTTGGCGTTAAAGTCATTAAAGTTACTATTAAAACATCATGTTTAGGAACTTTATTTATTAAATGTTGCAGCTGATAATAAAACTCGTCCCTAAATTTCATCTCCAGTTTCATTAGTGGGTGCATAGCATTGAATAATTGTTGATCTTCCATACTTGGTTTTATGATGTACTCTAATTAATCTATGATTTACCAGCTACCATTTAGTACGATCGTCAGCAGCGGCAATGTTCATTACAATTCCCACTTCTTCATAATATTTATGATCATTTGTTCCTGAATAAACTATTATCATGTTGTTGTTGATAGGGTTTTTCCTATTCCTGGCAATCTAGTTTCACTAATTTCTAATATATCAAGGTGGTATTTCTCCATTTCATTGACAACTTGTGCTAGCTTTTAACATTGTTGGGCTGATGATATTCGCCATACTACTAATTTCTTGAGCAAGTTTTTCGCCTTGACTCATTTTAACACCATAATATTCTACAAACATGATGGTTTCCCCACTTAGGCATTGCCCCAAAGTGAGTATCAGGGTAAGGTTGTCAGCCTCACGCCTAACAGTCCATTAGCATGTTGTAAACGTTTATTGCAGGAAGTTATGATGCCTTTAATATGTCAAATAAACTGCTTGATAAATTGTGCACTAGTTCTCCATTTACCAGATTTACATCTATTTAGTCTGACCTTAAAAGGATATTTAAATAGTGTAGATCCATTGTGTAATGGTAACAGCAAACTGGATTATCTATATATTTCAGCCCAACACTCCGAATTTAGCATGATATTGTGGACACTGGGTTGCCTTACCCATAGTAATCTATACACTTACAAAAGCCTGCGGGCAAAAAATAAAACTGGAAAACCCTCCAACAAGCGTGAAGTTAGAAGAGGTGTAAGCAGCTGACGTCACTCTACCAACTGCTCCTGCTCACAAAGCTGAAGATATCACGGTGGTAGGAATGTTTTCCAAAAATTTCCTGTCAGCCCATAGGTCTTTGTAAATCAATAGATGACTATGCCTTACCACTCTAATATCCTATTTGGTTGACTAGACTAGTTATTCTATTTCCTGGACTACATCTGTGAGGTGGAGTAGGATTTTGATCAGTTTTTGTTCACCGATCTGACACAAGCAGTCAGCTATGGAGTTGCTGACCATTTTCAGCCCAGATGCTGTTAGACAGCTTTGGTTCATAGTCATGAGAATCAGGATTTTGACCATTTATCTGAAAACCTCAGTTTTAATATTTGCCAGTCTTATCTATCCATTCAGAATTTTATTTCCTTGTCATCAAGTATTTTTGAGTGGGGGCATCAGTAGTGTATGATTAGCAGGCTGGCTTTCAACAGAATTCAATTAATTTGTTGTAAACTTTATCAATTGTTATTAACTTTGCTCCTTATCTCCAGTTTCTACACTAAAAAAAATAAGATTTTTTTTGTTTTTCTTTTTCAAGACAGTTTTTTCTTTAATATGAAATGTTGAATTTCAATGACTTGCAATGTGCTGAAGTTGGATGTGTTGGGCCGAAAGTCGCAAATATCACAGTAATACTGCAAACCACAACACAACGCAGACACACCCATTAAACGGTCTATTAAAGGCGGATGACAAACAGGTGTAATCCTTTAGTCATCAGGCGAACGCAAGCAATAACTTGCAAGAGCTTGACATTGCTTATGCTCTAGCAATCCCAGTCATTGCTGTTACAATTAAACATCATAATATTCTTCCTTACTATTGCACTGAATAATAAATACTTAAATGCATTATTTATAGTCAATAGCATATGCAGTAGATGGGGAGGGTTTCCTCCACACCTTAAGCCTAGATTATGATGATTATCCGTGGATCATTTTTTTACGATATCTCGTAACAATTACGACCACTTAGTTGTAACATTTGGAGTTAGGAAAATAAGATTTCCTTTGAATTTTTGCTACACAATTGTGTGTTTACCCTAGCAAAGACATGGAAACCAGATACTGCGATCATTTTCTGGCTTGTTTGATTTATGGCCTGAAATTCGACCGCAGTGCACCTAAGCTACTGGTGGTGTTGATTGTTTATTCATACAATGGCCATCAATCCAGCTGTGTATTCGGCTTCCCTTAGCGTTATTCCCTAGCTATCCTGTGTTAAAAAAGGTTTGTTTGATGTCTGCGGCAATAGGGGATTTTCTCTTCTCCCCCCCCCTTTTTATAAGAAAAAAATAGGAATAAAAATTAGTTTCTTTAAAATTTATCAAGCTTATAAAAAGCAAAAAAAAACCAGCCCCCTTTCTGCAAGAGCATAGTACTTACTTTTTATGATGCACACATTTGTATCTGATCCAACATCAAAGAAAGCAAATACAACACTCAGGGGTAACCATAAGTAGTAATTGGGGGAAAAAGGGTGGTGGGGAGGAGGAAGAGAAGATGTTTGCCTGCAGAAAACTATTAAATTCCAAGAATTTGTATTTTGAGATTGTCATTTTTACAGTATCGTAATCTAGAGTTAAGGCATATGGGGAATATGGTAGAGTCCATATTTTTCAATGCCTAACAGGACAATTTATAGTTGCTCTTTCTCTAGTAAAATTCTATTTGTATTTAATTCAATGTTAGACCTAACCTTCTTGCATTAAAGGTTGGCTACCATGGTGCGCCATTCTGCTGTCTTTTGCTTTGATATTGTAGGTTGTTATAGGCTGACCTATTGTCCATCTTTTGATGTTACTGGTCCATGTTAGTCTTGGTCTGCTTCTGCCTCCTTTTACCTTTATTTTCCGTTCCCACATTACTTTTAGTAGGCAGCTGTGTCTTTTAACATGCCCCAAAAATCTAATTTGCCTTGTTTGAATCATGTTTAGTAATTCTCTTTTCGTTTTTAGTTGTTTTAGGACTTCATCATTTGTTTTCTTCTTTCTATCCAATTCTTACTATTCTTCTATAAATCCACATTTCAAAGGCTTCAATTTTCGGTTCCGTTTTCTTATCTAATGTCCATGTTTCTGCACCATACAAAAATGTTGAGAAGATATAACATTTTGCTATTCTTGGTTCTAGCCATGGTGTTATTTGTTTTGATGTTAGTATATTTTTTATGGCATTATACTTTTTGCCATTCCTATTCTTTTGTTTATTTCATTTTTACATTATTTTCCATCACTGGTTATAGTATGTCCAAGGTAGTTGTAGCTCTGAACTGTCTCCAGATCTATTCCTTCAACTTTATCCACTTGTAAATGAAATATAACACCTTAATAAACACATATCCGACACATTATCATCACATTTTGTTTTATAAGACACATTATCCTTACCTAATTTTTGTTGAGCTGATATCATTGAAAATCCACTCCATTACTATAAATATGTTTTCCTAAAATGTTTGGAACCAAATATATGATTATCATTTTAATAATAATTTCTCATGACAACTTCAAGAAATACAAATATGTCTTGTTAAAATAAATATATAGGAAAAACCAAATTATTTTATTCTACTACCTATCATAGGGGTGTCCGGTTAGCGCAATCGATAGGCGGTTGGCTTACCACGGCAACAGCCGGGGTTCGTACCCTGGCGAGGACACCTGGGTTTTACTAATTCCCTAAAAATTAGTGGGAGCCGCGATAGCTCAGTGGTTAGTGAACTGGACTACTACGGACAAGGGGTAGGGTTCGATCCCAACCGACGGCTCCGGGTTCACCCAGCCTTAAATGGGTACCGGATTTTTTCTGGGAAAGTAAAGCAGCACGGGAGTAATACCGACCACATTACCCCAAAAATCATGTGCTGAAGGTCTGTAAAATATAGGGTCACTAACACCATATTTCCCTATACGCCACTTGGCGTGACGGGGGGTACTTTACTTTACTTTTTTACTACCTATCATTCAATCAAAATTCTGCACTTAGACTCTTTATGTTTAGGAGGGTGATAGATACTTCTAATGACATAACACTTTTTTTCATTTCCATCAAGAGTACATCCTCTGAGCAATCAATGTCTTGCTATTTTAGGCATCTAGTGAGTTCAGTTTTTATTTATCAAGCTGTATGATTTACTTTCCATGATTTCTTACAACATCCAATATGCTTACAAGTTTGTGTCTGTTTTAGTCTAATGTCAACCCTTCGACTTGTTGTCTAATGGTCTTTAGATTAGTGTAGACATTTTCAAAATAAACATCTACTTTTTCTATGGTCTTTAAATTAGTGTAGACAGTTTCAAAATAACATCTACTTTTCTTATGGTCTTTAAATTAGTGTAGACAGTTTCAAAATAACATCTACTTTTCTTATGGTCTTTAAATTAGTGTAGACAGTTTCAAAATAACATCTACTTTTCTTATGGTCTTTAAATTAGTGTAGACATTTTCAAAAAAAACATCTACTTTTCTTATGGTCTTTAAATTAGTGTAGACAGTTTCAAAATAACATCTATTTTTTCTATGGTCTTTAAATTAGTGTAGACAGTTTCAAAATAACATCTACTTTTTCCAACAGTTTTTAAATTAGTTTAACCAACTCCAAAATAACACCTAAATTTCCTAAGATTGTTAAATTAGTGTAGACACCCTCCAAAATAACATCAACCTTTCCTACAATCCTTGCACTGACAAAAGTGGATCAGACATTGCTAAAATGGTTTTAGCAGAATGTTTCTAGGACACACTCAACTTACTCACCTTGAATTTGGTTAAAATGTCAGACTCATAAATAAATTTGTATGGATCTGATCCATGCCTGGTTATTACAACTAGGCCATGTGTTCCAACTATATACTCAATCTGTATAATAGGAAATAAAATTGAAATTTAAAAAAAATATTATGCTATGAAAGATGACACCTAAGCAAGGTAATAAATTTTAAGATTAAAATAAAGCTTTTAAAAAAATGAGGATGCATTAATGTAAAGAGATAAATATAATATGAACATTAAATATTACTGATATGAAGATATATTTACAGAAAAGTAACACAAAAAGGCAGAATTTGTAAACATATATTTTGAAAGAAAAGCATGAGCAAAACATTACAAAACTGATAGAAGACAAGCAGAGAATCACATAAATGAAAAGAAAAATGCAATAATAAATTCTAAAAAGAACAGTAATATATTTATAACCACTGGTAGACATAACCTATTACAATATGTTAAAGCAATGAAGAAAAAACAATCATAAAGTGATAATTCTATGATTGTTCATTCACTAGAGAAGCTGAGTTAGCCATTCTTCTACAGTCAGTGCAATGTTTTTTAATCTACATGTGTTGAACAGAATTATATATTATGTTTGTGATTATTGGGTAACCAGGCCAATAGTGAATAAGTTTGTTCAAATGTTTGTTGAGTTTAATAAGCTTTGTTCTTAGCTTGGGGAGTTTATTGTGTTCTTTGCAATGTAATTCTCTCATGTTGCTATTTTTGTCTGGTATGACAATGTTAATAATGATTTCATGCTTTCCTCTCGTTTGATGTCTATTATTGACAGTATATCATCATCAATAAATGGAACAGTATTAAAACAGGTTAATGTGGATAAAAGCACCTATCAGCACCAGAGATGAAAGTGGTCTGTGATTCATAAATGATTGCTTGTACCAAGATTTGTGAACCAGAACCACCCAGATCCTATTCTACCTCTTTGTGATGTTTCCCTTAGAAACAGACTAGCCAGTTGAGCCAAGTAAATAGGGATTGTAAAAGTAAAGTACCCCCCGTCACGCCAAGTGGCGTATAGGGAAATATGGTGTTAGTGACCCTATATTTTACAGACCTTCAGCACAT
This sequence comes from Megaustenia siamemsis, assembly GCA_032433765.1. NCBI lineage: Eukaryota > Metazoa > Mollusca > Gastropoda > Stylommatophora > Ariophantidae > Megaustenia > Megaustenia siamemsis. The sequence goes on from JAVIAB010000051.1 coordinate 113,795,813, forward strand.
GATTTTTGGGGTAATGTGGTCGGTATTACGCCCGTGCTGCTTTACTTTCCCAGAAAAAATCCGGTACCCATTTTAAGGCTGGGTGAACCCGGAGCCGTCGGTTGGGATTGAACCCTACCCCTTGTCCGTAGTAGTCCAGTTCACTAAAAATAGGGATTGAGAGGGAAGGTAATCCAGTACTCAAAATGCCATACTGAAGTCAGAGATGTTCGGCCAAAAAATGCAAATATCACAGCTTTACTGCAAACCACAAGGCAGTGTATCTACACCCACTTGACACATTCGCTACAAAGGGGTTTAACACACTGTGGCCATGCAGTTTTTTTGCCAATATATTTTGTTCACATACCTCACTCACTTGATGGAGTTTTAATGACGATAGACAAGAACAAAGATTACTGTATTATAGAAAAGAGGAGAACATTTCTTCTATGTGTAAATAATTTAATAACACTATTGCTGAACTTATATATACTAACTGAGGGGAGAAAGGTGATAACTTTTTACCTAGGAAAAGGGTAAAATTCTTAACCTTCAGTTTGATAATATCCACACACAAAATGTATCCATGTTGATGGAAATAGTTCACATATAACTGCAATCCAATTACCAATATTTGTTCAAAATTTCACATGAATAACTTGAAAAATAAAAGTTATGTACACAATTCTCAATGCAGCACTAATTATGAAAATAGAATTGCAAATAAATTAAGTTAAATTACTGTTTGTACTGTTTCCTTGAATGCCAAATTTTAAAGCAAAGCTTCCTAAACAAGAATGTTTGTTCAGAGCAGACAGCATCTATGTTTGTAGACTTTTCCTCATCCCTGCTTTACTGCAAACTTGGCAATTCCTATCATTACCAGCACTTTTTGCGTAATGTTTGGTGCTATTCAGACTAACGTATGTATTATCTGTCACCATTCTCCTATCAAGCTAGAGTTCACATTTTCCTAGAGGTTTCTAACTGAAATTCATCTGCAGCTACTTGTGTCAACTGTGAGATTAATTTTGTTTTAAACTGTTTCAGTGCTATTTTCTCTCCCATGGGTCTTGATAAACAATACAGAATGCTTGCATTTACTTGTGTTATCTCTAAAAGCCAATAAAAGATATTTTTCATCCATTTGTGTGTTTTCCTCATGTACCAGCCACCAACAAGTTGATCAGTCCTATCACAATCATTCATATTTTTCTTGTATTGGTCAACAACTGTAGGTTTTTCAACTTCACCTCTTCTTGTCTTTACTATTACTGTTGAATAATGCTCTGTGCACACCGTGAGCTGTGTGTTTCATCCGTTTTGATCATGTTCCGATATTCCAATTGTTTACGATGAATGCTGATATCGTATGACAGGGAACAGTTGGCCGTGTTCACTTTTTATGCGGTTTCGCCTTATGTCTTTTGGCGTGTGCTGAGACTGCTATGATGGGGACTACAGCTACCTTTCTTTGTTTGGGAGATGAGTTAGTAATTCGGATGATTCCACTGGCACGGGCGGTTGAGCAATTATGGATTTTAATTCGTTTGCAGTTATACCAGGGCCTTCCATAACCAAATCCTCCTTGCTGTTAACAACTACAGCATTCTTTTATTGCTGTCTTATCTCTAAAATCAACAGCCAAAACCTTAGTTTCATGCATGAACCATTTCATTTGTAGGTGGTCTAAAAGATGTGTTCTCAGCTGTTGTGGGGAGTTTTTCCTTCTGACATCTATCATCATCTCAGTATCATAATGATGGTGTCTGCATGAAAACTGCAGGAGAGAAATTATATTTATATACAAGAAGTATAGAACCTGTCAGTAAACATGTGGTGACCCTTTTCCAGTGGCTTTAGTAATTTTTAAAATACTTTCTCTGCCTGAGGACATTTAACATCATCTATGTCTGGATGATAACATATCTCTGAGCCATTGTATGTGAATAGATGTATTACATTTCCTGTCTCATTGTCACAGAGTCCAAAAATTTTGATCTGATATATTTGAGCTCAAATGCATTTTATTGTTTGTTCTTCCAGCTTCCATTATATTGTTTGTTCTTCCATTATGTCCAATGATCATTTAATCAACTGATAAACCAGGGTAAAATGCAGCTTGAAATGAACTGAGAATATTTTCAAAGAAGGGTTCTATTGGTTTTTTTTCTCTGCATTTACACCACTGGCATGTAGAAATATGTGATAGATTGTTTCAAATTTCCTCCTCTTCATCATCTGTCCATACCAAGGGATAAACAAACAAGGCTTTTCTTTTACACAGAAATAATTTGTTTACCTTCTTTTAAGAATCTCTTTTGTCAATACCCAACAAGCAATGCAATAAAACAGAAATCTCATGTTCTGTAACAGGTTGACAATTTGAGAAAACTGAATAATTCAATTGCTTATATCTGTGCAGTTACATTATTTTTGTAGCATTGTTGATAATTGCTAGGAGTTCATTTGAAATATCTAGATTAGATAATGTCAGATAACAGTTAAATGCAGAAGAATGTTCTGTTATTTTAATCACAATTCAATCCACAGTTTGACATGCCAGTAAAACAATATTCATTTTCTGTTTTTTTCCACGGAAATTTAAAATTCCTGGAAACAATGTTAACTTCAGGTAGCACAACAGTGATAAGGCAGAGGTTTCATTCCCAAGAAAGAAAAAGATATTAAGCAACTCATTTTGACAATGAAGATATGAAAATGAGTTGTTCGTTGTTATATTGAGTTAATCTGGACATATGGAAGTGAATCCTGGACAATCAAACAACATAAATGGAAATATTTGGAAGCCACAGAAAAGTGGTTTTACAGAATAATATTGAAAATGCCACGAACAGCTATTTCCTGACTCAGTCTTAGATGCCACCTGTGTTTTTGCATATTTCTATTTTTTTAACTTCAAGATCTAAATAATTTGAGTTTTCTTCTAACACCTTGTTCCCCAATTTTCATTATTGTGACATAAGCAACTTATCCTTCTGCATTCATCTGACATTATCATCTTCATTTTCTGCCCTTGAAAGTGTGTTCGGTGAGTGTAATTTGTGCTGTGTTGTGATGTACAGTATGCTGCTTATCTGTGCCTCTCTGCTCAACACATCTGACTTCAGACTATTTATGGATATTGGATTGTTTTCACTTTTTATTCCTACTCACTTGACCTGACTAACTAGTTTGCTTCCAGAGCCACTTCAGGGAGATGGAATAGGACTTTAATGTGTTCTAATGCACTTATTCTGATCACAGCAGTCAGCTATGAGTTGCTAACAAATCTCAATCTATAAACTATCTGATGTAACAAAGAACACAATACATTTTTTCAACAATTAAAATAATGAATATAAACATATTGATCTCACATCTTCATCTTTCCATAAACCAGGGACAGCAAATGATTCCAGCAGATCACCTCCACACAAAAGTTTCACACATGGCCCATGCTCCCCATCTACTTTCACTTGTGACAATTTATTGTCCATTACATCAGGTACTAGGGTCACAAGAATTAAATAAAAAACACACAAATTTAAATCATGTAATTTAAATGTAACTACCAGTATTTAATCTGAGTATAACAATCAATAATGAGCCTACAATAGGTGACAATCTATCTTCAAGGCTTGAGAGGAATCAAATGGATAGTTTACAAAACTTCTGCTGTGGCTAACACTGCACTTGTGACACAATTGGCCCAGGATAGAAAACTGTTAATTCTCTTCTCTTAGACCTGTATGTCATATGTGAATGGGATATATAAGTAAACATTATATAATAGGTTTATAAATTTTTTATGAGTTACTGTGTAACTTTTAGCTCTCTGAAATATACATTTTTTGTTATTTCTACCAACTTACAGCATTTTTATATATTTATACCTATCTTCCCACTGCCAAACTTAAGTCTACTTTATGGTTTATACATAATCTGTCACCATTAATTTACCTCAGAATACAACTCTAGTGTAAAGTAATGACTTTAATTCAAAGTAAAAATTAACAAAACAAAAAGCACATATTTTATGGTTACTAGAATTATGTTGCTTTTTCCTCTTTTTTGATGCAGAAGGCCCATGAGATGTTTCACACTGAGCTTCTAATTGCTGCTTGTGGTGGCGAAGTACTTTAGCTGTGGGAGTCCATGAGCTCTGAACACATTCCCATGTATCTATGCTGGATACAAACATGAAGCTAATTAATTTTCTTATATTAAACACATTAATGATTATAAGTAATCAAGCAGCTTATGGGCCTCCAGGGAATTCTAATTATAGAAGATTGCACTGAAATTATGATTTGTTTTGAAATTTTGCCCAAGCAATATAAAGCATTTTCAGTTTTCATCTACCAACACAAGCATGAGTTCTAGATATGGCTTCATTTAAATCATCATGAGAATTGGTTTGTGTGTGTGTGCATGCATGCGTGGAATCCTGACTCAAAGCAGATATCATATAAGTAAAAGTTTAGCCACTGTGTGGCTCTTTGTCACAGTAAATCTCAGTACAAGAACAAAAACCTGATTTTCATATTTCAATAAATATGTGGGTGTAAATTGTTACATACAATTTACATGCTGTAGATAAAAACTCATTTTAATGAGTATTTCATTCATTACAGAATACCACAAAAAATTACCAACATTATAAAAGACAGACATGACGGCGCAGTTCGCACAGAGGAGAGAATTTTTTTTTTTTTTTTTGGTTGCGTTCACCAGCTTTACCTCTGAAGTCCCTAAAGACTAGGAACTGAATTTTGCATGTTAATCCATTTTTTCCCTAGCAGCCGTGAGCACAGGGGTCCCTTGCCGCACAGGCAGATAACTTCATTTTCGGAGGTACTCATATTTTTTCTGTCCATAAGTAATTGACACTTCAAGCCGGCCCTCGCGGCTGAAACCAGGGGCGGTTGACGTAGAGAGAAATCATAAATAAAAATCCCAACCAGTGCAGCCAGGATTTGAACCCACAACCTCTCTATCTCGAGGCCGGCGTCTTGCCTCGAGACCAACCAGTCCCCCAGAGGAGGGAATGAGTGATTGGTTTTGAATTGAAACAGGAGTTCAACAGGAATGTATATTATCACCATTGCTACTTGGAATAATGAGTAAATGTTGCAAAAGCAATAATGGCATTAAATGGTAACAAGAATTACTTGGAAGATATAAATTTTGCAAATGACATAGTTCTCCAAGTGACAATATCAACAAGATGCAAAACATCACAGATATTTTCTCATCCATAGCAGAAAAAATAGGACTTGAAATAACAGGGATGTTGTTATTTGTGTTCGCCAGCTTTATATATCTCTAGAAAAGTCCCAACGGGCTGAAGTTTGTGTGAATATCCCTTTTTCCAGGAAGCCACGATAGCTCAGTGGTTAGTGAACTGGACTACAAAGGACAAGGGGTAGGGTTCGATCCCAACCGACGGCTTCCGGGTTCACCCAGCCTTTAATGGGTACCGGATTTTTTTCTGGGAAAGTGAAGTGGCACAAGCGTAATACCAACCACATTACCCTAAAAATCATGTGCCGAAGGTCTGTAAAATATATGGTCACTAACACCATATTCCCTATACGCCACTTGGCGTGACGGGGGTACTTTACTTTTTTTTCAATCCCTTTTTTCCTATTTTTCACACTGGCGGCCGTGTGCTCAGGTGCCCCTCGCCATACAGGCAGATATTCTATGACTTCAGAGGTGCTCTTCTATTTTTATCGACGAGAGTTTTTAACGTTTTGGGTAGATTTTCCCTATTAATTTTGCCAGAGCAGCGACCATTTATAACTGCCAAGAGTTCTTTAACATGCACATAATGCACACAGGACCTCCTATTTTTAACCATCTTCCAAGAGTGATAGACATTGGATCTCACTACCCAGAGACCAGGAGAGGGTAAAGCCACGGATTTGGTTTTTAAATTATTTTTTAAAATATTATTTTCCACCGCCTGTGGTGGGAATCAAACCCAGGACCTTCTTGTCTAGAGGCTGATATATTACCTCTGTAACCTGGACAAAATATGGAAATAAAAATACTGAGCAAGAAAAACAAACATAGAATATTCAACTCAGATGTATTATCAACACTTACTTATGCATGTGAATGCTGGCAAACATCAAAGAGATTGATAAAAAACTAGAAGCTTTTGAAGACAAAAGCCTAAGAAAAATACTCTGTGTACAATTAAATGAATTCAAGACAACAGACAACATATGGACATGGTAGTCTGGGATGTCAGATACGTTGAGGTGAACAAACATAAGCAAAAGACAGCACAACAGGTGCAATAAGGCCAATGGACCACATGGAATAAAACCTTGCATAGGACACTAACATGGAATGATATGTGGCATATGGCACAGCTGCAGCTTAGCTACACAATCAGATCTATGTACAACCTTCTACCACCAGCCTGCAACCTTATGAAGTGGGGAAAGACATGACAATCGATGTCCTTTTAGCAATGGAAAACAGATGATGGAGTATGTTCTTTCCTCAAGCAAGACAGCACTAGGCCAAGGCCAGTACACATGATGGGACAACAAAGTGCTGCATGAACTGGCTACCATAGTGGATGGGGTATGGATGAAGACTAACACTAAAGTTCGACCAGCTACAACAAACACCTATTTTTTTAGAGCTGGACAGGCCGCATACCCCAAGCAAAACAACTGGAATGACTCAATGGTCCTGGATATAGTGAATGAGTGGTAGATGGCTGTTGATCTCTGAGGGAAGCACCATAGTGCAAGAGATCTAAAATGCGTTTGGACATTGCACTTTACACGTGAGATATGACCTACGTCATCTTAATAGAGCTCACAGTGCCATTTGAATCAAGGATAGAGGAACAGCATATATATATAAACTAGCCAAATACAATTATCTCGCCATTGAGTCGAGACAGCAGGGGTTCCAGGTTAGAGTGTTTGCTGTGGAAATTAGTGCCAGAGGACTCACAACCTCATCCCTCTATGACCTATTAAAGAGTCTAGGAATTAAGATGGGAATGCGAACAAGAACAATAAAGCAATAAAGACCAATGAGTCAGCTGAAAGAGCTCATGCTGGCTCTGGTGAAACCGAGACATATCAACAATCTCAAAATAATCTGATGATCAGAAGATTAGGTGACAAATTTACACATCGACCACTCCTGACTCCCACGTAAGTCAACAGCATGGTGACAGTTTAATCCTGGAATGTCTGAGGCGTGGATGATAAGTGATAAGAAATTACATCATCGACCATAGGTGAACTACACCAGACGTTTGCATTAACAACAGTTTAAAGGAATGAAGTTCCCAGCCCGACCTATCTTTATCACATTTTACCAGTTTCTGATCCACTCCTTCCTGTCAAATTAACACCATGCCAAATCAGCTTGTACGTGAGTCTATAAAGGGACATTGCAATCACAAGCCACTTCAGACTGCTGCCACCACAAAGAGGACATCAATGTGCTGGGTTAAAGCTAAGACATGTAAGTATACCCCGCTGGTAGAGACCATAGATTCGACCAGAAGTGTTACGTAGAGTAAGTGTAGTTATTTTGTGGCAAATATATATTGCAAGCTTTAGAGTCAATGCGGCAGGAGGTTGACGCCTGGGAGTCATGACCCAGGTGGGCCCACCTCCCTTATAGTGTCAAGACACTAAAGGGCCGAAACACTTACTCAACAGGGAGTCTTTTTCTGGTGATCAGATTGCTTCTGCGAAGCTCTATATAAAGAGTTTCCTATTACAAGTGTGCTAGATATAAATTAAGCCAAATAGAACAAGAATATTTTAATTATATATTCCCTCCATGCTCTCAGAGATATCTGCTAATGAATGTCTAAATTTAATAACTTAAATGAATATTAAGATTAAAATAGTTACTTTACACAAACAAGTTTCCATAACTTACTTGATCCAGTCTGATGTTTTTAAAGCTGCTTTTAACATTTCACATCTGTGTTCCATTGATACTAGATCCTGGAGGATACAACATTTTATCAAATGAATTTAACCCAAAAGTACTGAAATAACAATCTACTCAAGTATTAATGTATTCAACATATGAGTTTAAATTCTTAAATAATTTTACACTGGGGGAACCGCGATAGCTCAGTGGTTAGTGAACTGGACTACAAAGGATGAGGTAGGGTTCGATCCCAACCGATGGCTTCCGGGTTCACTCAGCCTTAAATGGGTACCGGGTTTTTTTTCTTTCTAAGAAAGTAAAGCGGCACGGGCGTAATACCAACCACATTACCCCAAAAAATCATGTGCTGAAGGTCTGTAAAAATTATGGTCACTAACACCATATTCCCTATATGCCACTTGGCGTGACGGGGCACCTTACTTACTTTACTTTACACTGGCTTCTCAATACAATGTTCATTGCATAAGGCATCAAGAAAAGCATAATTTCAGTTATTCACACACTTTAACCTCTACAGCTCTTTTTGCAATGGAGATCCCCATATATTATTTTTATTACTGTTATATATGTTACTGTTTAAGTTAGTTTCATATTTTCAAATTACACAGGAAAAATGTATTTCTTATCCCCGGATATGTATATGTGCAGAAAGAAGGAACAGGTTATAAGTCTGCAAACATTTACTATTTTGTAATTGTATCAAACAATTTACATCATCATTTATTAAAGACATAATTGCTTACTTTTTCATCATACAAACTATTTACTGCTTCTGTCTATAGTAAATTTAGCTAGTCTATCTATCCATCTATTGTCCTTTTGAGTTGAAGACAGTGCAGTAAATATTCTAGACTCTTCAAGTCTGATCTTCGTATGGACTTTTTCTAGGTGAGCCTCTCAATCTTGGCAAGGGAGTTGATGTCTGCTGTTGTTGTCTCTTACCTCAGCATTCTTTTTAGTGTCCCTCTAAGTTGGCCTCTTTTAGTGAATAAGGAAAATTAAATATAAACTTACTGCCCTCTCATTAAGTATTTTTCAATTTAGTGCTGTTTTTAGTTTTATTTACTTACCTACCATTATCTGGTTGCCAACAGAAATGTGTGGTAAATACAATAAATCTACTTAACTTTTATTTATCTAACAAATTTATCAACTATAACTAAAAATATATTTGTACCTTCTTTTTATAACCATCATTCACAGGAGATATCAGGCCAGAAACAACTTGATACTTTCCTGATTTATGTAAAGCATCTCGTGCAATTTCTGAAAGTCAATTATCAATGCAATATTAGCAAACAGATGAAAATAATTTAGATAAATTTATCACATATGTCACTAGTTATCTGCATCCTTCAGCTTGACAAAAGTCTCCAGCATGGGTATTTTTTTAAATATTGTTTAGCAATTTTGCCCGGCAGTTGCCATTTTGACCTACTTTATAACTTTTAACTGCCAGCGGCTCTTTAATGTACAGATGATGCACACAGGACCTCCTATTTATTTTCTGCTGTTAACAAAGAGGGCCACTTATCATATCTCACTACCCAGAGGCCAGTACAGCCATGAAGAAACCACTGATTTAAAGAGAAAAATGTTCATCACTTGTTGCAGGACTTGAACCCAGGACTTCTTGTTCAAGAAATTATGTCCCACCTCAAGACTACCAAATGAAAACTAGGATTGTAATTCTAAATAACATATATAAATTGTATTCAAAAAGTTAGGAATGTTCCATAATATTATAGGGAAGGTACTAAACTTTGTCACATTAGGCCACAACATATGATGGTGATGGATTTGTTCTCTCCCTTGCTGACATAATCTTTCCCAGGTCAGTAGCCAATGTATCCAGATTTAATTACTGCTTCAATACTAGGGCTGGATTACATCAAGAAACAGCATCAAATGGTTCAACCATGTAACAAGAATATACTCAGACTAAATTCCACACAAAGCAAAGTTCTCAAGAAACAGTGGAAAGAGGACAAATAAAAAAATCTTGAAAATGATCGATTGGTGAATTAGCCGAGGCCACAATATACTACGTAAAGTAAACAGCAAATCTGTTTCAAGTACTCCATTTCCCTTCAATGTTGTGAGGCACAAGAAAAGAGAGGTCCATATGTATATGAAAAGTCACCTGATCTCAAAATAAAGTGGCAGGATAAAGTAGCAGAAACTGAAACAATCATGAACATCAAAATTTTTAGGCATGTGTGTATGGCTAGAGTAGACTCACGTATGATGGGTCAGACTTATGTTCATGCATATTGAAAATATCTAGTAACAGCTTAGCTGAACAAAAGCAAGTAATCAGTCTGTGGACAGAAGAAATGCTTCAAAGATCTTTTAAAGTGTCTCTATGTAATTTCAACACCAACATAAACTTCTTGGAAACCTGTGTACAGGGCTGTTAAATATGATGCAACACCACCACATTGTAGTAATGAGAAATTGAGAAATTCTGAATTCCTGGCACTATTATGTTCTGTTTGGACACTTTTAATACAATCTTTATTCTGCTTTAATGGTGGTCTCTCTTCTTCTGGACTCACCAGAAAATTGTTACTGTGGAGACCAACTGGGACCTTAAGATGAGGTCTTGGTCAGGAGATGGGTTGTTGACCCTGCAGTAACAACCAAACTTTGCTGGGCTTTAGCTCCCCTTTCTAGTAGGTTAGAAGTTAGTCTGACGAGGACCATAAACATAACAAATTTTGTTTTTTTTTTCTCCAGTGCACCAAGTGGTCACTTTTGAATAACCAAGGGTGTTAGCTTTTAGGCATGACCATCATCATCAAGTACCAGCACTGCTGGCATCGGTGTCTCTCCACAACTCTTGATCTCAACTGTTATTAATCATTTCTGTTGTTCACCTTCTCCCAAGCCATACTCTTAAGCTGTCTGGTATCTTTTCTCTTTGCTTCCCTCTATCTCTTCATCCCTGAATTTGTCCAATTGTTACAATATATTCCAGCTGTTCCCTTCTTATTACATGGCCAAAAAAAGATGATGGTTTCTTCTTAATATTGGATATTAGCTCTCTTTTTGCTTGGCCTTTTTCAGAATGTTTGCATTACTCTTCTTAGCTGTCCATGGTATTCTCAACATTCTTCTGTAAAACCACATTTCTACAGCCTCCAGTAATTTTCTTGTCTGTTGTCCTATTGTCCATGATTCACATCCATATATTAAGGCTGGGTCTACATAACATTTAGGAACTCTTTTTTTTTGTTTTGTTTCTATTGTTAAAAATTGATTGCACAGTATCTTCCTCATTTTTTGGAAAGCTGCTTTTACCTGAGCTATTCTGCATCTCTTTTAGAAGCAGCAACCTCCGCAATATGTGCCATTTTGGCACCCAAGGTTTCTGTTTTTGAGATTGTAGTTCTGCCCTATGTGCCATCTAGGCTGGAAAGGACAATAGATAGATAGATAGATTCTGCATCTCACCTCTGTTGTACATCTACCATTTAAGGTTAACATTGTTCTCAGATATTTAAATTCATTTACCTGTTTTAATATTGTTTCAGTTGTCTTTATTGTGCATTGTGGTGATGTCTTTTTCTTTGTTGCTACCATTATTTCTGTCTTTGTGCTATTAAGGCTGAGTCCTTTATTTTGGTTTTTCTTCACTATAATGTCTAACATTTCTTGTAGCTCATTTTCACTCTTAGCGATTAAGACTGTATCATCAGCATACCTTAGATTATTTATTTGACAAGACAGTGAATGTCATTAGCTGACAATGTCAGTAGACTATTAGATAGTAGGTGTGGTTCAATGTCTTTGTGAAGAATTTCTTGCAGAAAAATAATATGTATCTTGTGGGCATTCATAGTGTGATAAGTTCAAGTTTCTTGTTTTACATGCCACAGATATTTCACTGAAGAAAAGGGAAGGCAAAAACTTGTATTAATCTTGGTTCTTTTCATCTCAGTTGTCTTCATCTAACATGTCTGTGTGTGCGTGATGTTTTTTTTCAACAACCTAATTTTCACATAAAGATAGAAATTGGCCACTGCTTGCTGGACCTTGATAATTTACAGTGTGTTATAATTTATTACAATTTTTTTTTGCTTGCAGGTAGAATTTTGTTATTGAGAGGTCTAAGATTTTGATGCTTACCTAGGTAGTTAGCCTAAATAAGGACTGTCACATTAATATGGGACATAATTTAGAGACCCTTGCATCATCAGACATTTATGTATTGAAAGTGATCAATGAGGAAGTTCTCAAAGAGGCCAACAAGAAAAGGGAGCTCCTAAAAAACATCAGAAAGAAACAATCAACATTTTTCTGGCACATCGTGAGAAGAGGAAAGTTGGAATACTTGGTTACAACTGGCAAAATAAAAGGAAAGAAAGATCACAGATGACAAAGAGAGAAAATACTGGATAGCTTGGTGTCATGGCATGGCAAACAGTCAACAACAGAACTGATATGATGCACTGTAACTGTAGATAGAATATTGTGGAAGGACATGATCGCCTACGCCAACCGGTATGGTACATGATGATGATGATGCTTGAAAGTGAAAATGAAAGAGCAAATATTTTAAAGTGTCTAATCTGAATCCACCTCGCTAATTACAGTGGAATTCACTTTCGTATAAATTTGCATGCATTTATTATGCATCATCCTGACATGATTACGAATCATGAATTCATCCTGATGATGATTAAAAATAGTGCACAGTATATATAATGAAGATGTATGATAACCATCAGACTAGTGTGAGATGTCTCTTAATGATTTAATGTAATTATTAGTAAATTAATCATATGTCATGATATGTTGCTCATGTTTCGACACTTTCGTATCCTAATATTTTTTGTAAGTTACAATGTAAGTTCAAATTCATATAAATCTTTATTTTTGATTTCGAATAAACTTTAGAAACTGTCATCTTTCGTGGAAAAGCTCAGATAACTGGACTTTGGTGTATACACTTTTTAAATAGACGAATTATCGTAATGTCAGAAATTGTTATTATTACAACAGATTAATTAATATACGTGAACATCACCAGGTGGTTGTACAATATCGCCATGACTTTAAAGCGTTCATACTCACCGAACATTCTAAGATGCATATTAGTAACGGGGTTGTATGACCCACAGGCAAGCAGGACAACTTTTTTCGAGGAACTCATACTCATGCTTGTCACGGTCTTCCTTAACTGTGCCGGTCTGTGCTGTGTTCCAAGATTGTTTCGTTAGGGTTACCACTCCAAAATTTTAGAAAATCCCAAATGAAAACAAAACCAAGCAATCTAGCTGCTTATGAGACAAGGTTATATCAGTGAATAAATACATGAGTATGTGTCATGTCTATAAATAACTTTTAAATAACGAGTTATATAAGATAGGCTAACAGTCACAAAATGCAATCATGTTCAGCGCATCGAGTATTTGTTTTTACAATTAACTCAGGTTGTCAAACTAATTAAATATTATCAGCATGGTATATTATCTATCTATTTATTGTCCTTTCGAGCCGAAGACGGCACATAGGACAGAACCACAATCTCAAAAACAGAAACCTTGCGTGCCAAAGTGGCACATATTGCAGAGATCACTGCTTCTAAAATCTATGGCGCTGTTTCCATAACAATACTTTTTACAATGACAGCTTATCAAGCCATCGATCAACCTCCTTAGTCGCCTCTTACGACATGCCTGGAAGGTCACAGTGTCACTATTCTTTACTTCCCTAATGAGGTCCCGGTAACACACAGGAAATTGTATATTATAGTCCAGAATAATTAAAAATAAAAAGCTATTTTCTTCGAAAGAGACACCAGGAACTGGGGCATTACTATACTTAATTATACTAAATAAGTAAATACTTCATTACACAATAAATGCACAATAAATTAAATTAATGAATATTGTAACACTATAATTATTTAGAAATTTAAATTTATAGATCATCGTGTAGACCGAAACGTTAACATTTTGTTTGTTGCGTTCTTTTGTTATGGAAGGCCCCGGTATCACTGCAAACGAATTAAAATCCATAATTGCTCAACTGCCCATACCAGTGGAATCATCCGAATTACTATCTCATGTCACAAACAAAGAAAGGTAGCTGTAGTCCCCATCATAGCAGTGGCGTATTCTCTAGGTTACCGCAGCTACCGCCGGTAGCCTGAACATATTATCTATCTATCTATTGACCTTTCGAGCCGTAGCCGGCCCATAGGGCGTAGACCAAGATACTCCTCTTATCTAAATTTTTGTTCTAGCAGTTTTCAATTCTTTTAAAGATATTTTATCAAATCTCGCCATTTGTCTCTGTTCTGTGCAAGCAGCTCTATCTCACAGAGGGAGCCGTTTCCTGCTGCTTTTGCCTCTCTCAGCAATGTTCTTCTCAGTGTCTCTCTGGTTATTCCTCTTTTTTCTCTTACCTGTTGTTTCCCACATTAGGGCTTGCTTTGCTATTCGGTTATCTCTTCTCATCACATGTCCAACATATGACCATCGTCTTTTCGTTATTACTGAAGATATTAGTGGTTGATCGGCGATTTCTCTAATTTCCTCGTTTGTTTGGAATTCGTTCCACGCTATACCAAGTATTTTCCTTAGACATTTATTTTCGAATGTGTTCAACTTTGTTTCTATGTCTCTTGTTGTTTTCCAGCTTTCACGCGCATACGTAAGGGTTGATAGTACATTTGATTTGAATAGCCTGAGTTTTGTGTTTGTGCTGATGAGTTTTGATTTCCACAATTTTTCAAGGCTTCTGAAAGATGTTGCTGCTTTAGCTATTCTGATTCTAATTTCTTTGCTTGTATCCCTTTCTCGATCAATGTGACTTCCAAGATAGATAAAGTGATCGATCTCTTCCACTGGTTTGCTTTCTATGTATATTTTGTCGTCTGTTGGAATTAAGCTTTTCATGATTGATCTCAAGCCCTATTTTGCTGGCTATTGCTGATAGCTCATTTGTGTTTTCCTGCATCGTTTTTATCTGGCTGCTGATGAGGACTATGTCATCAGCAAAGTCGAGGTCCTCCAAATGGTCTCCTTGTATCCATTCAATGCCTTTATTACCAGTGTAGCATTTCTTCATTATAAAGTACATAACAATTCCAAATAACAAGGGCGATAAAATGCATCCTTGTTTAACCCCAGTTTCTATTGGGAAACATTCGCTCAGTCCTTCCTGTTCGAACTGCACATGTGTAACCATCATACATGTCTTTAATAATATTTATGATTTTTGATGGTAAGCCATATTGCTTCAGAATTTTCCACAAAGAATCTTGATGAATACTGTCAAGCGCTTTTTTTTAAGTCGACGATGTTAAGTACAAAAGGTTTTTGCTCCTCAATGTGTTCCTCCAATATAAGTCGTAGAGTAAAAATGTGGTCAAGGCAGCTTCTCCCTTTTCTAATCCCAGCCTGTTCTTCACGCATTATTATATATCTATTGAATCCTTTATTCTATTTAGGATGATTTTGCAGAATAACTTTGAGACAACTGACAAAAGTGTCACGCCTCTCCAGTTGTTACAATCTCTAAGATTGCCCTTTTTTGGAATCTTAACAATGATTCCTTTTTTCCATTTATGAGGCGTCTTCTTTGCTCTCCAAATGATGTTGAACATTTTCTGGAGATGTATTAAATTATGGCTTCGAACATATTAACGAAATACAAAAGGAAATGACATTTTTTTTTTTTGTAATAACTATATTACAAATTTTCGAATATTCTACAGGGTGTTTTTAAAGTTGCAGTGCAGTGAATATTTCTAATATTCAGTAAATGACGTAATCATCATCTACGTACCACAATTTTGTAAACCACATTTATGAACAAATCGCTGCTTCCTTTAAGGTTTTATTTACGTAAAGGACGGGCACTACGCTACTTTCACTGTCTCATTGCTTGAAGGAAATGGTGTTGACGATTGAAAACAGGGTTATTGAGTTATTTGCGGGTCATCATCATTGCACTCCGAACATGTCCATAGGTGCTCAGATCCCCTCCTCAGCAATTCCCTCAGTGTCCAGCGACTGACGACTCCAGTTCTATGTTGGTTGATAAGTCTTCTTACACGGCCACCAAGTTTCTCATTTCTGGCCGTGCCCATCTTAACTCCCATTTCCATCATCCGAAGAAGTGACGTTGATCTGTGTTTGTCGAAGTCCTGTGCTCTTCCAACATCTCGAAGGCCATTGATGATGTCCTTCGAAAACAGGGTATTTCTGGTTGAGCATGTCTTCCGTAATGGCGGTAAATATACGGATGAGGTCATTAGACAATTCGTGTGGAAATTTCCAGACTCACAAGTCCCTCACCGAAATTCTGTTACAAAATTGATCAAAAAGTTTCGTGAAACCGGTAGTGTGGTAGATGCATACCGATCTGGAAGACCTTCAATTTCACAAGACCAAATTATGGAACTCCAAGACAGAATTACAATGAGTCCAAATGCATCTTTAAAACACTTGTCTCAACAGGTGCAAATATCTAAGAGTTCTGTTCACAAGGTTTTAAGAAGTGAACTACACTATCGTCCATACAAATTAACTGAAGTGTCTCAACTCCAAGAAAGAGATTATGAATCCCGTTTAAACTACTGCATGTGGTTTCAGAATTGTATTTATGAACATGGCGCTGCCATCCTTGACGTCACTTTTTTCACTGATGAGGCCTGGTTTCATTTATCCGGTTATGTGTATTACACATTTCGTAGACCAATATGATTTAGTTGCATTTATTAAAGCAAGGTTTTCCTATGGCCACGATAACGTTTGTAAATGAAACCGAAACTGTCCTACGATAGAATTGATACTACCGCTAGTGGTACAGTTCTCACGGATATGAACAAGGAAATTCACAACCATGACATTAAACAACGGCACGAATTTTAAACAGCTAAGCTCATCATCATCATCGAGTGCCGTCTCCGCAACGAAGGTTGGCTACCATGGAGCGCCATTCTGCTGTGTCTCTTGCTTTGATGGTCCATCTTTTGAGTTACTCGTCCATGTTAGTCTTGGTCTGCCTCTTTTACCTTGTATTTTCCCCTCCAGGATTACTTTTAGTAGGCTGTTGTGTTTTTTAACATGACCCAAAAATTGAATTTGCCTTGTTTGAATTGTGTTTGGTAGTTCTCTTTTCATTTGTAGTTGTTTTAAGACTTCGTCGTTTGTTTTCTTTTCCTTCCATCCAATTCTATATATCCACATTTCAAAGGCTTCAATTCTCTGTTCTGTTTTCTTGTCCAATGTCCATGTTTCTGTACCATATAGGAATATTGAGAAGATGTAACATTTTGCTATTCTTAGTTTTAGCCCTGGTGTTATTTGTTTTGATGTTAGTATGTTCTTCATGGCATTAAAATTACTTTTTCCATTCCTATTCTTTTGTTTATTTCAGTTGTACATTTTCCATCATTGGTTATAGTCGCCCTCCAGTGGATTCCATCTAACTATGGAATACCAGGAAACGAGAGACTAGATCAGCTGGCTAGCAAAGGAAGGTGCAACAGGGACACAACCAGATGCACCAATTACATACCATCATAAGAAACAAATAATCAAATCAATCAGAAGACAACACATCCCATATCAAGATGCCTTTCATAATATGAATAGACAGGAACAAGTTACCATTACACGCCTCAGAACATGGCACGATCGACTCCACAGTCACATGTATACAGATTTCAAGATTGTCACCTCAACTACATGTATGTGTAGACAGACAACCCAGACTGCTGAACACATATTTCAAGACAGCACTGAATATAGTAGACTGAGGAAAATCTATTGACTCAGATACAACACTACAGACAAAACTATATATGTGGGTCACTGCAAGAATTACAAAAATAAAAAAAAAAGTAAAATCTATACAGAAAACAACATTGCAGATACAGACAATTACTCTAGGCAAACGAAAGATAGATCTCCCCTTTTATTTGGAATTGCCATCAACTTCGTTATGCAGAATCTAGAAGTGCTGTACAAAGGCATTGGATGGACACTTGGATCTCAATTAAACTGGATGACTTTGATTTTGCGAACGACATAATTTTTATCAATAGCAATTTGAACATCATGAAAGAACAAAAAACAAATGCCCTGTCATCAATGGCTAGGAAAATTGGACTCCAGATCAACTTAGAAAAGACAAAAGTAATGAAAAATCAAATTCGCCCACAAGAAAAAAAAATATACCTTGAAGGAAAAGCAGTGGCAGAAGTAGATCACTTTGTATATCTTTGAAGCTGCATAGATCATTGGAGGTGACAATGAAAGAAATTAGAATCAGAATATCAAAGGGAAGCAATGACTTTCAGAAAACTTGATAAAATATGGAACTCAAAATTACTAAGCGCAAAAACAAAGCTCAGGATTTTCAAATCAAATGTATTATCCACCCTTACTTATGCATGCAAGAGCTGGAAAACAACTAATAAAAAAGAAAATAAACTGAATGTATTTGAAAACAAATGCCTGAGGAAAAGACTTCACATACCATAGAATGAGTTCAAGACTAGTGCTGAGATAAGAGAAATGACAAAGCATCCAAAAATGTCAGCGATAATCAAGAAAAGAAGGTGGTCATATGTTGGCCATATAATGAGATGGGACTGAAAGCAGGTCCTCAAATGGGAACCAGAGGGTGACCTAGAGAAACACTAAAAAGAACATTAGAGCAAGAGGCAACAACAACAGGCATCCTCTCTCTCTCCAAGATTGAGCAGCTCGCCCAGAACAGAGCCGTGTGATGAGAAACAATGCAGGTCCTGTGCAAGGTCTGACAATTGAAAGATCATCGGGCACAAACATTTCTGCCTTATGTACAGTCTTCGGCTCGAAAGGACAATAAATAGAAGATGAATATGGATGGATAGATAGATATGTAGGGAAACTTGTAGATAGTGAAATGCAACTAAGTGTTAGCTAGTTGTTGCTCTCAGAAAGCCATGACTATAAAAGAAATAGCATAGGCCCATTTCTAAAAATGGAACTTACTATAGAGATTTGCCAATGTAGAGATCTGCGAGTGCCAAGATAGTTATATTAATGGAGACTTAATGTAGAAATCTTCTGCATCCACTCTTGAAAAGACTAAGTAAGCTTAGATGTGTAAAAAATGTTGCTGGTTTACGGCAAGCCACGACATCGGAGTCAGCCCAAACCATCCTTTTTGAGCATTTTGGGTTACCTTACCTCTTCGATGTGTACTAACTGGCCAGACTGATTAGTTGTTTCCAGGGCCGTGGTATATAGAAGGTCTGGATCAGTTCTGTTTTTTTGCCGATTTTGACGTATGCAGTCGGATATAAGTTGCTGATCACTGGACATGTGCATTAGTCCCCATTCCTGGAGATCTTTGATGTTTCTTTGAATTTTCTAATCATTATTTTATTGCACATGTTAAGGTGATCTGTTAACCAAGTCTTACTACACATATAATGTGATGATTCACCTGTTAACTGATGCAGATACTAGCAGGCAACTAAAAAGTTTAGGACACACAGACAGGAAATGCCAGACAAAACGATAAATGAAATCCCATCATGACATTTTTCTACGTATATTTTACATTTTTGAAAAAAAAAAACATTTAAAACCCCTTATCATTGAGTATTTATACTAACAATAACACTTGTTGAGCTAAGGTCCAACAGTTGTGCGATATCTGAAATGCCAAATAAAAAATGTTGAAGTGTTTAAATTATTTCATAAACTTTGGACGTACCATGTTATATTATCACTTCAGTGAGAAGGTATTTGTTTAATTCTTATGTCATTGTCCATTGAAGGACTCTTGGATAATGCAGTTCTTTATTTTGACTGATTTAAAGACTTGAATTATAAAACATTTGTTCATTATTGGGTTGATGTAACACCTTGATTAATTGTGGAGAGAGAATAATTGCAAAAACAGATATCCATCAGCTTCAAATGCCATTTTCAAAGTACATATGTCTCCACAAGTTGTAGATCTTCAGGTACAGTATCACTTCACAAGTTGTAGATCTTCAAGTACATTGTCACAGTGATTTTGCCCACAATCTAGACTTAGTGCACCATGCCTCTAATTCCTTTAAAGAAATCTGCAGTGGTAGTCAATCTGACAGTTCACAAACAGAAGAAATAGACTCAGGATGCAACAAAGCTTGTCAAATCATTGGATAGCAATCACCACTATTGCCCAACAAGGAAATAACTCTGGAGGCAAAACAAGCACTCTACAATAC
This sequence comes from Megaustenia siamemsis, assembly GCA_032433765.1. Lineage (NCBI taxonomy): Eukaryota > Metazoa > Mollusca > Gastropoda > Stylommatophora > Ariophantidae > Megaustenia > Megaustenia siamemsis. The sequence continues at coordinate 113,815,977 of JAVIAB010000051.1, forward strand.
AATCTTCATCCCAACGTTGTGCTACCAATGCCAGCCCTGTACCCTAAATGCAAAAACAGTAAGAAAAATAACCTTTACTGAGATGAAATGTGTTAGACAAATGACAGGAAACAGTCTGTGAAAAAAGATCAGAAATGAAGAAAAAGCTAGGAATAACCCGCACTATAGAATATATAAAGAAACAACAGATAAACTGGTTTGGCCACATGACAAGGTAGAAAGACCAAAACACAACACAACAAGCCTTCAATAAACATTGCGAAAACACCAGACCCAACGCCCAACTACGGAAAAAATGGATTGATGGAATATTAGAAACATAACAGCAGCAGAGGCAAAGAGAAAAGCAAAAGACCGTAAATTATATCTCCCTAGATGTTGAAAGGCAAATGAGGAAGGAAAGAAGACGAAATAAAATCTGCTTGTTTCTTTGCTCTCTTTCTTCTACTTCTGCATGTACCTCTTTTTGCAAGTTTTAATAAGTTCAAAGAAACAAGTGGTGAGTTCAAGGCTGGTGACATCTCTATATAGCTTGTCCTAGTGATGGTTGTAAAAGTCTTCTTCGTTCATTACATGGTTTCCATGGTTGTAAAGGGAAGCTCACCAATCTTTTTCCCCTGCCAGGATCACATTCATCAGATGTTTCTATTCTTAGAGTGTTGAAAAGGTAATACTTTAGTCTATTTTTTCCCCCTGGCAGCCGTAGTGTTATTTATTCCATTTATTGATATATTTCTTGCGTCACATCAAACATCCTTCCAGAGCCGTCAAACATTACAGACATAGTGTACCTCACCATAAGCCAATATTATTGGGCAAGCCTTTCAATCTCATTTAGAAAGCCAATGCCTGCTATTTATGTCTATCTTATCTGTGTTCTCTTCAGCTACTTTCAAGGTTGGCATCTTTTTCTTATCCTTTCCTATGTGTTTGCTTGCTTTATGATTCTGTACTCTTCACATGGTCAACAACAGCCCACCTTCTCTATCTGATTAATGATGATACTGTTGGGTTCATGGCCATATATTTTATATCTGCATTAGTCTTGAATTCATTCCATTATACAAGTGTCTGAGTGGTTCAGAGGTCATCAGCATCTGGACAAGAAGGTCCTGGACTTGAATATAGTAAAGAACCCTTGGCAGTTACAAGTCAAAGAGTACAAATAACTGTTCTAGGCAAAATAGATAGAAAAAAGTCTATCCAAAATGTAAGACTTCTAACAATAAAAATATGAGTATCTCTGAAGTCAGAGGATATCTATCTGCATGATAAGGAATACATACTCACAATGAGGATGCCAGTATGTACTGAAATAAAATAGGTATCCATGAAAAATTTATCTCTTAAAAAAAGCCCACAAGGGTTCCACCAGATACTAAAAGTGGGTAACGCAAACAACTCCATTGTTTATAAAGCATTTTCCTGAAGTTTTTGTTTTCATATCAGAATGTGCCACTTAGCTGACCCTGGTGGAAGAGGTATTGTGCTATTATCAAAGAATACAGAGCACTTGAGAAGTAACAACACAACATGAATTATTATGCAGACGAACTAAAATAAATATCATGTTGATGATGATAACACCAAATAAAAAACAAATTAGAACAGTTATGAGTTTTTAATTACAAAAAAAAAAAAAAAAAAAAAAAAAATAATAAACACACAACATCATTATTCATTTTCTGTCTGTCTATTTGAAAATGACCTTTGTTGATATTGAAAGAAACATAATTGTTATTTGTTACAGTAAATGAATTATACTAACTTAATTTAATTTATCTAGTAGAAGTATCTCACATTTAAAAAAAAAAAAACAGCCAACAAAACAATATGTAATATAAAGTTGATAAATTTGTACAAATATGTACATCACCACAAGACACTGAATCAATAATGAACCTGCCTGGTTGTCATTTATATAAATAAATCTATGTTTCCTGATGCTTACATTTAATATTTTACATGCCTAAAGTATATATACTAGCTTGTTATAAACAACTATACAACTATGTTCATTTAATGTCCTTTTAAGGGCGAACGAAGAACAGCCCTTGGGATAAAACAAGAAGAAACCACCTGTACCTCAAATTCCATAGGCAACAATAGCCTGTACCAGTGTGCCCAAGCAGAAATAGTAAAACAATCCTACAAGATTCTCTACATCAACCTATAGGAGATAGTGAGCACACATCTACAACCTATGAAAAGAAGCCATGGCAGAATTGAAACAGACAGCAGACTTCATTAGAGAATATCCTAGTCAGAGCGTGTGATAATTGCAGAAAAAGACTGACCCAGTTCTAATCCTCCTATTTGAAACACAGTCGTCAATATTTATATCTTATTTACTTTTTAGCAAGCTTTGTCCATGCTGACCACCAACTCTACTCAACAACCTGGAGTGTAACAAAATTTACATGAAATATTCAAATGGCAATCAATTAAAATGAAGAGGAGATTGTTTGGCTCACACAGAAACATTGAAATAACAAGTATCACACTATCTAGATGAACTTGTCTCACAAAAAATTGTAAAACATTTGCTCTTTAAAACCAATTAGGCTTGACTTTCGTTTGTGACACAATAATATCCTTACTAAAGTTTCATGTTATGTTTTTTTGCAGTAAATTACCTCCTCTAAAATTAAAATTACATTCAACAGTTTAAACTAAATGTTGTTTTTTCTCTCTTCATGTGTATGTAACATTATGAAAATGAACGTTTTGTTACTCCAAATAATATATACCATTCTCTAGCTGTAGTTGTCTCCCATGAAGAATTAATAGTTCGTGCCTTCTACTCTAGATATGATGTTTCCATAGACCTGACCACAGGATCTATAACAAGATTCACCAATCTGTCATTCTATTGCAAGCATGCAGTTTTAAAGGTCCACTAACAATGTCTACATCTCAGAAGCACAGACTGTGCTTTAGGCATCACTTTCACCCTCCAAAATCTGCTGGTCCTCCATAATGGGCACAATGAGATTATCTTTGGACATGAGGTTGTACTTTGTAACAAATAGGGTGAATCTCCTACACAGGTAAGTTTCATTCTGAAAGAAAAATACACAAACTTCTGATTTATTAAGTTTTACAAATGATGTATGCAATAATATATTTTAACAGACAAAACTATTTTGACAATTGAAGATTAACCTTTATGGTTATCATCATTTCATCCACATCTCATCTGTTAACATTAACATGTTTTCTCTCAAGCATCACATCTTCTATCCTCTTCATACCTTTTTAACCCATCACTGGGGCAGGGGCCTTTCAGAAGAGCTCTATCACTTTGTCTTTTCTAGTCTTCTCCAGGGGTTATTTTTGTGAACTCTGACTTAAAGTTTCATTTCCATGTGATTCTATGTTTTCTCAATTTCATCCCTCTGTGCAATCCAGGAGGACATTATCTTCATCATTCATCATTATTGAGTGCCGTCTCCGCATCGAAGGTTGGCTACCATGGAGCGCCATTCTGCTGTCTCTTGCTTTGATGGTGCAGATTGTCATAAGTTGACTTGTCCATCTTTTGATGTTACTCGTCCATGTTAGTCTTGGTCTGCCTCTTCCTCTTTTACCTTGTATTTTCCTTCCAATATTACTTCTATTAGGATGTTGTGTCTTTTAACATGCCCCCAAAATTTCATTTGTCTTGTTCTAATTGTGTTTAGCAGTTATCTTTTCATTTTTAGTTGTTTTAAGACTTCATTGTTTGTTTTCTTTTCCTTCCATCAAATTCTACCTATTCTTCTATATATCCACACTTGTTTTGATGTTAGTATATTTTTCATGGCATTAAAATTACTTTTTGCCATACCTATTCTTGTGTTTATTTCAGTTATACATTTTCCATCATTGGTTATAGTATGTCCCAGGTAATTGTAGTGCTGAACTGTCTCCAGATGTATTCCTTCAACTTTGATATTTATTTGTAGGTCTTGAGAATTTTCTTTGTTTATGATCATAGTTTTAGTCTTTTTGATATTCATGTCTAGTCCATATTTGTTGCTTGTCATGTTTATTAAATTAAGTAATTGTTGTAGATCTTTAGGATTTTCTGCTAGTAGTACAGTATCATCAGCATATCTTAGGTTATTAATTATCTTTCCATTAATGTTTAGGCCTGGAATCTCTGTGATGTTTTTAAAGATTTTCTCAATGTATAGATTGAACAAGCTTGGTGAAAATTGGTGTCTAAAGTACATCCATCTTACACGTTGTACATCTTCCTCTTCTACACTTTAGATAAGAACTATTTGATAGTGATAATATAATGTGATACCATGAATATACTATTTTTCATTTATTCTTTTCCTGTTTTCTTCTTCAACGTTGGTATTCATTGCTTCTTTGTCCCATCTGCCCTGAAAAGGGCATAATAAGCAGTGCGAGGTATTTGACTCCTACCCAATTTCATCATATTATTGTTCATATGTTCAATCCATCTACAATTTCTATCATAATCTGCTTTTTTTATTGAATGTTGTTCTGTTTTTTCTCATAAATCAATTTCCAAAGTTGTCACACCATCTGATGTTCAGTCCTTGTGTTTGTGCAACTTGTGTGGAATTGTTCACAGGTGACAGGTCATTGACTTATTCTTCAGTCTCCTTAGTTGCCCCAGCATTGCATTGCAGGCAACAGATGTTCTATTTTTGTCAGCGGGGTAAATCTCCTTGGCTGTAAGTGAGATGTCAAAGAAACATTTGTAACATGGGATAGCCAGCGAATGACACTTTGAGGGAGCCAAACATAGGGCAGGAACGATGGAGTTATAGTGACCATATGAATAGACAACGTAACACCTCCGATAGCCATGGTGAGATGTGTTCATATTTCAGGCCATAAATCTAATGTAACCCTGGAAATTATTACAGCATCTGATGCCTGTGTCTTACTTGGGTAAACATACAGCTATGCAGCAAAAGTTCAAATAAATACTATTTTTGGAACCCAAGCGGTAGTAAATTTAACAATGGTATCATGAAAACGTCACCCACCAATATGTATCGTAGTGTAGGATTAAATGGTTTATCATAAATTAATTAATTTGTAATCATTTTTAATATCTTGATTCTTCCAGCACTGCTAGATGTTGCATAGGGCTCATTGTTTTTAGCCATCCATCTCTACCTTGGGTGAGATGTTCAATCTTATCCAATGAGTCTATGACTCTCAATTTTGCCTCTCTTGAGCCTATTTTGAAATTCCTTTGTTGTCTTTTCTCAACATGTATATATGTCTATCTTCTCTTCCTAACTGTAGATGAGATAATTGCATGGTAAACTCTATATTAGTCTTGAAATCCATTGTACACAGGGTGTCCTTCTTAAAAACTTGCTTTCAAAAGCATTTAGTTTTTTTCTGAACTTCTTTTATTGTTTTCCAGCTTTTTCATGCATAAGTATATAATTTTAAATATACAATGAAACAAAAGTGTTATATCATATTTTTTTAAGAATGACCAAATTAATAAGATAGGCTAACAACTATATGTTTGTAAAGTTCACAGGTGTCTAAAGTGCTCAGTCATCTATCCTATGTAATGTAAACCAACTAGTACAATGCACAAAGTAAGTCTGCTACGTGAAACATAACACAATTTTTCTGCAATGCTTGCAATTGTAAAATAAGTTAGGGTTAACAGTAACATTATTGCAGGAAACTTCAGGAAAAACATAATGCAAGCAAAAGAAGGAGCAAAATGGCAATATCAAAGAATAGACAAGTCCTGGCTTCTATGACTCTCAGGCAGCCACACAAAAACAGACAGAGATGGAGATATCAATACCCCAATAGTTAAGGAATGAAAAGAGAAAGTTTATATTATTCTGGAAACAGTCAAATGAAATTGCTTTGAGTAACAAATAAACATTATTTTTCCAACTAAGGCTCAATTATTGAGTCAATATCTAAATCAACAAAAGTGCAATGGTTAAAAAATTATCAGAGACTGATTATGCTACATATTAATAGACTTCTGAATATGGATTTAATAATCCAGGAAAGTGGTCAAGGAGCAGACATGTCAAAAATGCAAAAGATTCACACAGTAACAGGATTTAATGGTAAAAATTGGGGAAACATGCACGAATTTGTCTTCCAACACTATAAAGTGAGTTGTCAATACATACCTCATACTGATCAAACTGAGCTCTGTGATGGAAATATGCATGTGAGAAGATTCTGTAGACACGCCGGCACACAGACCCAAGTTTAGCTACTGAGGAATCCTTTATGCTAACTCTAGAATATAGAGAACAAGCATTTTTACAAGTTGCTTTTAGCTGTTTTATATCAGCATGATAAATACTGACAATATTACTTCTTAGACTAAGAATGTTTGTAACGTGCATGAAAATGTCACCAATATAACCATTTCATTTTTTTCAGTAAAGTTTATTAGCTTAGATTATAAGATATTATTTCAACAATAAAATATTAAACAATATATAAACAATAAAATAGTTCATATTTATATGTGATTATTAATTGCAGTATAAATCTATTGTGCGTACATTTTGTGTTCTTAAAATCAGATATAATACTAGAATTTTGTACTTAAAAAGTAAAGTGTGCAAAACTATCTGGTTAGACTAGTTTTTAAAATTAAAAGTGGCATTATTAAAGCAGTGGAGATTACAAGAGAAAAATAGAGAGAAGATGGAAAAAGAAGATGAAGCTGAGAACAATAGAGACAGAATAGAAATTAGTACTGAAATGTACAAACCAAAAGTGCATCGATTTGTACACCAAAACTAACTTACCTGCTGGGAAAATATTTATTGCTATTCAACAAACAGGCCGCACCATCCAAAGTATGCCTAGTGTAGTCAATAGCAGGACACTACAGCCATGGGAAAGAAAATCAAACATATTAAAAGAACTGTATCTATTTTAGATAAGTAAATAAACTTTACAGCGCAAAGACGATGGCGCTGGATAGGACACACACTGCGAAAGCCAATTGAGAGTATTATACAACAGGCGCTCCCCAGGGAAAAAGACAAAGAGGAAGACCAAGAAATTCTTGGAGAAGACATAGAAGCAAAGATGAAGATGATGATGATGGGGAAGACATGGAATGATCTTAAAAGAATGGCAAGAAACAGAACGGCTTGGAAAGCATTTGTTGAAGACCTTTGCTCCACAGGGAGCTGAAAGGTAGAAGAAGAAATAAACTTGTTGGAAAGAAAGTAGCACAGTGAGCTTATGTTCATATATTATACAGTTTACTGAGTTGATATTCAACAATATCAAAAAGAAAACTAATCATTAAAACAAAAAAGAACACAATTATTTGCACCAAATTATACAGACTTATCAATTAATATGTTATAATATGCTTAAATAATGTATTTCAAGTGGTAGATCAAATCAACAAGGGTGTCATGCCCAGTATTATCTTTTAAAAGTTGCAATAGTTTATAAATAAGGGCACCTCATTTAACTGCCACAAAAACACAATAAGCAGAAAACAAAAAAACATGTCAATTTGTTCTTTCACTGAAACAAACTAAAAATTTACTTATGAACCCTTTCCTCATTTGCACATCCAATGAAAAGATACAGGATGGATTAAAAAATAATACCAAAACCTAACCTTCAAGTTAGTCAATACAAATTTTTTTCAGGTTCAAGTAATAATATTTTTAAAAAACTTTTTGTCTAACCTCTTGTCACGTCAAAAAGTCTATATATAGAGAGAAAAGTTACAGGCTAACAAAATGTACTCAATTTTAGGAAAAAGAAACTAAAATAAAGTTAATTATTACAAACAATGCTTCAAAATAGAGACAAAAAGAAGCTGGGAAAAAGATTTTTTTTTTTCAGGGAAGTCTAGTATAGTAAAATTAAAGCCCTGTATGTCCCAAAAAAAAAAAAAAAAGGATGAAAACAGTAAAAAAAAAAAAATGATTATATAGTTTAGCCCACTAATTAGAGTTTTAGCTTTTGAAATTTTAGTATTAGGTAAATATAAAAATGTTTCAAATCACTGTGGTGAGTATACACTCTTTATCAATATTTTTGTTTCTGTAATTTGTTGTATTTGTTTTTAATGAAGACATGGTCAGATTTTGGTATTTTTAAATAACTAATGAAAAATAAATAGTATTTACATTTGATTTGTATGGCTTATAATTTCAGTCTGACAGTAACCTTTAATTTGAAGATCATATCATTGATTAGATGAGATGATAGTTATCACAAACCTCTTTAGGAGTTTTATGAGCAGCACACAAAAATATCCACTGTTCAGTTGCTGTCATCTGGGTACAGGTTTCAGGGTTACATTCCACCTGCATAATGTATAAACATATAAACGCAACAATATTAAAAATAATAATATTCATACATGCAACTAGGTTCTTCTACCTTTTAGCTCCCAGTGGAGCATAGGTCTTCAACAAACACTTTCCAAGTCGTTCTGTTTTTTTGCCATTCTTTTAAGATCATTCCATGTCTTCCCCATCACCTTCATCTCTGCTTCAATCTGTCTTCTCCAAGAATTCCTTGGTCTTCCTCTTTGTCTTTTCCCCTGTGGATTCCAAAAAAGGGCCTGTTGTGTAATACTCTCAGTTGGCTTCCGTAGTGTGTGTCCTATCCATCGCCATCGTCTTCGCTGTATCTCTTTATCCACTGGTATTTGACCGGTACATTTCCATAATTCCACGTTAGTGACTTTGTCCTGCCATTTCCATCTCTTTATTCTGCGCAAGCATCCATTAATGAAAGTCTGTACCTTCGTGATTGTCAATTTTGTTATTCTCCATGTTTCACAGCCATATATTAGGACCGACTTAACATTTGAGTTGAAAATTTTTATTTTTGTATTTAGCCTAATTTCTTTGGATTTCCATATGTTTCCCAGTGCAATGAAAGCTCCTCTTGCTTTTGATATCCTTATTTTGGTATCATTTTATGCTCCTCCCTCTTTATCTATATTACTGCCCAAATATATATAAGATTGTACGTCTAGTAGAGGTATTTCTCCTAGTTTTATTTTGGTTATTGCCAAGTGCATTAATTCTCATAATGTTGGTCTTATCTCTATTAATCTGTAGTCCTAGCTGTTGTGATCTCTCATCTAATATACTCATTTTATCCTGCATCTGTTGATGGCTGTGTGATAGGAGAGCTATGTCATCAGCAAAGTCTAAATCATCAAGTTATTTGGTCAGTGACCACTGGATCCCATTTCTGTTGTTTTGAGTTATTTTCATAATCCAATCTATGGCCAGTAGAAAGAGAAATGGAGACAGGAGGCATCCTTGCCTTACTCCTGTTCTTATTTCAAATGCTTATGTAAGCTGTCCTTCATGCACCACACTACATTTTGTTCCTTCATACATTGTTTTTATCAGGTTAATAAACTTTATGGGGATTCCGTAATGACTCAGCAACTTCCAAAGCATTCTTCTGTCTAAACTATCAAATGCCTTTTCGTAATCTATGAATCCAATATAAAGTGGGGATTTTAGTTCTAAACTTTGTTCAACTATTATACGTAGGGTAGTTATTTGATCAGCACATGATCTGTTCTTCCTAAAACCTGCTTGTTCATCTCTCAAGTGTTTCTCTATAGCCTCTTTTAGTCTCTCCAGAATGATTCTGCCTAATATTTTCCTGGCACTGATAGTAGCATAATTCCCTATAATTTGTGCACTCCTGTAAACTTCCTTTCTTTGGTAGTTTGATCATATAACCTTCTCTCCAGTCTTTAGGTATTTCTTCCCTCTCCCAAATTTTATCCAATAGATCATGTAACATCTTGGTAGAGGTGTGCAACTAGGTTGTTTGAGTCCAATTCCACTGGTTAATATTAAATATTTATTATACAATTTGTATGCTCAGGATTTAAGAATTTGTAGTCAGTCGCAAGTCTTACATTAATCTATACAGGTTGTAGTCATAACTACTTACTTGAAGCTTAACTGCCAATCCATTGAGTTCCATGCAGAACTGTCTGTAGACAAAATAAATATTTAATTTCATTGATAATTAGTTTTAAAAAAACTACACAAAATTATAAGCATTTTTTTTTTACAGTAGTTGAAGCTCACAATCAAAAGAGCAACAGTGAGAGACAAAATTCTTAAACTGTTTATGATTTCACCAGTTAACATCATTTGTATGCCAATCAATGCCAAGAGTCAATGATCCCCACAAATCTAAACAAGGAGTGTTGTCACCTCTTTGTTGTTGTCTTTTCTGGCCCAGTGTTTTGTATGTTGTCAAACACCTTTTTTGTATGAGAAAGTGTCCTTTAACACTTTATGCAAATTTTGATGCAGATTGTGCCACATCCGTTTCAGCAAAATATGTTAGCTACAGTGTACGTCACCCTGTGTTTATCTCAATTTATTCCATTTAGACCATACTAGAAGATTTTAATTAGTAATTAATTTTATAGCATATTAGTATTTTAATTCTATCTATCTATTGACCTTTCGAGCCGTAACCGGCCCATAGGGCGTAGACCAAGATACACCTTCTCCTATATGAATTTTTTGTTCTAGCAGTTTTCTTTTAAAGATATTTTATCAAATCTCGCCATCTGTCTCTGTTCTGTGCAAGCAGTTCTATCTCATTGAGGGAGCCGATTCCTGCTGCTCTTGCCTCTCTCATCAATGTTCTTCTCAGTGTCTCCCTGGGTCTTCCTCTTTTTCTTTTACCTGTATTTTAATTAGTGCTATTAAATTAGTTTCTTGAAAACATTCTTCAATGGAGAGTTCCTCCCTCCTAAATGTAGTGTTTACAGAGAAATCAGATGATTTTCCATTTGGATTAGCAGTGTTTATCGGGGGGGGGGGGGGGGGGGGGGTGTGTAGAATTAACTTATAACAGCTGAAAAAGCCAGTAAATTAACTTTTTTAAAAATCTTTCAAATAATAATAATATCTAAGCAACTAATACCAAAAACGGGAGCAGATATTTGAGTGATTTCGAGAAAAAATGAAGTCTTGATACTTGCAATCACTAAATCGATAAGATTAGTGAAGAGGAAATCAACACATCGTGATTGTTGACAAAAGATAAGTTATGCTACAACAACCAAACAAAAATAATTCATTTTGGATTTTATTGACCTGATGTTTATGATGGTAAGTTGACATTTATGGTCTAAATTTTGCATTTTCGTTTATTTTTGTTTCTGTCATTTTCCTCCATTTTTTTTCTACATGTCTTGTTGCATCATTTTATTGGTGAAATCTTATTCCTTGTTCAATATCTAAAAATTCATATACAATATGTTGTGTGTTAGATAAAGATTAAACAAGTAGACTGATATTTAAAACCACAATGTCCATGATAAATGTTGTCTCTGAAATCTCTTCCGTTGCATGAGTTAGCTGTCTGTCTACTATCAGGTGCTGTGAGTTATTAATTCTTTGGCTGCAATGCCAGTCTGTAGAAGCTGCAAATTATAGTAGTTGGCTGATGTACCATATACTGTTGCTTAGATGGCTGTGGTGGGAATAGGTCTTGCCTTTCTTTCTTCAATCAGAGCAATCAAGCAATGTTCTACAGTTGCAAAGGATTCTTAGTTCAAAGACTGTGCTTTAGTCTTTTATGTGTAGAAGATGCTATCTTTGGTTCTTGGTGTATTCATTTCATAGTACTTATTTTGACATGTCAGTCCGGGGGAGCAGAAGTGCCTGCGACCTTCGGTCGCAAAAGCAGGGTTGGCGCACCATCAGCTGACCAAGACCTAGCAGTTCTACCTCCTCATGGTAACAGTCTGCGTCAAACCAGACTAGCTAACACAAGCTAGGATCGCCGAGTTCCCTGTAGTGGTGGCTGTTACTGATACTGAGGACCCAGTACTGCAGTACCTCTGGGCTGGACTAGTAGTTTTCCAGCATAGCCTGGGACAGACGAACTCCAACCTCTCCAGTAAGAGCCGGGAATGTCAAGAAAGCCATTACGACCCGCCACATCTTATGAGTCAAAGGGCAACCTGCCCACATCAACTCGTGGCAATCCGTCAACAACAACATGTCAGTCCAGACACTCACTGATTCAGCCACTCTTTCTTCAAATTACTTTATTTAATTTGTCTTATGGTATCTTGACTAACAATTGTTAGTATATTAATTAAAACATATATTTTGTTAGATAAAAGCTTTAACTCTATGAATGCTAAATATAAAGTAAATTTTTTTTAATGTTAAGCTACAGAGGTTTCTGATATTTATATTCAAGCACTTTAAAAATATACTTCAAATCATCCATTTATTGCTACTTTTTAACAGTAAGCTAGTGAAAGCATGGGGGCAGGTAACTTAGTTGTTACCTGCTTCTCAATATATAATAGCAGTAACAAATGGTAACAACCAGTAATAGTTAGGACATAAAATTAAGTATGAAAATTTCCAGCCAGATGACAAGTTAGTGGATAATACAAGTTCACATAGGGGGTAGTGGATACACAGAAAGTGGGAAGGAGGAAATGTCCAGAATTACTGGACGACACATAATAGTTTAGGTACATAGAAATTTCCACAACAGCAGGTGTCGCATGATTTGACTGCATGACTTTGCTGTCTGATAAACAGCTACCAGGACAGGTCAGGTCATGAAGATGATGGTCACAAATAGTTTGTTTTGACAAATTTTAGACTGAAGTCATGGAACGGCCAAGTCTTGGACATAAGTTGAACTTTGAGTCACAGTTCAGAAATGGAAATTTAGCGGTGGAATTGTTGTAGTGAGAATTGATGGCTAAAAGGGTCGCAAGTGGTCATTTTGCGATGGTTTGATTGGCTGAAGATATGTCACACAAAGTGTGAGGTTGGATTATTTAAACCTCAACACTATAGGTTTGAGTCAGTCAGAAATGAATTAGCCAGGAATAGAAAGTCAACAGTCAAGATTAAATTAGTCAGGAATGAGAGTAGTCAAGATGTAGACTAATTAAGCTTAGTCCAGCTTCGGCAGAACTGCCAAAGGCAGTTAGATAGCGTTAGAACTGTCAGAACAGTTAGAAAGTTAAGATTAGAAAGTGAAGCCAGTTAGGAAGTTAGAATCTCCAAGTTGTAGTTCAAGTCAGTTGAGAAGATATTAGAAGTTGATAGAGAGTAGGAGTATAGGTGTTCAATGAGAATATGAACAATAGTGTCGTGAAGTGTTTTTAAGAGTATTTCAAGTTGTGTTTCACATTTCTCATGAACGCAAGTTGAATAATGTTGTATGCAAGATATGCACTTACGGACGTTCAAATAAGTCACCGACGATAGTCTTTTGAGTGTCCCGAATTAATTAACATTAATTTAAGATAAGTGCATCCACCACTAGTCAATCATTGTGCCTAGAGATCAATAAACTTGATTATCATTATGTATTCAGAAAAAGTCTGTCTTGAATTACCTGTTGTGATCAACTAAAATAATGTGATGTGCTGTCAAGAGAGTACAAAGATAATATAAAAGAATAAAGAATTAACATTACAGCTCTATAACAACTTCAGATTTATGTTACATTCACTGATGTTCATAAATTATACACTTTGATGAATGTATTACCATAATTTATTTACGCCTGAACATTTGCAAAATGTAATGGAAACAACTTTTATAGGAAAGTATCAAACCATTATTTACACAAAGACAAACTCAGGCTTCTAATTGCTTACCGTAAATGTTCATACTTCCATACACCGTCATCCTGCCCTTCTGGTGGAGTTAAGATCTCTTCCACATTGGTATAGTCTTTCCTGATAGCTTGCTGAATAAACTGTTTTGAAATGTAAATAACATTTAAAATAAATTACAATGCAAAAATTGTAAAAGTGCACTAATTGTATGAAGAAAAAAAACCATATAAATGATTAAAAATTAAGCTCACTTGATGTAAAAAAGTAATATCTTGCTTCGCGCATATATTGTTATCACATTATTGTGGAAATGATATTACACATAAAAGATAATGGATCTGTCAACATTGACAGAAATTAAGTAAACTACAATGTGATTTAAACTGGACTACAAAGGACAAGAAGTCGGGTTCAATCCTGAATGATGGTTTCCTGGTTCACCCAGCCTTAAATGGGTACTGGATTTTTTTTCTGGGAAGTAAAGTGGCACAGGTGTAATACCGATTACATTACCTCAAAAATCATGTGCGAAGGTCTATAAAATTCTGGTCACTAACACCATATTCCATATTTGTCACACATATACGCCACTTGGCATGATGGGGCTCTTTACTTTTTTTTACAATGTGATTTTAACATAATCAAAAACACATAAAAAGGGAAAAAAAAAAACCAATTTGGCCAGGACCTTCAATTTTTATTCTTCATTTGTCCCTAAATGGGCATCTGCTTGTATGTGTCACAGTTTACAACAAAGTAACAATACTGAAGCCTTACAGCCTGAAACATCACTTCACCAAGGAACAGATTTGCATTTCCCTTAACTTCCTTGGCCAGACCAGTTTACAGGTTTACTGACTCTAAGGCCAGCACTTTTGCTACTCTAGATCGTGAACAGAATCAAGTCCAAATTCAAATACCAAATAAGTCTATTAGCATTTATTATAACTAACACAACAAAATTGTGAAAGGAGATATTCAGAATATTTATAATAAAGTATAGGCACAATCAACAATGTTCAAAAAGCAAAAGAGTATTAAACAGAATTTTAAAAAAAGAAATCACTGAGTGTTGTACAGTAAACACCATGCATTTGAAAAGATAATTACATATACCAATCCAAAATTATTAAGGAATTAATTTGGTGAGTGTTTTTTAGTGAAAAGGAATCAATGAATTTTTTAGCTTTTAACGTGTCATTACACTTGGATTATATAAGGCACTCTGAGTCTGAGATTCGGGAGGTACTGCAACTTCATTCCCAGTCTCAAGACCCAATCATCCACACTGATGGCTGAGCCACCAGGCGTGTCCGGAGCGGTTGGGGTTTTGTTGTGTATTCTAATGGATAGTTCATAGATAAAGGATGCAGGTGCCTAGAAGACTACTACCTGCAGCACAGTATGGAGATGAGGCTTTGAGATTGATGTTGTGGCAGAAGATATCATCACATGGCTGGTTAAAAAATCAACAACATATGTGGTCATATTGACTGATTCACAAAGTATGCTTCACTAGTTTTACAAGAAAATACTCTGCATGGAGTGGGTGCACCTACTCTAAATGTCTCCAGTTAACAGCCTAACTTGGATATATTGCCCGGACACATGGGAGTTCATGGCAATGAGATGGCTGATAGGTTGATGGGGCATGCCATTGTGCAGGAAACCATAAATTGGACACATATGACATTGTGAGGACTTTAAAGAACACTTCTCACAGGATGGTGGCACAGATGCTGAGGATAATCCACACATAAATAGAATTGTGGAACACGACGCCATGAAGGGCGAAAGCAGGAAACCATCCTCAGTGGCAAGAATGCAAAACATTGAATCAATGCAGGACAGGAACAATCAATAGACAAACACTTCAATGGTTGCTGCAGAGGGTGACAAACTGGATATAGGAATGCCCTGACTGTGATGACACTAGTCCAAACTAAAGACTAAAAATGACAAATGATACACTATACATGGTCTATCCTAATACATTGCTCTTCTGAGTTAAACATCACTTCAAATGTCTTTAAACTGTAAGAATAAATTATTTTAATCAAATTAAGTTTCATACTTGTTGAACAGCCAATGTGCTATCCATCTCTTCAAAAGATTCATCCTCCCAGTTGCACCAATCCTGTGAATAATACATCTTTGGTTCATATCGTCAGCTATGACAAACAGCATATACAGCAAGGATAGACACAAACAATAAAGTTATATAATTTATTAGACTTTAAGATACAACACATAATATTAAAGAAATGACTCTTTTTTCTTTCAACTATCTGTGAACAAAAGTCTTCAATAAATACTCTTCAAGCATCATCTTTAACGTCATTCTCCTAAAATTGTACATGTACTCCTATCACCTTCAAAATAAATTATTATTAAAATCTTCATTGCTCATTCAGACTAGGATTCTAGACTTTTCGTATGAGGGCTGCTGTCGGTTTTAGTGATTCAGTTGCCCTACAGAGTTTCTCTTCCAGGGAGAAATCCTGTAGAACATGTTTTGTTGTCATGTGATCCAGGGTACAGTGGCATTGGCTGGTAGTTCCTATTTTGAGTTTATTAAACATGCGGTTTCTCATTCTGTCGTGGCCAGTACATAGGTGAAATATGATAATTTGTTAACTGCTAGGATTGACAGTATCTGTCAGTGTCACCAATTTCTTGTGCACATTGTTTTTTGTGTTGTATCTTTGTGGGCTTAGTTTCTGCTTTATAGTTTGAGAATTTCACAGTAGAGCATTGATTTGTTAATCACTTACTAGTTATTCAACCTCAAGAACACACCTCTCCCTCAATTTCTGGTGGCATTTGTAGCAGTGCTATCCGTGTCTAATTATTAAAATTAATTTCTTTAACTCCTTAAAAAATACAAAGTATCTTAATTTTAAAATATAAAAAACAAGATCGATCAAGAGTTAAACAAACTTTTCATGATTCTCTGAAATACAAAATGATTACTTTTACATTTGCAAAAAAACAATATGAAATTAACAACACTAAGAAAAACACTATATATATATATATATATATATATATATATATAGTGCCAGAGAGCACCAAATGCAATCTGGCAAACTTTTATGATTTTAACAGTCCTGAGATAAAAATATTTTATAAGTAATTTAAACTAAGTTTCCCAGACTCATATTTTGTGACTCAGTTACTATCTATCTATTGACCTTTCGAGCCGTAACCGGCCCATAGGGCGTAGACCAAGATACACCTTCTCCTATATGAATTTTTGTTCTAGCAGTTTTCTTTTAAAGATATTTTATTAAATCTCGCCATCTGTCTCTTTTCTGTGCAAGCAGTTCTATCTCATTGAGGGAGCCGATTCCTGCTGCTCTTGCCTCTCTCATCAATGTTCTTCTCAGTGTCTCCCTGGGTCTTCCTCTTTTTCTTTTACTTGTTGTTTCCCATATGAGGGCTTGCTTTGCTATTCGATTATTATCTCTTCTCATCACATGTCCAACGTATGACCATCGTCTTTCTTTATTACTGAAGATATTAGTGGTTGATTGGCCATTTCTCTAATTTCCTCGTTTGTTTTGAATTCGTTCCATTCTATACCAAGTATTTTCCTTAGACATTTATTTTCGAATGCGTTCAACTTTGTTTCTATATCTCTTGTTGTTTTCCAGCTTTCACACGCATACGTAAGGGTTGATAGTACATTTGATTTGAATAGCCTAAGTTTTGTGTTTGTGCTAATGAGTTTTGATTTCCACAACTTTTCAAGGCTTCTGAAAGACATTGCTGCTTTAGCCAGTCTGATTCTAATTTCTTTGCTCGTATCCCCTTCTCGATCAATGTGACTTCCAAGATAGATAAAGTGGTCGATCTCTTCTACTGGTTTGTTTTCCATGTATATTTTGTCACTTGTTGGAATTAAACTTTTCATGACTTTAGTCTTTTCATGATTGACCTCAAGCCCAATTACTACTCAGTTACTACTGTAATTATATTAATATATTTGCCAATTGGTATCAGCACCATAATTATAAAGATAAGTTACTATGACCAGACTGACTATGTGACTAACACTTTCAGGATGCTGACTCTCCCTGTTTTAAAAGAATATACCATCCACCTTCCTTCTTCAAACTGATACCTCATCATTAATTACACCAATCATCACTTGGGCTATTTGAAATCAGTAGAACTTTTGTGGGTTTTTTTGTCAAGAACTCTTTCTCACCTGTACCATTATCTGATATATCTATATTGGATGTGAGAAGTACTCTGTATGTACTGTTTAATTTTTTTTTCATAAAGCAGCAATTTTAGTTTTATTTTAACTAACACTTTACTGCCTAACCTAGAATAGGTCTCACACTCAGTATTATACTGGTATGGTATAATCTGTATTTTTTATGTTGATCAATTTGCATTTTTTGCTAAACTAATTTTTATTTGTTTGGATTCTGAAGCCATCAACACAAAAATTTACAGAAAATACATTTGTACATAAATAAATGTATCAAATGAGCTGTATTTTGTTGGAGCCAATAGTCACTGTGGGCGTGGAGTGTGTAATGACAGCAGAGTACACTCAGTAACACTGGTGCAATCAACACACACTACTCCAGTAGCAAAAAGTAAAAGTTCAGTTAGACTAGGTGTTCAGGTTCAGCTCTACGTTTGTAACCTTTCTTCTGTTCTCAGTGAGTGTGTAACTAACTTGAACTTGAGTTCCGTAAGTCGAGTGATGATATTTAGTATTGAAATTGAACTATATATTGAGAGTCACAGAGTAGTGAGGCTGGTATTAGTTACTAATAAGTAAAGTAGTACTACTTGACTTAAACTACGTAACGGCAACCGGGCAACGGACTTAACTTTTTTTATTAGTTAGTGTAGTTAGTGGGGGGAGTTACTCAAGTTACTGCAAATCCCCAGTATAAGGCCACTTTAACTATTCTCACTGTTAAAACCTAACTTTGTTAGATATGTTTATTGACAATAGTTTACCTTAGCCTTTGTTCCAGGCCTATTTCTTCGAATAACCGGCACGGGTTCATTTGCCATTTTCATTTTGACTACTGAACAGTTAGAAAAACCGTAATTACATTACAAATGACTGAACTTCCGGTGTTTGTCAAGAGTTATCTTCCCTTCGACGTCCGTGGAAGGAGGAAAGGTCGGACCACTATTGTTTGCTTAATATAGAGATGGTTACTTTTATTAACTTTTAACCATACCTGCTTTTTTTCTTTATTTTTCTATATATATTTTTCATTTCTCCTGGTTACGTTTGTGGTGGTCGTAACGAACGTTTTTTGTTCTGCCACAATCGAAAAAAAGACGAAAAATAAACTGGCATACACTGCCTTGTTGATTGTTGTATGCATCGAGGAGTGTTATATTTTCTACTTGCACATCAGTCTACGTATTTTTATTCTTTTAGTTTGTTCTTGTTTGTGTCGTGTGTTCGAGGTTCGACAGGCAAACATATATTTCGATAACAATGGCGCCCGGCGGAAATGTTCATCCCCAATATAAAAGTCTCTGACGGTGGATGGGGGAGGAATCATCCGAATCATAAATGATCAACGACCCAAAAAGTTAATGGTACACAATAACACATGAGGCATACTCAGGACACACAAGTGGAATATGGCAGACCACAGTGAAAGAGATTGTAAGCATCATCATGAAATTTTCTAAAGAAAGCCTTGGACAGAAATTGCAATGTTGTCATGAGAACAATGAACAAGCTAAAAATAACTACATGGAATGTTAGGACTTTATACCATAAAGGAAAATTAGAAAATCTTATTTTATAAGCAAAACGACCAAACATGGTAGGCAGTATAAAATAGTTGTATTATAATATTTTAGCATATCTGAAACAAGATGGAAGAAAGTGGATACATACAAGATTATACGTATAAAAAAAAGTAAAGTACCCCATCATGCCAAGTGGCATATAGGGAAATATGGTGTTAGAGACCATAAATTTTACAATCCTTCGGCACATGATTTTTGGGGTAATGTGTTTGGTATTAATGTGTAACTTAATGGTATTAATGTACTTAGTGGTATTATTATTAATGTGGCCGCTTACTTTCCAGAAAAAAAATCAAGTACCCATCAAAGGTTGGGGTGAACCCGGAGCTGTCGGTTGGGATCGAACCCTACCTCTTGTCCTTTGTAGTCCAGTTCACTAACCACTGAGCTGTCGTGGCTCCCTAAGACTATACATATACATTTATATATTCAGGTAACACAACAGGACATCAAAGAGGGATAGGCATAATAATAAAACATGAGCTAAAAAAATATATAAATACCCACTGAACATGGAGCCGCGATACCTCAGTGGTTAGTGAATGGACTACAAAGGACAAGGGGTAGGTTCGATCCCAACCGACGGCTTCCGGGTTCACCCAGCCTTAAATGGGTACCGGATTTTTTCTGGGAAAGTAAAGCAGCACAGGCGTAATACCGACCACATTACCCCAAAAATCATGTGCTTGAAGGTCTGTAAAATATAGGGTCACTAACACCATATTTCCCTATACACCACTTGGCGTGACGGGTGTACTTTACTTTTTTTTACTACCCACTGAGCATACAGTGATAGGATTATACTATCAAAATTGAAGGCTAAACCATATGACATGGCAATAATACAGACATATCTCAAAACTATACAGAACGGATATCTTGATTGTAATGGGTGACATGAATGCTAAAGTAGGAAAAGGTAGATATAAGACCATCATAGGAAATCATGGTTTAGGAAATAAGATTAATAAAGGATAATACAATTTTGTGAAAAAAACAGGCTGGTAATATGTAACACCTACTTTGAGCAAGAGAAAAGGAAACTATATAGATGGAAAAGCCCTGGAGATAAGAAGAGGAATCAAATAGATTACATAATGATAAAAGATAGGTTCTGTAACAGAGTCAAGAAAGCCAAAATTTATCCAGGATACAGGTGATTAGCAGATACTAATTCAGATCTCCTGTAATGATTAAAATGAAAATCAAACTAAAGAGAAACAAACAAAAGACTAATTCATCAATACCAATAGATATAACAGCTTTAAGTCAAAAGGATGTTAAAGATACTTTTTCAATGCAAGTAAAGAACACATATCAGAAGCTGCTAGAAAAAGAGCCTGAGCAACACAGAAGAGAAAATCCTGAAGAAAAAGTTACAACCAAATGGCAATGCATAAAGAAAAGCATACAAGAAACTGTGACACATTACCCAAAAAGGAAAAGAATAAAATGGATAACTAAACCATCTTAGAAAAAAATGGAAGAAAGAAGACAAGCGAAGAACACTGCCAAATACAAGGGAATTGACAACGAAAAATGCAAAATGTGCAAAAAGGCAAAAGAAGATGGCTCAGCCAAAGATGTCTAAAAGTCAAAACTATAGAAAGTAACTCCCGTGTGTTACCGGGCCTCATTATGTGGGAAGTAAAGAATAGTGACACTGTGACCTTCCAGGCATGTCGTAAGAGGCGACTAAGGAGGTTGATCGATGGCTTGAAAAGCTGTCATTGTAAAAAGCATTGTTATGGAAACAGAACCATAGATTTTAGAAGCAGTGATCTCTGCAATATGTGCCATTTTGGCACGCAAGGTTTCTGTTTTTGAGATTGTAGTTCTGCCCTATGTGCTGTCTTCGGCTCAAAAGGACAATAGATAGATAGATAGTAAGTAAACAAAATCTAAGAGGGATGCACACAGAAATAAAGAGAATGATTAATAAAAAATAAAAAAAGCTACAGGAAGCGGATGTATTGCAAATAAGAAGGAAGAATGCTAACAGACAACAAAGATATAATCGATAGATGGCAGGAATATATAACAATTATTTCATGATGAAAGAGACAAAAAAAACAATTATAAAATGTATGTCAAGCTATAAAATCTTAAAATCTGAGGTGGAAAAAGCTATAAAAACAATGAAAAAAGGAAAAAGTAGCAGGACCTGACAATATACATGTAGAGTTGATACAGACACTAGAGGATTTTGGCATTGAAGTCTTCTGCGATCATGGCTCATTCAGACTAGGATTCCGGACTGTCTTATGAAGGCAGCTGTCTGTTTAAGTGATTCGGTTGCCCCGTATAGTTCTCTTCCAGGAAGGTGGTGTGTACCACATTGTCCTTTTTAGGTCTGTGTACTGGGGGCAATCCTGTAGAACATGTTTTGTTATCCAGTGTACAGTGGCTAGTAATTTCTATTTTGAGTTTGGTGAACATGTGGTTTCTCATTCTGTTGTGGCCAGTGAGTAGGCGAAGTAAGATGACTTGATCCCTCCTTGATAGTTCAAGGTATCCATGCCTCTCGTTATACTTTGGGTGTTTTGTTTCCATTTTTCATGATATTGGCCTTTGATGATGGATTTGGCTTCATCGTAGCTAACCAGATGGTTCTCTTCTGGTAATCTATCTCCCTCTTTAGCTATTTGTCTGCGCATTCGTTTCCGTGTATATTGCAGTGTGGTGGTATCTACTGGATGACCACTCTCTTGAAGTTATTGCACAGTTGGTCTAGGTTGTTCTCAAGTCATCTAGCTCACTGTTCCTGGGGGTATTTAGAGCTGTTAGGACTGACAGTGCATCAGTCAGTATCACCAATTTCTTGTGCATGTTATTTTATTGTTGGATAGCCAGTTTTGCAGCGTCTTTGAGGGCTTCAGTTTCAGCTTTATAGTTGTTTGAGAATTTCCCAGTAGCTATTGACTTGGTGATCTCTTCCTGGTTATTCAGCCTCAAGAACACACCTCTTCCTCCATTTCTGCTGGCATTTGTAGCAAAGCCATCTGTGTATATGTGTGACCAGGAGTCCTGTGGGTAGTTGTCATTTGTGTGTTTTTCTACTATGTGTTTTCTCTCTGTCTGTTTGGGTGCCTTTTTTCATGATTCCTTTTATGTCTTCCTTAAGTTTTGGTATTTTGTGTTTCCCATGAGGAGTCATATCAGATGGGCTTATGGGTTTTGGCAATGTTTGGGACAGTATTGGGTCACTAGTTGCCAGGTCTTTAGAGATTGTAGCAAAGTTGCTCCTCTTTAGTCTTCCTTTTCCGACACCAGTTATTCTTTGGTGCACGGGGTTGTTAGGGAGCTTTTTATATTTTTCCATTTGTTGCATTACTTTAGTTTTCCATCTGTCTTCTAAGGTCATAAACCTGTTACTGTTTCTAGAGTCTCGATAGGTGTAGATTTCATAGCATCAGTGATGATACAGGCAGCCTGCTTTTGTGTTCTGTTAATTTTGCTAAACTGTGATTTGAAGCTGTAGCTCAGGCTACATTGTTGAGTGTATTCTGGGTGGAATGTCCATTACGATGTCGTTTATGAAAATTAAAAAGAGCGTTGGGGATAGGACTCCACCTTGTGGGACACCTTGTTCAATTCTGGCTTTCTTACCTAGTTGCCCATGTACTTGTACTCTGGCCGTTCTGTCTTGTAGGTATTGAGATATCCAATTTAATCAATGGCCTTGGATGCCAAGTCTGAGAAGCTTGTTCTTTAATCCTTCTCTCCATACCCTATCAAAAGTCTTCTCCATGTCGACCCACATTGTGTTTCTTTTCTTGTAGAGCATCTTCTATTTCCTGTGCGATGTAGGTGATCAGGTCTTCAGTTAATATGTGCTGATGGAAACCACTTTGTTGTGGTATGATTTGTTTTGTCTCCAAATGCCACATGAGTCTTCTGTTGACCAGCCTTTCCATGAGTTTCCTCAGGCAGCTCAGTAGGCTAATTGGTCTGTAGCTACTTGGGTCCAGTGGGTCTTTTCCATGTTTGAAGATGGGCACTATAATGGCTTCTTTCCAGGTTGCCGGCATTTGACCTCTTCCAACTGGCATTTATTATCCTTAGAAGCTGGCCCTTGGCTTTCTGTCCCAGTTTTATGAGCATTTCGTTGGTGATTCCATCTTTCCAGGGAACTCTTGAGCTTCAATCCTTTGAGGGCTACATCTAGTTCTGTTGGTGTAAAGATGGTCGTCTGGTGTTCTTCTGGTGTTAAAGGCATGTGTTTTGCATCTCGGTTTCCTTTCTTGCAGCTTTCTGTTGGTCTTTTGGAATGTTTATTCTACTTATGTTTTTGTAAGTTTCTATTAGTATGTTTGCTGCCCTTTTGCCTGTGTAGATTTTCTGATTGTGTGCTAATGTTATTGAAGGTCAGCAGTTGTTTTCATCGCTCAAAGCTTTTGCAAGTTTCCAGAGTTTGTGTCCATTTTTGTCTAGATTGAGGCTCTCTGTTTTGTCTTTCCAGCTCTGTCTTGCTGATATCTTGACCTCTCTTCTGTATTTGGCAGAGGCTGCTTTATAGGCAATGCTGCTCTCTGTGCTTTATGATGTTTCAGCTAGTTCTCTGGCAGAGTTAAGTTCCTCTTCTAGTCTTTGTATTTCCTTGCTCCAGTATGGCTTGTAGTTTCTTTTTGCTCCTCTAGGAATTGATTCTTTAGCAGCTCTCAGGATTCCCTTTGTTAACTCCTCTATCATATTATTGACTTTCTTTTCATGGGTGTTGATAGGTGCAGTGTAGGCATCTGTGAGCTTGGCAAACTTTTCCTAGTCTGTTCTCTTGTAGTTCCAGTGGGAAGTGGTATTTGCAACTCCTGTTTGTGGCCAAGATCCACTGAAAGTTTGACTGGTCTGTGGTCACTGTTGCCAAGTTGGTTCAGTATTATTCTGGCTATTTTGTTGGATATGTCTCCTGTTGTGAATGCTAGGTCGGGAGTTGATGTTGTTTTCCATCTTCTTGAGTAGAAGGTTGGGGGGTCCTCTCTAGAGTTTATGAGGAATAGGTTGTTGTCTATTTCCCATTCCTCCACTTCTTCACCTCGAGCATGGATTCCTTATATCCCCAACTTTCAGGGTGACTGTTAAAGTCTCCTACTACCATACACTGTGATGGTGTTATTTCCATTGACTCCAGCTTCAGCAATTTGTCATTAGGACAGTATATGTTAAATATCCTTGTGCTAGAGGAGTTGATGTATAGGTCTGTGCCAATGATCTCTGCCTCTCCGTTTGTGACTACTTCTATCTGTTTTGCTGGATGGTATTTTTAATAAGTAAAAGGATTCCACCCTTGTGGCCTTCCCTGTCGTGTCTAAATGTTTGGTAGCCCCTAATCATAAATCTATGTTGAGGATTAAGGTGAGTTTCTTGGATACAGGCAACATCTATCTCCTCCTCTGCTGGAGCTTGTTTTATGTGGCATATGCCCTCCGCCTTCCAGTTTATTATTTTCAGGTGTCTCTTGAAGCTTTTCCGACCAGTAGTAATTTCCCTCTGGTCCCATTTCCTGGCTCTCCAAAATGGGTCAGGGCAACCACCAGTAGCTTGGGGTGGACCCCTTCGAGGCATGGGGCCCAGCACTCCACCGGCCTGGGGGGAGGGGGGGGGCTCCACAGAGCACCATAATTAAAGTCCGTTAGATCCACTCTAAGTACATGTTAGAATGTTGCACTGTGTTCTGCGCCAATGGCCCAGTGCATCCGATTTCTGCCAGCATTTTATTCAGGTTTGCTTTCCTTGGCCTTTGATTGTCCCCAATCTTCCTGCAAGGAAGCAGATTGTCTTTTCTGTAGGGGGATTTTGCCCTTAGATTATCAACGCATCCAGGTTTACGAGCACCATCTGCCCGAGCTTTGTGTAGAGTTTTCTCTCTCTTAGGTGGTCTGGTCTTTTGATCACCACCTGCCTGTTTGATACAGGACAGAAAGAGGAGAAAAGACTGAGAAGCATTAAACCCATGATGTGGGGATGGATTAGTCCAGACCAGAGCGTGTACCACTCACTGGTGGGTTCTGCGTCTTCACTTATAGGGTTCCATCTACTCCTGACTCCTTTGTCTGGCCCCTCACCAAGGACATGTACAGCTTGGGTGACCCTGCCAAAATATAAGCTTCTGCTGGCATAGCTCAAGCCCTCCAACCACAAGATGAGCCTACTGTGGAGGGTGGCATTGAAGTGATCACAGACATATGCAACGACATATACCATACAGGATACATACCAAATGAACTAAAAACATAAACGTACATTGCATTGACTAAAAAGAATGGTGCAGTTGAATGCAGTAACAATAAGCCTAATGACCAGGTAATAAAAATCTTGCTAAAAGTCATAAAAGGAAGGATTCAGAATAAAATTAATACTGAATTAGATAAGCAGCAATTTGGATTTAGGAGAATGGGACGAAAGAAGCCATATTCACAGTGAGGCCATTAATCTAAAAGTTCACAGAAGTAAACAGACCAATATATGCCTGCTTCATAGACTACACCAAAGCTTTTTATAGAATAAACCATAAACAATTTATAGAATGCTTAAAAGATGTACATCTAGATGACACGGACATACGACTAATATGTAATTTATGTTGGGATCAAACAGCAATAATAAAATATAACAAAGAGAACTCTACACCATGGCTGTGTTTCTCAAACATGGCAGCGTTTTCAAACATGGCAGCATTTCTCAGACATGGCAGCGTTTCTCAGACATGGCAGCGTTTCTCAGACATGGCAGTGTTTCTCAGACATAGCGGCGTTTCTCAGGCATATTTTAAACTGATTCAACTTCTCAAATTTCCATTCACAATATTTGCTGTTATTTAATGTTTCATTGTGTGCACATTTTTGTCTTATTCATTCTTCTTCTTCTACCTTTCAAGTCCCTGTGGAACATAGGTTTTTGACCAACACTTTACAAGTCGTTCTGTTTCCTGCCATTTTTTTAAGATCATTCCATGTCTTCCCCATCATCTTCATATCTGCTTCCATCCGGCTTCTCCAAGAATATTTTGGCCTTCCTCTTTGTCTTTTTCCTTGGGGACTCAAAAAATAAAAAAGGCCTGTTGTGTAACACTCTCAGTTGGCTTCCACAATGTGTGTCCTATCCAGCACCATTGTCTTTGCTGTAACTCTTTATAAAAAAAAAGTAAAGTACCCCCGTGGTGTATAGGGAATATGGTGTTGGTGACCATAAATTTTACAGACCTTCGGCACATGATTTTCGAGGTAATGTGGTCAGTATTACACCCTTGCCGCTTTACTTTCCCAGAAAAAAATCTGGTACCCGTTTAAGGCTGGGTGAACCCAGAAGCCGTCGGTTGGGATCAAACCCTACCCTTGTCCTTTGTAGTCCAGTTCAGTAACCACTGAGCTCCTGGACTTGTTTGTAGTGCAATGATAATAGCCCACAAATAACTCAATGACATTACCAGAACTCAGAGAATATAAAACAGATATCAAGAAAAATGACACAGACAGACCTGCAGAGAAAGCATCTTGTAGAAAAGTATGTAGAGGGTCTACCCAGGCTCTTGATCCCATGTGTACACAAATGGCTCTGCTATAGCAAAGAAGTGGGAGTTATTCTTAGGCTTAATACCCAGGAAGAGCAAACTAAAGGCTGTAACCAAACCACAAAAGTAACTTGCATAAGAAAATGGTGATACTGATGAATGACCTGTTGACCCATCAGCACTGAAACTCCAAGAATAGTGAGCTAGATAACCTGAGGACAATTCTAGTGCAGTTGTGTTACAATTTCCATGGAATAGTGATTAAGTTGATACCATCACATTGTAATATACATGGAAATGAGCCTGCAGAAAAAACAAGCAAAGAAAGAGCAGAACTATCACAAGCAAGACTATCTGGTCAGCTACGAAGAAATTAGATCTATCATTAAAGGCAATACCATTCAAAGTGGAAACAAGACCACTCAAAATACAAAGAGGGGGTCAATATTGCCAACCCTCAAGGAGAGAAGTTATACTCTACCTCTGCACTTGCAGCAACAGAATTAGGCACAACATGTACTCCAAACTCAAGATAGGTAATCTCATCTGTACCACTGCACCCTAGCACAGATATGACACAAAATACATTCAACAAGACTTTCTCAGTACACAGACTTAAGGACGAAATGTAGTCCATGCTCACTGTCTTTGAAGAGAAACTCTATGGTGCAACCATATCCCTGAAGCAGACAGTAGACTTCAAGAGAGAATCCAGAAATCCTGTCTGAATGAGACTTGATTGCAGTGGAAGAGGAAGAATACATTTAAAATACTGAAAAGTGTAATCACAACAGTACATGAATAAAATAAACACTGTATGTAATATAAATATTTATTACATTATATTTATAATAATTTAATAAAAGTTCAGCATTTATATCACATTGATTATTATAAATAATTAATTTTTAGATGATGCTGTAAACATTGCTAAAATTCACAATAAGAATTTGCATTGCAAAAATAAAAACAACATACACCAATGCGCATACATACAGAATATTGTGCAATAATAAAAAGTTAACTAGTTTTATAAACAAATTTGATAGAAAATTAAATTTTTTAAAATACATTCCTAAGAAAATAAAAATACCAGTTACTCATTGGGATCATAAAGTTGGAGATGATGTTTTAAAATGTTAATTTTGTATCTAATGTACTTTCAAGCCCAGTACAGCACATAGGGCAGAAAAAACTAGACTCTTGTCTTTCAACTTTTAGACCTTGCACAGGACCTGCATTTTGTCTCGCCACACAGCTCTGTTCTGGGCAAGTTAAATCTCAGCGGGGGAGCTGATGCCTGCTGTTGCCTCTCGTTTCAACTTTCTTTTTAGTGTTTCTCTAGGTCTGCTTCTTTTTCTCTTAACCTCTGGTTTCTATTTCAGGGCCGTATAGTCTCAACTTAAATAATTTGTATTTTTTTTTATCAATCTACGCAAATTTATTTAAGCAGAAAACCAATGTTATTTACATACGTTATTTTTGGTTTCATGTAAATTTAAAAGGAAATGCAGTGCTATGCAAATACTGGAATCTGTCTATGTTTATATCACTTGAATTTGAATGAAATATCACAACTTTGTGCTAACAATTTTAGTATTTCTTCATAAGTAAAGAGCATTTATTTTACAACCTAACATTTTACTTAGCAGCTCAATTACATTTGTGTCTGTCCTGCGGAGCTAACTAGACATCACATTCCTGCAAATGACCTACCTTCACTCATTCACTGAGCCTACAAATCACTGACTATAAGCCTGAGATATCTTGCTGGATTCTTATGTGAAAAAGACAAAAATAAACTACCTATAGGTGTATGCCTTAGGACAAATTGGGTTAATCATGCCCCACCATTTAGTAATGACTTCTGGGCTTCTCTGTAAAGCTCATCGCTTACTATATGGCTTCCCTTTCTTACGAATCTTTTATTTTAAAAAAATTAGTTTTAAAATACAAATGTTTATAAGTAAATTATCAATGTGTACTTAAGAAGATTCGAAACATCTGTTGGACATTACAAACAAAGAAATTGGCATTCGATCAAGCATTAACAACATCAATCAAGAAGTGAAAAGAAGATGTTGAAAATGTTTAGGCCATGCTCTATGAATGAAATGAACTAGACATCCACACCTAGTACTTGGACACCATCTGGTAAACGAAGGAGAGGCAGACTATTGGGGACATGGCGATGAACTGTAAATGATGAAATGAAAGAGACTGACAAATCCTGGTAGGAGTTGTCCATGCTTGCTCCAGACCAGATTGGGTGGAGATCTCTTGTGAGTGCCCTATGCTCCAACCAGAGTTAAGAGGATTAAGGATCAATGTACTGTACAAATCTGTACAGGTTCCTTTAGCTAAACAAAATAGTCTGAATGAATATTTGAACCCCCCAAAAAATACAGTTCACATTATTATTTATCAATAAGTTAACGTTAACATTTTCTCAAGAACCTAAATTAAAGAAATCAATAGAATTAAAAATGATAAAATCTTAAGTATTGTTTTATCAAAGTTACCACCGTATACAAATCTAAAAGGCTCATAACTCTACATGACGATGAGTTCCAAAACACTCAATAAAACTTGAGTCCTCATAGGTGTTGCTGAAAAAATGTTTTCAAAATTTTGATTTCAGTTTTGTTTGGGTGAGACCAATTTCTTTGATGTCTGCTGTGATCTTGATCTAAAGAAGTTCACAACAGAAAACAGTTAAGAGTGGTCATAATGTACATTTTGAATGACAAATTCAAAGAAAAGAGAATGAATGAGTGAAAGCATTTAACAGACCAAAACAGTGGCTTGTATTGTCTTTCTTTGGTTTGCAATTTAACAAAATTGACAGTTGAAGATATATTATTAATTCAGTTGTGTTACTCTGACTGTTAGGCAAAGACAAAAGTAAAGGGTGTCCGCTGACATATTTTAATGTTATGGGGAGTGAAGCATTGAACTTTACAGTAGGCTACTCATCATCAAGTACCAGGTCTGCTGGCGTAGGTGATCATGTCTCTCCACAACTTTTGATCATGACAGTTATTTATCATATCTGTTGTTGACCTTCTGCCAAGCCATTCTCTTAAGCTGTCTGGTATCTTTTCTCTTTGCTTCCCTCTATCTCTTCGTAGCAGGCTACTAGTCACAGCATTTGGAGGTGAGGAGGAGTCCAGTGCTCTTCCTTGCTATTTTATATAATATTTCTTTAATATTGATTATCCATCTAGCTTATAGTCTTTCAAGTGATTTAATCAGTTATAGAACTAATGAAATTAAATTTAATGAAATGCATATTAAACTATTTTGACATAATAGATTATGTGACATACGTTTATTAACTAGACAACTGACTAAAGTCTCATTTCCTTGATAGAGTATAAAAGTAGATCTCTAAATTTTAACTCATTAATACTACAAGCAGGATTATTACAATGCGACAGCGGAAATGTAATTTACTCTGGGGGAACCACACACAACAGAGGTGTAGGCATCATGTTAGATAGAGAAAGAAGCAAAACAGTGAGAGGATTTTGGCCAATATAAGATAGAATTCTGCTAGTAAAATTGAGAGGTAGACCAATGGATATCAACATAATTCAGCTTATGCACCAACAAGTAATAGCGAAGAAGAAGACACACACTTTTTACAATGAGCTAGAGATGACCATGGAACAGTGTAAATCCCAAGAAATAACTATTATATTAAGGGAGTTCAATGCAAAGGTAGGAACAGCTAATGTGGGGGGGGGAGGGGGGGCGCGGCATGGCCTTGGAGAGATGATTGACAGAGGGGATAGATTGGGCAAAGGCACATGAAATGATGATAGGTACCACCTGGTTCAAACAACACCCTAGGCGACTATTAACATGGCAAAGCCCAGACAAAAAGGTACACAATCAAATTGATTTTATACTGGTACAGAGAAGATTCAGGAATGAGCTAACATTTGTTAAATCAAGGCCAGGAGCAGTTTGCAATAGTGACCATGTACCAGTAGTTGGAAATATAAGAATAAAACTGCGGAATGCACAGAAATCTCCAAGAAATATAAAATTAGAACTAGATATGCAACTAAACATGGACATTAGACAAGAAAACAGAACAGAGAATTGAAGCCTTTGAAATGTGGATATATAGAAGAATAGGTAGAATTGGATGGAAGGAAAAGAAAACAAGCGATGAAGTCTTGAAACAACTAAAAATGAAAAGAGAACTTCTCAACACAATTAGAACAAGACAAATGCGATTCTTGGGCCATGTTAAAAGACACAACAGCCTACTGAAAGTAATCCTGGAGGGGAAAATACAAGGTAAAAGAGGCAGAGGCAGACCAAGATTAACATGGACGAGTAACATCAAAAGATGGACAAATCAACCGATGACAGCCTGCACCATCAAAGCAAGAGATAGAGCAGAATGGCGCTCCATGGTAGCCAACCTTCGTTGCGGAGACGGCACTCAATGATGATGATGATGAGATATGCTTAGAGTAGATAAACAGATGAGTGATAAGTACAGCACGATAGAACAAAATAGATATAATGCTATTGAGAAAATACAGGACATTGAGGTGCAGTGGGAAATGCTCAAACAATCGATTTAACAAACATCAAAAGAAGTAATACCACTGACCAAAAGAGTCAACAAAAAGAAATGGATGACAGAAGAAATATTACAACTAATGGATGAAAGAAGAAAACATAAGAAAGAAGAACGGACATACAAAATATTGTACAAAGAGATCCAAAACAAATGCAGAGAAGCAAAAGAAGGATGGTTAAAACAGAAATTGTGAAGAAATGGAAAAACAACAAAAGAAAGACTCAAAATTTATGCACAATCAGTTAAATGACAGGAAGAAAAGAAGTCAAAGTTTCAGGATGTGTTAAATCAAAGGAAGGAAATATAATAATGGGACTGGAGAAGACAATAGAAAGATGGACAGAATATATCAGCCAACTCTATGGTGATGAAAGACCAGAGTTAAACAATTCAAATAAAGACACAGGGCCACCAATTATGCAGAGTGAAGTGGAGGACACAATTCAACACATGAAAAAAGGCAAAGCTCCAGGTCTCGACAATATAACAATAGAAGAGATAAATGCATTCGGAGAGCTGGGAGTACAAGTCACAACAAAACTACTCAATGACATATAACACTGGGCACATACCCGAAGATCTACTAAAGTCTATCTTTGTAGCCATACCAAAGAAGTCAGGCGGATTGTGAAGACCATCGCACTATTAGTTTTATGAGCCATATGACGAAAATATTACTAAGAATCATGAGACGTGTAAGAAACAAAATAAAACCAGAAATAAGTGAGGAACAATGTGGATTTGTGGAAGGAAAGGGCACCAATAACGCAATATACATTTTAAGAACATTGATAGAAAGATCTATAGAGGTAAAGAAAGATCTATATATGTGCTTTATAGACTGCACGAAAGCATTTGACAAAGTAAAGCATGTGGAAATAATCAATATGCTGGAAAAATTAAACATTGATGGAAAGGATCTGCGAATCATAAAAAAACATGTACTGGCAACAAACAGCAATGTTGACAAAAAATAGGTTAATATAATTTTAGTTTGTACTGTATGACTTTCTCTTTTTGGCCTTGGCAGTAATGTTTTTTATTCTTGCTGTATCTTTGCATATGTAAACTTGACTATTTACACATTTTGATTTTGTTACACAACATTCAAGAAAGAAATCATGTTAAAAACAGAAGACAAAAGATGCAAGTGAAAGAAGATGAGGCCAGGCAGCACAAAAGAATCTTGTTTATTATGTGGTTGGATCTGTCAATCCAATACTGACAGATCCGGCCATGAGTGGATTTTCTCAATAAAACAACACCCACCCTAACACATTAACATATGACCTAACTGCTGGCAGCACAGTGATTGCTTGCTATCAACGATCTGTGTGGGTGCAGAAGGCCATATAAGCATATATAGGTAACAGTTATAGAAATTACCATACTGGACTTGACTGAATAAACTGTAACAGTCAAACTGAAATGAAACTTACTTCACAGAATGAAATGCTGAATTCTGACTCCGGCACACTGGAGGGCTTATTGGTGTCAATGTCTCTGGTAGTGCTTTAACAGGAGAATTTGCCTCTGAATCTTCTCTATTGATATTTGAAAATATAATTATAATAATGTTTATTTTGATTTTAGCAAACATCAAAGTAATGGATGTAGCCTTATGGTGGAAAAATGTGTCATTATTTCCCATGTACAAGTTATTGAAATAATTAAATTATAATGAACAATCTCTAAATTTAGGATTTCCAAACTTGTAAGAGATAGAACCATACCAAATTTCTGAAGGGACTTCACAGATTAATATGAAAATAAACACAAATATAAAACATGAAATACTATGTGGAGCTGTGAATAGATCTACAGGGAACATGTAAAATAAACATGAAATTGTAACTTGCTGCTTAAATTATTAGAGAGATGAGACAAACAACAACACTTCGGCAAAAGCCTTTATCAGTTACAAAACAAAATATATTTACTTCGTGCATTCAGAAAGTAGTGCACCACATCTGTTTTCTCGGGAACCACTAATTCAAAAAGTATGACATTTTTATACAGTATATATGGATATAGGAGCCGCGATAGCTCAGTGGTTATTGAGCTGGACTACAAAGGACAAGAATTAGGGTTCAATCCCAACTGATGGCTTCTGGTTCACCCAGCCTTTAATGGGTAACAAATTTTTTTTTGGAAAAGTAAAGCGGCACAGGCGCACATTACCCCAAAAATCATGTGCCAAAGGTCTGTAAAATTTATGATCACTAACACCATATTCCCTATACGCCACTTGGCGTGACAGGGGTACTTTACTTATTTTACTTAGTTGTTATCAACAGCAATGTGAACACAAAGCAAGAAAAAACAAATGTTCTAAATAAGCAATGAAAAATGATTAATTCAGAAGAAAAAATAAACACCTGGAAGGAAAATCAGTGGAAGAGATAGATCACTTCATATATCTCACAAGTTGCATACAAAAAGGAGATACAAAGAAAGCAATTTAGAATCAGAATAGTAAAGGAATTTAGAATCAGAATATTCTAGACAAATCTGGATTAATGCTAACAACAAGCGCAGACATAAAAGCCCGTTGGGCGGAACACTTCAAAGAAATTCTTAACCGTCCACTACCTCACAGTTTAATAGATTTTGAAGCTGAAACACCAGCAGCAGAATTAGATGTAAATTTAGATGACTTCACCTTGAGTGAAATAGAAACCACCTTAAAGCTAATGACCAATAACAAGGCTGCTGGAGAGGATAAGTTAACAGCTGAGATCCTCAAGGCAATTGATAGCCATAATTTAATACATCTCCAAAAAATGTTCAACATCATTTGGAAAACAGAGAAGACGCCTCATAAATGGAAAAAAGGAATCATTGTTAAGATCCCAAAAAAGGGCAATCTTAGAGATTGTAACAATTGGAGAGGCGTGACACTTTTGTCAGTTGCCTCAAAATTATTCTGTAAAATCATCCTAAATAGAATAAAGGATTCAATAGATACAGTAATGCGTGAAGAACAGGCTGGGTTTAGAAAAGGGAGAAGCTGTCTTGACCACATTTTCACTCTACGACTTATATTGGAGGAACACATTGAAAAGCAAAAACCTTTTGTACTTAACTTCATCGACTTCAAAAAAGCATTTGATAGTATTCATAGAGATTCTTTGTGGAAAATTCTGAAGCAATATGGCTTACCATCAAAAATCATAAATATTATCAAAGACATGTATGATGGTTACACATGTGCAGTTCGAACAGAGGAAGGACTGAGCGAATGTTTCCCAATAGAAACTGGGGTTAAACAAGGATGTATTTTATCGCCCTTGTTATTTGGAATTGTTATGGACTTCATAATGAAGAAATGCTGCACTGGTAATAAAGGCATCGAATGGATACAAGGAGACCATTTGGAGGACCTCGACTTTGCTGATGACATAGTTCTCATCAGCAATCAGATAAAAACGATGCAGGAAAACACAAATGAACTATCATCAATAGCCAGCAAAATTGGGCTTGAGGTCAATCATGAAAAGACTAAAGTCATGAAAAGTTTAATTCCAACAAGTGACAAAATATACATGGAAAACAAACCAGTAGAAGAGATCGATCACTTCATCTATCTTGGAAGTCACATTGATCGAGAAGGGGATACGAGCAAAGAAATTAGAATCAGACTGGCTAAAGCAGCAATGTCTTTCAGAAGCCTTGAAAAGTTGTGGAAATCAAAACTCATTAGCACAAACACAAAACTTAGGCTATTCAAATCAAATGTACTATCAACCCTTACGTATGCGTGTGAAAGCTGGAAAACAACAAGAGATATAGAAACAAAGTTGAACGCATTCGAAAATAAATGTCTAAGGAAAATACTTGGTATAGAATGGAACGAATTCAAAACAAACGAGGAAATTAGAGAAATCGCCAATCAACCACTAATATCTTCAGTAATAAAGAAAAGACGATGGTCATACGTTGGACATGTGATGAGAAGAGATAATAATCGAATAGCAAAGCAAGCCCTCATATGGGAAACAACAGGTAAAAGAAAAAGAGGAAGACCCAGGGAGACACTGAGAAGAACATTGATGAGAGAGGTAAGAGCAGCAGGAATCGGCTCCCTCAATGAGATAGAACTGCTTGCACAGAACAGAGACAGATGGCGAGATTTGATAAAATATCTTTAAAGAAAACTGCTAGAACAAAAATTCATATAGGTGAAGGTGTATCTTGGTCTACGCCCTATGGGCCGGTTACGGCTCGAAAGGTCAATAGAATAGAATAGTAAAGGAAGAAATGGCTTTCAAAAACTTTGAGAAAAGATAGAAATTAAAACTCCTAAGCACAAAACAAAGCTTAGATTTTTCAAATCAAATGTATCACTCATCCTTTCATATGAATGTGAGGACTGGAAAACAACTAAAGAAAAAGAAAATAAATTAGCTGCATTCAAAAACAAATCTCTCAGGACAATACTTGTTTATCAAGGAATGTGTGAATTCAAGAGTAGTGGACAAATAAGAGAGGGGCCATGTATCCAAAAATATAAAATATAAATAAAGAAAGGAAGGTGGGCAGATGTTGGCCTGCCATAAGATGAGAAGAGATAACGAGAGAATCCTAAACAAACCCTCAAATGGGAAACAGACCAAAGGAAAAAAGAGGATAACCCAGAAAAATAAGAAGAGGAACATTGATACAAAAAGCAATGACAGCAAGCATCAGCTCTCTTATTGAGATCGAGAAACTTGCCAAGAACAAGGATGAGTGGCAAGACGCATTGTAGGTTTTATGCAGTCTGACTATTAACAGCAAAGAATTGTAGGAATAAAGAGTCTTAAATTTCTGCTTTACATGCCATCTTTGGCTCAATAGAACAATTGATAGATAAAACCATAATGAAGTGTGAAATGTAAAAAAGTACTTTGAAATCATGCAAAAATATTGTTTAAAACATCAGACAAATGGAAAGGTTACATTTTAAGGTATTTCTTTACCTTTAGAAAGTCATATCTGACAGAAAAAGCTGAATCCAGCCCGTAGGCCAAAGTTTAGACAATAAAAAATATGTAAAGGATATTTGTTATGCTTTACAATGCATGAAGAATTCAGTGTTAATGCCAATATGTTTCAATGTGCACCAGCACAATGGAGATGTGGTCAGTATCATACCAGGCTGAATTTATATAACAGCTTTAGATATTTTATTTTAGAGTAAATAGCATTCAACAATATCATTAACAAACATATAACACCATAAATATGGTGAACAAAAACATTAATATTGATTAATTGTGAATTGCTGCATTATAGAAACACACGAGGAAATGTTTCAGCTGCAAATGACAGACTATTTTAATTATCTGATCAGCTCAACTAACAGCCTTTGCATTTTATACTAGGGTGAAAGCAACAATAAATAACACGACTTCAACAAGGGCAAGAAATCAGCAATTTGTTGGAATAAACAAGGTGTTTTCAAACAGCAAATTTGCATTCTAGAAGTTGAGTAATATTTTTAATTCAGTAGCACAGCATAGTCAGTTCAAAACATTCCAATAGTTTCTAATCAGATTACATTTTAAAGGGCAATAAATTTAATACTGCAGGATAATAACAAAGATCCAAAGAACAGAATAAAAAACTACAAGCTGCATACATTATATACAGGGTGTTTTTAAAGTCGCAGTGCAGTGAATTTCTACTCTTGGAAGAAAAACGTCACCAGAAATGTGGTTAACTTATGCGTCACGCAAATTGTAAAACAAATGGTATTATTCAAATATACTTGACTGCTATCGGTGAGCTTATAATGGATAATGTTGGTATTAACACAATAAAGTTGTGCCTAAAGCATATGTTGAAAATGTCCACCACGGGCCTCAAGACATGTCGTGATTCGTCTTTCCATATTTGCGAAAACCTTCAGAATAATGTCTGGTGATATTTGTTTAATCTTGTCTACTATTTCAGTCTTTAGGTCATTAATTGTCTGTGGATTATTTTCATAAACTTTCCCCTTCAATGCCCCCCACAGATAATAATGTGGGGGTGTTAGATCTGGTGAACGAGCAGGCCAGATTCCACGTGAAATAATGCGATTTGCAAATATGCTTTCTAAATAATTGAGTGTTGTTGTGGCTGTGTGTGCTGTTGCCCCATCCTGCTGAAACCAGGATTCCATAATTTCGTCTTGTGAAATTGAAGGTCTTCCAGATCGGTGGGTGTTTCTTTAATGACTGTGCATTATTTGAAAACCTAGTTGTTCCAATTTATTTATGTAAATCACACATCATGTACTGCTGTAGCTTGTTCCTTTTTCGGTAAAGTTAAACATATAACATCACTATTCACAAAAGGTATTCGAAATATCCACCACGTTTTAGTTGGCAAATGTTGATACGTTTTTTCATATTGTCAAAAACCTTACGCAGTATGGGCTGTGTAACATTATTAATGTTGTTGGCGATTGAAACCTGCAGCTCATCGAGTGTGTGGGGATTGTTTTCGTACACTTTTCCTTTCAGTTCACCCCAGAGATAGTAGTCCATGGGAGTAAGATCAGGAGACCGTGCAGGCCAAATTCCACGAGAGATTATACGATTAGCAAAAATTTCATATAAAAATTCCAGTGATTTTACAGCAGTGTGAGCAGTTGCGCCATCTTGTTGAAACCAAGCTTTTTCAATTTCTGGCTCAGAAAGTTGGGTTACGAATCGCTCCAGTATGTTAATCCTGTATCTTTCTGAATTTATTGTGTCATAGAAGAAAATTGGGCCGATTATCCGCTGACGACTCATTGCACACCACACTCCTACTTTCTGATCGTGGAGAGGCACTGGGTGCAATGCATGTGGATTTTCATCACTCCAAAGACGATCATTCTGCCTATTCACGTACCCAGACAAGATGGAACCATGCTTCATCTGTGAAGAAAGTGAAATCAAGGATTTCCTCACCTTCTTGGGCTAGAAAATTCTCAAACCACATACAATAATTAATTCTGGATTGGTGATCTAATTCTTTTAATTGAGGAACGACGGAAAATTTGTACGGATGTAACTTTAATTTTTTTTTCAGAACTCTATGAACAGTACTGCTTGATTTGTGTACTTGTTGAGCCAGCTTTCTTATTGATTTGCCAGGACTCATTAGAATGCTGTCCTGGATGTTGAGAGATGTTACTTCAAGAACAGATGGTCTACCAGGACGGCTAACATCATGTACACTACCGGTGTTTTGAAATTTGATTATTAAATTACTCACAGTATTTCGATGAGGCACTGGTGTATCAGGAAATCTATTCACAAATTGTTCAACAACCCCATTCGAATACTTGCCGCCGTTACGGAACACATGCTCCACTATAAATACTCTTTCTTCAATCGTTAACACCATTGTAAGCCAGATCTATCATGTAGCAATGATGTTTAAATGAACACGTAAATGGTGCTTGAACTATTACGTCATACATAGATAAAATTTAGGTGCGTAATTATTTCAACAACAAAAAATGCACAGTCATTAAAGAGACACCCTATACTTGCAACATTAAATGCTATAGAAATCCTCATACATTAGATAGGTCGATATTTGATAAAAAGCTTGTAACTGAAGTCAGATGCAATGTGGCTCAACCTCAATGAAGTTTAACTGAGGAGAACTGTATTGAATTATCTGGACTAATAATTGACAGCAGTTTGAGAATGAAGAGGTATAAGATTTAAGCATTTATGTTTTCACAAGTAGACAATATCTTACTTGAGAGGAACAAACACTTCTGTTCTACTTGAGCTTAGGTCTGATAGAAATGTTGCACCATCTTCTGCCTGAAGAAAATAATTATCACTATTAAAACAAAAATATCATAATTCATTCTGAGTGACTATACATTTACAAGACAAGCATTTTATATGGAACATTTTAATACACTTTAGTAAGGCTGATACATTTTACATACACTTTCAAGGATGAATCACTTTACAAAATAGTGATAAGCAGGGATAACTAATCTTATGTGCACAATAGGAGAGATTAACCATTTTACAAAAACTGGAAAAGATTATATATTTTATATACTATAGCAAGCATAAATCATTTTACAGATTTTTTTCTTTGGCAGGTATGATGAACCATTTTACAGATACCACATTTGTCATAATGGCAGCGATTGTCTATTTTACTGACACAATTCTGGTATAAACAATTTTACATAGAATAATGCAGGAATTAACCATTCTGCAGTTACTGCGACAGATATGAACCATTTTACATAACTATGGCAGGGATCAACCATTTTGCGTAACTGTGGCAGGGAACAACCATTTTACATAACTGTGGCAGGGAACAACCATTTTACATAACTGTGGCAGGGAACAACCATTTTACATAACTGGCAGGGAACAACCATTTTACATAACTGTGGCAGGGAACAACCATTTTACATAACTGTGGCAGGGATCAACCATTTTACATAACTGTGGCAGGGATCAACCATTTTACATAACTGTGGCAGGGAACAACCATTTTACATAACTGTGGCAGGGATCAACCATTTTACAAACACTACAGTATGGAGGAGAGCAGATGGCTAAATCAATAACTTGTTGGGCTCCAAACCAGGAGAACACAGAATAAATCCAAGTAGGGTCAAAAGTTTTTCCTATTTTGGGAGGGGGGGGGGGTGTGAAATAAAAGCTCAGATCCAAAAACCCTGCGGCGACTGCACTGAAATTGAGGAGTGGGGGAGAGGGGGGGGTGGTGTGTGTGTGTGTAATAAAAGCTCAGATCCAAAAACCCTGCGGCGACTGCACTGAACAAGCAGCCTTTATTCTCCAGCCCCACAATTCCCTCCGGCGGACCCCAGTAATGAGATAATGCTGTAAAGATAGCTCTTTTAGTTTATTTTAACAGCATGGATGAACCAATGTCCATTAATTTATTTCAAATTTAAAGATATCAAAAAATGTGTGGCTTAAGTTCTTTCATGTGCAACATATGTCATCGTGCATGCAAATTTCACTCCCCACCAATTTATAATTTTCTTATGTCTCAGAGCTCTTAATTTTGTGTTGAATATATTAATATTGTTTTCTTAAATACTGCCTACGACATCTTTTTTAAAAAAAATTATATTTACAATTTGAAATAAAACTAATAGACATAAAGACTGAAAAAAAAAATTAAATAAATTGTTTAATTTTGTGTATTAAGATTAACAATAAGACAAACAATGTACTAAAAATATATCCAGAATAATAGACATCCACATTTATCTGACAATACATATTATTTATATGTCTTACCAGTTAGTCTTATATATGTGAATTTTTTTTTTCCAATACCATCATCAAGTTGTGCATCCTTTGCAGAAGATTCACACATTTGCAGATAACCACAGTCCTCCTGAAGAATATCTGTCTTTATCCAGATCTCCTACTTATTATGTTGTCTAGTTCAACATCTCTTTGATGTCTTGAAACTACCTTCTTCTTGTACTAGTCTCGTCCACTTGGAAACATGCTTTCCATTATTGTTCTTTCTAACCCATGGTGTCTTTTAATGTGACCATAGTATTTTAATTTCCTCTGTAAGATGCTGTTTATAAACCGGTTCTCTTCAATGTTTTGGTCTTTTAATAAGTCTTTATTTCTCTTTTCATTATCCACTGTGTCCTAAGGAGTTTTATGCTGTAGCATTTTGTTTCAAATGAACCAATTTTCTTCATTGTTGTTTGCAAGATTGTCCATTATTTGCAAATATTCTTTATCATGTTTATGGTGATGAATTTATGTATTGTTATTGCTAGACTTCTTTTGATCTTTGGAAAGGCTCCATTGTTAGATAATACAATGGAGACTGTCAGAATGCAATCAAAATCGCTTGTTATTCCAAACGTCAAAAAGAATAAATACCTGTTCGATAAATTCTCTTTGCATTGCATTATTCAATTCTCTCTTTAATATGTCAATGTGAGTGCGATGAGAATTTATCTCTTCTTGCAAAGATCTGACTTTGCTGACTGCATGTTGTTGAACATCTATCAAACTTCCAACAAGATTCTGAAAAAGGGAGATTATCAAGTTTATAATTATTTCTTGCTATAAATTAAATGTTTCATTATTTGTGGTTGATGTGGAAAGAAATGCCTGGGACAAATAACCAATGTACAACACTTAGCAAGGTGCATTAATTTTAAGAAATCATTATTATATTATATGTTATTATTAAATACATCTTTAAAAATGAGAAAAGAATCCAGCATAATCAGATAACAGACAAAAACATCATTGGAGACGATGGTAATATGGTTTTATGCTGAATAGATATGAACAAGTTATCATTATACGCCTAAGAACAGGACACAATCGACTCCATAGTCACATGTATACAAAATTCAAGATCGGCACATCAACTACTTGTACATGTGGACAGGCACCCCAGACTGCTGAACACATACTTCAAGACTGCACTGAATATAGTAGACTGAGGAAAATCCATTGGCCCATAGATACAACACTACAGACAAAACTATATGGGCCACTGCAAGAATTACAAAAGACAGTAAAATTTATACAGGAAACGACATTGCAGATATAGACAATACTTCAGGCGAACGAAAGATAGATAGATGGTTTTATGCAAGAATGTTTAAAAAAAATAACCGTTATTAAAAAGGGGTAAAGAAGATGTTCTGAAAGAGGTCTAAGCAAATAGAAAGCATGTGGGGGACAGAGACACAGAGGAAAGCGTGTGAGGGACATGACAGAGAGGTTGTGGGTTCAAATCCCGGCTGCACCAGTTGGTATTTTTATTTATGATTTCTCTCCCCTGGTCTCAGCAGTGAGGCCCGGTAAATTACTCATCGACGGAAAAAAATATGAGTACTTCCAACTGTGCACACGGCTGCCAGGGAAAAATGGATTAACACACAAAATTCAGTTCCTAGTCTCTAGAGACTTCGTTAGTGGTGAAAGCTGGCGAACGCAAAATAAAAATAAATAAATAAAGCGTGTTACAAACATCAAGGAGAAACAATCATATAAACATATAACAAAAAAGGCAAAGTTGGAATATATTGTAAAAAATTGAGGGAAGAAAGTGTGGTAAAGTTGTGGTGTCATGACACCAGCAGGCTTGATGGTGTTGAAAATATAAGGGTGAGTTAAATGAATACATTAAAACAGATATACACATTTGAAACACTGTGCCATTATCCTGTAAATTGACAGGTTGTTACCAACAACATAAAGAATGTAGAAGCACAATGTAACAAGCAACACATCATCACAGTAGCAGTGTGTCAAGGTGGCTTTCTCACTTAAAAGCATGCACTAAAGAGAGACAGAATTTTGTTGGTTATTTTTCTTTTATAGTAGAGAAAAGTGCAGCAATCTACAGCAATTCACCAATGGTGAATCTCTCTCATGTAAGAACATCTCTCTCATGTAAGAACATCTCTCTCATGTAAGAACATCTCTCGCATGTAAGAACATCTCTCTCATGTTATAACATCTCTCTCCTTTTATAACATCTCTCTCATGTAAGAACATCTCTCTCTCATGTAAGCACATATCTCTCTCATGTAAGAACATCTCTCTCATGTAAGCACATCTCTCTCATGTAAGCACATCTCTCTCATGTAAGCACATCTCTCTCATGTAAGCACATCTCTCTCATGTAAGAACATCTCTCTCATGTAAGCACATCTCTCTCATGTAAGAACATCTCTCTCATGCAAACATGTCTATCTCAAGTAAGCACACACAATCATTTTAGGTGAAAGATGCTAAAATGTTCTGCAAGAAATAGTTGTTATGAATGAATAGTCACAATGTGAGTAATTACTTCACAATGTTAACAAATCATTTACAGGGGTGATATTTAAAGTACCTGCATGGCTATAAGCTCTGGTCCTACATGATCAATATTTTGAGTGATGAGGTCATTATCCAACAATCGAGACAGTGATAGGTCTCCAGGTACTGTCCAAGGCTCACGAAGGATAACAAATTGTTTTTTAGCCTGTTAAGGTAACCAATAAGACAAACAATGCACATACATTCCTTACATTATGGATAGGTATATTGGCTGCGATTACATAGTGTCTTATAAGATTTATACACTTCTCTTACACAATAAAGTTAATTTTTAATATGGCCCACAAATATAACAATAGGTATGGCAATAATCACTTGATAACACAAATGAAAGATAGTGGATGCCTATTCCAACATTGAATTTAAATGTGAAACCAATGTGCAAATTCAAAATGTTGAGGTTCCTTCCTGACAGATTCATTTTCATTCACTAAGATCTACAAATGTATTTTTTGTATAAATGTGGTTGTATATACAGCTCCTACAAAAATCCACACAATTTTAAGTTTATTGTTCTTGCATTGTTGCAACAGCTATCTCTCTCTCAATACATCATACTGGATGGAGTCTTAAAGAATGTGATTGATATCTGTACACATGTACACAGATTTGCAAAGTAATATTGACATTTGTACAAGTGACTTCAAAGTAGATTTTTTTTCTACTCTTAGGCAGAATTTTATAATCTTATCTTTTTTTTTAAGTTGGTGGTAATACTCTTTCTGAAGTCCGGCAGTTCTGTTCATTTTTATCAAGCTGATATTTGATTAGTAAACTTGA
Organism: Megaustenia siamemsis; assembly: GCA_032433765.1. Taxonomy (NCBI): domain Eukaryota; kingdom Metazoa; phylum Mollusca; class Gastropoda; order Stylommatophora; family Ariophantidae; genus Megaustenia; species Megaustenia siamemsis. The sequence goes on from JAVIAB010000051.1 coordinate 113,860,124, forward strand.
TTGTTCCTTTCTGCTATCACCCTTGGCCAGACTGTCAACTTTCACATTTCCTGCTATACCATAGTTCAATAGTATCCTCAGTAATAAATGAGATAAATTCAATTATGAAACTTCATATTTCAAACCTAAACTGCAATGAACCTCAAATATCAAATCTGTGCTAATTGAGATTTTATTTCTTGATTTTTTTTTTTTTTGCAAAACATTACGAGAATAACACTAATAATATTAACACTAGTAAAACAAAAATTTATAAACAGATGTGTACAGATCAAGCAATAAAGCTAATGATGTTCACATGTTCTCCAACGTTGAATAAAAATTATTAATAAAGCATGTCAGGAGGAACTAAATTACTGAAACTATGTTTCAATGAATTTCAAATATGTGGCCATGAAAAGTTTGACACTGTGCAATAGAATATGTAGCTGTACAGTGTGGGAATTTTTAAGGGACAGTTTATGACATGGCCAAGACAATTATAAATGTCACCCTCAAATAAAAGTGAGAAAGAGCTAACCAAGGTTACATAAAAAATGGCATCACCAAATATTCAGGTTGTGATCAAGTCATCAACCTGCACCCAGACACAACAGACATCAATTGTAGCATATAAATAAGATTGTCAAAATAAATTTGTGCACCCATGGTATTGGTCTTATAACAACTTGCTGGAAGAATACTAGATTCTACTCTGCCTCAGAAAAGGACACAATAGAATAAACAACCATTTGCAAGGGCTGAGACTAGTAACATCAGCCATGTGCATTTGTGGATAGGTAACATAGACAGCCAAACACATACTAAAGGACTGCAACATGTTCCGGAGGTGTAGAAGGAACAATGGCCAACAGTAATGCTTGATCATGTGAAGCTGTTTGGAAGTCCTAAGGAACTCTCAAACACAGTAAAACGAATTTAAAAATTGACTCATTTTGTAGACATTATGAAACAGACAGTGATCAAGAAGATGAAGAATATAACAACTTGCAGACCTTCTAAAAGTTATCATCATCATCGAGTGCCGTCTCCGCAATGAAGGTTGGCTACCATAGAACGCCATTCTGCTCTGTCTCTTGCTTTGATGGTGCAGGTTGTCATAGGCTGATTTGTCCATCTTTTGATGTTACTCGTCCATATTAGTCTTGGTCTGCCTCTGCCTCTTTTACCTTGTATTTTCCCCTCTAGGATTACTTTTAGTAGGCTGTTGTGTCTTTTAACATGGCCCAAAAATCGCATGTGTGTTGTTTGAATTGTGCTTAGTAGTTCTCTTTTCATTTTTAGTTGTTTCAAGATTTCATCGTTTGTTTTCTTTTCCTTCCATCCAATTCTACCTTACTTCAAATATGACTGAAAATACATGAATGCCTTTGGTTGCAAGTGTTACATTAGAATACTCAAAACACCATGGATGGAGAAAAGAACAAACTTGTAAATTTAACAAAAACTTTTTAAAAAATGGTTCATAAGGAATATAAAAACAAGGCAAATAAATATTTTACTCAAGAAAAATGACATAATGGTGAAAGGAAGAAAATTATGTAGGGTATAAGTCCATGTAAACAAGGGAGAAGGCCAAGAAGGCTGGTGCAAAATATTGCAAACAAGCTGGGATGGACTGCTGCAGAAGCTGGAGATCTTGTACTGAAAGATAGCAATTTCAAAGTAGCTGTCATAGGAGTCCAGTTTCAACAAGAACAAACTAGATAATGATGGTTGTAAACTGTCCTTTATGTACACTATATTTTATTCCTTCGTAAATTGCTTTTATCAGGTTGATATATTTTATAGGGAATCCATAATGACTCTGAAAATTCCATAGTATTCACCTATTCAAACTTTTTAATGCCTTTTTATAATGCACAAATTCAGTAGAAAGTGGAGACTGTAGGAGCAAGCTTTGCTAACTTTTATACACAACATGGTTATCATTTCAATAATCAAACAGTTTTAATAATTGCAATTAAACAGAACACAAATTTGTAATAACAAGTTTGAATTACCGTTTCAAGTGCTATCACAATATTCTGTATGTAATGAACCAATATGTCTCTGTCCCTAAAAAAAATTAAGCAAAGTAACAAATTGCTTATCAAGTAAAGTCTAAAATGTTAAAGGCAGTTTTAACTGTAATAAATCTATGAATGTGTTATATTTAAAATCATCATCATCAAGTGCCATCGCCGCGATGAAGGTTGGCTACCACAGAGAGCCATTCTGCTCTGTCTATTGCTTTGCTGGTGCAGATTGTCATAGGCTGACTTGTCCATCTTTTGATGTTACTCGTCCATGTTAGTCTTGGTCTGCCTCTTCTACCATGTATTTTCCCCTCCAAAATTACATTTAGTAGGCTGTTGCGTCTTTTAACATGGCCCAAAAATCACATTTGTCTTGTTTAAATTGTATTTAGTAGTTCTCTTTTCATTTTTAGTTGTTTTAAGACTTCATCGTTTGTTTTCTTTTCTTTCCTTCCAATTCTATCTATTCTTCTATATAACAACATTTCAAAGGCTTCAATTTTCTGCTCTGTTTTCTTGTCTAATGTCCATGTTTCTGCACCATACAGGAATATTGAGAAGATATTGCTATTCTTAGTTTTAGCCCTGTTGTTATTTGTTTTGATGTTAGTATATTTTTCATGACATTAAAATTACTTGTTGCAATTCCTATTGTTTTGTTTATTTCGGTTTTACATTTTCCATCACTGTTTATAGTATGGCCAAGGTAGTTGTAGTTCTGAACTGTCTCCAGGTCTATTCCTTCAATTTTGATATCCACTTGTAGGTTTTGAGTATTTTCTTTGTTTATGATCATAGTTTTGGTATTTTTTATATTCATATCTAGTCCATATTTTTTGCTTATCATGTTTATTTCATTAAGTAATTGTTGTAGATCTTTAGGATTTTCAGCTAGTAATACAGTAGAAATACAATCTTCATCCCAGTGTTGTGCTACCAATGCCAGACCTGGACTCTAGATGCAAGAACAATAAGAAAGATAACCTCTACTGAGATGAAATGTGTCAGACGAATAACAGGAAACAGTCTGAGAGATACGATCTGAAATGAAGAACTGAGAAAAAAGCTAGGAATAGTCCCCGCCATAGAATATATAAAGAAACAATAGATAAAATTGTTTGGCCACATGACAAGGCAGAAAGATCAAAACACAACACAACGTGCCTTCAACAAACGTTGTGAGAATACCAGACCCAATGGTCTGGATGAAGAAAGAAAGAAGAAGAAGAATGGTCGACCATGAAAAATATGGATGGATGGAATATTATAAGCACTAGGAAACATAACAGCAGCAGAGGCAAACAGAAGAGCAAAAGACCGCAAATTATAAATGAGGAAGGAAAGAAGAAGAAGAAGAAGACAGTATCATCAGCATATCTTAGGTTATTGATTATATTTCCATTAATGTTTAGGCCTGGCATCTCTGTGATGTTTTTTAAGATTTGCTCAGTGTATAGATTAAACAAGCTTGGTGATAGGATGCATTCCTGTCTTACTCCTCTCTTTATAACAATGGGTGTCGGGTTCTCTTTGTTATATTTTATTATTGCTGTTTTCTCCCAGTATAAATCACATATTAGTTGTATGTCCATGTCATCTAGATGTATCTCTTTTAGGCATTCTATAAGCTTTTGTGGTGTATTCTATCATAAGCTTTGGTGTAGTCTATGAAGAAGACATATACTGACTTGTTTACTTCTGTGTACTTTTCATTTAGTGTACTCATGCAGAAGATGGCTTCTTTTGTCCCAATATTTTTCCTAAATCCAAATTGCTGCTCATCTAATTCAGTATTGATTTTATTCTGAACTCTTCTTGTATAACTTTTAGCAAGATTTTTGTAACATGGCTCATAAGTTTATTGTTCTAAAGTCACTGCATTCAACTGCACCATTCCTTTTAGGCATTGTAATGAAAGTTGATGTTTTTAGTTCATTTGGTATGTATCCTGTATGGTATATGTCATTGCACATGTCTGTAATCACTTCAATGCCAAAATCTTCTAGTGCCTGTATCATCTCTATCTGTATGCTGTCAGGTCCTGCTGCTTTTCCCTTTGTTATATTTAAAAACAAATTATAAATAGTAAAAAAATTGTTCATGATGATTGTCTTGTCTCTATCTATCTATTGACCTTTCGAGCCGTAACCGGCCCATAGGGCGTAGACCAAGATACACCTTCTCCTATATGAATTTTTTCTTTTAAAGATATTTTATCAAATCTCGCCATCTGTCTCTGTTCTGTGCAAGCAGTTCTATCTCATTGAGGGAGCCGATTCCTGCTGCTCTTGCCTCTCTCATCAATGTTCTTCTCAGTGTCTCCCTGGGTCTTCCTCATTTTCTTTTACCTGTTGTTTCCCATATGAGGGCTTGCTTTGCTATTCGGTTATTATCTCTTCTCATCACGATGTCCAACGTATGACCATCATCTTTTCTTTATTACTGAAGATACTAGTGGTTGATTGGCGATTTCTCTAATTTCCTCGTTTGTTTTGAATTCGTTCCATGCTATACCAAGTATTTTCCTTAGACATTTATTTTCGAATGCGTTCAACTTTGTTACTATATCTCTTGTTGTTTTCCAGCTTTCACACGCATAGGTTGATAGTACATTTGATTTGAATAGCCTAAGTTTTGTGTTTGTGCTGATGAGTTTTGATTTCCACAACTTTTCAAGGCTTCTGAAAGACATTGCTGCTTTAGCCATTCTGATTCTAATTTCTTTACTCGTATCCCCTTCTCGTTCAATGTGACTTCCAAGATAGATAAAGTGATCGATCTCTTCAACTGGTTTGTTTTCCATGTATATTTTGTCACCTGTTGGAATTAAACTAGTCATGACTTTAGTCTTTTTATGATTGATCTCAAGCCCAATTTTGCTGGCTATTGATGATAGTTCATTTGTGTTTTCCTGCATCGTTTTTATCTGACTGCTGATGAGAACTATGTCATCAGCAAAGTCGAGGTCCTCCAAATGGTCTCCTGTCTTGTCTCTGCTTAATAAAAACTTAATAAAGAGACACTGGTACTAAAAAATAGGAGCCAGTAGTGGGGTGTGGTATACACTTCAAGGTATGCTAATAGCTTTACAAAAAAGGAACACAACAAAATACTGACATTTCGACCTGCGGCCTTCTACAGAAGACAGGGACAACGATAACAAACAGTGTGGCACAAATATCTATAGCTACATGTTGGATGATAAAGTTAGGGAGAGGTGGACAAAGAGATGAGAGACAGGATGGTAAGATGAGAAAGAGATGTGTCACATGTGGGAGGATAGGTGAAGTGTAGAGATATAAAATCGTAAACACAGAGAGAAATGATGAAGAGTTGAAAACTAAAAAAAAAAAAAACAAGGAATAGAAAGTTAAAAGTATATTATATATGAAAATCTATGAAAATATATTAAAAATGACTTAGCTGGAGTGATTTGGTTGTCCAGGTTGGGCGAATGCATCCAAATGAAAGTTGGGGACAAGCAACATGGAGAAACAGTCATGTGATATGACTAAGGGTAGTCAGGCAAGACACAGACCAGGGGTTGTAAAACTGGCCAGGCAACAGGAACAAAGCCAGGGGGTTGTAGGTGATAAGTGGTAAAAGAAGACCAGGTGGGGAGAGAGATGGGCTGGCTAGACAGGTTCGTAAACAAAAGGCATTGAGGTAGTGGATGAGGCAGTAGTACAATACACTAGCCTGAGGGAGACATGTCAGGGAGCAAACAAATTATCAGGGGAGGGAAGGAGAGAGAGGGGCCAAAGCTAAGTGGCCTAATCAAGGGACTGGAACACTGAGAGAAGATAGCCCAGGTGGAGATAACTAGCGAATTTATGGAGATAAGGTCAAGAGAGCAGCTGTAGACAAGTAGCTACTGAGCACCGGAGAAATGGTGAACTCGAAGGCAATGTGGTGAACTGGGAGCAGATAAAGCAAAGTGGTATACTAAGAATGGAAGTACTAAAGGTGAATGAATAGAGGAGTAGATAAAGCAGATAATTAGTTGCCTGTTCCCTACAAAAAATAGACTGATACAGTTACTGAAATAGATCTTGGAGAAACACATACATGAAACAAGAAAAATGGCAAAATATAAAAATTAGTCTTCATGAGGAATCAGTATGGCAACTAACAGTGTGTTGTTACCAGACCGACATGATGCAACAGACATGTCTGACACCTTTAAAAAAAATACAGCTCTGTCTATTTATTATTTGTATTTTTCTAGCACCATGTCACTGAAAGGTTTATGATCAAGGGAAAATGTCCAGTTAGAAATTTCTGCTTCAGTAATAACATGTCTTCAAGTGTTGATCTTGCTGTATCTGCTGGTCTATCACTAGGACAAAGCTCATGGTCTTCCATGATCAATAGTTATAGTTCCATAGCTTGTGCCTTATTGTTACAACCCTTGGCCATGTTTAATAGTCATTGTATTATTATTAATTTTTTGAAATATGTCTTCTGAGATGTGAGTGCCAGCTATACAAGGCCAATGTCTATTCTAAGATATTTTGAGGCAACTGATGTAAATCTGGCAGCACTTTTCCAAAAACTAATAGCTGCATAATGTAAAAATAAAAGTAGAGTCCCATCCCGCGAAGTGGTGTATAGGGAATATGGTGTTAGTGACCATAATTTTTACAGTCCTTCAGCACATCATTTTTGGGGTGGTGTGGTCGTAGTTCCATACACTATTGCACAATACTTGTACAAATTCTCAGTTCAAAATAGAGAGTGATCTGTGATTCACATGTGGAAAACCACTGACTTCGTTACCAAGGCGAACATTGTACGCTAACAAGGCGAAACATTGGTTGCTTGGGGTGAAGACTTAATATAGGCCAATGTTAGAGATACAAACTTAATTACTACAACATTGATCATCTTTATTCTCTCATCATCTAATAAAATTACCAGTAGTGCTGTCCTCCTTTAGGAAAATACAGCTATGAGCTACTGCAGTGATGTTTTAGTACCAGTTTTTTTGTTTACATAGGTAATTATTAGCCATAAATAGAATCCTTTTAATTGTTAATATTCTTGGCAAGAAGCTGTGGTACTTCTATCTTCAGATTATGCATGATGAAGTTCTTTAATGAGATCAACAAAATGTGAGAATAATGTTTCAACCTAGGTAAAGTTAGAAAATTTATGGCTAAAATATGGTAGGCACCAGGAAGACAAAAACACACTGCTAGAGTAAACAAGGGGCTAAATGCATTAATGTAGCAGACCCTTACTGTAGGAGTAATTCTCTCAGTATCCGGTACCCATAGCTAGCAACCTTTTTGATAGAAAACATTAATGACAACAAACATCATGTGACAAAAGATATTGTACAAAAACAAATACCTTGTAGAAGTTCTTATGGCATTTTCAGCATCCTTTAAGTTACTTTGAAGAGAATCCCTCTCAAACCGGACTTGTTCAAGTTGCTTGCTGACCTGCATTAAAGTCTGCTCTTTGTGTCGCAATTCATTCTGAGCCTCACTTATACACTATGAAATAGATACCAAAAAATGTAATAATGAATTACTGTATTCGATTATTAAATTGTAGACACTGATACTCATACAATTTCAAAAGTATCCTATTTTGTCTCATTCATCTGTGTTCATACTGCTATTGGAACTCATACAATTTACATCAACAATCAAAGGCTTATAATTGCATTATAAAAATGTATTCAACATACTCTCAAAATGTAAACAGAAGTAAAATACAACTTTATGTACAGTATCACCATAGTTTCAGTCTATGATAACCTTAGCTTTTAAGCTCTATACCTATTTTTAGGTCATTTTATAGCATATCTAAATTTATACTGTTAGCAGTCTTTTTAGCTCCTTTAGTTTTATTTGTTTTTTGGTCATGACAAGCACTTTCTAAAATGTTACTTTCCTATTATCTTATATTAACAAGTGCAATGCGTCAAATACTTGGGTACAATAATAACATCAGATGAAAGATACACCACAGAAATAAAAAGCAGAATAGCTCAGGCAAAAACATCATTTAAGAAAATGAAAAACGTTTTATGCAACAAATCTATGTCAATTAAAGTGAGAAAGAGAGTTCATCTGTGCTTTATAGAACTAATTTTGACCAATGGAAGCGAATCATGGACAGTTGACAAACAAATGAAAAGACGATTGGAGGCCACAGAGATGGCCTCATTTCTCACAAGAATGTTGACAATTCCCTGGACAGCTAAAAAGAACAACGAGGAAATTTTCAAAGAGGCCAACACAAAAAGGGAGCTCCTAAAAAACATCAAAAAGAAACAATCAACATTTTTCAGTCACATCACGAGAAGAGGAAAGTTGAAATACTTGGTTACAGCTGGCAAATTACAGGGTAGGAGAGATTGCGGATGACAAAAAGAGAAAATACTAGACAGCTGTGTCATGAGATGGAAAACAATCAACAAAAGAATTTATACGTTGCACGGTGGTTAGAAGATTGTGGAAGGACATGATCGCCCAAGTCAACTGGTATGGCATATGATGATGATCATGACTTTCTTATTAATTTGTAGCAAAGTTTTAAGTTCCCTTTTGTATTTCTTTTTCTTTTTGTTTTATTTTTCCATTAGACTCCATACATTTATTGTAGGTTATATGCTATGGAGATTATGCATCTGAGCTGAAACCATCTTCAGTGCTTTCGATAATATATAGAGGCAGCACTGCATGCTTGGAGAGGGGATCTCAGAGCTAAGGAGTTATTTGATGTGCAATGAAGAAAAGCTGTTGACTAAACCAAAACTAAACTGAAAGTTATAAAAAAAATATTGTATCTTGTGAAGATTGTCTTACCACAACTTACCAAAGCAAGTACAACATAACAGTTTGAGAGGAAGGAAGTATTAAAATCAACTATTGTTTCATTTCATATAGAGGACGCGTAAAAATATATAGCAATTAAACTTATAAAACCAGGAAAGACAGAGCAAAGACAGTCAAATAAGGCAAGGAGGAAAAATGTAAGCTTTTATAAGAAAGAAAGAAAGAAAGACATAAAGAAAGAAATAATCCTGCCACACCCCATCATGTAAAAGGAATAATAACTTCAAAATTGAGCTTGATCTCTTGTTCTCAGTAGACCAGTTCACTAGACACTGTTCTCCCATGAATTCACAACTCTGTAGGTTAGCTAGTTAACAATTGTAAAAAAAAACATTTGATTAACCCTAGAGTACAATCTATTTATCTATCTATTGTCCTTTTGAGCCAAAGACGGCACATAGGGCAGAGCCACAATCTCAAAAACAGAAACCTTGCGTGCCAAAGTGGCACATATTGCAGAAATCACTGCTTCTAAAATCTATGGCTCTGTTTCTATAACAATACTTTTTACAATGACAGCTTGTCAAGCCATCAATCAACCGCCTTAGTCGCCTCATACGACATGCCTGGAAGGTCACAGTGTCACTATTCTTTACTTCCCTCATAATGAGACCCCCGGTAACACACAGGATAGATTACAATACTGTAGTAAAATTTAACGCATCAAAACACAAATTCCCCAAAATTTGACATTTTTCCTATTCAAACATTACTCCCCTCCGTTTACCTTCCTAATTACCACTTTTGGTGACCTTTTGGTGAGTGTTTAATTTGTTTCCATTGCTGTCAGAAATTTTTTTTTTTTTTTTTTTTTTTTTTTGAGATCGTGAGATACATCATTTAATGCTAAAGAAAATCGCCAATTTTCAAGAAATTGGCAGTTTTTCCTTTTTCAGCTGTGACCAGGGAAATTTCCTGGTCATCTGCAGACATCAAACAACCCTTTGTTACTCAGGAAACAGCAAATAATGCTATGCTGTCACAGAACATACTGATGGACTTACAGTGACTCTACCAATAGACATTGTAACACATCTGGTCCATGAGACAGAACTCAGGTCATAAATCAACCTAAGCCAGGAATTTTGAGTCCCCATGTTTTGCCTAGTGTGAACAAACAGGACTGTGTCAAGAGTTCAGAGAAATTACAATTTTTAGAACATCTAATGTTACATTCATGTGGTAGTAATTTTTACTATAATATTGTAATTGGGAGAGTTACAGATGGGTATTATTGTAATCTAAGGTTAATGAAATACTCAATGCAGAAAAGGTGGCTTGGCCACATGATTGCCTAAAGATTACTCCTATTTATCATCTGCCATTAGAAAGACCTTCAGTGAGAATAATTTTCTTTATGTCATGTATTACAGCAATTGGTGATATCTGCATAATACAGTCAAATATGGTGTTTTTTACTGGGTTTCCATCCCTTTAAAATCCCTGCTTGCTTGGCTAGACTGATAAGTCTCTTTCCAGGGTCATTGTAGAAAGATAATGTAGGATCATAATTATTTCTTATGCACTGATCCTTTATGAGTCATAAATCACATTCATCTGTAATTATTCTGCAGTAATCTATTTATAGATGTGAAAAACTAAGTTTAAAAAAACTTTCTTTACAGCATTATCTCATAACTGGGGTCTACTGGGTTCATTTTGATGTAAAACTGACAGCAAACTATAATCTTTACATTAAATACCATTTATCTACATGAACACATATTTATTACTAAACCTATAACTTTTTGGTTGTAAAATTATTTTAAAAATAAATTTGTCTAATTTTTTAACAACTTTTCTGAATTTGATTTTAGCTCTGTCATTTACTTCAGGCAACCACTCTTTAATTTAGAAAACTAACTCTTTTCTTTTTAAATATACGTTCAGCTTTCAATATGTTCTGAAAAAGCAAATATAAAGGAAAAAAGTCTCATAGCAACTGCCATTGGGTAACGAATTGTTAGCAACTTATTTTACTAAGGCTAGGATTCATGAAGTTTGGTGGCCAGTTTCCTTCCCTGCTGCCTTTCCTTCTAAAACTGTATCTCTGGTACTCGTCTGGCTTGGTCTGAGTGGCATTTAGGTCTGAAAAAATGTTGTCCTGACTGGAATTTGAACCCTGAACCTTGGCAGGTAAATGCACTAACTACAGTGCACTGGGCAAAAGTGGTGAGGAGGTATATTTGCATAGTTTATTCTGAAATTATCAGATAAATTAATTATGTTTCATTATATGACAGGTAATTATGTGGTAGATGTATAGTATATATTTTTATTAGTGACACATGCTCAGAGATTAGAAGATATTTTCATTAGTTCATTCATAATTTATTCAGATTTTTAGAAAACATTGCATGAAACATGCAATGATAAAAAAAACTTAGTATAAGAGTCCACTGAACTGCAATTACCTCTTGTAACTGGATCATGTCCTTTTGGTTGTGTATACCATCAGAAGCACAGTGGTCAAGTCTTGCAGTTAATTCAATTAACTGGCTATTCTGTTCTTGCAATAATTCCTGAGCTGTTTGTTCTCGACGGAGGGCATTGCTCAACTCAAGACACACTTGCTCAAACTTGGACATTGGAACATATTTTGATTTTGTACCCTAGGGTTATATATAAGCAATTCAGATCAGGTGAAAGTAATCACATTTTTTATCTTCAGCAAACTTCTTCCATTAAATTGACTACTGAACAGCTAAGCTATTAAGTCACGAACAATGGATTAACATGGCAGGATCATCAATTATATTAAAGCAGGAGAGAAAAAACTTTATAGTTAGAAAGGGTTAAAGCTTTGAGTAAACATTCAAATGATATTTGATTTACTATATAGCTAACCGGTCGGTTTCCGGTTGTTTCCAAAATGGAGGAATTATTTTTCTCCGGCTTGGTATTGAACCGTTGATCAGAGGTTTAACAAGCCGCTATCGTAAAAACGATGTTGTTAATGAAACGTAGACCTGATACAGAATGTGTAAATTAGCAGTAGATAGTTGTGATAGTTTTTTCGGCCCTAAAACAACAACAAAAATAGGATTCTGGAATGTGCGAACAATGGCCGCTCCGACGAAACATGCACAGGTCGCGAGCGAGATGGACAGATACGATCTAGATATTTTAGGATTAAGCGAAATGCGCTGGCTTGGAACAGGTAGGAGATCTATTGATAATAAAATAGTAGTTTTTTCTGGAAGGGAAGATGGAAAACACCGTGAAGGAGTAGGCATAATGATGACAGACAAAGCTGCAAGAAGTTTATTAGAATGGGAACCAGTAAATAGCCGTCTGATACGAACACGATACAAAACAAAACATGGAAGACTTTCAATTATTCAATGTTATGCGCCTACTAACGAAGCTGATGATGAAGTTAAGGATGATTTTTATAACCAACTGCAACAACTTATAAACAAAATACCAAAACACGATCTTTTAATTGTAATGGGAGACTTCAACGCCAAAGTAGGACAAGATAACGCAGGAGTGGAACATGTGATGGGGAGAGAAGGCTGTAATACAACAAGTCAGAATGGAGAAAGATTAATAGAATTATGTTTAATAGAAAATTTAGTTATAGGTGGGACATTATTTCCACACAAAAATATTCACAAAACAACATGGATATCTCCTGACGATAGAACATCAAATCAAATTGACCACCTATGTATTAAACAACAATTCAGATCATCATTAATAGATGTAAGAGCTTACAGAGGTGCTGATGTTAATAGTGACCACAACCTGTGCATTGGGAAAATAAGATTAAAATTTAGAAACCAACAGAAGAGGTCAATTACACATAAAATTGATAGTCATAAACTGAAAGATGAAGCCATAAAGGAAAAGTTTAACATAGAGCTAAGTAATTGTTATTCAGCACTCGGTGAAATAGACTTAGATATCAATGAAATGTGGGACTCACAGAGCAAAATACTAATGACAGCAGCAGAAGCAAGTGCCGGACTGAAGAAAATGGAAAAACGAGCTTGGATCTCAGACACCACATGGAAATACATCAAAGAAAGAAGAGAAGCAAAGAGAGCCGTGACTAATGTAAAGACAGATCTTGGAAAGGTTCTGGCAAAAGCAACATACAAAGAATTAGACAACAAAGTGAAAAGTTCGGCAAGAAGAGATACAAGAGCTTATATAGACAACTTGGCAGAGAAAGCAGAGACAGCTGCAATTACAGGAGACAGCAGAACTCTCTATACAGTACAAAAGATGCTGACAAACACCTATACATCCAGTGGAACACCAATTCTAGACAAATCTGGATTAATGCTAACAACAAGCGCAGACATAAAAGCCCGTTGGGCAGAACACTTCAAAGAAATTCTTAACCGTCCACTACCTCACAGTTTAATAGATTTTGAAGCTGAAACACCAGCAGCAGAATTAGATGTAAATTTAGATGACTTCACCTTGAGTGAAATAGAAACCACCTTAAAGCTAATGACCAATAACAAGGCTGCTGGAGAGGATAAGTTAACAGCTGAGATCCTCAAGGCAATTGATAGCCATAATTTAATACATCTCCAAAAAATGTTCAACATCATTTGGAAAACAGAGAAGACGCCTCATAAATGGAAAAAAGGAATCATTGTTAAGATCCCAAAAAAGGGCAATCTTAGAGATTGTAACAACTGGAGAGGCGTGACACTTTTGTCAGTTGCCTCAAAGTTATTCTGTAAAATCATCCTAAATAGAATAAAGGATTCAATAGATACAGTAATGCGTGAAGAACAGGCTGGGTTTAGAAAAGGGAGAAGCTGTCTTGACCACATTTTCACTCTACGACTTATATTGGAGGAACATATTGAAAAGCAAAAACCTTTTGTACTTAACTTCATCGACTTCAAAAAAGCATTTGATAGTATTCATAGAGATTCTTTGTGGAAAATTCTGAAGCAATATGGTTTACCATCAAAAATCATAAATATTATCAAAGACATGTATGATGGTTACACATGTGCAGTTCGAACAGAGGAAGGACTGAGCGAATGTTTCCCAATAGAAACTGGGGTTAAACAAGGATGTATTTTATCGCCCTTGTTATTTGGAATTGTTATGGACTTCATAATGAAGAAATGCTGCACTGGTAATAAAGGCATCGAATGGATACAAGGAGACCATTTGGAGGACCTCGACTTTGCTGATGACATAGTTCTCATCAGCAGTCAGATAAAAACGATGCAGGAAAACACAAATGAACTATCATCAATAGCCAGCAAAATTGGGCTTGAGGTCAATCATGAAAAGACTAAAGTCATGAAAAGTTTAATTCCAACAAGTGACAAAATATACATGGAAAACAAACCAGTAGAAGAGATCGATCACTTTATCTATCTTGGAAGTCACATTGATCGAGAAGGGGATACGAGCAAAGAAATTAGAATCAGACTGGCTAAAGCAGCAATGTCTTTCAGAAGCCTTGAAAAGTTGTGGAAATCAAAACTCATTAGCACAAACACAAAACTTAGGCTATTCAAATCAAATGTACTATCAACCCTTACGTATGCGTGTGAAAGCTGGAAAACAACAAGAGATATAGAAACAAAGTTGAACGCATTCGAAAATAAATGTCTAAGGAAAATACTTGGTATAGAATGGAACGAATTCAAAACAAACGAGGAAATTAGAGAAATCGCCAATCAACCACTAATATCTTCAGTAATAAAGAAAAGACGATGGTCATACGTTGGACATGTGATGAGAAGAGATAATAATCGAATAGCAAAGCAAGCCCTCATATGGGAAACAACAGGTAAAAGAAAAAGAGGAAGACCCAGGGAGACACTGAGAAGAACATTGATGAGAGAGGCAAGAGCAGCAGGAATCGGCTCCCTCAATGAGATAGAACTGCTTGCACAGAACAGAGACAGATGGCGAGATTTAATAAAATATCTTTAAAAGAAAACTGCTAGAACAAAAATTCATATAGGAGAAGGTGTATCTTGGTCTACGCCCTATGGGCCGGTTACGGCTCGAAAGGTCAATAGATAGATAGATAGATATAGCTACACTAATCTTACTAAGTAATCCTTTAACATGTTGCAATTAAATTTACAAAGTAGAAACCATAAAGATTACAGAATACTAAATAATTTCAATTAAACAACATTATACAATCACAAAAAATATATAATTTTTTTCCATACCTTTCCAGTGCTGTTCTTAATGTTTCCTTGTGCTGAATTGCTTTCATCACCAATTTGCATTTTTAATTCATTGAGTTCTGTCAAAAAAAGCCTCCGTTCCTTCTCTGCTGTGTGAAGTCGCTGGGTTAGATTCAGAATATGATTTTGCAAGCCACACATAAGATCCTGCATTTGAAAGATTTACACACATAATGATATATAACATATTCAAAAGTTTTCATTTTTACACTGACTGTTCAAGATATGTACTCATGTATCATCTAACTTGTGCAACATAAAAAATATTAATGCATTATATATATAAAAAGTAAAAAGTAAAGTACCCCCGTCACGCCAAGTGGCATATAGGGAATATGGTGTTAGTGACTATAAATTTTTACAGACCTTCTGCACATGATTTTTTGGGTAATGTGGTCGGTATAACGCCCATGCCCGCTTTACTTTCCCAGAAAAAAAATCAGGTACGCATTAAAGGCTGAGTGAACTGGAATGCTGCCATGACGGACATAGATATTGTTAGAATCTTCTCTAGGAATGCTGAAGAAATATTTAACCTGAGCTAGACTTAGTAACTCCTGTGTGTTACCGGGGCCTCATTATGAGGAAAGTAAAGAATAGCGACACTGTGACCTTCCAGGCATGTCGTAAGAGGCGATTAAGGAGGTTGATCGATGGCTTGACAAGCTGTCATTGTAAAAAGTATTGTTATGGAAACAGCCATAGATTTTAGAAGCAGTGATCTCAGCAATATGTGCCATTTTGGCTCGCAAGGTTTCTGTTTTTGAGATTGTGGTTCTGCCCTATGTGCCGTCTTCGGCTCGAAAGGACAATAGATAGATAGATAGATAGAACTGGAAGCCGTCGGTTGGGATCGAACCCTACCTCTTGTCCTTTGTAGTCCAGTTCACTAACCCCTGAGCTATTGTGGCTCCCATATTATATATATGGAAGCAAAATACTCTGAGACCAAAGACATTGTCAATAAGTTGAATACTTAAATACACTAGCAGAATCATTCTAGAGACAGTAAAAGAGGCCATAGAGAAATATTTGAGAGATGAACCAGCAGGTTTTAGGAAAAACAGATCATGCACTAATCAAATAACCACCTTACATATAATAATTGAAACAAAGCTTAGAACTACATTCCCAACTTTATATCTGATTCATAGATTACAAAAAGGCATTTGACAGTTTAGACAGAGGAATGCTTTGAAAGTTGCTGAGTCATTACAGAATCCCCATAAAGTTTATTAACCTGATAAAAACTATGTATGAAGGAATAAAATGCAGTGTTATGCACAAAGGGAAACTTACAGAAATAAGAACAGGTGTAAGACAGGGATGCCTTCTATCTCCATTCCTCTTCTGCTGGCCATAGTTTGGATTATGACAATAATGCAGAAAAACAAAAATGAAATCAAGATATCACTGACCAAGCAACTTAATGATTTAGACTTTGCTGATGACATAACTCTCCTATCACATAATCATCAACACATAAAATGAGCATACTTGATGAGAGATCATAATAGTTGGGACTGAAAAAAATAAACAGAGATAAGACCAAAACTAAGAGAATTAATGCAGTAGGCAATAACCAAAGAAAGTATTAGAGATACCTCTACAAGATGTATGATCTTATATATATATATCTGGGCAGTAATATAAACAAAAAAAGAGGAGCAGAGAATGATACCCAAAAAATGATACAACAAGCAAGAGGAGGATTCATTGCACTAGTAAACTTGTGGAAATCCAAAGAAATTAGGTTAAATACAAAAATAAAAATTTTGAAACATGGAGAACAACAAAAATGATAATCATGAAGATACAGACCTTCTTTAATTAATGCTTGTGCAGAATAAAAGGATGGAAATGGCAGAACAAAATCACAAACATAAAATTCCAAAAAAGTAGCAGTAAAATACCAGTGGACAAAGAGATACAATGAAGATGATGGCACTGGATAGGGCACACACTGCAGAAGACAATTGAGAGTATTACAAAACAGGCCCTTTTTTGCAATCCCAAAGAGAGGAGACAAAGGGGAAGACCAAAATATTCTTGGGGAAGACAGGTGGAAGCAGAGATAAAAATGATGGGGAAAAGACATGGAGTGATCTTCAAAGAATGGAAAGAAACAAAATGGCTGGAAAGTGTTTGTTGAAGACCAATGCTCCACAGGGAGTTGAAAGGTAGAAGAAGAAATAAAAACACTGATAATGGATAGTAGGATTCTTATTTTATATTTTTTTTAAATTGTATTAACGAACATCAACATTGCACTTATATAAATACATCATTCCATCTTTTTTAAAGGCTATCCTGTACATATTAAATATCACAGTTGAGGGAATATATCTGGAGACAGTCCAGAGCTACAACTACCTAGGACATACTATAACCAAAGATGGAAAATGTAAAATTGAAATAAACAAGAGAATAGGTATGGCAAAAAGTCATTTTAATGCCATGAAAAATATACTAACAACAAAACAAATATCAGCAGGGCTGAAATTAAGACTGGCAAAATGTTACATATTCTCAATAATCCTGTATGGTGCAGAAACATGGACATTAGACAAGAAAACAGAACAGAAAATTGAAGCCTTTGAAATGTGGATTTTTAAAAGAATAGGTAGAATTGGATGGAAGAAAAGAAAACAAACGATGAAGTTTTAAAACAACTGAAAATAAAATAGAACTACTAAATACAATTAAGACAAGACAAATAAAATTTTTGGGGCTTGTTAAAAGACACAACAGCCTACTAAAAGTAATATTGGAAGGGAAAACACAAGGTAAAAGAGGCAGAGGCAAACCAAGACTAACATGGATGAGTAACATCAAAAGATGGACAAGTCAATCTATGACAGCCTGCACCATCAAAGTAAGAAACAGAGTAGAATGGCGATCCATGGTAGCCAACCTTCGTTGCGAAGAAGGCACTCGATGATGATAATCCTGTATGTCAGACCCCCAAAAAAAGTTAAAAGTGGGAAAAATCATGACATGTGTTAGGTTTCTTCTTGGCAAGACACAATCCATTCAATCTGTGACTATGTCTTCTGGGTTATACTAACCACAAATGCACAACAAATTGTAGTCAAAACTACATTTTTACCAGTTATGTCTATTTTTGTAGTGCAGATGGCTGATCTCTTATCTTCTGTCAATTTAAAATGCATGCACACACACATGCACACATGACATTGTCTATATAGTGAAATCTTCTGTCAATCCAAGTCTGAAACCAGAAAAAGAACTGCCACATCAATGTCAACATAAGCTAGGAAATATCCTCTACTTCTTGATACTGTAGCCAAGGCATGGTTCACAACATGAATTCCCAGCCACCAAGTGCCTGCTCGTTAAGATAAACATCTCTATCATTCTTTGCAAATAGCCATAAAGCAATATGATCAACATGCCCTGAGAAATTGTTATTGCAAGAATATTGATTTAACAGGACACAAATTTGTACAGATGCTTTACTGGTAATATTTTAATAAGCAATCAAATCTCTTTCTTTACAGTAAAATATTGACTGAGTAACATTATAGTATGGAGTCAGATATAATAGGTCATAAGAGAGGTTATCTGATCAGCTGATATTAGTCTTGTAGGATAACAACAAAGATCTTCTATTTGACATGATAATGGTCATTCTTTACCAAAACACAGCAAAAAGCCTTCAACCCTAGTTTACAATACCGTTGTAAAAATTACAGCATCAAAACATAAATTTGTCAAAATTTGACAGTTTGCCATGGTCAATATCATCCCCCCCCCCCTCAACTCCCTTCCTAATTACTACTTCCGGTGACCTCTGAATGTTGGATTTGTTTCTACTCATGTAAGAATTTTTTCATGAGATACGATCATGTATAATGTGGAAAAAAAAAAAGCCAATTTTCAGAACATTAGTCGTTTTTCCCATTTTTTTTTTTTTATTGGCTGTGACCAGGGAATTTTCCTCGGCCATCATGATGACATCAAATAACCCTTTATAACTCGGGAAATGCAGCGGATAACGTTATGAGGTAGCTGATCATATTAACAGACTTACGGCAACCATACCAATAGGCATTGTAACAAGGCTGGTCCATTTGGTCAAACTCAGGTCATAAATCAACCTGAGCCAGGAAATCTGTGTCTGAGTGTCTCTCCTAGTGTGAACACACAGCTGTGTGTCAAAAGTTCAGAGAAAATACTATTTTTAGAGCACCTAATGTTACATTTAAGTGATAGTAATTTTTACTATGGTATCATAAACATGTCAGTCACAGATAGGTATCATAAAAAAAAGTAAAGAGCGCTGTCATGACAAATGGCGTATAGGGAATATGGTGTTAGTGACCATAAATTTTACAGACCTTCAGCACATGATTTTTGGGGTAATGTGGTCGGTATTACGCCCGTGCTGCTTTACTTTCCCAGAAAAAATCCGGTACCCATTTAAGGCTGGTGAACCCGGAAGCCGTTGGTTGGGATCGAACCCTACCTCTTGGCTTTGTAGTCGAGTTCACTAACCACTGAGCTATCACGGCTCCCTAGATAGGTATCATAATTAAGGGTTAATAAACATTTCCAGAACATAAGACTAAAAAGCTGAACATGAGAAAGATGGAATGATGGATTAGAAACACTTGGGAACATACCAGTAGCAGAGGCTAACAGATGAGCAAAGAACTGCAAATTATATCTTCTCTTGACACTGAAAGGCAAATGAGGAAGGAAAGATGATGGTAATTCTTTGACGAGGCCCAAGTTGTGGCGCACACTCTTTATCTGTTTCCACTATTTTGCAGCTAGGACATCCATACATAAGCCAATGTGGCTTTCATCACTGTCAGTAATACATCCATACATATGCCAATGTGCCTTTCATCACTGTCAGTAATACATCCATACATATGCCAATGTGGCTTTCATCATTGTCAGTAATACATGTCCAACATGCTGCAAATTCTTTCACATGTTTCTTCTTATTCTTGCAAAACTTGATTCAACATTACACTATCATTTTAGAATTGCCACCATGCGCATTTTCAAACATAAATAAAGGGCTCAAATAAAGGGCAGCTTTATGTCTATATTTGGTTGATGCTTATGTGTTTAATCAAACAAAAGAGGCCAACTTAGAAAAACACTAAAAAGAGCACTGAGGCGAAAGGCAACAAGAGTAGGCATCAGCTCCCTCGTTGAGATTGAAAAGAGTGCCCAGGATTGAGATATGTGGTGAGATGCAAATGCAGGTCCAATGCATAATCTCATGTTTGATAACAAAGAGCGTTGGACACTGAGAGCCATGAATTTCTGCCTATGTGACATCTTCAGCTCAAAAGGACAATAGAGAGATAGTTAGAAAGGATTGATGGATGGATGAATGTTTAGTCAAAGTTAAACTTTTCTTTAAATTTATGTTAAGATCAAGTTTCTCTTATGCACACAATAAAAATTGGTGTTTAAAAAAAAAAACTAACATTACCTGGGATGACACAAGGTTCCCTTGAGATGAACAGGTATTTCACTAAGAGCCTGGGACAATCGCTTCTCTAGTCTGCATTGGAGTGGTGAGCGATCCCTTAATGAGATGTGTGTAGATGGGAAGAACTGAGACAGTTGATCTAAGAATTTACTGAAGGATGATCTAGCAGCAGATACAGCTGCCCGTGCTTCTCCTGGACTGACTATACAAATATTACAAAAAATAAAAGTACCAACTACTGACATTTTTTATAGTTCTTACATCTATTACAGTTTATGCATTATTAATCATCTTTTGGTGTGTGTAATAAAAATTAACTATAAGATATACAAGTTTATGTGATGGGAAAAAATATATAATCTTTATTATCAGGAAGCCAGTAGTGGGGTGTGGTAAACACTCCAAGGTATGGCGACAGCTTTACAAAGAAGGAACACAACACAATACTGACGTTTCGGCATGCGGCCTTCTTCAGAACACGGGGACAACGACAACAAATGGTGAGGCACAAATATCTAAGCTACATGTCGGATTATAAAGTTAGGGGGATGTGGATGGAAAGATGAGGGATAAGGAGGTGAGATGAAGAAGAGATGTGCTACATATGAGAAGATTGGTGAAGTATAGAGATATATAAAATCATAAGTATAGAGAAATGATGAGGAGTAGAAAACTAATGAGTGAAAAGTAAATAATGAATTTATAAAAGTATATTAAAAATGACTTAGCTGGAAAGACTGTGCTGTCCTGTGTGGTGGAATTCATCCAAAAGGCCAGCTCAGGTAGAATGCCGACACGTGATGAGACCACGCATGGTCAAGTGAGACAGCCCAGGGATCACGAGATTACAATTGTAGGTGGAAAGTGCATAAGGGCGGGAAACAGAGGGGAGGGGGTGAGGGAGAGGAGACGAGCCAGCCAGACAACTACGTAAACAATAGGTGCAGGACAGGGGATGAGGCAATGAATTAATACACTAGCCCGAGGGAGCAAGTTTGGGTGAAAACAAAGAACTGAGGAGGAAAGAATGTCTGAGTTAAGTGGCCTATATAGGAACTGGAACAACAAGGGAAGATAACCATAGGAGATAACTAAAAGTAGATCCATAGAGGAGGGGTGGGGGGTTTCGTATAGTGAAGGAGAAGTAGTGTCCAAGAAGTTGGGAGAGTAAAGAAATTGTGTACCGGAAGAGGACATATAGAGGAAAAATAAGAAACAGATATATAGGAATATAGGAAGTGGATAAGTGGAGAGGTGGTAGACCAGAAGTAGATAGATAGAGAAGGAGTCTGTAGGGAGTAGAGTAATAGAGAAGTTGTGCGCTGGAAGTTAGTACATAGAGAGGTAGAGAAGTTGGGAAATGGTAAAACTAAAGTGGACATAAAGAGAGGAGGCAGATATGTAGGCAGGTGGAGTCCTAGAAGAAGACCCAAGGTGGATAATAGGATAAGGGGAATACTGGATGGGTAGACCTTATTTAGACCAATTATTTGCCTGTTCCCCAGTATATTATCAGCTTATTTTTCCCATAACCAATGTTTGAACTAAAGTAAAGGTTCCCTTCACGCCTTGCTAGGCATATGGGGAATACGGTGTTAGTGATCATATTTTTCTATAACCATGGCACCTTTTTGGGTGATGTGGTCGGTATCACGTCAGGACATCTTTACTTCCCAGAAAAAATCTCTGGTACCCATTTTTAGAGGCTGGGTGAACCCCGGAGCCTTGTCAGTCTGAAAAAAAATCCGCCACTGCTGGGGATTGAACCCGGACCCTTCTGGTTAGGAAGCGAGCATACTGACCACTCAGCCACTGAGGCTCCGTTCAATGTTTGAACCATTCATTAATGCAATTCAACAATATGAGCAAAAGAACACACACAAAAAAAGTAAAATGAAGTTATGAAGACTAAACGCAACAAACTTTGAGGCCGATATATATATATATATATATATATATATATATATATATATATATATATATATATATATATATATATATATATATATATATATAAAAAGACAGATGAAAACAAAATTAATATTAATAGCTCTTTACATAAATTGAATAGAAACAGCAAAAGGTAAGTAAATTCTGAAGATGCTTATGAAGGAATATGATGGTAAATAATATATAATAGCAGTTGGTTAATAGTAGAAACTTTTGGTCAATATGGCAGATATGCGGCAGGAACCATTGAGGCTTAGTCTGAAAAGTGTCCCTTGTTCAGTTTCCTCATGTTCCAAGTCCAGCTTGTTGTCAGAGCTACTGAGTTTAGTGCTCTGTGCACACTGTGAGCTGTGGTTTTTCTTCCAGATCGTGTTTTGATATTCTGATTGTTTACGATGAATGATGATATCATATGATGGACAGTTCAGCTGCATATACTTTTTGTGCCACTTGGCATTATGTTTTTTGGCGTGTGCTGTAGCTGCTATGATGGGGACTGCATCTGCCATTCTTTGTCTGGATCCTTCAATGAGATGAGTTTTAATTTGGATGACTCCAGTGGCAAGAGTGGCTGAGCAATTATAGATTTTAATTTGTTTGCAATGATACTGGGGCCTTCGACTAACCATAACCATATTTAGTTTCTACTGGTCAACACTATATGTGAAATTTAAAAGAAAATTCTGCAGGCAGTTTTTCAATATAAGTGTGCCGGGTTAGATAGCCCAAACACCCGGTACAAAAAAATCCATGCAAATTAAGTTCTTTCTTTTTTTAAACATTCATATGTAATATTGACCAGTAGAAACTGTAAAACATTCTAATTGTCAAGTATAATTGTTTGTATTTGTTTTTATATACCGCAAATAAGACAAAATTAAAAACATCTATTTGTTTCCATTGAATTTTGTTTTATATAATGTCATGACAATAATGTTAGTACATACAAAATTTCAACAATTAGAACCAAAAGATTATTAAGTTATAGTATTTTGAAGTGGAGGGGCATGAGTTTTGGAATGGACTATAGTAATAGGAAGTGTTTTATACAGAGCTTTGCAACAGGACGATGTAAACTAAACAGTATTCTTACATGGTTCTTTTTTGTTTTGTAGGGCTTCTTGAAGTTCTGCCATGCTAGATACTGTAGCCTCCAAGAGTGCAGGACTGGTCAACCATAATTTCAGGTTGACTTGTGACTCTGATGAGGTATTTGATTTTAAAATGACATCTTCACCTTTCTTCACACTGCCACTACCTAACAATGACAAACGTTTATTAGTGTTAATTACAAAATATAGCCAGGTCATTATTTTATAGGAAAAATTAAAGTTTTTATCAAAATAAATAACTTTTTAAAACATATATTAAGTACAGTTAAGACTATTTTTGACAAATAAGGTCACAGCAGTTTGCTGGGGTGGTGATTAAAGTGAATGTGGTTTTAATCTTAGCCTGATGCTCCTGAGTCAACCCAACATTCTGAAACCTATGTTTGTTTAATTCAACTTGATGGCTCTATTTGAATTGAATGTTGTGGTTCTTCTTCTTCTTTCCTTCCTCATTTGCCTTTCAGCATCGAGGGAAGATATAATCTGTGGTCTTTTGCTCTTCTATTCGCCTCTGCTGTTATGTTTCCTAGTGCTTCTAGTATTCCATCGATCCATCTTTTTCATGGTCGACCCTTGGGTCTGGTATTCTCGCAACGTTTGTTGAGGTCTCGTTGTGTTGTTTTTGATCTTTCTGCCTGGTTACATGGCCAAACCATTTTATCTGTTGTTTCTTTATATATTCTACGGCGGGGGCTATTCCTAGCTTTTTTCTCAATTCTTCATTTCTGATCTTATCTCTCAGACTGTTTCCTGTCATTCGTCTAACACATATCATCTCAGTAGAGGTTATTTTTCTTATTGTTCTGGCATCTAGGATCCAGGACTGGCATTGATAGCACAACGTTATGGTTGTAATTAGTTAATAATGTGATATCTGCTGCATATTCCAAGTGATGGGGCTGAAGGGCATCAGCTGGAAGGTCGCTGGATCCATAACATCATCATAGTTCTCCAGGAACATTTTCAGTTGTCTGTCTCATCATTTACTCTAAAGCTGTCAAGAACTTGAGAAGGGAGAAAGGACACTTTAACTTGAAATGTTCACTTGTATATGTTTGTGTGAGTGTGTGTGTGTGTGTCCAAAACATATCTCTGACAGATATAGATTTAGCATGTACTTTAAAAATTACTGCTACCATTATTTTTGAATTTTATATATATATTATCATCATCAAGTACCAGGCCTGCTGGCATAGGTGATCATGTCTCTCCACAACTTTCAATCTCAAGTTATTTATCATTTCTGTTGTTGACCTTCTGCCAAGCCATTCTCTTAAGCTGTCTGGTATCTTTTCTCTTTGCTTCCTTCTATCTCTTTGTCCCTCAATTTTTCCAGTTGTTACAATATATTCCAGCTGTTCCCTTCTCATTACATGACCAAAAAATGATGATGTTTTCTTCCTAACATTGGAAATTAGCTGTCTTTTTGCTTTGGCCTCTTTCAGAATGTTTGCATTACTCTTCTTAGTTGTCCATGGTATTCTCAACATTCTTCTATAAAATCACATTTCTACAAACTACAGTGATTTCCTTGTCTGTAGTCCTATTGTCCATGATTCGCATCCATACGTTAAGACTGGACCTACATAATATTTAAGAACTCTTTTTCTTGTTTGCATTTTCAAAAATGGACTGCACAGTATCTTCCTCATTTTTTGAAAAGCTGCTTTTGCCTGAGCCATTCTGCATCTCACCTCTTTTGTACATCTTCCGTCTGAGGTTAACAAAGTTCCTAAATATTTAAATTCATTTACCTGTTTTAATATTGTTCCACTTGTCTTTATTTTGCACTCAGGTGATGTCTTTTTCTTTGTTGTTAGCATTACTTCTGTCTTTTTGCTATTAAGGCAAAATCTTCCTTTATTTTTGCTTTCTTTCACTATAATGTCTAACATTTCTTGTAGCTCATTTTCACTCTTAGCGATCAAGGCTGTATCATTAGCATACCTTAGATTATTTATATTATGACCTCCAATTATTATTCCAGGGATGCCCCTTATGGATTTTAAAAGAATCTTACTATACATATTAAACAAATCTGGTGACAGCACACACCCTGTTTTATTGGTTGAACATTTCCAATTGATTTCCAGTTCTTATGGCTGCTGTTTGTTACCAGTACATGTTCATTATTATTCTTAGATCTTTGCTGTCTACGTTTATGCCCTCTAAAATTTTTATTATTTCTTGGTGCTTTACTTTGTCAAATGCCTTGGTGTATTCTATGAAACATAGGTATAGATCTGTTTTCACCTCTATGGCTCTTTCTACTAAAGATCTTATTATGTATATGGCATTGCTAGTCCCTTTACCTCTAACAAAAAAAACACACTGTTCATCACTAATTTCTGGACTGATTTTGTTTCGCACTCTTCACAGGATGATTCTTAGTAATATCTTAGTCATATGACTCATAAGGCTTATTGTGCGAAGATCATCACATTTAATCGCACCAGATTTCTTTGGTAGGGCTATGAAAATTTTTTTGAGCAGGCCATCTGGTATATACCCACTGTTGTAGATATCATTCAATATTTTTGTTATTATTTCTATTCCAAAATTACCCATGGCTTCAATCTCTTCTTTAGCTATATTATCTGGTCCAGGATCTTTTCCTGCTTTCATATTGCGCAAGGCGTCTTCCACTTCTTCTTTGAGTATTTCTGGTCCTTCTCCATTATCCTTAATATTTACTTCTGGTCATTCATCATTACAAAGATCTTTAATGTATTCTGTCCATCATTCCCTTATGCTCTCTTGTTCAATCAACAGTTCTCCTTCCTTTGATCTTAAACATTCAGTTTTTTATTGCGTTTTTCTTCCTGTTAATTCTTCAATTTGTTTGTAAATAGCTTTGGCATCTCCTTTGTGTTGCATTTCAATATCTTTGCATCTCTCTTTTAGCCATGCTTCTTTTGCTTCATTGTATTTTATTACAATTTCTTTATTTAATCTCTTATACACATCTTTATTTCTTCTTCTTGTATCCATTAGCTGCAAAATGTCACGTGTCATCCATTTCTTTCTTGAATTTGTCCTCACTGGTGATATGAACTCTTTTGATGTTTGTTGCATTGATTCTTTTAGCATTTCCCACTGTTCATCAATGCTTTGTATCTTCTCTATTCCATTGTACCGGTTTTGAATTGTGATGTTATATTTGTCTTGCAACTTCTTGTCTGATTTGAGTAAATCTAAATTTAACTTGATATTAACTGAGGCTCTTTTTGCTGCTTTTAATTTTACTCTAAGCTTTCCCAGAACTGGTACATGATCACTATTGCTCTGCCACTGGTCTAGTTTTTACACACATCAGACTGTTTCTAAATCTATTGTTTATCATTGTGTAATCAATTTGATTGCATGCGTTGTCACCTGGGCTTTTCCATGTCCACAGATGTTTTGGATGTTACTTAAACCAGGTGTTTTCTATCATCATGTTGTGTGTTCTTGCCCAGTCAATAAGTTTCTCACCTCTTTCATTCCTCTCGCCTAAGCCATAATTACCAACAAATTCCTCAACTTTTTCCTTTCCTACTTTTGTGTGAGATCCCCTAGAACTATGGTTTTTTCATGTGGTTTGCATTCACGAAGTACCTTATTTAACTCGTCGTAAAATTTATCAACTGTTTCCTCTAGGCTGTCTGCTGTTGGTGCATAAACTTGTATGAGATTTATATCTATTGGCTTTCCATTCAATTTCACTAAAAGGACTCTGTCAGATATTGGGTAAAAGCCTTTCACTGTTTTTGCTCTTTCTGCATCCAAGATGATACCTACTTTTTATGTTCAGTACCTCCTGAATAGATTATTTTATGTTCATCAGTATATATCTACCCTGATCCAGTGTATCTTGTTTCGCAAAGTCCCAATAAATATATATTAACATGGCAAAATTGTATTTAACTATATCCCTCTCTCTCTCATGCACGCATGCATGCACACACATATATATGACTTACATATACATACACACATATATATTAACATACCTGTGAATCTCTTTTGTTTGGAGTTCAAACCACCCACGCTGACACTCAGACCTACATCACCTACAGTTGAAGCATATGCAACAAAACATTTAGATGAACTATGACCCACATTTAGCAGACGATTAGCAGCAAGCACAGTAATGACTCCAATCCTAAACTGAAGCATTGGTTTCATCTTTCGCTGGAATTTTCTGTCTCTTTCTGGTTTATCTTGATGACTTTCCTTCCCTGACCTTAGTACGCTGCTAAGGTAAAGAGCTCGTTCTCTGCAGTTCTCCCAAGTTGTGTACAAATTTTCCAAAACATGTCTCTCAGATGTTAGCATCAACACTCTGTTGTAAAGGGGAAAAATGGCCCCACTTAAAAGAGCACAAGCAGACAGCAGGGAAGATAAATAAACCTGAAATTAAATATTTCAAATATTACAATTTAAGATTATATAATACCACTGCCATATTCTGCAATGAGAACATGATGATGTTTTCATTCATACAAGAAATTGGTTAGAAATATAGCACTACATCTCAGGCAATTTACTTCCTTTTTTCTGCATTCACCCAATGACTACTTTCTTCACTAACCATCCTTAGAAGGACGTAAATGCATTGTCTTGATCCTGGTCATTCCCATGCCTTTAGACATCACATAGGGCTTGTTGTATTATTCGCCACCCATCTTTATTCTGGGCAAGATATTTGATCTTATCTAATGAGTCATGCCTGTCAACTTTGCTTCTTTTATAAGTGTTTTTTTCAGTGCCTCTCTGGGTCTTCCTCTTTTTCTGTATCCTGATGTTTCACATAGAAGAGCCTGTTTTGGAATTCTCTTTTTGTCTCTTCTCATCACGTCTGACATGTCCATCTTCTCTTCCAATTTGTAGATGAGATTGGTTACATTGCCATTTCTCTTATCTCAATATTAGTCTTGAACTCATTCCATTGTACACAGAGTTTTATTCAACACTTACATATGCATTTGCCTTCAAAAGTGTTTAGTTTTCTCTCAATCTCCTTTGTTGTTTTCCAGCCTTCAAATGCATATGTAAGTGTTGATAATATGTTTGAGCTGCATATTCTAAGTTTAGTTTTCTTGTCTAATATTTATGATTTCCATAATTTATCACGTTTTTTTAATTTGCTGCTGCTTCTGCTATCCTGCTTCTGATCTCTAAATGCAATGTGCTGTCTCCTTACACTATGCTATGATATTTGTGCTCTTCAGTTCAACACACATTTTAAAGTACTGAGTTGACTTCACTCTTCTATCTCTATTTTTTTTAAGCCAGACTGGTTTGTTTATTTCCAGAGGCACTATGGGGAAGTGAAGTAGAATCTTGTTCAGCTGTTGCCACTGATCCTGATGCAAACAGTCAGCTATGAGTTACTGGCCATTTTCACTCCATGTACTGTTGGGCTAGACTATTTGCATAAGCTGTTTTTTCATCTTAACTAAAAGATCTCAATCTCAGATGAGCAGCTTGTGCAAAGTGAATTTTAAAGTAAAGACTTCAATTATTTTCATTATTTTTTTTCAACTAACCAATAATCTCAGTTTTTCCTCAACAGCTGTATTGATTGTTAATGAAAAATTTGTATTTTGATATATTTTTTATATCATAACAATCTAACTTTCAATTAGTTAGTGCAGAATTTACATCAAAATAATTTTCAGTTAGTTCAAGCGTTTTTGCATGGATTTAATGCTAACAAACAAATCAAACAAGCAAAATCAAGACTATTACCATTGCATACAATAAATCAGATGAAAATTCTCATAAATTTAGGCTAAACAAAATAGGCTATTAAAAACTGCAAAACAAGAGTGACTGAAAGGAAATGTGCATAATCCCTTACGAAATTTAATAAAAGAAACAGGAAACTAGACCTCATATTGGCTAAATGAGATTTGATGACAAAACCAGAGTTTCTGAAAGACTGAGAAGTGAGTTTGAACCAAGTCAGATGGGAAGAAGACAGCTTTACTCAAGTTCTTTGTGCTCTCTGGCAAGTGTGTATCTCACACATCAGAAGAGGAAGGATAACACAAGCAAGTATGTTAGCTCACAGAGGTAAATATTTTAATGTGAAAACAATTTACAAATCATTGTAAAAATATTCTTTATTTTCTTAAATCATATTATGTGTATATTTTACCAAATTAACTTTTGAGATGAGGGACTCTTGCTAGTACAAAGGAGTTTGTGCACTGTGATGGGATCTTCATGTGCAATCAGGCAAGATTTTGATATTATTAGTCATCTTCCACCTACAATGATGGTGTTTTCTTTTTTTTCAGTATTCACTGGATGATTAGTCCTCTTTATCACAAGCCCTTAAAGTTCTTTTCTTCCAGTATTCACTGGATGATTAGTCCTCTTTATCACAAGCCCTTAAAGTTTTTTTTTTCAGTATTCACTGGATGATTAGCCCTCTTTATCACAAGCCCTTAAAGGAATGTTAATTGGGCATGGATGCATTTAATCACTAGTTTATGGCTAACAACTTCTTAATTCCTCTGAATTCCGGTTGGAGCACTCACTCACAAGAGATTTCCACCAAAACCGGTCTGGAGCAAGTATGGACAATTCTCACCAAGACTTGCCAGCCTCTTTCATTTCTTCACGTATGGTTCATCGCAATGGTCTGCCTCCCCTTCGTTTATCAGGTGGTGTCCAAGTTAATGCTAGATGTAGATGTCTGGTTCATTCCATTTGTAGAGAATGATCTAGCCATTTCCAATGTCTTCTTTTTACTTCTTGATTGTTTTTTTTGTTAATGCCTGATTATCTGGCAACTTCTTTGTTTGTGATGTGTTGATCCTAATGGATGCTTAGAATCTTCTTACGACAGTGACCTTCGAATACTTAAAGTCGACTTTCTATATGACTAACAACTACATTTGCGCTTTTCAACTGAATCATCCATCTTCAGCATGAGATGGTTGTCCGATAATCAAGATAAAAATTACATAACATTACAAAATGTTCAAACTATAAATATATTTTAATAAAATATCTCTTGGAAAACAAAACATCTAACTTTATAATGCATAATATATGTGTTCTGTATATAATATATGTGTTCTGTATATAATAAATATATAATATAGTTAAAGAAAAACCTCAGCAAATTTGCAAACCTGAGACTCTGTAAGACTGCGTCTCAGTTCTGCAACCTCAGACTCCAGGACCTGCTTAACACTTCCTGTTGCACGAACTTTCTCCCAAGCCTGGTCAGCTATGGCTTCACTTTTCTGGCAAAAAGAATGAAGGGAATAGACATTTAAATCTCTAAACTATGAGTGGACATTTGACTAAATTAATGTCTGATAATGTAAACTTATGAATAAACCTCTAGACATCAATATTAATAAGCTCAAAGAAAGTATTTGTCAGCTCAAGCCTGGTGACATCATCATAAAGCTGTCTTGTAAGGTAACGATGAAGGCCACAATAGTCTTCCCTAGTCATCATATGCTGGCAATGATTGTAGCAGATGTTCAGCACATTACCTCTGCCATATTCACATTCATCAGAGGTTTTTATCCTCAGGGTGGTGAAAAGATGGTACTTCAAACTGCTGTGGCCTGTTCAGGTTATAAAATATTGTTACTTCATTTTTTCTGTTGAGCTGGTAGTAGGCATCATTTTTCTGCAGGCCCTGATTCTGTATTTATTCCTGACAAACCTCTTTGATTCCTCATAAGTTGTACTTGTACCTGGCCAGTATAATTTACCACCTTCCTTTGCCAGCTTGTCCCATGCCTGTTCGTTTTTAGCTGAAATGACCTAAGTCACACTGACACAAATTAGATCCTTAATATGACAAATGAGGCTCTTCCTCTGGCAGAAATTCTGGTGTTTCTAACCTACATTCAGAACATTTCCCCCTCCTCGCCGCTTTAAACAAATATTGTTGTTTATATAACACCGCTGACATTGCTGTGTCTATTGCTTCAATTCATCTAGCAAAATTTCTAAAATAACAATTACCACTTAATAAGTCCTGCATTTAGGATTATCACTTTTATTGTCGCCTCGAGCACAAAAATATGTTTCAACTTCAAATGCTAATTTAACCAAATTAAAACGATCAAAAAAATTATGACTTTCACTTTTACTCACAGGAATTATAATATTGTAGTGTTGTATAAACAAATATAGCTGTTCAATGATAATATGACCGATTAAATGTCATGAATGAAGCGGATCAAAATATAAAATATATAGTCGTGGTGTACTTTTTCCAGTAGATGTATCTATTGACCTTTCGAGCCGTAACCGGCCCATAGGGCGTAGACCAAGATACACCTTCTCCTATATGGATTTTTTGTTCTAGCAGTTTTCTTTTAAAGATATTTTATCAAATCTCGCCATCTGTCTCTGTTCTGTGCAAGCAGTTCTATCTCATTGAGGGAGCCGACTCCTGCTGCTCTTGCCTCTCTCATCAATGTTCTTCTCAGTGTCTCCCTGGGTCTTCCTCTTTTTCTTTTACCTGTTGTTTCCCATATGAGGGCTTGCTTTGCTATTCGGTTATTATCTCTTCTCATCACATGTCCAACGTATGACCATCGTCTTTTCTTTATTACTGAAGATATTAGTGGTTGATTGGCGATTTCTCTAATTTCCTCATTTGTTTTGAATTCGTTCCATGCTATACCAAGTATTTTCCTTAGACATTTATTTTCGAATGCGTTCAACTTTGTTTCTATATCTCTTGTTGTTTTCCAGCTTTCACACGCATACGTAAGGGTTGATAGTACATTTGATTTGAATAGCCTAAGTTTTGTGTTTGTGCTGATAAGTTTTGATTTCCACAACTTTTCAAGGCTTCTGAAAGACATTGCTGCTTTAGCTATTCTGATTTTAATTTCTTTGCTCGTATCCCCTTCTCGATCAATGTGACTTCCAAGATAGATAAAGTGATCGATCTCTTCAACTGGTTTGTTTTCCATGTATATTTTGTCACCTGTTGGAATTAAACTAGTCATGACTTTAGTCTTTTCATGATTGATCTCAAGCCCAATTTTGCTGGCTATTGATGATAGATCATTTGTGTTTTCCTAGTAGATGTATGCTAAACAATAATTCAGGTCAGACATTGCGGGAGGGAATTCTGTATTTGACGTCACGACTGCATACACCTATGATAGATGTTTTAAAGAGTAAGTGTTTAGATATGATCCACTTCATCATTTCCAGAAATATTGCAGTGAGATGAAATCCACTGAAGCAAAATTTTTCTGTATCTCTGACAGAGATTATAGAGTGTTTCTCTTAGATCATTTAGACCCTCATTTCCATGACTTCTCACTTTCGTAACTACTGACATTTATCTGTGAAAAAAACGATGTTTTCCTCTTTAATCTTCCCTTTCATGAGAGTTTCAGCTGCAGTTTTCAGTACTTCTGCCTTTGCCTTAACACATTCACCACCAAGGGATTTAAAATGCTGTCACTGCACTGTTTTTCAGAATTTAACAAAATAACAAATAACAGCAAAAAAATGAAAATGATCTAAAACATACGTTTTGCTGGGACAATTTGTCCAAGAAGTTGGAAAAGCAGTTAAATAAAAGAATTACAAGGTTTTAGTGGAAATAAATGTGAAAATGTATATAAAATAAAAGCTGCAAAATACTGCTCTTTTGGCTCTGTTCATTTTGCAGGTCATGTCACAGAATGTATTAAAGTTACTTCAATATTTTTTTGTTGCGACAGAAGATCTTTTCCATGTACCATTTTTAAGTCATATAAAAATTCCTGCATCTCTATTATGTAAACTATAAAACATCTTAAATGGTAGAATCTAAGTTTGAGAGCTTTTTAAATATTTTAAATAGACAATTCTGATCATTAAATTCCTTTCCTGCATATCTTCAAAAATATTCTATTTTAAAAATCTAAAGTTTGTATGTTTAATTAAACATTCATTATTATTCTAATTTATAAATTAATTGTTTGTTATGTAAAAACAAGAACAAATTTACAATTCTAGACAATATTTTAAGAATCATCATCATCATCGTCATCAAGTACCATTCCTACTGGTGTAGGTGATCATGTCTCTCCACAACTTTCTATCTCAACAGTTATTTTCTGTTGTTGACCTTCTGCCAAGCCATTCTCTTAAGCTGTCTGGTATCTTTTCTCTTTGCTTCCCTATATCTCTCCATCCCACAATTTTCTAAGTTGTTAAAATATATTTTTTATTTCTTTTAATTAATTTAATTTATTTTAAAAAGAATAAGAAATAGTTAACTACTCTGTCTGTGTGTGTGTGTGTCTTCCCGCCCCTTAGCTTCTGTTTTCATTCTTTGCTATTAAGTTCATATCTGTGAGTATGTGTCTGTCCTTTTATATATATGTGTCCATGTGATTCAGATATTGAAGTAAAAAACATATGTCACACAACAGCCAATAGCTCCAACTTGAGTCAATAGTTTGCTCTAACTTAATTGTACTGGTTTCAAAGCAGCAAACATTGACGATTAGAACAACAACAGAAATCCCAAAATAGGAAACTGAAAGGTGGTCATCATAACCACAAATCAAAAAGTCCATCCTATTAGAGTGCTCACAGTTCTGTGATACTTTAGTGTGAGTTAATAGTACATAACAACTTGTCAGCCACTTTCACAAGAGGTGATTCTGTAGAATGCACAGAACAAAATGGCAGGATAAAGTGCTATATATTGAAGTCTTCTAACTAAAAATTCCAAACATTTATAAGCTTTTGTAGAATACCCAAGTGAGATGGCCCAGACATGAGCACATATCTGAAAGTTAATCCCGAACAGGTGATGACAGAAAGCTTAGCAAAGATAGGTGATGGAGAAAAAAAATGCTTGAAAAAATGACTCTAATAGCCTTCAATATTAATGTGCCATGGATGGCAGCTGAGAGATCATTGCTTGGAAGCTGCTGTGTAGGACCACAAATTATGGCACAATTTTATCACTAATGTGTCCACATAAAGAAAATTGCCAAACTGCTTAAACACAAAGCAGACTGAATGGGTAGAACAATAACATTTCCATATGTCAACTCTGAACACATGAGCGTTAGGGAATTGTGTGTCAGAGTTTGACTTTACAATAACTGTACATACATAGAAGCAAATCAACACAATTTTGAAGATGTTGTTTTCATCACTTGTAAACTAACTATTATTATTTTTTTTTAAATTACCTTAGAGCGAGACTTCAAGTCATTCAATATTTTGCTGTAATGTTTTTCTATTTCTTCTTTCTGCTGATGCCAAGTAGCTTCTCTTTCTCTGTGACTGTTGGTCAATCTAGTGATCTGATCTGCATGTTCATGTTTCATTGCTGTCATAGCATCATGATTTTTACAAGCTGAGTTTTGACTGGCTTTAAGCTACAGAGAACAGAAATAAAGAAACACTGATAATTAGTAATAACCTACTGTTTTCAGATGTCTATTGTTGATCTTTATCCTTTTTTAACCAGCAGTGATGAAGGAAAATGAAGTGTTCACGACAGTGCCCTTTGGTTTGCCTTATACATAGTGCTTAGTGTGATGTCATATATTTCACTTGTCCACCTCTTGGAAAGTCTTCCCCTATTTCTTCTGTTTGCTAATGGCTCCTATGGAAAAATGTTTGCCAGTAACTGTGGCTTACATATCCAAAAAATGTAATTTGTTATCTCTGGATGAAGATTAGGACTGGTGTTTTTCCTTTTCCCAAATTCTTAATTTTTCTGGAGGATACTTGTTGCTCACTGCAAATGATCACTTTCATGCATGTAAATTAATGTCAGCCTAACTATCTCAACAAACATTCATTAAGTTTTTTCTACAAAGAACACATTGAACACAGTTTATGGTGATAGCTTTACATAGAAGAACAATACAAAACTATCGACACTTCAACCTGCTGCCTTCCTCAGAAAACAACAACAAAAACAGACTAATGTACACAAGGGAAATAAAATCTCTATGGAGATAAAGGATGGCACAAGACAATTTCCAATGTTGCTGTTATGGGTTTTCTGCAGGAAAAACACATGATAACACAAACTGAAAACATCAAATGAACAATAAATAACAAAAATCAAGCACTCCCCTGTCATGTCCATCCAGCTTGGCTATTCTAAGATAAATGGCCCACCCAGTTAGAAAACAGTTTTACAGTAACCATTTACTTCATGCCAGCACATGTAACAAGTAAACTGGTTAGAAATCCTAAATGAAGAAAGAGAACATAAGAAATAGACGTACTGAATGTTGCCAGTTGCATTAGTAGAATGATGCACTTTAAGGATCAAGGAGAACTAACAGAAACAAATGCATAATTTGAGTAATAAAAGTAAAAATAAAATTCAAATTAATTAATATGCTAGGGGACAGGATAACAAATACAAAATAAATGTGGGAAAGGAAAGTATGGGAGTATAAAAACAGGTACAGAAATGTTTCTAACCTTCTCCTCTGAGGCATGTAACAACTCTAAAAGTGTAGAAACTTGTTCATAAACAACTTCTGTCAGATCTTCCCAGGCAAACTGGTTAACAGTCTTGTCCTTATTAGGAACAGTCAGATGACTTGACAGTATCTTTTGGTGAAGTCCATGGAGGAATGTAATCTTTTCCTAAATTATTTTTCATAAACAAAAGTTGTTAAGAAATTATAAAAGTCTAATAACCAAAATACAGTCATCAGTCAAATGTTACATAAATTATTACTAAACACATCTTCAGTCAATTATCTAATGTAATGGCAGAGACTAAATAATAAAAAAATTCTAATGGATATAAAGTAACATTAGTCTACTTAAAAAAGAGCATGCATGCTTTACAGTCACAGTCGAATTCATTTGTTCATGGATTTAAATTACAAATTGCAGTGATAAGGCTGTTTTTCTTTTCTTATATTTTTAAATTTAATTTTCTCAATTTTGTTTGGGCTTTTAATTTCCAGAGGTTGGTTGTATGTGAAGCAAAAAGAAATATTTTCTTGCTCTTTTATAAAAAAAAAAATCTAATGATATATTTATTAGTATTGTAAAAAAAGAATTAAACCATTAGCATTAAAAACTTTAAACATTAATAGCAATGGCCTCAGTTTGAAAAAAGCATTAATAAGTCAACATTTAGTGAAAAAATTGCATTATTATTAGCATTATTGAAATTAAATGTCTTTGGTTATCAATGAATTGCAGATTTATGAATGATCCAGCTGTTATGCTTGAAATTCTAATAAACTTAACATTTTCAAAATGTTACCTACATTAAAAGTACCTACATTAATCACGCATGCTGTCAGGGCCCTAAAGGAGAATAAAGAATATTGGCACTGTTCCTTATCAAACATGAAAGAGGCGATTTAGAAGGGTTTGGTATAGGGAGCTGGTGAACTAACACTGTAAAAATAAACAGCAAAAACTTGACAAACACGAACATGTTAAACAAGTTTAAATTGTAATTTTGCCATCCAGGATAAATAAGAGGTCTCTGTCTAAGAGATATATGATATGACCCAGGTAAAGCCGCAAGGAGGCTGGGTCACCAACTCACCTTTTGTCTACGAGGAAAACCTCTAGAATTGGCACCTGGAAAGTGCATACTCAAAGTGAGTGAAAATACCAGACAACACAAATGGACAAAGAAATGTAACAAAGATGATGGTAAAGGATAGGACACACTCTGAAGAATCTAACTGAGTGTAATGCATAACAGGCTTTTTTTTTAAATCTCCAGGGTAGGAGACAAAGAAGAAAACCTGAAGAAGACAAATGGAAGTAGAGGTGAAGAAAATTTAGAAGACATGGAGTGATCATAATAGTATGACACTAAACAAGATAGCTTGGAAACTATTTGCTGAAGAGCTGTTTTACAGGGAGTTGAAAGGTAGATGAAACTGAACCTACATTAACCCTAGATTATGATGTTGTCATAAAAATTACTACCTCAAAATACAAATTCTTGGAATTTAACAGTTTTGCTGTGGGCAAACATTCCCTCACTCACTATAGTTTAATAATTGCTACTTCTGTTGACCTCTGAATGTTGTATTTGTTTCCTTTGATGTTGGATCAGACACAAATGTGTGTTCCATAAAAAGTACTACACTAATGCACAAATAGGACTTTTTTTTTAAATTTAGCTAATTTTCAAGAAATTCTTTTTCTTTCTTATGACGAAGAAATCTTTTTGGCTCTCTGCACAGACATCAAACAAATCTTTGCAACATGGATAGCGAGCGAATGATGCTAAGAAAAAGTCGAACATACTGTTGAATTGACAGACTGACAGTCAACGTGTCATTAGATACACATTCAGTAGCCATGGCACGATGGGGTAGAATTTCAGACCATAAATCTAACATAAGTCAGAAAATCCAATTCCCATGTCTCTGATAGGGTAAACACACAACTGTGTAGCAAAAGTTCAAAGAAAATCTTGTTTTCCCAACTCCAAATGTAGCAATATAATTCTAAGGCAATATGGCTTACCATCAAAAATAAATATTATCAAAGATATGTATGATGGCTAAACATGTGCAGTTCGTACAGAGGAAGGACTGAGCGACTGTTTTCCAATAGAAACTGAGGTTAAACAAGGATGTATTTTATCGCCCTTGTTATTTGGAGTTGTTATGGACTTCATAATGAAGAAATGCTGCACTGGTAACAAAGGCATCGAATGGATACAAGGAGACCGTTTGGAAGACCTCGACTTTGCTGATGACATAGCCCTCACCAGCAGTCAGATAAAAACGATGCAGGAAAACACAAATGAACTATCATCAATAGCCAGCAAAATTGGGCTTGAGATCAATCATTAAAAGACTAAAGTCATGAAAAGCTTAATTACAACAGATGACAGAATACACATGGGAAACAAACCAGTGGAAAGAGATCGATCACTTTATCTATCTTGGAAGTCACATTGATCAGGAAGGGGATACAAGTAAAGAAATTAGAATCAGAATAGCTAAAGCAGCATTGTCTTTCAGAAGCCTTGAAAAGTTGTGGAAATCAAAACTCATCAGCACAAACACAAAACTTAGACTATTCAAATCAAACGTACTATCAAACCGTACGTATGCACGTGAAAGCTGTAAAACATCAACAGACATAGAAACAAAGTTGAACGCATTTGAAAATAAATGTTTATGGAAAATACTAGGTATAGCGTGGAACAAATTCAAAACAAACGATAAAATTAGAGAAATCACCAATCAACCACTAATATCTTTATTAACAATAAAAGATGATGGTCATAAGTTGGACTTGTGATGAGGAGAGATAATAACCTAATAACAAAGCAAGCCCTCATGTGAGAAACAATAGGTAAGAGGAAAAGCGGCCGACCCAAAGAGACACTGAAAACATTGATCAGAGAGGCAAGAGCAGCAGGAATAGGCTCCCTCAATGA
The DNA here is from genome assembly GCA_032433765.1 of Megaustenia siamemsis. Classification (NCBI taxonomy): domain Eukaryota; kingdom Metazoa; phylum Mollusca; class Gastropoda; order Stylommatophora; family Ariophantidae; genus Megaustenia; species Megaustenia siamemsis. The sequence goes on from JAVIAB010000051.1 coordinate 113,899,110, forward strand.
GATAGAGTTGCTTGCACAGAACAGAGACAAATGGCGAGATTTGATAAAAGATCTTTACAAGGGTTGAAAACTGCTAGAATACAAATTTAGATAAGAGAAAGAGTATCCTATGGGCCGACTACGGCTCGAAAGGTCAATAGATAGAAATATAACAATTAAGTGGTATTAATTTTTACGACGATATCATTTAAAAAAATGACTCACATATAGGTTTCGTAATCTAGGGTTAAAAGTGGTTAATGAAAACTTTTGTCAGTATTCCTGTTTAAATGACCTCTGGGTTTACACACTGAACCAAATAGTCCATAGCTTATGTGGAACTTACTAATCCACAGTATATTATATTCTAAAAGTGAAAAGTCTGGGATCTGAAAGCTATACTATTTATAGGCAGACAAACATTTGAAATATACTGTGTACCTACTTCCTCTTCTGTCCGTTGTCTCTTGACCATCTTCATTATCTGAATAACAAAACATTCTACAATAGACAAAATACTTGAGAACTATATTTAATTAAAGTGCAATGAGTCTTTTGAAAAAAACAATTAAACATGCCAATGTGAAATAACTTGTTATATTAACAATTAAAATATGGCTGATACATTGAATAATTATTGAACAAGTTAGATATAAATGTATAATTTGTTCATGTTAATTTAAAACAGATACATATGACATTCTGAACATTAGAATATCTTCATTGACACTGATAGCACTTTGAATGATTATGTTAATGTAAATAATCATTTGAGCCTGTGTTTTTTTAAAATAAGAAATGAGTACGTACATTTTTTGCTTGACAGAGGCAAAAATATCATTGTTTTAAACCAAGAAAAGAAAGAGGCTAACAGAGCACACAACAAGAACCAGCAAAAATCCATGGCTTTTTTGCAATTCAGGCCAGTTCTCCCTATACAATATCAAAAGAAAGAAATTCCTGTATATAATAGCAAAGATGCTTACCACACACCTCATGGAAAATTGACCATTTCAAAACTACTGAAAGGAAGTATCCTTGTTATTCCTGGATGTATAGAGAACACTGACATAGGAGACAATACAACGAGCAAAACCACAATGTTTAACCAACAAGTGATCTAGCTGGATCTTGCATTTACTGACGGATCTTTCCTGTACCATATGATTTCACAGACTCAGTAGTTGCAATGCTTGTATTTGTTGGGGTTCTCACTGTAGTTCTCTCCTCAAATAATATATGATAGAACTGATCAAGGTTCAGGTAGGTATTAGCCACAATTAGACGCACCGCTTCAACGATATTCTTTGTACGGACCATGCAGATACAATGCAGCAGAGGGCTTTGCAAATGTCCCAGTACTTGGCTTACCATTGCAAGCAGTCACAGGTGATAAAATAATCCTGAGATAAGATGAAAGTCAAACCTGAAGGATGACAAAAAAGTCCAGGAGTCAGGCAAGGAGAAACTAATGACATTGCATTCATTACATCAGACAACAGGGTCTTGACCATTATCATCACCATGTGCCATACCAGTTGGCGTAGGTGATCATGTCCCTCCACAATCTTCTATCTGCAGTGCATCGTATCAGTTCTGTTGTTGACTGTTTTCCATGCCATGACACCAAGCTATCCAGTATTTTCTCTCTTTGTCACCCGCGATCTCTCTTTCCTTTTATTTTTCCAGTTGTAACCAAGTATTCCAACTTTCCTCTTCTCATGATGTGCCCGAAAAATGTTGATTGCTTCTTGACCATTATGAAGAACCAGTAAAAAAGTCTTCTAGAGTATACGGTGTCTTTTGAAAGAAATAAAAACATTAAGGTGAGTAAGAGATATAGCACAGTAAGGCTACACATCATTGACAGAAGTGACTGACATGACAGTTTAAGGCATGGTACCTCCAATTCATATTGAAAACAAAATAGTTTTAGTCACTATTGATATATGAGAGTCAAAAATTTACTAGGAAATGGTTGGAAGTACCACCAGGCTTGATGGATCTTAACACTGTAAGAAAAATGTGAACCACTAATGTTCAATGTAATGTAAGAGGGTGTGAACTACTATTGTTCAATGTAATGTAAGAGGGTGTGAACTACTATTGTTCAATGTAATGTAAGAGGGTGTGAACTACTATTGTTCAATGTAATGTAAGAGGGTGTGAACTACTGTTGTTCAATGTAATGTTAAGAAAGTTTTTTTTAGCGAACTTAATTAATAAATAATAGTTAGCTAACTTAGTGGACGTATAAGAAGGCTTATAAACCAACACACAACTGGAGTTGTCAGTCGCTGGACACTGTGTGACATGCTGAGGAGGGGATCTGAGCACTCATGGACATGTTTGGAGTGCAATGGTAATGACTCAAAAATAACTCAATAAGTGTTAATTAAGAGAGTGTGAACTACTACTGTTCAAGTGTAATGTAAGAGAGTGTGAACTACTACTTGATAAGTGTAATATTACAGAGTGTGACTACTACTGTCCAAGTGTAATGTTACAGAGTGTGACTACTACTGTTCAAGTTTAATGTAAGAGAGTGTGAACAACTTCTGTTCAAGCATAATGTAACAGAGTGTGACTACTACTGTTCAAGTGTAATGTAAGAGAGTGTGACTACTAGAAGTAAGAGGCACACCCCGCTGTCCACCAGGTGCAGTGTTTGTACTATATCAAAAGTTACTTGATTACCAAACTTGCAGAGAGTAACACCAAGTCATCCACATGTAGTAAAAGCAGATCAGAGATGATGTGGACACTTTCCTTTAAGGAGCCTTTCAACCAAAGAGGATAGAATTGCTTGAAAAATTCCAGGAAAATTAGTTTTATTGTGCACTTTGGAAATGAATATGCAAGTGTCAAAAAAACTAAAAGGCCAAAGTACTTGTTTAACTATGAGGTAAAGCTTTTGATAATTATATTTTCTCTCCTTTTGTAATTTTATGTATAAATAATATCCTTTCATTTAATACCTCTTCACTTAGTTCCTGAATACGATTCCTGTCCTTCTCCTTACTGCTTGCTTTCTCCTGAAGATTAGTTTTTAGTTTACACAAAGTTGACTCCACTTCTGCATAGTTGGATTTTGCTTTGTTTAGATCTTTGGCTGTCTTTGTGTAGTTCTTCTGTGTATCCTGTAATCATAAATTAATTCTATAAATTGATAAATTGTGAAGATTACAAACTGAACTTTTCAAAACTCATATTTTATCACAGAAAATTTAAAGTATACAAAGTAGTATAGAATTGACAATATAAGAAATTTGCTGTAGAAACAATTTTAATATTGAGGCACTGCACAAATCAAATATTCCCCACTGAGACATAATACAGCAGTATTCAGAATGACAGAATGAAATTATAAATTGTGTTGAATGTGAAAAGACCATGTATTGTAAATGTAGAGACTATAAAAGAAAGACAGCTTATGAAATTCCTTTAAAAAAATAGCAAAAATTATTAAAGACTTTTATATTAATAAATTCAAATGCAGCGTAAATTACAGTAAGCAATCATTTGAGATATAAGCAGAAGTGGCTGTCTGTATTCTCTATAATTTATCCCTTTTTTTATGTTATACGCTGGAATTTGAGAGAGCCAATAAAGGATATTTCAAGTGGAATAGGATGGCCAATGTTCTCAGGTACAAGAAGATTTGGAATACACTGCTGACATCACATTATCAGCCCATTCATACCAATACATTCCAGAGAAAACAGAATGGATTGCATAAAATAACATAAACATATAAATCAAAAAGATAAAAGTCATGGCAAAAAAATTGTATTTTAAGAAATACTAGACCAACTAAATACAAAAAACTGAAAGCTTGCAGCAGTGAACCCCCACACTGGATGGAAGAGCCAGAAAGGAATAATTGAAGCCAGAATAGCTTTTGTCAGTCTAAACAATCTTTGGAGATTACCCTAGTCAAATACTGTATAAAGTAGGGACCCTTTGTTGCTGTTCTACAAAAGGCCAAAAGAAATGTGGCTACCAACTGCTTTCTACGTGCACACACCTAGTTCTTTATCATGGTAATAAAGAATATACGATGCAACATGTATTAAAACACTCTCTTTATCACTGTAATCTACTACATATTATATTTCCTATGTAAAGAATGCATATTTATTTCTTATTCACAATACTCATTGTGAGAGCAAATGGCCTAAAGGACAAAACTACTGTCATTCTACAAATAAGGTGGATGCTAGGACAAATCATGGTTGGGTCAAAGAATTGTTTATGAGCTGTGCGCCATTTATACAAAATACAACACATTCAATAGAACAGTATGAACAATCAGGATGAACACTTTGTTGGTTGCTGGAATAAGGGTTGAGTAGATATGGAAATGCCCAGCCTGCATGCTCAAATGAATATTTATTGTTTAAACAATAAAACATGATATACTTGATATATTTTATCTTATTATTTACAAACATGCAACACACACACTCTTTGGTATTTTCTGCAGTACATCTTTAATGTAGTTATGCACATTTTGTTGGCTTTATGACCTAAGGGTGTTTTAAACTGCTGCATCAGCAAGGTGCATTTCTATAATTAATATCTGGTGATGCAGTCATTGCTGACTGTACACAAATGGCATTATGTTGTATTTTGTTTGCATGCTTTTATATTAAGCTCTTTAAAGTCTATTTACTTGTCATTAACTGTCTTATTTTTGAAATATGAGAATAAGAGAGGTGACACCATTCTATTCTAAAGTTTGAAGTCAAAGAGTTTTTACTATTGGGATGAAATAAAAACTCTGACCCAAACTCCTCATGGTGACTGCAATGGACATGCAGCATTTATGATCCAGCACTAAAGACCCCATAAATATCATTTAAAAATATCACGAAGATAGAAAACTCAGTGTTTCACCAAATAACAAATAAACAGTCAATATGTCCAAGAAAAAATTATTGATAATAAGAAACACAATTATCAAATGTGTTAAAAGTACCTCTATTGTTTTGTCCTTTGCCTTGATTAGTTCCTTGCTAGAGTCCAATTCTTTAGTTAATCTTTCAATAGTTTTCTTTGCTTTCACTATCTAAAATATTACATTTATGTAAATTAAAAAATGAATATATTTGATTTTAGAATACATACATGTGTGTAAGTGTTGTACATGTGTATATGTATATGCACTTTAGCTGTAAGATTAAATGTTTACTGAATTGCTATGCTCCCAGTGTTGCAGTATAAATGTGAAACCTGGACTGTGGAAAGACAGTACACAGAGAACTTAAGTCACTTCCGTACAGACTCAAAAGATGGACAAGTCAGCCTATGACAATCTGCACCATCAAAGCAAGAGACAGAGTGGAATGGCGCTCCATGGTAGCAAACCTTCGATGTGGAGACGGCACTCAATGATGATGATGATGATGAGCAAAAAGGACTGATGAATATGTTAATGATGACAATTCTCCACATATAGCAAGTTGTACATTATGATATAAATATGTGAACATATTCTTAGCTTGCTAATATGAAACAATTACTTAGCAGGTTTACTAATTTACAGAAAGGAAGGGAAACCACAGTCTCAAAAAATAATGGATATTTTACATATAACTCTTGAAAATGTAACAAATTATAGCATCCCTCTAAAGAATTTACAGGAACAAATAATGAAGAACTACTTCATGTATCAGGGAGCCACGATAGCTCAGTGGTTAGTGAACTGGACTACAAAGGACAAGAGGTAGGGTTCGATCCCAACCGATGGCTTCCGGTTCCGGAAAGTAAAGTGGCATACCGTAGTAGAGCGTAATACCGACCACATTACCCCAAAAATCATGTGCCGAAGGTCTGTAAAATTTATGGTCACTAACACCATATTCTATATACGCCACTTGGCGTGACAGGGGGTACTTTACTTTTACTTACTTACTCCATGTATCTGTTATCATTATTACTTACTGCTGTAAATTCTTGAAAGAAATGTATTTTTAACATTTTCTAAATGATATTAATGGTTGTCTTTTCAAAATGCAGGATATTAGGAATTATTCTTAGATTGCGATACTGTTGTAAAACATTACACAAAATAATTACTGAATCGAAACACAAATTTGAGCTTGCAACTGTCAAGCATTTCCCTCCTCCATGTATCTTCCTAATTACTATTTCCAGTGACCCCTGAGTGTTGGATTTGTTTCAATTGAAATAGGATTTTTACAAATTATTTTGTGAGATTGATCATATAATGCAAACAAATTTGACAATTTTCAAGAAATTATTTATTTTTACATCTTTTTTTTCCCCCGTGACAAGGGAAATTTCCTTGATCGTTGACTGACATCAAACAACCCTTTGTGACTTTGGAAACACAGTGAATTACGCTATGAGGTAGCCAAACACACTGATGGTCTTACGGCGACCATACCAATAGACATTGTAGCACATTTGGTTCATGAAGTTAAACACAGGTCATAAATCAACCTGAGCCAGGAAATCTGAGTTCTTGTATTTCTCCTAGTGTAAACACACAGCTGTGTGGCATATGTTAAAAAAAAAATACTATTTCTAGAGCTCCTAATGTTCCATTTAAGTGGAAGTAATTGTTACTATGGTATAAACATGTCAGTCACAGATAGGTATTGTAATCTACAGTTGATCATTTACATTGCAGCAGCAATTTTCTCAGTTTTACTCATTATTTCTTTTTTTCATATTAAACGAGTTCATTTTAGGAACAAATTCTGCTATAATTCTAAAATAAATAAATAAGAAAGTTCTTTTTGTCACAACTAGTATTGCTATTTTAACAAAAAAAATGCTGTTACCTCTTCTGTTTGAGCGTCCATTTTTCTTTTTAATTGAACAAGCATATGTTTAAAATTCTCTACCACAACTGCTGGATTTATCACTTTATTTCCTTTGTTAGCACCACTAGGTTCTTCCTTCCTGGCCATTCCTGTACACATTTTATATAGTAGATGAACCTTAATATGAAGTCAAGAATACATTTTTAAAATTAACTAATATCACAAAGAATAAATTCACAAAGAAGATAAGCTCACTAGTTATAACATTTTTATTGACACTATAATGTTAAAATATGAACATGCCCATGTTTATACACAGGCATTCAAGATGACATATTCTATTCTGCTACAGATTTTTTGCTATAGATTTTATCAGTTCCTGTTAGTTACTGCAGAATCTGTTCTTTCTTCCAAATGAAATATCTGTTAACTTTCCTCAATCTCACAAGTTCTACACTGTTATCTCTTCTGCTTAGCATTCAACCGTTAAGTGGGCACAGACATGTTGTGCTGCCCGTTTACAGCAGAACCATGATCTCTACACCTTTCAGTCACAAAATGTTAGGATTGTAATAACATGTAAAAATGTATAAACAGTATATGAATACACAATAAAGCTATAAAACTACAAATTTAAAAACAAACGCTTGCAAAAAATAGGAAGACTCTAATTTGTGAAAATTAATTTGAAAAACAGACAAATTTGACCTACTAAGTTTCTTATCATCAAAATGGAAAGTGTGCAAGAGGAACTCCAACTCTTTGATAGGTCCGCCATATGTACCTTCAAGCTGATGATGGCATTTCTTTGCCTGCAAGAAATAATATTGCTATTCTTTTGTATCTAAATAAAAATATGAACAGCTTAAATAGAATTAAATATAAGTTAGTAGAAGAACAGTATTATCAATCAACTATAATGATATTAAGAGAACAGCTGGAATATATTGTAACAACTGGGAAAATTGAGGGATGAAAAGATAGAGGGAAGCAAAGAGAAAAGATACCAGACAGCTTAAGAGAATGGCTTGACAGAAGGTCAACAACAGAAATTATAAATAACTGTTGAGATCAAAAGTTGTGGAATGACATGATCACCTATGCCAGCAGGCACTGTACTTGATGATGCTAATGATATAACAGAATGTCTGGCATCTGAGTATCAATTTCTGTTATTGTCTTGCTTGTAACATTATAACTCAACTAAACAATATTGGGAACAAAGACCAGCATAAACTGTATCACTTTTCTATCTATTGACCCTTTGAGCTGTAGCCGGCCCATAGGGCATAAGCCCAGATACTCTTTCTCTTATCTAAATTTTTATTCCAGCAGTTTTCAATCCTTCTAAAGTTATTTCATCAAATCTCACCATTTGTTGTTGTTCTGTGAAAGCAACTCTATCTCATTGAGGGAGCTGATTCCTGCTGCTCTTGCCTCTCTGATCAATGTTCTTCTCAGTGTCTCTCTGTGTCAGCCTCTTTTCCTCTTACCTATTGTTTCCCACATGAGGGCTTGTTTTGTTATTCGGTTATTATCTCTCTTTATCACATGTCCAACATATGGCCATCGTCTTTTCTTGATTACTGAAAATATTAGTGGTATCACTTTTATTGGTTGCTTATTGATCTACCAGTCTAGACTTTCCACATGTGATTTTTCTTTACTAGGAGTATTGCTACCAAATCTTGACAGGAATCAGAACCTGCCAGTATTTTAGTGGGTGTAGAGAAATAACATTACATCATCCAAGATACTATGGAACTGGATATGTGATCATTTTCTCTCTACCATTATTTGCAACTTATAACAAATTCTAGACTTTAAATAAAGACAAAAATGAGAGACTCCCATCTTTCTTTCACAAAGAAAAAATAATATTTAGTACCCATTTAAGGCAAGATGAGCCTAGAAGCCTTCTATTGGAATCAAACCCAATCATTTATTCTCAGTAGACCTTTTTACTAACCACAGCTCTAGGGTGATTCTTCTTCTAGGCTTTAAACATGTGATAAAAAATATTCTTGGTTTAAGGAGTGCTATGTGCTAACAGATAAGCAGATATCTTACAGTGGATAAACCAATAACATTGAGTGACTCAAAGTTAACTGTTGATAATATTGTTAGAAAATATAACCTGACCCAGACCAATTATACCTCCTTGCAGCTGCCCTGGAAGCAGGTTAACCAGTCCTGCTAAATTTTAGAGATCAAAAAGAGAAACAAATCTAGTCCTAAAAAACACAGTGACTATGTCATGAAACACTGAGCTTCACACATCAGTGGTCATTATTTTATTTTAAAACAGTTATATTTCTCTTTGGTGAAATAATGGAAAAAGAACTCAAACATGTGATCCTACTTCCTATAGTACCAGTAAATCATATTCAATGCTTTTGATATGCAACTGGTGTTGAGAAAAAAAAGGCAAAAATAATCAACTGACCGACCATTATCCAAGTGAAAAAATGCAAAATTAAGTAAAAATAATTCCAAGACAAACTTTTAACCTGTTGCTATTTTTTTTTTTTTTACATTACATCGTACCTTGTTGAGCTCAGATTTCAGGACATTGAAGTTCTTTTGGTGTACTTCAAGTTCTTTAGATAAGGTATCAATTATAGTTCTCTTATCTTCGACCTCTGAAGCCAATTGGTGTCTGATTGTCATGTGTTCTTTCTCCACCCTATTAAGTTAAAAATAAAATTGTAAAATTAATAGCATCTCAAGTAGTTGGCAATCTATAATATAATATATTATTATATTATATTATATTATATTATATTATATTATATTATATTATATTATATTATATTATATTATATTATATTATATTATATTATATTATATTATATTATATTATATTATATTATATTATATTATATTATATTATATTATATTATATTATATTAATTATGTTATGTTATGTTATGTTATGTTATGTTATGTTATGTTATGTTATGTTATGTTATGTTATGTTATGTTATGTTATGTTATGTTATGTTATGTTATGTTATGTTATGTTATGTTATGTTATGTTATGTTATGTTATGTTATGTTATGTTATGTTATGTTATGTTATGTTATGTTATGTTATGTTATGTTATGTTATGTTATGTTATGTTATGTTATGTTATGTTATGTTATGTTATGTTATGTTATGTTATGTTATGTTATGTTATGTTATGTTATGTTATGTTATGTTATGTTATGTTATGTTATGTTATGTTATGTTATGTTATGTTATGTTATGTTATGTTATGTTATGTTATGTTATGTTATGTTATGTTATGTTATGTTATGTTATGTTATATTATATTATATTATATTATATTATATTATATTATATTATATTATATTATATTATATTATATTATATTATATTATATTTTGGCTATTATGTGAAATGGGTGTCCGGTTAGCGCAATCGATAGGCGGTTGGCTTACCACGGCAACAGCCGGGGATCGTACCCTGGCGAGGACACCTGGGTTTTACTAATTCCCTAAAAATTAGTGGGAGCCGTGATAGCTCAGTGGTTAGTGAACTGGACTACTACGGACAAGGGGTAGGGTTCGATCCCAACCGACGGCTCCGGGTTCACCCAGCCTTAAATGGGTACCGGATTTTTTCTGGGAAAGTAAAGCAGCACGGGCGTAATACCGACCACATTACCCCAAAAATCATGTGCTGAAGGTCTGTAAAATATAGGGTCACTAACACCATATTTCCCTATACGCCACTTGGCGTGACGGGGGGTACTTTACTTTACTTTTACTTATTATGTGAAATGAGATTTCCCAAACTATGTGTACACTTTTATAATTCCGCACACACTCAAAATAATAAATGCAATTTATCCATGTGTGCACATATATATCTTTATAGAATTTGTGCCATATTGTATGTGTGTATGTGGTGATGGGTGTTATATATGTTTTAAAGATATATATATGAGTATCTTAAAACTGTTGCTCTCACTGCTATGAATTCACTTTTTTTAAAGTGTAATAAAATATATAATGGTCTTCTCTTCACACTTCACCTTCTAAGTCCTCATAATAACTTAGTAGGTTTCATATTGAAAGTTTCATTAAAAGTAAAAATTCTTCTAACACACAAAATATATTCTTTAAAAACTATTTTTGTTTCATTAAATTAATAATTTATTAAATGTATAATTATGTTTTCAGTACAGGATGCATTCTAGTGGTGTGTGTTACCTATTACAATCCTTCTGTTGTAATATGTGGAACATGAACAATATGTTAACCAGTGGACATAGTATGAAATGTATTTTATTACACATTACTTTAGTAAAAAAAAAAAATAATAAAAAAATAAAAAAAAAAACAGAAAGAAAGAATTCCATTACATACTTTTAAAAATGTATTCTTTGATACCCTCAAGAATTTACTTTTGGGTAAATAGCCCACATTTGACTCATTTATGTAGTTTACAAATAAAATATGTTGAGGAACAACATTTGTTTTGTATTTCCAGAACAAAATCAACAATTAGAAAACATAATTTATAAGATATAACATATATTATAACATATATTTTAAAAAAGACAATATATGAGACTCATCATCATCATCGAGAGCCTTCTCCGCAACAAAGGTTGGCTACCATGGAGCGCCATTCTGCTCTGTCTCTTGCTTTGATAGTGCAGGTTGTCATAGGCTGATTTGTCCATCTTTTGATGTTACTCGTCCATATTAGTCTTAGTCTGCCCCTGCCTCTTTTACCTTGTATTTTCCCCTCCAGGATTACTTTTAGTAGGCTGTTGTGTCTTTTAACATGGCCCAAAAATCGCATTTGTCTTGTTTGAATTGTGCTTAGTAGTTCTCTTTTCATTTTTACTTGTTTCAAGACTTCATCGTTTGTTTTCTTTTCCTTCCATCCAATTCTACTTATTCTTCTATATATCCACTTTTCAATGGCTTCAATTCTCTGTTCTGTTTTCTTGTCTAATGTCCATGTTTCTACACCATACAGGAATATTGAGAAGATATGTGACTATTTTTTTAAATATAAAAAAAAAAAAAGATACATACAATGCATAAAACTTAATTAATTTTTTTAAACTAAACAGAAATATTCTTACTTACTTGAAAAACTGTAACAAATGTGAAAAAATTATAAAAATAACATCGGATTCACAAAATTAGCTTCACTCACTTGTCAAAATTTTTGTTAAGTTCCTTTACATTCTTTCTTTCCTCCTCATAAACCTGCTCTAGCTCTCTGTTTTAAACATTAAAAAATGCACAAACTTTGACTAACTCTACAAATTAAGCAAAGAGAAATAGGTAACATAAAAGGCAATTTAGTACAAATAAAACATGTTAATATTTCTTGAAGCCATACAGGCAGTGTGGTTAGTGTACTTGTCCGGTGATAAAGTAGTCCACATTTGATTCACTTCAAATGTAGTACAAAGCTATTTATTTTAATCTTAAAGAGGCATCTTAGTTTAAATCCCTGCAAAGTTGCTATATTTAAGAATGAAGATGTCCTGGGGAAATCATGCTCTATTCATTCTTGAGATTGATATTTTATTGGCTCTAATTTGTGCCACTGCACAAAGATATGAATATTCTTGAATAGTTCATTTCTGTGCTACTGCACAAAGATATGAATATTCCTGAATAGTTCATTTCTGTGACACTGCACAAAGATATGAATATTCCTGAATAGTTCATTTCTGTGACACTGCACAAAGATATGAATATTCCTGAAAAAAAGTTCATTTCTGTGACACTGCACAAAGATATGAATATTCCTGAAAGTTCATTTCTGTGACACTGCACAAAGATATGAATATTCCTGAACAGTTCATTTCTGTGCCACTGCACAGAGATATGAATATTCCTGAACAGTTCATTTCTGTGCCACTGCACAGAGATATGAATATTCCTGAATAGTTCATTTCTGTGCCACTGCACAGAGATATGAATGTTCCTGAATAGTTAATTTCTGTGCCACTGCACAGAGATATGAATATTCCTGAATAGTTAATTTCTGTGCCACTGCACACAGATATGAATATTCCTGAATAGTTAATTTCTGTGCCACTGCACACAGATATGAATATTCCTGAATAGTTCATTTCTGTGCCACTGCGCACAGATATGAATACTCCCGAATAGTTAATTTATGTGCCATTGCACAAAGATATGAATATTCCTGAATAGTTCATTTCTGTGCCACTGCACAAAGATATGAATATTCCTGAATAGTTCATTTCTGTGCCACTGCACAAAGATATGAATATTCCTGAATAGTTCATTTCTGTGCCACTGCACACAGATATGAATACTCCCGAATAGTTCATTTCTGTGCCATTGCACACAGATATGAATATTCCTGAATAGTTCATTTCTGTGCCATTGCACAAAGATATGAATATTCCTGAATAGTTCATTTCTGTGCCACTGCACAAAGATATGAATATTCCTGAATAGTTCATTTCTGTGCCACTGCACAAAGATTTGAATACTCCTGTATAATTCATCACTGTGCCACTAAACAGAGATATGAATATTCTTGAATAGTTCATTTCTGTGCCAATGATAATTTAGATGAAACCACAGACATCTTAATAATATTTATGACAAGAATTAGTTTTAAATTTTAAATTTTGAGAAATTTGACCACGTAAGTTGTAAAATAATCATATTTTTATCATAAATATTGTGAAAATTTAGGTCATAGTGTCTATTATGATCAATTTGAATGTACCAAAGCAGAATTATACTCAAACTATGTTTCACAGCTGAAAAAAATTAGCAATAAAACTAAAATATAAAAAAACAAATGAGCAATTCTTTTTTCAACTGATGGGCTTCTGGGATTATCCTAATTTTACTTCTTCTGTCTGATGAATACCTCCTTTTAATTTATAACTCCTCTTCATCGTACACTCTAAAAAGATGTTAAATGTGCACAAAAGCATTATGTTGACATTCACACAAATTGTGTGTACCTTTCGGCTCAACACAACCAAATTCAGCAAGGTACCCGATTACCTTCATTCTTCATTTCCCACTCACTTGGCCAGACTCATTAGTTTTTATACAAGAGGCCTCTAAGAATGAACACCCCAGATTTTTTACAAGAGGCCTCTAAGAATGAACTCCCCAGATTGTTTACAAGAGGCCTCTAAGAATGAACACCCCAGATTTTTTACAAGAGGCCTCTAAGAATGAACACCCCAGATTTGTTACAAGAGGCCTCTAAGAATGAACTCCCCAGATTTGTTACAAGAGGCCTCTAAGAATAAACTCGCTAGATTTTTTACAAGAGGCCTCTAAGAATGAACACCCCAGATTTTTTACAACAGGCCTCTAAGAATGAACACCCCAGATTTTTAAGTAGAGGCCTCTAAGAATGAACACCCCAGATTTTTTACAAGAGGCCTCTAAGAATGAACTCCCCAGATTGTTTACAAGAGGCCTCTAAGAATGAACACCCCAGATTTTTTACAAGAGGCCTCTAAGAATGAACTCCCCAGATTTGTTACAAGAGGCCTCTAAGAATAAACTCCCTAGATTTGTTACAAGAGGCCTCTATGAATGAACTCCCCAGATTTGTTACAAGAGGCCTCTAAGAATGAAAACCCCAGATTTTTTACAAGAGGCCTCTAAGAATGAAAACCCCAGATTTTTTTTTACAAGAGGCCTCTAAGAATGAACACCCCAGATTTTTTACAAGAGGCCTCTAAGAATGAACTCCCCAGATTTTTTACAAGAGGCCTCTAAGAATGAACACCCCAGATTTTTTTTTACAAGAGGCCTCTAAGAATGAACTCCCCAGATTTTTTACAAGAGGCCTCTAAGAATGAACACCCCAGATTTTTTACAAGAGGCCTCTAAGAATGAACACCCCAGATTTTTTTTTACAAGAGGCCTCTAAGAATGAACACCCCAGATTTTTTACAAGAGGCCTCTAAAAATGAACACCCCAGATTTTTTACAAGAAGCCCATGAGAATGAACACCCCAGATTTTTTAAAAGAGGCCTCTAAGAATGAACACCCCAGATTTTTTACAAGAGGCGTCTAAGAATGAAATCCCAGATTTTTTACAAGAGGCCTCTAAGAATGAACACCCCAGATTTTTTCTCTGGTAAAATAGGTCAGCCTGACATGATACTGACCACACCACCCACATGTATTAATAGTCACAGACAAATATTGTCACTAACATCATGTTACCCTATTCCCTAAAGGGAACCCTTAACTTAACTATCACCATATTCCTGATATGCCACAATGTATGATAGATATAATTTACTTTCACTTAAAGTTTGTTGCTAATGCCAAATTAATTTATTAATTATCTAACATTTTTTTAAATTTTATTTTAAGACTGAAATAATGAAAATAAAAAAACCATTGGTGTGTTTCAAACATCTCACCTAATTTGTTGTGTTAATCTCTCAATGGTTTTGTTTGCTTCAAAGCTGGCTGACTTCTCAACCTCAATGGTACCTTCATGTTCTCTTACTCTCAACTATAAGTCACATACAAAAATAATTAACAAGAATGTAAGGCTCAATTATAAACCACACAACCTAACATGATAATACATTATTTCTGAAAATGACTGATCTTGTTTTGTATAGTTCCAAAATAGCCCTATACACAATAAACAAATGTTATAGCAAGAACAATTTTCACTATTTAAATGCATATAACTTACTATCTCTTCTCAAATTTCAAAAATAAGACAGTTAATGTCATGTAAACAGACTTTAAAGAGCTTAATATAAAAGCATGCAAACAAAATACAACATAATGCCATTTGTGTACAGTCAGCAATGACTGCATCAGCAGTTATTAATTATAGAAATGCACCTTGCTGATGCAGCAGTTTAAAACACCCTTAGGTCATAAAGCCAACAAAATGTGCATAACTACATTAAAGATGTACTGCAGAAAATACTAAAGAGTGTGTGTGTGTTGCATGTTTGTAAATAATAAGATAAAATATTTCACGTTTTATTGTTTAAATAATAAATATTCATTTGACACTAAAAATTGAATTTTTTTTTTATCCAGTATTCTACAGAAAAGAACATGTGATGATGAACAAGATATGTCTAAAGGATAATATGTCTTTATCAAGATAACAGATGACACAAGCAATATTCTAAAACTACAATACATAAAATTTGCTGTTTTGTTTATAAAGAATTATCATTCTTGTCTTGTATAATATTTGTTTCTTCATGATATCAAGATTTTATTTTATATTACCTGCACAATTTCTGAGTTCAACTTGGTTTCTAAATGTGATGCTCTCTCAACCTCAATATTTTCCTCTAGAGTCTTAATTCTAGACTGAGCTACCTATAAGAATATAATAAACACAATAAATTATATTTGGCCACAGTTGAGAATACTGATTGGAAAGGGAATTGCTGCAGCCCTGTGATAAGAACAAAAATATTAAAGTAAATTGTAAGACCAGTGAAGTAAGACGTCAGCTTCTAGACAAAAAGATACTTCCATTGCTCTTCTTTCCAGCCCATTGTGTCTTTTGAAGTGGCCATAATATTTTTATTTTCTCTATAAGATGTTTATAAGTCAGTTCCTTTTATGAATGTTTAAGCATTTTAATGTCTTCATTGTTTTTTTTTTTCCATTATCCAATGTATGCTAAGGATTTTTTTAGTAACATTTTGTTTTGAATTAATCAATTTTCTTCTTTGTTGTTTGAAAGATTGTCCATAATTCACAACTACATGATGCTACCTGGATGATACATGCACTCAGTAATTTTAATTTTTTTGCCTTGTTATTGTGTCACATGTTTTTCATGGAATTTAATTTTTTCGTTGCTTTAGCTAATCTTCGTTTGATCTTTTTTGGCAGTCTCCATTGCTGGTTATTGCAGATAGCAGATATACATAATCTGTTACGATTTCAATTTTGTTGTTGATGATTTTGTTTTGGCTCTTTGCTTTGTCAATGGACATTACATTGTTTTTCTGTATAATCTTGAATCTAACTATATTTATTTCATATTGAAAATTGATATTCCCTGAGTGTAGATCTGGCTTATGAAATCTCAAGAAGATAATATTCTAATATAATCTTTCTCATGTTCATGAATTTAATATTGCTTAATTTTCACTCTCTTTGTTAAGATTCTTTGTGACCACAAAGAATTTATCCAATGTTTTTACACAAAACATTTATATATTTTTGAGTCTTATTTGATGGGATAAACTAATAATATATATGGTATATACTGTTTTTCTCACTTGTGTTTTGGTGTCTTCTATTGTAAATTTTCTACATTAAAAAAACATCAAAGTATTCTTCTCTTGAATGAAGGCACTGTAAATTTGTACAGCTGCTAACTATCAAAACTTTGCTTGCCTACTTTTATTTGTTTTTTTTACTAGCCATAGACCAACAAAATGGTTAGTGGTGAACGGGCTACAGTGTCTCTTGTAGGGGAAAAAACATAATCTGTCCATCTTACTTGTTATATAAACTCTTCTTTTATTTCTCACTTTTGCCAATGGAAATAAAAAAAAGTTCTTTAGGATTATGTGGAACTGGTTCTTGGCGTGTGAATGAGAATCCAGACAATAGCCAGGAAAAACATTGGAGACCACAGAAATGTAGTTTTACAAAAGAATGTTGTTATCATGGACAGCTAAAAAGAGTAATGAGAATGGTCTAAGAGGCCAAATAAAAAACAATACTAAATTCCCCCATCAGAAGGAAATTAAAAATTGTTGGCCTTGCAATGAAAAGAAAATTAGAATATATTGTGGCAACTGGAAAAATTGAGGGAAGAAGTGATATAAGAAAACAGAGTTAAAGATTTAAGACAGTTTAACTGTTTGCCTTCCAGTAAAGCTCACTCTGGTGCAAGGCTTTAGCCTTTAGCCACCCAATAACACTCTTTCTGGCTCTTGCGAAATGTCTCAATACTTCTTCTATATCTTTCATTTTTTATTTTTATTTTACAGAAGTTCATTGTATAAAAGAGTGGTTTCCCCCCTACATATCTACTTCCGAAAGCTAAATTAACCACGTTTTGGGAATATATTCAATTTCTAAAGTGTATCTCGGATTATATTTTTTTCATGTCATGTCATCATGGCTTTCAAGAGAAAACAGGCGAAACCTTAGTTCCCTATGGATTATATTAAAAAATACAATAGCCATGAAAAGTAAGTGCTCTAAATTTCAGCAAAAAATAGTATGTTTACATTATTATATTTCGTTGTATTGTGATTGAACATTTTGTGTGCAACATTTTCAATTTTTCAACTTTCATTTTGTTCTTTCTTCACATTTTAAATACTTACCACTATTATTTTATGTCATAGAAATATTATTTATGTTGTGCAATATTTCTTCTTTAATTTAACATTTGAAATGATGTGCTTTATTTAAGTACACAATTTTTACAGAATTTTTACATTGGTGTCATTGAGTAGTTCACAAATCTAATTTAGACAGTTCAGTTCAAGCTAGCAAAATAATCAGGAAGGCAAAGAGTTAAGAGAATATATATATGGCCCTTTTCGTCTTGTCAGACGGTCTAGTGGAGGCTATTGCGTATTTTTTTTAGGTATTGTTTTTGCCGAACAGCTTCTCTCGTGGCTAATTCTACCAATGTTTGACAAACACACGCGGTCACATAATGAACAGGTCAGGCTCGCTGGTCCACAGGGTTTACCATCCTTTTTCATGAGTCTCTTCTCTTCTAAGTCCTGTCTTAGAACAGTCTCAAATGTTGTTATACCGTTCCTTATACGTGCTCTCCATGATGTGCGATCACTTGCCAGATGTTGCCAGTCGTTTTCACAGATGGAGAAGTCTTTCAGAGATGATTTGCAGATATCTCTATATCGTAGTTTAGGTCTGCCGATTTGTCGTTTTCCGTGTTTTAGCTCGCCATATAGTATTTGCCTAGGAATGCGTTTTTCTTCCATCCGTTGGACGTGCCCCAGCCATCTTAGCCTTCGACTTCTGAGCATCGACATGATTGTTAGGGTCTTAGCACGTTGCAGGACAGTTAAGTTGGTTATTTTGTCCTGCCATTTGATGTGCATTATTTTGCGGAGACATCGCATGTGGAAGACATTTAGTCTTTTTTCCTGGTTTGAGTATGTTGTCCAGGTTTCGGATCCATATAGTAGTGTGCTAAGCACACAAGTTTGATATATTAAGAGTTTAGTCTTTTGAGTTAGTTTCATGTTGTTCCATGCCCTTTTTGTGAGTTTGCCGAATGTCGTAGCTGCCTTACCAATTCGACAGTTTATTTCTTCATCAAGAGAGATGGTTTGCGTAACTGTGGATCCAAGATATGTAAATTTCTGTACTGATTCTAGTGGGCAGTCTTTTAGAGTAATAGATATAGGTTTGAAGTCACCTTGATTTAGTATTACTGTCTTCTGAACATTAATTGACAGTGAAAAAAGGTCGCATGCTTTATCCAGGTTGTT
Source organism: Megaustenia siamemsis (assembly GCA_032433765.1). NCBI lineage: Eukaryota > Metazoa > Mollusca > Gastropoda > Stylommatophora > Ariophantidae > Megaustenia > Megaustenia siamemsis. The sequence continues at coordinate 113,918,360 of JAVIAB010000051.1, forward strand.
GATCAGCGACTGTAGGGTGGCCTCACTATGAGCGACTAGGGCTGCATCGTCAGCAAATAAAAATTCTTTAAGTAGGGCAACATTTGTTTTGGTTTTTGCTCTTAGTCGTGCTAGGTTGAACAGTGAGCCATCTGGTCTAGTGCGAATGTAAATATCTCCTGAGCTGTTTTCGAAGGTGTAATTTAGGAGGGCAGCAAAAAATATACCAAAAAGGGTGGGGGCGAGGACACATCCCTGTTTCACTCCTTTGTTGACTTTGAAATTCTCTGATGGACTCCCATAAAAATGGACTTTGCCATTCATGTCTTCATGGAAGGAAATTATCAGCCTAAGTAATTTAGGAGGGCAGCCTATGCCTTCTAACACCTTGTAGAGACCATCTCTGTTTACTGTGTCGAATGCCTTTGTGAGATCCACAAAGACAATATAGAGCGGCATATTTTGTTCCCGACATTTTTCCTGCAGTTGTCTAAGAGTGAAGATCATATCTATGGTTGATCTCCCGGGTCTGAAACCGCATTGGGACTCGGGAAGCACCCGTTCTGCAAGTCTATGCAGGCGATTAAGTACGACTCTAGCAAAAGCTTTGCCTGTTGTGCTAAGGAGAGAAATGCCTCTGTAATTATTGCAGTCGCCCCTGTCTCCTTTATTCTTGTACAGCGTTATAATCTTGGCATTTCTCATATCATGAGGTATTTCTCCGTTTCTCCAGCATTTAATTAGCAGTTTGTATAGGTGTGGAAGTAGTACGCTTAGGTTGTCCTTTAGTACATCTGTGGGAATGTTGTCATTTCCTGCAGCTTTTCCTCTTGAGAGGGCATTTATAGCGTCAGCAAGTTCGTTCATAGTAGGCTCAACATCCAGTTCAAACATTGTAGGATATTTGGGTATTGATTGTGCTAGAGCTGTGTTTGCTGGTCTGTCATCACTGTATGGATTAGAGTAGTGTTCAACCCATCTTTGCATTTGTTGTCCCTTGTCAGTAATAGGTTCTCCAAACTTGGATTTTAGGGGGGCTGATTTTGTTATTTTTGGTCCAAGGGCCTTTTTTATATTGTCATGCATGGTTTTTGAGTCACCCCTGTCTGAGGCTTTCTGTATTTCAGAGCATAGATTGTTCCAGTATTCGTTTGCGCATCTTCTTGCTTCGCATTGTAGGGTGGCTTGCGCATGTTTGAGCTGATCCTTGGTGATTTGATTGGGATTATTATTGAAGTTCAGTAGAGCCTTTTTCTTATTAGCTATTAGTGGGTCTAGTCTTGCTGCATTTTCTTCGACCCAGTCGTTCTTTGAGAACCGTTTCTGGCCGTAGGTAGATAGAGCGCAGTTATAGATGTGTGTTCTCAGGGAGCACCAGTTGTCATCCACACTTGATGCATCTTCTACTTCTTCTACCACTTCATCAAACTTGGATCTAAAAATGTCTTCGGTTGGTGTGGTTTTTGTCGCTGTGATGTTGATCTTGGCTGCTGCAGGCTCTCTTGATTTGTAGATACGACTACTTCTGGCTTTGATCTTACTAATGACTAGAGCGTGGTCTGTGTTGCAGTCTGCACTGTGATATGTTCGTGTTATTCTGATGTTATTTAAAGACTGCCTACGTGTAAGAACTAGGTCTAGTTGGTGCCAGTGACCACTTCTAGCATGACGCCATGTTACTTTATGCTTGTGATTCACATTAAAGTATGTATTTGTTACACATAGGTGATTATTTGAGCAGAATTCTAGGAGTCGCTGGCCATTTCCGTTGATTTTTCCAATGCCGTGGTGACCTAGACATGTTGGCCAATATTGCTGATCAGATCCTGTGCGTGCATTGAAATCACCGAGTAAGTATAATAGTTCCTCTTTTGGAAGTGAGACCTCTTTCTCTTCGTCTGATGCAGCCAACGTTGGTGCATAGGCACTAATGATATTTATTGATCCACTCTTCGTATGTAGCTGGAGTATCATCAAGCGTTCAGACACTCCTTTTGGCGTGGTTATGGAGTTTATGTGTTTGTTATGTACAGCAAAGCCTACTCCATGTATACGTGGTTTTTCGGGGCTTAGGCCTTGCCAGAAAAAGGTATAGTTTTCTTCCTTTACAGAACCACAGTCTGAGAGTCTTGTTTCTTGTAGGGCAGCAATATCAACATGTAGCCTATTTAGTTCTTTATCTATGAGGGCTGTTGTTCTAATTTGTCCTTCTTTCAGTGTGCTTGTTTTAGTAAGTCCAGGGCACATGGTCCTTACGTTCCATGTGCCAAGTTTAAACATTGGTACTTTCTTCCTCATTTCACTTTGCCTACTCTGCCTGGGGGAGCCGCGATAGCTCAGTGGTTAGTGAACTGGACTACCACGGACAAGGGGTAGGGTTCGATCCCAACCGACGGCTTCCGGGTTCACCCAGCCTTAAATGGGTACCGGATTTTTTTCTGGGAAAGTAAATCAGCATGGGCGTAATACTGACCACATTACCCCAAAAATCATGTGCTGAAGGTCTGTAAAATATAGGGTCACTAACACCATATTTCCCTATACGCCACTTGGCGTGACGGGGGTACTTTACTTTTTTTTTTTTTTTTTTACTCTGCCTGGGCACAGGATATGGAGATAGTGCTTTACCCAGTCGCACTATCCCCCTCTCGACTTCGTTTCAAGGATTTCCGAAGGAGGGACAAAGTCCATACGTTCGGAATTGAAAGAAGGTGCAGGGGATGCCAGAAAGACGATTAACGCCGTCCACTGCCTTAGGGTCCCTCCCTCCGGATTTTTACTCTGGGTTTAGAGAATGATGTTTTAAAAAATCAACAACAAAACTAATAAATAGCTTAATGAAATAGAAAGGCATAAAGAGAGATATGATCACCTATGTCAACAGGTTTGGAACTTGCAGATGATAATGGATTCTTCTTGTATTAACACTTAGTAGACTTAGATTCAACACATCTAAGCCAGTTGGATTGGGTGTTCCGATATGGGACGAATTTACATCTAGCCTGAATGGCAAAATTTTTTCTAATTTGGAAGTCTATAATTACATTTCTAAACTTTAAACCAAATACTTTTTAGTATGAGTCCATTTCAGGGAACTCTCCTTAATTACATTCCTCCATATTCCAGTTCATTTGAATGGCCCAAATTGAGAATATATTATTGATTTTTGTTGTTGTTTCTTTAGAATACAAAAAAATGAAAACCTCTTCCATAAATGGTCATAAAAGTGTTATTTGTATTTAAAATGTGATGAAAATCACCTGACTTGTATATAAATTGATATATTATTCAAGGAATCTTATATTTGGGTTGTGTTTAACTCATACCATGTGTTGCTGGGGCCTCATTATATGAGAAGTAAAGAATAGTGACACTGTGACCTTCCAGGCATGTTGTAAGAGGCGACTAAGGAGGTTGATCAATGGCTTGACAAGCTGTCATTGTAAAAAGCATTGTTATGGAAACAGAACCATAGATTTTAGAAGCAGTGATCTCTGCAATATGTGCCATTTTGGCACGCAAGGTTTCTGTTTTTGAGATTGTAGTTCTGCCCGATGTGCCATCTTCGGCTCAAAAGGACAATAGATAGATAGATTAACTCATATGTATAGATTTAGCCTACCTCAAGAATTGGTAAATACATTTTTTTATTAATTTTATTTTCTGCTCTTTCCAAATTATTTCCATGCATTTTTTTTTATACAGATAACTTATGGTACTGTAAACACAAAAAACCATCATTCCTGAACACTTAATATACAACATGTAACCAAACAGTGAAAAATAGCACATATATAATAAAAATGTGTGTGTCTGTCATCTTGTAAACATTTTGAGCTGGAAAATGAGCCTGTCAGAAGATGGTTTCCCCAGTTTCCACTGGTGTCTAGTAAAGGTTCAATGAAAAAGTCAGTCTTACGGTTAATATTAACATTATTCTTATCCAGAGGAATATTCATGTTTTTCTCCTTATTTGAACTAACTTTGTAATAATTAGCCCTTTTATATCTGGATGAGGGTACTGCAAATTTGTGTAAATACTAATTCTAGCTCAGAAATTGGTCTTTACCTATTATAAACAAATATAGACTTTATGTCTTTTTTTTTTAAAGAACAGAATGAAACTGTAATATATAAAAATAATAATAGCAGATGATCAAGTAAAACTCACATCCAGCTCAGATTTAACCCTGTCCTCCCTCTCTTTAGCAAATGTCAGCTCATTTGTTGCACGCCTCAGACTGTCCAATACATTTATCCTTTCATCTAGAAGACAAAACAGCAATGCTATTTATATCACCAATTACTTGGTTATTGGAAGCCGCGATAGCTCAGTGGTTAGTGAACTGGACTAGTGGTTAGTCAAAGGACAAAAGGTAGGGTTCAATCCCAACTGATGGCTTCTGGTTCACCCAGCCTTTAATGGGTACTGAATTTTTTTCTGGGAAAGTAAAGCGGCACGGGCATAATACCGACCATATTACCCAAAAATCATGTGCCGAGGGTCTGTAAAATTTGTGGTCACTAACACCATATTCCCTATACGCCACTTGGCATGACGGGGGTACTTTACTTTTTTTTTTTTTTTACTTGGTTATTCCTATTCTCCTGCTTGTAACATGGATCTACAAATGTCTACTTTCAATTGCTTTCTCTACTCCTATTTATGATATGGCAATTGATTAAACAGTCTTATTTTTCCTACTGTTATTTTGTCTTCTAAGAGAATATCTACCTATCTGCACTTTCTTTCTTGACCCAGCAGTATTGGTTGGTTGTTATTCTATTAGTTATTACATCTTGTTTCCCAGGTTCTGTTTGTCTTTGTCTTTAATCATTGAACATCTGTTGGTGCTTTGTTATTTCTGTTATTGCTCACCATGGACACAATTTATTCTCCACTTATCTCAACATCCAACAATAGCTTCTATGATCTAGAAAAGAAGATGGGCTATGAAAAGTGACAGAAAAAAACAGCCGCAAAGCAAGATCCAAATTAGAAACAGAAAAAGAGGTCAACCTAGAGAATCACCAAAAATGACACTGAAGGGAGAAGCAATAACAGTGGGTGTCAGCTCCCTTAGTGAAGTTGAAAGACTTACTCAGTGCTGAGATCCAATGTCATGTACAAAGTCTCATGCTTGATAGCAAAGATTGTTAGATAAGAAAAGACATGAGTGGGCAGATGATGAATGGACTGTTGGATAGATCAATATTACTTTCTCAATAAGTAAACATGTTTTACCTATTCAAACATCAGGCCATGAATTAAATAACGGTGTCTTTTATAAAAAAGAAATTTAAAAAAAAGGATCTTAAGCTGTGCCTCCATTAAACACATTTTATATAAACAAAATCTTTAAATCAAAGAACTTCCAGAAATAAAATATAAATTTGAAAACACTAATTAAAGAAAATATACAAGGTAATCTAAGTGTACTAAGAACTAAGAACTAAGATATTAGTAATACAAGAAAATATAATATAATATGATAATGATATGATAAGTTATGATATGATGTGATATAATATAATATAAATTAATTCCACTTAGAATTATATGTCTTTGCACACAGATTCATGCACACAAATCTTCTCAATGATGGTTAAATATGTTTTTAGACAAAATGACAATGAGAGAATGAAAATATATAAACAGTATTCTTACACATTTGCTTACTTTTCTTTGATAAAATTGCAGTTTTATTGACATTAAAAGTATTAGATTTCAATTTCATTTAGAATGCAGCTCACATATAAAATACAATAACTTCAGTAGGTTTTTTAACTTCAAAGGATAAATAAAGAATTCATACATAACATAAAATATTTATTATACAAAGGAGTCTAGTTAAAACCGTAAAATGGTGATAAAGATGTGAGCCACTCCATTGTCCTCCAGGTTGGCTTAATTGTTACCAATTACATAAAGAATGTTCTATAGGTGGCAGCACAGCGCATGCAAAGCAAACACGCCCTCACAGTAACAGTGTAAAGTTACAAATAATTTCCTGGTGAATTCCAATAGGTCTTACTTCTACAATTCTCATAAAACAGATGAAATGCTACTTCTCTTTGGTGTATGCCTCAAGTGAGAGTACAAGATTTACACTGCTAATGCAGCAAATTGTAGCATGTTTGTACTACATTATCATGCACAAATGATTCTTTATGAAATATGTAACAATACTGCCAATGGTACAATGTTTAACATTTTCATTGCCATTTTAAGGTATATATTTAACTCACCCTCATATAAATCAATCAACAGAAATAACAAGTTTTCATTACAACAATAACAGGGAAATGGCTATTGAGTATTACAAATAAAACTCACTTTCAAATCCTTCAAGCTTGTCACTTAAATCAGAAATGACTCTGAAAGAAATTATTGATATATAACAAAATAATTAAATATTAACTCTTCTTCTTAAGCATTCAACTGTTAAGTGGGCATGGTTGTGTTGCCAGCTTATGGCAAGCTGCAATATCTGCACATTTTGACCCAACACATCCATCTTTGACATGGAAAGATTTTTAACTGCATAACAATTTTGTAGGGGCACCAGCCATCTTGGACTATTCCTTTCAACTTGTAACTGTCTGGGGTTCTTTAACATGCACAGAGTAGACACAGGACCTAGTTTTTTTTTTTTCATGGAGAGCTAAACAATGAAAGTCACTCTGACTGAATGAGGGTAAAACTACAGAGAAACTACAGATATGAAGAGAAATATTCTCAGTGTCTGTGATATGAAGTCTGAACTTTCTTTTTAAGGGCACAGTCAGCATCAGAAACATTTTAAGTAAAAAGAAAATTAAGTTTTTGGAGGTGTTTAGAATACAAATCTCACAATAATGACATGGTGGGTTAAAATCCATGTCCAGGTTGGGATGTCTTTTTTTCAGATGTAAAGGTCAAGTTCATTTATTTTGCACACTATGTGACAATAACATTAAGGCGTGATCTTTATCTGTAGTCCTAATAAATCAACAATACCTAAACAGAAGAATGTTCAAAAAATGTTTGTTACTTTTTATTACTGGAGAAGATTATCCATGATAAGAAGCCTTGGACAATGATATTGCTTGAATGCCATGGTGTCACCAAGAACTCTCAACATTAGTTCTTAGACCTGAAAGTTAATGCAGTGATTACAAAAGCTTTCCTATTTCCCAGGTTCTGCTGGGGGAGCAGAAGCGCCTGTGACCTGCGGTCGCAAAAACTGGATTGGTGCACCATCAGCTGACAAAGACCTAGCAGTTCTACCTCCTCATGGTCTTCCATGGTATCAGTCTGCATCAAAACAGGCTGGCTAACAGAAGCTAGGATCACCGTGTTCCCTGTAGTGATGGCTGTTATTGATATAGAAGACCCAGTATTGCAGTACCTCTGCGCTGGACTAGTAGTTTCCCAGCATAGCCTGGGAAAGACAAACTCCAACTTCTCCAATAAGAGCCAGGAATGTCAAGAAAGCCATTTCTACCTGCTACATCAATAAGTCAAAGGGCACTCTGCCCGCATCAACTTGTAGTATTACGTCAACAACCCACATTCTGTTAGAGAAAATGACATGTGTCAGTCCTCAAGTTACTGAAATACTAGGTCTCTTGCATAACGAGGCCAGCCACACTGTGGGAATATGGTGATGCTCACCTTGTTAACCAGTCTGTTATGACCCAGATTATTATCCGATTGTCTAGCTTGGAGGTAAAGTAGAGATCTAGTATATTTTACAAAAGTAGCAGACCAAAAAGAATGGTATAAAAACTTTAGATATTTTTCACCACAATTAAAATATTTGCAAATTTATAAAGACTAGATATTTCCCACTGCAAATAAATTATTTAGAGATTATGTACTAAAACACACAATATAAATTAAAACCTTCCCTGCTATTTCATTACCTTTCCTAAAATAAGTAAAAGCAACATTTGCTATCCTTCTACATTGGGCACAGTTGTTTGTCAATGACACTTCAGTTGATTTGCTCCCTTGTGTCTTTCCAAGAAGATATAATATACATGCTTCTTCTATTATACATTCAAAGTAATTAGAAGAAGCTGTAGTTTAAAATTTAAGAACTTTTAGTGGTTATAACTTAAATATTGCAGCCAGAAAACTCTCAAATCTGCTAATCTTTTGATCGCATTTGTGTCAGCAGTAACTACTAAAATATCATTCACACAAAAATATTGACTTCAGCTAAACATTTTACAATTTGTGGGTAGTGTCACAAATTGAGACCACTCCCATAAAATATAAATTTTAAGAATGGTAAAATGTACTAGGCTCAGAACAGCTCCATTCATAAATGCTAAATTTCCATGATATATAACTAAAATACCATTTTGAGATGAAAACAAACAGGTTGTGTGGGCAATGGTGTAACAGGTCTGGAGTGTTGAGATGTAGAATAGACATGATTTCTTCATAGATAATAGTCACACAAAAAACTTGCCTTGAATGTTGCTGGCATAGCTCGTTAAGTTTTTCATTTTCACTGTTGATTAAGTTTAGCTCGGTTCTACACTGAAGTAACTGCTGATGTTTATTTTCAAGATTCTCTTTCAGTCTGTTTTCTTGCTCAAGTGAACTGATCTTGGAGGTTTGCAAAGTGTTTTGTAGTTGCTTGATTTCATCATTCAGATTTTCAATTTTATCTGTGACAGAAAGAACTTAATATCATATTATCTTTAATTTGTGATGTAAAAGCAAGTAAAAAAAATTGTTAAATTAAAGTGAAACAAATAAATGAAATCATTCTATTCTTTTGTAATACATATTGGTGATATGATTTAGAGAAGCACTAAAAAGAACACTAAGGTGAGAAGCAACTACAGCAGACATCAGCTTTCTTGCTGAAGTTGAGATGCTCGCCAAGAACAGGGGTGTGTGGCAAGATGTACTGCAGGTTCTAAGCAAGATCTGACACTTGATAGAAAAAATTATCGGACAGAAAGAGTCAAGAATTTCTGCCATCTTCACCTCTAACTCAAAAGGACAATAAATAGATAAAATACATCCATATTTAGTAAGCATTCAAAAATATAATATGCTAATAACATTCTATATTTAAATTCAATAATATTCTGTTACAAGATGAAATCATTTTTTTAAAAAAAACAATAATTACTTTTCAAATCATCTTTTTCAGCAATAAAAACAACTTCCTTGCTTCTAGATGCTTGTCTGATTTTATTTATTTCTCTTTGACTCTTTGCAAGCTCATAATCTAAACTGTGCCTTGCTGCTTCCCCCTTTTCAATTTGTGCAGAGACTTTAGCCAGCTGGGACTGTAGTGTACTAATCTACAAGGAGAAAATGGAAGATATAAATTGTGCGCACATACATGCACGCACACACATATTATCATAATAATCACAATTGCAAATAAATGGATGTTTATTCTTAGAGTGAACGCTCCAAGGAGAGTGACAAATATAAGTTTTACAGGAATACATGATTTTGAACAGTATATATTCATGAATAACAAGATAAAAACTGTCAGCTTGCTACCTCATAGAGTAACTGCTGACAGATTGTTCATAGACACATAGACTAAATAATCATCATTATTGAGTGCCATCTCAGCACCGAAGATTGGCTACCATGGAGAACTATTCTGCTCTTATCTCTTGCCTTGATAGTGCAGGTTGTCATAGGTTGACTTGTCCATCTTTTGATGTTACTCATCCAAGTTAGTCTTGGTCTGCCTTTGCCTTGTATTTTTCATTCCAAGATTACTTTTAGCAGGTTGCTGTGACTTTTAACATGTCCCCAAAAAAACTCATTTGTCTTGTTTGAATTGTGTTTAGTATTTCTCTTTTCATTTTAAGTTGTTTTAACACTTTATTGTTTGTTTTCTTGTCTTTCCATCAATTCTTCCTTTTCTTCTATAAATCCACATTTCAAAGGCTTCATTTTCTGTTCTGATTTCTTGTTTAATGTCCATGTTTCTGCACCGCTTGCTTGCTTGTGTTCGCCAGGTGACTAAAGGAGTATACCTCTTCATTATCTGTCCTTAAAAGGACGTTAAGTGGGTGTGTCTGCATTGTGTTGTGTTTGCAGTATAACTGTGATATTTGCACCTTTCGGTCCAACACATCCAACTTCAGCGTGACATTTTTTAGTACCGGGTTGTCTACCCTCTTCAATCCCTACTCATTTAGCCAGCCTAGGTAGGTTAGTCTGTTACTAGAGGCCCCATGGAGAGGTGGAGAAGGGTCTGGACGGTTCTGGTTCACTGATCCATGCGCAACGAAAGCCATCAGCTGTGGGTCACTGACAGCTTCCAGCTCTGGTGCAGTGAGGCGCGCCTTCGTCTTCTCTGCACCATTTAGGAATGTTGAGAAGATATAATATTTTGCTATTTTTAGTTTTAGCCCTGGTGTTATTTGTTTTGATGCTAGTGTATTATTCATGGCATTAAAAAATAACCATAGAATAGATCAAACTCTTGTTGACAAAGTTATTTACAGTCACAATTGTTAACCTGATTATCTTAATTCTGTGGTTTTTGTTGCTGCTTTCAGTTTATCCAAGCACTGCCCTTTTTTTTTTTAGAGCACACATGTACACCATATACACCAGACAATTAAAAAAAATTGTCTTTAAAATGAGGGGAAAAAATATGTCCATCCTCTATTACCATCCATGAAGAGTGGCTGTTTGGCTGATTTTTTTTGCCTTTTTTGAATGAAACATGGTCTGTTACAGCTTAGATTGCTTCTTTCAGGTTATAATAGACCACAGTTGCTATTTTGAAATTGTATAAATTATCGAATTATATGTATCATTATAGTTTGGTTGCTTGGCCTAGACATTAATATTCCATCGCAAACATACTTTTGTTATGATTTTACTGCCTTGTACATGTAAACTATTTTCATAATTTTACATTAATTTATTTTCACAAAATGTTATGTATAAAAAAAAGCAGAAACCAGTACAAATGGTATGCTGCCCATTACAATTTGCCTCTTAGGGCAGCATACATGTCCATATTATTTTATAAAAATCCTTACAAAATGACAACCCTTACAAATTAGAAGTTATACTTATTGCTCCTGTATTATTTTAGCTAGCAAAAACATACTATTTTGTTGTATAGATAATGCTGTATAATTGTTTCATCAAATTAGAAAATAAATTATATTTATTTTTTATATAAGGGTAAAGAAATATTTTCTATACCTCTTCATTTGTCTGTGAAGCAATTTCAAGCTTTTCCTTCTCTACAGAATTCAGTTTCTTTTAAGCTGGAAGACAGTATCTAAAAAAAAAAGGAATGTGGTTAGAAATGAATGCTAATATCTATAATTAAGACAGATTTTTAAAGGAATTCATCATCATCATCAAGTACCAGACCTGCTGGCGTAGGTGATCATGTCTCTCCACAACTTTCGATCTCGACAGTTATTTATCATTTCTGTTGTTGACCTTCTGTCAAGCCATTCTCTTAAGCTGTCTGGTATTTTTTCTCTTTGCTTCCCTCTATCTCTTCATCCCTCAATTTTCCCAGTTGTTACAATATATTCCAGTTGTTCTCTTCTCATTACATGGCCACAAAATGGATGATTGTTTCTTCCTAATATTGGAAATTAGCTCTCTTTTTGCTTTGACCTATTTCAGAACATTTTCATTACTCTTCTTAGCTGTCCATGGTAACATTCTCCTGTGTTGTTGTTGTTGTTATGGATCCAGTGACCTTTGAGCTGATGCCCTTCGGCCCAATGTCATGTAGTAGTATCTGCAGGTATTTTTAAGTTCTGCTGTTGTTCCATACAGAGTATTCCATTTGGAGGGTCTTTGGGGAAATAGTGTTGTTCTGATGTCAGTGAGCTCAGGACATTGAAACAGGTTGTGTTCTACAGTTTCTTGTGGTGACTACAGAGTGGACATACTGGGGTATGGTTTTGTTGTATTCTATTAGTGTGGTTATTTAGCATAACATGTCCTGTTCTCAGTCTGAAGATGGTGGTTTGGTCTCTTCTTGTTAGGTTGTTTGATGTCTTGTGGATTTGGTCTTGCCATATATTTAAAAAGCTCTCTCCCTGTTTTCCCTAAGGCCTATCCATTCAGCCACTCCTCCCTACTGTTGGAGTTTATGACTTGTTTGGCTGTGTCTAGTGTGATGGATGTATGTGTCTGTGTCTGTTTGGATCCTCTCTTAGCTAATGTATCTGCCTTATCATTTCCTGGTATATTTGAGTGTCCCAGGATCCATTGCATTACCAATCTTATGTGTTTCAATGAGTTTGTCTGTGTCTATGATAAGCTGTGTGAGTTCTGTTTTGTTCGTGTTGTTTCCCAGTGCTTGCAGAGCCGATTTGGAATCCGTAAATATGACTGTGTTTGTTTTCTTCGATAGTGTGGTATCGAAAATCGTATTAAATGATAAATTGCTGTTTCAATAGCTGTTATTTTCTGCTTCATAATTGTTACAGACTTCACCACAAGGGCCACAAATTTCTTCTGCTGTTCCATCTGGATAATGTATTAATATTCCATATCCAGCTTTTAAAGTAGCGTTTGTGGCTGCACCATCTGTGTTTATATGTATCCAGTCTTCTGGATAAGTATCTATTGTTTTCCTTGCTGCTAGTGTTACTGATACTGGTCTGCTTTTTTACCTGTTCTGTTACATATCTCTACATTTATTTGAAGTTTATTTATAATTTGTACTTGGTGGCATTTCTTTGATGATTCTTGATGTTTGTAGTCGTTTTTCAGGTAGATGGAATTTCTTTTGTATATTTCTAACATGTTGTAACACTGACATCTGCTTATTCTTTGTTTTGAAGTCCATGTATCTACTAATTTTCTGTTAGGGTGGTCCTTCTCCATTCTTTTTTGTCTTTATAGAGAACCATAGCAGCCTTGTTTCTCCTCAACTCTAAAGGTTCCACATTGCAGTGGATTTCGCAGGCTAAATGCATTATATTGTATCTTGTCCAGTGCCATGTTAGTTGTATTGCTGCATGTCACTAGGAGCGAGCTACCATGGTCCAAACAGTGCGAACATATCCGAGATAGAGATTTCTAAGTGTTTATTTATCTGCTCCCATAAGGTACTGGAAAGCCTTTTCATTAGTTGAAGTCTTTGTGTTGCTTTCTCAGTGAGATTCTCTACATGTTTCTTCAGGCCAAGGTCACACCTACACGTGGTCCCTCTGTTATCGCAAAGTTGGTCCCCCGTGCGCGACCGAGCTCCCAGTGGTATAACTGGGTCGGGAGGAGGTGAGCCCTATAGATGCAGGGCTAGAGCCAACCAACATGTGGTATACGCCATGGCCCTCATCTAATCACCCTCCCTCTTCCCTTGAGGGAGTGTCTTGTCTTCTATCTTATTACTATTTCTATAGGGAACCCCCTGTGGACAGGGTGAGAGCTTCAGCGAAACCGCCTCGAGACCATCTACTGACATACTTCAAGAAAAATGACTCTAGTACTGATTAGAGTCCATCATGTTCCCTTCAACAGTTGTAACCTGTATATATCGCAGAGACACAAGTGACCCTGGATGTGACGATCCTCTGTCGATACTTTGGCCCAGAGATACGCCTGAATGAACGGAGTATTGCCAGTGACAGTAGGTGGCGGGGAATGGCTGTTGTGAATCCTGCTTGAATACAGGGGCTAGAAAGTGAACAAATGGATGATGGATGATATGTCAGCAGAGACAGAGACACAATACATGCCATGGGTGGAATTGAGGCGAGGATTTGCAAAACCTTCACCCTGGGGTAGGAAGATAGCCCACAGGTCCCCAGTTTTAACAACATTCTCCTGTAAAACCACATTTCTACAGATTCCAGTTATTTTCTTGTCTGTTGTCCTATTGTCCATGATTCACATCCATATGTTAAGACTAGCTCTACATAACATTTAAGAACTCTTGTTCTTGTTTCTCTTGTCAAAAAGGAATTGCGACAACATAAAGCTAAATGATAGACTGCAAAATATAATGTCCACGAAAAGTGAAGTACTAAACTTCACCAAACTAAGCCTCAACATCTGGAGGTGACAGGGCCAAATTGCTTCCTCATAGTTTAATATTTTCTGCAAAAAAAACTAGTCATATAACCATTCTGTTTTCAGCTGAGTGAGATATAGAATACCACATGGGAATTAAACCATGATTTAGTTTAGCTAAATCAGAGCGCTAACAGACAAAACTATATGGGCCACTGCAAGAGTTACAAAAGACAGTAACATTTATACAGGAAACGACATTGCAGATATAGACAATACTTCGGGTGAACGAAAGACAGATAGAGCACTAACCCTGTCACTACAGGTACTTTCATAGAGCACGTACATAATTTTTATTTCAATTCATCATCATGTGCCATACCAGTTGGCGTAGGCGATCATGTCCTTCCACAATCTTCTGTCTACAGTGCATCGTATCAGTTCTGTTGTTGACTGTTTTCCATGCCATGACACCAAGCTATCCAGTATTTTCTCTCTTGTCATCCGCGATTTCTCTTTCCTTTTATTCTGCAGTTGTAACCAAGTATTCCAACTTTCCTCTTCTCATGATGTGCCCGAAAAATGGTGATTGTTTCTTTCTGATGTTTTTTAGGAGCTGCCTATTTGTGTTGCCTGTTTGAGAACTTCCTCATTGGTCTCTTTTAGCTGTCCAGGGAACTTTCAACATTCTTCTGAAAACCTATCTCTATGGCCTCTAATCGCTATTTAATAATCTAATTATTTCAATTACTAGGAAAATATTTGTAATTAAATTTACTATCATTACCTCTAACATCTTCTTATACAGGTTCCTTAAAGTTTTCAAAACTTTATGTTTCAATTTTTCAAAGTGAATCTCTCTCTCTCTCACATACACACATTTATGAACATACATACAAACAAATATTAACAAAAAGAAATATTTTTTTTTAAATAGAACCATAATAACAAAATTATATATGACAATATTAATTTGGGACTACATTTTGTAAACATCAACAATACTTTATAAAATTAGCTGCATACTTGAACAACATATCTGTTCTAATCTTTGTGTACCTTGCTCAGCTAACAGATCTTGCTTCAACTGTTTGTTGCTTAGTTGCAGTTTGCTGATTTCAGTAATGTAAAAATTGTCACTAGTAAGATGACTGCCACTGTCATTCTCATCAGCAGCAGTTAAAACATCTTCATTAGACAACATTCTCTGCAAGAATGTACCAGTCACAGCAACTGCCATGTATTAATCTATGATTATAAATCTATATACTTTCACTAATAATTCAATACATTATTTCACTTACTATTTAGAAATAAGAATAATATTATACTTCTGTTAAATTGCTTACTTTCAATAAATTAATTAAAAACATATAGAGTACCAAGAAATTTTACAAAGTCAATGATTCAAAAAAAAATTTGTCTTTCATTTTCATGATCTGATAACAGCCTTTAGTTGAATTGTAAATTTTGAACGCTTATATCTTATCTTCCTTCTGAACTAGTGGCCATTAGAGCATGACTTCCTTGCCGAACACTATGGCAAAGAATACATGTCTGCTTTAAGTTGTCGAATTTCTTTGTAGAGCGCTTCTTTTTTTTTCTTCTAATTTGCCTTTAAGCTTTAAGGGCTGATATAGTTTGAGGTTTTACTCTCTTTGTTATGTTTCCTAGTGTTTCTGAGATTCCATTAGTCCCCCTTTTCCAAGATCAGCCTTGAATATGATGTTCTCACACATTTGATGAAAACTTGTTGATTTGTATTTTGATCTTTCTGTCTTATCATCTGACCAAACATTTAATCATTTTTTTTATTTATTTATGTACTAGATGGAAGGAATTATTCATAGTTTTTTACACAATTCTTCACTTTTGATCTTATCCCTTCTGTCATGGTTATAACACATTTCTGTGGCAATTATTTTCTGATCATTCTTAAATCTAGTGTCCAGGTCTGGTAGAGTTATCATAACATTGAAATGAAGATTGCATATAAGTGTTTCTGGTTTTTGGAAATGGAGAGAGATATTTCTGTCTATAGTCCGTAAAGGATTGGTTTTCAAAGAGATATGTGCGACTATTTCCCTATGACATTGCCCAAGATACACTGTAACAATGTTATGTTTTGAATGACAGAGATGTGAGTTTAGTGGTATAAGCTGTGTCTGTAATCTTAATTAGGTTAGCAGCCTGTTCCTATCTATGTAAAGATGTATCACATTTACAGTGTTTGGAGTATCATACAGAAAAGACTTCTCATTCTTTCTTTCTCAATGCCTATTTATTCAGCCACTCCTTTTTCCACTTGCTTCCTTTTATTTGTTTTTGCTGTGAATGTTTACATAAAACCATTTCACTCTTATATCTTTCACTGAGCAAAAGTGACACTTATGTTTCCAATATATTTCCGCTCATTTATGGAAGTTGAAGTATGCCACTAGTCAATAACCTTTCAAATAATATTACAAACTTAATAGCTAATATTAATTAACAACTAAAATACCCCTCACAGCACTGATTTTGTATAGGAATGACCTTGATAAACTTCTCTTTTATACTTCCCTTAAATGTTAAGAAAATCAGAATTCTCACTATCAGTAAATGTGTTTGACTACTACATAAACTCATATTCATTTTTTTAAACTAAGACAGAAGGCTATTATCTAAAACTCAACTTTAAGTGTCAACAACTAAACACTAACAAATTCTGAACAGTTTTTTTTCACTTCAGCTCTCCATTTAAGGAGTAGTATAAGTTAAAATCACTAAAGTTCACTAAGTTATTTTTTTTACTATTGTATTATTATTATTCCTTAAATCATAAAATTGTCAGAATATAACTAAATATTGTGAAATAAAATCAGTTGTGCCATTATTTAAACACAATAAATTTACCATGGATGTCAAAAGACAAATGATAAAATATTACATCTCTCAGCCTCTAGTATACATTTTTAATTCTCCAACTATGTCATCAGATTCTGTGCAGATCACAAAGGGAGACAACATTAATATTCAGAATAGATGCTAATAATTTGTGTCACTGCAGTTTTGCAGATAATAACAGCAGAACATATTCCACAAGGCTGTCTCAAGCATGTAGACTTGAGAAAAAGATGTAGTCTTTCCCACCACCCTCAATGAGAAACTATGGCAGGACTGAAACTATGAAAAAGACAAACATGACAAGAAGAGAATTACAGAGTTTAGAATCCTATCCTAAGTGTGTAACAAATGTAGATGAAGAAGAAATAATTCAACATAACTGAAATATTATAAGACATACACTGAAGAATGCTGAATTCACAATAGATTGGTCCAGTTAGCAATTAATCCTCACCAAACCTCACAAACAATCATCCACCTACTCAAATTCTTTTTCTTTCTAAAAAGAGAGTCTGGAGAAAAGTGTACCTAATAACTGTATTAGTTAAAGAAATACAGAAGCCTTAATGTAATGCTTCTGAAATAGTAGGAAATGTAACTCTGACTGATTATCATTATATATATTTATATGCAGGCCAGGAGAAAAGGCTTTCATGTGTGTAGCCTTCAAAGAAAATGAACATCACATGGCAGGACAAAATAACCAAATCTAATATCTTGCAAAGAACCAAACTTTCATCCATCATGGCAACACTTAGGAGTCAGAGAATAAGGTGGCTGGGTCATGTGAGAAGAATGGAAAACAATTGTATACCCAGGTTCGAATCCAGGTCACGGCACCAAATGAATAGATAACTGTTATAGTATATTTATTGTTTCTTGTTTCTGATATTATATTATAACTTGACAGCACATCACCTTTATTAGTTGATCACAACAGGTAAATCATGACAGACTCTTTTTCTCTCATTATATAATCATAATCAGTTTATTGATTTCTATTATTTATCTTGGCCTATGATCGTTCTGTAGTGGATGCACTTATCTTAAATTAATGTTAATTAATTGGGGACTTCTCTGAGGCAAATCGCCGATGGATATGATCAGTCCCAAGTGCATATCTTGCAAACAATATTATTCAACTTACGTTCATGAGGAATGTGAAACAACTTGAAATACTATTAAGCACTTTCACAACACTAAAGTTCATATTTTCATTGCTATACTCACTACTCTCTATCAACTTACTTAATAGGTTCTCAACTGACTTAAAACTACAACTTGAAGATTCTAACTTCTTAACTAACTGGATCAACTTTTTAATCTTAACTTTTCTAACTGTGTGTCTACTTTCGTAACTTGTCTAATTCTCATTCCTGACTGTCTCTATCTCTGACTGTTCTTTCCCTAACTCCTGACTAAAACCTATTGTGTTGAAGTTTAAATATTCCAACCACAGCTCTTCGCCTAAAAATCAGCAGCCAATCAAACTGTCGCAAAGTGACAATTTGCACTCTTCTGATTACTTGAGTTGGTCACTCCTTGTCATTCTGTGACTCAACTATCTACGACTTGATAAATAACATTTTGTTTTTGTGACTTTCTATGCCCTATTTAAATAATGGTTACCTCATGACCTATCCTGGTAGTTGGATGACAACTTATTTATCAGACGGACCAAAATCATGGGGTCAATGCATGCTATTGTCATGCATTGCCTAAAAGTTGAAGTGGAAATTTCCATGGACCTAAACTTATCATCGTGTCATCCAGTAATTCTGGACAATACCTCCATCCCACTTTCTGTGTATCCACTACCCCCTATGTGAACTTCTATTATCCTCTAACTTGTTATTCTGGCTGGAAATTTTCCATACTTAAATTTTATGTCTTAACACTGCTGGTCGCTACCATATGTTACTGCTATTGTCTATTGAGAAGCGGGTAACAACTAAGTTACCTGTTCCCAAAGGGAGCCACGATAGTTCAGTGGTTAGTGAACTGGACTACAAAGGACAAGAGGTAGGGTTCGATCCCAACCGACGACTCTGGGTTCACCCAGCCTTTAATGGGTACCGGATTTTTTTCTGGGAAAGTAAAGCGGCACGGGCGTAATACCGACCACATTACCCCAAAAATCATGTGCCGAAGGTCTGTAAAATTTATGGTCACTAACACCATATTTCCCTATACGCCACTTAGCGTGACGGGGGTACTTTACTTTTTTTTAACCTGTTCCCATGCTTTCATTAGCTCACTCTATAACAAAAAGGCTTTCATGTGTGTAGCCTTCAAAGAAAATGAACATCAAATGGCAGGACAAAATAACCAAATATAATATCTTGCAAAGAGCAAACTTTCATTCATCATGGCAACAATTAGGAGTCAGAGAATAAGGTGGTTGGGTCATGTAAAAAGAATGGAAAACAATTGTATTCCCAAATTACTGTATGGCAAACTTAGGGACAGAAAGAGACAAAAGGGCAGACCAGTACTGAGATATAAGGATGTTTGCAGGACTTTCCTGTTTGAATTCTCTATCAGTGAAAGAAATTGAAAAAATCTGACTTCTGATCATAGCAAGGTGAGCAAAAAAAAATGGCACAGCAATATTTGAGGAAGCATTGATATTAAATTCAGATGACAAAAGGTGCAGGAGAAAGAGACAAGGCTAGACACCCACAAATACACCTTGTTCATTCTGTGGTTGAATATGTCTATCCAATATTGACAGATTCATCGATGAGAGAAGCCGTTTAATAAATAGCATCCAGCATAAGACCCTAACATTTTACCAAACTACTGACTAATCATGATTGCTTGCTACTAACTGTTTGTCAAGATGCCAAAAGCCATATATATAATTATATCATATGAGATAGATATGATGGGCACAACAACATTATATAACTAATAATTACATGCAACATTGCAATTTAATGTCTTTCTTTGTTTATTAGCAAATCTCTATCTATTACATCTCTTTTGGCCTAATGAACCATGTCAAGGAATCAAATAATATATTATTGGACCATATTGTTATTGTTTCAATCAGTGTTATTTATAATATTACATCATTATGATAATGATAATAATTAGATACAATCATTGCATACAAAATAAAAATGTTATTATGATGGGTGCTGTGCAACACATCAATTTAAATCAAGTAAAACTATAAATAACAGTAAATTATTCATTCTTGTAATCCAGTCAGTCAGTCATTCCAGTAATTGAGGTAAGCTAAATAAATATAAATAACTTTACTTTACAAACAATCAGTTCATTATTTCATGAAAAAAAACTGTAATTGTGTGTATAAATTGTGTGCAAATTTAAAAAAGTGAGCCAAAACTACTACTCAATCTCCAGTGAGTGAGTGATTTTAATCGTGGATGAATTCATACAATAAAAAAATTATATTTTAAAAAATTAATAAATTAAAAATGTCACAAGTGAATTCAAAATGTCGAAAGTTTTTGAAAAAGTAACAATCATTTTTACACAAGTAATTTACACTATTTACAGTTACAGCTCATTACACTACACAATGACAAAGTTAAAATATTTGTTGTGTGATTTAATTTGAAAGTTAGTGACACATATGTATCTGGAATTATGTCCTTTTATGTTCGCGCGCTGTGGTAACAATACAAGTCTGAACCGGCACATTTCATTATAACGCTCAAAACAACAGTCATTCTCATTCAGGACTCAGATCACTGTGACTGTGACTAAATAAAATAAGTCAAGTAAACATAATTTTCACTGTCACGTCACTAGTCAGTCCGTCACGTCCCAAGTTAATTTTACAACTGTTATAGTGCACTTGTAATTTATTTTTAATTTCTGTGTTTTTATGCATTCAAATCCTAAGATTGAATATAATTTACAAATATAAATTGGTATAATATAAGAAATTGCTCTGCCTTCCAACAGATTTTGTGGTTCGGTTACGGAAAAATAACAAGAAATCTTGACTCTTGTTTTCCTCGGAGATCCGGTCAGCTGCAGATAGAATATTGTAAAATTTCATTGGTTGAATTTATTCATTACCACTTCAAAAACTTCCTCTCCCACTCTATCTTATGTTTTGCCATTTAAAATAAACCAGACTGTATATACCTGGTATTGCTGTTATTTATTTTGTCACGTTTGAAAATTAGATATTTTGATGTTTTCCTCAAAAATTTATTATATCACATGATTAAATACTTTCCGTATGTGTCAAATGGTGATCACATCTTTCCTCAACTTTTTGTTTTTTTCTACTACTAGTCTATATTTGTTTATTATTTTTGTTTACCTCCCTACCAAACCATACTCTTCAACTGAGTGTCACCTGCCAGCTTTTCTCTCTGTTCTTCTCTATCGCTACTTCCCTCACTTTTTCCTATAGTCACAGCAAAATCCGGTTGAGTTCCATTCTGATTAGATTAAAAAAGAAACTGACTGCTTTCATGTCAAAAAGACTAAAACTATGATCATAAACAAAGATAAAAATCAAAACCTACAAGTGAATGTGAAAGTTGAAGGAACAGGCCTGGAGACAGTACAGAACTACAACTACATTGAACATACTACAACTGTATAAACCAGTGATAGAAAATGTAAAACTGAAATAAACAAAAGAATATGAATGGTAAAAAGTAATTTTAATGTCATGAACTAGCATCAAAATAAATAACACCAGGGCTAAAACTAAAAATAGCAAAAATCTCGACGTTCAGTTGATGCCAGAAACATGGATATTCGACAAGAAAACAGAACAGAAAATTGAAGCCTTTGAACTGTGGATTTATAGAAGAATTTGAAGGAAAGAAAAGAAAACAAATGATGAAGTCTTAAAACAGCCACAAATTAAAAGAGAATTGCTAAACACAATTCAAACAAGACAAATTAGATTTTGGGGGCATGTTAAAAGAAACAGCAACCTACTAAATGTAATCTTGGAAGGGAAAATACATGGTATCTATCTATCTTTCGTTCGCCTGAAGCATTGTCTATATCTGCAATGTCGTTTCCTGTATAAATGTTACTGTCTTTTGTAATTCTTGCAGTGGCCCATATAGTTTTGTCTGTAGTGTTGTATCTATGGGCCAATGGATTTTCCTCAGTCTACTATATTCAGTGCAGTCTTGAAGTATGTGTTCAGCAGTCTGGGGCGCCTGTCCACATGTACAAGTAGTTGAGGTGCCGATCTTGAATTTTGTATACATGTGACTATGGAGTCGATTGTGTCCTGTTCTGAGACGTATAATGATAACTTGTTCATATCTATTCATATTATAAAAGGCATCCTGATTTGGGGCTTGTGGTCCTCTGATTGATTTGATTATCTGTTTCTTATGATGGTATGTAACAGGTGTATCTAGTTGTGTGCCTGTTGAACCTTCCTTTGCCAACTGATCTGCTTTCTCATTTCCTGGTATTCCACAGTGAGATGGGATCCACTGCAGGGCAACCCTGTGGTGCTTGCAGAGTTCAGTCAATAAGGTCTGCAGATGTGGTAATTTTCTGGATTGTAGTGCCTGGAGTACTGATCTTGCATCTGTCAAAAACACTACAGGCTGCGGGCTAAGATTAATGTTCAGCAGTTTTTCTATTGCTAACTTTATTGCTTGTATTTCTGCATCATAATTGTGACAATATTTCCCTGTTGCTATTTTATTCATATCCCTAGTGTTATTTGGGTATTCTATATATGCACCTGCTCCCCATTTTTTACTGCATTCTGTGCTGATCCATCTGTATACACACGAATCCATAGGTCTTGTGGGTATTCTTCATCCAGGAAACTGAGAGTTATTGTTTTTCGCTGTAGACTATTCTGTTCCTCTTTATCAACTATTCCTTTCACTTCTGTCCGTATTTGAACTGATAATCCAGATTCCTCTGTCCAGGGAGTCTGTTCTGGTATGGGCAGTAGGGGGTTAACAGCTCTTGGCATGTCTGGTGTTTGTCTACTAATACGCTTGGCTTGGTGGATAAAACTGCTTCTCTTAAGTCGTCCCAATGCAAGATTTTGGAATCGGTCCTTCATTGGATGTCTCGGCATGCAAGCAAATTTTTCTGCCTGTATCAGCACCTTTGTGTCCCTCCGTTCTCTCAGTGCTGGTATCCTCCACAATTTCTCCATCTCTAATATTGGTGTTGATTTCATTGCTCCTGTGATGACCCTAAGTGCCTGGTTTTGTACTTTATCCAGTTCTTGAAGTGTGGTGTTTGATGCTGAACACCATGCAGATGATCCATATTCTAAATGTGGGCGTATACTCTGTTGGTAAACTTTACTGAGTATTTTCCCACTCGCACCCCACGTAGTTCCACACAGCTTTCTTAGAATAGCCAATTTTCTCCTTGCTTTTTGGGTTGCCTTATTTATCTGCTGTTTCCAAGATAGTTTGTTATCAAATGTAACTCCGAGATACGTAGCCTGTATGTCTTCTTTCACAGGCTCATTGTTTATATAGATGGCTCCTGCTTTTTGTTTTGGGGAAAGAGTGAAAAGTGTAGTACTGCATTTGTCTGTATTGATGCTGATACACCATCTATTTGTCCATGAATTCAGTGCATTCATAGCTCTTTGTAACAATTTGGAGGCCACTGTTGCATACTCCTCTGTGCACCACATTACCAAGTCATCTGCATACATTGCCACTTTGATACCATGTGGTAGTTCAGTAACTAGGTCATTGATGTAGATCAGAAAAAGTGTTGGAGATAGTACCCCTCCCTGTGGAACGCCCTGGCGCAGTAAGACCTTCTTACTCTTAAGACCATCCAGTTGCACTCTGGCTCTCCTGTTATGCAGGTATGCTTTGACCCATTTGTACATCCTGCCATTTACTCCATAATTTCTCAGTTTCTTCAAAAGCCCTTCCTTCCATACCTTATCAAATGCTTTCTTTAGGTCTATCCATGCTGCTAGTACCAGTTTCTTTTCTTGAAACGCATCCTCAATTTCCTGGGAAAGATAGGTTGCCTGATCTTCGGTAGAGTAACACTGTCTAAAGCCTGCTTGTTGTGGGACAAGGAGATTTTCACTTTCCAGGTACCACTGCAGTCTGAGATTGATTATACGTTCCATTGTTTTACACAAACAGCTTGTAAGGCTGATTGGTCTATAGCTGGATGTCATTGAACCATCTTTTCCTGGCTTTAGTAATGGTATCATAATTGCTTCTCTCCATGCCTGTGGCACTTTACCTGTGATCCAGCAAATGTTGTAGATCTGCAGTAGTTTTGCTTTAGCTGCAGTTCCCAAGTTCTTAATCATTTCATTAGACACTCCATCACTACCTGGTGACTTTTTCATTTTTAATTTGGATATTGCCAGCTCTAGCTCTCTTTGTGTAATGGGTATTTCCATGACTTCATGTGCAGTCTCTTCTTGTCTTGCATTTTGTTGTTTTAGACGGGTCTCTTGACGTTTCTCTAGGCTAATTTCAATATTGTTGTCATTTGCAAAGGAGTCTGCAAAGTGATTTGCTGCATGTTTACCTGTTAGAATGTTTCCATCCTTCTTCAGTGTAATTTTTGTGTTCCTTCTGTACCCTCATCATTCAGCTGTTTTACAAGCTTCCACACTTTTCTTGTGTCTCGTTCTAGATTCATGTACTCTGTTTTCTCTTTCCAACTTCTCCGTCTGGCTTGTAGTTTAGCCCATTGAAATTTGGCTTTAGCATGCTGATAGTTATTGTGGTGTTCCTGGCAGGGGTTATTTTCTGCTTGTTTTCGAGATGTTTCCATGTCATTGTGCAGTTGCTCTAGTTCACTATTCCAGTATGGTTTGTAGTGTTTCCGTGCCCCTCTGGGTATTGTTTCACTGGCAGCTTGTATTATTAGTCTACTGAATTCATCAACTATTTTGTTGATGTCTCTGTCTGTATTTAGATCTTTAGTCAGTACACTGGTGTAATGTTGATACATTTTCCAGTCTGCCTTTTTGTAATTCCATCTGGAGAGAGTGCTGCTCTCCCTGACGGCCTCATTTTGCACCACTAAAAAGACAGGTCGGTGGTCGCTGCCTCCAAGTTGTTTCCCAACAATACGTGTGATATTCCAATCCAGGTCTGGTGAATGGAAAGCAAGGTCTGGTGTAGATGTGGTATGCCATGATCTGGAATAGAATGTTGGTGGATCTGTTGCCTGGTTTAATAGTATAAGCCCATTGTCATCCTGCCAATTTTCAAGTTCTTCACCTCTCTTGTCCATATCTTCATAGCCCCAGCTCTGTGAATGGCTGTTAAAGTCTCCACATACAATTATTCTTTCTTTTAATGTAATTGTGTCTAGTGCTAGTGGGCGGTCACTCGGACAGTAGTAGTTTAGTAGATGGAAGTCTGTATTTCCTGTCCTGAGGTGCAGTATTTGATATTCCGCCCCATCCATATACACTTCAATCTGACATGCATTAATGTTGTTCCTTACAAGAGTCAGTATTCCGCCCTTTTGTCTGTTTTTCCTGTCAGATCGGTAGCACTGGTATCCCCTAATCTTCAAGGCTATGTCGTTGTTTAGATGGGTTTCCTGCAAACAGCATATGCTTACTTGTTCTTCATGCAGGATATTTTCTAATTCTATCTTTTTACTGTACCCATCTCTTTTGCTGTTGATGCCTTCAGCATTCCAGTGCATTATTTTGAGTGGTCTTATTTTGGGTTGGCCAGTAACTCTATTCTCTCGCCCCCTGACTCCACAGAGCGATTGAGAAGGACATCCAGTAATATAGGTTGGGCCCTTTCGAGGCTGAGGGCCCGGCGCTGCACCTGCCTGAGTGTCCATCACAGGGCGAGTGCCATATCGATTTGCAGTTATAGGCATGCTTCCCATTGGCGTGAGTGCGTGGCATCCTGATTTTTGTAGTGCGCCTTTTGGCTGGTTGCCTCCGACTTCAGCACTTAAAATTGCTAGAGCAGACTGTGGTCTTGCACGGGTGTAGGAAGGCCTGGCCAGTCTTGGTTTTCAGTCCCTGGTGACTGTTAAGCCCCATCCCCACGACAAGGAGCTGGCCTTGATGGGGAATACATGGTATAAGAGGCAGGCCAAGACAAACATGGCCGAGCAATAGGAAAAGATAGACAAGCCAGCCTATGATAACCTGCACTATCAATGCAAGAGACAGGGCGGAATTGCGCTCTGTGGAAGCCAGCCTTCGATGCGGAGACGGCACTAGATGATGATCGATTTCTGTCTCTTCTTCTTCTTTCCTTTATAATTGATCTTTCAGCGTCGAGAAGAGATATAATTTGCGATCTTTTGCTCTTCTGTTGGTCTCTTGCTGATGTTATGTTTCTTAGTATTTTTAATACACCATCAATCCCTCTTTTTCGTGGTCGACCCTTGGGTTTAGTGTTCTCGTAACCTTCATGGAGGCTTGTTATTAAGTTTTGATCTTTCTGCATATCACGTGGCCAAACCATTTATCTTTTGTTTCTTAATGTACTTTATGGCGGGAATTATTCCTAGTTTTTCCCTCTCTTTTTCATCTCAGATATTATCTCTCAGACTGTTTCCTGTCATTCGTCTGACACATCACATTTCGGTAGTGGTTATCTTCCTCTTCTTCGACGATGAGCTACTGCTGTGCGTTTAGACCAACTTGGGTCGCGAACAAAATGGGACTTTTGAATTCTTCATCGGTTTCCTATAACTTATCATGCAGGATTGTTTCTATGGGGTTATATTTGTGCTTTCAGGGTTTTGAGAGTGATGCAGTTCTGTAGGATATGCTCCGCAGTCGCATGTTGCTAAGTCACTGAGTCTTGCCTTGTGTATGTGTGCTCTGAGGCCACAGTGACCTGTTATGAGTCTGAAGATCTTGGTCTGCACATGTCTACTGAGCTTGTTAGGTCTTTTTCTGGCTCATATTTTCCATATAATTCTCTCCATTCTGTTTTCCTACTTGTTTCATGGTTGTCTTTACTTCTTTGAGGCTTTTGGGTTGGTCGAACTAGACACACACACAACAACACACGCAGCACGCACGCACGCACACACACACACACGCAACGCACGCACGCACGCACGCACACACACACATATATATTGTGCGCGGCCGTGAGTAAAGCTGAAAAAAATGTGAAAAAAATATAAACGTTAAATTATATTGGGCAACATATGTCCATCTTGCCCCATGGTTATCTCTCTCTCTCTCTCTCTCTCTCTCTCTCTCTCTCTCTCTCTCTCTCTCTCTCTCTCTCTCTGCGATCAAGACTCAATCAGAGTAGGATTCCAGACTTTGTCATGACGTCAGCTGTCTGTTAAAGTGAATCGATTGCCCATATAGTTTCTCTTCCATGGAGGTGGGTGTGGACCACATTGCTCTTCTCAGGTCTATGTACTGGGGGCAATCCTGTAGAACATGTTTTGTTGTCATATTGTCCAGTGTACAGTGGCATAGGCTGGTTGTACCTATTTTGAATTTGGTGAACATGTGATTTCTATTGTGGCCAGTGCGTAGGCGAAGTATGATGACATGATCCCCCCTTGATAGTTGGTGGTATCCGTCACTCTCGTTATGCTTTGGGTGTTCTCGTTTCCATTTTTCATGGAACTGACCCTTGAGGATGGATTTGGCTTCATCATAACTAAGCGGATGGTTCTCTTGTGGTAATCTCCATCCCTCTTTAGCTAATTTGTCTACGCGTTCGTTCCCGTGTATATTACAGTGTGATGGTATCCACTGAATGACTACTCTCTGGAAGTTATTGCATTGTTGGTCCAGGGTTGTTCTCAAGTCATCTAGTTCATTGTTCTTTGGGCTTTTTAGAGCTGATAGCACTGACAGTGCATCAGTCAGAATCATCAATTTATTGTGCATGTTATTTTTGTGTTAAGTAGCCAGTGTTGCAGCATCTCTGATGGCCTCAGTTTCTGTCTTAAAGTTGTTTGAGAATTTTCCAGTATCTATTGACTTGGTGATCTCGTCCTGATTATTCAGCGTCAAGAACACACCTCTCCCTCCAGTTAGCCCTATGGTTATTAAAGTGATCAGAATGATTTTAGGTCCTGGCAACGTCTGTCACATCCAGAATATTTGCCCATTATTTTTCGTGTTGAGATAGAAGTTTATTTGTTATTTCTTGTCCTGTTTATGATGAAGGTCTGTGGCCGAAACTTTATATTTTGCCCTGTTTCCCTATTAGGTTGACTGCCCAATACAAATTTATATTTAATTTTGTTTAGGTCGGTTGGGCTGTTCAAGACCCCCATCTGTTTTTGTAGTTTGTCTGCTTCCTGTTTCCAGGGATGCCACAGTGTGCTGATATCCCTACATGCCAAGTTCTGTCCTTTCTGACAGCGAACATATGTTGTTCTTTAATCCCTGAATGAATCTAATCCTGTTTCAGGCCTAACGTCACTTTTATGACTAATCTTTCATTGTTGAAGATGACAATTTGGGACCTTGCGATTTGTATGGCTGTTTAGTGCATTACCTCAGCTCTGTGTCTATCTGTCTATCTTTCGTTCGCCTGAAGTATTGTCTATATCTGCAATGTCGTTTCCTGTATAAATGTTACTGTCTTTTGTAATTCTTGCAGTGGCCCATATAGTTTTGTCGGTAGTGTGTATCTATGGGCCAATGGATTTTCCTCAGTCTACTACATTCAGTGCAGTCTTGAAGTATGTGTTCAGCAGTCTGGGGCGCCTGTCCACATGTACAAGTAGTTGAGGTGCCGATCTTGAATTTTGTATACATGTGACTATGGAGTCGTCTGTGTCCTGTTCTGAGGCGTATAATAATAACTTGTTCATATCTATTCATATTATGAAAGGCATCCTGATTGGGGCTTGTGGTCCTCTGATGATTTGATTATCTGTTTCTTATGATGGTATGTACCGGTGTATCTAGTTGTGTGCCTGTTGAACCTTCCTTTGCCAACTGATCTGCTTTCTCATGTCCTGGTTTTCCACAGTGAGATGGGATCCACTGCAGGGCAACCCTGTGGTGCTTGCAGAGTTCAGTCAATAAGGTCTGCAGATGTGGTAATTTTCTGGATTGTAGTGCCTGGAGTACTGATCTTGCATCTGTCAAAAACACTACAGGCTGTGGGTTAAGATTACTGTTCAGCAGTTTTTCTATTGCCAACTTTATTGCTTGTATTTCTGCATCATAATTGTGACAATATTTCCCTGTTGCTATTTTATTCATATCCCTTGTGTTATTGGGTACTCTATATATGCATCTGCTCCCCCATTCTTTACTGCATTCTGTGCTGATCCATCTGTGTACACACGAATCCATATGTCTTGTGGGTATTCTTCATCCAGGAAACTGAGAGTTATTGTTTTTCGCTGTAGACTATTCTGTTCCTCTTTGTCAACTATTCCTTTCACTTCTGTCCGTATTGTATTGATAATCCTGATTCCTCTGTCCAGGGAGTCTGTTCTGGTATGGGCAGTAGGGGTTAATAACTCTTGGCATGTCTGGTGTTTGTCCTACTAATACGCTTGGCTTGGTGGATAAAACTGCTTCTCTTAAATCGTCCCAATGCAAGATTTTGGAATCGGTCCTTCATTGGATGTCTCGGCATGCAAGCAAATTTTTCTGCCTGTATCAGCACCTTGTGTCCCTCCGTTCTCTCAGTGTTGGTATCCTCCACAATTTCTCCATCTCCAATATTGGTGTGATTTCATTGCTCCTGTGATGACCCTAAGTGCCTGGTTTTGTACTTTATCCAGCTCTTGCAGTGTGGTGTTTGATGATGAGCACCATGCAGATGATCCATATTCTAAATGTGGGCATATACTCTGTTGGTAAACTTTACTGAGTATTTTCCCACTCGCACCCCACGTGGTTCCACACAACTTTCTTAGAATAGCCAATTTCCTCCTTGCTTTTTGGGTTTCCTTATTTATCTTCTGTTTCCAAGATAGTTTGTTATCAAATGTAACTCCGAGATACGTAGCTTGTATGTCTTCTTTCACGGGCTCATTGTTTATGTAGATGGCTCCTGCTTTTTGTTTTGGGAAGAGAGTGAAAAGTGTAGCACTGCATTTGTCTGTATTGATGCTGATACACCATCTATTTGTCCATGAATTCAGTGCATTCATAGCTCTTTGTAACAATTTGGAGGGCACTGTTGCATACTCCTCTGTGCACCACATTACCAAGTCATCTGCATACATTGCCACTTTGATGCCATATGATAGTTCAGTAACTAGGTCATTGATGTAGATCAGAAAAAGTGTTGAAGATAGTACCCCTCCCTGTGGAACGCTCTGGCGCAGTAAGACCTTCTTACTCTTAAGACCATCCAGTTGCACTCTGGCTCTCTTGTTATGCAGTTATGCTTTCACCTATTTGTACATCTTGCCATTTACTCCATAATTTCTGAATTTCTTCAAAAGCCCTTCCTTCCATACCTTATCAAATGCTTTCTTTAGGTCTATCCATGCTGCTAGTACCAGTTTCTTTTCTTGAAAAGCATCCTCAATTTCCTGGGAAAAGATAGGTTGCCTGATCTTCGGTAGAGTAACACTGTCTAAAGCCTGCTTGTTGTGGGACAAGGAGATTTTCACTTTGTAGGTACCATTGCAGTCTGAGATTGATTATACGTTCCATTGCTTTACACAAACAGCTTGTAAGGCTGATTGGTCTATAGCTGGATGTTGTTGAACCATATTTTCCTGGCATTAGTAATGGTATCATAATTGCTTCTCTCCATGCCTGTGGCACTCTACTTGTGATCCAGCAAATGTTGTAGATCTGCAGTAGTTTTGCTTTAGCCGCAGTTCCCAAGTTCTTAATCATTTCATTGGACACTCCATCACTACCTGGTGACTTTTTCATTTTTAATTAGGATTTTGCCAGCTCTAGCTCTCTTTGGTGTGATGGTATTTCCATGACTTCATGTGCGGTCTCTTCTTGTCTTGCATTTTGTTGTTTTAAACGGTCTCTTGTCGTTTCTCTATGCCAATTTCAATATTATTGTAATTTGCAAAGGAGTCTGCAAAGTGATTTGCTGCATGCTTACTTGTTAGGATGTTTCCATCCTTCTTCCGTGTAATTTTGGTGTTCCTTTCTGTACCCTCATCAGCTCTGTGTGAAATTTATGCACTTTTCTCTGGCTGGAAAAGAGTGTGTTTCTGTCTTTTGGAGACTGTTCTTTGAACATCTAGGATTGTTTTTGTTCTGTAGAATGTACTCAGGTTTTTTATTTCTTTTTTTAATATTTAATGTTTGATTTGCACTGAACATTTGACAGTTATGCTGAAGTATTTTTTCATACTGATAATTATTAACAAAAATGTTGACAAACCGATTTCCAAAATCAAACGTTATGTTTGACTCCCATTTTATCTGGTTATCTGGTTATGGTAGGCCTCGGTATCACTGCAAACGAATTAAAATCCATAATTGCTCAACCGCCCGTGCCAGTGGAATCATCCGAATTGCTAACACATCTCCCAAGCAAAGAAAGGTAGCTGTAGTCCCCACCATAGCAGTCTCAGCACACGCCAAAAGACATAAGGCGAAACCGCACAGAGAGTGAACACGGCCAACTGTTCCTGTCATACGATATCAGCATTCATCGTAAGCAATTGGAATATCGGAGCATGATCAAAACGGATGAAACACACAGCTCACGGTGTGCACAGAGCACTTAACTCAGTAGCTCCTGCAACAAGCCGGGCTTGGAATATGAGGAAACTGCAACAAGGAACACTTTTCAGACATAGCCTTCAATGGTTCCTGCCGCCTATCCATCACATTGCCCGGAAGATCACGTCCTCCTGAAAATGATGACGTCAGAGTAAATGTATGGCGCTTGATGATGTTAGGACATCGTGTTTGACTCCAACTCCGAACATACAAAACACAGTTCGTCGTCAGATTATCCCCGATGCACACCAAACGCAAGATCGCAAGATTAGCCCATGGTCGGTCTTGGGACACACAATGATCCATTATGATGACGTAGCACGCACAAAATGTCTGCGCCCATGTATTCATTATTACTCTACTGAATGCAGTCTACAACGAACGAAACATGGTACAATCTTCCCAAAGACGCTGACTTGACTGACTTGACGGAGCCCACCACATTAATGCGTTGTAACTTGTAAATAACTTGCGTCAACCATCTCCATCAAATGGTCACTGAACAGCACTTTGTGTGACGTAAAACGCAGATCAACATCAGACGTTGGAAGGCGCATTCACAACACTTGATTTGTCAAAACGGAGTATTGCTGTGCGTGCAACGCCAATTCAATGGCGCAGATATAACAAGTAGAACATCATTTCGACTGGAATGCAGAAAATTGGAACGGAAACCCGAAGTTGATAAGAATCCAACGGAATTTCTGCAGCGATAGAGAGAACGTGACTCAATTCCGCCATCTTGAAAACGGAAGTCCGACTCCCATTTTATCATGCTTGAATATATCTGCCGTAATAGGATAGACAGGATTTTTAGAACGTTAGCTTTAAGAACTCTGTTGTTTTCTCGGACATCCGCCATGTTAGAACAAAAATATGTTGTTTCTTGCACACACGTTCTACATAAGATATCATCTACCCTAAAATATATATTTTATGGAAGGAGAGATCGTGGACGACAAAGAGAGAAAATACTGGATAGCTTGGTGTCATGGCATGGAAACAGTCAACAACAGATGATTTTAAGGGCTGCTACCGCATCTCTTCTATTCATGACATTAGTTTCACTGCTGTTGAGAATTTACAATATCCGCTCCACTCATGTCAAAGCTCCTTCTATAGTGCGTTGACAAGGTCGACTACCGTGGAGCCCTAACGGCGGACCAGGCGACGACTCCAAACGACTTCGAACGAATAGAGAGTACATAGTCACTTCCTCATTATCGAATAGAGAGTACATAGTCACTTCCTCACTACACTTTCCTCGAAAACAAACATTTTTTACTGTTGTTATGGATTTAGAAACCTTTGAGCTGATGCCCTTTGCCCAATGACATGTAATATCTGACGGTATTTGTGAGTTCCCTTGTTCCGTACAAGGTGGTCCATTTATTCGGTCTTTGAGGAAGCAGAATTGCTCTGATGTCAGTGAACTTTGGACATTCATCAAAAGGGTGACGTTATACTGTTTCATTTGAGTTTTCACATAGTGGACATGCATGGAGTTTGGTTTTGTTATATTCTATTAATGTGGTTGTTAAGTGGTACATCACCAGTTCTCAGTCTGAAGATGATGGTTTAATCTCTTTCTTTTATGTTGTTAATGACGTTATCATGGAGATTTGGTCTTGTAATGTATTTAAAAAGTTCTCTCCCTGTTTTTCCCATGACCGATCCATTCAGCCAATCTTCTCTACTTTTGCAGTTTATTGTTTGTTTGGCTTTGTTCAATGAGATGTCAATGTTAAATTGTATCTGTCTGGATCCTTTCTTAGCTAATGTATCTGTCTTATCATTTCCTGATGTGTTGGAGTGTCCTGGGATCCGTTGCATCGCTAGCCTTATGTCATGTGGTTGTTGTAATAAGTTGAAGGCCCGGTATCACTGCAAACGAATTAAAATCCATAATTGCTCAACTGCCCGTGCCAGTGGAATCATCCGAATTAACATCTCATCTCATTGAAGGATCCAAAGAAAGGTAGCTGCAGTCCTCATCATAGCAGCAACAGCACGTGTGTTAATGAGGCTATCATACTGTATAGAAATTCTATATCCAGCTTTGATAGTTGCACTTGTAGCCGCACCATCATTATATACATGTGCCCAGTCATCGGATTAAGCATCGATTGTTTTCCTTGCGGCGGTTGCTATTGATACTGGATCAGCACTTGTATCTATTCTTCGTATATTCCGTACACATTTTTTAGATTTTTGTAATTTACAATTAGTGAGAGTTTTTTTTTTTTTAATTACTCTTGATATTTGTTGACATTTCTCAGGTTGGTGGACTTTTTCTTATGTTCCTGACATGCTGCAAAGTAGAGATGTACTTGATTCTTGTTTAGGAATCCATGTATCCACCAACTTTTTTTAGGATGGTCTTTCACCATTCTTTTTTGTCTGTCATATAGCACCATAAGTTGGAATACTTGGTTACAACTGGCAAAATAAAAGGAAAGAGAGATTACGGATGACAAAGAGAGAAAATACTGGATAATTGGTTTCATGGTCAGGAAAACAGTCAACAACAGAACTGATAAGATGCATGTAGATAGAAGACTGTGGAAGGACATGGTCGCCTATGCCAACCGGCATGGTACATCATGATGATGATAGCGTCATAGTGTCCTTATCTCTCCTGATCTCTAAAGGTTCCGCATTGCAGTGTATTTCGCATGCTGCATTACATGTGGATCTCATTGCGCCACTGATGAGCCGTAGTGCACTGTTTTGCTTTCTGTTAAAAGATATGTATACGTTTCGCTATCTAGCCGTTACCCGTCTATTACTTGATCGTCAATCACACCCCGGTCACTTTCTCTCTCCTTCCTACCAATTTATTTTCAGACCTTTCGTCCAATCACGTGGCTTGGTCTCCCACCTCACTTCTCATCTTACTTTCAGTCTACACGCTGATTGGAAGCTCCTGGATCGGTTCTCAGCTGTCTTCCATTATTTAATTTTTCAGATTATTTTTTTAAATATATTCTCTTATAATGTAGTACAATTACTCTTCGTGTTGTCATTTAATTTAACTTCTTATCGCATTTTTTATTTCTCTTTGATCTACTAGTTCCGCTCATTCTATAACATGTTAAGATGTAATGGAGTTTACTTTATTCCGTTGTCCTTTTGTGTTGTCCTCGTTTTCTGAAGAGGGCTACATGTAGGCCGAAACGTCATGATTTTGTCGTGCCCCTTTTTTGTAAAGCTGTCACCATACTTTGTAGGAGCGTAAGTTACACCTTACCACTTGCTCCCTGCTACCAGCTGTCACCATATTTTGTAGGAGCGTAAGTTACACCCTACCACTTGCTCCCTGCTACCAGCTATCACCATACTTTGTAGGAGCGTAAGTTACACCCTACCACTTGCTCCTTGCTACCAGCTGTCACCATACTTTGTAGGAGCGTAAGTTACATCCCACCACTTGCTCCTTGCTACCAACTGTTACTATACTTTGTAGGAACGTATGTTACGCCCCACCACTTGCTCCCTGGTACCAGCTGTCACCATACTTTGTAGGAACATAAGTTACACCCCACCACTTGCTCCTTGCTACCAGCTGTCACCATACTTTGTAGGAGCGTAAGTTACACCCTACCACTTGCTCCCTGGTACCAGCTGTCACCATACTTTGTAGGAACATAAGTTACACCCCACCACTTGCTCCTTGCTACCAGCTGTCACCATACTTTGTAGGAGCGTAAGTTACACCCTACCACTTGCTCCCTGCTACCAGCTGTCACCATATTTTGTAGGAGCGTAAGTTACACCCCACCACTTGCTCCCTGCTACCAGCTGTCACCATACTTTGTAGGAGCGTAAGTTACACCCCACCACTTGCTCCTTGCTACCAACTTTACTGCAGTACTGCAATTATTTGTCTGTTCCATCCTCTCCCCCCCCCCCTTCCCCCCTCTTAAGTGACATGTTGGTCGTTTTGCTGCTTGTGGCTTGTGGCCAGTAAAGAATTGCCATGTTTCAAAATAGAGTCAACATAACCATGAAAAGCATACATTTCAAGCAAATAAAGGAACCGATAACGATTTAAGTCAAAAGTAAAGAGCCTCCGTCACGCCAAGTGGCGTATAGGGAATATGGTGTTATAGGCCATAAATTTTACAGACCTTCAGCACATGATTTGTGGGGTAATGTGGTCGGTATTACGTCCGTGCCGCTTTATTTTCCCAGAAAAAAATCCGGTACCCATTTAAGACTGGGTGAACCCGGAAGCCGTCGGTTGAGATTGAGCCCTACCTATTGTCCTTTGTAATCCAATTATCGCGGCTCCCGATAACGGTTTAAGCGACTACGTTATTTCCTGCAAATACATGACGACATGCATCCAGCCCTTATCAACTCATAATATTAGGTCAAAAACAGATCCTTGTAACAATCTGCATCAAATGTGATGCTAGAAACAGATGCTAGTATTGCCGTGTTCCATGTAGTATTGGCTGTTGCTGATTGAAGACCTAATACAGTAGAATCAGGTTTTAAGAGATCCCCGGGACTGTCGAAATAATGTCGTTATAACAGTATATCGTTATATCCATTTTTATATTTAATTATAGGATAATGTACTATATAAACATAGAAACAACTCTCAAACATGTTAAGTTAGGGTGAGCTGAGCAATTGTCCACAATGAGTGCGGTACTAATTCCCAGCAACAATCTTTTCCTGTCCAGCTTGCCCGTGTGTGTGTATGAGTAAACCATTATTATGAATACGTAGAGAGACTAGACATACTACGACTTTTCATCAAAAGCCTTCATATAACGCCTAAATACAATTTAATAAATTTTATATTTAAAGTAAAGTACCCCCGTCACGCCAAGTGGCGTATAGGGAAATATGGAGTTAGTGACCCTATATTTTACAGACCTTCAGCACATGATTTTTGGGGTAATGTGGTCAGTATTACGCCCGTGCTGCTTTACTTTCCCAGAAAAAAATCCGGCACCCATTTAAGGCTGGGTGAACCCGGAAGTCGTCGGTTGGGATCGAACCCTACCCCTTGTCCGTGGTAGTCCAGTTCACTAACCACTGAACTATCGCGGCTCCCATATATATATATATATATATATATATATATATATATATATATATATATATATATATATATATATATATATATATATATATATATATATATATATATATATATAATGCCTAGTTTAGCATTTTCTGTTACAGAATTACAATTTTCTAAACAGCAATTTTGATCAAATGTAAACAGTTTCTTTAATTGAATTTGGATGTGCTACAAAAAGATTATTTATTCTTAACGGAGTAACAGAACAAAGCATCTAAGATATCACTCCCAAACAGCATTGTACACATATAGAGATTAGAGTCTTGTATATCAAGTGCTTGACACTCCTTTAGGAAAATCTCTCAAATTAACTTGCTGTTTCTTCCTGCTTCGGCGCCAATCCCTACTTTGTGTTTTCGTTTTCTGGTGTTTCCCGGGTGGTAACTCATAAACCCACTTCAAAACTTCGTCGCTGAGTGAGATAACTATGTTGCTATGAATAGGTTCCTCAGAAACCAGATCTAGAATCACGCATCACACATCACACTAATAAGAGTTAACATCTATGTGAGTGCGACACAAAATAGCTCTTCTTTCAAATGCAGTGGTCTCCAAACGATGGGTAATCAGCCCCGACTAAGTGAGCTTTTTAATCTCTCTCTCTCTCTCCCTCTCTCTCTCTCTCTCTCTCTCTCTCTCTCTCTCTCTCTCTCTCTCTCTCTCTCTCTGAGTTCAGGACTCAATCAGAGTAAGGATTCCAGACTCTCATATGAAGTCAGCTGTCAGGGTAAGTGTGTTGATCGCCCCCACAGACACAACATCACAATTAGAGTCTGTCAGATCCACTCTGACTGAACACCCGTTAATACGTTGCACTGTGTTCTGCGCCAGTGGCCCAGT
This sequence comes from Megaustenia siamemsis, assembly GCA_032433765.1. Taxonomy (NCBI): domain Eukaryota; kingdom Metazoa; phylum Mollusca; class Gastropoda; order Stylommatophora; family Ariophantidae; genus Megaustenia; species Megaustenia siamemsis. Next base: position 113,955,755 of record JAVIAB010000051.1, read on the forward strand.
GCATCCGATTTCAGCCAGCATTTTATTCGGGTTTGCTTTCCCTAGCCTTTGATTGTCCCCAATCATCCTGCAAGGCAGCAGATTGTCTTTTCTGTAGGGGGATTCTGCCCTTAGATGGTAGGCCCTCCCAGGTTTACGAGCACCATCTGCCCGAGTCACTAAAGGTGACTAACACAGACATGCACACACATCACTTTTAATTTTTAATTAAAGACACTGTACCAGTTCCCAACGCGGTGCCATGGGTGTAATTGCCCGTCGCGTGTTTAATCATAAAGTTCCAGCAAGTGACGTCATTTATTGTCCGGCATTCAGTTCAAAGGGAGCCGCGATAGAAGAATAGGTAGAGTTGGATGGAAGGAAAAGAAAACAAACGATGAAGTCTTAAAACAACTACAAATTAAAAGAGAACAACTAAGCACAATTCAAACAAGACAAATACGATTTTTGGGCCATGTTAAAAGACACAACAGCCTACTAAAAGTAATCCTGGAGCGGAAAATACAAGGTAAAAGAGGCAGACCAAGACTAACATGGACGAGTAACATAACAAAATAGACAAATCAGCCTATGAAAACCTGCACCATCAAAGCAAGAGACAGAGCAGAATGGCGCTCCATGGTAGCCAACCTTCGTTGCGGAGAAGGCACTCGATGATGATGATGATGAGTGAACTGGACTACAAAGGACAAGAGTCAGGTTCGATCCTAACCGACGGCTTCCGAATTCACCCAGCCCTAAATGTGTACCGGATTTTTTCTGGGAAGGCAAAACAGCACGGGCGTAATACTGACCACATTACAACAAAAATCATGTGCCGAAAGTCTATAAAAATTCTGGTCACTAAATGCTATACTCCCTATACGCCATTTGGCGTGACGGGGCTCTTTACTTATATTATTCAGTTGAACGAAACAGTGAAAGAAGAAGAAACAATAAAGAAAGGATGGTCATCATGAAAACAAACATTGACGTTTGTCCTTCCTAATGAACAGAAGCGGTAACCGTCGGTATCAAATGTGACAGTAAAGCAGATTTAGCCCAGATTTAGCGGTTGAAATTAGCTTTATGGAGTATCTTGCAATGCTTGAGTAAGAAGAGGTCAACTTGAATCTACATAAATCATATGTCACACATTTTGAAAATATAGCTGGAAAAAAAATGCAATGTCAAAAATTACATTAGTTCAGTTCAGTGTAATGTTTTCTTTCCCAATGCTGCTTTGTTGTTTATCTTCAGAATGTATGTAAATGTTGTTGTTGGTAAGATAAATTGCTTTATATTGATTTTGGCTTTGAATACGGGGACATAAAAACCGTGCAGTTCTTAAATGTTATGCAGAGCCATTAGGCTCTCCTAGTTGTGGTTGGAGGGTTTGTGCGCCTCTGGTATCCAAGGAGCTAAGCCAGCGGGAGCTTAGCTCCTGGCAGGGTCACCCAAGCTGGATATGTCCTTGGTGAGGAGCCAGACAAAGGAGCCAGGAGTAGATGGAACCCTTTAAGTGAATACGCAGAATACACCGACGAGTGGTACACGCCCTGGTCTGAACTAATCCATCCCCACTTCATTGGTTAAATGCTTCTCTGTTTTTCCTCCTCTGTCTGTCCTCTATCAAACAGGCAGGTGGTGCTCCAGAGCTCTGAAGACCAGACCACCTATGAGAGAGACAACTCTACACAAAGCTCGGACAGATGGTGCTCCCAGTACACCGACCTGAGAAGGACAATGTGGCCCACACCCACCTCTCTGGAAGAGAAACTATACTGGGCAACCGAATCACACAGACAGCTGCTTTCATAAGAGAGTCCGGAGTCCTAATCTGAATGAGCGCAGAAGAAGAAGATATAGAGCCAGTCTTAACATAATGGATGTGAATCATGGACAATAGGACAACAAAGAAAATCCCTAGAGGCTGTAGACTTATGTAGAAATGTGGTTTCACAGAAGAATGTTGAGAATACCATGGACAGCTAAGAAGAGTAATGAAAACGTTGTGAAAGAGGACAAAACAAAAAGAAAGCTAATTTCCAATATTAGGGAGAAACAATAATCATTTTTTGGCCATGCAATGAGAAGAGATAGCTAAGGCCAAAATAGCATTCAGAAAATGAAAAATATCTTATGCAACAAATCTATGTCAATAGAAGTGAGAAAGAGAGTTCATCGGTGTTATATAGAAACAAATCTGACCTATGGAAGCGAATCATGGACAGTAGACAAACAAATGAAAAGACGATTAATTAGGATTTTGCCAGCTCTAGCTCTCTTTGGTGTGATGGTATTTCCATGACTTCATGTGCGGTCTCTTCTTGTCTTGCATTTTGTTGTTTTAAACGGGTCTCTTGTCGTTTCTCTATGCCAATTTCAATATTATTGTAATTTGCAAAGGAGTCTGCAAAGTGATTTGCTGCATGCTTACTTGTTAGGATGTTTCCATCCTTCTTCCGTGTAATTTTGGTGTTCCTTTCTGTACCTCATCAGCTCTGTGTGAAATTTATGCACTTTTTTCTGGCTGGAAAAGAGTGTGTTTCTGTCTTTTGGAGACTGTTCTTTGAACATCTAGGATTGTTTTTGTTCTGTAGAATGTACTCAGGTTTTTTATTTCTTTTTTTAATATTTAATGTTTGATTTGCACTGAACATTTGACAGTTATGCTGAAGTATTTTTTCATACTGATAATTATTTAACAAAAAATGTTGACAAACCGATTTCCAAAATCAAACGTTATGTTTGACTCCCATTTTATCTGGTTATCTGGTTATGGTAGGCCTCGGTATCACTGCAAACGAATTAAAATCCATAATTGCTCAACCGCCCGTGCCAGTGGAATCATCCGAATTGCTAACACATCTCCCAAGCAAAGAAAGGTAGCTGTAGTCCCCACCATAGCAGTCTCAGCACACGCCAAAAGACATAAGGCGAAACCGCACAGAGAGTGAAACACGGCCAACTGTTCCTGTCATACGATATCAGCATTCATCGTAAGCAATTGGAATATCGGAGCATGATCAAAACGGATGAAACACACAGCTCACGGTGTGCACAGAGCACTTAACTCAGTAGCTCCTGCAACAAGCCGGACTTGGAATATGAGGAAACTGCAACAAGGAACACTTTTCAGACATAGCCTTCAATGGTTCCTGCCGCCTATCCATCACATTGCCCGGAAGATCACGTCCTCCTGAAAATGATGACGTCAGAGTAAATGTATGGCGCTTGATGATGTTAGGACATCGTGTTTGACTCCAACTCCGAACATACAAAACACAGTTCGTCGTCAGATTATCCCCGATGCACACCAGCTCGGACAGATGGTGCTCCCAGTACACCGACCTGAGAAGGACAATGTGGCCCACACCCACCTCTCTGGAAGAGAAACTATACTGGGCAACCGAATCACACAGACAGCTGCTTTCATAAGAGAGTCCGGAGTCCTAATCTGAATGAGCGCAGAAGAAGAAGATATAGAGCCAGTCTTAACATAATGGATGTGAATCATGGACAATAGGACAACAAAGAAAATCCCTAGAGGCTGTAGACTTATGTAGAAATGTGGTTTCACAGAAGAATGTTGAGAATACCATGGACAGCTAAGAAGAGTAATGAAAACGTTGTGAAAGAGGACAAAACAAAAAGAAAGCTAATTTCCAATATTAGGGAGAAACAATAATCATTTTTTGGCCATGCAATGAGAAGAGATAGCTAAGGCCAAAATAGCATTTCAGAAAATGAAAAATATCTTATGCAACAAATCTATGTCAATAGAAGTGAGAAAGAGAGTTCATCGGTGTTATATAGAAACAAATCTGACCTATGGAAGCGAATCATGGACAGTAGACAAACAAATGAAAAGACGATTAGAGGCCACAGAGATGGGCTTTCTACGAAAAGTGTTGAAAGTTCCATGGACAACTAAAAAAAAAAGACCAATGAGGAAGTTCTCAAAAAGACCAACACAAAAAGGCAGCTCCTAAAAAACATCAGAGAGAAGCAATCAACATTTTTCGGGCACATCATGAGAAGAGGAAAGTTGGAATACTTGGTTACAACTGGCAAAATGAAAGGAAAGAGAGATCGCGGACGACAAAGAGAGAAAATACTGAATAGCTTGGTGTGATGGCATGGAAAACAGTCAAGAACTGAACTGATACGATGCACTGTAGATAGAAGATTGTGGAAGGACATGATCGCCTACGCCAACCGGTATGGCACATGATGATGAATGAGTAGAGAAAAGCTGGAATATATTGTAACAACTAGTAAAGTTGAGAGGGACGAAGAGATAGAGGGGAGCAAAGAGAAGAAATACTTGAGACAGCTTAAGAGAATGGCGTGACAACAGAAATGATAAATAACTGTCGAGATCGAAAGTTGTGGAGAGACATGATCACCTATGCCAGTAGGTACAGTAAAGGCGAGAACTGCACTATACTAAACTGTACTCTACCCCTGGTCTTGATCCACGTAAAGTAATGATAATTGCGCTCTTATAATCGCAGGCCGGTTAGCTCAGTTGGTTAGAGCGTCGTGCTAATAACGCGAATGTCGTGGGTTCGATCCCCATACTGGCCATATGTAGGTTTTTTTTTTTTAAACCTCTCTTAGATTCCCCATTTCAATGTCGAAATATAATTAACAGTCTTTTGCTCTGCTGTTATTTCCTAGTGTTTCTAATATTTCTTCGATCAATCTACTTTTTCTTTAGTCGTGTTTTCGCAACATTTACTATAATTAGCACCTAAAAGCAAAACTATAAAAGCTTAAATCGTGTTTTTGTCTTTTCGTGTTATCAGGTTTTAACTATTTTATCTGTTATTTCTTTATGTATTATATGGCGGGCATTATTCATAGCTTTTTTTTTTTCTCAGCTTTTCATTTTTGTGTTCTGTCACAGGATTTGTTTTTTCACTTTTCATTCGATGTCTGATTAATTTTAGTTCTCCATCGCACTCCTATGCGTTAAAGTCAAGATGATGATCTACTTATTACATCTGCGCTGATAAAACAATGTCGTACGCGATATTCCATTTTCAACAAATCAAGTGTTGTGAATGCGACCTTCCATCGTATAGGCTTGTTCTGCGCTTTACGTAACATTGGTGCTGTTCATGACCGTTGTTGGATTTGCTTGACGCAAGTTATTTCCATATAGGACAACAGACAAGAAAATCACTGGAGTCTGTAGAAATGTGTTTTACAGAAGAATGTTGAGAGTACCATGGACAGCTAAGAAGAGTAATGAAGATGTTATGAGAGAGGTCAAAGCAAAAGAGAGCTAATTTCCAATATTAGAAAGAAACAATCATCATTTTTTGGCCTTGTAATAAAAAGAGAACAACTGGAATATATTGTAACAACTGGAAAAATTGAGGGACAAAGAGATAGAAGGAAGCAAATAGAAAAATTACAGACACCTTAAGAGAATGGCTTGGCAGAAGGTCAACAACAGAAATGATAAATATCTGCCGAGATCGAAAGCTGTGAAGAGACATGATCACCTACACCATCAGGCCCGGTACTTGATGATGATGATGAAAACTGGCGAACGCAACAACAACAACTTTACAGCGAAAAATGAGATCATAGTTGACCACCAAAAGAAATGTAATTGAGGCCAACGATCACAACGTAAACAATCTGCGATACGCGGATGACACCGATTTAGTAGCAGAGACGAAGAATGAACTACAAGATATGATAGACATAATATTAACAGAAAGCAACAAAAAATGTCAGTCTGAATAGTAATAAAACATAAGTAACGGCTATATAGAGGATGTATTTTATCGCCCTTGTTATTTGGAATTGTTATGGACTTCATAATGAAGAAATGCTGCACTGGTAATAAAGGCATCGAATGGATACAAGGAGACCATTTGGAGGACCTGGACTTTGCTGATGACATAGTTCTCATCAGCAATCAGATAAAAACGATGCAGGAAAACACAAATGAACTATCATCAATAGCCAGCAAAATTGGGCTTGAGGTCAATCATGAAAAGACTAAAGTCATGAAAAGTTTAATTCCAACAAGTGACAAAATATACATGGAAAACAAACCAGTAGAAGAGATCGATCACTTTATCTATCTTGGAAGTCACATTGATCGAGAAGGGGATACGAGCAAAGAAATTAGAATCAGACTGGCTAAAGCAGCAATGTCTTTCAGAAGCCTTGAAAAGTTGTGGAAATCAAAACTCATTAGCACAAACACAAAACTTAGGCTATTCAAATCAAATGTACTATCAACCCTTACGTATGCGTGTGAAAGCTGGAAAACAACAAGAGATATAGAAACAAAGTTGAACGCATTCGAAAATAAATGTCTAAGAAAATACTTGGTATAGAATGGAACGAATTCAAAACAAACGAGGAAATTAGAGAAATCGCCAATCAACCACTAATATCTTCAGTAATAAAGAAAAGACGATGGTCATACGTTGGACATGTGATGAGAAGAGATAATAATCGAATAGCAAAGCAAGCCCTCATATGGGAAACAACAGGTAAAAGAAAAAGAGGAAGACCCAGTGAGACACTGAGAAGAACATTGATGAGAGAGGCAAGAGCAGCAGGAATCGGCTCCCTCAATGAGATAGAACTGCTTGCACAGAACAGAGACAGATGGCGAGATTTGATAAAATATCTTTAAAAGAAAACTGCTAGAACAAAAATTCATATAGGAGAAGGTGTATCTTGGTCTACGCCCTATGGGCCGGTTACGGCTCGAAAGGTCAATAGATATAGAGGAAACAATCATCATCGCCATGCAACATAATAAAAGGGACAAATCTGCAGTAAGTGGAACGTATCACAAATACGTGAGTACAATAATAACTTCAGACGGACCACAGAAACTTTGTTGTTGTTGTTGCGTTCGCTAGCTTTCAACTCTGACGAAGTCCCTAGAGACTAGGAACTGAATTTTGCGTGTTAATCTATTTTTCCCTGGCAGCCGTGTGCACAGGGGTCCTGCCGCACAGGCAGATAACTCCGACTTCGGAGGTACTCATGTTTTTTCCGTCGATGAGTAACTGACGTTTCAAGCCAGGTCTCGTTGCTGAGACCAGGTGTGGTTGTCGTTGAGAGAAATCATAAATAAAAATCCCAACCGGTGTAGCCGAGATTTGAACCCACAACCTCTCTGTCCCAAGGCCGGCGTCTTGCCTCGAGACCGGGAATATGAGGAAACTGCAACAAGGAACATTTTTCGTGCATAGCCTGCAATGGTTCCTCCAGCCTATCCACCATATACCAAAAGTTCACGTCCTCCCGAAAGTGATGATCGTCATATTTCTTTAAAAATGTATAGCGCTTGATGATGTTAGGCGATTGTTATTGACTCCAATTTCGAACATATAAACACACAGTTAGTCGTCAGATTATCCCCGTCGTACATCAAACAGACCGTAAGATTAGCGTACGGCCGGTCTAGGGATTTACGATGAGAAATTACGATGACGTAGCACACATAATAATGTCGCAAGCACAGCAATGACACACCCTTTAGATTCTTGATTACTCTAGTGAATGTAACCTACGACGAACAGAACACGGTGCATATTCCCTAAAGAGATAAAACTGCGGCTGATGAAGCATTTCACATGAATGAGAACATGTAAATAACTTGCGTCAAGCAAATCCAACAACGGTCATGAACAGCATCAATGTGACGTAAAGCGCAGAACAAGCCTAGACGATGGAATATCGCATTCACAACACTTGATTTGTCGAAAATGGAATATTGCCGACGTACGACATTGTTTTATTGGCGCAGATGTAATAAGCAGATCATAATCTTGACTTTAACGCATAGGAGTGCAATTTAGAACCGAAATTAAACAGACATCGAATGCAGTTTCTGCATCGATCGAGAGAACGTGGACTAGATCCGCCATCTTAGAAACGGCCGGGAAGTTGACCACATAAATAAAAAGCAGAATAATTCCGGCCACATAGCATTTCAGAAAATTAAAAACGCCTTGTGCAACAAGTCTGTCAATGTAAGTGAGAAAGAGAATTAATATGTGCTATATTGAGCAACTATGACATATCGACGTGAATCATTGACAGTAGACAAACAAATGAAAAGCCATTAGATGGGATGGGCCACAGAGATGTGATTTCTCAGAAGAGTGTTGAAAGTTCCCTGGACAGCTAAAAATACTAAAGAGGTCAACACAAAAAACGGAGCTCCTAAAATTCTCCAGAAAGAAACACTGGAATTTTCTCGGGCACATCATGAGGAGAGACAAGTTGGAATGCTTAGTCACAACTGGCGGCATAAGAAAGATAGATCGCAAACGACAAAGAAATTAACTAGTTAGAATGCTGTCTTGTGAAGAAAAACACAAATTATACGATGAACTCAAGACTATACAGACGAACAAATAGAGGCATACTATCAAGATCTAAACACAGTTATGAAGCAAGTGAAATCATCAGACATCTTGATTATAATGGGTGATATGAACGCCTAAGTAGGAAAAGGTAAATATAAGATCATAATAGGAAATCATGGTCTAGGGAAAAGAAATAACAGAGGAGAATGATTAATACAATTTTGCGAAGAAAACAGACTGATAATATGCAACACCTTCTTTGAGCAAGAGAAAAGGAATTATACACATGGAAAAGCCCTGGAGACAAGAAGAGAAACCAAATAGATTACATGATAAAAGACAGATTCAGGAACAGCGTCAAGAAAGCCAAAACCTACCCAGGAGCAGATATAAATTCAGACCACAATCCTGTAATGATAACAATGAAAATCAAATTAAAGAGAAACAAACAAAAAACTAATGCAGCAACACCAATAGATATAACAGCGTTAAACCAGAAAGATATACAAGAAACTTATACTGTACAAGTAAAGAACACATATCAGAAGCTACTAGAAGAGGGGATTGAGCAGCACAGAAGAGAAAATCCTGAGGAAAAAGTCACAACAAAATGGCAATGCATAAAAAACAGCATGCAAGAATCCTGCAACACCTTGCCCAAAAAGGAAAGTAACAAAATATAAAAATGGATAACAGACAAAATATTAGAAAAAATTGAAGAAAGAAGACAAGCGAAAAACAATGCCAGATACAAGGATATAGACAATGAAATACGGAGAATGTGCAAAAAGGCAAAAGAAGACTGGCTCAACCTAAGATGTCTAGAAATTGAAACTATGGAAAGTAAACAAAACCTAAGAGAGATGCACACAGAAATAAAGAGAATGACGAATAAAGACAAAAAAGCTGCAGGAATCGGATGTATTGCAAACAAAGAGGGAAGAATGCTATCAGACAACAAAGATATAATAGATAGATGGCAAGAATATATAACATAACTATTTTATGACGAAAGGGAAAAAAAGCCAGACATAAAATGTACATACAACTATAAAATCCTGAAATCCGAAGTAGAAAAAGCCATAAAAACAATGAAAAAGGGAAAAGCAGCAGGGCCTGATAATATAGGCCTACAGATAGAGATGATACAGGTTCTAGAAGAGTTTGGCGTCGAAGTGATCACAGACATATGCAATGACATATACCATACAGGATACATACCAAACGATCTAAAAACGTCAACTTTCATTGCATTGCCTAAAAAGAATGGTGCAGTTGAATGCAGTGACTTCAGAACAATAAGCCTAATGAGCCAAATAACAAAAATTTTACTAAAGTTATACAGGGAAGGATTCAGAATAAAATCAATACTGAATTAGACAAGCAACAATTTGGATTCAGGAAAAACAGTGGGACAAAAGAAGCCATATTCAGCATGAGAACATTGATTGAAAAGTACACAGAAGTAAACAAACCAATATATGCCTGCTTTATAGACTACACCAAAGCTTTCGATAGAATACACCATAACCAACTTATAGACTGCCTAAAGGATATAAATCTAGACGACGCAGACATACGACTAATATGTAATTTGTACTGGGAGCAAACAGCAATAATAAGATATAACAAGGAGAACTCTACACCCATGGACATAAAAAGAGGAGTAAGACAAGGATGCATCCTATCACCAAGCTTGTTCAATCTATACACTGAGCAAATCTTTAAAAACATCTCAGAGATACCAGGTCTAAACATTAATGGAAAGATAATCAATAACCTGAGATATGCTGATGATACTGTTCTACTAGCAGAAAATCCTAAAGACCTACAACAATTGCTTAATGTGATAAACACAACAAGCAAAAAATATGGACTAGAAATGAATATCAAAAAGACTAAAATTATGATCATAAACAAAGAAAATTCTCAAGACCTACAATTAAATATCACAGTTGATGGAACACATATGGAGACAGTCCAGAGTTACAACTACCTAGGACATACTATAACCAGTGATAGGAAATGCAAAACTGAAATAAACAAAAGAATAGGTATGGCAAAAAGTAATTTTAATGCCATGAAAAATATACTAACAACAAAACAAATATCAGCAGGGCTGAAACTAAGAATGGCGAAATGTTACATCTTCTCAATATTCCTATATGGTGCAGAAACATGGACATTAGACAAGAAAACAGAACAGAAAATTGAAGCCTTTGAAATGTGGATTTATAGAAGAATAGGTAGAATTGGATGGAAACAAAAGATAACAAACGATGAAGTTTTAAAACAGCTGAAAATAAACAGAGAAATGCTGGACACAATTAAGACAAGACAAATGAAATTTCTGGGGCTTGTTAAAAGACACAACAGCCTACTAAATGTAATATTGGAAGGAAAAATACAAGGCAAAAGAGGCAGAGGCAGACCAAGGACAAGTCAATCTATGTCAACCTGCACCATCAAAGCAAGAAACAGAGTAGAATGGCGATCCATGGTAGCCAACCTTCGATGCGGAGAGGGCACACGATGATGATGATACGATGAACAGTGGATAGAAGTTTCTGAAAGTACATGACCTAAATATCGGTTTCATTAGCGAGTTAAAAAAATACGTTTGGCCAGTATGGGGATCGAACCCACGACATTCGCGTTATTAGCACGACGCTCTAACCAACTGAGCTAACCGGCCTGTGCTTCCGTTGGCTTATTTATCTTTAACTTACACGGACCAAGACCGACAGTAAAGTAATGTGTTTTTAATTCGAAGTCAAAATACATTTCCCAATTCAAAATCACGGAAAGTTCCAGAACCTTAACAAATACCAGTTTGATCAACTTAAACAGCAAGTACACATAATCTAATGTGAAGATAGAGCAATTAAATTATACAAAATAAAGTTCGAAACTACCACCCTAAAATAATAATTACATGAAAATACTACTATCGCGACGTGATCTTTCTTTTCCTTCTTTGTCCTTACAAAGTTAAGGGGAGATATATTTTCGGGTTTTTGCTCTTCAGTTGATCTCTGCTGCTGTTATGTTTCCTAGTGTTTTTAATACTCCATCAATCCATCTCACTCCTGGTCGGCCCTTGGGTCTGGAGTTCTCTGCTGCTGGTGTTTTGTGCCTTTCTGTCTTATCTCGTGGCCAAACCAATCTGTTATTTCTTTGTGTTCTATGGCAGGAATTATTCCTAACTTTTTCCCCCTCAGTTCTTCATTTCTGATCTTATCTCTAAGGCTGTTGCTATACATACACACAAGCACATATATTTTAGAGCACCTGTATCTGTGTACTAATAATACAGGGCCCTACTTAGTTCACCGTTTCTGTTTGTGTCTCTCAGACTCGCTTTCACTAAGTGCTGTTTGTACATTCCGATGGTATTTACCTTGACTGTTCTAGAATAGTCAAGAATCTAGAGACCAATGTTGGCATTGAAAGCACAACGATTGTATGAAAAAATGTGATTGAGGAACGTTCTTTCTATCTTTGCAGTAGGCCCCTCTTTCTTCGTTAGCCAGTAATCTGATATGACATGCTTACCCGAACAACATAGGGAGACTTATTTTCGCCGTTTAATTAATTACGTGCTACTTCAATATTTAAATCTATCATGTTGATCTAACCTTTTCTCTGATGACAGTATTTTGTTACTTCTTTTGTGAATATTAATATTGTCACCACAGAGATGAGATGTCTGCGAAAAGCGCTTGCAGTGATCCAAAAAGATAGAATAAGAAATGCTATAAGAGAAAGAGCAGGTATTTAAAAACATCAGAAGCTACATACAGAAACAACAAATAAACTGGTTTTCCCATCTAGAGAGAATGCTGTGTGATTCATTACCATACAAAGCATATATTAAAAGAGGAGAAGAGCATGAGGCAACCCAGAGTAAGATGGAGAGACAACATCAAAGAACTGTTACAACAAACATCACATGAGAGAGGCCGCTAAAAGGACTAGAACTTTGTACCTCCCTCGACACCCGAAACGGTACCAGAGAAAGCGAAGAACAGTTTTCTTCTTAGAATTTAAAAACAAAAAGATGAATAAAATGTATAGTCATGAGCTAAAATAGTGTAGAAATGTATGTTTGTGCGTATGTATGTAAGGTAAAGAACGAGACTTGGAATCAGCGTCTTAGCAAGCGAGTTTTAACCCATATGTGCTCGGTCGCCTATCCAGAAGTGTCGGAAACTTCTGGACAGTGTCGCTTCAAGCATCGAAACTCACGATGCGAGGCGGCATTCCCTACCTTCCCAGCCTACTACACTAGTACCCGTTTCAGCCAGCGGCTGGGTCGACAGCAGGGGTATTTTTGTTTTTCCAACTACGAGTACAATTCACAATGCTTCCAGCGGGAGTATATATGTGTGTTTGTATGTATATATGTATGTTTGAGAGTTTAAAAAAATTGCTAAACCACAGTTTGTCCACGTTTCTTCTCCTGAACTGTCATTGGTCGTCTACAAACTATCTTTACGGCACTTTCCCCTTTCTAGGGTCAGCAGAGGGAACTTATAGGACCGTAGAACAAAGGTCGCTTGTCCAGTGCAGTCGCCGCGATGTAGTGGGTTTAGATCCATAATTATTTTGCTAGACATAGCATCCTGTTGCTGGGGCAACCACGCGGAGGTGAGGTTAGATTTGAGAGATCCTGACAACAGTGATCAACCATTGAGTTACTGAGAGCTATCATCAACTCATCGACACGTCTGAGTCCCACAGTTTCATGAGAAAGCTCAGAAAGCACTCAATCGACCTTTAGTATTTATTTATGAACAGGATATGGCATTGCTGATTGTTGTTTGCGTTAGCCAACGATTCTGCTCCTTCATACACCCCTCCCACTATAGCGGAGTAAGTTGAATAAGTAAAGGACCCCCGTCACGCCAAGTGGCGTATAGGGAATATGGTGTTAGTGACCATACATTTTACAGACCTTCGGCACATGATTTTTGGGGTAATGTGGTCGGTATTACGCCCGTGCCGCTTCACTTTCCCAGAAAAAAAAATCCGGTACTCATTAAAGGCTGGGTGAACCCGGAGGCCGTCGGTTGGGATCGAACCCTACCATTTGTCCTTTGTAGTCCAGTTCACTAACCACTGAGCTATCGCGGCTCCCTAAGTTGAATAAGTGGCGTGTCATTAAACTATAAGATAACTGCGACATTAGCCTTTAAGCAACACTTCATACAGCATATTTTGGGTACTGGGTTTGCCTTTTTTTCGATCTCCACTCGTTTAGCCAGATTAGTTTCTTCTCAAGCTGCCTTATGTTGGCGAAGACAGTTTTGATCATCTGTTATTCTCTTTTTACAAAAAAAAATTTTTATGCAACAAATCTGTGTCAATAGAAGTGAGAAAGAGAGTTCATCGGTGCTATATAGAACCTATTCTGACCTATGGAAGCGATTCATGGACAGTAGACAAACAAATGAAAAGACGATTAGAGGCCACAGAGATGGGATTTCTCAGAAGAGGCTGAAAGTTCCCTGGACAGCTACAAAGACCAATGAAGAAATTCTCAAAGTGGCCAACACAAAAATGGAACTCCTAAAAAACATCAGAAAGAGACAATCAACATTTTTCGGGCACATCATGAGAAGAGGAAAGTTGGAATACTTGGTTACAACTGGCACAATAAAGTAGTAGATAATAAAGTAGTAATAAAGGGAAGTCAGCCCAATAAAGAGGATCATCATCATCAAGTGCCATCTCCGCATCGAAGGTTGGCTACCATGGAGCGACACTCCACTCTGTCTCTTGCTTTCATGGTGCAGATTGTCATATGTTGACTTGTCCATCTTTTGATGTTACTCGTCCATGTTAGTCTTGGCCTGTCTCTTTTACCTTGTATTTTCCTTTCCAATATTACTTTTATTAGGCTGTTGTGTCTTTTAACATGCCCCAGAAATTTAATTTGTCTTGTTCTAATTGTGTTTAGTAGTTCTCTTTTCATTTTTAGTTGTTTTAAAACTTCATCGTTTGTTTTCTTTTCTTTCCATCCAATTCTACCTATTCTTCTATAAATCTACATTTCAAAGGCTTCAATTTTCTGTTTTGTTTTCTTGTCTAATGTCCATGTTTCTTCTGCACCATACAGAAATATTGAGAAGATGTAACATTTTGCTATCCTTAGTTTTAGCCCTGGTGTTATTTGTTTTCGAGCACCAGAGCTCGAAGTTGTCAGCGACCCACAGCTGATGGCTTACGTCAGGATCGGTGAATCAAAACCATCCAGACACTGCTCCACCTCTCCGTGGTGCCTCCAGTAACAGATTAATCTGTCTAGTCTGGCCAAGCGTGCAGGGATCGAAGAGGGAAGACAACCCGGTACTTAAAAATGTCGTGCTGAAGTCGGATGTGTTGGGCCGAAAGGCGCAAGTATAACAGTTATACTGCAAGCCACATCACAACGCATACACACCCACTACATCCTTGTAAGGGCGGATGATGAAGAGGAATATTATAGTCTACCACAATACTCTAAATACTTTAGTTTAGTCATCGGGCGAACGCAACCAACCAACCATTTGTTTTGATGTTATCATCATCATTGGGTGCCGTCTCCGCATCGAAGGCTGGCTACCATGGAGCGACACTCCACTCTGTCTCTTGATTTCATGGTGCAGATTGTCATATGTTGACTTGTCCATCTTTTGATGTTACTCGTCCATGTTAGTCTTGGTCTGCCTCTTTTACCTTGTATTTTCCTTTCCAATATTACTTTTAGTAGGCTGTTGTGTCTTTTAACGTGCCCCCCAAAAAATTCATTTGTATTGTCTAAATTATATTTAGTAGTTCTCTTTTTATTTTTAGTTGTTTTAAAACTTCATCATTTGTTTTCTTTTGTTTCCATCCAATTCTACCTATTCTTCTATAAATCCACATTTCAAAGGCCTCAATTTTCTGTTCTGTTTTCTTGTCTAATGTCCATGTTTCTGCACCATACAGGAATATTGAGAAGATGTAACATTTTGCTATTCTGTTTTAGCCCTGTTGTTACTTGTTTTGATGTTAGTATATTTTTCATGGCATTGAAATTACTTTTTGTCACACCTATTCTTTTATTTATTTCAGTTGTACATTTCATTTTCCACCATACTGACTGGTTATAGTATGTCCCAGGTAGTTGTAGTTCTATGTTTAATCGCTCTGCTTCTACCATTAGATTTTCTAATTTTCCTTGTTGGTATAAGGCATAAGGTCCTAACATTCCATGTAGCTATTTTTAATTCGTTCTTAAAACAGTAGTTAGAATTTCTCTCCCTGGCTTTCTTTGGATTGTTGTTACGTGATGAGGCTCCAATCTCTTTCACGGTGGTCTGCCATATTCGTCTTTGATGTTATAAATAACAAATATGTAGATATAAAGTTAAAGAGGATATAGAGCTCTTTCAAACAAGGGAGATTACTTGCAAACTCAACCAATTTATTTCTGAGTTTTCTCGTTAAAGTCAACAATCAACGGCTCAAAATTTTGCAAAATCATGGTGATCCGCTAACATTTATATCCTTCTTCATTTCTTGGAAATCCGTGTCCTGATGTATATATAATTATATATATATAGTATTCATTTATTCATTTTATTTCTCAGCGAGACAAGACTAGGTTAGGTTCATAAACTAAAACTTGTAGTCTATAGTCAATAGTCTTTATAACTTTATAAGAAAAAATGGCAACGCCGTTGATTGAACTTTCCTCTGGATTTAAAATGCCATGCATTGGATGTAAGTTAATAGTTATCTCATCCACTATTTGAATGAATGAAATATACATATTTAAATGTTATAAATATTGAATCGTGAATAAATTGAATTAGTGTTTTCGTCATTTATTAAATAATGGTGATATTTATTATGTATTAATTGTATCAGTGAGAAAATCATTATTATTATTGAAGAACACTTCTTAAAACATAGACTCATATCATTGTCATATTCATGATAATGATAATGATAATTGATATGATGATGATATTCTATTTAATTTAAACTAAACAACTTAAATTTATTGATAATTTATACAACAATTTATAATCTAACCAGTAAGGCAAAAAAAAAAAAAAAAACTACTTTAAAGAAAATGCAGAAAGATGGTAGCAGGTCTTATTTTGTGTCAGTGCCAGATCAGCTTAAAACTAAAGATTTTTCTGATGTGTTATTATTAGTTTGATTTTTAAAAAATCATTGATATAATAAATACATGTATATGTAGATAAGTAAAGCCTATAATGAACGATAGATTTTGTATTGTGGCCAGTGAGCTTGTGTCTTTGTTATTCCACATAACTTTACCCTTTACTCTATAATATAATGATCTTTATCTGAACTATTTTGTCAGGCTTTGAATTGTGATGTTATATTTGTCTTGCAACTTCTTGTCTGATTTGAGTAAATCTAAATTTGACTTGACTTGATGTTAACTGATGCTCATTTTGCTGCTTTTAATTTTACTCTAAGTTTTCCCACAACTGGTACATGATCACTATTGCAATCTGCCCCTGGTCTAGCTTTCACATAAACCAGATTGTTTATAAATTTGTTGTTTATCATTATTTAATCAATTTGATTGCGTGCGTTGTCTCCTAGGCTTTTCCATGTCCACAGACGTCTTGGATGTTGCTTAAACCAGGTGTTTCCTATCATCATGTTGTGTGTTCTTGCCCAGTCAATAAGTTTCTCACCTCTTCTCGCCTAAGCCATAATTACCAACAACTTCCTCAACTCTTTCCTTTCCTACTTTTGCGTTAAAATCCCCAAGAACTATGGTTTTTTCATGTGGATTGCATTCAGGAAGTGCCTTATTTAACTTGTAAAATTTATCAACCGTTTCCTCTAGACTGTCTGCTGTTGGTGCATAAACTTGTATGAGATTTATATCTATTGGCTTTCCATTCAATTTCACTAAAAGGACTCTGTCAGATATTTGGTAAAAGCCTTTCACTGTTCTTGGTCTTTCTGCATCAAAGATGATACCTTCTCCTCTTTGGTGTTCAGTACCTCCAGAATAGATTATTTTAATGATCATCAGTATATATCTCCCCTGATCCAGTGTATCTCATTTCACAAAGTCCCAATAAATGTAAACCCATTCTTTCCATTTCCTGTTTGATGTTTTCCAGTTTACCCTTCTGCACGTGTATTCTCACGTTCCAAGTACCTATCTTTAAAGTTTGTTTTATCTTTATTTTGCATACAGTAGCTTGACGATCGGGTATCACCTGTAGAACATGATCTCCCCTACCGAACGAAGGTTTTCCATTGGAATCCCCCTTAACGTTGTTTCCGTAATTTCTATTATTGTGGCGATTCATGAATGTACAAAGAAATTACGACGGTGGTTTACAAATGAGTTATAAGAAATGTTAGACATTATAGTGAAAGAAAGCAAAAATAAAGGACTCGGCTTAATAGCTAAAAGACAGAAGTAATGGTAACAACAAAGAAAAAGACATCACCTCAGTGCAAAATAAAGACAAGTGGAACAATATTAAAACAGGTAAATGAATTTAAATATTTGGGAACTTTGTTAACCTCAGACGGAAGATGTACAGCAGAGGTGAGATGCAGAATGGCACAGGCAAAAGCAGCTTTCCAAAAAATGAGGAAGATACTATGCAATCCATTTTTGACAAAAGAAACAAGAAAAAGAGTTCTTAAATGTTATGTAGAGCCAGTCTTAACATATGGGTATGCATCATGGACAATAGGACAACAGACAAGAAAATCACTGGAGTCTGTAGTAGAAATGTGGTTTTACAGAAGAATGTTGAGAATACCATGGACAGCTAAGAAGAGTAATAAAAACCTTCTGAGAGAGGCCAAAGTAAAAAGAGAGCTAATTTCCAATATTAGGAAGAAACAATCATCATTTTTTGGCCATGTAATGAGAAGAGAACAACTTGAATATATTGTAACAACTGGGAAAATTGAGGGACAAAGAGATAGAGGAACAAAGATAGAGAGCAAAGAGAAAAGATACCAGACAGCTTACAAGAATGGCTTGGCAGAAAGTCAACAACATAAATGACAAATAACTGTTGAGACTGAAAGTTGTGGAGAGACATGATCACCTACACCAGCAGGCCTGGTACTTGATGATGATGATGATTTTGTCAGAGAACTGTTCTAGCATCTTGGCCTAGAAACTGATATATCACTGAGATTTACAAAACGCCATGAAGAGGATTATGACTTGAAATAAGTCTATTTAATGCCAGTGTGGCCACCAAGGCTCCTACAGTTAGGGAAGAAAAAAATAGAGCCACTATCACCTGCCACACATATTGTAAAAGTAAGAGGCAACTAAGGTTTGTAATCATCACCTGTGCAGTCAAATAGGGCACAGAGTGACCAACCTAGTCAGCAGAATTTACCGATGCATTTTGGGAAATGTTGTGACAAGTGGTGGAGCAGACATGGGAAATTCCTGACTGCAGTGAAACTGGTTTGATGGATAGAATAGAAAAGTCTATTTAGACATTTAAACTGATAGATACCCCATTGTTGTGGTTGTAGAAGTGTCATACAGTGATTCAAATTTCTTTTGCCTATAGCTTTTTGTTGGATATTTAGAATGCAAGGCTGAAAATAGTTAAAATCATTTTTAGAAGTAAATGAGCTACCCACAGGTATTTGATACTAATCTCTATCATTCTTGAAACTTACATTATAATTTTAAAACTTACAAAATAATGTGGGCAGAATTTGAAAGAACTTAATGTTTAATTGAACACTTAACACCTTAATTTATCAGGTTTTATTCTATGTATGTAAAGTAAAAAAAAAAGTAAAGTACCCCCGTCACGCCAAGTGGCATATAGGGAAATATGGTGTTAGTCACCCTATATATTACAGACCTTCAGCACATGATTTTTGGGGTAATGTGTTCGGTATTATGCCCGTGCTGCTTTACTTTCCCAGAAAAAAATCCGGTACCCATTTAAGGCTGGGTGAACCCGGAAGCCGTCGGTTGGGATCGAACCCTACCCCTTGTCCTTTTGCCAGTTCACTAACCACTGAGCTATCGCAGCTACATTCTATGTATGTAGTTTTAATTAATACATTAAAACAAGTAAAGTTCGTCATTTCATAGTCAACTACAACAGCTTGTTCCTAAAAAATTGTAGAAGTACAAAAAGCCCCGCTGATTACTAGATTCAATATCAGTTAAAATTAACCCCAACTAAAGGCTGGTTATTAAATTTCGCACTTAATGAGTAAATATTAAATTAATATATCAGCTTAAAATAGAGCTTTTATTTACATAGAAAAGGCAAATCCAAGACTGTCTTAATTATCTAAAAACTCATGGAAGTATACAGTATGGTTTTCCTATTTCCTGTGAGAATGTTTGAGTGACAATTTCCATGCTCTCGTTTGTTAAACAAACTCACATAATTTTGTTGGTATAGTACTGTAGTTTAAATTAATGATAACACATTCTAATATTTGTTATGCAGTTTTTAAGAAATTTAAACAGATTTGTGTGTAAGCAAATTAACAGTACTGCACTTAAGAAAGTATTTATCATATTTTTCTTATAATTTTCAGTTGGCACCTATAGAATGCAAGGCTATGATCTGCTCTACAGGGCTATAGATGCAGCACTAAAGTCTGGCTATCGATCAATTGGTAATTGATATTATTTAGTCATAATTAAAGAAAGCCATACGCAGGGACTCATTAATGTACTGCCTTAATGTTATCAGTTATTAAAATAAACATGTTCACCAAATTCAAAATAGGTACAACCAGCCTTTGCCACTGTGCACTGGACAATATGACTACAAAACATGTTCTACAGGATTGCCCCCAGTACACAGACCTGAGAAGAGCATTGTGGTCCACACCCACCTCCCTGGAAGAGAAACTATATGGGGCAATCGAATCACTTAAACAGACAGCTGACTTCATGAGAGAGTCTGGAATCCTACTCTGATTGAGTCTTGATCGCAGACAGAGAGAGAGAAATAAACTTCCCAATACTCTAGGCAATGTAGCCTGCATGTACTCAATCACTTTCAGTTGATAAACAAAATATATGCACATTGATGGTTTAATTGGTTATATATAAACTTAGCTCTGACTAGTAAATTATATTTCTTTATTGTCTGATGTATGTATTGTAAGTTGTTGTAGTCTCTCTTTTTCATTCTGGACTTCTTTTTCCAGTCTTTTGTCAACATCAACTTAGCTACCCAGATATGTTCCTTCACCTCAACCAGTACAGGAGGTTGAATAAAGGGTGTTCAGATGTTCTTTACACATGATGAGGAGAGATAATAACCAAATAACAAAGCAAGCCCTCATGTGGAAAACAATGGGTAAGAGGAAAAGAGGTGACCCAGAGAGACACTGAGAAGAACATTGATGAGAGAGGCAAGAGCAGCAGGAATCGGCTCCTTCAATGAGATAGAGTTGCTTGCACAGTACAGAGACAAATGGCGAGATTTTATAAAAGATCTTTACAAGGATTGAAAACTGCTAGAATAAAAATTTAGATAAGAGAAGGAGTATCTGGGTGTATGCCCTATGGGCCGGCTACGTCTCGAAAGGTCAATAGATAGATGGATAGATGTTCTTTATCTTTTATTTCTGACAGTTTATTTAACAGTTTTTTCATGATAATACTGACATTTAAAAAAATAGAAGACATATTTGGGATTTTTGTGATTTGTAAGTGTTCTTTTTCACGTGAGGAAGACAAGTTATCACTTCCTTGTGTTCCTGACACATTTAAGTGGATGGGTGATGTGACAGCACAGGTGTTTATTACACAGTCACTGTTATTTGGTTATTTGTTTTCTTCTGTGGCCTCCCAATGACTACTCTTCACCGTTCACCACTTAACCAGGACCTTATTTGGACATATATGTATTATGGGTTTTACCGTAACCTGTAATATCTGTGCCTTTCACCCCTAAGACATTAGTATGGCATATTTACATACCTTGTTGCTTTCCTTCTCACTTTCTTTTCTTTTGGCCAGTCTGGTTATTATGTTATGTTACCAGAGGGGAAGTAGAATAGGATTTTGATAAACTGTTGCCACTTATTCTGATGCAGATAATTAGCTGTGTGTATCCCTGACCACGTTCAGCCCAGGAGGTACGAGAGCTTGTTAGATAACCATCATTGAGTAAAATATCTTAAAAGCACTTCACTTGGAACTTTTTTTTCTGTCTTTTTCAATTACATTTCCCCAATTTTTAGGCCTGGCATTGAAATCAGTAGCTTCAAAACACTAAATTCATAGTACCTTAATTCATTGAGGAATTCCACTTGCTCTCAACAGGCATCTAGTCTTCAGGGGCATAAATGTACAGCTATTAATTATTATTTGAATGCATTGCTGTTTCTTGTTGTCTGTAGTTATAATCTCTCACATTCAATGATGTGTGAGCAAAGTGAAGTTCTCTAAGCCATATAGTGAGCCACACAAGGGAGAAGTTGTTACATTTTATACAGGACATTATATAGTCACATTTTCTTTTACGGGGGCTTCGGTATTCTAGTTGGGAAAACTTCACGACTAAGCTACCGACGTTTGGACTACCAGATGTTTGATTCCTGCTGGAAGCAGTATGATTTGTACTTGTGGTTGGAAAAAAAATACCCCTGGTGTTGACCCAGCTGCTGGCAGAAATGAGTACTAGGGCAGTACTCTGGGAAGGTGGGGGGTGCCACCTTGCATTTTGAGCTTCGATGCTCGAAGTGACATTTCTGGATAGGCGGCCGAGCACATGTGGTTGAAAACTCACCTGCTAAGATGCCGATTGAAGTCTTGTATTTTACCTTTACCTTTTTTGTCTTTTACATTTATTTTCTAAACCATAAGGATACAAAATGGTATACTCATCTCTTACCATAACGCTATAAAAATTTTAGATTTTACTTATCTTTTACCATATATCTTAAGGATATAAAAATGGTAAACTTTACTTATCTTTTACCATAAGGATATAAAAATGGTAGACTTCACTTATCTTTTACCATAAGGATATCAAAATGGTAGACTTTACTTATCTTTTACCCTAAGGATATCAAAATGGAAGATTTTACTTATCTTTTACCTTAAGGATATCAAAATGGTAGATTTCACTTATCTTTTACTATAAGGATATCAAAATGGTAGATTTTACTTATATTTTACCATAAGGATATCAAAATGATAGATTTTACTTATCTTTTACTATAAGGATATCAAAATGGTAGAATCGACTTATCAGGGCATCTGCCCCTTGATTGAAGGGGGAAAAAAGAAAAGAAAGAACACTGTCTTAACTCAGTCATGGTTTGTTAGAAATCTGGTGTTAGTGTCCATTTTTTCCACTTAGCATTGCTTTATTAGAGTATTTTGGGGTAGTGTGGTCACCAGGTCAACTTTCTTTGCCAGAAAAACATCTATGGTCTTCATTTAAGCCTTGGGATGAGCTTAAAAACTAGTTAGATGAGCTCATTGATTGCTGCTACTACAATTGCATTATTCCATACTCAGCTACATTAGTACCAGTTGATCCATTTTAATTCAGACTTTATGGTGGTGGTAATAGATTGCTTGCTTGCGTTCGCCCAATGACTAAAGGAGTACACCACTTCATCATCCACCCTTAAAAGGACGTTACGTGGGCGTGTCTGTATTGTGTTGTGGTTTTGCAGTATAACTGTGATATTTGTGCCTTTTGGCCCAACACATCCGACTTCAGCACAGGTGGTAATATATAAATGTTAATGGTTTCATTATGAACTAACAGGGACAGGCATTTTTTCAGTTTTTCACAAACGTAAACCATCATCTGTGAGTGATATTTGTTGCATAGTTTTTGTTGTTTTTTAAATATTTTTTTTTTTTTTACAATTCTCAGATACTGCTTCAGTATATAGAAATGAACAGGACATAGGCAAAATCCTAAAAGAGCTCCTCCCTAAATACAATCTTCAAAGGAAAGATATTTTTATAACCAGCAAACTTGGTAAGTACTCTTTGCAATTTTTAAATAATAATAATTCCTTGGATTTTGAATAATATTGAACTTCCTCATGTCATTTAGCAGCATAATACACCTCTACAACTTACTTAAGTGACACATCCATTTAAGAATTCATAACTGTTGAAGGAAGGTCCTTTAGCATATGGTTTGCAAGAATTCACTAACTAGCAACATATATAAGTGAAGAAAACAGAAATATTTTTTTAAATCAGTACTTCTAAGAAGCAAAAATTACATATAAAAATAAAATGCTTCAAATGCATAGGATTTTATGAAAAACAAAGAACAGATTTAGAAGTTTTATTACCTCATTAACTAACTATTTTTTATGTCCCCAGCCCCATATGAACAAGGCAAAGGGAATGCATTGTCAGCATGTTTAGGTTCTGTGCAGCGATTGGACTGTGATTATTTGGACTTATATCTCATACACTGGCCAGGAACAAGCAAGCTTCAACCTGGAGATGCCAAACAAAAACAGTTCCGTAAAGAAAGCTGGCTAGAGATGGAGGAAGCTCACAAACAGGGTAATTGATTATGAAAAATTAAAGTAAAAAAAGAAGTAACCACTTCAAATAGTGGCCTGGTATCTTAGATGCTTGATTAAAAAAAGAGGTTTCTTAGAAGTGGAAAGTTCTATTCTCCTCACATTTGTTCATGCATACACTCACAAGTCTCCTCCATGCTGAAAGGCAAATGAGGAAGGAAAGAAATGAGTTGGGCAGATCAAGAAGATGGCTTCAAAACATCAAAGAGACCTTCAACTTGACATTAGAAGAACTGGGAGATCTGGCTACAGACGGATTGTTTCAGGCAGGCTGTGTTCAGAGCAACATTCTGCAAAGGACAAGTAACTTGAAGATGATTCATTGATCAATAAAATATTCTTGTTTGCCAAACACTTTTATCTGTGTAATTTTATTGTATTTAGTCTTAACTGTGGTAGTAACTAATGAAAAGACAATTAGAGGCCACAAAGATGAGATTTCTCAGAAGAATGTTGAAAGTTCCCTGGACGGCTAAAAAGACCAATGAGGAAGTTCTCAAAGAGGCCAACACAAAATGGGAGCTCCTAAAAAAACATCAGAAAGAAACAATCAACATTTTTCGGGCACATCATGAGTAGAGGAAAGTTGGAATACTTGGTTACAACTGGCAAAATAAAAGGAAAGAGAGATCGCGGACGACAAAAAGAGGAAATACTGGATAGCTTGGTGTCATGGCATGGAAAACAATCAACAACAGAACAGATATGATGCACTGTAGATAGAACATTGTGGAAGGACATGATCGCCTACACCAACCGGTATAGCACATGATGATGATGAGTAACTGTTATCAAATAATCATTCTAATAGATGAACTAGGTAAATATGTTTCTGCTACAGATATTGGTTATTTGATTTATTTCTTGTTTAGGTAAAGTGAGATCTCTTGGGATTTCCAACTATCTTCCAAGTCACATTGAGGAGCTGATCTCATACTGCCATGTCAAGCCTGCAGTTTTACAGGTAAATTAATTATTCAAACTTTGGTAATTACACAGTTTGTACATAAAAGTTGGAATTGTACATTAAATAATTTATTTGTGATAATGCATTTATTTCTAATTTCTAAGTTTAAATCTTCAATTTGTGTTGGTGGTTTCCATTGCAATAAATTCATTGTCATTGTAGTGCTCACATTCTTTCTTTTCTCTCATTCACCATTATATGTTCTCATTATTTTATTAAACAGGCAACAGTCAACCCTAGACCACCAATATCCCCATGCAAGTTTGAACATTGTTCCATGATCTTCTAGTGCAATTAAGTAAAAGATAGAAGTATAAATGGATACTGTTCTAGTATGGTGATGACGGTCTTGTATACAAGAAAAAGTATTTACAAACACATACAATAATAATAATAAAAAAAATATATATATATATATATATATCTACAATAAAAATAAAAATATATAGTGGTTTGTATTTACTATTGTCATCATCATCATCATCAAATAGTGCCGTCTCCGCAACGAAGGTTGGCTACCATGGATCGCCATTCCACTCTGTTTCTTGCTTTGATCGTGCAGGTTGTCATAGAGTGACTTGCCCATCTTTTGATGTTACTCGTCCATGTTAGTCTTGGTCTACTTCTGCCTCTTTTACCATGTATTTTCCTTCCAATATTACTTTTAGTAGGCTGTTGTGTCTTTTAACGTGCCCCAAAAATTTCATTTGTCTTGTCTTAATTGTATTTAGTAGTTCTCTTTTTATTTTTAGTTGTTTTAAAACTTCATCGTTTGTTTTCTTTTGTTTCCATCCAATTCTACCTATTCTTCTATAAATCCACATTTCAAAGGCTTCAATTTTCCGTTCTGTTTTCTTGCCTAATGTCCATGTTTCTGCACCATACAGGAATATTGAGAAGATGTAACATTTTGCTATTCTTAGTTTCAGCCCTGCTGTTATTTGTTTTGTTGTTAGTATATTTTTCATGGCATTATAATTACTTTTTGCCATTCCTATTATTTTGTTTATTTAAATTTTCCATCATTGGTTATTGTATGTCCAAGGTAGTTGTAGCTCTGAACTGTCTCCAGATGTATTCCTTCTACTGTGATATTTATTTGTGGGTCTTGAGAATTTTCTTTGTTTGTGATTGTAGTTTTAGTCTTTTTGATATTCATATCTAGTCCAAATTTTTGCTTGTTGTGTTTATCACATTAAGCAATTGTTGTAGGTCTTTAGGATTTTCTGCTAGTAGAACAGTATCATCAGCATATCTTAGGTTATTGATTATCTTTCCATTAATATATAGGCCTGGCATCTCTGAGATGTTTTTAAAGATTTGCTCAGTGTATAGATTGAACAAGCTTGGTGATAAAATCCTTGTCTTACTCTTATTTTTATATCCATGAGAGTTCTCCTTGTTATATTTTATTATTGCTATTGTAATATTTTTATTTTCTTCATACAGAGTGAATGTCACCCACATCTGTTACAAACAGAGGTGATAAAAGTTTGTAAAAAACATGGCATTCATTTCCAGGCATATTCTTCTTTAGGAACATCAGGAGATGTGAATAAGGTAATATTTATGTTCTCTTAGGCTGTTTGAATTTTGTTAGTAACAATTTTGTAGTTTAATTTTTTTGTTTCATGATTGGAAATAGAAATTCTTATAATTTTTGAACCATCTCGATTATTTATCATTTCACTGATTAAATAGTAGAGATGGGTTGAATCCTAAATTTTCTCTAATCCTGATCTAAATCCTGAAAGGTTCTCAAATCCATCGCATCCTTCAAATCTATTGTATAATTATTTAGAAGAAAAAAAAGAGGGAAAAAAGACTTCTACTTAAAATTATAAGATTTTAATTGAAGCAAAATTTTGAAATCTATGTTTAATGAAAAATAATTTAAGAATACAATTTTAAAAATGAATTCCCATGTTTATTAAGAAGATACAAAGGAAATCATTACATTTATTAAACAAATTGTGTAATTAAAACTTCAGAGTCTTGAAATTCCTTTCCATTTTCACAACATAATTTGACAACGAAAGATTTGAATAACATTTCACAATTTGACTTTTTTCTTTATTAACAAAAAGTTTCAAAAAAGCATGAGAAATTCTGAGATTGAGACCAAAAATATAAATAAGTGAGATATTAGGGAGAGTTGAGTAGACCTGAAAACACTGAGCTGTTGAACGAGTAGCACCGAAAGGTTCAGTTGGTAGACATAGTGTTTATACACCTCGGCATAGAAAGCTCCAGAACTATTCACAGTTAGTTTCAAGAATTTTCAAGAGAGTGCTTTGCATGCAAACAGATCACTAGAAAGTTCCAGATGATTTTGCAAGATGATGTAAACAATGTGAAACTCAGGGCCACTAGATCCAGGTATGAATGAAATTGCAACTTTTCTAATGGATATCAGTGGAATTAAAATGAGCCTTTCCAAAGTTGTAAGTTTTTTAGGTTAAGATTCAAAAGATTCAAGTGATAGAAAAAGTGAAAATTCAATTCATTTTTGAATCTTTAATCTTTTTCTCGATTCAAGGGATTTGAGCGTCCCTTCCCTACTAAATAGCATCAATTAATGCAGTTATAAAATTATATTAGTTCCAAATGTCAATTTTAACTTTAAAATATGTGTTAAATGTACCGATTAAAAAGAAAAATGTTTGTGTCATCTTAAAATGTGAGATTTTAAGTAAACAAGCAATTTTTTTACATTGAATACATGACCTTTCCTGAAATCCTCTGTTGATGAATGAATCAAGAAAATGAGATGAAAAGGAAAGCAAATTAACAATAATTTCCCCCACAGAACTTAATTTAAAGATAACTGTAAAGGCAAAGTAGTGATAAATAGTAGCTGCAGCCACAATGATAGCAGTAATTTTTGTTCTTGGAATGTATAGATTACATATATATTTTGCATGTATTTGAAATACTTGACATATTTTTAAAATATGTATATATTACAAATTAAGTGGGTAAATATAGCAATAATTATTTTACAATAAGTATATCAAGGGCAGATATAAATCTTATGCTAGTTACGTTCATAATTCACTCAACTTAGAAATGAAACTCTCCTGTAACTCATTTTCATTTTCAGGTATTATCAGACCCAGTGGTTTTGGACATAGCTCAAGAGATAAATAAATCACCAGCTCAAATTTTACTGCGTTGGCCAGTTCAACAGGGCATTGGTGAGTCAAATTTAACAAGTTTGTAAAGATGTCTTTATTTTGTGCTGCATAAACTGTGGATGCTATCTTTATCCATAACAGTGTAGAAATAAACTATTTTCTGGTACTTTTGTGAAAATATTATCACAAACAATTAATTTTTATCCTTTTAAAATTATAATGAAAGAAAATTTTCTGTATACATCCCATAGAAATATGTTTTAATTTTGCAGAAAATGAAATGAAATTGTAATTTCTACTAGTCAAAAAACTTTCTGTATAAAACATTGGTTCTAAATTTACACACACACACACACACACATATCTATACACATAGAGATATGGGAGTTAAGATGGGCACAATCAGAAATGAGAAACTTAGTGGGCATATTAAGAGGATTTATCAACCAACACAAAACTGGAGACACCAGTTGTTGGACACTTCAGGACCATCCATAAAGATAAATCAATGTCAGAGTAATATATAACTGATATACACACACAAACACTTATGTTATACTAGTTATAATAGACCACTCATAAAGATAAATCAATGTCATAACAGTATAGATATATATATACATATAGATACATAGATACATATATATATATATATATACTATACATACTTACATACATACATATACATACATACACATGCATATACATACATATACATATATAAACATACATATACATACATACATATCCATATATATATACATATATATATATATATATATATACATTGTATATATACATACACACTCACATATTTGTGTTTTACTAGTCTGTCTATTTAAAGATAAATCGATATGGCATAGTAGGTCACTTGAGAGCATGTCATAGTAGGTCACTTGAGAGCAACACAGCAAATGACTTTGTGCATTGTACAATTCTACTGTTGATTTTTTCCTGAGCCACACAGTCAAACCATCCAATAACTTTTGCTTTTTCTACCTCTGTTTTTCCTGTTGTTGTTAAGTATTCCAGCCTTTCACTTTCTCATGTCCTACAAATCTGGACTGCCTTTTCATAATTTGTGTTATAATCTTCCTCATCTGCCCATTCAGTATCTACAAAAGAAATTACCTTTCAATAACACAAGCTAAGTGAGGCAAGATGTATGGAGATTCTGTGTTTATTTTAATATATTTTAATTTTGTATAATATTATAGTACATATCTGTAGAACAAGAGCCTCTTTGGTAAGAAATTGCAGTTTATGAAATTTTAATTTGTATTTTTTTCTGACAGGTGTTCTTCCTATGTCCACCAATCCTGCTCACATAGCACAAAACATAGACATCTTTACATTCTCCTTGACTGATCAACAGATGAGCAGACTTTCAGGCTTAGACCATCAGGCTCACTATTGCTGGGACCCTACCCATATTGCATGAGCATTATTGTGAAATTATTTTCTTTAAAATGACAGTTACTTTTCCTTTGTGATAAGTTTTATTTCATATTATGCAGCATTTTCTTCTTATAGGTTTCATTCAGCTACATGTATCTGTGATACTTAATCTTTCTTATTGTCTGCATTTATTTCCTGGTGACTTAAGATGATCTTTTTGCTATATGTTAATAAAAAGTTATATGTAGATATCTATATATATATGTGTGTGTCATTTTAAAATTATGCCATCCACCAGTTTAAGGAATATAAACCATCTTACTTAAATAAGTCTTCATATTGTCATCATAAAAATCATACAAGTGCAGGAATTGCATAGCTGCTGTTAGTCAGAAAGTTCATTACAAGACCGACTTGCTGCAGTCAAACTAGCTGAATAAATTTGTACCTGGTTTGCAAAGTTATTAAAGGTAATAAAAACAGGGATGAGCACTGGCTCCCTCATTTTCAAATGTTGTATAAGCACTATAAGGTTACGCATTCCTAGGCAAATACTATATGGTGAGCTAAAACACGGAAAAAGACAAATCGGCAGACCTAAACTACGATATAGAGATATCTGCAAATCATCTCTGAAAGACTTCTCCATCTGTGAAAACGACTGGCAACATCTGGCAAGTGATCGCACATCATGGAGAGCATGTATAAGGAACGGTATAACAACATTTGAGACTGTGCTAAGACAGGACTTAGAAGAGAAGAGACTCATGAAAAAGGATGGTAAACCCTGTGGACCAGCGAGCCTGACCTGTTCATTATGTGACCGCGTGTGTTTGTCAAACATTGGTAGAATTAGCCACGAGAGAAGCTGTTCGGCAAAAACAATACCTAAAAAAAATACGCAATAGCCTCCACTAGACCGTCTGACAAGACGAAAAGGGCCATATATATACTATAAGGTTAAAACCACTTCACAATCCTACTGCATTATTTGTTATGTCTTGCACATTTTTGTGTGTTTGCGGACTCAGACAAGTAAAATAGAATAGCGAGGGTTTTATTAGTATTATTTTGTAGGTAGGTCTCTTAAAAATTTTTTTTTTCTTTTAGTTTATTACACCAGTGGATGAAGTTACTGCTATTTAGTCGCTCTAGTGCCAAATCACAGTTTTTACCTTAATAAAATATATTGACATATATTTGAACTTTTCCATCTGTATGATGACCCTTCTCTCTTCTTTAAAAAAGTTCTTGTAATCCTCTGATTTTCTGCAATTCTCTTATTAGTGCAGATTTCATGGCTCTTGTGATTATTCTGAGTGCTGGTTTTGCCCCTTCCCCAGTGAATGTAGATGTGATTTTGCAACTGATGACCATGCTAATGAGTCAAGCTTCAAATAATATTAATCCATTATATATATTTTTGGGACTGGGTGGTCAAGAGGTAAGATGGCGGCCTCTGGACGGGAAGGTTCTGGGTTCGATTGCAGGCGGTGGAAATTTGTAAATAAATTGAACTTCTTGTTTCTTCATGGCGGTACCCTCCCTCGGTCTCTAGATAGTGAGATCCGATGTCTAGACCTCTAGGAAAATGATGGAAAACAGGAGGTCTCGTGTGCACTCACGCACTTTAAAGAATCCTTGGCAGTGAAAGTCAAAAAGAGTAGGCCAAAAATGGCCACTGTCCAGCCAAAACATTGTTAAGCAAACTCTATCCATCCATATCAAAGATGGATATATCAGGTCAAAAGGCACAGATATCTTGGCTATGCAGTAAACTTGCAACACTGCATCCTTGCTCACTCAACAGGTGAACGCTAAGAAGAATAGACGATACATATTTTTTAATATTCATTACACTTCACTTCAAAATTTATGTTTACTGTTTTCCTAGTGTCTTCTGGTGTTTCTTTTTGCTTTCTGGGTGTGCTTTTTTTTTCACCACTTTCTTGTAAAATGTCGCTCTAAATGTAGGTGGGATATCTGCCTTCTTTGATCAAAGCAGTTCCTAATTCTGTCGCAGAATTTATTTTCAGCTTTATAGCATAAATATTATGAGATCAATAGTAGTTATAAAAGTTATTGAAGTCAACGGACACAATATAAACAATTTGTGAAATACGGATAACAATATCTTAAAGCCTTAATAGCAGAGAGAGAGAATGAACTACAAGAAATGATGGACATAATAGTAAAAGAAAGTAACATGAAAGGTCTCAGTCTGAATAGTAAGAAACCAGAATTAATAGTCATATCAAAGAAACAATCATCAGCATCATGCAGCATGAAAATAAACAGGACAAATCTGAAACAAGTGCAACGTGTCAAATACTTAGACATAATAATAACATCAGATGGAAGATGCACCACAGAAATAAAAAGCAGGATAGCTCAGGTCAAAAAAGCATTTCAGAAAATGAAAAATATCTTATGCAACAAAAATATGTCGATAGAAGTGAGAGAAAGTGTTCATTCTATCTATCTATCTATTGACCTTTCGAGCCGTAACCGGCCCATAGGGCGTAGACCAAGATACACCTTCACCTATATGAATTTTTGTTCTAGCAGTTTTCTTTTAAAGATATTTTATCAAATCTCGCCATCTGTCTCTGTTCTGTGCAAGCAGTTCTATCTCATTGAGGGAGCCGATTCCTGCTGCTCTTGCCTCTCTCATCAATGTTCTTCTCAGTGTCTCCCTGGGTCTTCCTCTTTTTCTTTTACCTGTTGTTTCCCATATGAGGGCTTGCTTTGCTATTCGATTATTATCTCTTCTCATCACATGTCCAACGTATGACCATCGTCTTTTCTTTATTACTGAAGATATTAGTGGTTGATTGGCGATTTCTCTAATTTCCTCGTTTGTTTTGAATTCGTTCCATTCTATACCAAGTATTTTCCTTAGACATTTATTTTCGAATGCGTTCAACTTTGTTTCTATATCTCTTGTTGTTTTCCAGCTTTCACACGCATACGTAAGGGTTGATAGTACATTTGATTTGAATAGCCTAAGTTTTGTGTTTGTGCTAATGAGTTTTGATTTCCACAACTTTTCAAGGCTTCTGAAAGACATTGCTGCTTTAGCCAGTCTGATTCTAATTTCTTTGCTCGTATCCCCTTCTCGATCAATGTGACTTCCAAGATAGATGAAGTGATCGATCTCTTCTACTGGTTTGTTTTCCATGTATATTTTGTCACTTGTTGGAATTAAACTTTTCATGACTTTAGTCTTTTCATGATTGACCTCAAGCCCAATTTTGCTGGCTATTGATGATAGTTCATTTGTGTTTTCCTGCATCGTTTTTATCTGATTGCTGATGAGAACTATGTCATCAGCAAAGTCCAGGTCCTCCAAATGGTCTCCTTGTATCCATTCGATGCCTTTATTACCAGTGCAGCATTTCTTCATTATGAAGTCCATAACAATTCCAAATAACAAGGGCGATAAAATACATCCTTGTTTAACCCCAGTTTCTATAGGGAAACATTCGCTCAGTCCTTCCTCTGTTCATTAGCGCTATATAAAGCCAATCCTGACCTATGGAAGTGATATGGCACTGGTATGGCATATAATGATAATGAAATATGTATTAGCTATTGTGTAATTGCTTAGGGAAGATTAAAAAAAATTTTTTGCCACTAAGATTAAGATGCAAGCTGTTGACTGCAGTTTTTTGTTTGAAGATTTATTCATCAGCACTACATAACAGTAGGTCATCCTCTTATAAGATTGTTCTCATTCCAGCTTGGAGATTTTTTTTACTAAATAATTACAATATTCTAGAAAGAGATATCTTGCTATGCAGCTGCTGTTACTTTGATAATGATCTGTTGCTAAACTTATTCACATATTGAATATTCATTATTATGATCAGTTTTTATGTTTCTAGTTTTATTCCTAGCTTACATTCACTATTTATGGACAACAAGAATAACATAGTTTTATAAAGTATAGCAATTTTAACCATGTATAAAACAACCAAAGGTTATTACACACATACATATTTGGATATAAAATAACATTAATTATAAGCAAATTCGTTATGATCATATGTTGGCCATTTTTTCTATAGAATTGTAATGACATTTATAATATAAAATAGAAAAATGCTTTCCACCAGGTGAAAATTTTGGTTTATCACCAGAAGAGTAATTTTTAAAATGTGGTAGGTGTTTTTTAGTTAATGAAATTGATAAATTATTTTTCAACATTTTCAGTTTTATCAAACAGGACACAACAAATAAAGTGGACAAAATTTATAATTTTGATTATATGTTCATGTGTCCTCCTTTACATCTTTACAAATGGTTGGTTTCAATAACATTAGTAGTAATTAGTAAGCAATAACATCAGTAGACACAGAATTATATATTATTTAGCATTAAAAAAAAAAAAGTAAAGAGCCCGCGTCACGCCAAGTGGCGTATAGGGAAATGGTATTAGTGACCATAAATTTTACAGACCTTCAGCACATGATTTTGATGACAGGGCA
Organism: Megaustenia siamemsis; assembly: GCA_032433765.1. Lineage (NCBI taxonomy): Eukaryota > Metazoa > Mollusca > Gastropoda > Stylommatophora > Ariophantidae > Megaustenia > Megaustenia siamemsis. The sequence continues at coordinate 113,989,650 of JAVIAB010000051.1, forward strand.
CTTTACTTTTTTTTTCTTTTTTTTTACATATAAAGAATGTATAGAATTAATTTGAAAGAGTTATTTAAAAAATATGTAATTAATGTGCTAAAAGATAGAATGTTCAGCCAACAATCAGTTTATAGCATTTTAATTGACCTGAATAATGTTGCTACATTTGGATAATTATATATTTGTTCACTTTGCCATGTATCAAGCTGCACTGTAACTGTTCAAAATAAATATCATATTGAATGAGAATTAATTAATCAAATTCTGTACTTCTTCGATATGTGTGTATACTGTGTATACTTTGCTGAATATGAGTCATTTGTACAATCTTCAAATGGTTTTCTAAATATGATGGATTTTAACTCTTTCGCTGCTAAACGATAAGGTGTAACCCTTGGTTACATAATAAAATGCAACATATCACCTCAAAAAAAAGCTATTTAAAAAATAATGTTGAACAAAAATTAATTATACAATGAGAATTGCATGTAAGTTTTGTAACAAGGAAAACTCAAGACTACACAAATATTAATATGTTCACAACAATTAAGTGTACAATTATTAGAACTACAAACAAAAAAAACCATATTCATGTGAAAAAATACGGGTAACTAAACATATAAAAATATAAATTTGGCACTGATTTTATATTTTTGAAATACTTCAAAGAGCACACACATCATACAAAATTAAATCACATAAAACTATCACTTCTAAATTAAATAAGACCTATTTCTAATTCACTTTCCATATAATCTTCATGAAATTCATCAAAATCTGATAACCTAATTTTGTTATGCAAGCTAAAAGTCAGAAGAGGAGGATCAACGTGATCAGATTTTGATAATGATTTTCAAACACAAATATAAATATGTTAACACCAAGTGCCAATTACGACACAAATGAATGTGGAAATGACTGAAATTTGTGGAATTTCATACAGAAGAGTTCATGGTAACTGGTGTATGGTAAAATAGTGTCTCATTTCACTGCAAGCAGACAAACCAATAATGATGGAAATCGAAATAGTTAAAGTAGAAACATATATCATTGCTACTTAGATCATGTTATTTAAAGGAGTTGCAGGACTGTTCAACAAATATATAAAGATTTAGATTCTAATATTTATAATACTTCAATAAGTGTTTCTTTTTTATTTGTGGAAAACATAACTTCTCTTTGTAAATATTAAATACGTCTATCTATTGACCTTTCGAGCCGTAACCGGCCCATAGGGCGTAGACCAAGATACACCTTCTCCTATATGAATTTTTTGTTCTAGCAGTTTTCTTTTAAAGATATTTTATCAAATCTCGCCATCTGTCTCTGTTCTGTGCAAGCAGTTCTATCTCATTGAGGGAGCCGATTCCTGCTGCTCTTGCCTCTCTCATCAATGTTCTCCTCAGCGTCTCCCTGGGTCTTCCTCTTTTTCTTTTACCTGTTGTTTCCCATATGAGGGCTTGCTTTGCTATTCGATAAATACGTAGGGAGGTCAAAAAGTAATGCACACCAATTTTTTTCTCTGAAACTATTCGGGCAAAATGTGTGAAATTTTCACAGATTGTAGCTGAACATCCCCTTGATACTACCTATTTGTCAACATAATCTCCATCCAAGCGTATTGCCTTACGCCAACGCGAAACTAGGTCATGAATGCCTCGTTTGTACCAAGTTTTGTCCTGCTCGCGTAGCCATTTTTTAACTGCACGGATCACACCCTCATTAATGTCAAAGTGTGTCCCACGCAGGAATTTTTTGAGTGGTCAAAACAGATGGAAATCTGTGGGAGCCAGATCAGGGCTGTAAGGAGGATGGGGCAGTACAGTCCAACCAAATTTGTTGATTGCTTCCCGTGTTACCAGACTTGTGTGAGGGCGTGCATTGTCATGTTGAAGCAACAAATCTGCAGATGGCTTATTAGGCCGAACTCTGTGGAACCGATTTTTGAGTTTTGTCAGTGTATTGATGTAAGCTGTCGAGTTGATTGTCTCACCTCTTGTCATTACATCAACAAGAATCACACCATCAATGTCCCAGAAGACAGTGATCATCACCTTTCCGGCTGATGGAGATGTTTTGAATTTTTTTCTTTTTGGTGACTGCGGATGATGCCATTCCATTGACTGCATTTTTGTTTCAGGCTCATAATAATGTGCCCACGTTTCGTCACCGGTAACAATTTTTGACAAAAACATTTCTCCTTCAACACCGAAACGCTCCAACAATTCAGAACAGAATGTTTTCCTTTGAACTCTGTGATCATTTGTTAGGCACCGAGGAACCCATCGAGCGCAAATCTTTGAATATCCAAGAGTTTTAAAAATTGCGATTGCACTTCCCTTGCTGACTGTAAGCTGCAATGCCAATTGCTGACTAGTGATACGCCTATCCTTACGAATAATGGCATCAGCCCGGTTTAACATGTCTGTGCTGGTAGCCGAGGCAACACGTCCAGAACGCGGTAAATCATGCAGCTCCACTCGTACACTTTCTGCAGCTTTAATTCTCTGAACCCAGCGACTAACTGTGCTCCTATCGACTGCAGAACATTTGTACACTGCACACAGTCGTTTATGAATGTTTGCCACAGTTTCTTTTTCCGCAACCAGAAATTCTATGACAATTCGCTGTTTGTAACGGACATTGTTGACAAGCTCCATTTTAACGATTCATAGATTGTGTAATATTTATCAAAATGCTGTGCAATTTGGTGCACATAATTGGAACATGTCATATTCCAAGTGTGCAAAATTTCATATTCCTATCTTTATTATTAGCCGAGAAAAAAATTGGTGTGCATTACTTTTTGACCTCCCTTTAGTAAATTATCCCCCCCTTCATGACGAATATATTTTTGCATTTAAAATAAACAAAAAAAAACGGTTACTGTACACATACACTCTTCACACTTACATCTGTCATATGGATGACCAATTGCAGGTCGTAGCAAGAGTTTTTTTTTTCATTTTTGAAAATAGGTCTCAGATCATTGCCTGATCTATATTTCAAATCTATCTATCTATCTATTGACCTTTCGAACCGTAGCCGACCCATAGGGCGTAGACCAAGATACTCCCTCTCTTATCTGAATTTTTGTTCTAGCAGTTTTCAATTCTTTTAAAGATATTTTATCAAATCTCGCCATTTGTCTCTGTTCTGTGCAAGCAGCTCTATCTCATTGAGGAAGCCAATTCCTGCTGCTCTTGCCTCTCTCATCAATGTTCTTCTCAGTGTCTCTCTGGGTCTTCCTCTTTTCCTCTTACCTGTTGTTTTCCACATGAGGGCTTGCTTTGCTATTCAGTTAATATCTCTTCTCATCACATGTCCAATATATGACCATCATCTTTTCTTTATTACTGAAAATATTAGTGGTTGATTGGCGATTTCTCTAATTTCCTCATTTGTTTTGAATTCATTCCACGCTATACCAAGTAATTTCCGTAGACATTTATTTTAGAATGCGTTCAACTTTGTTTTTATATCTCTTGTTTTTTTTCAGCTTTCACACGCATACGTACGGGTTAATAGTACATTTGATTTGAATAGTCTAAGTTTTGTGTGCTGAGTTTTGATTTCCACAACTTTTCAAGGCTTTTGAAAGACATTGCTGCTTTAGCTATTCTGATTCTAATTTCTTTGCTTGCATCCCCTTCTCGATCAATGTGACTTCCAAGATAAATAAAGTGATCGATCTCTTCCACTGGTTTGTTTTCCATGTATATTTTGTCGTCTGTTGGAATTAAGCTTTTCATGACTTTAGACTTTTCATGATTGATCTCAATGTATTTCAAATATTAGCAGCAAAATCTATTGCCATATTTAAATAATGCAATTATATATTTTTAAAAAAAATTATTATTACTCATTAAACTAATTAGTTTAGGGAATGTGTGAAAACAGTTTCATTATTACACTACAGTCTCCAGTGATTAAGAATGGTTTTTATTTAAGTACAAATACTTAAATACATTTTTTAAAATTAACCTTTTTCAGAGCATATTATTGTATTATTTTTTTAGTAAGAAGTTTTAAGAAGAAAAGACAAATCACTGATGAACATTTTAGAATATTGAGTAAGATTTTTTTGTAGCCAGTGGTTAAAATAGCTTTTTTAATACAAATATTTTCATACAAATTACAACAATTATTACCTTTTTAAATAAAAAGTATTTTTTTATTCTTACAGTTTTGAATAATTACAGTAATGAAGAATTAATTATGTTTTGTCATACAATATTCCCCTTAAACCTTGACGGATTGGTGGTCTGGAGGTAGAATATGGACTTGCCACATAGATAACTTGTGTTCAAATACATGTCACAGCAACAGTTTAAAAAAAAAAAAAAAAAAAAACCCCAAGTTATCAATTCCTTTACTCAATATTTTGACCTATAATTCCAATAGATGCATTGAAAACCTCTCACCATATTTGAATAATGCTGTATGGCTAATTACATTTTTAAAATATTATAATTTGATAAACTATTTAGTTTAGAATATCGTGAAAGTAGTCAAATTCTTAAATTAGAGTGTTGAAGAATTATTTTTTCTAAGACAAACAGACAGATGTATAACTAGAAAGATATAGTGTTGATGGACCTAGGATTTATGCAGGAATCCTACATTACATAGTATATATAATCCAGTACATGCTCTAGCTGTATGAACGTACCATTCTAACCCCAGAGAATGACAAGGTTATTAATTATTTTCTATTTAACTCATTTGATGGGTCATAAATGGAAAACAGGTCTATTGACTCAACTGTGCAAACAAATGATACAGTCCACTACCCCAGAGAGCTCCCGAATATGCTCACAAATTTCCACCTGCTCACACATTTCTGCTACAAAAATTGTTATCGCCAGTGGTGCAAGATCAGTCATACAAGCGATATCAGGCCTGAAACAGGATAGACTTTTTCAGGGAATAAAGAAAAACAAATGTTTACCATCAGAAAAGACAGAACTAGTCCTGTAGCAGATACCAACACTGTGGCATCCCTGGAAATGAGAAAGCAGATGAGCTGATGAAAAGCGGGTGGGAGCCATCAGCAGTTCATCCAACTGCAGGGCTTCAAAGAAATAAAGACAATATCCATCCACAGGGCTTCAAAGAAATAAAGACAATATCCATCCGCAGGGCTTCAAAGAAATAAAGACAATATCCATCCGCATGGCTTCAAAGAAATAAAGACAATATCCATCCACAGGGCTTCAAAGAAATAAAGACAATATCCATCCGCAGGGCTTCAAAGAAATAAAGACAATATCCATCCACAGGGCTTCAATGAAATAAAGACAATATCCATCCACAGGGCTTCAAAGAAATAAAGACAATATCCATCCACAGGGCTTCAAAGAAATAAAGACAATATCCATCCACAGGGCTTCAAAGAAATAAAGACAATATCTATCCACAGGGCTTCAAAGAAATAAAGACAATATCTATCCACAGGGCTTCAATGAAATAAAGACAATATCCATCCGCAGGGCTTCAAAGAAATAAAGACAATATCCATCCGCAGGGCTTCAAAGAAATAAAGACAATATCCATCCGCAGGGCTTCAAAGAAATAAAGACAATATCCATCCGCAGGGCTTCAAAGAAATAAAGGCAATCTTGAAAAAAACTAGGAAAACAAAATGGCGAGAGCTATATGAAAAATAAAAGCCAGAACACAACAGCTTAAACAAACTCGGCAGACATGAGTAGACCAAGTTATTCAGACAGGTCACTGTGGCCTCAGAGCACACCAGCACAAGATAGGACTCAGTGACTTTGCAACTGTGACTGTGGAGCATACAGACAAACACAAGAGCATACCTACAGGACTGCAGCACTCACAACACCCTAAGAACACAAATATGGGCCAGAGAAACAATCCTACATGACAAGTTATGGGGAACTGGTGAAGACCTCAAATGCACCATCTTGTTCATGTCCCATGCTAGTCTAAATATCTAAGACCATAGCAACAACTAATCGCTAAAAAAGCTACTATTCACCTTGACACCTAACTCCCGCTTGTCATTAAATTTATGAGCTTTGTTGAATTAAAAGTGATTACATCTTTGTTTGTTTATTCTTATTACCTCTAATGTCTATTATATTTTTCTTTATGTCATTAATTTGCCTTTGACCATAAATATCTCAACCTTGTTACATTAGAAGTGAAGTAAATGAAATCTGACATGTGGTCATGTTAAAAGTGTTAAGGTTAGTAAATTAATAATTACACAAATGCAGCCCTAATAGGCAGGAACCAGACAAACATGATAGAGATCTAGGACAGATACTCAAATGTTGAGTGGAAGGAACTGTGACAGTGTTCAGCTGGTACATATATTGAAAAGAAATGAATGTTGATACATTTCACTATGAGAAAACAGACCAGGACGTCATTAGCAAATATTATAGGAAACAGGAAAAAAAAAGTGTGCTCAGAAAAATCATATCCACATGATGATGCCTTCATCAGAGCCTGAATAGCACAACACGACACAGAAGCATACCAGACTTTCAGAGCACAGGCCAGATATGGCACAAATCCGATGAGAGCAAAGGGAAGGCCCTGCTTGCCCGATATACTGAGCAGACTGACCAAGGAAATGAGGCTGTAAGAATGAGGATACGGGGATCACTCTCAGAATTGTGTGAGATGCAGTGCTGGGAGAAGATTTCACAATCAAAACCGATACCATTCTATCAATCTGTTGACCTTTCGAGCCGTAGCTGACCCTTAAGGCGTAGACCAAGATACTCCCTCTCTTATCTGAATTTTTGTTCTAGCAGTTTTCAATTCTTTTAAAGATATTTTATCAAATCTCGCCATTTGTCTCTGTTCTGTGCAAGCAGCTCTATCTCATTGAGGGAGCCGATTCCTGCTGCTCTTGCCTCTCTCATCAATGTTCTTCTCAGTGTCTCTCTGGGTCTTCCTTTTTTCCATTTATCTGTTGTTTCTACATGAGGGCTTGCTTTGCTATTCGGTTATTATCTCTTCTCATCACATGTCCACCATATGACCATCGTCTTTTCTTTATTACTGAAGATATTAGTGGTTGATTGGCGATTTCTCTAATTTCCTCGTTTGTTTTGAATTCATTCCACGCTATACCAAGTATTTTCCTTAGACATTTATTTTCGAATGCGTTCAACTTTGTTTCTATATCTCTTGTTGTTTTCCAGCTTTCACACGCATACGTAAGGGTTGTTAGTACATTTGATTTGAATAGTCTAAGTTTTGTGTTTGTGCTGAGTTTTGATTTCTACAACTTTTCAAGGCTTCTGAAAGACATTGCTGCTTTAGCTATTATGATTCTAATTTCTTTGTTTGTATCCCCTTCTCGATCAATGTGACTTCCAAGATAGATAAAGTGATCGATCTCTTCCACTGGTTTGTTTTCCATGTATATTTTGTCGTCTGTTGGAATTAAGCTTTTCATGACTTTAGTCTTTTCATGATTGATCTCAAGCCCAATTTTGCTGGCTGTTGATGATAGTTCATTTGTGTTTTCCTGCATCGTTTTTATCTGACTGCTGATGAGAACTGTGTCATCAGCAAAGTCAAGGTCCTCCAAATGGTCTTGAATCCTTTCGATGCCTTTATTACCAGTGCAACATTCCTTCATTATGAAATCCATAACAACTCCAAATAACAAGAGCGATAAAATGCATCCTTGTTTAATCCCAGTTTCTATTGGGAAACATTCGCTCAGTCCTTCCTCTGTTCGAACAGCACATGTGTAACCATCATACATGTCTTTAATAATATTTATGATTTTTTTATGGTAAGCCATATTGCTTCAGAATTTTCCACAAAGAATCTCGATGAATACTATCAAATGCTTTTTTGAAGCCGATGAAGTTAAGTACAAAAGGTTTCTGCTTTTCAATGTGTTCCTCCAATATAAATCGTAGAGTAAAAATGTGGTCAAGGCAGCTTCTACTTCTCCCTTTTCTAAACCCAGCCTGTTCGATACCATTCGCACAACACTTAAAAGGTCACACAACACTGCTCTTGGTCCAGCTTGTGTCCGGTACGTCGACATCGGGGATTTAGCTGACGACTTGAAAAAGCTGGCTAAAGAGTTTAATACCATCATGTGGAGTGGCCAGATTAAGGAGGAGTGGCTACACAGCTACTACTTGATTCCGCTACCGAAGCCAAACCAGGACCATTTTCAGATCAGTGCCTACAGAATCGGGAGCCGCGATAGCTCAATGGTTAGTGAACTGGACTACAAAGGACAAGAGGTAGAGTTAGATCCCAATTTTGGGGGGGGGGGGGAGGAGTAAAGCGGCACGGGCATAATACCGACCACATTACTCCAAAATTCATATGCTGAAGGTCTGTAAAATTTATGGTCACTAATACCATATTCTATATACGCCACTTGGCGTGACGGGGGCTCTTTAGCTTCTTTTTTTTTTTTTAGCCTACAGAATCATCACGATGCAGAACACTGCGGGCAAGTTACTGGAGAAAATAGTTGCCCGTGTCCTCACCTGTCACATTGAACAGAAACGCGCATTCCCACCCACACTCGGAGGTTATAGATATAACAAAGAGGCATGGCTCGATGCGGATGTCTTCGCCTATGGCGTCTTCAAAGGCTTCCACAGACGAGAGAAGACAATGTGCTGCTGCTATAGATCTGGAGGATGCATACAACAGAGTACTTTTTGAATGCATATGCATATGCTCCTAAAACTGGCGGTGCACCCCTTCCTCATTAGATGGATCGCTGCGGCACTGTTTCAAAGGAAGATGATACTCAGATGTAGAAGTTAGTCATCCGAGCCAACATTCATTTGTCCAGGGCTGCCACAAGGCTCACCATTGTCACCAGTTCTATTTAACGTGTACACATTAACAATCACGGAACAACAGCTGGATGGGAGGGGAGGGACTATGACTTTTGCTGATGATATTCTGGTATATCGACAGGAAGATACAGACGGGAAATCGCCTCCACAATGCAAGACGAACTCGATCGCATCTCTTCCTGGTGTGGAGTATCAGGTGCATTGACTAATCCTAATAAAGCATCAATTGCATGGTTCTACCTTAACAATCATATCGTTAACACGGAAACACCGGGGTACGAATGGGAGCTGATGAGGTGACCAGAGACAGGGTCATGACATACCTCGGAGTTAAGTTTGATCGCAGCCTGTGTTTTCGGGACCACGTTGACCATGTGATAACAAAATCCCGCAAAGGATTGGCCAACTGCCAAAATTGAGCAGAGGCTACTTACTCTTTTGTTCAAGGGACTAGTCCTCGCACCAATCGAGTATGCCCTAGCAATTCTTACTATCGGTATGACGCAAATTGACAGGTTGTAGAAAATACAAAATGAAACGATACGCATTATTTGGGGTGTTAGAGGAACACTCCCTGTGTAGCAAAGAGGTATCTTCTCGACTTTCCAACCATGGGTGACAGAATCAAGATCTGGAGGGCACGAGCATACCTGAAGATAAGTAAAGATAAAGAGTATCCATTGCACCCTGAGCTCAACACAGGGATAGGTGTCAGGCTAAAAAGAAGTGAATCATGGGTGGGCCGAGCAGAAGATGTCATGAAACAGGTCTATGGGCTTACCAATATCAACGCTGACGAGGAGTGGATACCGCGATGCCTACGCCATTCAGAGGGACCATCTCGTGTATTGTCACACTCGACAGGAAATGTAGGGAACAGAACTCAGTCGTGGCCAATGCAGAGGTCAACAGTCTCATCTGCGATAACACCGATGAGAAAGATGCAGTCATCTATACAGACGGATATATAATACGACACCAAAGGAGTGCATGGACATTTTCATCATGCTCGGCAGACAGAATAGTCAAGGAAGACAGTGGTGCTTATTTTATGACTACGAGTATTATGATGATTGAGGTGACGGCAGTGAGCAGGGCATTCTTCTGGTTAGAGTCATACTATACCCATCGCCTACACACTGAATGATTCGATGAGCATGATAAAAAAGTGGAGGCGGGCTCTGTATGCATACAATGGGTTGAGTAATTGCAGAAGACAAAAATACATATGGTCACCTTTGTCTACGTCCCAGGAACATGCGGGAGAACGGGGAAATGAAAGAGCGGACAGGTTGGCTACCTGCGCTGTCTTTGAAGACGGTCAGCCAATGGATTGAGTAGACATGATCAATGCCATCCGAGATGTTGAAGGGTCACAAGACTTTAACTACAACCATGAGTCCACGTCACTCCTTCGGATGAAAGAGATGGGAGTTAAGATGGGCACAGTCAGAAACAAGAAACTTAGTGGGTGTATAGGAAGACTTATCACCAACCAACACATAACTGGAGTCGTCAGTCGCTGGACACTGCGGGACTTGAGGGGATCTGAGAACCTAAGGACATGTTTGGAGTGCAATGATGATGACAGCAAATAACTCAAGTCTTCGAAGCAGACTATATCATACAAACGGACATAAAAAAAATGGATGAAGTTGATTTTGGAGTAAAATTGTTAACAGAATGTGATAAGTTCCTTCAAAATTACTTGTTCTTTGTGTTAAACTGGATTTGAAGCATTAAATATGATGTGATTATGTCAAATATACAAATAAATAAATGGACAATAGGACAACAGACAAGAAAATCACTGGAGTCTGTAGAAATGTGGTTTTACAGAAGAATGTTGAGAATACCATGGACAGCTAAGAAGAGTAATGAAGAGGTTCTGAGAGAGATTTATGACAAGAAGTAATGGCATGTGTCACTCACACTGCGTTTGGGTCAGCGTGGCGTTCGGGTCAGCGTCTGCGTCCAAATCGAGATGTAATTAATAATTGGCTGAACCCCTATCCTTTCTTATGCTTCTTCTTACTAATTATCCGCCTATATATATAGGCTCGAATTCCCTTCGATCAGAAGATCATAATTAGGCCGAGTGGCGTCGTTTTTGTCACGCGTTATATATATTTATAAATATTTAACACTAAGCTAAACCTAACCCCTGGACCCAACGCACAATCAACAGATACTCCGAAATGATTACATTTAGGGGTTAGGGATTAGGTTTAGCTTTAGTGTTAAACATATAGATAACGTGTAATAAAAGACGCCTGTCGCCATAGTGGTTATGATAATTATCAAAAATAATTTGAGATAGTAATAATAATAATTATGTGATATATTATAAGAATGTGTGTACAGTGGAAAGACTAATTAACTAAACTAATAGCGTAGGCCTACTACTACTAATACAATAATTTGAATAATCAATAACGTTAATCTTGGACAAGTAACGTTGAGAATTGAGAACCACTGTGTTAAGCACTAATTCAAGAGGAGATCACTCTCGAGTTTATCTGAGCAAACTAGGAAATTATCCAATTGGAATATATTGTAACAACTGGAAAAATTGAGGGACGACGAAATAGAGGGAAGCAATGAGAAAAAATAACAGACAGCTTAAGAGAATGGCTTGGCAGAAGGTGAACAACAGAAATGATAAATAGCTGCCGAGATCGAAAGTTGTGGAGAGACATGATCACCTACGCCACTAGGCCCGGTACTTGATGATGGTGATGCCAAATATGTTTGGCTTTTTTCCCTGCCTTTTTAAAAGCGCTATTTGGGTTAAAATCAAAATGTTCATCTGGTAACCCTGCTGGTTAATATTGACAGTTATGACACGTCAGCTATCAACGGCTCAAAATTTTGCACAATAAGGACGGTCTGCTAACATTTATATCCATCTTCGCTGCTTGGAAATCCGTGTCCCGGTGTACATATATACATAGTATAGCTATATATATAGTATTCATTTTATTTATCAGCAAGACAAGACTAGGTTAGGTTAATAAACTAAAACTTGTAGTAGACTAGTGTTTATAAAAAAAAATGACAACGCCATTGGTTGAACTTGCCTCTGGATTTAAAATGCCAATCATTGGACGTAAGTAAACTAGACTAAGTGTCTAGTCTCAAGTCTGTCAACCACATTTATTAAGAACTAAGTAATACCTGTGAAATTATGATTACAATTAAATTAATAAGAGTGGGACGACAACCCGGTACACAAAAATGTCATGCTGAATGAATTCGGATGTGTTGGGCCGAAAGGCACAAATATCACAGAGTTATTAGTTATACTTCATCAAACCACAACCCAACTCTTACACTCTACACGCCCACTTAACGCCCTTTTAAGGAGGGGTGATGAAGAGGTGCATTCTTAGTCATCGAGCGATAACAACCGGGTACTCAAAAATATCACGTTGAATTCGGATGTGTTGGGTCGAAAGGCTCAAATATTACAGTTGAGAGATATATTGCAAAAACCACAACCCAACTCATAACATGCCCACTATTAACGTCTTTTCATTCAAGGGCAGATAATGGAGTGCATTCCTTTAGTCGAAATTAATAAGAGTCTCGGAAGTGGCTAGTTCTTTTGTTCATCTATAATTTAATTTATTATTAGTAGTTAATGAATTAGTTTCAGCTTCCACTTGAATGAAATATACATATTTGAATATTATAAATATATTGAATCATAAATGAATTGAGTTCTAGTTTTTTCGTCATTTATTAAATAATAGTGATATTTATTTATGTATTAATTGTATGAGAAAATCATTATTATTAAAGAACACTTAAAACACAGACTCTTATATTCATATCCTATTTTGATTCAAATTCTATTTAAACTAAACAACTTAAATTTATTGATAAATTTTACAGCAATTTATAATCTAACCAGTTATGCAAAAAATATAACTACCTTAAAGAAAATGCAGAAAGATGGTAGTAGAACTTATTTTGCTGTCAGTGTCAGATTCACTTAATAAACAAAAGATTTTTCTGATGTGTTATTATTTTAGTTTGATTTTGTTTAAATCATGGATATATGGCGATAAGTAAAGCCTGTAATGAACGATATATTTTGTAATGTGGCCAGTGAGTTTGTGTCTTTGTTATTGCACATAACTTTATCATTTACACTATAATGATTAAAATTATGGTTATGGAAGGCCTCAGTATCACTGCAAACTAATTAAAATCCATAATTGCTCAACCACCCGTGACAGTGAAATCATCTGAATTACTGTTTCATCTCCCAAACAAACAAAGGTAGCTGTAGTCCCCATCATAGCAGTCTCAGCACATGTCAAAGGCATAAGGCGAAACCACACAGAAAGTGAACACAGCCATCTGTTCTCCGTCATAAAATATCATCATTCATCGTAAACGATCAGAATATCGAAACACGATCAAAACAAATGAAATGCACAACTCACAGTGTGCACAGAGCACTTAACTCAGTAGCTCCTGAAACAAGCCAGACTTGGAACATGAGGAAACTGCAACAAGGAACACTTTTCAGACATAGCCTTTAATGGTTCCTGCCGCCTATCTGCCATATTGACCTGAAGCTTTACTATTTTGTCAGAGAATTGTTCTAGCATCTTGGCATAGAAACTGATAAATCACTGAGATTTACAAAAAACCATGATAAGCATAATAACTTAAACAAGTCTATTTAGAGCCAATGTGGCCACAGGGCTCCTACAATGAAACTGGTTTGATGGATAGAATAGAAGAGTATATTTTGACATTTAAACTTGTGACCCAGTGTTGTGGTTGTAGAGATGCCATACAGCAATTCAAAAGTGAAATTTCTTTAGCCTATAGCTTATCTTTTTTTTTTTTTTTTTTTTTTTTTTGCATATTTAGAATACAAAAGGCTGAAAATAGTTAATCTTTAGAAGTAAATGAGCTACCCACAGATACTTGAAACTAATCTCTACCATTCTTGAAGCTTACATTGTAATCTTAAAACTTACAAATTAATTTGGGCAGACTTTGAAAGCACTTAATGTTCAACTGAGCGCTTAACACTTAATTTATCAAGTATTATTCTATGTGGGTGTCCGGTTAGCGCAATCGATAGGCGGTTGGCTTACCACGGCAACAGCCGGGGTTCGTTCCCTGGCGAGGACACCTGGGTTTTACTAATTCCCTAAAAAAATTAGTGGGAGCCGCGATAGCTCATTGGTTAGTGAACTGGACTACTACGGACAAGGGGTAGGGTTCGATCCCAACCGACGGCTCCGAGTTCACCCAGCCTTAAATGGGTACCGGATTTTTTCTGGGAAAGTAAAGCAGCACAGGCGTAATACCGACCACATTACCCCAAAAATCATGTGCTGAAGGTCTGTAAAATATAGGGTCACTAACACCATATTTCCCTATACGCCACTTGGCGTGACGGGGGTACTTTACTTTTTTTATTATTCTATGTATGTAGTTTTAATTAATTAATATATATTTAAAAAAAAAAATTAAAGTTTATCATTTCATAGTCAACTACTATCTATCTATCTATTGTCCTTTCGAGCAGAAGACGGCACATAGGGCAGAACCACAATCTCAAAAACAGAAACCTTGCATGCCAAAATGGCACATCTTGCAGAGATCACTGCTTCTAAAATCTATGGTTCTGTTTCCATAACAATACTTTTTACAATGACAGCTTGTCAAGCCATCGATCAACCTCCTTAGTCGCCTCTTACGACATGCTTGGAAGGACACAGTGTCACTATTCTTTATTCATAATGAGGCCCCGGTAACACATGGGAAGTCAACTACCACAGACTGTTAAAAAAGAATTGTGGAAGTACAAAAGCGCCACATATTGCTAGATCCAATATCAGTAAAAATTCACTCTGACCAAGACTGTTTGGATATTATAATCTTGATGGGAGATCTAAATGGTAAAGTAATATCAGATAACAGAGGCTTCGAAGAGATTAAGGGAAATCATGGACTTAGAGATATAAACGAGAATGGAGAGATATTTGTGAATTTCTGTGCCCTTAATCAAGTGAGCCTAGGAGGAACAATATTCCAACATAAAAGAATACATTAAGCTACATGGGTGTCACCAGATCATAGAATGGAAAATCAAATCGATCATATATGTATTAATAATAAGTTTAAGTCATCCTTAGAGGATGTAAAAGTATATAGAGGGGCAGATGTAGCTTCAGATCATCATCTTCTGATAGCCAAACTTAAACTAAAAAGATATACTGCAACGAATAAGGGTAGAAAGTATTTCAATGTAGGGCTTCTTAAAGAGTACGGAATTAAAGATAAATTTGCAGTCACAATATCAAACAAATACCAAATCCTCCAACAACTAGAAAATACAATAAATATAGAAGATCATTGGAAACAGGTAAAGGATATATGGAAAGAGACATGCTAAGAAACGCTGGGGAAAAGAGAACACCAGAATAAGGCATGGATGACAGCAGACACCCTTGATAAAATTAAAGAAAGAAAGAACAAGAAAGCAGACATAAATAAAAGCAAAACGAGAAGTAATAAAGCCAAGACACACGAAGCTTACAGGGAGCCGTGATAGCTCAGTGGTTAGTGTGAACTGGGCTACAAAGGACAAGAGGTAGTGTTCGATCCCAACCGATGGCTTCTGGGTTCACCCAGCCTTTAATGGGTACCGGATTATTTCTGGGAAAGTGAAGCGGCACAGGCGTAATACCGACCACATTACCCCAAAAATCATGTGCTGAAGGTCTGTAAAAATTATGGTCACTAACACCATAATCCCTATACGCTACTTGGCATGACGGGGGTACTTTACTTTTTTTTTTTTTTTTACACGAAGCTTACACAGAGGTGAACAAAGAAGTGAGAAGATGCATTAAAAGGGATAAGAGGACATATATAGATGAACTAGCTAAAGAGGCAGAGGAAGCAGCAAATAAAGGGAATATGAAACAACTGTACAACAACACAAAGAAATTAAGTGGAAAGTACAAACACATCAATGCCTTTATTAAAGATAAGAACTCTGCTTAGTAATATAAGGAAACAAATGGAGAGATGGAAAGAGCATTTGAAGAACTTTTGAACAGACCCTGCTCAAATAATCCTCCAGATATACTCCCAGCAGAAGAATAGTTACACGTTAACTGTGGAAAACCAAGCAAAGAAGGAATAATGAAAGCCATCAAGCTATTAAAATATGGTAAAGCCACAGGACCAGATGAAATTCCTTCAGAAGCCATAAAAGCAGATATTAACATCTCTACCAAGATGTTACATAATCTATTAGAAAAAATTTGGGAGAGGGAAGAAATATCTAAAGACTGGAAAGAAGGTTATAAGATCAAACTACCAAAGAAAGGAAGTTTACAGGAGTGCACAAATTATATGGGAATTATGCTACTATCAGTGCCAGGAAAAATATTAGCAGAATCATTCTGGAGAGACTAAAAGAGGCCATAGAGAAACATTTGAGAGATGAACAAGCAGGTTTTAGGAAGAACAGATCATGTGCTGATCAAATAACTACTCTACATATGATAGTTGAACAAAGTTGAAAACTACAGTCCCCACTTTATATTGGATTCATAGATTACGAAAAAGCATTTGATAGTTTAGACAGAAGAATGCTTTGGAAGTTGCTGAGTCATTACGGAATCCCAATAAAGTTTATTAACCTGATAAAAACAATGTATGAAGGAATGAAATGTAGTGTGGTATATGAAGGGCAACTTACAGAAGTATTTGAAATAAGAATAGGAGTAAGGCAAGGATGCCTTCTGTCTCCATTTCTCTTTCTACTGGCCATAGATATCATGAGAATAAATAAAAACAACAGAAATGGAATCCATTGGTCACTGACCAAGCAACTTAATGATTTAGACTTTGCTGATGACATAGCTCTCCTATCACACAGCCATCAACAGATGCAGGATAAAATGAGAATACTTGAAGAGAGAGATCACAACAGCTAGGACTGAAAATTAATAGAGAAAAGACCAACATTATGGGAATTAATGCAGTTAGCAATAACCAAATAAAATTAGAAGAAATACCTCTACTAGACGTACAATCTTACATCTAATATCTATCTATTATATAGATAAAGACGGAGGAACAGAAAATGATACTAAAATAAGGATATCAAAAGCAAAAGGAGCTTTTGTTGCACTGGGAAACATATGGAAGCCCAAAGAAATTAGGTTAATACAAAAATAAAAATTTTCAACTCCAATGTTAAGTTAGTCCTATTATATGGCTGTGAAACATGGAGAACAACAAAATTGACAATCATGAAGATACAGACTTTCATTAATGGAGGCTTACGCAGAATAAAAGGATGGAAATGGCAGGACAAAGTCACTAACATAGAATTATGGAAATAACAACCCTAGACCAACTATGCAATAACTTCCAGAGAGTAGTCATTCAGTGGATACCATCACACTGTAATATACACGGGAACGAACGCGCAGACAAATTAGCTAATGAGGGATGGAGATTACCACAAGAGAACCATCCGCTCAGTTATGATGAAGCCAAATCCATCCTCAAGGGTCAGTTCCATGAAAAATGGAAACGAGAACACCCAAAGCATAACGAGAGTGACAGATACCACCAACTATCAAGGAGGGATCAAGTCATCATACTTCGCCTACGCACTGGCCACAATAGAATGAGAAATCACATGTTCACCAAATTCAAAATAGGTACAACCAGCCTATGCCACTGTACACTGGACAATATGACTACAAAACATGTTCTACAGGATTGCCCCCAGTACACAGACCTGAGAAGAGCAATGTGGAGCACGCCCACCTCCCTGGAAGAAAAACTATGTGGGGCAATCGATTCGCTTAAACAGACAGCTGCCTTCATGAGAGAGTCTGGAATCCTACTCTGATTGAATCTTGATCGCAGAGAGAGAGAGAGAGAGATAGAGAATTATGGAAATGTATCAGTCAAATACCAGTGGATAAAAAGATACAGCGAAGACGATGGCGCTGGATAGGACACACACTGCTGAAGCCAACTGAGAGTATTACACAACAGGCCCTTTTTTGGAATCCCCAGGGGGAAAAGACAAAGAGGAAGACCAAGAAATTCTTGGAGAAGACAGACAGAAGCAGAGATGAAGATGATGGGGAAGACATGGAATGATCTTGCAAGAAATAGAACAACTTGGAAAGTGTTTGTTGAAGATCTATGCTCCACAGGGAGCTGAAAGGTAGAAGAAGACTGTTTTATAAATTTCACACTTAATGAGTAAATATAAAATTAACATATCAGCTTAAAACAGAGCTTCTATTTCCATCTATCTATCTATTGACCTTTTGAACCGTAGCCAGCCCATAGGGCGTAGACCCAGATACTCCTTCTCTTATCTACATTTTTTATTCTAGCTGTTTTCAATCCTTGTAAAGATCTTTTATCAAATCTCTCCATTTGTCTCTGTTCTATTTACATAGAAATAGGCAAATTCAAGACTGTCTTTTTTTTAAATCTAAAAACTCACTGAAGTTTACAGTATGGTTTTCTAATTTCCTGTGAGAATGTTTGAGTGACAATTTCCATGCTCTCGTTTGTTAAACTCACAGAAATAATTTTTTTGAGTTTAGTACTGTAGTTTAAAACAAGAAAAAGAGTTCTTAAATGTTACATAGAGCCAGTCTTAACATATGGATGCGAGTCATGGACAATAGGACAACAGACAAGAAAATCACTGGAGTCTGTAGAAATGTGGTTTTACAGAAGAATGCTGAGAATACCTTGGACAGCTAAGAAGAGTAATGAATAGGTTCTGAGAGAGGTCAAAGCAAAAAGAGAGCTAATTTCCAATGTTAGGAAGAGACAATCATAATTTTTTGGCCATGTAATGAGAAGAGAACAACTTGAATATATTGTAACAACTGGAAAAATTGAGGGACGAAGAGATAGAGGGAAGCAAAGAGAAAAAATAACAGACAGCTTAAGAGAATGGCTTGGCAGAAAGTCAACAACAGAAATGATAAATAGCTGCCGAGATCGAAAGTTGTGGAGAGACATGATCACTTACGCCACTAGGCCTGGTACTTGATGATGATGATGATGACTGTAGTTTAAATTAATGATAACACATTCTAATATTTGTTATGCAGTTTTTGAGAAATTTAAATAGATTTGTGTGTGTGCAAATTAACAGTGCTGCACTTAAGAAGGTATTTATCATATTTTTCCTATCATTTTCAGTTGGCACCTATAAAATCCAAGACTGTGATCAGCTCTACAGGGCTATAGATGCAGCACTAAAGTCTGGCTATCGATCAATTGGTAAATGATATTATTTAGTCATAATTAAAGAAAACCATAAGCAGGGACTCATTAATGTACTGCCTTAATGTTATCAGTTATTAAAATAAACTTCCCAATACTCTAGGCAATGTAGCCTGCATGTACTCAATCACTTTCAGTTGATAAACAAAATATATGCACATTGATGGTTTAATTGGTTGTATATAAACTTAGCTCTGACCAGAAAATTATATTTCTTTATTGTCTGATGTATGTATTGTAAGTTGTTGTTTGTAGTCTCTCTTTTTCATTCTGGACTTCTTCCAGTCTTTTGTCACCATCAACTTAGCTACCCAGATATGTTCCTTCACCTCAACCAGTACAGGCCAACATTTAGAATATGGATCATCCGCATGGGGCTCAGCATCAAACACCACACTGCAAAAGCTGGATAAAGTACAAAACCAGGCACTTAGGGTCATCACAGGAGCAATGAAATCAACACCAATATTGGAGGTGGAGAAATTGTGGAGGATACCAACACTAAGAGAACGGAGGGACACAAAGGTGCTGATACAGGGTGAAAAATTGTCATGCATGCCAAGACATCCAATGAAGGACTGATTCCAAAATCTTGTATTGGGACGGCTTAAGAGAAGCAGTTTTATCCACCAAGCCAAGCGTATTTGTAGACAAACACCAGACATGCCAAGAGTTGTTAACCCCCTACTGCTCATACCAGAACAGACTCCCTGGACAGAGGAATGAGAATTGTCAACATAAATGCAGACAGAAGTGAAAGGAATACTTGACAAAGAGCAATAGAATACAGTGTAAAACAATAACTTTCATTTTCTTGGATCAGCACCTCAACTACATGTACATGTGGACAAGTGCCCCAGACTACTGAACACATACTTCAAGACTGCACTGAATATAGTAGACTGAGGAAAATCCATTGGCCCTTAGATACAACACTATCTATCTATTGACCTTTCGAGCCGTAACCGGCCCATAGGGCGTAGACCAAGATACACCTTCTCCTATATGAATTTTTGTTCTAGCAGTTTTCTTTTAAAGATATTTTATCAAATCTCGCCATCTGTCTCTGTTCTGTGCAAGCAGTTCTATCTCATTGAGGGAGCCGATTCCTGCTGCTCTTGCCTCTCTCATCAATGTTCTTCTCAGTGTCTCCCTGGGTCTTCCTCTTTTTCTTTTACCTGTTGTTTCCCATATGAGGGCTTGCTTTGCTAGTATACAACACTATAGACAAAACTATATGGGCCGCTGCAAGAATTACAAAAGAGAGTAAAATTTACACAGAAAATGACATTGCAGATATAGTCAATACTTCAGGCAAACAAAAGAAAAAAAAACAGTATAGGAGATTGAATAAAGCATGTTCAGGTGATCTTTATCTTTTATTTTTATTTCTGACATAGTTTATTTAACTAGTTTATCATGATAATACTGACATTGAGAAAAATATAAGACATATTTGGGATTTTTCTGCTTTGTAAGTGTTTTTTTCACATGAGGAAGACAAGTTATCACTTCTTTGTGTTCTTGACACATTTATCTCTTTCCGTAGTTTTTGATGTGGCATTTTCTCCCGATTTCAGCCACATACATTTCGCCACATAGTGCATCACTGTCAATTTGATTAGTGTGAACCGCCATCAAACCATATTCTTTTTACATGTCTTGTATCATCTTGATATTGGTGAAATCTAACTCATTGTTAAATTATCCAAAAATTTATATATAATATGCTATGTGTTAATTAAATATAAACATGTAGATTGATATTTAAAGCCATGAAAAATTTTGACTCTGAAATCTATTCCGTTGAATTGATAAAAATCTTTCATACTGAAAGAGTTAAGTGAATGGGTGATGTGACGGGACAGGTGTTTTTTACACAGTCAGTGTTATTTAGTTATTTCTTTTTTTCTGTGGCCTCCCAATGACTTCTCCTCTTCACCACTTAATCAGGACCTTATTTGGACATACATGTGTTATGGGTCTTACAGCAACCTGGTGATATCTGTGCCTTTCACCCCTATGACATTAGCAAGACATATTTACATACCTTGTTGCCTTCCTCATCACTCTCTTTTCTTTTGGCCAGGCTGGTTATTATGTTATGTTACCAGAAGGAAGGTAGAGTAGGATTTTGATCAACTGTTGCCACTTATTCTGATGCAGATAATTAGCTGAGTCCCTGACCACGTTCAGCCCAGGAAGTACAAGAGCTTGTTAGATAACCATCATTGAGTAAAATATCTTAGGAGCACTTCACTCTGAACTTTTTTTCTGTCTTTTTCAATTACATTTCCCCAATTTTTAGGCCTGGCATTGAAATCACTAGCTTCAAAACACTAAATTCATGATACCTTACTTCATTTGAGGAATTCCACTTGCTCTCAACAGGCTACAGGGGCATAAATGTACAACTATTAATTATTATTTGAATGCACTGCTGTTTGACATGCACTGCATGTTGTCTGTAGTTGTAATCTCTCACATTAAATAATTCGTGAGCAAGGTCAAGTTCTCTAGGCCACACCGTGAGCCACACAAGGGAGGAGTTGTCACATTTTATACAGGACATTATATAGTCACATTGTCTTTTACATTTATTTTCTTAACCATAAGAGTATCAAAATGGTTGACTTTATTTATCTTTTCCCATACAGATTAAAAAATGGTAGACTTTACTTATCTTTTACCATAAGGATATCAAAATGGTAGACTTATCTTTTACCATAAGGATATCACAATGGTAGACTTTACTTATCTTTTACCATAAGGATATCAAAATGGTAGACTTTACTTATCTTTTACCAAAAGGATATCAAAATGGTAGATTTTATCTTTTACCATAAGGATATCGAAATGTTAGACTTTACTTATATTTGACCATAAGGATATCGAAATATTAGACTTTACTTATATTTTACCATAAGGATATCGAAATGTTAGACTTTACTTATATTTTACCATAAGGATATCAAAATGATAGAATTTACTTATCAGGGCATCTGCCACTTGATTGAAGGGAAAAAAAGGAAAGAAAGAACACTGTCTTGTCTCACTCAAAGCCTGTTAGGAATCTGGTGTTAATGCCCATATTTTTCCACTTAGCATTGCTTTATTAGAGTATTTTGGGGTAGTGTGGTCACTAGGTCACCTTTCTTTGCCAGAAAAAAACATTTATGGTGGTCATTTAAGCCTTGGGATGAGCTTAAAAACCAATTAGATGAAATCATTGATTGTTGCTACTACAATTTCATTATTCCATACTCAGATACATTAGTACCAGCTGATCCATTTTCATTCAGACTTTATGTTAATAATAGATACGTTTTAATGGTTTCATTGTGAACTAACAGGGACTCTTATAATTTATTATGTGTAGCACTACAAAATGACTTAGTAAAGTAAAGCATTTTTTCAGTATTTCACAAAGGTAAGCCATCATCTGTGAGTGATATTTGTTGTATAGTTTTTTTTATTTTTTAAAATATTTTTTTGGTACAATTCTCAGATACTGCTTCAGTATACAAAAATGAACAGGACATAGGCAAAATCCTAAAAGAGCTCCTTCCTAAATACAACCTACAAAGGAAAGATATTTTTATAACCAGCAAACTTGGTAAGTACTCTTTGCAATTTTTAAATAATAATAAATCCTAAATAGAATAAAGGATTCAATAGATACAGTAATGCGTGAAGAACAGGCTGGGTTTAGAAAAGGGAGAAGCTGTCTTGACCACATTTTCACTCTACGACTTATATTGGAGGAACACATTGAAAAGCAAAAACCTTTTGTACTCAACTTCATCGACTTCAAAAAAGCATTTGATAGTATTCATAGAGATTCTTTGTGGAAAATTCTGAAGCAATATGGTTTACCATCAAAAATCATAAATATTATCAAAGACATGTATGATGGTTACACATGTGCAGTTCGAACAGAGGAAGGACTGAGCGAATGTTTCCCAATAGAAACTGGGGTTAAACAAGGATGTATTTTATCGCCCTTGTTATTTGGAATTGTTATGGACTTCATAATGAAGAAATGCTGCACTGGTAATAAAGGCATCGAATGGATACAAGGAGACCATTTGGAGGACCTCGACTTTGCTGATGACATAGTTCTCATCAGCAGTCAGATAAAAACGATGCAGGAAAACACAAATGAACTATCATCAATAGCCAGCAAAATTGGGCTTGAGGTCAATCATGAAAAGACTAAAGTCATGAAAAGTTTAATTCCAACAAGTGACAAAATATACATGGAAAACAAACCAGTAGAAGAGATCGATCACTTTATCTATCTTGGAAGTCACATTGATCGAGAAGGGGATACGAGCAAAGAAATTAGAATCAGACTGGCTAAAGCAGCAATGTCTTTCAGAAGCCTTGAAAAGTTGTGGAAATCAAAACTCATTAGCACAAACACAAAACTTAGGCTATTCAAATCAAATGTACTATCAACCCTTACGTATGCGTGTGAAAGCTGGAAAACAACAAGAGATATAGAAACAAAGTTGAACGCATTCGAAAATAAATGTCTAAGGAAAATACTTGGTATAGAATGGAACGAATTCAAAACAAACGAGGAAATTAGAGAAATCGCCAATCAACCACTAATATCTTCAGTAATAAAGAAAAGACGATGGTCATACGTTGGACATGTGATGAGAAGAGATAATAATCGAATAGCAAAGCAAGCCCTCATATGGGAAACAACAGGTAAAAGAAAAAGAGGAAGACCCAGGGAGACACTGAGAAGAACATTGATGAGAGAGGCAAGAGCAGCAGGAATCGGCTCCCTCAATGAGATAGAACTGCTTGCACAGAACAGAGACAGATGGCGAGATTTGATAAAATATCTTTAAAAGAAAACTGCTAGAACAAAAATTCATATAGGAGAAGGTGTATCTTGGTCTACGCCCTATGGGCCGGTTACGGCTCGAAAGGTCAATAGATAGAATTCCTTGGATTTTGAATAATATTGAACTTCCTCATGTCATTTAGCAGCATAATACACCTCTACAACTTACTTAAGTGACACATCCATTTAAGAATTCATAATTGTTGAAGGAAGGTGCTTTAGCATATGGTTTGCAAGAATTCACTAACTAGCAACATATATAAGTGAAGAAAACAGAAATATTTTTTTTTAAATCAGTACTTCTAAGAAGCAAAAATTACATATAAAAATAAAATACTTCAAATGCATAGGATTTTATGAAAAACAAAGAACAGATTTAGAAGTTTTATTACCTCATTAACTAACTATTCTTGATGTCCCCAGCCCCATATGAACAAGGCAAAGGGAATGCATTGTCAGCATGTTTAGGTTCTGTGCAGCGATTGGACTGTGATTATTTGGACTTATATCTCATACACTGGCCAGGAACAAGCAACCATCAACCTGGAGATGTTGAACAAAAGCAGTTTCGTAAAGAAAGCTGGCTAGAGTTGGAGGAGGCTCACAAACAGGGTAATTGATTATGAAAAATTAAAGTAAAAAAAGAAGTAACCACTTCAAATAGTGGCCTGGTATCTTAGATGCTTGATTAAAAAAAAAAGAGGTTTCTTAGAAGTGGAAAGTTCTATTCTCCTCACATTTGTTCATGCATACACTCACAAGTCTCCTCCATGCTGAAAGGCAAATGAGGAAGGAAAGAAGAAAGTTACGCTAACACATCAGACGAGATTGAAAGACAATTATTGAATCACAAAAATTGGTAATCACCAGAACTGCCAGTGGACTCTGAGGGAATGAAAAAAGGCAAATAAGATGTAGACCAAGGACAAATTGGTGGAGGATGAATGGCAGAGATGAATAAGGTGAGCTAGATCTAGGGTACCATACCAATGATAGCTACAGGCTGTGAAGCAGAAGAACTTTGTTGTTGTCCTACCAGATGTCACAAGATAATAAGGCCTCTGACTGATTTGCTAGTCTGTGATCAAGGAGATAACATTTACTCCTGCACTTAAACAATGCATACTTCTACAGAGTTCATTGTATGTAAGCAGAATATAATGTATGTGAGTGATGAAGAGGGTTTGGTGGTCTAGAGCAGTTTTTCTTAACTTTTTTTATACTGTGGCCCTGTTCCAGTCATGTTTTCTTCCTATGGTCTCCTTGTCCTTTCATGAAAAGATCACTATGCAAATGCTGTTTTTTGCAAATAGATCGTTTTCTTTTTTTATATATCTATGTGTGTGTGTGGGGTTATTTGGGCCCAGTCTGTTCAAGAGTTCTTCAAAGTGCTCCTTCCATCTCTTCATTTTTTCTCTTATATTAACAAGCAGATTTCCTTTTTATACCTTAAAGGCATTGATCTGTTTGCATGTTCCACTTAATTTCTTTGTGCTGTTGTACAGTTCGTTTATATTTCCTATATTTGATGCTTCCTCTGCCTCTTTAGCTAGTTCATTTACATATTTCCTCTTTTAATGGACCCCACTAGCTGGTGCCTCACATGCCATAGATCTGTACATAAAGTTCACCTCACGTGAGATACAACAACTGCGTCCTAGAAAACTTCACCGCTCGAATTTAGCTCCCTCTGAGTTTCAGGCCCTCTCTAATCTCCGCCACTGGGAGGACATTGTTATCAAACTGGCAGATAAGGGGGCAGTGGTGGTAGTTTGGCATAAAGACTTATACATTTCAGAGGGCAACTAACAGTTATCCATTACCACGTTTGATAAACCCCGCCCTGATGATGCCACTGTCCTCCACAATAAGCAGGTCCAATCTGCCATCAAAGAACTGATCTGAAACAACCTCCTTCCTCCTAGTGCATCCCACCTCATTATCCCCAATAGTGGTCTTTGTAAGGCATCATTCTACATAAAAAAAAAAAGTAAAGTACCCCCGTCACGCCAAGTGGCGTATAGGGAATATGGTGTTAGTGACCATAAATTTTACAGACCTTCAGCACATTATTTTTGGGGTAATGTGGTCGGTATTACGCCCGTGCCGCTTCACTTTCCAGAAAAAAATCCGGTACCCATTTAAGGCTGGGTGAACCCAGGAGCCGTTGGTTGGGATCGAACCCTACCCCTTGTCCTTTGTAGTCCAGTTCACTAACCACTGAGCTATAATGGCTCCTATCATTCTTCATGCTCCCTAAAATTCACAAAATCGGCAATCCAGGACGTCCCACCATGTCAGTGTGTGCTTGCCCGACTGAACACATATCTGACTATCTAGACAGTGTCTTCCAGCCCAAGGTAGGTAATAAGTCTTCCCTCATATGTCAAAGCGCGATAGCTCAGTGGTTAGTGAACTGGACTACAAAGGACAAGGGGTAGGGTTTGATCCCAACCGACGGCTTCCGGGTTCACCCAGCCTTAAATGGGTACTAGATTTTTTTCTGGGAAAGTAAAGCAGCACGGGCGTAATACTGACCACATTACCCCAAAAAAATCATGTGCTGAAGGTCTGTAAAATATAGGGTCACTAACACCATATTTCCCTTTACGACACTTGGCGTGACGGGGGTACTTTACTACTTATTACTTACATATGTCAAAGACGAGGGACTGGTTGATCTCGAGGCAAGACGCCGGCCTCAAGACAAAGAGGTTGTGGGTTCAAATCTCGGCTACACTGGTTGGGATTTTTATTTATTATTTTCTCTCTGCGGCAACCACCCCTGGTCTCAGCAGTGAGGCTTGAAATGTCAATTATTCATCGATGGAAAAAATATGAGTACCTCCAAAGTCGAAGTTACGTGCCTGTGTGGCGAGGGACCCAAGTGTACATGGCTGCCAGAGAAAAATGGATTAACATGCAAAACTCAGTTCCTAGTCTCTAGGGACTTCATCAGAGGTAAAAGCTGGTGAACGGAAAAAAAAAAATGTCAAAGACAAAAACCATGCCTTGAGGATCTTCTCTTCCATATCATCTCCCGTGGTCACTCATACTGACTTTTCATCCTCGATGTTTGTTCTCTCTACACCTCTATCCCTCACTCCGACAGCCTCCTGGTTCTTCCTTGACCAGAGGCTGTTATCCTTCTGTTGATACTGCCACTCTTCTCCGCTTTACTGAGCTTGTACTCAACCTTTGAGTTCAATGGTGACTTCTATGACCAAGTTAGTGGAGTAGCCATGGGCACTAAGATGGGCCCCAGTTATGCTTGCCTATTCATGGGTTACCTTGAATACCAAATTATCAGTTCGTATGAAGGTCCCCTTCCCATCAAATACCTCTGGTTGTTGTTGATGGATTGCCATGAGTTGATACAAGCATGTTTGCCCTTTGACTCATAGAATGTGGCGGGTCGTAATGGCTTTCTTGACATTCCCGGCTCTTACTGGAGGTTGGAGGTCATCTGTCCCAGGCTACGCTGGGAAACTACTAGTCCAGCCCAGAGGTACTGCAATACTGGGTCCTCAATCAGTAACAGCCACCACTACAGGGAACACATCGATCCTAGCTTCTAATAGCCAGTCTGTTTTGACGCAGACTGTTACCAGGGAAGACCACGAGGAGTTAGAACTGCTAGGTCTTGGCCAGCTCATGATGCGCCGGCCCTGCTATTGCGACCGCAGGTCGCAGGTGCTTATGCTCCCCCAAAATACCTCTGGTACATTGATGACTGCTTCGGACCTGTTCGATCTACCTGAGGATGATGTCTCCAAGTTTATCGACTACATTGGTAGCTATCAAGACCACATCTTGTATATCCACTTCCTCTGTTACCTTCCTAGATCTTATTGTTTCCTTGGGTACTTCTGGCCTCGACACTTCGGTTTTCTATATACACACAGATGCCCATTGTTACCTTCTCTATACTTCATCACATTCACTTTCTTGTTGTGATTCGATTACGTTCTCACAGTATTGCGTCTTCGTCGCGTCTGCCAGGATGACCAAGATTTCCTCCATCATTTAAGCCAACGATGCCACGTGACTTATATTGGCGAGTCTGGGAGACGTTTAGCGGAAAAATTTTGTTAACATCTTTGAGATGTTCAACCGAATACTGGCACTCCAGTGTCTTCCCATTTCAGTTCTTCACAAAGGCAAAGACAACATCCGTATCACTGGTATTGTCCTTTGTCACTCTGGCGACTGTAGCCGGTTTGCTTTGGAGAATCACCTTATAGTCCAATTTGGTTCGCTGTCCCCATGAGACATGAATGTATCTCACTTATACACATAGTTTCCCTTTAGTTGCTCCTTCCCTATTACATAGTCTTCTCTGCTGCCCATGTTTGGGTACTTTAGCCTATGCCATGCTATTCATTCTGCAAAGGACAAATAACTTGAAGATGATTTATTGATCAATAAAATATTCTTGTTTGCCAAACACTTTTATCTGTGTAATTTTATTGTATTTAGTTTTAACTGTGGTAGTAACTGTTATCAAATAATCATTCTAATAGATGAACTAGATAAATATGTTTCTGCTGCTGATATTGGTTATTTGATTTATTTCTTGTTTAGGTAAAGTGAGATCTCTTGGGATTTCCAACTATCTTCCAAGTCACATTGAGGAGCTGATCTCATTCTGCCATGTCAAGCCTGTAGTTTTACAGGTAAATTAATGATTCAAACTTTGGTAATTATGCAGTTTGTAGATAAAAGTTGGAATTGCACATTGAAAGATTTATTTGTAATGCATTTATTATAAATATTTTATGAAATATGAAGTTTAAATCTTCAAATTGTGTTGGTGGTTTCTATTGCAATAAATTTCAAATATTTTAAAATGTATCTATTTTGACAGTCTTTGTGACAAAAAAATTTCCAGGTAGAAGGAAAATAAAATGGGTCATTGTAGTGTTGAGATTGTAGTGCTCACATTCATTCTTATTCTTTCTCTCATTCACCATTATATGTTCTCATTATTTTTTTTAAAAAGGCAACAGTTGCCTTTACCACATGCAACTTTTCTTGTAAACTGAGCTCTGTCATGTTTCACGTCTGTACATTGGACAAGTTTGCAGCAGATGTTTCATAGTCATGGGTCTGGTGCCACATATGCATTCATCATTCACCAATTGTAAATATGTGGTGTAAATTTGCTGACCAGTGTATAATCTGAAAATAACCTCATCATGCCTGGATTATTGATGGTAGGCATGGAAATGATATGGGCATTGACTATGGAAGATATTTAGTCTTTTCTTTTTCATGATTTGAGTATGTTGTCCAGGTTCAGATCCATATAGCAGTGCACTGAGCACACAGGTCTGATATATTAGGAGTTTGTTATTAGTGTTAATTTTGGAACAACATGAAATTAACACTAAAGACCAAACTCCTAATATATCAGATCTGTGTGCTTAGCACACAGTTTTATGGATCAGAAACCTGGACAACATACTCAAATCATTAAAAAAGACTAAATATCTTCCACATGCTATGTCTCCGCAGAATAATGCACATCAGATAGCAGGACAAACTAACCAACTTAACAGTCCTGCAATACGCTAAAGATAATGTCAGCTCAGAAGCTGAAAATTAAGATGGCTACGGCACATCCAACTAATTGAAGAAAACTGCATTCCTAAGCAAATACTATATGGTGAACAGAAAAAGACAATCGTCAGACCTAAACTACGATATAGAAATATTTGTAAATCATCTATGAATGACCTCTCCATCTGTGAAAATGGGACCAGGAACATCTAGCAAGAGATCGTACATCATGGAGAGCCTGTATAAAAAAATGGCATAACATCATTTAAGGCAAAATACAGAAGAGAAAAAACTAATGAAAAAATATGGAAAACCCATGTGGATCAGTGGGCTTGACTTGTTCATTCTGCGACAAAATGTGTTTGTCAAACATTGGTAGAATCAGCAATGAGAGAAGCTGTTAACAAAAGCAAAACACAATAGCCTCCATTAAACTGTCTGACAAGAGAAAAAGGGCCATATACTTTGGACAAGTTTGCAGCACATGTTCCATAGTCATGAGACTGGTGCCACATATGCATTCATCATTCAACGATTGTGAATATGTGGTGTAGTTGTGCTAACCAGTGTATCAGAAAATAATTTTAAAAAATATTTCTTTCGTAATCACATTTACCATCTCATATTATACCTTACTATATTGTTGAAGAGCCTTACATTAAAATGAACTAGTTTGAATCCCATTTGGACCAATCAGTATCATTCTCCTACTGACTAATGATCTCAAAGATATAAGAGATTGAGTGCCTAGTCCTGTTGGAAACAAATGATAAAAAGTAGGACCCATGTTCAAGTTGAGAACATAAGGAAACTCTTGAAAGTTGAAGATGGGGAAAAAAAAGCAGACTGCATGCCGCTGCCATGGTAACATTTCTGTCATCGTTAATGTGATGTTGATCAACATTCAGTAATTACCACAGAAACTCTCACCATTACTATAGAGTTTACACATTGTTTCAAGATCTTCCCGTGTAATTAAGTAAAGGATAGAAGTATAAATGGATACTGTTCTAGTACAGTGATGATGGTCTTGTATACAAGAAAAGGTATTTACAAACACATACAATATATATATATATATATATATATATATATATATATATATATATATATATATATATATATATATATATATATATATATATATATATAGTGGTTTGTATTACTATTATATTTTTATTTTCCTCTTTCAGAGTGAATGTCACCCACATCTGTTACAAACAGAGGTGATAAAAGTTTGTGAAAAACATGGCATTCATTTCCAGGCATATTCTTCCTTAGGAACATCGGGAGATGTGAATAAGGTAATATTTATGTTCTCTTAGGCTGTTTGAATTTTGTTAGTAACAATTTTGTAGTTTAATTTTTTTGTTTCATGATTGGAAATAGTAATTCTTATAATTTCTGAATCATCTCGATTATTTAATATTCCACTGATTAAATAGTAGAGATGGGTTGAATCCTAAATTTTCTCTAATCCTGATCTAAATCCTGAAAGGTTCTCAAATCCCTCACATCTCTCGAATCTATTGTAGAATTATTTGGAAGAAAAAAAAAAAGAGGAAAAAAGACTTCTAATTAAAATTATAAGATTTTATTGAAGCAAAATTTGAAGTCTATGTTTAATGAAAAATAAATTAAGAATATAATTTAAAAAAAGAATTCCCATAATAAGAAGATACAAAAGAAATCTTTACATTTATTAAATGAATTGCATAATTGAAACTTCAGTCTTGAAATTCATTTCCATTTTCACAACATGATTTGACAACGAAAGATTTGAATAACATTTCACATTTTGACTATTTCCTTTATTAGCAAAAGTTTCAAAAAAAGCATGAGAAATGCTGAGGTTGAGACCAAAAATACAAATAAGTGAGATATTAGGGAGAGTTGAATAGACCTGAAAACACTGAGCTGTTGACTGAGTAGCACCGAAAGGTTCAGTTGGTAGACATAGTGTTTATACACCTCGGCATAGAAACCTCCAGAACTATTCACAGTTCAGTGTGTCCTCTGTTTCAAGAATTTTCAAGAGAGTGCTTTGCATGCACACAGATCACTAGAAAGTTCCAGATGATTTTGCAAGATGATGTAAACGATGTGAAACTCAGGGCCACTAGATCCAGGTATGAATGAAATTGTAACTTTTCTAATGGATATCAGTGGAATTAAAATGAGTCTTTCCAAAGTTGTAAGTTTTTTAGGTTAAGATTTGAAAGATTCATGTTTTCAAATCTTGAAAATCTTTTTGATTGGGATGTGAGGATTTGAATGTCTCTTCCCTACTAAATAGTATCGGTTAGTGCATTATAAAATAATATTAATTATGTTAGTTCCAAATGTCAATTTTAACTTTAAAATATGTGTTAAATGTTCAGATTAAAAAGAAAAATGTTTGTGTTATTTTAAAATGTGAGATCTTAATTAAACAAGCTATTTTTTTACATTGAATACATGACTTTTACTGAAATCATCTGTTGATGAATGAATCAAGAAAATCAAATGAAAAGGAAAGCAAATTAACAATAATTTCCCCCACAGAACTTAATTTAAAGATAACTGTAAAGGCAAAGTAGTGATAAATAGTAGCTGCAGCCACAATGATAGCAGTAATTTTTGTTCTTGGAATGTATAGATTACATATATATTTTGCATGTATTTGAAATACTTGACATATTTTAAAAATATGTATATATTACAAATTAAGTGGGTAAATATAGCAATAATTATTTTACAATAAGTATATCAAGGGCAGATATAAATCTTATGCTAGTTACGTTCATAATTCACTCAACTTAGAAATGAAACTCTCCTGTAACTCATTTTCATTTTCAGGTATTATCAGACCCAGTGGTTTTGGACATAGCTCAAGAGGCAAATAAATCACCAGCTCAAATTTTGCTGCGTTGGTCAGTTCAACAGGACATTGGTGAATCAAATTTAACAAGTTTGTAAGAATGTCTTAATTCAGTACTGCATAAACTGTGCAATGACGATGACCCACAAATAACTCAATAACACACACACACAAGCTATTATGTTATATGAGTTATAATGACCATTTATAAAGATAAATTGATATGTCATAGTAGTATAGTCATTATATTTAAAAAAAAAAGTAAAGTACCCCCGTCATGCCAAGTGGCGTATAGGGAATATGGTGTTAGTGACCATAAATTTTACAGACCTTCGGCACATGATTTTTGGGGTAATGTGGTCGGTATTACGCCCGTGCCGCTTCACTTTCCCAGAAAAAAATCTGGTACCCATTAAAGGCTGGGTGAACCCGGAGGCCATCGGTTGGGATCGAACCCTACCCCTTGTCCTTTGTAGTCCAGTTCACTAACCACTGAGCTATCGCGGCTCCCTTAGTCATTTTATATATATATATATTTATATATATATATATATATATATACATATATACACACACACACACACTCGTATATATGTGTTTGTTTTACTAGTCTCTCTGTTTAGAGATAAATCGATATGTCATAGTATGTCACTTGAGAGCAACACAGCAAAAGTCATTCATGGCCAATGCTGAGACAACCCTTGACCTTGTGAATTGTACAATTCTACTGTTGATTTTTTTTTCCTGAGCCACACAGTCAAACCATCCAATAATTTTTGCTTTTTCTACCTCTGTTTTTACTGTTGTATTAAGTATTCCAGCCTTCCACTTTCTCATGTCCTACAAATCTGGACTGCCTTTTCATAATTTGTGTTATAATCTACCTCATCTGCCCTTTCAGTATCTACAAAGAAATTACCTTTCCACAGCACAAGCTGAGGCAAGATGTATGGAGATTCTGTGTTTCCCAAGATCTAACAAATATTCCTTTTGACCTCGGTTTATTCCGAAGGAACACTCTCGTGCTGTTATAGTGTGACTGAGCCATGAAAGGCAATGAGGAGAGTAGAGGGAGAATAAAGGAATGCAAGAACGAAAATGAGAGGAAGGATAAGCCGAGGCCGACACAGAATTAAAAGGAGACTTAAGAAATTAACAAGCATAAGCCAGGTCAACAAATTCAGATGCCAAAGGCGTAACGATCAATAAAACCATCCACAAGAGATGGCAGGTGTCTAAACTGAGCAGCAGAACCCAAACAGATTTCTCCACTGACAAAAGAAAGTTACGTAACGTAACGAAGGAGCTATTTGTACAAACAAATGTCTGACACTTGTTGATATAAGATCGCTACACAGATAAACAATATAAACATTTGCAGATAAGCCGATGGCAAGAGACTCGATCAATAGACTTACTGGCGCCACGACGTCTTGTGATGTCAACAGCGGCGAACGTTTTGAATTGGCTTCAGGTCTAATTATAGTGATTGACAGATACAGTCGAGATTTCGCAGAAATCAACAGTCGTAAGTCAAACAAGCAACCAATAGGTTGAGAGTATTACCAAGAGCCCAAAATAGACCACACCTATATTCAGGAATAGGCATGACCACGTCGGGGGATAAAAAGGACGGCAGGATGTGGTTTAGGGGAGTGGTCTTTTTCTTCTTCTTCCACCCAGGCAGCTCGCGGGTGGAAACCAGTCAGATGAGCAGGAGAGAGTAGTGAACCTGCTTGAAGTTAGAGTAAGGAAATCAGGAGTTTGATTAATAGAGTTCGTGCATAGATTTTTGTGGTTTAGGTTTAGAAGTAAGACCTCAAGGTCTATAAGATTGACAGTTAACTTGTACATGATCACAAGCGTTACTTGTGAATATACATCGCCGATAGGCTCGACACAGTAATAATTAAGGAACATTTAGATTATAAGAGGGCAGTATAGTTTGTTAATTGTACGGAACCAGTTGTTACGTTTTGATGTGGAATTCATAATAAAGACTGTATTGTATTTGATCACAAGATATGATGGTGACTTACAATTGTGTGTTCACGTAAATATATTGGAGTGAAAGTAATAAGTATCGAATGACTGACCAGATAACGAAACTACAGACTCATCAACAAACAGCAAGAACTCTGCCACAATGCAACATTTTGTATCAATCTAATTATTGCATTAGCTATGTTTATTTTAATATATTTTAATTTTGTATAATATTATAGTACATATCTATATAACAAAAGCCTCTTTGGTAAGAAACTGCAGTTTGTGAAATTTAAATTTGTATTTTTTTCTTACAGGTGTTCTTCCTATGTCCACCAATCCTGCTCACATAGCACAAAACATAGACATCTTTACATTCTCCTTGACTGATCAACAGATGAGCAGACTTTCAGGCTTAGACCGCCAGGCTCATTATTGTTGGGATCCTACCCCCATTGCATGAGATTATTGTTAAATTATTTTCTTTAAAATGACAGCTACTTTTCATATATATTAAGTTTTATTATACATTTCATATTATGCAGAATTTTCTTCTTAGAAGTTTCTTGCAACTAAATATAATCTGTGATACTTGATCTTTCTTATTGTCTGCATTTATTTCCCGGTGACTTAAGATGATCTTTTTCTATATGTTAATAAAAAGTTACTTACTCAAATAAGTCTCCACATTGTCTTCATAAGAATCATACAAGTGCAGGAGTTGCATAGCTGCTGTTAGTCAGATAGTTCATTACGAGACTGACTTGCTGCAGTAAAACTAGCTGTATAAATTTGTACCTGGTTTGCAGAGTTATTAAAGGCAATAACAACAGGGATGAGCACTGGCTCCCTCATTTTCAAATGTTGTATAAGCACTATAAGGTTAAAACACTTCACAATCCTACTGCATTATTTGTTATGTCTTGCACATTTTTGTGTGTTTGCGGACTCAGACAAGTAAAAAAGAATAGCGAGGGTTTTATTGGTATTATTTTGTAGGTAGGTCTGTTAAAAAAAAATTGTTTTCTTTTAGTTTATTACACCAGTGGATAAAGTTACTGTTCTTTAGTCACTCTAGTGCCAAATCACAGTTTTTAACTTCATAAAATATATTGACATATATTTGAACTTTTCCATCTGTATGATGACCCTTCTCTCTTCTTTAAAAAAGTTCCTGTAATCCTCTGATTTTCTGCAATTCTCTTATTAGTGCAGATTTCATGGCTCTTGTGATTATTCTGAGTGCTGGTTTTGCCCCTTCCCTAGTGAATGTAGATCTGATTTTGCAACTGATGACCATGCTAATGAGTCAAGCTTCAAATAATATTATTAATCCATTATACATATTTTTGGGATTGGGTGGTCAAGAAGTAAGATGTCGGTCTCTGGACAGGAAGGTTCTGGGTTCGATTGCAGGCAGTGGCAATTTGTAAAAAAAAAATTGAACTTCTTGTTTCTTCATGGCGGTATCCTCCCTCGGTCTCTTGATAGTGAGATCTGATGTCTAGACCTTTAGGATAATTGCGGAAAACAGGCCGTCTCGTGTGCACTCACGCACGTTAAAGAATCCTTGGCAGTGAAAGTCAAAGAGTAGGCCAAAAATGACCACTGTCCAGCCAAAACATTGTTAAGCAAACTCTATCCATCCATATCAAAGATGGATGTATCAGGTCGAAAGGCACAAATATCTTGGCTATGCAGTAAACTTGCGACACACTGCATCTACGCTCACTCAATGGGTGAACGCTAAGAAGAATAGACGATACATACATATTCTTTAGTATTCATTGCTTCACTTCAAAATTTATGTTTACTGTTTTCCTAATGTCTTCTGGTGTTACTTTCGATTTTCTGGGTGTACTTTTTTTAACACCACTTTCTTGTCAAATGTCACTCTAAATGTAGGTTGGATATTTGCCTTCCTGGATCAAAGCTGTTCCTAAATAGCTATTAGCCATTGTGTAATTGCTTAGAGAAGAGAGAGATAACCACTTTGTATTGATGTTGTCTTGTGTTCATTGAAATTATAATTCTTTACCATTAAGAGTAAAATGCAAGCTGTTCACTGCAGTTTTTTTATGTTTGAAGATTTATTTATCTCTGCTAGATAACAGTACGTCTTTGATTTTATAAGATTCTTCTCATTCCAGCTTGGAGATTTTTTTTTACTAAATAATTACAATATTCTAGAAAGAGATATCTTGTTATGCAGCTGCTGTTACTTTGATAATGATCTGTTGCTAAACTTATTGACATAAATGTAATATATAATATATATATAATATGTATAATATATTAATTTATAGTATAGTATATAATATTGGTTATTATAATCAGGTTTTTATATTTATAACTTTATTCCTAGCTTACATTCACTATTTTATGGGCAACAAGAATAACATAGTCTTATAAAGTATAGTAATTTTAACCATGTATAATACAGCCATTTCCCATGTGTTATCGGGGCTTATTATGACGGAAGTAAAGAATAGTGACACTGTGACCTTCCAGGTATGTTGTAAGAGGTGACTAAGGAGGTTTATTGATGGCTTGACAAGCTGTCATTGTAAAAAGTATTGTTATGGAAATAGAACCACAGATTTTAGAAGCAGCGATATCTGCAATATGTGCCATTTTGGCACGCAAGGTTTTTGTTTTTGAGAATGTGGCTATGCCCTATGTTCACTCTTCAGCTCGAAAGGACAATATATAGATCCAAAAGTTATTACACACATATATAATTTGGATAAAAAATAACATTAATTATAAGCAAATTCATTGTGATCATATGCTGCCTTGTGCCATGTTTTACATAGAATTGTGAATTTTGACTTTTCACCAGAAGAATAATTTTTAAAATGTGGTAGTGTTTTTAGTTAATGAAATTGCTCAATTATTTTTCAACAATTCTCAGTTTTATCAAACAGGACACAAAAAATAAAGTGGACAAAATTTATAATTTTGATTATATGTTCATGTGTCCTCCTTTTCATCTTTACAGATGGTTGGTTTTAATAACATGAGTAGACACAGAATTATATATTATTTAGCATACTAAAGGATAATTCCCAGATGATAAGTGTGCCTTAAGAATATTATTTTGATTGAAACTAACAATGTGAACAACTAACAAACAAACAACTGTATCATCATTTACATCAAACATAATGTGTATTATATATTGTCTTAGCTTTTTTTTTTCAATAAAAATACATCTATTTATCTTCATAATTTATTGAAACTTTTGGAAGCTACAACTTAATATTTGGATAATTATATATTTGTTCACTTTGCCATGTATCAAGCTGCAATGTAACTGTTCAAAATAAATATCATATTAAATGGGAATTAATTTGTCAAATCCTGTACTTTTTCGGTATGTGTGTATACTTTGCTAAATATGAGTCATTTGTACAATCTTTAAATGGTTTTCTAAATATGATGGATTTTAACTCTTTCTTTGCTAAACGATGAGGTAAAACTATCCTTGGTTACATAATAAAATGCAATATATCATATCACCTTAACTCTTTCCGTACGGAAGCTTTTATCAATACAACAGAAGAGATTTCAGAGACAAAATTTGTCATTCTTTTAAGAATCAATCTACATATTTATATTTATTAAACATATAGCATATTATATACGAAATTTTGATAATTGAACAAGGAATTAGATTTCACCAATACCAAGTTGATACAAGGCATGTAAACAAGAATATCTCTTTAGGACGGTTCACACGAATCAAATGAAAGTGACGCACTGTGCGGCGAAACGTACGGAATGAGTTAAAAAAGCTATTAAAAAATAAAGATTGAAAAGAACAAAGTAACCAAAATTAATTATTGAATGAGAATTGCTTTATATAACAATGAAAACTCAAGACAACATAAATGATAACATGTTCACACGAGTTGGGCATACAATTAGTAGAATGACAAACAAACAAAATCCATATTTGTGCTGGAAAAAAAAGGTGGATAAATAAATGTATAAAAATATAAATTTGGTGCTGTTCTATATTTTTGAAATACTTTAAAAAGCACACACTATATCCATCATACAAAATCAAATCACTATAAAACTATAACTCTAGATTAAATAAAACTTATTTCTTATTCACATTCCATATAATCTTCATGACATTCATCCAAATCTGATAACCTATTTTTGTTTTGGAAACTAAAATTCATAAGAATAGGATCAACATGATCAGATTTTGATAATGATTTTCAAACAAAAATATCAATATGATAAATTGGCCAATTGCGATGAAAACTAATGCAGAAATGATTGCAAATTTTGTGTAATTTCACACTGAAGAGTTCCTGGTAAACAGTGTATAGTAAAATAGTGTTTCATTTCCCTGCAAGTAGACAAACCAAAAATGATGGAAATCAAAAAGGTTAAAATAGAAACTTAATTCAGTTTTACCAAAAAAAGTGTTTGTGTATCAATTCTGAAAACCCACACACACATGAACACTTAACACAACACAAGTGAAGTGTATTGGTAAGTTATGATGGCTACCATCTTCTGGCGACCCTGCTCTCAGGCCTACCGTGGGAGTAAATCTCACCCCCTAACCTTGTGATTCGACTATATCTTCCATCTTCAGCCAATCCCCAACCTTCTTACATCCTTTTCCCCTCTCAATGAACCCTCTCAAAATCCTGAGAATTCATTATTCTACTGAGCTGACCCCTCTTCCCTGTGAAATGTCCACGTTTTCCTGAATCACTCACCCATGTTATTGTTATCCATTCTCACCAACAACCCCCACCCCGCTGTTACAGATCGACAGTTTCTGGGTTCACCCAGCCTTAAATAGGTACCAGATTTTTTTCTGGGAAAGTAAAGCAGCACGGATGTAATACCAAACACATTACCCCAAAAATCATGTGCCGAAGGTCTGTAAAAATTAAATCATGATCACTAACACCATATTCCCTATACACCACTTGGCATAATGGGGCTCTTTACTTTCTTTACGATGTCTACAAGACTTGTTGAGGAGGAGATCTGAGCACCTATGGACATGTTCAGAGTGCAATAATGATGACCTACAAATAACTCAATATACCATGTAACTAAAATTAAAAAGACAGCGAGGAAATCTATGACACACTAAGTGAAATTGTTAACAAGATTGATAAAGGCGACGACATGTTAGTGATGAGAGATTTTAATGGTAGGCTAGGTAAACACTACAGTGAGAACAGAGATATCCTTGGGCCCTTTTGCAATAAGATAGCTGAAATAAACTAAAATGTAAGCAGACTGACGGAATTATGTAATCAAAATGAGTTATTTATCACCAACATATTCTTCAAACACAGAGAATCACAATTATACACCTAATACAAATGGAATGACACAACATGCAGAAGCCAGATACATTTTATACTAACAAGAAAACAGAACAAGAAAAGAGTAACTGACAGCAGATCTAACCCTAATATCACGGACCATAAAATCGTTACGATTACACTCAGACAGCCAAACACAAAGACAAGATAAGAAAACAAACAAAAGAAGCAAAAAGATCAGATAAGAAAAATAAAACAATTAAAAGATCAAGAATCAAGGAAAACCCTAGACAAATTTCTCCATTAGTCCCTAAATGAATAAGCACAGTAGAAGAAGAGTGGAAAAAATTTAAGAAAACAGTAATTATCATCTCAAAAACAGTGGAATGAAGCTAAGGACAAGAAAAGGGAAAAAAGAGCAGCCCATGGTGGAAAGAAGCAATTAAAGAAAAGAAGAAACTGTTTAAAAATTGGAGGGTGAATAAGAACCAAGAAAAATATGCCTTAGTTAAAAAAAATAGTAAAAATTTTAATCAAAAAAGCAAAGCAAAAGAAATGAACAGAATTCAGACAAAATATGAGCAGGGACTTAAGACAGCCACAAGAGATTTCTACAAAGCAGTAAAGCAACAAGAGCGAGAAAAGAAAACCGTGATCCAACTGAGCTCATAAATGATAAAGATAGACAGCCAATATTTGGTTATGGAAGGCCCCGGTATCACTGCAAACGAATTAAAATCCATAATTGCTCAACCGCCCATGCCAGCATAATCTTCCGAATTAATAACTCATCTCCGAAACAAAGAAAGGTAACTGTAGTTCCCAACATAGCAGTCTCAGCACACACCAAAAGACATAAGGCGAAACCGCGCAGAAAGTGAACACAGCCAACTGTTCCCTTTCATACGATATCATCATTCATCGTAAACAATTGGAATATCGAAACATGCTCAAAACGGATGAGACACACAGCTCATGGTGTGCACAGAGCACTTAACTCAGTAGCTCCTGCAACAAGCCGGACTTGGAATATGAGGAAACTGCAGCAAGGAACACTTTTCATGCATAGCCCTCGATTGTTCCCACCATCTATCCACAATATACCGGAAGTTCAGACAGCCAATATCAAATAACCAACATATGCAACAGAGATAGAGAGAATATTTTGAAGACCTTTTAAACATGACACCAACTACTAATAAGACAATAAAAACCATGCTTAACCATTGTTAAATTGATAAGCTTTGATTAAAAGTGATTACATCTTTGTTTATTCTTATTACCTCTAATATCTGTGATCTTTTTCTTTATGTCGCTAATTTGTCTTTAACTATAAATATCTCAACCCTGTTACATTAGAAGTGAAGTAAATGAAATCTGACATGTGATCATGTTAAAAGTGTTAAGGTTAGTAAATTAATAATTACACAAATGCAACCCCAATAGGCAGGAACCAGACAAACATGATGGAGATCTAGGACAGATACTCAAATGCTGAGTGGAAGGAACTGTGACATTGATCAGCTGGTACATAATATGAAAATCCATAACCGTCATGATATGTTTTTTTTTGTCCTTACAACTCCACATGGAGTAGAGGACTTCAACAAACACTTTCCAAGCCATCATATTTGATACCATTCTCTTAGGATTGCATTATGTTAATGAATGGCACTACAAAAAAAATATTGGAAAAAACCCTACAGTGTTTACTGATAGGGAAAGGTGAAAGCAGCAAGAAAAGCTCAGACCATGAATAGGAAAAGTGAGAAAGTGAAAACACATGAAGATCAGACAAGAAAAATGAGAATTTAATGAAAATAAAATGATCCACATTGGATTAAAATGCCATGTCTTATGCAACAAATCTATGTCAATAGAAGTGAGAAAGAGAGTTCATCGGTGCTAATAGACCCAATTCTGACCTATGGAAGCGAATCATGGACAGTAAACAAAACAAATAAATATATGATTAGAGGCCACAGAGATGGGATTTCTCAGAAGAATGCTGCAAGTTCCCTGACAGCTAAAAAGATCAACAAGGAAATTTTCAGAGGCCAACACAAAAAGGAAGCTTCTAAAAAACATCCGAAAGAAACAATCAATATTTTTCTGGCACATCATGAGAAGAGGAAAATTAGAATACCTGTTTACAACTGGCAAAATACAGGGAAAAATACAGGCTCATGGACAACAAAGAGAGAAAATACTAGATAGCTTGGTGTCATGGCATGGTAAACAGTCAACAAAAGAATTGATACGATGCATGATTGATAGAAGATTGTGGAAGGACATGGTTTCCTAATCCAACTGGTATGGCACATTATGATGATGATGATAAAATCAAATAAATAAAAAACAAAATGTACATTACAAAGACTTTAAGATTTAACAAATTGTAAAATGTGTATGTATCTCAATTTTACCAGTATTATAAAATGTGAAGTGAACTTAATTTCAAAATTATTTTTGTAGCTTTACTGTAAATGGTTATTTTATAACTATATATGAAGTTATGCAAATTCTCAAAATATAAATAAATGCATTATGTCATGAAATAAATGGAAGTATTAGAATCAAGATAAAACTACATGAACATTGTTTCATGAAATGTGAACCACGGTAACTGGAAAAAAATAAAGTAAAGAGCCCCATCACGCCAAATGGCATATAGGGAATATGGTGTTAGTGACCATAATCTTTACAGACCTTCAGCACATGATTTTTGGGGTAATGTGGTTGGTATTATGCCCATGCCGCTTTACTTTCCTAGAAAAGGTCTGGTACCCATTTAAGGCTGGGTGAACCCGGAAGCTGTCGACCAGGATCGAACTCGACCTCTTGTCCTTTGTAGCCTAGTTCAGTAACCACTGAGCTACCATGGCTCCTACAGTGACTGTGGGTAGTATTTAAACAAGAACATTTATTGGAGAGGCAAAGTTAACTGGCATAGACTCATAAGATAAGATTGAACATCTCGCCCAGAATAGTAGAGGGTGGCAAAAAACACTACAAGCCCCACGCGACGTCTAACGGCGCAGGAAGGATCAAGAATCAAGTATTCAATATTTGAATAAAAGGATTTTGGGCAAAATTTGCCTTGTGAGTACACTTGATTGTGGTTACATTTGGAATGTGAATCAAATTGATAATGAGTAGTATATTTAAGTAACACAGAATAAAAGAATGAAAATATTAAATTGTAATCGATATGCGACCATATAATTATTCCCATCTACTAGTTAAACAACTAGCGGAGAAAACAATAGAGCATAATAAAACACTATATACAGCTTTTATTGACCAAGAAAAGGCGTTCGATAGGGTGGACAGGGAACAACTGTGGTCCGTATTGCCTTTGTACGGAGTGAGTCACCACCTAGTAGAGATATGCAAGATCCTCTATGAAAGTAGTCGCACTACAGTAAGATCTTCAGCAGGATACTCTAAACATTTCACCATTAACTCCGGAGTAAGACAAGGCTGCGTGTTTTCCCCTTTACTTTTCATCACATATATGGACAATATATGCAAATTAGCATGCCCAATCCAAGGAAATATACCAACACGGATGATAACAAGTGATAACACAAAAGAGAATGAAATATACGTACCAGAAAACAACAGAAGAGAGGAAGAAATAAAATGAAATACTATTTGCAGACGACCAAGTTCTGATACATGAAACAACTGAGGACCTACAAGAACATATCAACAGGCTAAACAACACTTGTAAACAATACAACATGAAGATCAACATAAGCA
The DNA here is from genome assembly GCA_032433765.1 of Megaustenia siamemsis. NCBI lineage: Eukaryota > Metazoa > Mollusca > Gastropoda > Stylommatophora > Ariophantidae > Megaustenia > Megaustenia siamemsis. The sequence continues at coordinate 114,033,132 of JAVIAB010000051.1, forward strand.
AAACCAAAGTAATGGCAATAGTGAGAAAGAAAGAAAAACTAAACATCATAATAGATAATACGACTTTGAAGCAAGTAGACAATTTTAAATATCTGGGTAGCACGTTAACACAAGACAATAACCAAGAGACAGAGATAGATATAAGGTGTAACAAAGCATGCCAAGTTATAGGCCAAGTATCAATACTATTGAAAAACAAAGCAATAACTACGGAAGCAAAAAGGGCAATATACAAATCAATTTTTCTACCAACTCTGTGTTATCAGTGCCAGAATTGGACGCTGGACTCTAGAACAATAAGAAAGATAACGACCACCGAAATGAAATGTGTCTGAAGAATGACAGTAAACAGCTTAAGGGACAGAGTAAGAAACACTGACCTCAGGAAGAAACTCGAAATTGAACCAACCATCGAATACATAAAGAAACAACAGATAAATTGGTTCGGCCACATAACAAGACAAAAAGAACTAACAATGACTTAAAGAGCCATAAACAAACGCTACGAAAACGCCAGATTAAGAGGAAGACCGAGAAAGAGATGGATAAAGGGAATACTAGAGTCAATAGAAGGAATAACATCAGAAGAGGCCAACAGAAGAGTAAAGAATCGCAGATTGTTTTTCTCCTCGACGCCAACGGCAGCAGAGGAAGGACAGAAGAAGAAGAAGTACTAGTTAAACAAAAAAACTAATTAATTAATATATTTAGTATATTATAAAACCCAAAAAGCAGTAACATTATATTATATCATATCATATCATATCATGTCATGTCATGTCATGTCATATCATATTATATTATATATAATATATAAAGTGAAGAACACTACCCATTTCTATTCTATTCATGGAATCAGTTTCACTGTAGTTGGGGCATCTCCATATCCGCTCCACCGACCTTCCCAGCTTTTCTCGCAGCTTAAGCAGAGTGACTGTTCCTGTAAGGTGTTGATAATTCTGCTTTTCCTACTAAACACTCCAGATCGACCAGATCCCTTTTTCACCTTTACTCAGTCTCTCAATATATACATCATTGTACCACCCATTCTCATCCTGTTCTCTTATGGAATGAAGAACAAACTTGACAATATCCTTATTATCAAGAGTAAGGCCAAATTCAGTGTCAAAGCTGCCAGCGAGCTTATCGGCTATTTCATTGCCATGTACACCCATGTTAATGTGTTCACTTTGGAGTCATCAAAGAGCTGCATCCACTCCTGCTGCATACACTGTCAATCTTCTGTAGCATACTTTGTGAGTCAGTTGCCAAGACTGCGTAATCCACAATCTGTGCAACCAACCATGTTATCCCCACTGTTGATGCTTCTATTTCCATTCTCATTCTGGACACCATAATGTTACATTTGCAAGATTCCCTAGCCACTTCTCTGCCACGTTGGTATGCCACAAAACCCCAACCATTGCGTTGTCCACAGGATACTGAACCATCCGTGTAGATGATCGGATCCTGAGGTAAGGATAGTTTTTTGATGGATTGCTTTATAGCAACCTCGGTATCTCCATAAGCCACAAATTGCGATGCTCCCTGCTGAGCTGAAAGATTACTTTAGTTAGCCCCTTTTTCTCCATTGTTACTTCTATCCAATTCTTGCCAATCCTAATGTCATTTAGATCACATACTCTCTTTATCGGAGCCGCGATAGCTCAGTGGTTAGTGAACTGGACTACCACGGACAAGGGGTAGGGTTCAATCCCAACCAATGGCTTCCGGGTTCACCCAGCCTTAAATGGGTACCGGAATTTTTTCTGGGTAAGTAAAGCAGCACGGGTGTAATACTGACCACATTACCCCAAAAATCATGTGCTGAAGGTCTGTAAAATATAGGGTCACTAACACCATATTTCCCTATATGCCACTTGGCGTGACGGGGGTACTTTACTTTTTTTTTTTACTCTCTTTATCGGCTTTCGAGCCTCAGCTATCCAGAATTTTCCAAACCTGAGGTGTCTGCCCTTGGTCGCATCCAATTCTGAATCACACTAGCCAATACAGAAAAACAGATAATAATGAAATAGGCAAAATGTGAAAAAGAAGACTGGCTCAACCAAAGATGTCTAGAAATCAAAACTATGGAAAATGAATAGGATTTCAGAGGGATACATATAGAATTCTATCTATAGATCTTACAAGCCGTAACCGGCCCATAGGGCAAAGAGCCAGATACTCTTTCTCTTTTTCTAAATTTTCTCTCTAGTAGTCTGAATCTTTAAGAGTAAGAAGGTCTTACTGCACCAGGGCATCCCACAGGGAGGAGTACTATCTCCAACACTTTTTCTAGTCAACATCAATGACCTAGTCACTAAACTACACATGGTATCAAAGTAGCAATGTATGCAGAGGAATTGGTAATGTGGTGCATAGAGGAGTATGCAACAGTGGTCTCCAATTTGTTGTAAAAAGCTATGAATGCACTGAACTCATGGACAAATAGATGGTGTGTCAGCTTGTTGTTGCTTGCTGACTACTTTTCAATTAAATTATATATATATACAAAATTATAAAGATATTCATGCACAAATACACTCACAATATATATCATTTGTGTATGTTCTTGTCATGTATCCATGTATCTTTCCCTCTTCGAAGATCAACAATAAAATCATTTTCCTTTTTTAAAAACAGTTTAGACACTTTTTATCTGTTACATTTTTCTGCTGAATACCTAATTTGAGACTTTAATGCTCTCTGATAAAGTATAGAGGCTGTTGGTAATTGTGTTCAAAGTAAAGTTTCATCTTCTCAAGACCTTCATCTTTGGTAGCCAAGTAAAGGTTGTCAAAATCAGCAAGACCAAAACTGTCTGTGCCAATAGCAGCCCAACCATGACCTGGGATCACTGGTATTGTAGTCTGAAAAATGCCCTTGCCATCAATTGCTCCCATAGCTGTAATGTTCTGTAAAATAAGATTAAAGAGAAACTTTCTTGAAGCAGAAACAATTTTATTTATCCTTCTTTGCTGGGTAATTTAAAAACAGTACTGTTTACTATGCATGAAAAGTTATTGATAAAATTATAAAAGACACAAGATAAAATTTGAAAATAACATATTTACAAAAATCAAATAATATATTTAAAAAATCTTCTTTACTAATAAAGTGCTGCAAGTTATTCACCCTAATAATTTTTACTCTAATTCATAATTGTTCTGCATAGCAATTCTCTTGGTCTTCCTTGTTTTCTTTTACCAGATGGTTTCCACATGACTATCTAGTGGAAAAGTCTTTCTTCCTTCATTCTCAACACATGACCAATGTATTTCCAGCGCCTTCTTCTTATAACGCTCGACAGCTATTCTTGTTTAGATTCATCTCTTATCTGTTCATTTGAAATGCATTCTTTCTAACTTATGCTTGAGATCCTACATAGTCAATTGTTTTCAAGGCATTTAATTTTCTATATAAAGTATGGGTGGATTTAAAGCTTTCTTATCCATATATTAACACTGGTATCACACAGAAGAAGTTGAACAGTCTAAGTTTTGTTCATGTATAGATTACTATGGATCGGTAAACTCTTATCAGTTTGTTGAAAGCAGATCGGTAAACTCTTATCAGTTTGTTGAAAGCAGAGCAGTCATGGAGTAGTCAAGTGCAGTAGAGCTTTTGATTTAAAAAACCATGTAAAATGAACTTAAAATGGTATTAACTCTTTCCAGACTTTTAACTGACACAACGGCACCACTTATGAAGGCATACCTGACCAAAATCTGACACATTGACTCGGACAGAGTATGGTTTAATATATTCAAGTAAAGTGAGGACTATGTATAAATATTCACCAATATTTGTATTCAATTATCTAGAAGAAGCTTCATAAATACTTCCTTTGATTACTAAGTGGTATTTAAAAAAATTTTTGTAGATACAGTGGTAGCGTTTTCGAAGTAAATGTGTTTTTTTTTCTGACAAATTTTGGCCACATCGCCACACCATTTCTTGTGCATAATTTAATTATTTATGGACATAAATGCATCATGTAAAGTGTATTTTGAAGAACTTTGGATTAGTTTGTGTATAATTTCAAAAAGAATGGATAGCTTTATGCTTCTAGTCAGAGAAAAATAGAGGTACGTGAAATATGATATTATGAATTGAAAATTATCTGCCTTTGAATATTTTTATATTATTTATAATAAATAACAAATTTTTTCCTTGAGATATCACCAATATAATGCTATTTTCATTTTCTTCAACCATTTTCCTTTCCAGTGATGTATAACATGTACCATATTTAATTATATTATTGCATGAAATTGTAAAAAGAAAAAGACATGTGATGGAATTTTTCTAAATTGAAAACTAATCTGGTCCAAACCTAAAGAAAACCTAAAGTCCGTCAAAGTCTGGAAAGAGTTAAACAGCTAGACCGCTAGTTAGACAGCTAGTAGAGAGACAAGGCAACTACATTTTGGCAGTCTTCAACAGGTACAAAACAACAAATATTGATAACCCTCATTATTAAGTTATAAGTGAACTTTAAATAACAGTTAATTAATAAACATCAAAGTTATTTTTAAAATTAATTAATTGTATTTACTTAAACATCTTCTCATACTAAATTCATATCAAACAATAGGCCTACCTGAACAAGTAGTGAAAGTGTGTGTCTTCCAGTCTGAATGGTTAAAGAGCCCTCATACAGGATACGAGTCTTTGCTGTTGATCATAAAAGATAAAGAAGGTAAGGGTAATCACACAATTACTATTACATCAGGGTTACACATCAGGAAATTCATAGAAGTAAGCATTTGAAGACAATGAGATATGCTCTCCTTCACTGGTTTATTTTTTCTCACCTGGAAGCAAAGTGCTCATTTATTGTTTTGCTAGCTCTTCCTCTTATTATGTTATTGGAATGAATAAATGTATACATTATTAGTTGATATACAATGTATTTACACTGATGATGATTTGAATATACATAAAAAATGTGTTATCTAGCGCACAGGTGGTGATTTAAATACAATAAAACTGACTGCGCTCTGTTTTATTTTCATCCCTGGACACTCAAGTGTAAAAATAAATGAATAAGAAAATGACAATTTGGCTGGAATGGCTGCAAAAGATGGCAGATGTGCAATGGACTGGTCTGACACTTTGAATGCACTCAGGGAGGTATGTCGAGCCAATGATTCAATCAATGATCATAAATCTACATATATGTCCAGACTGCACAAACATCAGGTCAATGATGCCAGAAACGATCATTACGCAGGAAGATACAGACGATGGTCATACGTTGGACATGTGATGAGAAGAGATAATAATCGAATAGCAAAGCAAGCCCTCATATGGGAAACAACAGGTAAAAGAAAAAGAGGAAGACCCAGGGAGACACTGAGAAGAACATTGATGAGAGAGGCAAGAGCAGCAGGAATCGGCTCCCTCAATGAGATAGAACTGCTTGCACAGAACAGAGACAAATGGCGAGATTTGATAAAATATCTTTAAAAGAAAACTGCTAGAACAAAAATTCATATAGGAGAAGGTGTATCTTGGTCTACGCCCTATGGGCCGGTTACGGCTCGAAAGGTCAATAGATAGAACTAAGAAATACAAAATAAAATGGAGCTATGGACAATATCATTACTATGGAAATTACAGTAGCTTTCAATAATCCTGGGTTTGGGAGATATTTATCTTCAAAGATATATATGTGGCGAACGAAAAAAAAAAAAGATATATATATCCTCAAACCAAATTGCTTTGTTTGGAGTTATTTTGTCCAATGAGTCTACATTTTTTAACAAGCTGAAGAGAGATTTGAAACAAACTTTTAATAATCTGGCTCAAATGTTAACCTTGTCTTTCCAACAACTTTGTTCTTAATTAAAATTATTGTTAATCATGGAGAAACATGTAAACATGCCATATTCAGATTGATACAGAAATTTCAGAGTTTTGGTAAAGAAATCTAATCGTAAATTTTTGTTTTAAGGTGATACTAGAATAAAATAGACACTGATTCGTCATAGTGTAAAATAAAAATGAATAGTTTCCTTATTTAAAAAAAAAATATTAGGCTGCAAAACTCTAATAATAATAATGACATAGAATCTACAATAAACATTTCAAATTAACTGAAAATAACTAAAGTTAAGAAAAACATCTTGCACCATGTTCTGGGCTTCAGGAAAATTGAAACATTATCACAGATTATGTATGATAAAGATTTACCTTGCTTTAACAACTGACATTGGACACATTGGACCTCCAACATCATATAAATCTGGCATATTTTGATAAATTCTAACAGTCTATCTCTTGTTTTTACCCTCCATTTGATAGCATTATTGTCCTTTTTCATGTACACCTTAGATGTTTTCCTTCTAGGGTGGTTTAACGTATTTTAGTGTAAACTATCAAACATAGATATTATCCATAGGTTATTTGTAAATATATTATCCCTATTAAATTTTTTGGGACTAAAAAAATTGAGAACTCTTGACGTAGTTTAATATCATAATATTTTATAACACAGAATAATAAATATTTTAATAAGTATTTGGAATATAAATGTTCTACGGTAAAGTAAAAGTTTAGAACTACAGTCCCCACTTTATATTGGATTCATAGATTACAAAAAGGCATTTGATTGTCTAGACAGGAATGCTTTGGAAGATGCTGAGTCATTATGGAATCCCCATAAAGTTTATTAACCTGATAAAAAAAATGTATGAAGTAATAAAATGTAGTGTGGTGCATGAAGGGCAGCTTACAGAAGCATTTGAAATAAGAACAGGAGTAAGGCAGGGATGCCTTCTGTCTCCATTTCTCTTTCTACTGGCCATAGATTGGATTATGAAAATAACTCAAAACAACAGAAATGGAATCCAGTGGTCACTGACCAAGCAACTTGATGATTTAGACTTTGCTGATGACATAGCTCTCCTATCACACAGCCATCAACAAATGCAGGATAAAATGAGCATACTTGATGAAAGATCACAACAGCTAGGATTGAAAATTAATAGAGATAAGACCAACATTATGAGAATTAATACAGTTGGCAATAATCAAATAAAATTAGGAGAAATACCTCTACTAGATGTACAATCTTACATATATTTTGCTAGCAATATAGATAAAGAGGGAGGATCAGAAAATGATACCAAAATAAGGATATCAAAAGCAAGAGGAGCTTTTGTTGCACTGGGAAACATATGGAAGTCCAAAGAAATTAGGTTAAATACAAAAATAAAAATTTTCAACTCCAGTGTTAAGTCAGTCCTATTATATTGCTGTGAAACATGGAGAACAACAAAATTGACAATCATGAAGATATAGACTTTCATTAATGGATGCTTACGCAGAATAAAAGGATGGAAATGGCAGGACAAATTAACTAACATAGAATTATGGAAATGTACCAGTCAAATACCAGTGGATAAAGAGATACAGCGAAAACGATGGCGCTAGATAGGACACACACTGCGGAAGCCAACTGAGAGTATTACACAACTTGCCCTTTTTTGGAATCCCCAGGGGAAAAGACAAAGAGGAAGACCAAAGAATTCTTGGAGAAGACAGATAGAAGCAGAGATGAAGATGATGGTGAAGCCATAGAATGATCTTAAAAGAATGGCAAGAACCAGAATGACTTGGAAAGTGTTTGTTGAAGACCTATGCTCCAAAGGGAGGTGAAAGGAAGAAGAAGAAGAAAAAGTGGTTCAAAAGAGAAACATCATAAAACTCACAATTTGACACAAAAACCACATGATCATAAACTTAAGTTATATAGCTATACATTACACTCACTGGCCCTTTCAAATCCATCTTAAGGGAGCAATAGATGGATAAAAAAAGTATGAAAATCAGAAGAATAGTGTTTTACAAATCACACAAGCACAACAATGGTAAATCAACCCAAAATGATCCACAAATTTATAAATACACTTGAAGGTCTTACCTTTCTATTATCAGCACAGGTTACACACAGAAACCACAGCAATCTTGTTGATTATACAAAATTGCAATGAAAATAACAAATTTGAGGCTTCATGTTGCTCCTTGTATGTACATTCAGCTTGGTTATTCAAATACATGTTTTTGTACTACACCTTTTTTGTTATCTACATGGCTTTGGGGTTCACCCAGACTCTGAAAATAAGTACCGGAGATTTATTCTGTGAAAGTAAGGCAGCCTGGTTTGATACTGACCATATTACCCATAATATATGCCTCTGGTCATTGAAAAATATTGGCACTAACACCAATTTCCTCATTCACTTTAAGGCATGGAGGAAACTCTTTATTTTTTTTTTACCTGTAGGCCTACTTTTCAAATTTAACTATTCTCTAAGTTTCATCATATTTACTGTAATTTAAAATGCTGTAACTGTAATTATAGCACCATAACATAACTATTTCTATAAAAAATTAACCTATGTGACATTCTGAGCTAAAATTCTCAGAAACTGAATAACTGCCAATCAGCATTCTGGACACTTTTTACTGTGCAGGACTTCTTGCAATAAAGAACCATTTTTTAAATCTTTCAAAGTTCACTGACCTAAATTACTTGCTAGAACATATTTGTCTTTCAGCACAAAGAAGAATATCCCTTGAGCAGAATTACATGTACAGCCTCCTCTATCAGCCCGTGCTGCAATAAACACACCATCTGTGCCATTAGTGTCAGGAATCTCTACATCAATTTCCACAAAAATGTCAGCCCTGGCAATAAATCAGTTTAAACATAAAAAAAGGGAAACTTTAAACATACATCTGAAATCTCTATCACTTACACATTAGAGTAGATTTAGTGTGAAATATAGTGTGAACCTTCAGGTTCAATGCAGCAGGAGGCAGATGCCTGGGAGTCATGACGCAGACAGACCCACTTCTCCTAGAGTGTCAAAAAGCTAAAGAGCTGAAACACATGCTCGACAGGGTCCTCTTGTGATGATCACATTGCCTCCAGCTGCGAAGCTCTGTATAAAGAATTTCCTGTTCCTTGTAATTTGTTGATTTGGCAATTCATATTTATAGTTTTATGTTTAATTTAGCCACAGTTCAAGCAAAAACTTAATCATTACAAATGAGATATCACTACTGCAGTTTAGGATAATGCATTCCAGGATATGTTTCAGCCATTCCACATTTTAATCCTGAAATCGAAGGTGTCCATCATATAATCAACCAATGACAAGGCCAGCTAGCAGTAATTGAGTATAATTTGTATCAGCAACTAGCATTCAGTAATAACTGAGTATACTTTGTATCAGTTAATGGCATTCGGGTACTATTATTTTGAGTGAACTCATACTTTTTCTATAGGGTCTGTTCCATTGCTTGTTCATTGTTGACGAGAGTTGAGATCACAACATCTAGACAAATCCACAGGTGTTCAGTCACTTTAAGCAGATACCAAGGTGTGTGCACAATGGTGGTTCTGTTAGCTTGATGAATGTGGACACACCTAGCAATTACTAGCAGATTGTCTTGACATTCTTACTTGGTTGTCATTATATCTTAAACTGTTGCAGTTTTAAGAATGTGTCTTCATTGACAGACATGTTGAGTCTAACACATAATGATTGAGAACTTTCAATCTTGTACATGTCTATCATTATCACTGATAGCTGTGTTGATTCTACCAAATAACCAATGAGACCTTTCAAAATGTCACCCTAGTACATGTATATCATCACCCATCACAGATACGCCTAAGTCTACATCAGCACCTACATTGTTCTTAATTCCCCTGAGACATGGATGGCATCCAAAGTTGTTGTTTTTTTTTTTTTTTATCAGCTTTTATATTGTCATGAATTTCCATGCAACCTGAATAGCATCTATTCATATTTTTTTTTCAGTTCTGAGTCTTCTATATATGATATCCACTTGTGCAAGAGACAGCAGCTCTGTACCTTCAGAACCATTGACTGAGAGTCTGTCACAATTGTTGCCATAACTATCTGTCTTTGAAACCCACCTGAGTGCAGCAATATCTGTTTCAATCTAAAACCTCATGCTAGATGTTGTAAACTCCACCTTGTGCTGGAATAATTCCATCAATGACTCCAACTGAGAATCTTCTTCCTGGCTTTTTCATAATTTTAACATAACAAAATTGTTTTCTTCAGAACACCAGTGATATTTGTATGAAAACAACTCAAACAAGCTAGCAATAAATAACAGAAGACAAATCAATCTATAAATAAATCAAAGCTATAATGAAAATGAAAATAGTGTTAAAGCAAAAAGGTATAAAGAGCACCAAAAGGCTGATGCACCAGAGGAATATTAGACTAAGATATGGTCATTACATACACAATTATCACAAATAAAGTAGTCTAAAAAGTGGACAAACAGACAGATGTCCATGTGGAGAGAACAATGGAAAGGTAGAATATGTCCTTCAGGACTGTCTACTTTTTTTAGGAGTAGAGCAACGAGGACCAACCTCAACTTGTCTGAATGACAAACTTTTTCATGATACAAAAGCTTGAGACTGTCTTCAGTTTTATGTGAGAAATAATTGTGATTCTATCTATCTATTGACCTTTCGAGCCGTAACCGGCCATAGGGCATAGACCAAGATACACCTTCTCCTATATGAATTTTTGTTCTAGCAGTTTTCTTTTAAGATATTTTATCAAATCACGCCATCTGTCTCTGTTCTGTGCAAGCAGTTCTATCTCATTGAGGGAGCCGATTCCTGCTGCTCTTGCCTCTCTCATCAATGTTCTTCTCAGTGTCTCCCTGGGTCTTCCTCTTTTTCTTTACCTGTTGTTTCCCATATGAGGGCTTGCTTTGCTATTCGATTATTATCTCTTCTCATCACATGTCCAACGTATGACCATCGTCTTTTCTTTATTACTGAAGATATTAGTGGTTGATTGGCGATTTCTCTAATTTCCTCGTTTGTTTTGAATTCGTTCCATTCTATACCAAGTATTTTCCTTAGACATTTATTTTCGAATGCGTTCAACTTTGTTTCTATATCTCTTGTTGTTTTCCAGCTTTCACATGCATACGTAAGGGTTGATAGTACATTTGATTTGAATAGCCTAAGTTTTGTGTTTGTGCTAATGAGTTTTGATTCCACAACTTTTCAAGGCTTCTGAAAGACATTGCTGCTTTACACATTCTGTATCAGGCCTACGTTTCATTAACAACATCGTTTTTACGATAGCGGCTTGTTAAACCTCTGATCAACGGTTCTATACCAAGCCGGAGAAAAATAATTCCTCCATTTTGGAAATTGGAATTGTGATTAGATGATAATAAATGAAGAAAGAGAGGCATTTATTCAATCAAAATATAAATGTGTCTACACAAATAATGCAGTTAATATGAAGGTCCAAGAATAAAATATGAAATTTTTTGGGTTTCTTTTGTACATATTGATGTTAACATAGAACAATATATTACAATATTTACAGTGAGCTACCACTACATATCAAGCTTTTTTAAGAAGATGCTGGATGTGAATTGGTCATGTGTTCAAAATTAAGGAATGAAAACTCCAATGCCAAGCTTTCATATTGACACTGGATGGTAAACAAAAACATAGAAGACCAAAAAAAATCCACTTTATGTAGAACATTTAACAGAGGAAGCTCAACTACAGGGTTTAAGAGTCAAAATAAGTTTTAGTAATGAAACATGGATAGCCTAAATTTCTGCTCTGTGCACTGTCTTTAACCTGAAAGGAATTAATGAACTAAATAATTAGAGAACTAAATCTGTCATACAAATAGATCAAACATATTTTTTTATTAAAGTTACTAAAAAGAGATAATTTAATTATACACTACATGGAGAAAGCTTACCAAAGATAATCACCAATAATGCCATAGGACTTCTTCAAGCTTTCAGGCGAGCACCACATCACTGGAGTTGTTAAAACTGTCTGTCGTATAAACTGATTTGTTCCATTGCTTAGAACTTCATAGGATCCAATTTGTGGGGCTAAATTATACGGCTCCTCAAACAGCCGGTTTCCTAAACACAAAATTAAAGAATTGCAAGAGAACTATAATTTAATGAAGCATTAGATTACATGGCCTAGCCTTGTAAAACAATATTTGTTTGTTAAAATGTTTAGAATCTGCAACATGTAACTCTTAAAATAAAAATATACTGATAGTGATTACAATTTGTAAAACAAAAGAATATACACAAGTTTTTCTGCTTAATTAATTTTTGTTATAGCAAAATTATACACTATGAGTTAGTTCCTCTTGGATGAAGAGAGCAGAATCACAACTCTCCATGTCTGATTGGCTGTTATAATTTGTTTAGTTTTAAAGCCCATAGTTTAGAATTCCCTGTTAATAAATACATGCAGAGCTTCTCTTGGTCTCCTTTGTACTACTTTATCAGCTGGTGTCCACAATATTCAGGCATGGGAGTCTTCTTTCATTCATTTTGAGCACCAGTTAATCCATCGTCTTTTTCTTCTTTTTCTAGAGTTGGCCATGGACTGACAAAGTAGTCAATGATAAACAAATCTTATAGCACACTGTAGGATAATAAGAAAATTACTGAATTTTGCGTGGCTCAAGGTCACGCTTTACAGAATACAGTGCATGTATAGTAGTATCCTTAACCATGTGGTTGATTAAGCTAGATCAGTACGATCCCCAAACTTAAATGTTGTTGTGTTATGCTTAACCATGTGGTTAATTAAGCCACATTAGTACTATCACCATACATTGTTTGAGAATAAACAAAATATCAAATTCTGACTGGTGACCGAAAGAAGCACACTGCATTACAGAGATAAGGTACAAAGAATTAGGATAACAATTGTGAGAAACACTGTCAAACAGATAAGTTGAAAAGATAGGGAAACTTTGGGGTTATGGCACTTACTACTTACAGAGGCTGTGGTTAGCTTTCTAGAAGAGAAGTGGAGCTGGGATTGGAGACTTGGAGAAAATTCAGAGAGTGTTGATCAAAAGATGTTGTAGTGAGAGCATTATTCAGAAAGAAATGGTTTAAAGGGAATATGTTTAGTTATATGTAGATATTTCAGTGCTGGGAGTACAAGTCATAACAAAACTACTCAATGACATATATAACACTGGACATACTAAAATCTATCTTTGAAGCCATACCAAAGAAGTTAGGCACCACTGATTGTAAGGACCATCGCACTATTAGTCTCATGAGCCATATGACGAAAATATTACTAAGAATCATTATGAGATGTGTAAGGAACAAAATAAAACCAGAAATAAGTGAGGAACAATGTGGATTTGTGGAAGGAAAGGGCACCAATAATGCAATATACATCTTAAGGACATTGATAGAAAGAGCTATAGAGGTAAAGAAAGATCTATATATGTGCTTTATAGCCTACACAAAAGCATTTGACAAAGTAAAGCATGTGGAAATAATCAATATACTGGAGAAATTAAACATTGATAGCAAGGATCTGCGAATCATAAAAAACATGTACTGGCAACAAACAGCAGCTATACAAATAAGCAACCATATCGGACAATTGCAATATATAAAACAAGGAGTTAGACAGGGCTGTGTTCTGTGGCCGGATTAGTTTTCACTTTACAGCTACAATATTATGAGACCAATAGTAGACAAAAAAGGAATTGAAATCAACGGTCACAACATAAATAATCTGCGATATGCGGATGACACAGTTTTAGTAGCAGAGGCAGAGAATGAACTACAAGAAATGATAGACATAATAGTAAATGAAAACAACAAGAAAGGTCTCAGTCTGAATAGTAAGAAAACAGAAGTAATGGTCTTATTAAAGAAACAATCATCACCATCATGCAGCATAAAAATAAACCGGACAAATCTGAAACAAGTGCAACGTTTCAAATACTTGAGCACAATAATAACATCAGATGGAAGATGCACCACAGAAATAAAAAGCAGAATAACTCAGACCAAGATAGCATTTCAGAAAATGAAAAATATCTTATGCAACAAATCTATGTCAATAGAAGTGAGAAAGAGAGTTAATCGGTGCTATTTAGAATCAGTTCTGACCTATGGAAGCGAATCATGGACAGTAGACAAATAAATGAAAAGACGATTAGAGACCACAGAGATGGGATTTCTCAGAAGAATATTGAAAGTTTTCCTGGACAGCTAAGAGACCAACAAGGAAATTCTCAAAGAGGCCAACACAAAAAGGGAGTTCCTAAAAAAACACCAGAAATAAATAATTAAAATTTTTTGGGCACATCATGACAAGAGAAAAGTTGGAATTCTTGGTTACAACTGGCAAAATAAAAGGAAAGAGAGATCACGGATGACAAAGAGAGAAAATACTAGATAGCTTAGTGTCATGGCATAGAAAATAGTCAACAACAGAACTGATACGATGCACTGGGAATAGAAAATTGTGGAAGGACATGATTGCCTACGCCAACTGGTATGGCACTTGATGATGATGAGATATTTCAGATTTAAAAAGAGATCAGTGCTTATATGGAAGATCAAGGTTAGGAAGATACAGACTTTATAGGAATAGTTGTTAGAACAAGTCATGCACAGAAGCCATATTATCATGTGTGTGATTTTATGCTAAGTAAAAGAAGATATGTGGATTTAATTACAGAACCTGGAGTGTCATAATATCACCAGTTGTAGTCTAGACACATATATAGGATTTTCACTAATGATATAGTTTGATAGACGGTTATAGCCAACTTCATGTGTAATGAGTAACTTTTATATGAAAACCAAAATATTTACCCAGAAGAGTTATTAAGTGTAACTAACAAATTGTGTAGATAAATTTGTGTACAAGATCTAGATGACATCTTAAGAGTCATCATTTAAGTGTCAAACACAAGTGTTGTTCAGAACATTTGCAGTTTCTGTGTTATGAATTAATCATGTTGTGTTGCACACTAACATACATGTGATTATAGATAATTAAAATATAGCAAAATATCACTTTCTGGTACAGAATATGTCATCTCTCCATGAAATAAATCATTCTATCTATCTGTCTATCATGAAATAAATCATTCTATCTATCTATCTATTGACCTTTCGAGCCGTAGCCAGCCTATAGGGCGTAGACCAAGATACTCCTCTTGTCTGAATTTTGTTCTAACAGTTTTCAATTCTTTTAAAGATATTTTATCAAATCTCGGCATTTGTCTCTGTTCTGTGCGAGCTGCTCTATCTCATTGAGGGAGCCAATTCCTGCTGCTCTTGCCTCTCTCATCAATGTTCTTTTCAGTGTCTCTCTGGGTCTTACTCTTTTCCTTTTACCTGTTGTTTCCCATATGAGGGCTTGCTTTGCTATTCGGTTATTATCTCTTCTCATCACATGTCCAACATATGACCATCATCTTTTCTTTATTACTGAAGATATTAGTGGTTGATTGGCGATTTCTCTAATTTCCTCGTTTGTTTTGAATTCGTTCCACGCTATACCAAGTATTTTTCTTAGACATTTATTTTTGAATATGTTCAACTTTGTTTCTATGTCTCTTGTTGTTTTCCAGCTTTCACACGCATATGTAAGGGTTGATTGTACATTTGATTTGAATAGTCTAAGTTTTGTGTTTGTGCTGATGAGTTTTGGTTTCCACAACTTTTCAAGGCTTCTGAAAGACATTGCTGTTTTAGCTATTCTGATTCTAATTTCTTTGTTTGTATCCCCGTCTCGATCAATTTGACTTCTGAGGTAGATAAAGTGATCGATCTCTTTCACTGGTTTGTTTTCCATGTATATTTTGTCGTCTGTTGGATTTAAGCTTTTCGTGACTTTCTTTTCATGATTAATCTCAAGCCCAATTTTGCTGGCTATTGATGATAGTTCATTTGTGTTTTCCTGCATTGTTTTTATCTGACTGCTCATGAGAACTATGTCATCAGCAAAGTTGAGGTCCTCCAAATGGTCTCCTTGTATTCATTCGATGCCTTTATTACCAGTGCAACATTTCTTCATTATGAAGTCCATAACAACTCCACATAACAAGGGCAATAAAATACATCCTTGTTTAACCCCAGTTTCTATTGGGAAACATTCGCTCAGTCCTTCCTCTGTTCGAACTGCACATGTGTAACCATCATACAAGTCTTTAATAATATTTATGATTTTTGACGGTAAGCCATATTGCTTCAGAATTTTCCACAAAGAATCTCTACAAATACTGTCAAATGCTTTTTTGAAGTCGTTGAAGTTAAGTACAAAAGGTTTTTGCTTTTCGATGTGTTCCTCCAATATAAGTCGTAGAGTAAAAATGTGGTCAAGGCAGCTTCTCCCTTTTCTAAACCCAGCCTGTTCTTCACGCATTACTGTATCTATTGAATCCTTTATTCTATTTAGGATGATTTTGCAGAATTACTTTGAGGCAATTGACAAAAGTGTCATGCCTCTCCAGTTGTTACAATCTCTAAGATTGCCCTTTTTTGGAATCTTAACAATGATTCCTTTTTTCCATTTATGAGGTGTCTTCTCTGCTTTCCAAATGATGTTAAACATTTTCTGGAGATATATTAAATTATGGCTATCAATTGCTTTGAGGATCTCAGCTGTTAACTTATACTCTCCAGCAACCTTGTTGTTGGTCATACGCTTTAAGGTGGTTTCTATTTCACTCAAGGTGAAGTCATCTAAATTTACATCTAATTCTGCTGCTGGTGTTTCAGCTTCAAAATCTATTAAACTGTGGGGTAGTGAACGGTTAAGAATTTCTTTGAAGTGTTCCGCCCATCAGGCTTTTATGGCTGCGCTTGTTGTTAGCATTAATCCAGATTTGTCTAGAATTAGTGTTCCACTGGATGTATAGGTGTTTGTCAGCATCTTTTGTACAGTATAGAGAGTTCTGCTCTCTCCTGTAATTGCAGCTGTCTCTGCTTTCTCTGCCAAATTGTCTATATAAGCTCTTGTATCTCTCCTTGCTGAACTTTTTACTTTGCTGTCTAATTCTTTGTAAGTTCCTTTTGCCAGGACCTTTCCAAGATCTGTCTTTACATTAATCATGGCTCTCTTCATTTCTCTTCTTTCTTTGATGTATTTCCATGTAGTGTCTGAAATCCAAGCTCGTTTTTCCATTTTCTTCAGTCCGGCACTTGCTTCTGCTGCTGTCATTAGAATAAATCATTAAAATAAATAAAATATAAAGCTTCGCTGATTGAGTGATCAAATGGTTTGGACCATTTATTTTTAAATCAGGCATATCACATTATTTTTAAGTTCAGAATGTCAGAGATAGAGAAGGTTTATATTTCTAAAAATTAATGCAAATTTTATTTCATTTTAGTTCAGTTTTCTAGTTTATGTCTCTGTAAAACGAATATGGCCCTACAGAAGGCCTGATATCAGGCCACAAAGTTGTATTGCCTGCTAATGTTCGCCCGATAATTAAAGGAGTGCACATCTTAATCATCCGCACCTTTAAAAGATGTTAAGCGGGCATGTCTGCGTTGTGTTCATTGTTGCCAAAGTTGCATTGTTTTGTCATGTTTTTTTTATCAACTCAAAGCTGTAGCCATATCATTTGTTTTACATTTTATTTCTTCATATTATCTTCCTTACTGACTGATGAGGACATATCCTGATCTCACTTGAAAGATTACATTTATTTGTAGTTATTTGGTTGATCATATGACCCTGTCTTACTTTGGTATCTGAAGAGTGAGTAAGCAACTTTGGCCATGACCCACTGGTTCAGTCATAAATTCTTGAAGATAAATACTTCTTTGAATCTGCATGTTTTTTCAATTGCTACTGTTTAACTTGGTAAAATCTATAAAATAAACACACACACAAAACCTGATGCTACTGAACGGCTAATATATTATCAAGGATCTTGCACAGGATCATACTCTAAATGTTATCTTTCAATTCTTTTGCAGACCTTTCATCATAAGAAAAAACAAATAAAGAACCATGTGACTTGAGGCGTTTAAGGATCATGATGATAGCGTTAACATTTTTTTAACCATCAAGTTTTTTTTATAGTAAATTGGTCAATATTATACCAATGCTACTTTTCTCTCCAAGAAAAATCCAGTGCCCAGTTTAAACTGGGTGAACCTAAAAGCTGTCAATTGGAATCAAACTCAACTTCTTGTCCTCAATAGTTCAGTTCATTAACCACAGATGTACCACAGCTCCAAACTTTTATGATGCCATGATTTTGTTTTGTCCTGTACCTTTCTTCTCCTCCTTTATTCTTTCCAGGAAATTTACTTGCTGTCATTATTTTTGTTAAAATTTTCTGTAAGCATTATGTCTCTAATCGATAGGATTGTTTCATTCTAAAATGTTAATAATTATTACATGTGGTTTGAAAGAATTGAGGCAAAAAATACTGATCAGGATATAAACTTTCCTTTCCCTTGCATTCGTGAACAGAAACTCATGAAAACTCATACACACATACATATGATATTCGACAACCATGAGTCCATATCACTTCTTCAGATGAAAGAGAAGGGGGTTAAGATAGGCACAGCCAGAAACGAGAAACATAGTGGGCGTAAAAGAAGACTTTTCAACCAACACAGAACTGGAGTTTTCAGTCGCTGGACAATGCAAGACTTGGTGAAGAAGGGATTTGAGCACCTATGGACATTTTCGGAGTGCAATGATAATGACCTGCAAATAACTCAATATGATATGCCTACTTTATTCACTAACATAAACACACACACCCACACATACTTCAAACCTTCAAAATCATCTTTGTAAGGAAGAGGAAATGGCTTGGAGGCTGGTGGAGCTGGGTAAGATCCTTTCTGACCAGTTTCCAAAGTGGTGAGTGTAACTACTTCATCAAGCCCTAAACTCAGTTCTGCTTGACCATTATTGAACTGGAGGAGTCAAATACTTAAAAGTGACAATCTCTGCATATTTAGAATAACATCATAAAAATACAGATCTATGTTTGAAACATTATAGACATTTTGTACAATTTCTTATAATCATGTATATAAATTATATATACTTTCAAGAAATCATGCAGATAGTAAAAATATTTTTGTTCATCTATCTATCTATCTATGACTTTCGAGCCGTAACCATATAGACCAAGATACATCCTATATGAGCAGTTTTCTTTTAGAGATATTTTATCAAATCGCCATCTGTCTCTGTTCTGTGCAAGCAGTTCTATCTCATTGAGCCGATTGCTAATTTACACATTCTGTATCAGGTCTACGTTTCATTAACAACATCGTTTTTACGATAGCGGCTTGTTAAACCTCTGATCAACGGTTCTATAAAATAATTCTCCATTTTGGAAACAAACAGTTTTTGTTCATACAGATAAAAAATATTTATTATTATGTGTGTGTGTGTGTGTGTGTGTGTGTGTCTCCACCCCTTTCAATCTCATTCGTTCTTTCCAAAGGAAATCAAATGTGCTACTAGTGGTAAAAGTCATTCTGTAGGAGATCACAGTAAGAATCTGTAGCAGATTACTAGTCATCTTAGGGTATCTATTCTGAATTTTATGTCTGAGGTTTACTCCCTACCCTAGCCTTTGCCTCTCCATAAGCCCTTACAAACAGTGGAGACAAGGCACAGTTTGTATATATATATATATATATATATATATATATATATATATATATATATATATATATATATGGCCCTTTTGGTCTTGTCAGACGGTCTGGTGGAGGCTACTGTGTATTTTTTGAGGTTTTGTTTTTGTCGAACAGCTTCTCTCATGGCTAATTCTACCAATGTTTGACAAACACACGCGGTCACATAATGAACAAGTCAGGCTCGCTGATCCACAGGGTTTTCCATCCTTTTTCATGAGTCTTTTCTCTTCTAAGTTTTGCCTTAGCACAGTCTCAAATGATGTTATACCGTTCCTTATACAAGTTCTCCATGATGTGCGATTACTTGCCAGATGTTCCTAGTCATTTTCACATATGGAGAAGTCTTTCAGAGATGATTTACAAATATCTCTATATCGTAATTTAGGTCTATGGATTTGTCTTTTTCCGTGTATTAGTTCACCATATAGTACTTGCCTAGGAATGCGCTTTTCTTCCATTCGTTGGACATGCCCCAGCCATCTTAGTCTTCGACATCTGAGCATCGACATGATTGTTGGTGTCTTAGCACATTGCAGGACAGTTAAGTTGGTTATTTTGTCCTGCCATTTGATGTGCATTATTTTGTGGAGACATCGCATGTGGAAGACATTTAGTCTTTTTTCCTGGTTTGAGTATGTTGTCCAGGTTTCAGATCCATATAATAATGTGCTAAGCACACAAGTTTGATATATTAAGAGTTTAGTCTTTAGTGTTGGTTTCGTGTTGTTCCAGGCCCTTTCTGTGAGTTTGCCGAAGGTCTTAGCTGCCTTACCAATTTGACTGTTTATTTCTTCATCAAGAGAGATGGTTTGCGTAATTGTGGATCCGAGATGTGTAAATTTCTGTACTGATTCTAGTGGACAATCTTTTAGAGTAATTGATAGAGTCTATCACATTTTGTACTGTTTAACTATTTATAACAGCAGTAGGCTATGATAATATAAATTTATAACAATTAAAAATTTACATCTATCTATCTATCTATTGTCCTTTCGAAGACGGCACATAGGGCAGAACCACAATCTCAAAAACAGAAACCTTGCGTGCCAAATGGCACATATTGCAGAGATCACTGCTCTAAAATCTATGGCGCTGTTTCCATAACAATACTTTTTACAATGACAGCTTGTCAAGCCATCGATCAACCTCCTTAGTCGCCTCTTACGACATGCCTGGAAGGTCACAGTGTCACTATTCTTTACCTCCCTCATAATGAGGCCCGGTAACACACGGGAAAATTTACATACCATATACAAAAGTAAATAACATGGCATTATGATTCATGTTGTACAATTAACCAGTGCAAAGCAAAGGTTATCTGTAAATAAAAGAAACTTACAATTTTAAACTTTTAATTGTTAATCATTTATTTTTAAATTATTAAATACATTATTTTATGTATAGTGCTCTTTTTATTACATGCACCACTAACTTACCACTAAGGATTCCTTCTTTTCAAACAGGATATTCTGTGTTCTATTAAATCCCAGTTTACTGTACCAAACATTCATCTGAGCTACTTTAGCCTAAGAATAATCATGAAAGGGGCAGTTAATATTTGAACTTACATATAAAGTAAAATGAAGTAAGGTATAAGGTAAGGCAAGGCAAGGCAAGATGAGATAAGATAAGATAAGTTAAGGTCTGGTAAGGTCTGGTAAGGTAAGGTAAGGTAAGGTAAGGTAAGGTAAGGTAAGGTAAGGTAAGGTAAGGTAAGGTAAGGTAAGGTAAAGTAAAGTAAAGTAAAGTAAAGTAAAGTAAAGTAAAGTAAAGTAAAGTAAAGTAAAGTAAAGGTGTTAAAGGTGTTAAAGGTGTTGGTGGACACATCCTTCCATGACCAACAGCACATTTTGTGGGCAAATGGTCACTATCAAGCCATACTGCTTTATTTTCCCAGAAAATTTCTGGTTTCAATTTTCATAGACTGGGTGCACCATGAAGCTGTTTCAGTTTTAAAAAGTTTACCACATCCAGGAATTAAACCTGGACCCTTCTGGCACATAAAGAGCACTAACCATTTAGCCACCATGGCTTTGAACTTACATGTAGTAACATCTTCTAACATCCCAGTATTACACTTTATTATAGTTGAAGTACTAATGTTCATTCTAGACAAAATAACAGGTTGAAAAACTCTCAGAAAAAGCTTAAAAGAAATGTTACTAAAAGAAAAGTGAATAAATCCACCTATTAGTTCAAGAAATCCTGTTGAAATCTGTCAGTATTGTGATTTTGCAAAAATGTGTGTCTTTATTTTGCAGCATTTTGGCAGATTCATTACTACAATCATCCTCAAACAGTATAACGAAATGGAAGTCACCCTTAAACATGACCAAATAATAATGACATCTACAGTGGTATAACATAAATTACACAAACAGAAAGCAATGGTGAAAGAACACAGTAGATGTGATTTTGAAGAAAACTAATTAACTTCTGTAATATAAAACTACAAGCATAAATGAAACATAAATTAAATTACATAGCAAAAAAAAACATTTTTAAATGGCAAATATAATATATTACCCATATCAGTAATGTTTATTATTTATAGAATAGCATGTCCTTGAGTGTGCCCCATGGGTGTTTTCTTTTAAACACTATCTTCTTAAGTCACAGACTAGGTGATAAAGCAGCTCATTCCTCTTCTCTTCTCTTCTCTTCTCTTCTCTTCTCTTCTCTTCTCTCTTCTCTTCTCTTCTCTTCTCTTCTTTTCTCTTCCTTGACTGACAAAGCAATCAGCAATATTTTGGAGGGCACAAACAAAGTCTCTCCACTTTTTGTAGTCCATGGCCATTCTTCACAAGATGCCCCAAGTCTGACTCACACTATTCATCTCTATTTTCACTTTTCCCTGCCAGGTTGTCCATGATCTGCCCAGGTTTTACCTTCCAAAATTGTTTAAACTGGCAAAAGCTATTCTGGTTTTGTTTATCTATTTTGATGAAACAGACAACTGAAGATATTTTTACAAGATTGTGATGGACAATGATTTCATGCTGGAAGACTTAGGAATAGTTGGTTGACAGAACAACTATCCTGGTGCTACTTTATCAACTTCTGGTAAAGCAGTTGTTTAATAAACAAAAAAAAATTTAGCCAGCAAAGATATTAAAAAAGGCAAAGTAGCTTTTAAGATTTTAAGGTATGTTACTGTTAGTGTAGAGTATGTGTTACTCATCATTTGATATGTTTGGTATTTATCACTTCAATATGGAATTTGCTAATAAAATGTTTACACCTAAAGCAGTAGCTTCAAATAATCGACTTAGTACTTACAAAACTGCCTTGCAGTGTAATATTTACAGTCTGGGGTTTAACTGTGTATTTTGGTAGATGAGGTCTGATGCAGAGAGAATGGTCATGTGTCTGCAAAAAGGTTTAGAATTATTGATAATATAAATAAATACAAGAATATATAGACTTGCTTTTACAATTTATCTGCTGCCTTCAAAATAAAAGTTCTTTTTGTCAGTTAAATTACTGTAGAGTTGGTAGCACAGTGGTTAGTGTGCTGCCAATAGAATAAACATGGATTCAATACCAGCTTGACACTCTCAAGTCAAATAACAATGGGTTTATGACTTGCTGAGTTGGAGAAGGTATTAACATTGAAAACTAGATAAAATGTTTATTCCATTACACAAGCATCACATTTTAAAAGAGTAAAATATTTGGCTAATTTATTTATATCAGAGTTACTGTCATCCACCAGCAAGGGCAATCTGTGATGAACTGTCAGGCATTGGTCAAAATGAAGGAACCTTGGTGTTTTCCTCCAAGACAAAATGTGTAGGCCACTAAATTTCCTGTCAGTCTGTGGTCAAGGTGAAGAAAAAAAGTGAAAAAGCCATACCATAGTTTCTATGACAATTGTAAGTTGATCACCCTCAGGATTGACAAGTCCAACATATGAACCACCACTGGGAAACTTTCCCACTCCACTGCCATGTGCCAGATATTTCCAGCCAGGTGAAGTGAACTGAGCAGTGTGAGCTGTGCAGTGAAACAACAAAATTGATAAGCACAACAACTTATTAATATTATTTTGCTAATTTTTTTATTCAGATTTTTTATTTATATTATCTATGTATTGTTCTTTCCAGCTGGAGATGACACAACAGGCAGCAATTCCAGACTCAAAGTGAGACGATCTTTGCTACCAGTTGTCAGACTTTGCATGGGACCTCCATTGTATCTTGTCTTAAATCCTTGTTCTAGGTTGGTCTCTTAACCTCAGTAAGGAAGCTGGAACCTACAATTGTTGTTTCTCGCCTCAGTGTTTTTTTTTATGTGTGTTTGTTTCTCTAGGTTGGCCACTTTTTCTTTTACCCTCTGATTCCCATTTGAGAGCTTGCTTTGAGATTGTAGTCTCTTCTCATCATCATCATCATGTGCCATACTGGTTGGCATAGGCGATCATGTCCTTCCACAATCTTCTATCTACACTGCATCGTATCAGCTCTGTTGTTGACTGTTTTCCATGCCATGACACCAAGCTATCCAGTTATTCTCTTTTTGTCATCCGCGATCTCTCTTTCCTTTTATTTTGCCAGTTATAACCAAGTATTCCAACTTTCCTCTTCTTATGATGTGCCCGAAAAATGTTGATTGTTCTCTTCTCATCACATGGCCAATATATGACCACTTTCTTCTAATTTCCTCGTAGATGATATTTTTGGATGATTTGTTATTTCTCTTATTTCTGTACTATTCTTGAGTTTATACCATAGTCTTCACAGTATTTTCCTTACTCGTTTATTTTTAAAAGTAATTACTTAATTTTCTATTTCTTTAATTGTTTTCCAGCTCTCTCATGCATATAATACACTTGATTTTAAAATCATGAGTGTTGTTTTTGTACTTATTAATTTTGATTTCCATATTTTATCAAGGTTTCTGAAAGTTATAACTGCCTTTGCTATTCTGATTCTTATTTCTTTCATTGTGTCCTCTTCTTGATTTATGCAGCTTCCAAGACATATAGAGTGTTCTACTATCTATATAAGTGACTACAGTGAATAAAATAAATACAATGGAATAAATGATGAATAAAAAAACACAAATTAGAAAAGGCACATTGACTAATATAAGTTTTGCTAAATTAACAATTATATTATAATTTTATTTCTATTATTACTGATCAATTATTGAAAGAATCAACTTCATCACACAAAAAGCAGACACTACGATTTCTACCCAAATAGATGGCATAAAATATGTACGTCGATAGTTTCCATAGCTTGATATTTTACAGAATTAAAGAAATATAAAAAAATAATTAAAAAATTTATTAATTAAAATTTGTATCTGTTCTCTCATCTGTCCTAAGCTACTAGTATCTTTCTTACAAGCATACCTTTCTTAATCTTCACTGAAGTTATCCCAAAAATGTTTCAATGGTAAAAAGAATTAAGAACACTAACATCATATTCTCTATACACCACGTGGTGAACAGAGTTCTTTCTATTTTTCTTATATTTCATTTTCATTTATTTGTATATTGTAATCAGTGTAGCTTGGTGCCTTCAAAAGTTGAAACATTGTGGTGCCTTGCATTGTCTTCCTTGTACCATACATAAAAAAGTCACCTCTTTATTCTCCACACTGCTAGCTTTATTGTAGCCACATACAATCTGTATGTCAGTACCCACTCCCTATCCCTCTTATATCATAATTTAACAGAACTATATTTTCTGTTTTAGATTGTGGATAATTCTCATATTCCTCAATTGTTCTTTGTTAGTTCCTACATTATTTTTGTTGTTGTCTGCTCTTGCTAAAAAATCAGTGTTCAAAACATTTATTAGTGTTTATTTAGTTTGTTTATATAAAACTGTTGAAGACCACTTGTGACCCCATAGGCTGCTGGTTACAGTTTTCGTTTAGTCCAATTCTAATTTATTCAGTAATCACTCTGAAATTAGTACATTAATTTTATTTCTAAAAATGTTCTTAAATCCATTGACACTTTACACAGCTCTTTGTTTTCATCTTTAAGTAGTATTTTAGTTATAAATATTGAAATTATTGCACCATTTATGGATGAAGATGATCAAGGCCTTGTACATTCCCCTGATTCTTAAAATGTATACTTTATGGAAGTGGTTTAAATTTTGTGTCACAAAATGTAAAATATTTTAGCTGAAGTCAATATTTATGTTTGAATATTTTAGTTGTTAATGATCATAACAAAAAGATCAAAGATTGGCAAATCTGAGAGGTTGGGGGACTGCAATATTCAGTCTGTAACCACACAAGTTTTTAAAATGTTCAAATACAGCTTCTTTTAATCACTTTGAATGAATAATAATAGAAGAGTGAGTATTTTATCTTCAAGGAAAGAAACAAATAAACAATTTAACTAAAGTATCAATGACAAACAGTTCTATTTAAAATCTTTATTTAACCATTAGGGAGACCTGACATATACTGAGCTAACTAACAGATCTAACTTACATATAAAGTCCTGGATTCAAACCATTTATTGAATAATGTTCTAATATAGAGACAAAGTTATAAATATTTCCTCTCTGCAATCACCTGTAAACCAGATAGGTGTCTTTACATCATAGAAACCTGACCATGGCTCATCAGCTGTCATTAGACCATCACTGTAGTATGGAAGTCCACTGTAGTAGCTGGCAATTAAGTTCCATGATATTGTCCTTGATAAGAGGCACAAACCCACGAATTTAAAAGCTAGAAAATTGTGTTTAGATCAGTTGTTGTAATAAATTAACTTCATCATTTTATCATTTCTACTTGCAAATGTTCAGTGGAAACATGTTAATGTCATTCTAGCAACTGTAATGGAGACAGCAGGGGGGTTTAGTAAAGAATAATGAAGTAATTGGTCTTTATAGAGTCAGGGAAATAAATACTATAATAACATTACTGCCTTTAGTGGGTGTAGAGTAGGATCTTCACTGCTTTTGGGCACATCGTTAGACAAAATGGGGAGAGTGGGCAGCCACGTTGATATGTTTTATTTCAAACAAGGAGAACATGGGTTCAAATCATGGCAAGATCAAAAATTCTTTTTTATCGTGCTGAAATAAAAGCTCAAACCTGAACTTCTTGTGGCGAAAGAACTGGACAAGTGACCATTCTCGTCCCACTGACAGGTCCCAGAATTGGGATAATGGTGTAAAGATATATATCTTTTTTATTAGACATGACTTGTGCATTTTGTTCTGAGGTTCTGTATGCATGTTTTTTCTTCCATTTTTAAAATGTAGCTATATGGAGTTAAATGCATTTTAAATTGTTTTGATTGAAGTATTATTCATATTTAATGTGCCCAAGTTAGCGCAGGTGGTGATATATTTATAAATCACTGACTGTTTATATAGATGCTTTTTCCAAGAGAATGTCTACTAAAGTCTGTCGATCTATTGACCTTTCGAGCCGTAGCCGGCCCATATGGCGTAGACCAAGATACTCTTTCTTTTATCTGAATTTTTGTTCTAGCAGTTTTCAATTCTTTTAAAGATATTTTATCAAATCTCGCCACTTGTCTCTGTTCTGTGCAAGAAGCTCTATCTCATTGAGGGGGCAGATTCCTGTTGCTCTTGCCTCTCTGATCAATGTTCTTCTCAGTGTCTCTCTGGGTCTTCCTTTTTTCCTTTTACCTGTTGTTTCCCACATGAGGGCTTGCTTTGCTATTCGGTTATTATCTCTTCTCATCACATGCCCAACATATGACCATCATCTTTTCTTTATTACTGAAGATATTAGTGGTTGATTGGTGATTTCTCTAATTTCCTCATTTGTTTTGAATTCGTTCCATGCTATACCAAGTATTTTCTTTATATATTTATTTTATTTTCAAATGCATTCAACTTTGTTTCTATATCTCTTGTAAGTCTGTCTACTAAAAAAACTCTACTAGAGATCAACGGAATTTGTATGCAATTAAAATAGTTGTTTTTATACATTGCACAGCTTGTGTAAAAATAATGTAAGATAAAAACAAAGAGAAGCAGTGAGGCACTCCTCAGACTTCAATTTCAAACAACAGAGAGCATTTGGGGGGCTTGTGCTAAAAAAAGATAATGCCAGGCACCAAAGAGACAATGCTGAGTGAGATCCAAAGCCCTGCTGTGTCTTAATTATGTAAAAATCAAAGAAGAATTAGTCTCATCAACTGCTTAACACTGATAAGCTTATGAAGACAGCTGCTTCCAGCAATCTCCTTTGATGTTGGAAATCACATAAAGGCATTAGAAATATACAAAGTCACTTCTCTTTTATCACAAGGTAAAATGAGTAAAGACCTGTAGTCCTAAAGATTAGTAAGTAAACAAACAATATACACAAATTTATATTTGAATATTAGCAGTTTATACAATTAGCATTTCAAGGTTATGGAAGTTCTAGAATTGCATGGATCTGCAGTATTGGTCACTTAGGAACCCATGATGGTGATATTGATGACAGGCTTACTTCAAAAGTGCTTGTAATGGAAATAGGATGGAATGAAAGATATAGTGATCTCTCTAAATGACCTCCTATTGGAAGGGGACTGAGTATTGTGAGTCAGGCTCAGTACAAGTAAAACAGAACAAATAAAAAGACAAAATAAGGTGTATAAAGTGGGCTAGAGACTTGTGAGGACTAAGCACCTATTGGTTTGTCTTGGCTGCAGTGAGACTGATTATATAAAACAGAAATCAAACCAGCAATCAGTAAAACAGAGTACTTACGATGTCATGATACCATTAACATAGTTCTGGTTCAGAATCTGTAAACATGAAGAGGTTCAAAACATCAACATATTTGTGTTACACATGAAAAAGGACAAGTAAGAAACTGTATGTGGATATATGTAGTTTTGGTGGCTCAGTTATCAATATCAAAGAAAGAAAGCCTTCCAATTTTTTAACCACAACAATATTTATTTTTTCCCATAGTACTAATAAGATATGAAATTAAGTAAACATCTTTGTCATCCACCCATTAAAGAACACTACGTGGGTTTAGATGTGTTGTTTTTGGTGTGGTATTCAATGTGGCTTTCAGGCCAACATATCTGACTTCTTCTTCTTCCTATCAAATCCCCATGAAGCATAGGTCTTCAACAAACTCTTCCCAAGCCGTCCTACTTGGGTCATTCTCTCAAGATCACTCTTTGTCTTCTCTTTTCTTCTTCATCTCTACTTCCATCTGTCTTCTCCAAGTATACTTGGATATTCAACTTTGTATCCTCCCATGCAGATTCCAAAAAAGGACTTGCCATGTAAAGCTCTTTGAGGAATTCCACAGTGTATGTTCTATCCAGCACCATTGTTTTTGTCACTTATCTTTGTCCACTGACATTGTCTGATACTTCCAATAGTTCTAAACTAGCAATTTTTTCCTACCCTTTCCATCCCTTTATTTTGTGAAAGCTTGTATTAATTAAAGTCTGTATCTTCATGGCTGTCATTTTTGTTGTTCTCCATGTTTCACAACCATGATTCAAAGACAAATTGTACATGCAGCTAAACCCGAGGGTTTTCCGGTGTCATGGTGGCTACGTGTAGTTGTTTTTATACTTCAGCTCTTGCTGATATATTTAAATGATTTACGCGACAGTCTAGTTGTGAAATTATGTGTTGCTATTCCCCATTTGGTGTATGTTTTACTTCTGACGAGTGGGTGAACTGTGAACTTTACAGATATTTAAGTAGAATATGATTTATTCTTCTTTGTGTCATGTGTTCACAGTTCGATAGGCAAGCACGTGGTTCGACAAAAAATGGCGCCAGCAGCCGGGTATGTTCAACTCAAATGTGAAAAGTCTGTGACGATGAATGGGGCACAAGAATCAGAAATGATCAACGGCCCAGAAAGCGAAAACAGCAAAGTGTGTGTGGTAAATATGAGGCATATTCAGAACACGAAAGACGAATATAACAGACCACCGTGAAAGAGATTGGAGCCTCATCACGTAACACTCCAAAGAAAGCCATGGAGAGAAATACTAACTATTGTTTTAGGAACGAAATAAAAATAGCTACATGGAATGTTAGGACCTTATATCAACAAGGAAAATTAGAAAATCTTATGGTAGAAGCAGAGCGATTAAACATAGATATCTTAGGCATATCAGAAACAAGATGGAAGGAAAGTGGATACATACAAGAATATAAAAATATTTTTATATATTTAGGTTACACAACAGAACATCAAAGAGGAGTAGGCATTCTAATAAAACGAGAGCTACAAAAATATATAAATACCAACTGGACATACAATGATAGGATTATACTATTAAAAATGAAGGCAAAACCATTTGACATAGAAATAATACAGACATACGCATCTACTCAAGACTATACAGAGGAACAAATAGAAGCATACAATGAAGATCTAAATACAGTTATGAAGCAAGTGAAATCTTCAGACATCTTGATTGTAATAGGTGACATGAACGTTAAAGTAGGAAAAGGTAAATATAAGGCTATCATAGGAAATCATGGTTTAGGAAAAAGGAATAACAGAGGAGAAAGATTATTACAATTTTGTGAAGAAAACAGGCTGATAATATGTAACACCTACTTTGAGCAAGAGAAAAGGAAATTATACACATGGAAAAGCCCTGGAGACAGGAAGAGGAATCAAATAGATTACATAATGATAAAAAATAGGATACATACCAAATGAAGCAAAATCATGAACTTTCATTGCATAGCCTAAAAAGAATGGTGCAGTTTAATGCAGTGATTTTAGAACAATAAGCTTAATGAGCCAGGTAACAAAAATTTTACTAAAAGTTATACAGGGAAGGATTCAGAATAAAATCAATACTGAATTATATGAGCAACAATTTGTATTCAGGAAAAACAGTGTCACAAAAGAAGCCATATTTTGCATGAGAACATTGATTGAAAAGTACATAGAAGTAAACAAAGCAATATATGCCTGCTTCATAGACTACACCAAAGCTTTCGATAGGATCCACCATAATCAACTTATAGACTGCCTAAAAGATATAATTCTAGACGACACAGACATACGACTAATATGTAATTTGTATTGGGAGCAAACAGCAATAATAAAATATAACAAGAACTCTACACCCATTGATATAAAAAGAGGAGTAAGACAAGGATGCATCCTATCACCAAGTTTGTTCAATCTTTACACTGAGCAAATCTTTAAAAACATCTCAGAGATGCCAGGCCTAAACATTAATGGAAAGATAATCAATAACCTAAGATATGCTGATGATACTGTTCTACTAGCAGAAAATCCTAAAGACCTACAACAATTGCTTAATGTGATAAACATAACAAGCAAAAAATATGGACCAGATATGAATATCAAAAAGACTAAAATATGATCATAAATAAAGAAAATTCTCAAGACCTACAAGTAAATATCACAGTTGAAGGAATACATCTGGAGACAGTTCAGAGCTACAACTACCTTGGACATACTATAACCAATGATGGAAAATGT
Organism: Megaustenia siamemsis; assembly: GCA_032433765.1. Taxonomy (NCBI): domain Eukaryota; kingdom Metazoa; phylum Mollusca; class Gastropoda; order Stylommatophora; family Ariophantidae; genus Megaustenia; species Megaustenia siamemsis. The sequence continues at coordinate 114,064,110 of JAVIAB010000051.1, forward strand.
AAAACTGAAATAAACAAAAGAATAGGTATGACACAAAGTAATTTTAATGCCATGAACTAGCATCAAAATAAATAACTCCAGGGCTATAACTAAGAATAGCAAAATGTTACATCTTCTCAATATTCCTGTAAGGTGCAGAAACATGGACATTAGACAAGAAAACAGAACAGAAAATTGAAGCCTTTGAAATGTGGATTTATAGAAAAATAGGTGGAATTGGATGAAAGAAAAGAAAACAAACAATGAAGTTTTAAAACAACTAAAAATAAAAGAGAACTACTAAATACAATTAAGACAAGACAAATGAAATTTTTAGGGCATGTTAAAAGACACAACACCCTAATAAAAGTAATGTTGGAAGGGAAAATACAAGGTAAAAGAGGCAGAGGCAGACCAAGACTTACATTGATGAGTAACATCAGAAGATTGACAAGTCAATCTATGACAACCTGCACCATCAGAGCAAGAAACAGAGTAGAATGGCGCTCCATGGTAGCCAACCTTCGTTGCGGAGACTGCACTCGATGATGATGAGCTAAACCCAGGACTTGAAACTTGCAGTCTTGCACTGCCACATTCAGAGTTTCCTAATTTTTATCTGTTATATTTTATAGTTTGCTTAATTGTTTTATCCAAAATAAGAAAAAATAAACTCCTCGTGTCTTGTGGTATATAGAGTATATAGTGTTAGTGCTTATGTTTTTTAAATCATTAACACATTTTTGGATAATGTGCTCAGTATTATCCCAGTGCCATCTTCCTTTCCTGAAAAACTCTGGTACCCATTTAAAGTTGGGTTAACATAGTTGCCACTGATCACCTTTGAATCCAACATCTTGTCCTCTGTAGTCCAGTTTACTAACCACCGTTCTACCACACTCCATATTGTATTTTAAAAATTCCCTTAACTGGATATCTAGGTATTGTCTTTCGTGATGTAATTTTCTCATGTAAAAGTGGACACACATATATTTTTATTTGCTTCACTGCATTCTTCTTTATTTTGAATACTTATATTTCACTGAGATGAGGATGTCTGATAAGAACCATACTTTAATTAATTCATCTTATTTGAGAATTTTCTGACAACAAAATAATGTGCTAAAATCTTCCACTATTAAAAGCTATTTCCTCGCACAACTTGCAACAAAATAACAAACAAATTTTAATTCAAGAAATTTTTATCTTTTTCCCTTTCTCATTTGTCTTTCAGTGTCTGAGGGAGATATAGTTTGTGGTCTTTGGCTCTTTTATTGGCCTCAGCTGCTGTTATATTTCCTCGTTTTCTAATATTCCATTAATCTTTTTTGTGATTGAACCTTGAGTATTGTGTTCTTGTATTAAAGGTTTGTTGCATTGTATTTTAATCTTTCTGTCTCATAACAAGGCCAAACCATTTATCTGTTGTCTCTGTACAATTTTTGTTTTCCCATACCATATGAAGGTATGATTATGCCAGGTTGTATCCAGAAATCTCTGGTACCCATTTTTAGAGACTAGATTAATCCAGAAATCATGCTGGTCTGAAAAGAAAATTCCCCACTATTGGGAACTGAACCCAAAACTTTCCAATCAGTAGCAAGTGTACTAATCACTCAGCCAACAAGGTTTCCAAAGCGTTACTTAATAAATAATATTTTTCACAATGAGATGGAATATAATTAGAACATTTTAGCAAAAAATAGAATACTTTACTTTAAGAAAATATCTGTTACATTTGTGTGAAAATGGAACCAATCAAAATAATAACATTGTTTCACATAATATGTTTACCCTAGCCCAACAGCCGCCACCAACATTGTCATTAAATGTGCTGAAGTCTTCAGAGGACCACAATGCTTTGCCAGTTTTCATAGCTTCAGCATTTGAGTATGTACCTGGATAATGAACACTGGAACAAGGAAACAAACAACATTAGAACAACTGAGAATAACCTGGTTAGGTGCTGGAAACTTGATTAGGTTTATTCAAATAATATTAGAGAGATGGGTAGGAGACATTAAATTAATAACCAAAGTACATGACAACTTTCTGTATGAGAATGAAGGCATTTTTTGCTAACAATGTCAAACATTAATCACAAGTCAGAAGTGAAAGTTAGTCACCACAAAGATAGGGTTTTTGAGGAAAGCAATTAGAATGATCAGACGAAACAAAATACAAAAATAAATTATAAGAGAAAGTGTTTGATCAGTACAAAATCTTAAATACATACAGAGACAACAAATAAAGTGGTTTGTCTATCAAGAGAATATGTCGTGCTTCCATACCATAAAAGCCATTTATAATAAGAGAAGGATCAAAGCTCAAAGCAGACCCAGAGTAAAATTAAGCAACAATGGTTGAAGCAGTTAAAGAGTGAGTACTGCAGCTTTGTATCTCCCATAATACCTGAAAGGATATAAGAGGAAGTGTAGCACAAAGAATGTTAACTTACAGTGACTTATTAATGACCACTGTGATCAGAAAAAAATACATTAAAAGACAACTTTTGAGAGGATAAAGTTGGAATATTTTATCTTTTGTGGCTGAGATATTGCTTTATATAATAAAAAATCTCAACATTTCAGGAAAATGTATGGCCTTATTTATCATAACAGATGGTTGAAAAAAGGCTGTTGTATTATCTGTATTTATCTGTATTACCTGGGTGTTTATTCTACTCTGACTTCCGTCTCCAAGATAGTGGATCTAGTCCACATCCTCTCGATCGCTGCAGAAAGTGCATTCAGGGTCTGATTAATTTCGGTTCTCTGTTGCACTCTTCTGCGTTAAAGTCAAAATGATGATCTACTTATTACATCTGCGCCACTAAAGCGAAGTAGTATGACGGCAACAGTCCCTTTTTGACAAATCAAGTGTTGTGAATGCGACCTTCCACAGTCTAGACTTGATCTGCGCTTTACATCACATTGGTGCTGTTCATGACCATTGTTGGAATTCCTTGACGCAAGTTATTTACATGTTACTCATTAATGTGAAATGCTTCATCAGCCGCAGTTTTATCTCTTTAGGAAATTTGCACTGTGTTTTGTTCGTCGTAGGCTGCATTTACTAGAGTAATCAGGAATCTAAAGGGCACGACATTGTGGTGTGTGCTACGTCACCATAATTTCTCATCGTAAATCCCTAGACCAGCCTTACGCTAATCTTACGGTCTGTTGTCTGATGTGTGATTGGGATAATCTGATGACTAACTGTGTGTTCATATGTTTGGAATTGGAGTCAACAACAATGGTCTAACATCATCAAGTGCTATACATTTTTAAAAAAATATGACGATCATCATTTTCAGGAGGACGTGAACTTCGGAGTATATGGTGGATAAGCGGCAGGAATCATTGAAGGCTATGCATGAAAAGTGTTCCTTGTTGCAGTTTCCTCATATTCCCAGTCCATAGGGGACTTGTTGGTCTCGAAGCAAGATGCCGGCCTCGAGACAGAGAGGTTGTAGGTTCAAATCTCGGCTACACCAGTTGGGATTTTTTTTAATGATTTCTCTCTGCGGCAACCACCCCTAGTCTTAGCAGTGAGACCCGGCTTGAAACATCAGTTACTCATCGAAGGAAAAAAAACATGAGTACCTCCGAAGTCGGAGTTATCTGCCTGTGCGGCGAGGGACCCATGTGCACACGGATGCCAGGGAAAAATGGATTAACATGCAAAATTCAGTTCTAGTCTCTAGGGACTTCGTCAGAGATGAAAGCTGGTGAACGCAACAACAACAACAACAAAAATTCTATCCTATCCTATCCTATCCATGGAATCAGTTTCATTGCAGTCAGGGATTTTCTATATCCTCTCCAGCTCATGTCACAGCATCCCCTCAAGTAAGCTGGCGCCATTGACAATATAACTGTTCATACCTAGCAATTATTATGAAGTTAGTACTTTGCTCATGTCACACTATCCCCTAACTCAACTCATCTTTTAAGAGTGCTGAAGGAGTGCCGAAGTCTACACAAATATCTGCTGTACACTCAAAATTGAAGCAGATGTTATGAGAAATGGTGGGTAGTAAATTCTTCCATAGTATAGTACAGAGAAAGGATCAGAAAGTGACTGTACAAGCACATTGGTCTACTCAGAGTGCAGTTAGGTTGATTTTTTTCATTAACAAATAGATTTTTAAGATATATCATCACTATTATCAAGTAATGTGTCATCTGGCTTAAGTGTTTTATATCTATTTACAACTTTGTGCATTTTATCATTACCTCTGTTGGCTTTCTACCATGCTTTTCTTTTAAGCTTCTTTATATTTTGTTTTCTTGGTCAGTGGTGTAACAGTGTTGGGTCTCTGTTGAGGAATGCAAACCCTTGTTGATTTTTTACATCAACAGGTTACTCAAAGTCCAAAGACATGGAGCACATGGTAAGAGATTATCCTTGTGATTTGAAAGATCCATGAAACAGACTCACTTAAGATGCAAGACTGAAATGTAATTAAGCAGCAAGGGACTAGCTTTCACGAGGAAAAATGTGTGTTGATACCTTCAGTGTTGTAGTACTTCAGAGTATAGGAGGAGATGAGTGTTTTCATCATCATCATCATCGAGTGCCATCTCCACAACGAAGGTTGGCTACCATGGATCGCCATTCCACTCTATTTCTTGCTTTGATGGTGCAGGTTGTCATAGATTGACTTGTCAATCTTCTGATGTTACTCATCAATGTAAGTCTTGGTCTGCCTCTGCCTCTTTTACCTTGTATTTTCCCTTCCAACATTACTTTTATTAGGGTGTTGTGTCTTTTAACATGCCCTAAAAATTTCATTTGTCTTGTCTTAATTGTATTTAGTAGTTCTCTTTTTATTTTTAGTTGTTTTAAAACTTCATCGTTTGTTTTCATTTCTTTCCATCCAATTCTACCTATTCTTCTATATATCCACATTTCAAAGGCTTCAATTCTCTGTTCTGTTTTCTTGTCTAATGTCCATGTTCCTGCACCATACAGGAATATTGAGAAGATGTAACATTTTGCTATTCTTAGCTTCAGCCCTACTGTTATTTGTTTTGTTGTTAGTATATTTTTCATGGCATTAAAATTACTTTTTGCCATACCTATTCTTTTGTTTTATTTCAATTTTACATTTTCCATCATTGGTTATAGTATGTCCAAGGTAGTTGTAGCTCTGAACTGTCTTCAGATGTATTCCTTCAACTGTGATATTTACTTGTAGGTCTTGAGAATTTTCTTTGTTTATGATCATAGTTTTAGTCTTTTTAATATTCATCTGTAGTCCATATTTTTTGCTTGTAATGTTTATCACATTAAGCAATTGTTGTAGAATTATTGTAAGAGTATATACTTGTAGACCCTACTCCGGCAATGCAGATAAGAGAGCCAGTGTTAACTATCATTGGACATGTTCTTGAAATGGACTTTGTGATGCATATTGTAAATAGCAATCCAATTACATCAGTAGAGACTTAATTCACGTATGACAGTTTAACAAGGAGAATAACCTGGGAGGACATTAACTAACATATGGCGTATAGCCATCACCTCCTAGATCCTAATTGTAATGAATAGGCCTACCTTTAAATGTCAGTATGACAGTTATGTCAAAGACACACTAGACATGAAATAATGGTGTGTATCACATGTTGATGAGATATCTAAAGAATAATAAAGACTGAATTATTTTATAATATCAAGTCTCACATGGTTCATACATGTCTTGAAGTAACTGCGGTATTGTCACATGTGTGATTGTTACTACACTTGTCATGACTTTCTATAATCTTTACACAACATGGCCTGACAAGTAGTATCCAGTACAAGTGTACTACACCCAACCCAAGATAACAAGTTGTATCCAGTACAGGTGTACTATATCCAGTACAGGTGTACTATACCCAGCCTAGTTGACAAGTTGTATCCAGTACAGGTGTACTATACCCAGCCCTAGTACTATACCCAGCCCTAGTTGACAAGTTGTATCCAGTACAGGTGTACTATACCCAGCCCAAGATAACAAGTTGTATCCAGTACAGGTGCACTATACCCAGCCTAGTTGACAAGTTGTATCCAGTACAGGTGTACTATACCCAGCCCTAGTTGACAAGTTGTATCCAGTACAGGTGTACTATACCCAGCCCAAGATAACAAGTTGTATCCAGTACAGGTGCACTATACCCAGCCTAGTTGACAAGTTGTATCCAGTACAGGTGTACTATACCCAGCCCTAGTTGACAAGTTGTATCCAGTACAGGTGTACTATATCCAGCCCAAGTCAAAAAGATCTACTCTGTTTCAGTGGCATCATTAGACTAAGACCTCACCCTACTTCTCAGTGGTCTCCCCATTGTGTCAAAACAGGTTGACTAATAAGATAAGGATCACTGCAGTGGTGAAGTCTGTTGATACACAAGACCTAATATTGCAGTTCCTCTAGGCAGGACAAGCTCCAACTTTCCCAACAGAACATATAAGCCATTGCAGCCCATTACTTCATCACTTTGCGTAAAAGAACTTGCCCTTTATGTCAACCCATGCCATTATTCTACCATCAATGTTTTCTTCTAACTCTTCAACACTAAATTTTTCCAGTTATTGAAACAGGTTAAAACCATTCCCATCTCATGACACAGCCTTTAATGATGATTGTCTCTTTCTAACGTTGCTAATAAACTTACTTTTTGCTTTGACCTCTTTTAGAACATCTCCATAAATCTCTCCATGATTTTCTTATTCTTCTTTGCAAAACCACATTTCCATGGTCTCCAAAGATTATCTCATTTGTTGTCTTATTGTTCAGAATTCAATTTCATATGTCAAGACTGGCTCCACTTAACACTGAAAAATTGTGCCTTATTTCCAAAGTCAACAATTATTTAACATGTGTATAAATTACATAAAGATTACACTTTAGAGTTACAAGTAAATTCAATGTTTACAAGTTGGATTCAATGAACTTTCTTACCCAATAGCATGGATCATACTAGCTAAATATGAATTCTTCTCAATCTCTGGGACAATTTCCCACCAATTATCTGTCATTATCATTTTGACATTGGCAAAGCCCTGATTATCTAAAAGAGTCCTCAGTGCCTGGAAATAATTAAGAGATACACATATATAACTAGATTAATTAATTATGTAATTTTAAAGTGTATTTGCAAACCTAAATTATTATTTATGCAGGTGTAATAAAGTTGTAACCATATTCCAAGTTAATGCAAGGTATGTATGTAGAATTTTTGAAACCTGGTTTCAGAAGAAGTTTGAAACAAACATATAAACTAAACATAATTTTAATGTTTACACACAAGAATTTTTTTAATGAGTTTAACAACTAATGTAGACTTAACCAAATCATTAATGAACAAATGTAAAATATCTGTGCTTTTAGAATGACTTGAGCATAGTATTTTTGGGTACCAAGGTACCCTCCCATTCAATTCCTACTTGCTTGGTCAGACTGGTTAGTCATCTTCCAGTGTTACCACAGAGACGTAGATTAGGTTCTTGATACAAACAGTCTGCTATGATTTGCTGACCACTTTCAACCCAGGCACTGTCTAACAAACTGACCCTACTAAACAACAAAGTTTGTCCCGAAGCAAAAAATGTGCACATGTCTGATGTATTGAGACTTCATGTTTTTTCAACCAGCCGCAATATAACACAAACAGTTTTCATAAGCTGTGAGTTTTGCTTTAGGTCATTCATAGTGTCATTCAGTTTTAGAAATGATGCTACACAGCAAGCTATATTTTAAACATCATCATCATTTTGTGCCATCTCTGCATTGAAGGTTGGCTACCAAAGAGTGTCATTTCACTATTGCACTTGTCTAGATGGTTCATCTGTCACAGGTTCTCCTGTCCACCTCTTGTTGTCAGATGATTTCAGTATTTGTCTGTCTCTGCTTCATTTACCTTGTATTTTCTCCTTTAAGATTACTTTCAGTTGGTTATTGTGTCTTTTGTTACCTAAAAATTCATCTTGTTAAAATTGTGTTAAATAGTTCTTTCTTCATTTTCAGCTATTTCAAAACATCATTATTTGTTTTCTTCTCTACTACTCAATTCTTCCAATTCTTCTATAAATCAACACTTGTGGCTCCAAATTTTCTTCTCTGTTTTTTTATTAAGTGTCCCTGTTTCTGCACCATACACAGATTTTGAGTAGATATAGCACTTTATAATTCTCTGTTTTAGTTTTGGTGTAATTTGTTTTGATGTGAGTATATCTTTTATGTTGTTAAAAATTCTTGTTGCCATACCATCCTTTTGTTTATTTCTACCTCATATTTTCTACCACATGTTATGTCATGTCCAATACAGATATATTCTTAAACTCTTTCTAAGTTTTTTTCCCATCTATCTTGATATTCATTTGTAGGTTCTGTGTGTTATCACTGTTTATAGCTATAGTTTCAATATACTTAACATTTAAACCAATCTATATTCTCTGCTTGTTTTGTTTGTTTTATTAACAAGTTGTTGTAGTCCTTGTGGACTTTCTGCCTGTAATACAAAGTTATCAACATATCTTAGGTTATTATTTATGGATCTATTGATGTTTAATCCTGGCGTTTCTTTGCTTTTAATGATCAGCTAAGTGTATACATTGAACAAGCATAGAGATAGAATGTAGACCTATGTGCCTCCTCTCTTTATATCAACAGATGCAGAGTTCTCTCTGTTACACATCAGCATTATGTCTACACCATCATAATATACATATAATTAGGCATTCTATCAGTTGTTTTAAATAATATAAAATATGTCTAAAAAGAAAGAACTCACAATGTCTGAAGATAGTAAAGGTAAAGGTAAATTAGGAGAGTTGAATCGACGTCTTAGCACACAAGTTTTCACCGATATGTGCTCAGCTGCCTATTCAGAAATGTTCAAAGACTTCTGGAAAGTGTCGCTTCAAGTATCAAAACTCACGATGCGAGGCGGCATTCTTCACCTTCAAAGAGTGCTACCCTGGTACCCATTTCTGCCAGTGATTGGGATATTTTTTTTCCAACCATGAGTACAATTCACAATGCTTCCAGCGGAAATTGAACACTGGTTGTCCGAACGTCGGCAGCCCAGGCAAGTGGTTTTCACAACTAGGCTTCCAAGGCCCAAAATTTATGTTAAACTAGTGTGTTCATTTACCTCTATACATTTTACATCATAAGGTCGCTCATTCCAAATCTGAAATAAAAAAAAAAAAATTGTCCATATGTCATCAACAGAGGTCTACAGAACTGTGAAACTGACAGGCCACACTTTTATAAAACTGATAAATCTATTCTAAACCCTGTCTCACTGAAGTCACCACACTTGTACAATATCAGTTTAAAGTATTTTTCTATATGCTGCTGGCATGTGACTCTAAAGTTTCGTACCTTCCATATGGTATGGGTATCCTGTAAATTTTATGGAATTTTTTTGTTTCAGAGGAAGATATGCCATACCAGCAAATTATTCCAGAAAATGACAATTTTTATTTTCTGAAATTTGTTTCTTTTTATAATTAAACTAGAAACAATTTTTTAATGAAAATAAAATGTATGCAGAATTGCAAAAATGGCTTTACTTTAGTAAAAAAATTACAATATTCAATGCTTCATAAATATAGTTTCTGCAAATAATTAGAAATCAAAAGAGAACTGATGAAAGAAATATAAGACAATCACAGCATTCTTGTTAAATGAACGACAATGAGTTAAAAACAACAACAGAAAAATGTTGAAAACAAGCATGAAAAAGAAACACAGTACTAACAATAGAATAGAAATATCAAGAGGTATAAAGATGAACGTTTATGGTAGAGTACTTTGACTGGAAAAATAGTCTACGATGCAGCAAGAAAAAATTAACTGTCTAATTTTTAAAATATTGTTTGTATTATACTTCATGCTAACACATTTTTTGTATTCCTAAAATTAATTTTATGAAGTGGTTATAAGATAAGACGAATTTCAACAAATCTCAGCTTCATGTCAATTAATGAAGAGCAATGCTGTCATCATCATCATCATCATCAGGCGATCATGTCCTTCCACAATCTTCTATATACAGTGCATCGTATCAGTTCTGTTGTTGACTGTTTTCCATGCCATGACACCAAGCTGTCCAGTATTTTCTCTCTTTGTTGTCCACGATCTCTCTTTCCTTTTATTTTGCCAGTTGTAACCAAGTATTCCAACTTTCCTCTTCTCATGATGTGCCCAAAAAATGTTGATTGCTTCTTTCTGATGTTTTTTTAAGAGCTCCCTTTTTGTGTTGGCCTCTTTGAGAACTTCCTCATTGGTCTTTTTAGCTGTCCAGGGAACTTTCAACATTCTTCTGAGAAATCCCATCTCTGTGGTCTCTAATCGTCTTTTCATTTGTTTGTCTACTGTCCATGATTCGCTTCCATAGGTCAGAATTGGTTCTATATAGCACTGAAGAACTCTCTTTCTCATTTTTATTGACATAGATTTGTTGCATAAGATATTTTTCATTTTCTGAAATGCTATTTTGGCCTGAGCTATTCTGCTTTTTATTTCTGTGGTGCATCTCCCATCTGATGTTATTATTGTGCCCCAGTATTTGAAACGTTGCACTTGTTTCAGATTTGTCTCGTTTATTTTTATGCTGCATGATGGTGATGATTGTTTCTTCGATATAACCATTACTTCTGTTTTCTTACTATTCAGACTGAGACCTTTCTTGTTGCTTTCTTTTACTATTATGTCTATCATTTCTTGTAGTTCGTTCTCTGTCTCTGCTATTAAGACTGTGTCATCCGCATATCGCAAATTATTTATGTTGTGACCGTTGACTTCAATTCCTTTTTTGTCTACTATTGATCTCATAATATATTCACTGTAAAGTGAAAACAAATTTGGTGACAGAACACAGCCTTGTCTGACTCCTTGTTTTATAGTTTGGAATTGTCCTGTTTGGTTGTTAATTCGTATAGCTGCTGTTTGTTGCCAGTACATGTTTTTTATGATTTGCAGATCCTTTCCATCAATTTTTAATTTCTCCAGCATATTCATTATTTCCACATGCTTTACTTTGTCAAATGCTTTCGTGTAGTCTATAAAGCACATATATAGATCTTTCTTTACCTCTATAGATCTCTCTATCAATGTTATTAAGATGTATATTGCATTATTGGTGCCCTTTCCTTCCACAAATCCACATTGTTCCACACTTAATTCTGGTTTTATTTTGTTCCTTACATGTCTCATGATTATTCTTAGTAATATTTTAGTCATATGGCTCATGAGACTAATAGTGCAATGGTCTTCACAATCAGTGGCGCCTGACTTCTTCGGTATGGCTACAAAGATAAATTTTAGTAGATCTTTAGGTATGCGTCCAGTGTTATATATGTCATTGAGTATGTCAATGCTGTCATAGCTGTTATAATTAATGGTTCAGACAGGCAAAAAGGAGTAAATGTATACCACAAGAAGAATATCTGATCAGCTAATAAAAAGTAAAATTGTAATCAAATGGCACTAAAAGTAAGGTGGAAGTAGAATAACCCAAAACTATGCAGAAGATCGGTATTAACAACTTTTTGTGGATATTAACACCCTGAGGGGGATTTACAGCATTATGTGGGTATTAACAACTATTTTAATTCACTTCAGTAAGGGCTACAATCAAATGAGACACCACTAATCATTCAAAATTCTCCTTCTTCTTCCTTGATCATTTATATGATAGTTACACATTAATTCTGAAGAAGACGGCAATAAATTCAGAACTCAATATCGTCATAAGGATTTTGTTGAAACTGATGTTTCTAGTGAGTCTATTAGTTCATTTATCTTAGCTGTGTTGACTGTCTAAAGCTATTATTGTAATAGTATTGCATCATCATTGTTGGTTAAACCGGATTTAATACTTGTATTGTACTTTATTTGATAGACATAAATGTTTCTCGCATCCACACATTTTAGGCCTGTGTGATATTTGTACAAATTGCTGATAATGTAGGGAACTAAATACAAGTAAACAGATAAGATAATCTCTCAGTGGCATGATTAGATATAAGTTATACAACTCGTAAGCGACCCACTCAAATTTAGTTTGGACTTTCCTATGAAGTTAAAAGTTTGCATGCGAATAATGGAAGATGTCGGAACCCAATAATGGCTAACTTATATTCAAAGCAGATAAGATGAATTCATCATCATCGAGTGCCTTCTCCGCAACGAAGGTTGGCTACCATGGATCGCCATGCTACTCTGTTTCTTGCTTTGATGGTGCAGGCTGTCATAGATTGACTTGTCCATCTTTTGATGTTGCTCATCCATGTTAGTCTTGGTCTGCCTCTGCCTCTTTTACCTTGTATTTTTCCTTCCAATATTACTTTTAGTAGGCTGTTGTGTCTTTTAACATGCCCCAAGATGAATTAGACTAGAAATATGGTAGAAAATCAAATTGGGTGGAAACAAACATCACACCAGTCAATTTTGTGTCTATGAGTTGCACTCGTGAGGAGTCAGAAGTCACATTAGATCAGAGGACAGTCAGATTACGACAGACATTCAACAGTCAGATTAGATTGAAGAGAGAGAACAGTCAGAACAATGAGATTAGATCCAGAGGAGACCAGTGTAACATTAGATTCAGAAAGACAGTTGCGGACTTTACTTGGGATTTGAGACTTAGAGAAACATTCAGTAACATTTTCTATCTATCTATTGACCTTTCGAGCCGTAACCGGCCCATAGGGCGTAGACCAAGATACACCTTCTCCTATATGAATTTTGTTCTAGCAGTTTTCTTTTAAAGATATTTTATCAAATCTCGCCATCTGTCTCTGTTCTGTGCAAGCAGTTCTATCTCATTGATGGAGCCGATTCCTGCTGCTCTTGCCTCTCTCATCAATGTTCTTCTCAGTGTCTCCCTGGGTCTTCCTCTTTTTCTTTTACCTGTTGTTTCCCATATGAGGGCTTGCTTTGCTATTCAATTATTATCTCTTCTCATCACATGTCCAACGTATGACCATCGTCTTTTCTTTATTACTGAAGATATTAGTGGTTGATTGGCGATTTCTCTAATTTCCTCGTTTGTTTTGAATTCGTTCCATTCTATACCAAGTATTTTCCTTAGACATTTATTTTCGAATGCGTTCAACTTTGTTTCTATATCTCTTGTTGTTTTCCAGCTTTCACATGCATACGTAAGGGTTGATAGTACATTTGATTTGAATAGCCTAAGTTTTGTGTTTGTGCTAATGAGTTTTGATTTCCACAACTTTTCAAGGCTTCTGAAAGACATTGCTGCTTTAGCCAGTCTGATTCTAATTTCTTTGCTCGTATCCCCTTCTCGATCAATGTGACTTCCAAGATAGATAAAGTGATCGATCTCTTCTACTGGTTTGTTTTCCATGTATATTTTGTCACTTGTTGGAATTAAACTTTTCATGACTTTAGTCTTTTCATGATTGACCTCAAGCCCAATTTTGCTGGCTATTGATGATAGTTCATTTGTGTTTTCCTGCATCGTTTTTATCTGACTGCTGATGAGAACTATGTCATCAGCAAAGTCGAGGTCCTCCAAATGGTCTCCTTGTATCCATTCGATGCCTTTATTACCAGTGCAGCATTTCTTCATTATGAAGTCCATAACAATTCCAAATAACAAGGGCGATAAAATACATCCTTGTTTAACCCCAGTTTCTATTGGGAAACATTCGCTCAGTCCTTCCTCTGTTCGAACTGCACATGTGTAACCATCATACATGTCTTTGATAATATTTATGATTTTTGATGGTAAGCCATATTGCTTCAGAATTTTCCACAAAGAATCTCTATGAATACTATCAAATGCTTTTTTGAAGTCGATGAAGTTAAGTACAAAAGGTTTTTGCTTTTCAATGTGTTCCTCCAATATAAGTCGTAGAGTGAAAATGTGGTCAAGACAGCTTCTCCCTTTTCTAAACCCAGCCTGTTCTTCACGCATTACTGTATCTATTGAATCCTTTATTCTATTTAGGATGATTTTACAGAATAACTTTGAGGCAACTGACAAAAGTGTCACGCCTCTCCAGTTGTTACAATCTCTAAGATTGCCCTTTTTGGGATCTTAACAATGATTCCTATATATATATATATATATACACACGCACATAAGAAAGATACCTTACCCAAAACAGAAAAGAAGAAAAAACAAAAATGGATAACTAACACCATCTTAGAAAAAAATGGAAGAAAGGAGACAAGCGCGAAGAACACTGCCCAATACAATAAAATAGATAATTAAATGCACAAAATATGCAAAATGGCAAAAGAAGACTGGCTCAGCCAAAAATGTATAGAAATAGAAACTATGAAGAGCAAACAAGATTTAAGAGGAATGCACACAGAAATAAAGATAATGATTAATAAAAGTAAAAAAAGCCACAGAAAGTGGATGCATTGCAAACAAAAAAGGAAAAATGCTAACAGACAATAAAGATATAATAGATAGATGGCAGGAATATATAACAGAACTATTTAATGATCAAAGGGACAAGAAACCAATTATAAAATGTGCATCAGGCTATAAAATCTTAAAATCTGAGGTGGAAAAAGCTATAAAAACAATGAAAAAGGGAAAGCAGCAGGAACTGACAGCATACAGATAGAGATGATGCAGGCATTAGAAGATTTTGGCATTGAAGTGATTACAGACATATGCAACGACATATACCACACAGGATACATACCAAATGAACTAAAAACATCAACTTTCATTGCATTGCCTAAAAGGAATGGTGCAGTTGAATGCAGTGACTCTAGAACAATAAGCCTAATGATCCATGATACAAAAATCTTGCTAAAAGTTATACAAGGAAGGATTCAGAATAAAATCAATACTGAATTAGATGAGCAGCAATTTGAATTTAGGAAAAATAGTGGGGAAAAAAGCCATATTCATGCATGAGAACATTAATTGAAAAGTACACAGAAGTAAACAAACCAATATATGCCTGCTTCACAGACTACACCAAAGCTTTTGATAGAATACATCACAAACAACATATAGAATGCCAAAAACAGATACATCTAGATGACATGGCCATATGACTAATATGTAATTTGTACTGGGAGCAAACAGCAATAATAAAATATAACAAAGAGAACTCTACACCTATTGATATAAAAAGAGGAGTAAGACAGGGATGCATCCTATCACCAAGCTTGTTCAATCTATACACTGAGCAAATCATTAAAAACATCTCAGAGGTGCTAGGCCTAAACATTAATGAAAAGATAATCAATAACCTAAGATATGCTTATGATACTGTACTACTAGCAGAGAATCCTAATGATCTACAACAATTACTTAATGAAATAAAAATGACGAGCAAAAAATATGGACTAGATATGAATATAAAAAAGACTAAAACTATGATCATAAATAAAGAAAATACTCAAAACCCACAAGTGGATATCAAAATTGAAGGAATAAAATACCTGGAGACAGTTCAGAACTACAATTACCTTGGACAGGAAACATGGACATTAGACAAGAAAACAGAACAGAGAATTGAAGTCTTTGAAATGTGGATATATAGAAGAATAGGTAGAATTGGATGGAAAGAAAATAAAACAAAATGGTGAAGTCTTAAATCTACTAAAAATGAAAAGAGAACTACTAAACACAATTCAACCAGACAAGTGAGATTTTTGGGCCATGTTAAAAGACACAACAGCCTACTAAAAGTAATCTTGGAGAGGAAAATACAAGGTAAAAGAGGCAGAGGCAGACCAAGACTAACATGGACGAGTAACATCAAAAGATGGACAAATCAGCCTATAACAATCTGCATCATCAAAGCAAGAGACAGAGCAGAATGACGCCCCATGGTAGCCAACCTTTGTTGCTGAGATGGCACCCAACACCCGATGATGATGATTATGATATATATATATATAGAGAGAGAGAGAGAGAGAGATATGTATAATATAATATATATAATATTATATATATATATTTATATTTTATATTGCACCACGTGCTCAACACAGAGAAAGGTGACAAGCTAAAACGAGGCAAATCATGGGTGGGCTGAGCAGAAGATGTCATCAAACAGGTCTGTGGGCTTACCAATATCAGCGTTGGTGAGGAGTGGATACCGGTGCCTACGTCATTCAAGGGGACTTTCTCGTGTATTGTCACACTCGACAGGAAAAGTAGGGAACAGAACCCGATCATGGTTAATGCTGAGGTCAACGGTCTCATCTGCGATAACACCGATGAGAAAGATGCAGTCATCTATTCAGACGGATCTGTAAGACGACACGAAAGAAGTGCATGGGCATTTACAGCACGCTCGGCAGGCAGAATAGCCAAGGAAGACAGTGGTGCATACGTCATGACCACGAGTAGCATGACAATGGAGGCGATGGCAGTGACCAAGGCATTCAAATGGTTAGAGTCACAAGACTACACCCACACATGTATACTAAGTGATTCGATGAGCATGATTAAAAAAGTGGAGGCGGGCTCTGTACGCATGCAATGGGTAGAGTCGTTGCAGAAATCCAAAATATGTAAGGTCACCTTTGTCTATGTCCCTGGACATGCGGGTGTACGAGGAAATGAAAGAGCGGACAGGTTGGCTAGCTGCGCTATCGTTGAGGACGGGCAACCAATGGATCGGGCGGACATCATCAATGCCCTCCAAGATGTGGGAAGAGCGCATGACTTCGACAAACACAGATCCACGTCACTTCTTCGGATGATGGAAATGGGAGTTAAGTTGGGCACAGCCAGAAATGAGACACTTAGTGGCCGTGTAAGAAGACTTATCAACCAACATAGAACTGGAGTCGCCAGTCGCTGGACACTGAGGGAATTGCTGAGGAGGGGATCTGAGCACCTATGGACATGTTCGGAGTGCAATGATGATGACCCGCAAATAACTCAATAATATTATATATATATATATATATATAGGGAGTCGCGATAGCTCAGTGGTTAGTGAACTGGACTACCACGGACAAGAGGTAGGGTTCGATCCCAACTGACGGCTTCCGGGTTCACCCAGCCTTAAATGGGTACCGGATTTTTTTCTGGGAAAGTAAAGCAGCACGGGCGTAATACTGACCACATTACCCCAAAAATCATGTGCTGAAGGTCTGTAAAATATAGGGTCACTAACACCATATTTCCCTATACGCCACTTGGCGTGACGGGGGTACTTTACTTTACTTTACTATATATATATATATATATATATATATATATATATAGATGACGGTCAAATGTTGGACATATGATGAGGAGAGATAATAACCGAATAACAAAGCCCACATGTGGGAAAAACAGGTAAGAGGAAAAGAGGCTGACCCAGAGAGACACTGAGAAGAACATTAATCAGAGTGGCAAGAGCAGCAGAAATCGGCTCCCTCAATGAGATAGAATTGCTTGCACAGAACAGAGACAAATGGCGAGATTTGATAAAAGATCTTTACAAGGATTGAAAACTGCTAGAATAACAATTTAGATAAGAGAAAGAGTAGCTGGGTCTATGGGCCGGCTGCGGCTTCAAAGGTCAATAGATGGATGGATGGATGTATGGATAGATATTTCAGGTCTTAAAAGAGATCAATGCTTATTAAGGAAATCAAGGTTAGGAATATATGGATTGTTACAGAAGTCATATTATAATTTGTGTGATTTTATGTGGATATAATTACAGAACCTGGGAGAGTGTCATTTAACAACAACGGGTAGCTAAGACTCGAATACAGAACTACTAATGATATAAATGTTTAGACGGCCTCAGCAAACATATGTAATGATTGACTTTTATATATAACCAAGATATTTATCCAGATGACATGTGAGTGTAACCAAGGACTGTGTCAATAAACTTTAGTAAGAGATCTAGACAATATCTTGTATCATCATATGAAGTGTCCACACAAGTGCAGTTATGAATATTTGGAGTTGCAGTTTCTGTGTTGTGAATTAATCATGTTGCGTTGAGCACATGGTCAACGGAAAATTGTCCAAGTGACTGGGACTGTTTGGACTTACATATTCTCTATCCTTTGTGTATAATTAATCAATGATGTTGCGTCACTGTTACATTATTACTGACATAGCAACTATGAATATAGCATTATGATTCTCTACATCTTATTCTCTATCTGTGGTATGTCTCAAAGTTTTAACTACCATGTTAAAATTATTGAAGTATCTTGCAGAAATAATAACCATAGTGGTGGTTCTTTTATGTTCACATGTAGCAGTGAATGTAAGGAAATGAAGGGTTGGGAACGGTATGGAGAGAGTATGACAAACACCAGATTTGTGAAGAAGTGTCAAGCATGAGATAGTGGAGTGAACTGTGTTCTAAGGGAGTAGGAAGAGATTCACGGGGTTTAGAAAACAAGGGATAAACATGGATATAGTGAGTCAGGTGGGTGTAAGGTCAAGGTAAAGTACGAGACTTGAACCGGCATCTTAGCATGCGAGTTTCCCCACATGTGCTCAGCCCGCCTATCCAGAAGTGTTAGGAGATTTCTGTATAGTGTCGCCTCAAGCATCGAAACTCAGATGTGAGGCGACTTTCCTCACCTTCCCAGGGTAATACCCAGGTATCCATTTCTGCCAACGGCTGGGTCGACAGTGGGGGTATTTTTTTTTTCCAACCACGAGTACAATTCACACTCCTCCCAGGAGGAATCAAATACAGGTTGTCAGAACATCGGTAGTCCAGTCGGGTAGTTTTCCTAACTAGGCTACCAAGGTCAAGGTAAGATAGGTAAGATGACATGAAGAAAACCCATTAGATGGGAAATTAAGGAAGTCACTGTTGATTGGTTGAAAGGTGAGATACATAAAGAACTGTGAAGGGTCCAGAAAATAGGAGGAAAAGACTGGGAGATTAGAGATAGAAGCTTGGAAAACTATGGTGGTAGAAATGACAGTCTACGTAAATAGTTAGGACCAGTTAAACGGAATGTCTCAGAAATTAGTCAGATCACAGGTGGAACTTGGAGAACTAGAGAGGGTAGTGTGAGGAAGTACCAGAACTGAAGTGTTAGTTTATGTAGTTATCCGAGCGGGAATATCTAAACTGCAGGGCATTTTGATGTGTTACAGCATTGTCATGTTGGATTTTATGTAATAAAGCGTTTACAGTTTTTATACCAAGAGAGACTTGTGTATGCAATTATTTACCCACGAGGGCAAAGCTGTTACAAGAACACGAAAGAGTATGTTCTTTCCATGGTGCCACAAGCAGTATACCAGTTATTCCATCCACCACATGACTGAGGCGGTATTATCCAGCAGTCAGTACACGCCAGTTTCAAGTACTATCCAGATACAAGTCGAGCTGCCCCGGTAACAAACAGAAGCTCTATCAGTGTAGGGTCTCGTCCAGCATTTCAAGCCTTCTATAACAAGATACGTGTCAGAAATAAGGTACCTTGCAACAGTGGGGTAGC
This sequence comes from Megaustenia siamemsis, assembly GCA_032433765.1. NCBI lineage: Eukaryota > Metazoa > Mollusca > Gastropoda > Stylommatophora > Ariophantidae > Megaustenia > Megaustenia siamemsis. Next base: position 114,083,518 of record JAVIAB010000051.1, read on the forward strand.
TTCTACAATAACTATATGAAAAGTGCACACACAGACTTCTCCACCTTTTGTTGCAATGATGACAAAATCAGGATCTATAATTGTGGTCAAAATTTTATCATTATCATCCAGTAGCCCCTCCACAGGAGCTTGTCGATCTATTGACACAAGTCTGAATGTTTCTCATTGCCTTGTTTGTTTGGCCATGCATGTCGTTCAACTCAGTGTAGTCTGTAGGCAGTCTTGATGATGTCTTTACTGCATTGTCTTCAATACCACCCCTTCCACACTTTCCAAGAACTATAACTTCAAATATTGTTCTCTCAAGGACTAGGCTACTATGGTGTTTGGAATAATTAAAATATGTCAGTTTTATTTGCTTTAATAAACTCTAACCAGTTTTTTTTAAATTTTCATTCTTTTAAGGTGTTGTTGATGCCTTTGTCAGTCCAAGATATTTGGATTATTCTTAAGTAGCATTTGATTTTAAATTATGACACTTTATTTTCAGCTGCCTCAGCTAGTATAGAATCTCTGAATAATAACCTCAGCTTAATAAAACACTTATTCTTTTGCTAAAGTTGTTTTATTTTTATTATTTTTGTGAAGCAAGTGCCAAACTCTTTTTAATCTCTATCAGGCAGTCTCCGTTGTTTGAGATGAATGACCCCAAATATTCAAATTTGTTCACAGTTTCAAAGTTGTTGGTGATTGTTATCTCTGAAGTTTACTTGTAATTTAAGTTCTATATATTTTCTAGCTATACATTTTCTTTGAAATTCTGTTGGTATCTTTCTGTTTCAAATATCTGAAATATCACAAAATTAGCCCACAAAAGTTTTTTTCTTTACCAAAGGAAGTAGATGTTGCTATTGTCAAAGCAGGTCAGTTGTATAAGTTATTTTTTTTCTTCACTGTAACAAGCCTGTATTTATTATTTTTGTTTATCTGGCATGCAGCACACAGGGAAACTAATTTTTCTGCAATAGTCTAAAAGTCTGCATTTTGAATATGATTCTCTTTGTCGCATGCTATGTTTCTAAGCCATAGAGATGAAAGAATATTTTAATTTGTGATAAATAATACTTACCCCGATATAATCAATAGTCAAATTGTGATAAACTTTAGCCCCATTTATCCACTTGACAATGTATTCAGCTGCAAGACTGACATTTGTATAAGGAGATTGTGTGCCCTGACCCACCCATCCAGGAAATCCCCAAGGTAGAGCATACAGCTTGATGTGTGGGTTTCTCTAAAATGAAATAAAAATATATAATACAAACACAGAAATAATAAAACTAATTTAAATCAAAATTGTACAACAATTGTACATTATTTAGTTTGGCTTTTCACAAGAATGAATCACAAGAACAAATTACTTTTAAAAATATTATGACATGTTTTTACCTTTTTCAGATTGTATGGTCACATGGTTGTAATTTATCCTACAGATATGTTTTATATTAATTCATGACTGAAAAGTTTGAACAATGAACATGAAATGTGCTGGCATGCTGCAACACATATAAATTAAATAAACAAACATTCCCCAAAAATAGACAAGATGGCATTTAAAAATATATATATATATATGTAAAATGTTACTCAGCAAACTTAACTGAGAAGTAGCTAACCAACTTTATTGTTGGTAGATAGAGTTAACAATACGCTTCTCATCAAGAAGTTCTTACTTCACCTCTTCCATAGAGTTCCATAGAAAAGCTTGTGTTATCTAAGAGTTATTAATTACCATGGTAAGAACTCTTCATTCAGAAGATCTTATATTGTAACCATGATACATACTATGAGAATGGATAAGACTAACTTCAGTAGCAGAGTAAAAGGAAGACAAGAATTTCCTCTGCAGCCTACCACATCCATAGAGATTGCAACAGCTGGGACTGAAAATATATAGAATTAAGACCAAAATTATGAGAATTAATGCAGTTGGCAATAACCAAATAAAAATAGGAGAAATACCTCTACTAGACGTACAATCTTACATCTATAAGAATTTGTTGCAATGCGAAACATATGGAAGCCTAAAGAAATTAGGTTAAATACAAAAATTAAAATTTTCAATTCCAATGTTAAATCAGTCTTATTATATGGCTGTAAAACATGGAGAACAACAAAAATGACAATCATGAAGATACAAACCTTCATTAATGGATTCTTACGCAGAATAAAAGGATGGAAATGGCAGGAACAAATCTTTAACATAGAATTATGGAAATGTACCAGTCAAATACCAGTGGATAAAGAGATACAGTGTAGATGATGGTGCTGGATAGGACACACACTGCGGAAGCCAACAGAGAGTATTACATAACAGACCCTTTTTTGGAATCCCCAGGGAAAAAGACAAAGAGGAAGACCAAGATATTCTTGGAGAAGACAGATGGAAGCAGGGATGAAGATGATGGGGAAGACATGGAATGATCTTAAAAGAATGTCAAGAAACAGAACGGCTTAGAAAGTATTTGTTGAAGACCTTTGTACCACAGGGAGTTGAAAGGTAGAAGAACTACCACATCCAAAGAGTCCAAATGGTCACAAACTCTGATCATACACAGCTGTTTATTTTTGTCTCAAAGTGGCATTTCAGGAATCTTGGACATTTGGTATTGTTTATAGATGTTCTGAGTTGAGTACTTTCCCCTCATTCTTAAAATTTATATTTTGTGGAAATGGTTTAAATTTGTGACACTACACACAAAATGTTAACTTTTTAGTTCAAGTAAACATTTATGTATTAATGATATTTTAGTTGAATAATGCTTGTAACAAAAAGATGATCAAAGATCGTTAAATCTGGGAGTTTTTTTGAGCTTTTTTAATCACTTAGAATGTAATAAAAAAAAAGAAACTTGTATTTTATCTTCATCGAAAGACACAAATGAATAAATCATCTGAAGTATCACTGACAAAAAACTGTGCAGAAAGTCACCCACAATGGCATTAACAAGATGAGAAGAGATAAAGAACATAAATGTCATCTTGTATTATAAATATTCTGTTGTGTATAACAATGAAAGTGAGCACACTAATATTACAAACTTTATAGTATGTGCACTTTTTCATTAAATTTAATTACTTCATTTGGAAAAATTGTTAAATATTCCTGCTTCTTACAGCAAGACAAAGACTACTAAATCTAAATCAGACTTGTTAGAATCTCTAATGCATTATCTCCTTTTATTTTTCACATCCACGTGTATTAAAATTACTTATAAAAATTACCTTACAATCAAATTATTTCTGTATGTTATTTATGATATACAAGCATCTCATTGTGTCAGTTGTGTACGCATCATTATGACACTTTTGAGTGCTAAGCATTTAATGTTTTAAAAATACCAAGCCAGTTAAATAGGTGGAATACACAAATGACAAACACATTCAGATCTATCTATAGTGGTCAAGTATATGGGCAGTGGCCCATATAGTTTTGCCTGTAGTGTTGTATCTATGGGCCAATGGTTTTTCCTCAGTCTACTATATTCAGTGCAGTTTTGAAGTATGTGTTCAGCAGTCTGGGGCGCCTGTCCACATGTACAAGTAGTTGAGGTGCCGATCTTGAATTTTGTACACATGTGACTATGGAGTCGATTGTGTCCTGTTCTGAGGCGTATAATGATAACTTGTTCATATCTATTCATATTATTAAAGGAATCCTGATTTGGGGCTTGTGGTCCTCTGATTGATTTGATTATCTGTTCCTTATGATGGTATGTAACCGGTGTATCTAGTTGTGTGCCTGTTGAACCTTCTTTTGCCAACTGATCTGCTTTCTCATTTCCTGGTATTCCACAGTGAGATGGGATCCACTGCAGGGCAACCCTGTGGTGCTTGCAGAGTTCAGTCAATAAGGTCTGCAGATGTGGTAATTTTCTGGATTGTAGTGCCTGGAGTACCGATCTTGCATCTGTCAAAAACACTACAGGCTGCAGGCTAAGATTACTGTTCAGCAGTTTTTCTATTGCCAACTTTATTGCTTGTATTTCTGCATCATAATTATGACAATATTTCCCTGTTGCTATTTTATTCATATCTCTATTGTTATTTGGGTACTCTATATATGCACCTGCTCCCCCATTCTTTACTGCATTCTGTGCTGATCCATCTGTGTACACGAATCCATAGGTCTTGTGAGTATTCTTTATCCAGGAAACTGAGAGTTATTATTTTTCGCTGTAGACTATTATGTTCCTCTTTTTGTCAACTATTCCTTTCACTTCTGTCCGTATTTGAACTGATAATCCTGATTCCTCTGTCTAGGGAGTCTGTTCTGGTATGGGCAGTAGGGGGTTAACAACTTTTGGCATGTCTGGTGTTTGTCTACTAATACGCTTGGCTTGGTGGATAAAACTGCTTCTCTTAAGTCGACACATTCAGATACCTTCTTCTTTATGTTCCATGTCATGTGGGATTGGTGATCGTGTCTTTCCACAATTCCTTGTCTCCGTATTATGTGCTATTCTACTGGTGACTGAATGTTGAGCCAAGCTGTCCAGAATTTTCTCCCTCAATCACCCATGATCTTTTTCCATTGTCTATAGTCATGATATTCTTTTTTCTCTTATCATATATCAATATGATTACAAAACATGTTCTACAGGATTGCCACCAGTACACAGACCTGAGAAGAGCAATGTGGTCCACACCCATCTCCCTGGAAAAGAAACTATATGGGGCAATCAAATCACTTAAACAGACAGCTGACTTCATGAGAGAGTCTGGAATCCTACTCTGATTGAGTTTTGATCACAGAGAGAGAGATATCATATATGAAAGACTAACTGCTATTTTCTGATGCGTGACAAAAGTTCTCTTTGCATGTTGGCTTAGTTTAAGAATGTCTTCATTGGCCTTTTTGACTGTCATGAACCTCTAAATATTTTATGTTAAACTATATCTCTGTGACCTTTGGTACTGTTTCTGTTTGTTTACGTACTGTTCATGACTCACTTTTATAGGTCAGAATATTCAGATATGAGATATATTCAGCTTTTTTTTTCAGATAGAACACATTTCAGTAAACTTTTAAAATTGTAACAATCCCAACATACAAATTAAAATTTTTACAAGTAATTTAAAACTAAAATTGCTGCAAGTTTGCCTTCTTATGTTATGGTTGCTGCCAAAAATAATAAAAATGCAATTACATCAACAAAACTTGGTATATTACAATTTTCTTGTCTTTTGATATGAGATGATACAGCAAACTTTCATTAAAATAAAAAAGTATTGGATAATGACACTATATGATATTTGTGCAAAGAAACCTGATAGGCCAAATAAATTTCTCATTCATTTTCTCTTCAACCCTTCTGAGTTCTAGATTTTGCTCTTCTAGTAGCCTTAACCAATGTCATATAGTATCATTACAGAGTTTCTGTAAACTGTCAGTCCACCTTACTCTGTACCTTAAGCTCTGTGGCCATCTTCTCGTTTTGCATATGTTTGCCTTATTTGGAGCCTTGATTGCTGAGTGGTTAGTGCCTTATTTGGAGCCTTGATTGCTGAGTGGTTAGTGCCTTATTTGGAGCCTTGATTGCTGAGTGGTGAGTGCGTTCACTTCGGTGGCTGAGTGGTTAGTGTGCTCACTTCGGTGGCTGAGTGGTTAGTGCACTTGGTTCCTGATTATAAGGGTCTAGGTTCAATCCCTAGAAGTAGCAGATTTTTTTCCTGAGACAAGGCTCCAGGGTTCACCCAGCCTATAAAAATGAGGACCAAAGATTTTTCTGGAAAGTAAAGATGGCTTGACATGATACAGACCACATCACTCAAAAATGTATCGTGATCGTAGAAAAACATGGTCTGGTCACTAACACCATATTCCCCATATGCCTAGTAAGGCATGGACAGAACCTTTACCTTTTTTTTCTCTTTTTTTTTTTTTGCCTTTTATGGTAAGAAGTCATAAGGCACTCTTTTGCAAAATATTCTATTTGTTATCTCTGTAAAGTTTATGATTGGTTCTGCACTAATTTTTATCTCTTATGATCTCAATTCTAATTGTTATCATCTCTGGTCATCCCTGCTACTTACTTTATACATCTCATTTCTACAATGACACACCTTAGACCATTGGATCAATGAAAAAAAAATGAACCAACAAACCATGGTAAATAGTGGAATAAAAAGAGTTACCACAATGGAACTCTTGTATATTGTGTGACTTTAGTTTCTCTGCCATCAAATATACTTTTTATTTGTCTTTTCTGATCATTATAACTACATTCCTTAGACATTGTATTTCATCTCTTAGAATGATGGATCAATAACAAACCATAAAGCACGGTGAAAGGTTAAAAGAAAAATGTGGAACTATTGCATATTTTGTGACTTGGATTTCTCTTGCATCCACTGTACCTGTTTTGCCTCTTTCATCAACCACCACTCGTAGCCTCTCTCATAGTTCTCCTCCCAATAATTGTGCATGTGAGAAGCTTCTGTTGCATCTAAATGATGAGAAACATGTAATTTAATCAACTGGTAATATGATAAGTGCAATGTAAGTACAATAAAATGAGGTCTTCCTAGCCAACCATAAACATCACATATATTGTATAGTCCTTAATTCCGCTTCCCCTTTTATTTATTTAAAAAAAAAATCTAATTTAATATGGAAAAACATGAGTTCATGGAGAAACATGACATCATATGAGATGTGTGCAAAGCATGGACTTTACAATCAATTAATACCAGAGATTCAAAAACATTGTTTTGCACTAACCATATATTTATTGTTAACCCTTTGTGATCACAGGCTACAACTGTAATTTTACACACCATATCTTTACATCACATGTCTTTAAACAAGACAACTTTGTCATAAATATGTCATTAATGCTAAGTGTTGTAAAAAAAAATAACACCCCACAAAACACAGACACATATATCATCATCATCAAGTACTGGGCCTGCTGGCGTAGGTGATCATGTCTCTCCATAATTTTCGATCTCGACAGTTATTTATAATTTCTGTTGTTGACCTTCTGCCAAGCCATTCTCTTAAGCTGTCTGGTATCCTCTCTCTTTGCTACCCTCTATCTCTTCGTCCCTGAATTTTACAAGTTGTTACAATACATTCTAGTTGTTCTCTTCTCATTACATGGCCAAAAAATTATGATTGTTTCTTCCTAATATTGGAAATTAGATCGCTTCTTGCTTTGGCCTCTTTCAGAACGTTTTCATTACTCTTCTTAGCTGTCCATGGTATTCTCAACATTCTTCTGTAAAACTACATTTCTACAGACTTCAGTGATTTTCTTGTGTGTTGTCCTATTGTCCATGATTCGCATCCATATGTTTAGACTGACTCTACATAACATTTAAGAACTTTTTTCTTGTTTCGATTGTCAAAAAACGACACATATATATAGTAACATTTTAAAATATGGCTGCATGAGAAAAGCAAGAGTCAAATATTTCGCAGAATGTAAATAATAGTAATAAATAGCTGCCATTATAGGTGATGATAACAAAAGCTTAAATCAGACTTAATGTGGTTGCAGACCTCATGTTTGTACAGAAATTGTAAATAACAATTCTTACATAAAATCAGATCACAATGGGTCATATATGTATGGCCTTTGGCGTCTTGACAAATGGTTGGTAGCAAGCAATCATGATAAGTCAGTAGTTTGGTAAAGCATTAGTGTCTCATACTGAATGCTGCTTTACTGAACACCTTCTCTATGCACAGAATGAGCAAGATGTATTTGCGGTACCTGGCCTTATCTCTTTTCTCTTGCACCTTTTGTCTTCTGAATTTGATATCAGCACTGTCTCGAAAGTTGCTGTGCCATTTTTTTATGTTTGCTCTCCATGTGCTACGATCCGCAGCCACATTTTTCCAGTTTCTTTCACTTATAGAAAATTCTCTCAAGGAAGTCCTGCAAACATCTTTATATCTCAGCACTGTTCATGAATCACCCAGCTCAGCAGCTTTTTGGATTGTAGAGCACAATTTGACCAGTACTCATTCGCACATCTCTTTGATTCCCTTTGTACTTCTGCTCTTGCTTGTTTGAATTTGTCTTTTGTGTTCTGGCACTGGTAGTTCTTTAAGGCTAGGAAAGCCTTCTTTTTCTTCTCTACAAATAGCATGAGTTTCATAGGAGTTTTTTTAACCCAATCCTTAGTGAAGTGTTGCTCTTTTCCAAAAGATGAGATTGCACAGTCAATGATGTGAGACTTTAGCCGGTTCCATGAATCATCTACATTGTGTAGGTCTTCTGCTTTCTCCATGCATGTATGAAAGGCATCTGTGAACAGGACTTGGTTGACAGATAATTTTGTTGCAGTGATATTGATCCTAGGCCCGGATGGTTCTCTAGATTTGTAAAACCTTTTGGTGGTTGCCTTCACTTTGCTAATGACAAGTGCATGGTCTGTGTCACAGTCTAACCTATGGTATGTTCAGGTTACTCTAACATTATTTAAGTGTCTGCGAACTAGGACAAAGTCCAGCTGGTGTCAATGCCTGGACCTTGGGTGGCGCCATGTTGCTTTTTGTCAATTCTTGGCGCTGAAAAAAGTGTTGGTGGCACACAGGTTGTTAAGGGAACAAAATTCTAGAAGTCTCTGACCATTTTCGTTCATTTTGCCAATACCTTGATGACCTAGGCCATGTACAGGCCATGAATTATGATCAGATCCAATTTTTTTTTTTTTTTTTTTTTTTTTTTGCATTTGCCAGCTTTCACCTCTGGTGAAGTCCCTGGAGACTAGGAACTGAATTTTGCATGTTAATCCATTATTCCCTGGCAGCCATGTGCACAGGGGTCCCTTGCTGTACAGGCAGATAACTCCGTCTTCAGAGGTACTCATATTTTTTTCGCCGATGAGTAATTGACGTTTCAAGCCGGGTCTCCCTACTGAGACCATGGGTGGTTACCGCAGAGAGAAATTATAAATAAAAATCCCAACTGGTTCAGCCAGGATTTGAACTCACAACCTCTCTCTCTCAAGGCCCATGTCTTGCCTCAAGACAAACCAATCCCCTATCTGATCCAATGTGTGCATTTAGATCGCCCAGTACGTAGAGTTGTTCTGCTTTGAGGATTGAATCCAAGTAACTTGGAGCATCTCGTAAAATTGATTTTTATGTGCTGTGGTTGTTGGTGCATAGGCACTAATGATGTTAATTGGTCCAGCTTTTGAGTGGATTTTAGTGTTATTATGTGTTCTGATATATCATTTGGGGTGTTTATAGAATGTATGAGCTTATTATGTACAGCAAAACCCACTCCATGTAAGCGAGGCTGCTCAAGTTTTAGCCCCTGCCAGAAAAAGGTGTAATTTTTTTCTCTGACTGAACATCCTTGTTTCCTGAAGGATTGCAATATCAACATGTAGTCTCTGCAGCTCCGTGTCGATGAGGGCTGTTTTCCTTATGTTTTCTACATTCGTGAGGTGGGTGTTATTTAATCCAGGACACATGGTCCTAACGTTTCATGTGCTGAGTATGAGAGATGGTGTTTTCCTTCTGCTGTGTCCTAACGAGGATAGAACTGACATTTCAGCTTGTTTGCTATGCCTGGGCCAATAATATGGAGATAATGCTTTGCATTATTTGTTATTGCGATGTTTGTTAAATAATTTCCGCTAAGGTAATAAATAAATGAGAGCAAATTATTTCAAATTCACTATATTTTACATAACTATAGCTCATCAAGCATTTGCTTACATCTGTACATCTAATTATTTAATTAGTACTATATATATATATATTTATATATTAAAATTAATATTATCCAATATTAGGAAGAAACAATTATCATCATTTTTTGGCCATGACCAGAAGGGAACAGCTGGAATATATTGTAATAACCGTGAAAACTGAGGGATGAAGAGATAGAGGGAAGCAAAGAGAAAAGATACTGGGTACAAATAATAATACATAAATATTATTATATGGGGAACTTCCGAGGCGATAATAGGGAATAATAGAACAAAGAAGTATGTGTTAGCACTCGGAAAAATTGACAGACAAACAACAATAGAAAAAAATGAAGAACAATATATGGTCCGAAGTGGGATCGAACCCGTACTCAGTGGCACCGCGCCTCGCCACGAGAAGCCGAACGCTTGGCACACTACCACGCAGCCAACTAAAAAAATTGGCTATTGCAGTAGTGTCTTACACGATGACGTTCTCAATGACTATAGCATAGGGTAACGATCACAGACCGGAAATAAATTGTATATTTGTACTTTCCTATTAATGCAAGTATCTCCCAGTAGGGCTGAATACTTGTGTTGTAGACAAACATTTATTGGATGAAACAGCACGAATAGTAGTTCCCAGTGATTATATACTGGGTACAAATAATAATACATAAATATTATTATATGGGGAACTTCCGAGGCGATAATAGGGAATAATAGAACAAAGAAGTATGTGTTAGCACTCGGAAAAATTGACAGACAAACAACAATAGAAAAAAACGAAGAACAATATATGGTCCGAAGTGGGATCGAACCCGTACTCAGTGGCACCGCGCCTTGCCACGAGAAGCCGAACGCTTGGCACACTACCACGCAGCCAACTAAAAAAATGGCTATTGCAGTAGTGTCTTACACGATGACGTTCTCAATGACTATAGCATAGGGTAACGATCACAGACCGGAAATAAATTGTATATTTGTACTTTCCTATTAATGCAAGTATCTCCCAGTAGGGCTGAATACTTGTGTTGTAGACAAACATTTATTGGACGAAACAGCACGAATAGTAGTTCCCAGTGATTATATACTGGGTACAAATAATAATACATAAATATTATTATATGGGGAACTTCCGAGGCGATAATAGGGAATAATAGAACAAAGAAGTATGTGTTAGCACTCGGAAAAATTGACAGACAAACAACAATAGAAAAAAACGAAGAACAATATATGGTCCGAAGTGGGATCGAACCCGTACTCAGTGGCACCGCGCCTTGCCACGAGAAGCCGAACGCTTGGCACACTACCACGCAGCCAACTAAAAAATTGGCTATTGCAGTAGTGTCTTACACGATGACGTTCTCAATGACTATAGCATAGGGTAACGATCACAGACCGGAAATAAATTGTATATTTGTACTTTCCTATTAATGCAAGTATCTCCCAGTAGGGCTGAATACTTGTGTTGTAGACAAACATTTATTGGACGAAACAGCACGAATAGTAGTTCCCAGTGATTATATACTGGGTACAAATAATAATACATAAATATTATTATATGGGGAACTTCCGAGGCGATAATAGGGAATAATAGAACAAAGAAGTATGTGTTAGCACTCGGAAAAATTGACAGACAAACAACAATAGAAAAAAACGAAGAACAATATATGGTCCGAAGTGGGATCGAACCCGTACTCAGTGGCACCGCGCCTTGCCACGAGAAGCCGAACGCTTGGCACACTACCACGCAGCCAACTAAAAAAATTGGCTATTGCAGTAGTGTCTTACACGATGACGTTCTCAATGACTATAGCATAGGGTAACGATCACAGACCGGAAATAAATTGTATATTTGTACTTTCCTATTAATGCAAGTATCTCCCAGTAGGGCTGAATACTTGTGTTGTAGACAAACATTTATTGGACGAAACAGCACGAATAGTAGTTCCCAGTGATTATATACTGGGTACAAATAATAATACATAAATATTATTATATGGGGAACTTCCGAGGCGATAATAGGGAATAATAGAACAAAGAAGTATGTGTTAGCACTCGGAAAAATTGACAGACAAACAACAATAGAAAAAAACGAAGAACAATATATGGTCCGAAGTGGGATCGAACCCGTACTCAGTGGCACCGCGCCTTGCCACGAGAAGCCGAACGCTTGGCACACTACCACGCAGCCAACTAAAAAAATTGGCTATTGCAGTAGTGTCTTACACGATGACGTTCTCAATGACTATAGCATAGGGTAACGATCACAGACCGGAAATAAATTGTATATTTGTACTTTCCTATTAATGCAAGTATCTCCCAGTAGGGCTGAATACTTGTGTTGTAGACAAACATTTATTGGACGAAACAGCACGAATAGTAGTTCCCAGTGATTATATACTGGGTACAAATAATAATACATAAATATTATTATATGGGGAACTTCCGAGGCGATAATAGGGAATAATAGAACAAAGAAGTATGTGTTAGCACTCGGAAAAATTGACAGACAAACAACAATAGAAAAAAACGAAGAACAATATATGGTCCGAAGTGGGATCGAACCCGTACTCAGTGGCACCGCGCCTTGCCACGAGAAGCCGAACGCTTGGCACACTACCACGCAGCCAACTAAAAAAATTGGCTATTGCAGTAGTGTCTTACACGATGACGTTCTCAATGACTATAGTATAGGGTAACGATCACAGACCGGAAATAAATTGTATATTTGTACTTTCCTATTAATGCAAGTATCTCCCAGTAGGGCTGAATACTTGTGTTGTAGACAAACATTTATTGACGAAACAGCATTTTTTGTGCAGAATTGTTTCGTCCAATAAATGTTTGTCTACAACACAAGTATTCAGCCCTACTGGGAGATACTTGCATTAATAGGAAAGTACAAATATACAATTTATTTCCGGTCTGTGATCGTTACCCTATGCTATAGTCATTGAGAACGTCATCGTGTAAGACACTACTGCAATAGCCAATTTTTTTAGTTGGCTGCGTGGTAGTGTGCCAAGCGTTCGGCTTCTCGTGGCAAGGCGCGGTGCCACTGAGTACGGGTTCGATCCCACTTCGGACCATATATTGTTCTTCGTTTTTTTCTATTGTTGTTTGTCTGTCAATTTTTCCGAGTGCTAACACATACTTCTTTGTTCTATTATTCCCTATTATCGCCTCGGAAGTTCCCCATATAATAATATTTATGTATTATTATTTGTACCCAGTATATAATCACTGGGAACTACTATTCGTGCTGTTTCGTCCAATAAATGTTTGTCTACAACACAAGTATTCAGCCCTACTGGGAGATACTTGCATTAATAGGAAAGTACAAATATACAATTTATTTCCGGTCTGTGATCGTTACCCTATGCTATAGTCATTGAGAACGTCATCGTGTAAGACACTACTGCAATAGCCAATTTTTTAGTTGGCTGCGTGGTAGTGTGCCAAGCGTTCGGCTTCTCGTGGCAAGGCGCGGTGCCACTGAGTACGGGTTCGATCCCACTTCGGACCATATATTGTTCTTCGTTTTTTTCTATTGTTGTTTGTCTGTCAATTTTTCCGAGTGCTAACACATACTTCTTTGTTCTATTATTCCCTATTATCGCCTCGGAAGTTCCCCATATAATAATATTTATGTATTATTATTTGTACCCAGTATATAATCACTGGGAACTACTATTCGTGCTGTTTCGTCCAATAAATGTTTGTCTACAACACAAGTATTCAGCCCTACTGGGAGATACTTGCATTAATAGGAAAGTACAAATATACAATTTATTTCCGGTCTGTGATCGTTACCCTATGCTATAGTCATTGAGAACGTCATCGTGTAAGACACTACTGCAATAGCCAATTTTTTTAGTTGGCTGCGTGGTAGTGTGCCAAGCGTTCGGCTTCTCGTGGCAAGGCGCGGTGCCACTGAGTACGGGTTCGATCCCACTTCGGACCATATATTGTTCTTCGTTTTTTTCTATTGTTGTTTGTCTGTCATCATTTTTCCGAGTGCTAACACATACTTCTTTGTTCTATTAAAGAGAAAAGATACCAGACAGCTTAAGAGAATGGCTTGGCAGAAGGTCAACAACATAAATGATAAATAACTGTCGAGATCAAAAGTTGTGGAGAGACATAATCACATATGCCAGCTGGCATGATACTTGATGATGATGATGATCTAATTATTTACTTAATATAGGATAGTTTTTTTAAATTATATGTATATACAACAATGTTATGATGATATAACATTTTGATTATCACATTCAAATACAATACTTCTCAGGGTCTTTAATCACTGGCCTATAGTTTAATTTACACCTGATTCCAAATCAATTTGCAAATTAAAAAAAAAATTTTCACGTTAGTAATTTATTTCGTAGAGGCCATGACCTAGACAGAAATTTGCCATTTCTTTTAGAAATGGGAATTCTCCTTTTACGTTTGGTTTGGTGGAAGAGTCACCCATTACATTTTGCTAATTTGAATTATCATGGTTGCTATGACTCATAAAAATATATTTGCATATTTAAAATTTAAAAAAACTTGACCATTTTTCACCCTAAACTCTGTCATATGAATTTATGTGAACAGTTCTGACATCTGTTCAACCAAAATTTTTAGACTTATGACAAATGAAAGAATAGGTCCTATTGCATCTTAAAATATGCTTGCTGCTGCTGCTTAAAATATAACACTAAAATAATCAGAATATGTCACAACAATAACATTGATTTAACAATGTTTTGCTGCATTAATTGTATTATGTCTATGTAAACATATGTTAATGTCTGAGGCAATGTCGAGTGACTTGGTATCAAAACTTACCCCACTTATATGTGTTTTAAATAGGCATCTATCAGCAACAAGACTGAAAACAATCAGCAATTTATAGCTGACTGCTTGCACCTGGATCGGTGAACCAGAATTGTCCAGATCCTACTTCACCTCTTTGTCATGCCCTAGAAACATATTAACTAGTCTAGTCTGGTCAAATGAGTAGGGATCAAAATAGATGGTAAATTGATACTCAAAAATACCTTGCTGAGGATGAACGTGCTGGTAAAAAATTAAACAACTATTCAACACACCTATGCCCGCTTAATACCCCTTTAGGGGGAGACAATGAAGAGGACCAAGATACAATTTCTTTAGTCATTGCATGACTGCAAACACATAACAACTAATGTATATTTTAAAGAATTAAAATAAAAACACTTTCTAGATTAAAGCAAGAAAAGGAACTAACCAGTACTTTGAGCATCGCCTCCAATCTCAACTTTTAATATGTGCAGGGCTGCTCCAAAATTAGGCTGAAAATATCACAATTAGTTATCACAATAACTCTTATTATTAACAACACTGTCAACAATTTCTGCATGAGCTAAGGTATGATTTTATAACAATAACATGTCTTCCAGATTCAACATGGCAGAAAACAAAAATTTAATGAAATTTTTAACTTCAAACTAACTTCAAAATCTTCACCTGGTATTTATCTGAATTTCACTGAATATCAGATACTGCACCTCAAGACAGAAACTACAGACTTGTATTTACTCAACTACGACTGTCTGAGTGGCCACACACTGGCACTTGACACAGTTTCATTAAAAGAAAGAATGATTGTATGTGGAGACTTCAACAGCCATTCACAGAGCCAAGGCTATGAGCATACGGACAGCTCTCTATCTAGATGGAATTACAAAAAAGCAGACAAAAAAATGTATCAACAATACACCAGTGTACTAGCTAAAGATCTAAATACAAACAGATACATCAATAAAATATTTGATGAATTCAGTAGACTAATACTAAAGTTGCCAGTGAAACAATACCTAGAGGGGCATGGAAACACTACAAACCATACTGCAGTAGTGAATTATAGCAACTGCACAGTGACATGGAAATATCTCAAAAGCAAGCAGAAGCTAACCCTTTCAAGAACACCACAATAACTAATAGCATGCTAAGACCTAATTTCAAAAGGCTAAATTACAGACCACATGGAGAAGCTAGAAAAAGAAAACAGAGTTCTTGAATCTTGAACCAGACACAAGAGTTATTGAGTTATTGAGTTATTTGCGGGTCATCATCATTGCACTCCGAACATGCCCATAGGTGCTCAGATCCCCTCCTCAGCAATTCCCTCAGTGTCCAGCGACTGACGACTCCAGTTCTATGTTGGTTGATAAGTCTTCTTACACGGCCACCAAGTTTCTCATTTCTGGCCGTGCCCATCTTAACTCCCATTTCCATCATCCGAAGAAGTGACGTTGATCTGTGTTTGTCGAAGTCCTGTGCTCTTCCAACATCTCGAAGGGCATTGATGATGTCCGCCCGATCCATCGGTTGCCCGTCCTCAACGACAGCGCAGCTAGCCAACCTGTCCGCTCTCTAATTTCCCCGTACTCCCGCATGTCCAGGGACATAGACAAAGGTGACCTTACGTATTTTGGATTTCTGCAAAGACTCTACCCATTGCATGCGTACATAGCCCGCCTCCACTTTTTTTATCATGCTCACCGAATCACTCAGTATACATGCGTGGATGTAGTCTTGTGACTCTAACCATTTGAATGCCTTGGTCACTGCCATCACCTCCATTGTCATGCTACTCGTGGACATGGCGTATGCACCACTGTCTTCCTTGGCTATTCTGCCTGCTGAGCGTGCTGTAAATGCCCATGCACTTCTTTCGTGTCGTCTTACAGATCCGTCTGTATAGATGACTGCATCTTTCTCATCGGTATTATCGCAGATGAGACCGTTGACCTCAGCATTAACCACGACCGGGTTCTGTTCCCTACTTTTCCTGTCGAGTGTGACAATACATGAGAAAGTTCCCTTGAATGACGTAGGCACCGGTATCCACTCCTCACCAACGCTGATATTGGTAAGCCCACAGACCTGTTTGATGACATCTTCTGCCCGGCCCACCCATGATTTGCCTCTTTTTAGCCTGGTACCTTTCTCTGTGTTGAGCACGTGGTGCAATGGATACTCTGTATCTGCACTAATCTTCAGGTATGCTCGTGCTCTCCAGATCTTAATTCTGTCATCCATGGTTGGAAAGTCAAGAAGATACCTCATTGCTACACAGGGAGTGTCCCTCGTACATCCCAGGATAATGCGCATGGCTTCATTTTGTATTTTCTCCAGCCTATCAATTTGAGTCGTACTGACAGTAAGAATGGCCAGGGCATACTCGATTGGTGCGAGGACTAATCCCTGGAACAGAAGAATAAGTAGCCTCTGCTCGATGTTGGCAGCTGCCATGACCTTCAAGGCGGCTAATCCTTTGATGAATTTTGTTATCACATGGTCGACGTGGTCCCAAAAACACAGGCTGCGATCAAACTTAACTCCGAGGTATGTCATCAACTTGTCCCTGGTCACCTCATCAGCTCCCATTCGTACTACCGGTGTGGTTGTATTAACGATATGATTGTTAAGGGAGAACCATGAAACTGATGCTTTATTAGGATTAACCAAGGCACCTGAAACCCCACACCAGTAAGAAATGCGATCGAGTTCGTCTTGCATTGTGGAGGCGATTCCCCGTCTGTCTCTTCCCTGTCGATATACCAGAATATCATCAGCAAAAGTCATAGTCCTTCCCCTCCCATCCAGCTGTTGGGCCGTGATCGTTATTGTGTACACGTTAAATAGAACTGGTGACAATGGTGAGCCTTGTGGCAGCCCAGGACAAATGGATGTTGGCTCGGAAGACCAACTTCCACATCTGAGTATCACCTCCTCTGAAACAGTGCCGTGGCGATCCATCTAATGAGGAAGGGGTTCACCGCCAATTTGAGAAGAGACACAAGAAAGGCGTGGAAGCTTGAAAAACAGCTTAATGATGAGGGTACAGAAAGGAACACCAAAATTACACTGAAGAAGGATGGAAACATCCTAACAGGTAAGCAGGAAGCAAATCACTTTGCAGACTTCCGTGCAAAAGACAATAATATTAAAATTAGCCTAGAAAAACGACAAGAGACCTGCTTAAAACAACAAAATGTAAGACATGAAGGGGCCATACATAAAGTCATTGAAATACCCATTACACAAAGAAAGTCAGAGCTGGCAATATCCAAATTAAAAATGAAAAAGTCACCAGGCAGCAATGGAGTGTTCAATGAAATGATTAAGAACGTGGGAACTGCAGCTAAAGCAAAACAACTGCAGATCTACAATATTTGCTGGATTACAGGTAGAGTGCCACTGGCATGGAAAGAAGCAATTATGATACCATTACTAAAGCCTGGAAAATATGGTTCAACAACATCCAGCTATAGACCAATCAGTCTTAGAAGCTGTTTGTGTAAAACAATGGAACGTATTATCAATCTCAGACTGCAGTGGTACCTGGAAAGTGAAAATCTCCTTGTGTCATAGCAAGTAGGTTTTAAACAGTGTTACTCTACCAAAGATCAGGCAACCTATCTTTCACAGGAAATTGAGGATGCGTTTCAAAAAAAGAAACTGATACTAACAGCATGGATAGACATAAAGAAAGCATTTGATAAGGTATGGAAGGAAGGGCTTTTGAAGAAACTGAGAAATTACAGAGTAAATGGCAAGATATAGGTGAAAGCACAACTGCATAACAGGAGAGCCAGAGTGCAACTGGATGGTCTTAAGAGTAATAAAGGTCTTACTGCGCCAGGGTATTCTACAGGGAGGGGTACTATCTACAATACTTTTTCTAGTCAATTTCAATGACCTAGTTACTGAATTACCACATACTATTAAAGTGGTAATTTATGCAGATGACTTGGTGATGTGGTGCACAGAGGAGTATGCAACAGTGGCCTCCAATTTGTTGTAAAGAGCTATGAATGCACTGAATTCATGAACAAATAAATGGTGTATCAGCATTAATACAGACAAATGCAGTACTACACTTTCCACTCTCTCCACAAAACAAAAAGCAGGAGCCATCTTTCAATTTTCCCTCCCCTATCATTATACATCTCAGAACAATGCACAATCGACTCCACAGTCACATGTATACAAAAATCAAATTCGGCACTTCACCTACATGCAGACGTAGACAGGCACCACAGACTGCTGAACACATACTTCAAGACTGTACTGAATATAGTAGACAGAAAAATCCATTGGCCCATAGATACAATACTACAGACAAAACTATATATAAGAATTATAAAAGATAGTAAAATGTATACAGGAAACAACATTGCAAATATATACTTCAGATGAATGAAATATACAGATCTGAATTTGTTATAATATACTCTGCAAACAGTACAAATGCAAAACTAATTAAAATCAAGATTTTATCAATAAACATCAAACATAATCTTGAGAAGAAAGAAAATTATTATCTTCAAAGAAGGAATGAATCAGAAAAATAAATACCATATATACTTCACAATACTTGTGTAATTGAAAGATAGGCTAAAGAATATAGATGAATGAAAATATACACAAGTATAATGAAGAAGCACAAAAATTGACATTTTTATAGCAAACAAAGCATACTTTCAGTATTGTATGTGTTGCCTTTAATTTGTGGTGATATTTTAAAAATAAGAATATGGACTTGTAACAAAACCATTTCACCACTTTCTGCGTCTTTTTCTTTTTAAAATAAATTCACATATAAAATTTTACAGAAAAACAAAATGTATACTCATCATCATCATGTGCCTTACTGGTTGGTGTAGGTGATCATACCTTTTCATAATTCTCTATTCAGAGTATTTCATATCAGTTCTATTTTTGACCGTTTTCCATGCCATGACACCAAGCCATCCAGTATCTACTCTCTGTTTCACCCAAGACCTCTCTTTTCTTTTTATTTTGCCTGTTGTAACCAAGATTTCCAACTTTCCTCTTCTCACGTTGTGTCTGAAAAATGTTGATTGTTTCTTTCTGATGTTTCTTAAGAGCTCCCTTTTTGTGTTGTCCTCTTTGAGAAATTCCTTGTTTAACTTTTTAGCTGTCCAGGGAACTCTCAACATCCTTCTGAGAAATCCAATCTCTGTGGCCTCTAATCATCTTTACATTTGTTTGTCTACTGTCCATGATTCACTTCCATAGGTCAGTTTTGGCTCTATATAGCACCAATCAACTCTCTTTCTCACTTCCAATGACATAAACTTGTTGCATAAGACTTTCTTCATTGCAAAAATGTTTTTCTAATTTTGTTTTGCACTCTTCGCATGAAGATTCTTAGTAATAGCTTAGTTATGTGACTCATAAGGCTTATTGCGTGATGATCATTGCATTCAATTGTACCAGATATCTTTGGTAGGGCTATGAATATTGATTTTAGCAGGTCGTCTGGTATTCAGTAATCCCTCAGTTATCGCGGTTAATAGGGACCAGAACCGCCGCGATAAGTGAAAAACCGCGAAGTAGTGTCACCCTCTCATTTTTAATATACGTACATTTTTTGTGTATGTATAATATCAATAAGTGTATATGAAACCACATAAGTGCATGTGTTATCATTAGAACATTAAAGAATAGTTTCAAACATGTAAATAAAATATTAATAGTATAAATAACACACATAAAATAATGTATAAATGATATAAATATGATCAATTTTAAATTTTTGAACAATCTGCGATAAATGAACCGCGAAGTAGCGAGCGATGGCTGTATATCCACTGTTGTAGATATCATTCAATATTTTTGTTATTATATCTATTCTAAAATTACCCATGGTTTCAATCTCTTCTTTAGTTATATTATCTGGTCCCGTGGCTTTTCCTGTTTTCATATAACGCAAAGCATCTTTCATTTCATCTATGAGTATTTCTGATCTTTCCCCATTATCCTTAATATTGTATAATATTGTATTCTATCCATCGTCCCCTTGCTTGCTTGTTCAATCAACAGTTTTTGAGACAATTTATAGTGTCTGTTTTATCTTTATCTTGCTTACAATAGCTTGATGACGATTGAGTATCACTTGTAGCACATGATGTCCCCTACCGAATGAGGGTATTCCATTGGAATCTCCCTTAATGTTGTTGTTGTCGTGAATTGTTGGAATAACAATTGAAGGTCATAATGTTAATAATCTAAGGTATGCTGATGATACGGCTAAGAGTGAAAATGAGTTACAAGAAATGTTGGACATTACAGTGAAAGAAAGCAAAATGAAGGACTCAGCCTTAATAGGAAAAAGACAGAAGTAATAGTAAAACCACAAAGAAAAAGACATACCTCAGTGCAGAATAAAGACAAGTGGAACAATTTAAAACAGGTAAATGAATTTAAATATTTAGGAACTTTGTTAACCTCAGACGGAAGATGAACAAAAGAGGTGAGATGCAGAATGGCTCAGAAAAAGCAGCTTTCCAAAAAATGAGGAAGATACTGTGCAATCCATTTTTGACAACAGAAACAAGAAAGAGTTCTTAAATAATATGTAGAGCCAGTCTTAACATATGGATGCGAACCATGACAATAGGACAACAGACAAGAAAATCGCTGGAGTCTGTAGAAATGTGGTTTTACAGAAGAATGTTGAGAATACTATGGACAGCTACAAAGAGTAATGAAAATGTTCTGAAAGAGGTCAAAGCAAAAAGAGAGCTAATTTCCAATAATGCAATTAGGAAGAAACAATCATCATTTTTTTGGCCATGTAATGAGAAGAGAACAACTGGAATATATTGTAACAACTGGAAAATTGAGGGACGAAGAGATGGAGGGAAGCAAAGAGAAAAAATACCAGACAGCTTAAGAGAATGGCATGGCAGAAGGTCAACAACAGAAATGATAAATAACTGTCGAGATCGAAAGTTGTGGAGAGACATTATCACCTATGTCAGCAGGCCCAGTACTTGATGATGATGATGTTGTGAATTCTATTATTGTAGTGATTCATGATTGTATAAAGAAATTACGTTTTCGGTTTTCTATTTTCTTCCATTAGTTTGTTTACGGTTGGCTTGGCTAACCTTTGACTAAAAAGCCTTACCCACAAGGCAGTGGGGTTGTTTTACTCCAGGGTACCATCCCTTAGCCTTTTACTCTCCCGAGCATGCCTGCAAAGCAGCCGCATGTTGTACTGTCTACTTCATATAGTAGCAGGTAAAAATACCCAACAGCAGAAGCAGTTACTTTTAGAACTTAAATGTAGTAGGTTGAATGTAAAATAGCTTGCCTCTATGAAGCACAACCTTGGAAACATTCTTGACAAAAGCACTTTCACAACTAAATGTTCATATGTTCTAATTCACTTGTTCTGGTTCTGTCTACTGCTCAACTAATTTCCTAAGCCACTGCTATCTTTTCCTGTGTTCTCTACTCTATTCTTGACTAGTCCACATTTATGATTCTAACTGCTTCTTACTACTCTCTAGTCTGTTCCTTCATAACTTCTCAATCAGCTTAAAACTAAAAACTATCAACTGTCTAAATGGCTTGCACTCCTAACTACTTGTCTCTTCAGAATTAAATTCCTAACTCTTGAAAATTCCTAACTAACTGAAAACTATTGTGTCAAAGCTTAAATACTCAAACATAATTTTGTGTGTGGAATATCTGTAGCCAATGAAATTGTTGACAGCCATCAATAAGACGACGCGAAGCCATCGCTAAGTTGACCGCTCTGTGACTTTACCTCCAAACTTGACCGTTCCGTGACTTCTGTCTGAAAATTTACAACACAGGCTGTTTTCATGACTCCAGAATAACCTTTGGTCAGTTTTCAAAATAATGATGTTTACTTCACGACTTTGACCTGTCCTGGAAGTTGTTTGTCCACCTATTTACCTGATGGTTCAAGCCATGTGTTTGTCCACACTTTCACAACAACTGCTTGGAAAATTTCCATTCTCCCGAAACTTGTTATATCCGAGTACTATTCTACACCCACTCTTGTCACCCTCTATCCTCCATGGCTTGTCCACTAACAGCTATGAACTTTCCATTCCTTTGTACAGTCACTAAACTACTGCTGACTGCTTATTCTATGCCACTGTTATATGTGTGTGGCCCTTTTCATCTTGTCAGGCAGTACTAGTGGAGGCTATTGTGTATTTTTTTAGGTATTGTTTTTGCCGAACAGCTTCTCTCGTGGCTAATTCTACCAATGTTTGACAAACACACGCGGTCACATAATGAACAAGTCAGGCTCACTGGTCCACAGGGTTTATCATCCTTTTTCTTCAGTCTTTTCTCTTCTAAGTTTTGTCTTAGCACACTCTCAAAAGTTGTTATACCGTTCCTTATACATGCTCTCCATGATGTGCGATCACTTGCCAGATGTTGCCAGTCATTTTCACAGATGGAGAAGTCTTTCAGAGATGATTTGCAGATATCTCTATATCGTAGTTTAGGTCTGCTGATTTGTCTTTTCCCGTGTGTTAGTTCACCATATAGTATTTGCCTAGGGATGCGTTTTTCTTCCATCCGTTGAACATGCCCTAGCCATCTTAGTCTTCGACTTCTGAGCATCGACATGATTGTTGGGGTCTTAGCACGCTGCAGGACAGTTAAGTTGGTTATTTTGTCCTGCCATTTGATGTGCATTATTTTGCTGAGACATCGCATGTGGAAGACATTTAGTCTTTTTTCCTGGTTTGAGTATGTTGTCCAGGTTTCGGATCCATATAGTAGTGTGCTAAGCACACATGTTTGATATATTAAAAGCCACTGTTATAGTCTGTTAAGAAATGGGTACTGGCTGAGTTACATGCCCCATACTTTCATTCACCTGTACTGTTACATTATCTGTTACATTATCTTTACCTGTTACATAAAGATAATACATTAAATGGACTAACAAATTTTAATGTGTTTTTTAATGGAAAAATATTGTTGGCCATGGTATGTGATCATTTGCCTTTTTAGATGACCACCAAAATCCACCAATTAAACACAAAATGTGGCCCAGCACCAAATATGTTAATCTAGAAAAAATTTGGTATTTAAATTAAATTAGCATTTAAGCCAAACATGTGGCAATACACATAATCTATCCATACCTTAAACAAATAGTCAAGTATCTGATCTCTCAGTTCAGTGGGGTAGTTTACCAACAACTTGGTAGAGGCCTATAAAGCATGAATAAATACAATTTTTAAAATGAAATATAAAGTTTTCTCATGAATTATGCATTCATATTTAAATACTGATTAAACTATTCAACATATACTCAAAGTTTACACATGACAAAGTCTTGGCCACTACATTTTGCAATTATTTAGTTTAAAAATCCATAACAACAAAATTACTACAGTTAAGCTCATTGTAAACATTAAAGATATACATACATCCATTAACACAAAAGTGGATTTATTGGGAATTAATTTATTCATTTTTCATAACCATTTACTTTCTTGTCAACAAGTGTACTTTCTTGTCTTGTTTACTTTGTTTAAACAGTTCAACTTCTAAATTGATTGTTATGAAATGAACAACTCATATTTTATACACTTTAATATGGCTTTTTAACAATTCTGTCATTCAAGAACAGAAAAATACTGCAAGCGGAAAAGAAAATTAGCAAATAGACACGAAGATGTCAGATAAGGGATTACAAATTTTAGTCTAAGGATAAAGATTTCTATAAATATCATGAACATTTTTATATAAAACACTATTGCTTTTAGTTTCTACACATTAAGTTAAATTTAATTAGGCAAACAACTTGCTTACCCCAGCACTGAGACCACCAAGTCCTTCAAACTCACGTCCAAATCCAACTGAGTTATCAAAAAGTATTTTAGTGGATGGAGAAAATGTCTTGGCAACACAAACTCCAATAAGACAAATAATCTGCACAATTGAAGCCATTCTCCAACAACTCATGAATCCTCAGTATTTTAGTCATCAGCAACGCACAGAGTTTTTTTTTTTTTTAAAAGATTTCACTGTTTATTTTTGTTTAATCTTCTCTATTTATAATTACAAACTTGTCAATGTTTTTAATAAAGTTTTGTACATTCAGCCACAGTAACATTCATGATAAAAGATACTCCATGTTTTATATAAAATATGGAATAGATAAAATAGCTACAGAGATGCTAAAAGCATTTAATAATCAAAACTTATTCCACCTAAGAAAGTTATTTAATAAAATTTGGAATGAAGAAAGAGTTCCTACAAACTGGAACAAAGGGATCATTATCAAAGTATTTAAAAAAGGCAATCTTAAAGATTGCAATAACTGGAGAGGAATTATATTTTTATCAGTTGCCTCCAAGGTTATCTGTAGAATCATACTGAACAGAATAAAAGAAGAGATCACCAAGTCAATAGCTACTGGGAAATTCTCAAACAACTATAAAGCACAAACTGAAGCCCTCAAAGGTGCTGCAAAACTGGCTATCCAACACAAAAATAACATGCACAAGAAATTGGTGATACTGACTGATGCACTATCAGTCCTAATAGCTCTAAAAACATCCAGGAACAGTGAGCTATATGACTTGAGAACACCCTAGACGAACTGTGCAATAACTTCCAGAGAGTGGTCATCCAGTGGATACCATCACACTGTAATATACAAGGGAACGAACGCACAGACAAATTAGCTAAGGAGGGAGATTACCACAAGAGAACCATCAGGTCAGCTATGATGAAGCCAAATTCATCATCAAAGGCCAGTACCATGAAAAATGGAATCAAGAACACCCAAAGTATAACGAGAGGGACGATACCTGCAAATATCAAGGAGGGATCAAGTCATCATACTTCGCCTATGCACTGGCCACAACAGAATGAGAAACCACATGTTCACTAAACTCAAAATAGGAACTACCAGCCAATGCTACTGTACCCTGGATAACATGACAACAAAATATGTTCTACAGGATTGCCCCCCCGGTACACAGACCTGAGAAAGACAATGTGGTCCACACCCACCTTCCTGGAAAAGAAACTATACGGGGCAACTGAATCACTTAAACAGACAGTTGCCTTCATAAGAGAGTTATTGAGTTATTGAGTTATTTGCGGGTCATCATCATTGCACTCCGAACATGTCCATAGGTGCTCAGATCCCCTCCTCAGCAATTCCCTCAGTGTCCAGCGACTGACGACTCCAGTTCTATGTTGGTTGATAAGTCTTCTTACACGGCCACCAAGTTTCTCATTTCTGGCCGTGCCCATCTTAACTCCCATTTCCATCATCCGAAGAAGTGACGTTGATCTGTGTTTGTCGAAGTCCTGTGCTCTTCCAACATCTCGAAGGGCATTGATGATGTCCGCCCGATCCATCGGTTGCCCGTCCTCAACGACAGCGCAGCTAGCCAACCTGTCCGCTCTCTCATTTCCCCGTAGTCCCGCATGTCCAGGGACATAGACAAAGGTGACCTTACGTATTTTGGATTTCTGCAACGACTCTACCCATTGCATGCGTACAAAGCCTGCCTCCACTTTTTTTATCATGCTCATTGAATCACTCAGTATACATGCGTGGATGTAGTCTTGTGACTCTAACCATTTGAATGCCTTGGTCACTGCCATCACCTCCATTGTCATGCTACTCGTGGTCATGGCGTATGCACCACTGTCTTCCTTGGCTATTCTGCCTGCTGAGCATGCTGTAAATGCCCATGCACTTCTTTCGTGTCGTCTTACAGATCCGTCTGTATAGATGACTGCATCTTCCTCATCGGTATTATCGCAGATGAGACCGTTGACCTCGGCATTAACCACGACCGGGTTCTGTTCCCTACTTTTCCTGTTGAGTGTGACAATACATGAGAAAGTCCCCTTGAATGACGTAGGCACCGGTATCCACTCCTCACCAACGCTGATATTGGTAAGCCCACAGACCTGTTTGATGACATCTGCCCGGCCCCCCATGATTTGCCTCTTTTTAGCCTGGTACCTTTCTCTGTGTTGAGCACGTGGTGCAATGGATGCTCTGTATCTGCACTAATCTTCAGGTATGCTCGTGCTCTCCAGATCTTGATTCTGTCATCCATGGTTGGAAAGTCAAGAAGATACCTCATTGCTACACAGGGAGTGTCCCTCGTACATCCCAGGATAATGCGCATGGCTTCATTTTGTATTTTCTCCAGCCTATCAATTTGAGTCGTACTGACAGTAAGAATGGCCAGGGCATACTCGATTGGTGCGAGGACTAATCCCTGGAACAGAAGAATAAGTAGCCTCTGCTCGATGTTGGCAGCTGCCATGACCTTCAAGGCGGCTAATCCTTTGCGGGATTTTGTTATCACATGGTCGACGTGGTCCCGAAAACACAGGCTGCGATCAAACTTAACTCCGAGGTATGTCATCAACTTGTCCCTGGTCACCTCATCAGCTCCCATTCGTACTACCGGTGTGGTCGTATTAACGATATGATTGTTAAGGGAGAACCATGAAACTGATGCTTTATTAGGATTAACCAAGGCACCTGAAACCCCACACCAGCAAGAAATGCGATTCATAAGAGAGTCCGGAGTCCTAGTCTGAATGAGCCATGATTGCAGAAGAAGAAGAAAAAAGAGGATGAAAAACAGAATAAAAGATGTAGATAATATTATGCGCCAAGAACAAGCAGAATTCAGAAAGGCGTGAAGTTGTCTTGATCAAATATTCGCTCTAAAGGTAATACTAGAGGAATATACTGAAAAACAACCATTAACCTGTAATTTCATTGATTTTAAAAAAAGCATTTCACAGTAGACATAGATTGTCCTTGTGGAATATCTTGAAACATTACGTAACACCACAAAAAATTACCAACATTATAAAAGACATACATGACGGTAGTTCACACACAGGAGGGAATGAGTGATTTTGAATAGAAGCAGGAGTCAAACAGGAATGTATACTATCACCATTGCTATTTTGGAATTACCATTGATTACATAATGAGTAAATGTTGCAAAAGCATTAACGACATTAAATGGTATGACAAGAATTATTGGAAGATCTAAATTTTGCAGATGATAAACTGCTCCTAAGTGACAATATCAACAAGATGCAAAACATCACAATTACCTTTTCATCCATAACAGAATAAATAGAACTTGAAATCAACAGGGATAAAACAAAAATGGAATATAACAATACCCCAGAGGACAATACATATCTCAATCACTGGGCATTGGAAAGAGTAGACCACTATATATATATATATATATATATATATATATATATATATATATATATATATATATATATATATATATATATATATACATGTATATATATCTTGATAGTAATATAGATCAAGAAGGTGAAACAAAGAAAGAGATCAGAGGTAGGATAGCAAAAGCCCACAGCCTGTAGCATTTTTGACAGATGCAAGATTAGCACTCCAGGACTATAATCCAGAAATTTGCCACATCTGCAGACATTATTGACAGAACTCTGAAAGCACCCATCTCGATTCTTAGCGAGATGTGCGATCTTATCTAATGAGCATATGCCTACCAACTTTGCTTCTCTTATAAGTGTTCTTTTTAGCACCTTTTTAGGTCTCCCTATTTTTTCTGTATCCTAATGTTTCCCATTGAAGAGCCTACTTTGGAATTTAATTGTTATCTCTTCACATTACATTAATGACATATGTCCATCTTCTTTTTTTAATTGTAGCTGAGATCTATGGTTGCATGGCTAATTCTCTTATTTCAATAGTAGTCTTGAATTCATTCCATTATACACAAGTATTTTTATTAGGTATTTCTCTTCAAAAGTGTCCAGTTTTTTCTCAATCTCTTTTGATGTTTTTCAGCTTTCACATGCATAAGTAAGTGTTGATAATATCATATTATGTTTGAGTTGAATATTCTATGTTTGGTTTTCTTTGTGCCACTTTGGCAAGCCAGGTTTCTGTTTTTGAGATTGTGGTTCTGCCCTATGTGCCGTCTTCGGCTCGAAAGGGCAATAGATAGATAGATTTTTGATTTCCATATTTTGTCCATGTTTGAAAATTAGTTGCTGTTTTTGCTATCCTGCTTCTGATCCCTTTCTTCACCATCTTGATCTATAATACTACCAATATATATATATATTATATATATATATATATTATATACACACACACAGTGCTTCTGTGTGTTGTCTGGCCCTGCAACTTTTTCCATTTTCCATTGCTTATAGTAGCTTTCTTTACTTCCGTTTTTTTTTTAATCATAAAACTAACCCTAACCCTACAATTTGGGGTCCGAATAAAATGCAATGAATGTTACAAATGGGGATGTTACTCTTGCGAACTTTAATTTACCCGACTAAACTAGAGCTTTATCGAGAAGCGATCTGGTTGGTTGCGTTCGCCCGATGACTAAAGTATTCTAGAGTATCGTAGTAGACTAGAATATTCCTCTTCATCATCCGCCCTTACAAGGACGTAGTGGACGTGTAATGCCAACAGTATTTGATAATCACTCGTTGTGACGTCAACTAATGGGAGGTTACTCTTTCGCATAAACAATTTGCGGGACAATACTAAGATTATTAGATAATAAACTAAACCTTTATACTTTACCCATTCAAATACATGCAGTTAATCAGGGATGATCACTTGTTTAGCAGAAAAAACGCTAAGCTAAAGCTATGAAATTACCGATTGGCCTACTAAAGCCAAATTAATAAATTATTTTTCAAAAGTAGCAAATGACGACTATACACGATCAATACGGTCACGTGGCTCATGATGATGATATAGGAAAGCAATAAGAAAATGACACTCAAAAATAACAAAAGCGACACGTAACAGTACACATGCGTTGAATATATTAATATTATCACTGAGATAAATAAACATGCAACTACTGCATTATTAATCACAGTTTCAGTTAATATCTGATTGGAGCATTAAACACCACACAGATGAATGACACAATTGAATGCAACGTTACTTGTCAGTCGAGTCTTGAATGACTAACTCGTGACTGCTCTCAACTCTCAATGTTGGTTTGTTGTCATAGTCAGTGGGTTTTTATAGTTTACAGTGGGTACGCATTAATTTAACGCTCATTTGGCCGAAGCACTTCGCTCGTTTCTACTAACTCAGTGAAGTTCAATCACGTTCCATTATCATCTATTAACAGTAATTAAATAGGGTTAAATTTAATGTTACTTTAAAGAGTAAGATCAGTTGGTAATCCTTTGATGATAATTATGTAACAAAGCATGTGACACGAAAAATAGGACAGTATCAGTAGCATCATTTAAAACACGGATCAGTATTACCGTAAGTATGCCTATCTTTTTCTTTTATTTTATTATGATTTATACCGTATCTTGGTTGTAAGTTGGCACAGTTGCAATCAGTATCTTATCGAAATGAAAACATCGAAAATGTATGTGTTTGAAATCTAGCATTGCGTACATAACATTCCTTGCATAGCAGCGTGCCTCCTATTTATAAGTGATATCAACTTATACGGCCTATTGTAAAATGTGAAATAGTGATATTTGTACTTAAATTGTAAACATACTAAACTTTCTGTGACTGTCCCTGACCCAGAAATCAAGTTTTTATTATATTATTACCGCGGAGTTTTAAGATCATGTAACCTCCGAAAATGGAGATATCTGCCTGTTCGGCGAGGAATCCATGTGTATACGGTTGCCAGGGAAAAAAAACGGGTTAACACGCAAAATGCAGTTCCAAGTCTCCGAGGACTTTGCTAGAGGTGAAAGCTGGTGAACGAAAAAAAAGTAATATCCGTCAATTTATAATGCATATTGAAGCCAACATGTGCAAAAGACAAAACAGATACTACTTGTTTTAATTATAATAATTAATTTCACTAACAGAACGAAATGATGTATGGCAAAGATGGGGCTATTACTGCACGACAGCATGAACATACTTTAAAAAAAAAACCAACTGAAATATATTAATAGAAAGTGAAGACAAAGAACCTGCCTATGGTATATGAAGTTCGTTTCGCAATGAAAAACAAAAAGAGATGAAAGTCACCAGAAAGTGATGACATTCCAGGTGGGTTCATACAAGCTGGAGAGGAGGCCAGAGTTCGTGTTTACTATACACTATACGTGAATATCTGGAAAAACGCAGACTGGCCAAAAGCCTGAAAAAGATCAGTGTACGTCCCCATTCTAAAGAAAGGAAATCTGAAGCTGTGTTCCAACTACAGAACTATTGTCCTAATAAACCATGCCAGCAAAATGCTCTTGGTGATCATCATGAATAGATTAGCAAGAAAGAACAAGAACTTCATCTAGTTCAAGTAGGCTTCAGATATTGTAGAGTTTTGGTTTGGTTATGGAAGGCCCCGGTATCACTGCAAACGAATTAAAATCCACAAATGCTCAACCGCCCGTGCCAGCGGAATCGTCCTAATTACTAACTCATCTCCAAAACAAAGAAAGGTAGCTGTAGTCCCCATCATAGCAGTCTCAGCAAACGCCAAAAGACATAAGGCGAAACCGCGCAGAAAGTGAACACAGCCAACTGTTCCTTGTCATACGATATCATCATTCATCGTAAACAATTGGAATATCGAAACATGATCAAAACGGATGAAACACACAGCTCATGGTGTGCACAGATCACTTAACTCAGTAGCTCCTGCAATAATCCGGTCTTGGATTATGAGGAAACTGCAACAAGGAACACATTTCATAATAGCATGCTATGGTTCCTGCCGCCTATACACCATATACCGGCAGTTCCATTGTAGAGGTACCTGGGACCATACCTTTAACACGAGAAACATCCTTTAGAAGTGTGGAGCATACTACATAGAACTGTATACATGCTTCATAGATTACTACAGCAAGGCATATGACTGCGTACATCAAAAACTGTGAAACATCATGAAAGATATGGGCGTTCCAGCACACCTAATACAACTATCGAATCATAAGATCAGGAACAGCAAGCAGCTATCGGAATAGCGGGTGAAACATCAAATTGGTTTGAAGTGCAAAAAGGGGTGAGGCACAGATACTCTCTCCATACCTGTTCGACATCTATGCTGGAAATATGAGAAATGTCAGAAACAATGACAGATTTGTGAAGTTCGACCCTTTCACAATAAATGGCAACATAATTCCAGAACTCATATATGCTGATGACACAGTCCTCCTCTCAAACAGTGCAGAAGGATTGAAAGAGACAATAGAGTGTGTTTAAAAAAAAAACATTGAAGAGCAAAACCTCAATCGAAATATACAGAAAACTAAAATAGTGTCTACTGAGAAAACAAAGTCAACCCAAAACCATCATCAGCAGTGAAGAACTTGAAATTGTAACAAACTATGAAAATCTGCGATCTGTTGTAACTAACGATGGAGACTGCCAACGATCATGTCCTTCTACAATCTTCTATCTGCACTGCATCGTATCAGTTCTGTTGGCGACTGTTTTCCATGCCATGACACCAAGCTATCCTGTATTTTTTTCCTATTTGTCGTCCGTGATCTCTCTTTCCTTTTATTTTGCCAGTTGTAACCAAGTATTCCAACTTTCCTCTTCTCATGATGTGCCCGAAAAATGTTGATTGTTTCTTTCTGATGTTGTTTAAAAGCTCCCTTTTTGTGTTGGCCTCTTTGAGAATGTCCTCATTGGTCTTTTTAGCTGTCCAGGGAACTTTCAACATTCTTCTGAGAAATCCCATCTCTGTGGCCTCTAATCGTCTTTTCATTTGTTTGTCTACTGTCCATGCTTCGCTTCCATAGGTCAGAATTACTTCTATATAGCACCGATGAACTCTCTTTCTCATTTCTATTGACATAGATTTGTTGCATAATAGGTAGAAGATTTGTTGCATAATATATTTTTCATTTTCTGAAATGTTATTTTGGCCTGAGCTATTCTGCTCTTTATTTCTGTGGTGCATCTCCCATCTGATGTTATTGTTGTGCTCAAGTATTTCAAACGTTGCACTTGTTTTAGATGTGTCCTGTTTATAGCAATAGCAACACACAATTTAAACACCACGAAGAACGCGTAGCACAATACCAGCAAAGCAGTCCAATTAAAATTACTACGAACATGTATCTTCCCGATAGCAACAAACAGAATCACGAACAATCTCGCAAACAGTAAGGAAGAAAATCGATTTATTCGAAACAAAATGCTACAGAAAATCCTTAAAATACCCTGGATAATGGAAAGAGCAATGAAGACATATAAGATTTGCAATTTTAAAAGGAACTGGCTTGTAAACACCATTCTACAGAGGAAATTAAAATGCTAAGGCCACGTCAAAAGACACAGCGGGCTGGAAAAAACAATAATGGAAGGCATAGTTTCTGAGCGACACATCAGGGGCAGACCAAGAAAAGAGTGGTTTCAGAATATCATGGAGACCTTGATCATGACTACAGAAGAACTGGGAGATCTGGCGAGAGATTCTTTCAAACCGTCTTTGGTGAATGCGACGTTCTGCAAAGGACATGCGACCAGATAATAATGATGAGTCATTATGTTTTGAATAATTAGAAGTCCGGCATATCTTTATCACTAAACAATAACATGGTTGTCTATACACTAGGTCAGCGTTTCCCAGCCTGTTTCGAGATGACACCCCATGTTATAAATAGCCACGCCAAGTAACTGTTCAATAGTATTTGCTTGCGGTTGGAGCCAGTAGTGGTGTGTGGCGTACACTCCGACAAGGTATGGTGACAGCTTTACCACACACAAAACAAAAAACTACACACACACACAATAAAATACTGACGTTTCGGGATACATGAAGCATTCTTCAAAGAACGACAACAAATGATGAGGCACAGATAAATAGTACTTCATCTAGGAAAGAGGTAACCAACGATGGCCAACCTATTTTGAGCTTAGGCCTGTAAATTGATTTTTAAAAATTTGAAGGGCCATCTAACTAAGGTAAAGATAAAAGAGGCAGAGGCAGACCAAGACTAACATGGACGAGTTACATCAAAAGATGGACAAGTCAATCTATGTTAGCCTACACCATCAAAGCAAGAAACAGAGTAGAATGGCGATCCATGGTAGCCAACCTTCGTTGCGGAGAAGGCGCACGATGATGATGATGATGATCTAACTAAATTTATATTAATAATTATTTTGAATGTAAACTACAGTATTATATGGATATTATAGTAAAGTATTCAGGTAAGTAAGTGTATGGTTGTAGACCGATATATAAAGCATAATGTTTTAAAAGTAATCCAGTTATTCATATAGTCTTATAATTTATTTTATCATCATCATGTGCCATACCGGTTGGCGTAGGCGATCATGTCCCTCCACAATCTTCTATCTACAGTGCATCGTATCAGTTCTGCTGTTGACTGTTTTCCACGCCATGACACCAAGCTATCCAGTATTTTATCTCTTTGTCGTCCGCGATCTCTCTTTCCTTTTATTTTGCCAGTTGTATCCAAGTATTCCAAATTTCCTCTTCTCATGATGTGTCCAAAAAATGTTGATTGCTTCTTGCTGATGTTTTTTAAGAGCTCCCTTTTTGTGTTGGCCTCTTTGTGAACTAATTTATTTTATACATTTAAAAAAAAAAAATTATCGGAGGCGAAGGCGTGCCTCACAGCACCAGAGCTGGAAGTTGTCAGCAACGCACAGCTGATGGCTTGCGCCAGGATCTGTGAACCAGAACCATTCAGACCCTGCTCCACCTCTCCGCGGTGCCTCTAGTAAAAGACTATCCTGTCAAGTCTGGCCAAGCGAGCAGGGATCGAAGAGGGAAGGCAACCTGGTATCCAAAAATGTCATGCTGAAGTCGGATATGTTAAGCCGAAAGGCGCAAATATAACAGTTATACTGCAAACCACAACACAACGCAGACACGCCCACTTAACGTTCTTTTAAGAGCGGATGATCAAGAGATATACTCCTTTAGTTATAGGGGGAACGCAAGCACACAAAAAAATGTCACAAAATGAAACATTGAATTATTATAGAAATAATCGTTAAAAAGACTTAATCTTGAAGATCTCTTCATCGTTGGGTGCCGTCCCCGCATCGAAGGTTGGCATAGGCTGACTTGTCCATCTTTTGATGTTACTCGTCCATATTAGTCTTGGTCTGCCTCTTTTGCCTTGTATTTTCCCTTCCAATATTACTTTTAGTAGGCTGTTGTGTCTTTTAACATGTCCCACAAATTTAATTTGTCTTGTTCTAATTGTGTTTAGTAGTTCTCTTTTCATTTTTAATTGTTTTAAAACTTCATTGTTTGTTTTATTTTCTTTCCTTCCAATTCTACCTATTCTTCTATAAATCCACATTTCAAAGGCTTCAATTTTCTGTTCTATTTTCTATAGAAGAATATGTAGAAGATCTGTAATGTTAATTTAATGTAATTTTTGAACTTTCTTTTCATTTAACAATATTTCAATATCAGGTGTAATTTTTTATGTGCACAGAACAAGTATATAGGTAAGATATGCCACTGTAAGAGTTGAACGTAATTTATTCTTATTAACATTCATGGCAGAAAAAGTTTGCTCACAAATGTATGTGGAGTCAAATCTGCACACGAGCATTAGAGCAAGATCGTGAATTTCAAGAAATCGGCCTAAAGGGACATATTTCTAAAATTCGGTCAAATAAATAGAAGTGGGTGGTCCATGATGTTCTTTAAATTTAGCACAAAGCCCATAATGGTTTTGGTTTTTCTATTGGCAACGATGGGGAGTATTTATTAATCTCAGACACCGAAATACAAAATGGATTTATGAATAAATCGATGTTACTCTTTTCAGATTGGAGAGGAAAATCGAGTTGAGAATGCCTCGCTCAAAGCTTTAACTGTTGCTTTGCATTTTCAAT
Source organism: Megaustenia siamemsis (assembly GCA_032433765.1). NCBI lineage: Eukaryota > Metazoa > Mollusca > Gastropoda > Stylommatophora > Ariophantidae > Megaustenia > Megaustenia siamemsis. Next base: position 114,118,889 of record JAVIAB010000051.1, read on the forward strand.
GATCTACGATATAGTCACTGCACGAGCAGTTAGAAACGTGAAACCCTGTGGGCGTATTAGAGGATTTATCAACCAACCAGTCGCTGCGGGACTTGCTGTGGAGGAGATCTGAGAACCTATAGACATGTTCGGAGTTCAACGATGATTACCCGCAAATAAGTTCAGTTTTTTTCGTTTATATTTTGTCTCGTTAAGTGAATGTATTTGTTTATAAATTTGTTGCTACTATACTTCCTAGGTTATTGTTATTGTTATTGGTTATGGAAGGCCTCGGCATCACTGCAAACGAATTAAAATCCATAATTGCTCAACCGCCCGTGCCAGTGGAATCATCCGAATTAATAACACATCTCCCAAACAAAGAAAGGTAACTGTAGTCCCCATCGTTGCAGTCTCAGCACACGCCAAAAGACATAAGGCGAAACCGCGCAGAAAGTGAACACAGCCAACTGTTCCCTGTCATACGATATCATCATTCATCGTAAACAAGCGGGATATCGAAACAGGATAAAAACGGATGAGACACACAGCTCACGGTGTGCACAGAGCACTTAACTCAGTAGCTCCTGCAACAAGCCGGACTTGGAATATGAGGAAACTGCAAGAAGGAACACTTTTCAGACATAGCCTTCAATGGTTCCCGCCGCCTATCCACCATATACCATGGAAGTTCGCGTCCTCCCGAAAACGATGATCGTCGTAGCACTCGATGATGTTAGGCCATCACTGATGACTCCAATTCCAAACACATAGACACACAGTGGTGGTAAGTTATCATTTCCAATCCAATAGAAGCCACCTGACCTGTAGTTAGTAAAACCACAGAGAGAATATGATTTTGTGACCTTCAATGATTCACTCTTGGATGTGAATATGTAGTTTACACAAGAGGAGAAGTTTTCAACTACAGTGATCCCATTTAAGGCAATTCTGTGATAGCAAGGCAAGTCTCCTTTATAGCAGCAGAACTTGATGTTCTCTGCTCCCTTCTTATAGCTGCTGCCACACGATTCTGATGTCTCATTAACTTGGACATCATTCAAGAACAATGTCAGACTAACATTCCATAGATCTGGCTCTGCTGATGAAGTGCTTGGTGCAACAGTTGTATCAATCATACAGGAGGCTCCTGGTTTGTGGTCATTAATATCACAGACGGCATATGATGTTGTTATATTCAGTATTTCTTTCTGGGGTGTAAATATGTGGCACACACATGGAGAGTGGTTTGTGGTCACAGTAATCCCATTAAAGGCAATTCTAGGGTAGCATGGCATAGCTGTTTCAGAACAGCACAATCCTATGATGTTTTCTGTGTTCGCTATAAAGCTGCTGCTGCTACACAATCCTGACCAATTATAGGTGTGAACATTATTCACTTTCCATGACAAAACTGCCTTGTTTACATCATAAACCTCTGGAAGCGAATAATTTATGGGACTAATAATACAATTTATTCTTCCATCGGGGATATCTTCCTTGAGTCCACCCCCCCCCCCCCAAAAAAAAAAAGTCTTTGGTTAAAAAGCACCTATGCTTTTGAGTTAAACACAAAATGAGCCCACTTCAAAGATTCAAAATGATCCTTGCCAATGCCATCCGTTTGCACAAGTTAGGTCCTTAGCTACCAAGGTCACATACATACGCCATCAAATTAAAGACTTTATCTACAGCGAAGGTTAACGAACTGTGAACAAACATTTATGTTCAAACCCTTGAATACATTTTAAAAAATCTGCCAACTCGCTGCAATAACAGGTATCGTGGTGTTCAAAGTAAACATTGCTTAGTCCATGGCTCGAATATAAATAAGCTGCCATTTTGGTGCGTCCCATGACGTCAACTCCTCACTTCCTAGGTATATAAATGAAATGTACATATTTATGTTAGTTTCAGCATTTGTATATACAAGTGTTACAGTGTGTAGCTTTCAAAATAATCAATAATCATTGTAATTTATATCTTTATAATCCAAATGGACTTTATATGTGCTGTCTGGCAAAAAGTAATTTTAATGCCATGAAAAGTATCGTCATCATCATCATCAAGTACCGGGCCTACTGGCGTAGGTGATCATGTCTCTCTACAACTTTCGGTCTCGGCAGCTATTTATCATTTATGTTGTTGACCTTCTGCCAAGCCATTCTCTTAAGCTGTCTGTTGTTTTTTCTCTTTGCTTCCCTCTATCTATCTCTTCGTCCCTCAATTTTTCCAGTTGTTACAATATATTCCAGTTGTTCCCTTCTCATTACATGGCCAAAAAACAATGATTGTTTCTTCCTAATATTGGAAATTAGCTCTCTTTTTGCTTTGACCTCTCTCAGAACATCTTCATTACTCTTCTTAGCTGTCCATGGTATTCTCAATATTCTTCTGTAAAACCACATTTCTACAGACTCCAGTGATTTTCTTGTCTGTTGTCCTATTGTCCATGATTCACATCCATATGTTAAGACTGGCTCTACATAACATTTAAGAACTCTTTTTCTAGTTTCTATTATGAAAAGTATACTAACAACAAAACAAATAACACCAGGGCTAAAACTAAAAATAACAAAATGTTACATCTTCTCAATATTCCTGTATGGTGCAGAAACATGGACATTAGACAAGAAAACAGAACAGAAAATTGAAGCCTTTGAAATGTGGATTTATAGAAGAATGGATGGAAGGAAAAGAAAACAAACCATGAAGTTTTAAAACAACTAAAAATGAAAAGAGAACTATTAACACAATTAGAACAAGACAAATGAAATTTGTGGGGCATGTTAAAAGGCACAACAGCCTATTAAAAGTAATATTGGAAGGAAAAATACAAGGTAAAAGATGCAGACAAAAACTAACATGGACGAGTAACTTCAAAAGATGGATGGACAGGTCAGCCTATGACAATCTGCACCATCATCATCATCATCTACGTGTGCCCTCTCCGCAACGAAGGTTGGCTACCATGGATCGCCATTCTACTCTGTTTCTTGCTTTGATGGTGCAGGCTGACATAGATTGACTTGTACATCTTTTGATGTTACTCGTCCATGTTAGTTTTGGTCTGCCTCTTTTGCCTTGTATTTTTCCTTCCAATATTACTTTTAGTAGCCTGTTGTGTCTTTTAACATGCCATAAAATTTTAAGTTGTCTTGTCTTAATTGTGTTCAGCAGTTCTCTTTTTATTTTCAGTTGTTTTAAAACTTCATCGTTTGTTATCTTTTGTTTCCATCCAATTCTACCTATTCTTCTATAAATCCACATTTCAAAGGCTTCAATTTTCTGTTCTGTTTTCTTGTCTAATGTCCATGTTTCTGCACCATACAGGAATATTGAGAAGATGTAACATTTTGCCATTCTTAGTTTCAGCCCTGCTGATATTTGTTTTGTTGTTAGTATATTTTTCATGGCATTAAAATTACTTTTTGCCATACCTATTCTTTTGTTTATTTCAGTTTTGCATTTTCCATCATTGGTTATAGTATGTCCTAGGTAGTTGTAACTCTGGACTGTCTCCAGATGTGTTCCCTCAACTGTGATATTTAATTGTAGGTCTTGAGAATTTTCTTTGTTTATGATCATAGTTTTAGTCTTTTTGTTATTCATTTCTAGTCCATATTTTTTGCTTGTTGTGTTTATCACATTAAGCAATTGTTGTAGGTCTTTAGGATTTTCTGCTAGTAGAACAGTATCATCAGCATATCTCAGGTTATTGATTATCTTTCCATTAATGTTTAGACCTGGTATCTCTGAGATGTTTTTAAAGATTTGCTCAGTGTATAGATTGAACAAGCTTGGTGATAGGATGCATCCTTGTCTTACTCCTCTTTTTATGTCTTTGGGTGTAGAGTTCTCCTTGTTATATCTTATTATTGCTGTTTGCTCCCAGTACAAATTACATATTAGTCGTATGTCTGCATCGTCTAGATTTATATCCTTTAGGCAGTCTATTAGTTGGTTATGGTGTATTCTATCGAAAGCTTTGGTGTAGTCTATAAAGCAGGCATATATTGGTTTGTTTACTTCTGTGTACTTTTCAATCAATGTTCTCATGCGGAATATGGCTTCTTATGTCCCACTGTTTTTCTTGAATCCAAATTGTTGCTCCTCTAATTCAGTATTGATTTTATTCTGAATCCTTCCCTGTATAACATTTAGTAAAATTTTTGTTACATGGCTCATTAGGCTTATTGTTCTGAAGTCACTGCATTCAACTGCACCATTCTTTTTAGGCAATGCAATGAAAGTTGATGTTTTTAGATCGTTTGGTATGTATCCTGTATGGTATATGTCATTGCATATGTCTGTGATCACTTCGACGCCAAACTCTTCTAGAGCCTGTATCATCTCTATCTGTATATTGTCAGGCCCTGCTGCTTTTCCCTTTTTCATTGTTTTTATGGCTTTTTCTACTTCGGATTTCAGGATTTTATAGTTGTATGTACATTTTATGTCTGGCTTTTTGTCCCTTTCGTCATGAAATAATTCTGTTATATATTCTTGCCATCTATCTATTATATCTTTGTTGTCTGATAGCATTCTTCCCTCTTTGTTTGCTATACATCCGATTCCTGCAGCTTTTTTGTCTTTATTCGTCATTCTCTTTATTTCTGCACCATCAAAGCAAGAAATAGAGTGGAATGGCGCTCCATGGTAGCCAACCTTCGATACGGAGACGGCACTCAATGCTGATGATGTGCTGTCTATTCTTTTTTTTTTACTTACATATGTTTGATAGAAATCAATTACTAATGGTAAGTCATGTGCAATCTAAGTCTTTTATTGAGAAATTTATCGCATTTCTCAAGGAATATCTCTGATGTCCCATGTTTTTCACATCATGTTAACCTTTGACACACTTCCGCTTTCATCTTGAACGATTGACAATGAACCAACGCTGTTGGTGGTAGACTGGAACGTGGTGTCCTCCTTTCAAAATATAACACTTATGAAGTAATATCCTGATTAATCCAGCAATTTCCCCATACATTTGCTAATAATTAACGCTTCAATGAATGGTTCTCACAAATATCGACTGTCAAATTTTTTTGTATTCACTGCTGTCCACTTTCAATTTAAAAGTCCACTCAGAGAATCTATTTATCTATCTATTGACCTTTCGAGGCGTGACCTCAAAATGTCACGCCATGGGGTATAGACCCAGATACTATTGCTCTTATCTAAATTATTCCATTCTAGCAGTCTCAATCCTTGCAAAGATCTTTTATCAAATCTCGCCATTTGTCTCTGTTCTGCGCAAGAAACTTTATATCATTGAGGGAGCTGATTCCTGCTGCTTTTGCCTCTCTGATCAATTTTCTTCTCAGTGTCACTCTGACACTCTCTCTCTTTTCCTCTTACCTGTTGTATCCCATTTGAGGGCTTACTTTTGTTATTCGGTTATTATCTCTCCTCATCACACGTCCAACATATAACCATCGTCTTTTTCATGATTACTGAAGATATTAGTGGTTGATTGGCGATTTGTTTCCTCGTCCACTCAGAGAGACGTGTACTAATTATCAGCAATGAAATAACTTAATAATTACGATTTTTACACAGAGAAAGAAAGCTTTCAACATTATCAAAGAATATTTACAAAACAAAACCTGCCGGATTGTTCGTGAACTTGTATATCATCGTCCATGTCGTTCAGTTCTGGATGTTACTTCCATCAACAAACATACAAGTATATGAATATTTCAACAAACATACGAGTATATGAATATTTAATGTACCAGAGTAAGAGTAGTGCACTTTCATTCACTTTTTCGAAGGAATATTTTTGTTGAACCAAATCAGCTACCAGGAACTGCTCAAGAGGTGTGACCAAGAGGAAATGCACACTGTGCTAACAGGTAGATGCTGGGGCTGGTAAGGTAAAATGATCAAGAGGGATAACAAAATCAGCAACAATCACAAGAACTGTACTGCAGTAAACAATGTACCTGTAGGGAAGGAGAAAAAAACTGGCAGACATATTACTCCACTCAGATGTACTAAAGCAAAGGCCATAGATTCCACTCAGATGTGTCCAGGTGAAGGACCCAGACTCCACTCAGATCTGCTCAGGTAGAGGTCTCAGACTCCACTCATATTTGTTCAATGAGAGGTCCCAGACTCCACTCATATGTGTTCAAGGAGAGGCGCCAGACTCCACTCATGTGTGTTCAAGGAGAGGCCCCAGACTCCATTCATATGTTCCCAGGTAGAGGCCCCAGACTCCATTCATATGTTCCCAGGTAGAGGTCTCAGACTCCACTCATATTTGTTCAATGAGAGGTCCCAGACTCCACTCATATGTGTTCAAGGAGAGGCCCCAGACTCCACTCATGTGTGTTCAAGGAGAGGCCCCAGACTCCACTCATATGTGTTCAAGGAGAGGCCCCAGACTCCACTCATGTGTGTTCAAGGAGAGGCCCCAGACTCCATTCATATGTTCCCAGGTAGAGGCCCCAGACTCCATTCATATGTTCCCAGGTAGAGGTCTCAGACTCCACTCATATGTTTTCAAGGAGAGGCCCCGGACTCCACTTATATGTGTTCAAGGAGAGGCCCAGACTCCATTCATATGTTCCCAGGTAGAGGTCTCAGACTCCACTCATATGTTTTCAAGGAGAGGCCCAGACTCCACTCATATGTGCTCAAGGAGAGGCCCCAGACTCCACTCATATATGTTCAAGGAGAGGCCCCCAGACTCCACTCATATATTCCCAGGTAGCAGTCTCAGACTCTCCATTCTGATGTTCCCAAGTAGATCTCTCAGACTTCACTCAGATGTTTCCAGGTAGAGGCCCTAGACTCCACTCAGATGTGCCCAGGTAGAGGCCCTAGACTCCACTCATATGTTTCCAGGTAGAGGCCCTAGACTCCACTCAGATGTGCCCAGGTAGAGGCCCTAGACTCCACTCATATGTTTCCAGGTAGAGGCCCTAGACTCCACTCAGATGTGCCCAGGTAGAGGCCCTAGACTCCACTCAGATGTTCCCAGGTAGAGGTCTCAGACTCCACTCAGATGTGCCCAGGTAAAGGTCTCAGACTCCATTCAGATTTGCATATAACTCGTCTTTATATGGTTCAGTTATCCACATTATCCTTCTCCGCTGTTTTATGCCCTTGATAGAACCAAAAAAAAACTTAGCTAAAAAAAAATGTAAAAATGTAGCTCTGTTAAAAGACTAATACATTCTTCTTTATGTATGATGAATTGTATTCATGTTTCTGAATCAATTGATGTCCAGATCTCACCTTGAAAAGAAGACATTGACTGCAGAATCACTAAACAATCAATAACATTCTATATTATAGTTTCCTACTTTTATGAACAATTGCATGTGTTTGGGTAGAATATTTTAAAAATAAACATCATTTGCACTTTTATTTCCTTCACAATTGTCCCCTAACTGTCAAAACATAACAAACAAGTAAGTGCTGGCAAAAAAAAAAAAAAAGAGTAAAGTATCACCGTCACGCCAAGTGGCGTAGAGGGAATATGGTGTTAGTGACCATAAATTTTACAGACCTTCAGCACATGATTTTTGGGGTAATGTGGTTGGTATTACACACGTGCTGCTTTACTTTCCCAGAAAAAAATCCCGTACCCATTAAAGGCTGTGTGAACCAGAAGCCATCGGACCCTACCTCTTGTCCTTTGTAATCCAGTTTAAGCTCTAAGTGCTGGCAAAAGCCAAACCAAAATAATTTTTAAATGAACAAAATCTTACCGTGAAATATTTTGATTTTTACAACAGTGGAAAACCAAGGACAATGTTTAGAATGATAATGACATTAATCATGAGAGACAAACACAGGCTCTAGTTGTAGAAGCAGATGTTGATAGTGTTAGTTGGGGCTATAAGATTACAGCCTGTCTGGGGAAAGTTCTCAGAATATTTTTTCTCAAACAAAATCAGCAACTAAGAACTGTCCAAGAGGTGCAACCAAAAGGAAATGCATGCAATGCTATCAGGCAGATTCTTCGGCTGATACAAGTTCTAGAAACATTTGCATGAATTGCCATACATTGACCATACATTGATCTCTAGAGAGAAGGCAGAAATAGACCAAAAACATCCTTCAGTGGACAGCAGAAAGAAAGATGGATAGTGTGGCCCAACACTGTGAAGGACAGTTATGGAGCACATGAAGTGAGGAACTCTGTTGTTGCCCTACAAGATACCATACTGGTTTTGGTAGCTGGATTGCTGAAGAAAACAGTGAAGCAGACATGGGGAAGTCAAAACTGCAATGAAACTCATTTCATTGATGGATAGATTGTCAAGTAATAACATATACCTATTAATTTATGACCAACCATCAACATAATGCTTGAAATACATAATGGTGCTTCATTGGTTAAGGACAAACTGTTTTTTTATAATATATGTGTAATACAAACTTAAATTTGTGTCCCTCTTGTTCCTAAATGAAATGTTACACTCAGTTGATAAACTTCATTAGTCATTACTAATATGACTGCAGCACATTTCTTTTCTGATAAACACAACTTCAGAGTTCACCAGCCGGGGATGAGAGATTTGTTCTGGGAGATTAAGATCACCTAGCATGATAGTGATCACTTTACTCATATTCATGGTGATGGTCAAGGAAACAATGTGGATGTAATATCATATGATGGTAATCTTTTCATTGAAAAAAAAATGTATACAGACAGTGTACAAATTTACACAAGCATAAGTATAGAAGTGAAAGCAGGCCACAATTAAAGCCACTTTAAATCAAATATGTGGTTACTGACTAAAAGGTAAATACTCAGAGTTAATTCTTAAAAAAACTTAATAGAAACACCAACATACAATATACCTATGTCTGTTTTTTTTGTAAATACATATTTTTGTGTATGTAATACACTCTCTAGAAGTCCACAGCAGTGGTTAGTGAGCTGGTCTACTCAGCTCATGAAGTCTGGTTTGTCCCAAATGATGACTTAACTAGCAATGGTCATCATATTTTTTTTAAAGACAGTACTGGTGCAATGTTATCACACTACCTCTTCTTCTTAGTATTTGTTTAACCATTAAGAGGGCATGGATGCATTGTGTTGGTAGTTTACGGCAGTGTTGTGATACATCTTTGGCATGGGTAGATTTTTGCTAAACAGTTTTTTTTCGAGCAGCTGCTATTTTTGGCCTACTCTTTTCAAATTTTAACTGCCAAAGGTTCTTTAAAATGTGTGAGTACATATGGGATCTCCTGTTTCTCACCGTTATCCAAGATGGCTAGACATTGGACCTCACTACTCAGAGACCAGGGGAGTTAAAGCCACAAAGAATCCACATATTTTATTTGTGAAAATTTCCTCCTGTGGTGGAAATCAAACCTAGGACCTTCATGTTCAAAAATGTGCCATTAGTCATTGAAAAATATGGAAACTAACAAAATATTATATTTTCTATACATTATGGAGTCCTTCCTCCCTCCTTTCTTTCCTTTCCCCATTTCAAATAGCAAAGTTCAAATCTTCATACTTCTTTATCAAAATTGTTTTTTAACTGACATGAGAAGCAACAGACTGCAAGTCTTTGGGTGTTGTCAAATCAGATGCTTCATAAAGAAGAACCTTGTTAACTTCAGAAGACTGTCCACCTAAAATAAATAAAATCCATATTTCAAAACTGATATTGTGCTGCTAAAACTGGTTTTGGAAAGGATTAATTTGCAAAACTCCGTAATTTATCTCCACAACAATCTGTCAGTATTACCAGTGTCACTCTAGACACTTCTGTGATGCCACATATGCAAAACTGTATTATCAGCTCAGACACTCCTTATGATCACCTGTTGTAGAGAAAAGAATTGAGTTATTGAGTTATATGCGGGTCATCATCATTGCACTCCGAACATGTCCATAGGTGCTCAGATCCCCTCCTCAGCAATTCCCTCAGTGTCCAGCGACTGACGACTCCAGTTCTATGTTGGTTGATAAGTCTTCTTACACGGCCACCAAGTTTCTCATTTCTGGCTGTGCCCATCTTAACTCCCATTTCCATCATCCGAAGAAGCGACGTTGATCTGTGTTTGTCGAAGTCCCGTGCTCTTCCCACATCTCGGAGTGCATTGATGATGTCCGCCCGATCCATCGGTTGCCCGTCCTCAACGACAGCGCAGCTAGCCAACCTGTCCGCTCTCTCATTTCCCCGCACTCCCGCATGTCCAGGGACATAGACAAAGGTGACCTTACGTATTTTGGATTTCTGCAACGACTCTACCCATTGCATGCGTACAAAGCCCGCCTCCACTTTTTTTATCATGCTCATCGAATCACTCAGTATACATGCGTGGATGTAGTCTTGTGACTCTAACCATTTGAATGCCTTGGTCACTGCCATCACCTCCATTGTCATGCTACTCGTGGTCATGGCGTATGCACCACTGTCTTCCTTGGCCATTCTGCCTGCCGAACGTGCTGTAAATGCCCATGCACTTCTTTCGTGTCGTCTTACAGATCCGTCTGTATAGATGACTGCATCTTTCTCATCGGTGTTATCGCAGATGAGACCGTTGACCTCAGCATTAACCACGACCGGGTTCTGTTCCCTACTTTTCCTGTCGAGTGTGACAATACATGAGAAAGTCCCCTTGAATGTCGTAGGCACCGGTATCCACTCCTCACCAACGCTGAGATTGGTAAGCCCACAGACCTGTTTGATGACATCTTCTGCTCGGCCCACCCATGATTTGCCTCTTTTTAGCCTGGTGCCTTTCTCTGTGTTGAGCACGTGGTGCAATGGATGCTCTGTATCTGTACTAATCTTCAGGTATGCTCGTGCTCTCCAGATCTTGATTCTGTCATCCATGGTTGGAAAGTCAAGAAGATACCTCATTGCCACACAGGGAGTGTCCCTCGTACATCCCAGGATAATGCGCATGGCTTCATTTTGTATTTTCTCCAGCCTATCAATTTGAGTCGTACTAACAGTAAGAATGGCCAGGGCATACTCGATTGGTGCGAGGACTAATCCCTGGAACAGAAGAGTAAGTAGCCTCTGCTCGATGTTGGCAGCTGCCATGACCTTCAAGGCGGCTAATCCTTTGCGGGATTTTGTTATCACATGGTCGACGTGGTCCCGAAAACACAGGCTGCGATCAAACTTAACTCCGAGGTATGTCATCAACTTGTCCCTGGTCACCTCATCAGCTCCCATTCGTACTACCGGTGTGGTCGTATTAACGATATGATTGTTAAGGGAGAACCATGAAACTGATGCTTTATTAGGATTAACCAAGGCACCTGAAACCCCACACCAGGAAGAAATGCGATCGAGTTCGTCTTGCATTGTGGAGGCGATTCCCCGTCTGTCTCTTCCCTGTCGATATACCAGAATATCATCAGCAAAAGTCATAGTTCTTCCCCTCCCATCCAGCTGTTGGGACGTGATCGTTAGAGAAAAGAAGTGCATAGGCAAAATGATTCTCGATATCTTAACACACTGACAAGCACCCTGGTGACGGTGTACAATGCTAAATCCACCGTTTATTGAAACTGACATGATCAAACTACAATAATCACCACTTAGGATAAGCTTTGATGAAACTAAGATAATAAAAAAAAAACACAGAAGCATAGGTATAATTATTTTTATTCTTGTCATTTTGCAACCACACTAAGTTTTGTTGTATGAGTAATATAGACAAACATTTGGGTCAGTACAGCTTAACAAGAACCTGGAAATGCCCATGGCAGAAGTCAAACTTTATTAAGAGAACTCGGAGGATTGGGAATGGGGTGAGTACATAAGCAAATGAAAAACACATTTGGCACATTGTAAGTATGCACAACACTTTTCCAGAAGGTTAAAAGAAATATGAACACATAATAAAGAGCAAATCATACCAAAGAAGCTTGAGCAGCATTTCAAAATTTACTGGGGTTTTGACAAAAAATATGTATTTAAAAATAACTTCACAGGATTAAATCAGCTGACAATATGAAGGTATATAATTAAATGCATTTATACCAGTGGTTCTCAATATCTGCTTGCACATGGTCCAGTTCTCTATGTCTCAACTCACAATTTGTGGTAAAGAATATATATTTGACTCTCAGCACAATTTAGTTTATGCATATAAAACTTACTCTACATATACACCATTATTTTATAACAGAGATTATATATGATCCCTCAATAATTTATTACATCCCCTAATATCATGTTTCTTTTTTCTGTAATGTGTGATTGATTGAAAGCCAGTGGAGGTCACATACATACTTGATGATAACCACTTAAAAAAACAAAACAGATTACATAAATAAACACATTTGGCAGAAACAATTAAGGATCCTGGATTATGTGCATATTTTGAACCTAGGCTCCTGAAATGAAACAGTTCAGTTTTAATGTACATATCATAGAAGTAAAAATAAAGAACCTGAATTTCACACTAACCATACATAGTTGAAAACCCATGAATAAAAGAATGAAATACACACACTTGGCAGAGACAGCTGAAGGATCATAAATGGTATGTGTATTTTGAACCTTGTGAAAACAAAATGGTTCTTGCTTCCTTCTGCTTGTCCATAAGAGAAATGTGAAGAAACATAAACAAACATACACAAATAAATTAGAATTCTGTAATACAAACAGGCATGGTTAGAATGGCATAACAACTGACTATGAGATAATATTAAGGCTTTGCTATGTAATGGTATTGCTGAATGGTGCTTTCAAGCATTATCTTTAGACATTTTAAGTACAATGAACATTGCAGAGAGGTAAGTCTTCAAAATGTGTGATTCTGTCAAGCACTGGAAAAGATTCACTTGTTATCAGTAGGTGGTAAATGCACTTTCAAACACCTTTTACATTGGAAGTGTTAAATAGCATAAACAGGTCAATTTTTCTTAAATTTAGTTTTATTGCTTCTTATATATTTTAAAAATAAAATATGTCTAAAATTTGAAAAGAAGGATTTTAATTAAAAATACAATTATTAACTGAGGTATGTACATGTTAACATAAATCGTTCTATTTTTAAAGCATGGTAGTTTTGTCAGAACTAGCAGAAATATTGTTAAACAATTCCAGAGAAAAAAAGAGTTCAACAATTATTCCTAATAGTAGACATACTTTATTTCTCTATAAAACGTGACCTTTGCTCTCTTGATTTTGCTTACCTAAAGTACTTTATCTTAAACATATTACACTATAGGTCGTTTCAAAATATTTTGAAGGTGTTTAAAATTCCATATCTCTGCAACCAATTGATTGATAATGCTGAAATTTTGCATATGGTCTTGTGATTTTTTGGTCCCAAGAAGTACATTCATTTCCTCACCAACAAACGTATAGTTTTAAATATTCTTTATTTGAAGTATACAAATTTAAGGCATTTTGGTCAAACCATATATTTGGAGGAATTACCGCTTCATATGAGTGAGCACCCACGGACTTGTCATCTTGAACGTAATGCGCGCCAATTTCCCTGTTTTAAGCACTAAAAAACACATAAAACGCGTCATAGTTATAATTTTATATCCGGTGCATCCCATTTCCTGTCGTTTTGTTGTGATTTATGTGCAACGGCGTATCCTAATTATTGGGTAATTTCGTTAAATTTGTGATCTGTTAGTCAATGGGTATAAAAGTAAAGTTCCTTACATTGCAATCAGTGGCAATAAAGGTGTATAAATATTTTTGCATAGAAGCTAAGCGTGGAAAACTGTATCGAAGCATCTCAAAGCCAGAAAAGAGAACTATTCACGCATTGGGTATAAGCAAACGCTTTTTCAAACAAGTGCTTAAAGCTAACGGAGTGTCCAGTTCAATCAAGACTAGGACGCTAGGAAGAAAGAAAGTAGTAGATAGTTTTGACAAGGAAGTGATTAGAAGAGCAATTTGTAAAATGTTCGATTCCAAAGAAACTGTGACTTTAAGAAAACTGAAAATTCGACTGAGAGCAGAAAATGACATTGTTGTGTCGAAAACAACATTATGGAGAACTGTTAGAAGCATCGGTTTTACGTTTAGAAAGTACGATAGTGGTAGAAATGTCATCTGCGAGAAGCCGCACTTAGTTTCTATGAGGAGTAAATATTTACGTGAAGTACGGGAAATGCGTAACCAAGGTTATGATATTGTATTTCTAGATGAATCTTGGATAAATTCTCACCACACAAGTGCAAAGGAATGGCAGTTATCAGATGGAAGTATTAAAAGATGTGTACCCACTGGAAAAGGACAGCGTATTATAATGGCACATGCAGGCAGCCGAAAAGAAGGGTTGGTGAAAAATGCAGAACTTATATTCACCTCTAATTATACTGACAACAGGGACTATCACACCGAGATGAATGGCCATATATTTAGAGAGTGGATTGAAAATACTCTTCTTCCAATTCTAGACAGACCATCCTGTCTGGTAATGGACAACGCGTCGTACCACAACGCTGTGGCAGAAGAAGACAAAATTCCTACATCTACCAGTACAAAAGATGTTATAAAGATTTGGCTAAGAAAGGAAGGAATTCCATTTAACGAGGGATTTTTGAAACCTGAATTACTGTCACTTGTTAAGAAATCGCAAAAGACCAAAGTATTCCAAATAGACAAAATCATTCAACAGCATGGTCATACGTGCTTGAGACTGCTCCCTTATCATCCACAATTAAACCCCATTGAACTCGTTTGGGCAAAAATTAAAGGGCAGGTGGCAGCTGAGAATACAAGTTTTAAACTATGCGATATAAAAGGACTGACATATGCTGCTCTATCACAGATTGACAAAGATTTTTGGTGCAAATGTGAAGATCATGTCTTAAAAGAAGAAAATGACTATTGGAAAAAAGATGGACTATCGTTCGTTCAGCCCAGATTAGTAATCAATATGTTAGACTCCTCTGATTCAGAATAAATGAAATAATAATGGACGTTTTTATATGTCCGCATGATCAATCTTTAGCTAAAGTTGATAACGTTTTGAAAATGTAAAGATTCTTGATATGTGTACTGAAGGCATGCAAAGAAACTAAATCACTTTCATATGTCTTGTTTACGTAAAATAATGAAAGTCACATGGAAAGACATAAAACGAACAATGTAGCTCTTTACAGTGAAGAGGATCCCGTGCTTACATCGGACTCTTTAGTCACATGCGTACCCATAAACAATAACTTTGCTTGATATGTCATGCTCGTTATCGCTCGCAACGGATAATTAATTTTTTAAAATGTATTCTTTGTTGTATATTGTTTAAATAGTTTTCATTAATGGAACTGTTTATACGCTGATTTGTTTTAGACCGTCTGTAAAGGCTATAACATTGACATTCTCATAGTATTTTAAAGAAAGTAAACAATAGAAAGTAAACAGTTGATAAACGCCTCCAACTTTCAAGTTGTGTAGAGACGCCTATGTCGAGAAGCTGATTTCCATTAATGTACGGTAAATTATTTTCTCCAGGAGCAAAAAGATCCGTAAATTCACTGAGATCAAAGGAAAGTGCTGCTTCATGATGAAGCATACTTCCTACATCATTAAATTTTGTGAAATCGGTGGGACCTTGGTAAAACAAGGCCAGATGCAAAAAATCAAGTTTGTAAGTGCAGGGAAAGAGGAGATATTTCATGTTAATCGTGAACATTTAGATTTGAAACGACCAATAGTTTCAGTATTACTTTTGAAATGCTGAAAGCATCCTTGGGATTTGAAAAGTTAAAAGAGGTGATCATATGCAATAAAAGTCTTATGATAAAGATAACTTTATTCTCTACCCCCCCCCCCCAAAAAAAAACAACCTACCAATAATAACATATCTATTACATATAATCAGTATATAAATTGATACATCTTTATAGATGAATGATGCAGCTTTTAGCACACAAATTATTGAAGAAGGGTATTTGCAAAAAAAGTGGAAAGAAAATATCCCATGAATTTGATGACAATGAGCATAAGGTACAACAATAGCATGTTCTTTCTGTTGTTAAAACCATAATTATAATTAATGTTAATACTAACTAAAATTATACATTTATTTTTTTAATGCATTTATTAAGGCTTGAATTGAAGTGATATGTCATACTCAGATCAGTTAAGCATATAATGTTCATAAATGTAAAATACCACATGCGCTTATGTGAAAAGTGTTGTGGTTAGATCAGCCTTGTATGATCACACAAAACACTTATGAACTTTAAATTACCAGTTTGTATAAGTAACATTTGTTTTCTTTGTGTTCTCTGATATTGGTAAGGGCATTTATAATAACAGCATAAGTAATGTCATATTTGTGCCTAAGTGAAATTTTATACAACTTCTAATATCATTCTTCTTTATTTCCTCATTTGCTTTTCAGCATCGAGGGGAGATATAATGTGCGGTTTCTCACTCTTCTGCTGGCTTTTGCTGCTTTTATGTTTCCTAGTGTTTCTAATATTCCATCAATCCGTCTTTTTTGTGGTCGGCCCTTGTCTCGTGTTCTTGTATCATCTATTAAAGGCTTGATGTGTTTTGGTATTTCTATCTTATCATGTGGCTTAACAATTTTATCTGTTGGTTTTTTATGTACTCAATGGTGGGAATTATTCCTAGCATTTTTTCTTAGATCTTCATTTCTCATCTTATTTCTCAGGCTGTTTCCTGTCATTCGTCTAACACATTTCTTCTCTGTAGTGGTTATGTTTCCTATTGTTCTCAAGTCTAGGGTCCAAGTAAGACATTGGTAGCACAATGTTGGAATGAAGATTGTATTGTTGAGTGCCCATTTTGCCTCTAGAGTTATTTCCTTGTTAGACAATAGTGTGGCAATAGTTGTTCGATGGTTTGACAAGATTTGTTGCATCTTGAGTCTATTTCTGCTGCTTATGAATTGTCATTTGCAACCAGACTCCTAGATATTTACATTTCTCTACTTGTTTTAATTGTCTGCCATATATCTTCTTTAGGTTGATGTTCTGTTTCTCTTTTGTGAGATTTACAACTTCTGTTTTATCGATTTTCACGCTGTACTGGTTGCCTGTGCTGTTAAGTCTAGATATTTTTGTAGGTCTTCTATTTCTCCATGCTTTAGTGCCCGATCACTGCAAAATGCCCATTAATCTCCTCTGTCTCTGATGGGTTGGCTAACTTACATATGTAATTCATGTAGCTAATAAACATTAGGGGAGATAGTGTCCCATGTCTTACTCCTATCTAATTTCAAAGTGGTCTGTGTAGCCTGATTGTTCATCTGCTGTTGATGTATAAGACTTTTAATTAAGTTGATTAGATGTTAGCTTACTCCATTTGTTATTAGTATCTCCCACAGTTGTTCTCTGTTTACTTGGTCAAATGCTTTTTCTTGTCTATGAAAGCTAGTATCTAATTTAATATAATTATCTGTATTATTTGAAGTATAGTGAGGCCTGATTGAATAATGTCACCACCATTTGTTGCAGAAATATTGAGAGAGTTCAATATAACAGAGACAAGCTTTCTATTAAAAAAAATGTATACAAATTAAGTCTATCTGTAAGGTGACCAGACGTCCCGATTTTTCCGGGACAGTCCCGATTTTTTACTCTTTTTTCAACCTTTGTCCCGGATTTGTTATTGTCCCGAAATTGTCCCGATTTTGGCAGATTTTTTAGCTTTTGTCCCGGATTTGTTAAAATACATTAGGGACACAAACGTTTACCAATGTTGCCAATATGGTAAACGTCTCTTCGACTTAAAAATATACATTATTCCGTTGTTGTGTAGAAAATATTTAAAAAGTTGAACTGGCTGTTCATTTAGCGAAATAGTAACAGTAAAATGCGCTCCAAGTTTTAAATCTTTTATACTGAAACTGAAATACTGATCAGAAAAGTACAACAACTCTGCTTCACCTTCCATTTAAGTGAGTATCACTAATGTTTGGTTTTTTTAATCTCCTGATAACGATTTATAAGCCTATATTTTTAGGTGTTTTAGTTAGTTTTAGTTTTAATATATATATATATATATATATATAATATGTATTATTCACTTTAAAAAGACAGAAGAAATTTTATTTTATTGATGGGAAATTTATGTCAAATTAATCCGTCCCGGATTAAGGTTTCAAAAATATGGTCACCTTACTATCTGGCAGTAAAGTTAAGCTTCAAAGTCAATCAAGTTTGCAATGAATTGCTGATCCTGTTATTACTTCTATAAATAATTATGGTGATTTCACACAAATCTATTCTTTCAGATATTATCACTTCACAAAAATATGTGTGCATTAAAATGATGATGCAATCTTCAAACAAACCATACACTTTTTCACATGAATGTATATATGAGACATTATCATACAAGTTTAAGCAATATTGCATTATTCAATTTGATCTACCCTTTAAACCCAGCAAGAAACTCCATATTTCCTGGACAGTAACAAGCATGAACAATTCAGCCACACAAAGTCATATCACGTATCATAAACGTAACTGGTGTTCATAGCCAAATCAACAGATAAAAATAGCTCTTACATTTCACAGCAATGGGCCCATAATCTGTCACACAGAAAAACTTAGGCAGGTCCTTATTTATAAACCATAAAAGAAACCAGACATCATTCCAAAGTCCTACACATAAAAAGCCAGGTTAAAGAAATAGTAACCTGGACGGTTGTTTAATCAACTTTATTATTTCTTTTTATTTTTTTTTTTTACTTTGTGATTTTAAAAATGCAAATAAATGTTTGCTTCAATAACCATAAACTGCAATAACAGAAACTATAAATATTCCACACTTAGTTTTGGACTAAAGCGAAAACTAAAGTGAAAATAAAGCAAGTTAAAAACATCTGACTATCATGTGGAAATTTAAATATTTATTGAACTTTTATACAATTTCAAATCGAAAGTTTCTTTATCAGGGCATTACATAAGGTCAAAGATTATGCACAGATGTAATGAAGCAGCAATCTTAAAACTATGAATTTTAAAAAAAGCATAAATAATAAACAGTTTTGAATTAGTAGCAAGAAAATATAAACTTCTAGTAAATTCAATATCCATGTTTATTATGTTTATCTAGATTGTTTTCCAGTATTTATTTACAATTTCAGGGATTTTGAATGAAGAGTAACTAAGTAGGAAAGTGCATCTAATTAAACAGGGAAAATTGCATTGTCAGTAAGCCATAGAATCAATCATAATATGCACACCCTTTGCTAAAACTTCATGTAACTAAACATAAGTAATTTTACTGTTCTGTCAACATATAGTGTGATAACCAACCACATAAGGGAAGACACACTTTGAAAATAACAGCTTTTGTAACCAAGAACTTAAACAAACTAAAAAGCAAGACTCAACAAATAAATCTAAACTGCACAATATTATATGGATGATAACACCTAACAGCATGAAACTGTTTTATGCTTTATCAAGCCCAGAGAAGGAACAAAGCAAATCAATTAAAGCCTTTCATGCTCTTTTTGAAAGCAGTATATGGACAAGGCATATCCATTCACTCTTGAGAATTTTTTTTCTGTTTCTCTCCAGTCACATCCAAAGTCCTTGTCCTTGAGGGTTTTCATGATTTCTCTTCTTCCATACTATTGTGACTACCCTGTTTTCTTTTTCCCTGTGGGTTCCATAACAGTCTGACTTAATAAGGAGCAAAGCTAGAATATTAAATCAATAGTAAAAATTGTATTAAATCTACACGGTAATTGATGGAAAAAAATATTTATTTAAACATTTTAAAAAATACAACTTAAATAATAGGTTTTTGAGTTCTGTATTAGGCTCCAAGTACATACAACACGGGTAATATTTAGTGAAGCACTGACAAACACCAAAAGCAATGCTGCAATGTAACGACTACTAAATGTATTAAAAAAAAATAAATTTTTTTTGCTAAGGGTTATAAAAATTAAGAACTGGTTTTAAATGCAGTGCTACCTTATTACAATAATGCTGCACACATTTCACTAGATAATAAATGACCATTAATAAATTGTTATGGATATTTAAAAAAAAGTTGTCTCCTACATGTTGTCACAATTTAACATTTAATATGACAATAATTAATGGCTTTGACATTGCAATCATATAAAGATACACATACAAATAAAATCATTGTTAATAACTTCTGGTATGATAGGATCTAAGCTCTTATAGGCTAGCAATTTTTTTTTTTTTACAATATTGAAATGCATTTGTAGTAACAGATTAAGCAGCAATACATTCTGCTGTGCAACTGAACATTAAACTTCATTATGTCAGAAAGAACATAATTTTTATCATTACTGTTTAATAACTTGTGTAGTAAATAAATATGTATTCAAGTTAATGTTTTTTTCCCCCAATAAACATTCTCCGATAAGATTTATAACTGTATTTTTAATATCATACCAAAATGCTGCTACATTAATACCTTAATTTAAAAACAAAGTATGACTGGATTATTTTTATTAGGCAATGAAAGTATCACTTTAATCGCTCTTTGTATCAATAGTTTTGGATTTTTAGCATTCAGTACAGTATGAATTAGCACATCAATAAAATAATTTGTGTTTTGAGTTTTCAATAAATACCGCATGAATGAAACAAAACCAACAAAAACTATTTCTTTTAGTACTGCTTTCATTATTATTTGACCTTGAATTCTCTTAACAAAGTTTTTCTTTTTGTGAATGAAAATGATAATTTTAAAAGCCAATCGCGACAGAGAAAATAATTGTTATAAAAGTATGCAATAAATAAACATGTCAATTTTCACTTGTGTGCTTGAAATATAAAAAACATAAAAAGAATAAAGTGCAGGAAAACTGGAAGCCACAACTGGAATTATTGAATTTTTGTTAAACATAAAATGGAAACAACAAAATCTTTGATGAATTATGCATAATTTATGAAAATTCAATATCAATTTTTAAATAAACATACTTTCTTGCAATAACGTGCTGTTTATTTTTAAAGATTCTAAAATATAGCACAAAGGGTACACATATTTTAGATTGGGTGTATTTGCAAACTTAATTTTAGGCATTAAAAAACACACTCCTCTCATTAACTTTGTATTTTAAAAATAGGGAGGCAAAAAAATGACACTTCAAATCTAACAAAGGTCACACAAAACTAAAATAATGAAACCATAGAATATAACAAAAAAGCTATGCAAACACAACATCTACAATCATTACTGGTGACATTTCTTTATACAACAAACAGTGTACATTGCACACAGGTTCATAAAAAAAATGCATAAATCTAAAGGATCCATTCAATGCATGTGGTTGGAGATGAGTCATCCATTCTACAACCTGTTTCACTTAGATCACATGCTAAAAGTAGTATTATAGTCAGCTATGAATGTCATACAGTCCTGTAGTCACTGAGTCATCTTTTCTCACAACCCCTTGAGAATGAGAAGCATCTATATTAAAATGCTGCAGATGTGTACTTTCTTTCATTGTAAAAAAAAAAAAGTGACATTCTGAATCTCGAAAGACAATGGATTTAATGCCTGCGTAAGGATCTTGTCAGTTTCTGCCATTGCTTCTTTGTACTTAGCTAGAGGTGTCATTTTGAGTTGGTCAGCTTTAAGGTCAACATTTATTACCAGCCTCTAGTTGGATCTGTCTTTGATAAGTTATTCTTTTGTTTTGTTCAAGTGAAACCCCTTCATATCACAAATACAGACATCTCTGAAGACTTTGCTTCTTCTTTTATTAGAGATTATCTTTCTGTATTGGCATTAATGCCAAAAATATTCTATCTATCGACCTTTCGAGCCGTAGCCGGCCCACAGGGCATAGACCAAGATACTCCCTCTCTTATCTGAATTTTTGTTCTAGCAGTTTTCAATTCTTTTAAAGATATTTTATCAAATCTCGCCTTTTGTCTCTGTTCTGTGCAAGCAGCTCTATCTAATTGAGGGAGCCGATTCCTGCTGCTCTTGCTTCTCTCATCAGTGTCTCTCTGGGTCTTCCTCTTTTTCTCTTACCTGTTGTTTCCCACATGAGGGCTTGCTTTGCTATTCGGTTATTATCTCTTCTCATCACATGTTCAACATATGACCATCATCTTTTCTTTATTACTAAAGATATTAGTGGTTGATTGGCGATTTCTCTAATTTCCTCGTTTGTTTTGAATTCGTTCCACGCTATACGAAGTATTTTCCTTAGACATTTATTTTTGAATGCGTTCAACTTTGTTGCTATATCTCTTGCTGTTTTCCAGCTTTCACACGCATACGTAAGGGTTGATAGTACATTTGATTTGAATAGTCTAAGTTTTGTGTTTGTGCTGATGAGTTTTGATTTCCACAACTTTTCAAAGCTTCTGAAAGACATTGCTGCTTTAGCTATTCTGATTCTAATTTCTTTGCTTGTATCCCCTTCTCGATCAATGTGAATTCCAAGATTGATAAAGTGATCGATCTCTTCCACTGGTTTGTTTCCATGTATATTTTGTCGTCTGTTGGAATTAAGATTTTTATGACTTTAGTCTTTTCATGATTGATCTCAAGCTCAATTTTACTGGCTATTGATGATAGTTCATTTGTGTTTTCCTGCATCGTTTTTATCTGACTGCTGATGAGAACTATGTCATCAGCAAAGTCGAGGTCCTCCAAATGGTCTCCTTGAATCCATTCGATGCCTTTATTACCAGTGCAGCATTTCTTCATTATGAAGTCCATAACAACTCCAAATAACAAGGGCAATAAAATACATCCTTATTTAACCTCAGTTTCAATTGGGAAACATTCGCTCAGTCCTTCCTCTGTTCGAACTGCACATGTAATATAATGTAACAAAAATATTAATGCATTTTTATTCTGAGATAGACAACATTTTAAAACCTTGATAACGTAGAATTATATATTTTTCTCTACCATAAAGATAAACTGATTATTATTTATTCACTCAGTGACAAACACATGAACTCAATCTTTCTCTAAGGTATATAGTAATTTACATTAATTCATGAAAAAACCTGAACACAACAGATTTTTCAAATGCTAAAATGCGACATGCAGACTGTACATCAAATTTACTTCTCTTTAATTTTGCTGCAATTCTCATAGAATTAATCAGTCAGGTTTCAGGAGAAAGAACGAAAGTAAATAATTAGGTGATTTAACTAATTTATCTACTGAAACAAATAACTAACAATCAAACATTGTATCACCAAGAACGACACCATCTCAACCACACAAGAAATTCCTTTGGAACTATACAAGTTCTAAAAGTAGTCTGAATCTAACAGCAGATAGATCTTTTGGCTGTATGTTAAATGTGTTAGTATTTAGCTAGTACTATGAGTTAGATATTAAGACATTTCACTGCCAAAATATAGTTGCAGCAAAGTAAGTAGGTTGACTAACACATTCCGTCCCACAAGCTGAATATCATGGCTTTCGTAGCTGAAGCGCTGAGCCCTAAAGTTGTGATTTGCGACTTTTAATTTATCAACGTTTTCACAATTATTTCTGCTAAAACCTTGCAGTTCTCTAATTACACGATTTTTAAACTTAGTGAATAAATTTTTCCAACAAAATATGTGCTTTAGATCATTTTAAATTGATTTGATCGCAGTTTTTTTCAAATTTGTAATAAAAATTAAAGGAAAAAAAAACAGCGCAGCCACAGCATATTAAACTCCTTGGTAGGGAAGGTGTTAAGGAAGGGTATTGTTTAAATCAGGGTGTAAAAAATTAAACACATTAAAAAAAAAGATAAATAATTTACATTTACTCAAGTGTACATAACTCAGTTCTACACATTTCATTAAGAGCTTTCAGAAATCATAGCCTTTGGTAGTTAGCTTGCCAAATAAGAACAATCATACTCCAATATTTTATTAATTAAATCCTGCATGCATTTACTTATTTATGAGAAATATATACAGTAACATTATGTTGTATCAAAGTACTGGCAATGTAATAACTATAATATTTCCCCCACAAACGATGTAAGGATCAATATGTTCGACTTAGCAATCGTGAATATCCCAAAATGTCAATCATTATTAAGAATGTCAAGACTGTACAAACAGGAATAGTATAATTGTTTGTTTAATGTGGTTCAAAGATCACAATATTAAAGTGAAGTGTTGCTTCTTATGTTAATGTGCATGAGTCTAGGGAGCAGGTGCCAGAAAGGATTAAACCTGTTTTTACCAATCAAGTGGTCAGCAGATCAATCCCCCAGAGTATCAAAGTATTTTTTTTTTTCCATCCAGTGAAATAAAAAGTAGCACACAATGCAGCAAATACTCAAGGTATGTGCCTTTATTTCCCAGCTCTATTGTAAAGCCCTCCACAGACACCAGAAATTGGAATAATTTCACAATACATTTTTTAAAGTTTTAAACGTGCATGAATGATACAGACTAATTTTAAATAGTCAGCAACATAAAACTATAAACATTAGATGGCATAAAGAGTTCAAAGTGATATACTGTGTTTATGCTAAAATAAGTTTGATGGTCACAATGAGAAATAATTAAAGACATTATAAAATGTATTCTTCATCTTCTGTAAAAAGATCAAATCAAATATTTTTGGGGTACAAACATGTCTGTTTTTATCCAATTCTTGATCATCTTCTGCAATTTAATATATCAAGCTTTACTTTGATCATTTCTACACTGCTGAAACAAACTATTTTGAATCGTCATTGGGGTTTTTGAATCACGCATTGTATTTTGGAGCATTAGAAAATAAAAAGGACTGTATGGTAGGAAATATATGAAAAGGCATTTCTCCGTCTTCATTTATTTATCTGCAAAGTTGTCTTTTCAATGAATTTATTTGTCTTTAGCACCTTCACTAAGGTTTGTGTTTAATATTGCTCCATTTAGCCAGCAGGTATCTCTGAATGTATCAAGCTAGATGCAGTTTTAAAGATGAAACGAAAAAAAGACAAGAAAGAAAGTATCCTGTCACGCCTCAAGTGTAGCAAACAGAAAAACTGGTGATAATGCACATCATTTTTAAACCACCAGCACGTATTTCTGGGTAATGTGGTCAGCAAAATGCCAATAACACTATCCTTTGCCAGAAAAGATCTCCGGTATTCAATTAAGCTAGGTAAACCAAGAAACTAGTCAGTAAAGGGATCAAACTTGATTCCCTGTAAACTAATTCAATAACCACGGCTTTCTTTATTTGAAAAGGTTTTTTTAAAATATCTCTTTTAAACGTCATGAGTCTACATACACATTTTTCAGAGTTGTAAATGTGCCCCAAGTTGGAATATTTATTGTGGTAAGGAAGACAAGACTGTCATTAGATGTATCTTTAGGTCTGTACAATTTATTAGTTATTTTTTTTTTATCTCTCCCTTTAACATTATTTAACTTGCTCTCCTTTCTATATCAATGTACCATATAAAGTTTTACAGAATAAAATGCATGTAGGACTTTTATCTGACAAGAGCATTCAATATTTAGATATGCTAATAATTTTGAAGTTTCACTAAATCTGTGAGTGCCAGGTAATAATCAGCCCCTAGCATTTCGTAAAAGAAAACTAAAAAGGGCTCTGATGTGACGACTGACTCATCATGCAAATGACATCCTGTTTATGTGAGATATGCATGTATATTGGTTCCGCTGTAAAATGTGGCACAAAGCACAAATGCTCTTTGATGAGTGAGCAGAGAAGATGGCAGTTAAAATGAAAATGTACAATTATCTTTTCTTAAAATTTCAGGGAATGTGAAATAATGCATGGGGATTTTCAAGTTATTTTTCTTCATAACCACAAAACTTAATGAACACACAGGGAAGTTAGAGTAGTATTCTTGAACAAGTAAAGGATACACTGAGTCATTATATGACTAATTTTCTTGCATGTTTCAAGTGTGACAGTGCAAAAGTAGAAAATTTATGAGCTACCAATGTTCAAATTTAGTAGTGATACATTAAAGATGCAGAAATGTCTGCTAGAGCATATCAAATTAGTAGTCATAAAAGGCTGCAAGATAACAAAAAAAGAAATAAGGCAGTTCACACACACAGTGCATCTAAATGAACAAACTATTTAGTTCTGTTCCTTAAATCTTTCTTTTAGTTAGAGACAGCTTTCATTGGAGGATTGTGGTCAAATCTTAAGTATTGCTATTTTTTTATTTTCTAGTGTATTATTGCATGTCTTCTGTGTGCTAATAACCCGTTATTACTAGATTATTTTATTAAATTTCACAATAAAAAGTAGCATACTTTCCTTCTGGAAAGCTGGTCACAGAATCACAGATAAAAGAGTGAAGCAGTTGCACCTGTGTATAATTTATTGAAAAGCAGATATTTTAAAATTAAAGAGATCAGATATGGACTCAATTAAATCTCTTAATATAATTTTTCACTGTATGCCTAGAGCTGTTCTTGTTTGCTTTATCCGCTCCAACCGCGCTGTTAGATTTTTATTTTGGTTTTGTAGTTCTTCTATCTGTGTTAAAGCTTCTCGCAGCTGAAATATAAAAAAAAAAAAAAAGAAAGAAAGTTAGGGCAAGAACATAATAACTCTTGTAATTACAGACATCAGGACAGATATAAAATATATGTAATTTATTGAGAAAGAAATGGTTTCACACTGTAATCTTGTTAACACAACAAAAGCAGAAGATTATAAATTTTATGAATTTATAACCTTAGATGTCAATAATATTTGTTTACTGTCTACTTCTGTCAAAATTATAATTTTTGTTTCATGGTTCCTTAAACACAAGGAAAATGTGTAATTCATATATGTAGGGTGAGCCGCGATAGCTCAGTGGTTAGTGAACTGGACTACAAAGGACAAGGGGTAGGGTTCGATCCCAACCGACGGCTTCTGGGTTCACCAAGTCTTAAATGGGTACCTGATTTTTTTCTGGGAAAGTGAAGCGGCACGGGCGTAATACCGACCACATTACCCCAAAAATCATGTGCTGAAGGTCTGTAAAATTTATGGTCACTAACACCATATTGCCACTTGGCGTGACAGGGGTACTTTACTTACTTTTTTTTATATATGTAGGGCAATTATACATAATTAGCTCAATACTGTAAGCATAATCGAAGACACACAATTACATTTACTGTAAATTTAAACAACAATAAAAATAAGAGATGTGGATAAAAAAGAATACATCTCTAAAACGAGGCAAGTATGTGCCTTTGGTACATGAGGAATATACTATTATCCCTTAATTACAATATCTGCCTGTAGTGCACTTCGTTACATTCTGTAGCACAAATTACTACCACGTAACTGTAACATTAGGAGCACTAAATAGTATTTTCTTTGAACTTTTGACACACAAAAGTGCGTTGGTGTGTTTACCAATTAGACACATGGGGGAACTCAGATTTATTGTCTCAGGATGCTTTATGACCCAAAATTGACTGCTTGGACCAGATGTGTTATTTGTCTATTCAGACGACCTTTGTAAGATCATCAGTATGTTCGGCCACCTCAAAGCATTATTCGGCTGAGTTTCCACAGTCACAAAGGGGCGGGGGACGACGACTGCAAATTTATTGAAATTTGACTAATTTTTTTTCCCCGTATTATAGGATCTCACAAAATGTAAAAAAAAAAAAAAAAAACCTACATTAATAGAAACAAATTAAACAATCAGGAGTCACTAAAAGTAGTAATTAGGAAGGTTGGGGGGGGGGGGGGAGAGAGGAGGATTGTGTGTGTGTAATGTGGTAATGTTTGAACTTTGCAAACCATCAAATTTTGAAGAATTTGTGTTTTGATGCTGTATAATTTATACTACTGTATCATGATCTAGGGTTCTTCTACCTTTTTTAGCTCCATAATCAAGGGTTAACATCCCCTATTTCCCCATGAATGATCATTTATGAGTGATGTGGATGTATATCATGTCAGCCACCCTGATGCTCCAGGGAAAATCTCTGGTACTCCTGTTCAGAGGATGGGTAACCTCAAAACAAGAGTTACGTGGGAAATGAACCCAGATGATCCTTATTTACATAGTATAATATACACAAGTTATATATGGCATAATGAGAATCAGTGTGTGTCCAGATTCTTCCCATGACCATCAGCCTATTCATGAGTGGTGTGGTCTATAACACACCAGAAAATATATATATATATATATATATATATTTATAAATAACTGAAAGAAGAAATTATGAGAAACATGGCAAACAGCAATAAATTTATCTTCAGGGACAAAACCTGACATGCCACTTTAAACTAAAACTGTTCACCTATAATATAGAGTCTGCATAACTTTGCTACTCAATCAATGAAATTGGAATCTAAACTGTGCTAGCAGTTACATTAGGAAATGTAATGTAATCACATTGAAAATATGTATTGTATTTTTTTTTCTTACCTCTTTCTGTAACTTCCTCTTCTCCTGTTTCAGCTCATCCTCCATTCCTTCTGCTCTCTCAGCATCACTTTTATACCTCTTTACCTGTGTATCTAACCGTGTCACCTGGAAAAAGCAAAAGTTAGGGGAACAAATGGAAAATAATAATGATCAAGATAAAACAAGTAAGAAGAATCTTTGAAAATTTATTGCACCTAAGCTGATATAATTTGCAACAGAATTCAATAGAAAACAGGGTCAAGATGCCAGACAGAACCTGGGTTGTAAGTGGTCAACAACTAATGGTTGAAAGCTTGCATCAAAATCAGAAAACTAAAGCTGACCAAGATCCTACTTCACCTCCACATTACAGCTCTGAAAACAGACTGACAACTATGATCAAGCAATTCAGCACCCAAAAATGCTATGATGAAGTCAGGTGTGTTGAACCAAGAGGCTGGCATGTCAAAGTTTGCTGTATACTATCTCACATTCAATGCATCTTTAAGGGTGGATAAAGAATAGGAGTAACTATTGGGTAAATGCAAACAAACATTCAAGGAATACGGCATTCATGTTTACAAGGCCATCACTAAAACCATTTTTTGGTGTTTTGATATGCTTTTTCAATTTATTCAAGTGAGTTGAAGTTGGAAGCAACTGTAATGCTCTCTTTTTGTGATGTTATCAGAAATTTTCAACTATGCAATCGACTTTGCTTACACTGGAGTTCAACTTTGCTAATGCCGTAACTGCCACAAAATGGCTGCACAGTACCCGGTTTTCACAGAGACTAACATAGTCATTTAAATGTTTTGGTTGCTTTGTTTGTTTTCAATATAGTGTTTTTGAGGAAACTGGAATGAGGAAGTGACTGTGTACTTTCAATGGAAATCGTTTGGAATCATCGCCTGTGCCACGGAATAAGCTGCACAGACCTTATCAACAGATTTTGCCGACATGCTTTGGCAGGATGCTGTGACATGAGTGGAGTGGATATAGGGTATTCGTCACTATCAGTGAAATTGATTCCATGAACAGTAAAAAAAAATAAATGTTTGACAATTTGGAATTTCAAAATACACATTCTAATTAGAAATCATGAAATATTTACACAATTCCAAGCTAGACATAGCTTGCATTTATTGGTCATGATTTCTTGTTTTTCTTCATTTTTACTTGAATAGCAAATTATATTATCTGTTTTGCACTTTATAATTGAGTGCATTTGTTTGGGACTGCCTTACTAGATTTTGGTTTTCCTTGGCCTTCATGTAGGGAAAAAATTATAAATGTAGTCAGAGTTTGTTCTCTTAAGTTGTACCAGAATATTAAGGTTTTTCCCATTCTCTGAGGATTGTTCATCATGACTATCATGGTTCTCCTGCATATAATTCTTACTGAGTTTTCTCCCCTGTTTTTACTTTAGCAGGATGTGTATCCTGGACATGCTCCTTGTGTGAATTTTAGGATCTGGGTGGCCATGCCCAACAGTACTAGTCTTCACATCAGTATTTGAAAAAGCATCACTGAGATACTCAGGTTATAAGTTGACATCAAGCAAATTCTACAAGAAATAAAAAATCCTACCCACCATTCCTTCTAATGTTGCTATATCCTGTTCTGCTTTCTGCAACTTAAACTTGTAGTCGTGAATCTGCTTGCTTGCTTCCCCTGAAAGATTATGCATAGATTAGGCCCAGAACAATAGTCAATAACATTGATACTACTTGCCATTAACAATAAACTTACGATGATGCGTAAAAAAATAGAAATATTACAGTACAAAGTATAGCCACTCACTAAAAAAATACAACTTTATGCTAAGAATGCACACGTGTCTTACCACCACAATATTTGCTGTAAAAAATGGGTCACAGCAATATGTGATAATTTATAACAAAAATTTGGTTGCAGCCAACTGCATTAAAATCAAAATTTGTATAAATTTCATAGTCAACACCATACTGGGGGAAAAATTAAGAAACAAAATTAGCAGCACTATGCCGCCACAGGCATGTTGTAAAAAGCAACAAAGAGAAGCTGTAAAATGGAATAAGCATATCCATTATATACATGTTACAGAAACTATGAGAGCAAATAAATGATTTCAAGCTTCCTGCAATGAATTCAGTTGTAATTTGTAAGCTGTACTGCAGTCTCATGCTTCAATTAAAGCGAAGAAAGGAATAATTATTGTTTTATTCAATGATAGGACTATTTTATATAATCAAATTAGAAGTCTAACAAAACATATAAAGCTTTATAAAACTGTACATTCATTCCATTTAAGAAAGTAAGCAAGTAAGTAAAGTACCCCCGTCATGCCATGTGGCGTATAGGGAATATGGTGTTAGTGACCATAAATTTTACAGACCTTCGGCATATGATTTTTGGGGTAATGTGGTCGGTATTACGCCCGTGCCGCTTCACTTTCCCAGAAAAAAATCCGGTACCCATTAAAGGCTGGGTGAACCCGGACGCCATCGGTTGGGATTGAACCCTACCCCTTGTCCTTTGTAGTCCAGTTCACTAACCACTGAGCTATCGCGGCTCCCATTTAAGAATGTACCAAAATAATTTACATGCAATTTCTTCTTTAAATTTTTACTTTCTTCTTTAAACTATTTAAATGTATATTTGATTGTATATTTTTTTTAAATTAGCGGTTACCCAAGGCTATTAATGTTTTCAGAATGTGTCCAGAAAAAATACTACAACTTTACAAAATACAAGTAATATAAAACATTGTCTGTTTCTCACTGACTAACTATTTATATAATATATATTCAGCAGTCTTTTTATCTGTGCCACAACTAGATTCATCATAAGTTCTTTTCTTTAAATTTTGAACATTGCAGTAATTCTATCTATTATGGCCTGAGTTGAGTTGTTATACTAATATTTTTTTTTTTATCTCTGCATGTTATACATGAAGCTTTTTTTTTTTTTGTGTTGAAGCTGCACTGAACACATTTCAGTTTACTTTTAGTACTTTAACAATGCCATAATATAGATTTTATAAGTAACTAAAAACTATGATTGCTACCAGTTAACAATCACATATTATGGACGATGATAACAAACGGGTCATCTGACAAATATAAGTAGGGCTCTTTCCCAGCTGGACCGACCTGATTATGTTGCAGTCAACTTTCAGAATTTGGTCAACTTTCAGGATTTGTAAGTGTCTTGAGATACATATTCTATAAGTCTATTATATATATTCTATAATATTCAATTTATATTCTCATGTCTTGGCCATTGGCAGTCATAATACAAGTGTAAGTACACCAGAGTTTCAGATGACTGGTATATTATGATTTTATCATTTTAGGGAATGGGGTGATAGAGTCTCAGGACATTTTTATTAGAAAAAAAAAGTACTGTTATAATATATATATTATTTTACTGGCTTATATTAATATACCTGGTCCAGATAGATTTATTTATCTCTACATTAAGTTGTGATGATAAACCCCCCACCCTTTTTTT
The DNA here is from genome assembly GCA_032433765.1 of Megaustenia siamemsis. Taxonomy (NCBI): domain Eukaryota; kingdom Metazoa; phylum Mollusca; class Gastropoda; order Stylommatophora; family Ariophantidae; genus Megaustenia; species Megaustenia siamemsis. Next base: position 114,150,626 of record JAVIAB010000051.1, read on the forward strand.
CTTTCTTTTGTTTAATTTGTCACTTTCTTAGTTGCTAGGGGCAATGCACTTAGATGGGATTTATTTTCATAACTTTTCTCCTTGTGTGGCATGACTGAGTTTGTTATAGATGCAAACTAATAATGACAAAACAAGAATATAAAAAATGAGCTAGTAAATGCAATAAAACTTTACTTGGTTATTGATTATGTCAGATAAAAATAATGTAATATATATGTTGACATTTTAAATGATGAAATACTAGTTAGCATTTGTGAATGCTGAATAATTTTTTTTAATGTAAAGAAATGGGTTGAGTTGTCTGCTTGTCCAATTGAACACAGAGAATCTCTTGTCATGATATATTCATTTATGAAATGATTTGATACTGCATTTGTAAGCTCCTAAAACTTATTTATATTTCATTATAATCAATCATGCAAGTAAACAATGACATTTATTGTACAATTGTTACAGTTGCAAGGGGTGAATGTTGAAATATATTCTGTCCCACTTAGAAGTGTTATTATAATTTGTTAAGCAACAGACAGACATTTGTTTATTGCAGACAAAAAAAAAGACAAAACACTAACAAGCACCTAAAAAAGAAAGAGAAGATTAAAAAAAACACACACTATAGAACTAAATGCAATTGAGGTGACATGTGCATTCTGGTGTCTTAGATTATACAGAGCAACAGATTAAATACCCCACAAAAGTAAAGACACGCAAACACAGAAATAATAACCTAAATATGCGAATATTATACATTATACACAAAACCTTCTATAAATGTGGTTATCATACATCAGAACTCAAATGAGTCAAGTTTCATGAGGTTTGAAAAGATAACTTCTGAAAAATAATATTTTTAAATCCACTAGTTTTACAAAAACAGAAAACAGTGGAAAATACAGCAATATAATTATATACTGAAAATATACTCACAGTCTTGAAGGTTTGAAATATACACAGAGGTAGCTAGAAATGCTTCTCATGTTAACATGCCTAAACTGGAAATACTAGTACACAATATGTTTGTTTAGCGTACTATTAGATGATAACCGCTCAGTTAGTGTCGCCTAAAACATCAGCCTTTTTATAGCATGTTCATCAGCATATCTCATTCCTACAAATCTGTTCAATGAATTTAATGTTTTCATCACTGATGTAATCTTACCGATTTAGGTTGTCCCTCAGAAATTTTTTTTTTTTACCCAATCAGTTTTGAATACATGTGATGAGAAGAGATAATAACCGAATAGCAAAGCAAGCCCTCATATGGGAAACAACAGGTAAGAGGAAAAGAGGAAGACCCATAGAGACACTGAGAAGAACATTGATGAGAGAGGCAAGAGCAGCAGGATTCGGCTCCCTCAATGAGATAGAGCTGCTTGCACAGAACAGAGACAAATGGCGAGATTTGATAAAATATCTTTAAAAGAATTGAAAACTGCTAGAACAAAAATTCAGATAAGAGGAGTATCTTGGTCTATGCCATATGGGCTGGCTACGGCTCGAAAGGTCAATAGATAGATAGATAGAAAGTTTTGAATATGTAAGCAAAATAAGGTCAGAAATATGTAGATCTGAGATTTTCCCATAATACAGTACACCAATCTGTCAGCATTTTGAGGGCACAAAATTAGTTTACCATGACATGAAAAAAAAAAGTATTTTAATTTAAAACAGGAGTGAGACTGAGATGTCTGCTATCTTCATTTCTCTTTCTTCTGGTTATAGATTGAATTATGAGAATAACACAAAGCAACCGGTTATGAAATCCAGTGGTCATAGACTAGGCAACTCTTAATTCTTGCTAATGATTTAGCTCTACTCTCACATAATCATAAACAATGCAAAATAAAAATAAGTATACTTTACAAGAGCTCACAACAGTTAGGACTGAAAATAAATAGAGAAAAGACCTATATCAATAGAATCCATGCATTTGACAACAATAAAATAGCATGGGGAGAAATAAGTATCTCTTCAAGTCTTATAATCTTACATATATATATATCCAGGCAGTAATATACACAAAGTAGGAGAAATAGAGTAAATGATACAAAAATATGCATACAAAACAGAGTCTTCATTGCATTAGGAAACATACAGAAATCCAAAGAAACTAGATTAAATGGAAAAAATAAAAATTATTAACTCCAATGTTAAATCAGTCCTATTATGTGGCTGTGAAAAATGAAGAACTAAATAACCAGTTCATAACCGGTTGCTTTGTGTTATTCTCATAAAACAGTCACAAAGATACACACGTTTATTAGCGGATTCTTGTGCAGACTAAAAGTATACAAATGGCAGAACAGAATTAATAACTTATAACTAAGGGGAAAGCACCAGACAAACATCAGTGGACATAGTAATGTGACAAAGATGGTGCCGGCAGGACACACACTCCAGAAGCCAAAAGAGTATTACAAACAAGTTCTTTTTTGGAATCCCCAGAAAAGGCCAATATTTACTTGGAGACGACAGAGGGAAAGCAGATATGAAGAGGATGGGGAAGACATTGAGTGATCTTATGAGAATGGCAAAAAATGAGATTGCTTTGGAAAGTGTTTGTTGAAGATCTATGCTTCACAGGCAGTTGAATGGTAGAATAAGGACGGGGTAAAAAAAAATCTCACTTTTTCAAAAAAAGCACACAAATAGGTGTTTATTGAGGCAGTAAAAGCACTTATATAGAAGGTTGGAATTTTTCTATGAAAACTACAAGGGTAAATAAAACTGGGCAGGTTTTTATGTTTAAAAATGGAACAAAATTTGCTTTAAGCTCCCCCTCACATCGCATTAGCAATCACTAGCTTGATGGCAGACTGTGCACTGATTATATTGCAGTTACTAACTAATCAACAGGTAAGAGAAAAAGAGGAAGACCAAGGAGACACTGAGAAGAACATTGATGAGAGAGGCAAGAGCAGCAGGATTCGGCTCTCTCAATGAGATATAGCTGCTTGCACAGAATAGAGACAAATGGCGAGATTTGATAAAATATCTTTAAAAGAAAACTGCTGGAACAAAAATTCAGATAGGAGAAGGTGTATCTTGGTCTATGCCCTATGGGCCGGCTACGATCGAAAGGACAATAGATAGATAGATTGACTAACTAATCTCACTGAAATAAAAAAACCTGATAAAACTACCAATGGGAGAAAAAAAAAACAGTTATAGACAATTTCTGTGAAGAGAGCAGTTAAAAATTTGAAACAAACACTGATAAAAAAACCACCACAATTTCTACAGTTAAGAAACTGTGAAATGGAAACAACATTATGATTATACTATTCAATCTTCAGCTCACTATGTGTACAATTCACATTCTTCAAATACATTAAACATAAAAGAAAAAAGAAAAGAAAAATTAATCACACTGTATTCTAATGTGTAAAGGAATAAAGTATACATAACCCTGGACATGGAAAGAAACAACAAATGTCATATACAAAACAAGCTGTTAAACTCACACATTAATAAATCCCAAAACTGCGTGACCAGAGAATAAGCTATGATTCACACATTAACAGATTCCAAAACCATATAATGAGAGAATACTCTATATCAAGTGTTATTATTTTAATAAAATATAATAATATTTTACAAAATATATATTTCTCTCTTTATGAGTGTTCACCCCATGCCTTCAATTACCTCGTTCAAGTTCAGACATGCCTGAGAATCAATATAAATAATTCAAAGGTAATCAACAATACATAAATTAAAGTCATTCTTAACACTTTAACTACAATTTGTTAGTCAGAGCAGCAGGGAAGTTTATCCACTGTGGACATGTACTTAGAGCCACTGCTATAGAATCAACTTTCACTCTATAGAAATAAAGTAAAAGTTTACCATCTTTAGCACATTTTCAAAAATTTACTAAAGGTGGAAAAAAAATTAGTTTCAAAACATATTGTGTTAACTTCAGTTAAAACTGTTCAAGTATTAAAGAGGAGGTGGGGGACTGGTAGTGAATCAAATTGTCATTTTGATAGTTATAATATCATTAATAGTTACAGTGCAAGTTTCTTATTACTGGATATTAGGTTATGGGGAAATGATTTTATATCACAAATGAAAGTTTGAAATTTAAAATTTTTAACTTTTTTTTTAAAGGATGTTTTTTTTAAAAAGTTTAATGCTGTTAACATATGTAAACTTTTAAAAATTTTCAGTGAGTGTTTAGTAATTTACCATAAAAATTATGTTATTTACCAAAGCATATTTTTATATGTATGGAACATACATATTAATATACACAAAAAACATCAGAATAACAAAATTAACTTCATGGCAGTGTGTTCCACAATTCAATACATAAATTGTTTAAGTTTTTACATAATTCAAGGCTTTTAACCACTAATATGATATAAGATTCTAAAAAATAATAAACAATATATAAGTAAAGAATGTAAAGTAAAGAGCCCCGTCACACCAAGTGGCATATAGTGAATATGGTGTTAGTGATCATAATTTGTATAGACCTACAGAACATTATTTTTGGGGTAATGTGGTCGGTATTTAGCCTGTGCTGCTTTACTTTCCTAGAAAAAAATTCCGGTACCCATTTAAGACTGGGTGAACCCGGAAGCTGTCGATCAGGATCGAACCCGACCTCTTGTCCTTTGTAGTCCAGTTCACTAACCACTGGGCTATCGTGGCTTTCCAACAATATATAGATAATATAAACAATATTAACACATTTACTACTTAGGGGTTTAACATGCTGTGTCCTTGACCTTATTATGAATTTTAAAAAATGTATAAAAAAGAGAAGATAATTGAAAATTGAACTAAAACATTTATTTTGTTTGGATAATTTGTTCAGGAAGTTAGAAAAGCAGTTAAATAAGAGAATTACAAGGTTTTAGCAGAAATAATTGAAAAATTATAAATTGAAAGCAGCAAACTGGCTTTTGGGTTTCTCACATAGGCCAGAGCAACAATGTGCAGCTCGTGATACCGAATGTGTTAATAAAGAAGCTCAATAATGATTTATTAACTACTAGATATATAAATTATCGGAGCCGCGATAGCTCAGTGGTTAGTGAACTTGACTACAAAGGACAAGGGGTAGGGTTCGATCCCAACCAATGGCTTCCGGGTTAACCCAGCCTTAAATGGGTACCGGATTTCTTTCTGGGAATGTAAAGCAGCACGGGCGTAATACCAACCACATTACCCCAAAAATCATGTGCTGAAGGTCTGTAAAATATAGGGTCACTAACACCATATTCCCTATACGCCACTTGGCGTGACGGGGGTAATAAAAAAAAATATATATATATATATATATATATATATAAACTATCAATATATTAAGTAATTAAGATGATAAAACTGCAAGTTCTATATTATTAACTGGCAGCACCTACTACTGAAAAATAATCAGCAACTGACAGATTATGCCATACAAAACATAAAAGTATAAATAGTATAATTCTTTTGTGCTACTTTGTCAAACAATCTGGCTTCAAGTAAATTCTTTTCCACAAAAAATTGGTGCATTTATTCAGAAGTTTAATGCTGACAAATTGATATGAGTCTGTACAAATAATTTGACTTATAGATTCTCATATAGTAAAACAAGCCATTGTGTTTTAATAATTCTTTTTTACTAATATATATATATCACATTTTTTTTTCAGTGAACTTTATCTCAGGTGAAGTTTCAATTGAATAAACATTGAAATCAGAAGTATTTTTAATGATATTTTATAATAACAGTTGACACCACTTTAAAAATACATAAATTTTAACACAAGTGAAAATTATTTTATTATTGTTTAAAACATTATTTCCGGCATATTATGATGATAATATTTAGTAATTTGATTGTATGTTGTTCTTAGTCTCTAGTGAAGTACTTTTTATTTTAAAAATCTACTATTTATATCAATTAATTCATATATTACCTTTGTTATTCAGTTTTCTTTGGATTAAGTAAAAAATATAATGACAAAATGTGGTACTTACGCTGTATTTCATACAGCTGCATCTCTGGACCATTAATTTGGTGAACATTACTTGAGTTTTCTCCTTTCTTAGCATTAAATTGGTGGTCTTCAATCTCACTCTTCAAGGCTTTAATCTGAATATACATACATCAATTATACATAACCCTGGTCAATGCAATGTTACTAGATTTATCTAACACAACAACAACACAAAAGCTAACACTAAAAGCAGCTGTCAATGAAAATTAAAGTAAATATTTATCATATTCTGAAGTTTTGCAACTCAATTAGTTGACAATGTCTCGCTACAGTTTAGTGTTTGACCATTATTATTAATATTTGACCATTTTTAGACAGTTGTATAGTGGTTTCCCCTTGCTTCAAAAATCACAGTTGAAATTTAAAAAAAGAAACTATGGATATAGAGGGTAGTCTCTACTGTAAAGGAAAATAGACTGACATATATGGTGCATATTATAAAGACAATGAATAGTTTAAAAAATTATAATAAAATAATTGCAAAAAAAAACATGGATCATCAAGCGAACAAATGACTACTATGATAAACTCATTAAGCATTGCCTAAACTCTTTAACTCTGAGATCATTTTGGTGCTTTTGATAGAACTTTCTCTCTTGATACTGTGCCTAATGTAATCAAGTTCCAACTTTTATATAAATTTTGCTCATAATCAAAACCTGTCAAATTATTTTTTTAAAATTATAAATCAAATTAAAGACAGAGAAGGTTGCACAATTTGAGAAAGTGTCTATGTAATATGGCATAATAATATAGGCTAATAATATTTCAATATAATTTGAAATTATCATTAAAAATGAGAATGTGAAAAACATAATTACCTCTCTACGTAACGCTTCTCGTTCCAGTGCAAAACTTTTAATTTTATCATCTGAGGACAGAAAATACAAATAGCAGAAAATAAAAAGGGGGAAAAATAACCACATTATACCTTTTAAATCCACTTTCCACAATAAACATGTTAATATTATACATTTCAAATAGATCCATAGGAAAAAAAAAAAGTGCTTTTCTCTTCATTCTTTTATAACTTTCAGTAACATTTAATATATTCACATTACTGGATATGTGTCTCCTTCTGCACGTTTATTTATTAGTGTTAACTGTTTACATCTTGTCAAAAATATTACTTCTGTGAATGTAATATTATAATTCTGTTATACAGAACTACTCACCGAAGTACAACAATCTTCCACAATCTGACAGCAGAAACCAGAATGTGACAGATTCTAAACAGGACTAAAATAGTGATCACAGTGCAATACACTGAGGCTTAAATTAACAAGGAAGACACTGGAAGGGCACTAAATCTCATATATCTGATTGTGTAGCCCTGAAAATTTTTCGAGAAAAGAACTAAAGATAAGACATATACAAGTAAAGGAGCAGATTACACAAGATAATCTGGCTTCAGTTGAATGTGGAAAAATAATAACATATAATTTGTATGTTCTAGCTTTATGGAAATAAGTAAATTAATAATAATTTCAACTTATAGTCTTCACCAGTAAACAGGGACAACGGCACAAATACAACAAATTACAAAAATAAGAAGAGGTAATTTCATGCTCATTCTCTTGAGTTGAATGGCTGAAAATAAACCAAACCTGGAACTCAAGAGGAAACAGAAGCATCAATGGAGGCACAAAATAGTATAATCTCACATTTTTTGGATGCAGGAGAGACTATGTACAAATTCAAATAAAAACAAAAATATTTTAAATATTTCTTTGTCAATAAATAATATGGAAAGTACTGAAAAGTGAAGACATTTGAGAAAGAGAAAAAAACAGGTTAAAAAAAAAAAAAAAGTAAAAATATTACTGACAAAAGAAGAATATGAACTTAGATGAAACAATGAAAGTCTAGAATAGGATAAATATAAGCTCAAATAAATCTACTACACAAGATAGGAATAAACCAGAAAAAAAATATGTGCATGCATTTACATTAAACAGGTAGGACTGAGAGCGCCTCCTGAAAGTCACTTCTGTTTACTTCCAGATTCTTAACCCTGAAGACAGAGCTAAATGTCAGAAAAATAACTAAGTCCAGATCACTTTGAGAGCAGATCGTCAGAAACTGTTTTCTTTTTTATTACAAAAACATCTGTGGCATGTATTAACTAAATATCAATGTCTATATGTAAAAGGAAGAAAATACCAAGAAATCTTCTCTATACAAAGCCACCTTGAAGATATGCCTGAAGACAGAATTGAGTAAATATAAGAACAAGTGGGTAAGGCAAGGAGGAAAAAGATGTATGAGAAATAGATAAATATGTTATAAGGAATGTGTTGTATGTGTCTGGCCTTTTTCACACAGATAAGAGGTAACTAATTTTAGCTGATCTTAAGTGAAGCATTGGGTATAAACCTGTAAATGTCATGAGGACTCCTACTGAGTCAGCAGAACATAGGATATGTATATACCTGATAGTGTATTTGATAACTGCAACGAGTGCACAAGAAGTAAAAAAAAATTAATATAAATGTGTGCGAGTGTGAGGGAGAGAGAAAGAGATATGTAGGAAAGGAATATAAATGTGAAAAAATTGTTATAAAATATTTTACTATATGTATTTCAAAAGTTTAAACTCAATGAAGTAATTAAAGAATGATGTACCATGTCATCTTGGGTTTAACACAAAGAAAGAGAAGAACAAAAGAGATAAATCTTAATTATATGAGAGCGCCAACAAATTGAACTATGATGTCAATACATTGACCACTAATATTGCTGCAACAAATTAACTGCTATCAATAGCGGACACATATTAAAAAAAAAACAGCCAAACCACACACACACAATTGAAGCATTTAATGACTACTTTTTCCAGACCGCCATTACAAGAAAAATTCATCTTGTTTCAGTTTGTATTCATCAGGATAATATTGTGGTATGGGCCCATTTTGAACCAGTTGGAAAAAAAAAAGAAAAAAATTTGTCCAAAATTCACTGTGGGTCATTGCGCAATATCTTGAGTCAATATAGTATACTCTAGCAAAATTTATCAACATTATATGAGATCTGTATTACAGTTACTCCTGTGCAGTTCATTTGGAGGAAGGACTGGGCAAATGGTTCCAGATTCAAACAGTGAAGAAGCTAGAATGTATCTTATTTTCTTTGTTGTTTGGATTTACCGCTGATTTCACAACAAAGAGATGCTGTACAGTTAACATGGTAAAAAATGAATATAATGCACTCTAACTTTGTGGAAAACATAGTTCTTATCAGGGGCGATGCGAACATAATTCAAGATTAAAATGATGACCTGTCAGCAATGACTGGCAGAATAGGACTTGAAATAAATTGGGAAAAGATTAGAGTAATGGAAAAAGTCTAATTACTCAAGAATAAAATAAATATTAGGAAATTAAAATAACTGAAGAAGTAAACTACCTCACATATATCAGAAGCTGTAAAGAAAAACTAATTGGGATTTTTATTTCAATATTACTACTACCTTAAGCCTTCAACCTATAAGACAAAACCATTTTTCTTCTTGTAAGATCAGACTGATGAGGCTGGACTAGTAGTTCATTATGAAGAACAATTACGATTATTCAATGATAAGTTCACAAATACATACAGAAATTTGGATTAATCACCAGCCTTTCCAAAATAGAATTCATGTGCTACAAAATACAGGGTAACAGAGGCAGACCAAGACTGACGAGTAACATCAAAATATAGACAAGACAGTTTATGACAACCTGCACCATCAAAGCAAGAGACAGAGTGGAATGGTGCTCCATGGTAGCCAACCTTTGATGTGGAGATGGCACTCGATGATGATGTGCTGCAATGTCAATGCCCATCTATTATTACTAACAAACGAGCTCTTTCCATTGTCAATAATTTTACATTACCTTGGTTCCAACATTAACAATAACCTTCCCTTAAAGTCAAAATCAACTGACATATTTGTAAAGCACTAGTTGCAATACCAAGATGTTAAAAAGTGTTGAAAAACAATGCACGCGTAAAAAGCACCAAACTTCAAGTATACCATGCCTGTAATGTCAATACTCTTCTTTAGTCATGGACAACAAATGCTCAACAAAAAGCTAAAAAATGAGTTTAACGAATTTCACCTGCGGTGCCTAAGAAGAAGCCTAAGCATCAGATGGCAGGATCATAATGTTGTTCTTAAGACAACAAACATGAACAACATACATGACCTGCTAAGCCAACATTGCTTGAGATGGCTGGGACATGTGACCTGTATGGAGGCTGACAGAATTCCAAAATAATATTTTGCACAACAAGCTGACTGACAACAGACATGCAAGCTATCAGTACTCCATTGTAAAGATGCCAGCTTGCGTGACATGAAGCAGTTCAACATCAACTGTTGTTTGTTTGTTTGTGTACACCAACTTTATGTCTCTAGCAAAGTCCATCTGGACTGAATTATGCATGAATATCATTTTTTCCCCCTTTTGTTTCACATTTCTTCCCAGGTAGCTGTCACTTGTGGCCTACTTGTTTTGAATTTCAAAATGTCAAGGCTTTTTAACATGTGCAAAAGCACATGGGACCTCCAGTTTTTTACAGACAGCCAGACATTGGATCTCACCACCCAGAAACCAGGGAAGGGTAAAGCCACAAAGAAACTACATATTTTAAAAAAAAATTCCCACCACCTAGAACAGGATTCAAACACAGACTTTAGTGTTAGTTATCCTCTTCGTGCATTAAACAACAGTCCAAAAGTGCTCAGATCTCCTACCCAGCAAGACCTGCGCAATGTTTAATGATAAACTAATACACAAGGCTACCCCCAATTTCCTCACAGCTCTCCTGAATCTAGGCACCATCCCTCCTGAATATAGGCAACTTTCCTCTTGAAAATCTGGAATCCACATCAGGGCTGCAAAGTCATGAACAAAACTCCATCATTTTGTTCTTCATTATGAGCGTATGAGGGATATACAAATGTCCTTCATGATGATGTAGCACACACTACGTCCGATCCACTTTAAAGAATACAGGCAAATGACACACAAAACACCATAGCGATGACGCAGAATCTCCCAAAGTATAATCTTTGGTTGCTTTGGCAGAACAATCCTTATTAAGGAACTATCAGTCACTGGCATCCAACAACAGTCACTGAACAACTCTTAATGTGGTGGTGTAAACCAAATATTGACTTCATGACAGGGGAAGGTCGCACTGACAATACTTGATTCTCCAAAACCTAGACTTTTTTTTTCCTGAAGCTGATATCTTACATCTAATTACAGCATGACTAAAAACCAATGAAAATACTCATGTTTGCCAATACCATGAAAACAAAGACCCTTTGAGAGACTACCTTCCTCATGGCTATACTATCAATTCCACATTCTACCAAAGTCTTCTGCAGAAATTACAATAATAAATCAAGTGCAAAAGATGCAGGTCTTTTATCTACTTCAGAACAATGCACCAGCTCATGCAGCTTGTGACACCATTAATCTGGCACAGCAGTAAGGAAATTACATTATGCCCCATCCACAAGACTTTGCACCAAGTGGCTTCTTTCTATTTTCAAGCACAAAGACATAGCTGCACATAATTTTTTTAATGACCAGGATTTTATTACTAAATTGGAGATGTGGTTTTGGGGCACATTGACAGAGGAGTCTTTCAATCAGAGCGTCAGGAAAGTGAAGAAGCGATGGGAAAAGTACATCACTCTGAAGAGTGAATGTATAAAGTACTGAAGTTCACTGCAGTTTTCAAATAAAAGCTTTGACTCCTTCGTGCTAAAAGGCAAAACTGTTTCATTTACCTTTACATATGCATGCATTTTTGTGTACACGTATACATCAGCTCTCTCTCTCTCTCTATATATATATAATATATATATATATATAAATATATATAAATATATATAAATATATATGTGCTGCTGCTGCTTTTGTCCTCCTTCCCAATTCATTAGGCCTGTTTTTCCATCTGGTTTTCAAGTCATATGGTGCCCACATTTCTTTATTCTTTATGTGGTGTCAGATCTTGGCCATAGTTAAGTTTATCCATGCATACTTTTTTACTTCCTGGCTTGTTTTCTCAGCTTTTCTGCAGTCCTACACATTGGATAATCTTTGAGGTTCAGATAAGTGCTCTACATTAAAATATCCTATTGTCTCTGTGCCCCAGCTGGTGGCTATTTGTGGCTGCAAAGTCAGATCATTTTGTGCTGTCTTTCTTCAACATAAAACTGCAGCTAAAACTTTTCAATTCATTTTTTCCTTTACTATCGTCAGCTTTACAATAGCTCCATATATTGATGCTTATTTCCTCTCCAAGTCACACATGGCTGCTACTTATCACTTGTTCATCATCCTCTTTGCCAGTTTATTCACCACTTGTATATTATTTCCTTACTTTTCTTCACCCTACTCAGTAATTCATCTGTCTGTCTTTACACATTCCTCTTACTTGCTACTTTCTCTTAACAGTTTTAAAACTCCATTCATCACTTTATCTCAACTGGGTTTTTTTCTCCTACCATTAGAACTCTCCGGGAGCCGCGATAGCTCAGTGGTTAGTGAACTGGACTACAAAGGACAAGGGGTAGGGTTCGATCCCAACCGACGACTTCTGGGTTCACCCAGCCTTAAATGGGTACCGGATTTTTTCTGGGAAAGTAAAGCAGTACGGGCGTAATACCGACCACATTACCCCAAAAATCATGTGCTGAAGGTCTGTAAAATATAGGGTCACTAACACCATATTTCCCTATATGCCACTTGGCTTGTCGGAGGTACTTTACTTTTTTTTTTATTAGAACTCTCTCACACACACATTGAATTAACTCTTATGCCACACATACATGCATGCACACATAAGTGCATGCACACACACATACACCAAGTTCACTTTTTTTTCCTAATTTTGTGGTTTGATTCTGATGTATTCTACTTATATATGAAGCATATCCTCAAATTAAAAGTGAGTTAAACTGCTATGAGTTCTTTCATTGATCTAGCTCTTTGCTTTAGTATCTTTGAGTACATCTTTTCAATATGCCCTAGTAATGATATACCTATAAGTGCATTACCCTCTCTTTGTTATCTTCTTTTCCTAAACAGATATTAATAAGGTTATTTTTTTTCCAGCCTATAGGACTCTCCTTTCTACCAAAGCTGCTATATACTGTGTGTGCGCGCGCGCGCAGTCATGAATGTATAAAAGCTAATATTCCTTCACAAGATTTATTGTCATTTTCCTATTTACTTACATAAGTCTACTTTCCTGACTACATGATTTGTATGTCATCTAGCAACTCAGTATGCTAGACAATCTTCCAGAATGTTATCCAGCTGTATAAACTTTCTTATTTGTATTGCATCCATGAATTCAGTTTTTCACCACAATGCCTTTTTCTTATAATTCTGAGTTAATTTCTTTCTCTCCACATTTAAAAACAATAATAAACAGATATTTATAAGAGTCATTCTAAACAACTGGGAACTACTACACATACTTCTATTAAAATTTGTTGTGTGTCAACAATATAAAATACAGTATATGAATTTGTTTGTCTTTGATTATAGGAAAAGTCATAATAGTAACTGTGTCTACAAATCAATCATTAATTTCTTGATCTATGTTCATGTCTATTCTCTTGAATTATACATGTGTAATTAAATTTCCTGCAAAATTACTCTTATTTTATTTTCTGCAGCTTTGGAAAAAGGCTGACAGTAACAGCATATCTATCTGGTGGAATGACATATATGAACATATAGCATGCATTTTTTTGTGTTTTATTTGTTTTCTGTCCTTCATCCATTCATTTGCCTCTTGGGCCAAAGACGGCACACAGGACAGACATTCTCTCTAGTTCTCCAGGATTTTTTTATTTGCTGCTTCTTTTTGCAGTTCTTGGTTTTTTTCAGTTACTATTTTGACTTATTTCCAAAAACACCAGTCCTATACATCCTGAGAGAATTATAAACAAAGAATCACTCCACACAGCAAGTCATCTTTGTGAGAGGTGAATATTGCACTTAAACATACACAGCAATCACCATGTGTGTGAGTTGTTGTGTGCCCTTCAACTATTTTTCCTGGCATATCGTCAACATCTTTAACCCCCCCCCCCAAAAAAAAAAAACACTTCTTGTTCCCCTATGGTTTCTCTTATTATATTTTGACATTGGTGAAAATGTTAAGTAAACTGCAGGAAGAGTAAAAAGTCAAATACACTTTGCTTGGTTATTCTTGATAGAAACATGGGGAATGGGTTGGCCTGTGAAAGGTTAACATGTCGCAGCATAAAGTTTAAATTTAACAGCTAATTTAAAACTATGTACATTTTTATTTTCATCTGTTAATCCTTGAACCCTGATGACCATACATTACACTTACATTTATCTGTATTATACTATACCTACATATGTTTTATATCTATGTACTGTCCTTTTAAGGTACGATTAAATAGGGTACAAATTATAGACTTTCAAAGTCCAACAAAATTTGCTATTAAGCATCAGTCTTTAAACAGGACCCACATTGTGTTTCGCCACCTGTCCCTATTCTAGGTAAGCCTTTCAACCCTGGTATGGGACCTGATCCTGCTGTTATTGCCTCTAGTCTTAATGTTCTTTGTAGTTTTTCTCTAGGTTGACATTTGCCTTGCTCGCTGTTTTCCATTTGAAGGCTTCTGTAGTATTCTCGTTATTTTTTCCCATCAAGAGGTTGACATATGCCCACCTTCATTTCTTAATTATAAATATTATTGGATGCATGGCCAAATCTCTTATATGTGCACTGATCTTGAATTCATTCCATGGTATACAAAGTATTTGCCTGACTCAGTTTTTTTTCCAATGCATCCAATTTATTTTCTATTTCCTTTGTTGTTTTCCAGCTCTTCCATGCATAAATAAGTGTGGATAATACATTACATTCGAAAATTCTAGAACTGTGTTTGTGCTCAATAATGAAATTTCCATATTTTATCAGGGTTTCTGAAAACCACAGCTGTCATTGATATTTTCCTATTTTTATTCCCTTCTTTGTGTCTCTCTTTTTTTTTCACCTTTGCAATTTCTGAGATATACAAAGTGATCTACTTCTTCTTCTGCTTTTCCTTACAAGCAGGAATATATTTTCTTCTAGACAAATTTGATGATTTAGTCCTTTCATCTTTTCTTGGTTGAAAGTCCAATTCTGCTGGCTACAGATGATAGGGCATTTGTTTTATTCTTGTACTGTGTTCACATTGCTACTGATAACCACTATTTGAAAATTCAAGATTCTCTAATTGTACTCTACAACCCATTGTCACTTATGCATTAATTTGTACGCAAATAATATTAACTTATTATCTGGGTATTTCATTGCCATTCTAATTGTTACCAATCACATTTTCATCAAGATCTCACATCATATACAGAATGTTTCCCCTAACCTACTTATTCTGCACATTCAACTGATGAGGCAAAGGATTTACATTTTTATATAATAAATTTGGTTGTACTTTAGTCAGATAAAAGACCCATTTATTGTATTAGACCATCTATATCATGTTCAAATAATTTAGTTAAAATTGTAAGTTACCCATGCACATAAATAATACACGTGTATTGATTTGAAGTTCCTAAATATCAATCTATCTATTGACCTTTCAAGCCGTAGTTAGCCCATAGGGCATAGATCCAGATACTCTTTCCCTTATCTAAATTTTTATTCTAGCAGTTTTCAATCCTTCTAAAGATATTTTATCAAATCTCGCCATTTGTCTCTGTTCTGTGCAAGCAACTATATCTCATTGAGGGAGCCGATTCCTGCTGCCCTTGCCTCTCTCATCAATGTTCTTCTCAGTGTCTCTCTGGGTCGGTCTCTTTTCCTCTTACCTGTTGTTTCCCACACGAGGGCTTGCTTTGTTATTCGGTTATTATCTCTCCTCATCACATGACCAACAAATGACCATCGTCTTTTCTTGATCATTGAAAATATTAGTGGTTAATTGGCGGTTTCTCTAATTTCTTTGTTTGTTTTGAATTCGTTCCACGCTATACGAAGTATTTTCCTTAGACATTTATTTTCGAATGCGTTCAATTTTGTTTCGATGTCTCTTGTTGTTTTCCAGCTCTAACATGCATACATAAGGGTAGATAGTACGTTTGATTTTTAATAGTATAAGTTTTGTGTTTGTGCTGTTGAGTTTTGATTTCCACAACTTTTCAAGACTTCTGAAAGACATTGCTGCTTTAGTTATTCTGATTCTAATTTCTTTACTTTTATCCCCTTCCCAATCAATGTGACTTCCAAGATAGATAAAGTGGTCAATCTCTTCCACTGGTTTGTTTTCCATGTATATTTTGTCGTCTGTTGGAATTAAACTTTTCATGACTTTAGTCTTTTCATGATTGATCTCAAGCCCAATTTTGCTGGCTATTGATGATAGTTCATTTGTGTTTTCCTGCATCGTTTTTATCTGACTGCTGATGAGGACTATGTCATCAGCAAAGTCGAGGTCCTCCAAATGGTCTCCTTGTATCCATTCGATGCCTGCAGCATTTCTTCATTATGAAGTCCATAACAATTCCAAATAACAAGGGCAATAAAATACATCCTTGTGAAACCCCAGTTTCTATTGGAAAACATTTGCATGTATATAATTCTTCTCCAGGTTTCTCCCAATATTTTTTATATCTTTGGATAGCCATTACTAGCACACTTGATGTCAACAAGTTTAGAGAGCAATGTCATCATCATTAACATTTCATCACCTTACAGAGTGGATCATCTTCACCAATCCAATTAAAAGTTTCTCAGTTTCATATATTCTACCTGATAAGCAGCACAAGTCTAAGAAGTAAACTTTCACATGCACAGCGGGTGTCATATTGTTAACCGATTCTTAGCTTCAGGGACCATTTGTTTTCAGCAAATTAATATGAAAAAGACATCAATTTTAAGCACAGTCAAAAATTCCAAATAATCAAATAATAGGAAAAGGTCATATGAGAGGGAGATAAAGGAAGGTAGAGAGAGGATAATGACCGTAGTGAGAGAGAGATAGAGAGAGGAAAATTATCAATCAGCCTATATATATATATATATATATATATATATATATATATATATATATATAAAATATTGATATATAAAGCACTTAAGACATAAAAATTATGAAAAGTCTGTATTGTTTAAGTCAGCTGGAATAGTTCTTGATAACAAGTAGACAAATTCCAGATTTCCCATCATTATTTCTCTTTAAAAACTAAGTAACATTATTTGCCTTGTACCGATTATTAAGTTAAGTAATCTTATCAGCAAGATCTTATTCATCATTGCAAATACAAGTAAAATTATTTGTTATCATAAAAAACAGCAAACATGTAAGATTATTTTGATCACCATGTACAATATTTTAGGTAGGCTTATCTCAGATAATAGGGTGTCCGGTTAGCGCAATCGATAGGCGGTTGGCTTACCACGGCAACAGCCGGGTTCGTAATCCTGGCGAGGACACCTGGGTTTTACTAATTCCCTAAAAATTAGTAGGAGCCGCGATAGCTCAGTGGTTAGTGAACTGGACTACTACGGACAAGGGGTAGGGTTCGATCCCAACCGACGGCTCCGGGTTCACCCAGCCTTAAATGGGTACCGGATTTTTTCTGGGAAGTAAAAGCAGCACGGGCGTAATACCGACCACATTACCCAAAAATCATGTGCTGAAGTCTGTAAAATATAGGGTCACTAACACCATATTCCCTATACGCCACTTGGCGTGACGGGGGGTACTTTACTTTACTTACTTTTATCTCAGATAATATCTTGCAGTGATATCATGTATAATGACTTACCATTATCATATGGTTTTATTTTTTTGAACTGCAGATTTATCTCTGTCATTATCTACAATATTGGATATAGACCCATTTCAGGTATGATGTACAGCATCATGTTTAGCACTTCGGTCGACACTAAAATATGTCCATATCATAATGGCTTAATAATCTCTGACATCACAATGGCCTAATCTCTGACATCACAATGGCTTAATCTCTAACAATGTTTCTGTATTTATTTAGGTCTATCCATGTCAGTTCCTACACATATGGGAACTCTTTCACACATAGTACATCACTGACAAATAGGTGATAAAATCAAATACGCTCATCCCACTGTGAACAATGCAGCAACTGCATGCAACAGTTCAAGAATTTGTGCCAGCTCTCATTTCTTAATTAAATTAAACAAACACAGCTTTGAGTCAACCGTTTCCTAGAATTAGAATATATTAACTGCAAATAAATGGCCAAATGCTAATAGTACCTAGTGTTATGCCTCCAGCTTTCTCTAAAAAGTTGCGAGTTTCAACTGACACCAGAACAGTACCACTTGCAGGAAGAGGACCATTACTGGAACAATGCCTTGCTGATTTCTCAAGGACTGGGTCCCCGCTGTCATTAGAAACTATGACAAATCCACTATCCTGGTGAATAAAGCATTAGGATGTTAGTTTATTAAAGGGTTGAAAATAAACAAGAAGAATCAGTTCATTCAAGAAAGGTCTGTAAGAATCTACAACAATACTTAAAGACAAAGAAATGCTTAATGATTCTGTTTTTGGTAAAGACATAACAATTAATAAAACTTGGATCCTTCTACTGTAGAAGTTATGAATCGTACTCATAAATGAGACAAGTATATATATATATATATATATATATATATATATATATATATATATATATATATAATACATCAGAGGGCAGGTTACAATAATAACAATCTGCATCAATTGTCTACACTTTTTTTTTGGATCATACTTCTCTTAGTTTTATTGTAGCAAAGTAGAGTGAGGACTAAAAATAATAGGGTAGAAGGAATGAATGTTAGACAGCATATGGCTTCCAGCATGATTTGCAAATGCACAATTCGAAACTACCAAAAAATTAAGAGCAAAAAGAAATAATAATGGAGGAACAAGAGGGCAATTAAGATTTGTGTTTGCTAGTAAGGTTAAACTAGAAGAGAAAACATCTAGAGTCAGAATAATTAGTAATTATAGCCAATCCACAAGGACCAGTGATACTGATTGTTAGATAGCCTTGGTAATTGTTGAGTACAGACAGAGTTAAAGAAGGAAGCCACAGTAATAGAATAGTTTATGTCCAAAATAATATATCTTTCAAGAGCAGAATGTACGCTGTATATTATTGATCATGGCAAGTACAATTATTTGCGTGATTTATTTTAATAATAAAGGACAGGCTAATTAAAGTTGAGTTCTTTCACTTAACCCTATTTTGACTACCAAAATTGCTGGTTATTAATTTGACTTCCAACTATTGTATAGGTCGTTTGTTATTGTATTGATTGTCGTTGTGTTATTAATTAATCACACTTAAGTCTCTCAAAAAACAAACACCAAGAAGTTGAATGATTCCCTAACAGATGCTCTGGCCAAAAATGGTACTTAAGACAAAAATCATAGGTTTTATCTACCCAATCTCTAAGCTGAATGTGAGTCTCTGGGGTAGTTTGACCACAGAAAACCAACTGGAGAAGAAACTTATGCCATTAACTCTTCTTGTATGAAGATCTAGAGATAGTAGCCGTTGCACAAATTTGTGCAAGAGAACATTCAGACTCTTGTGTAATGACAATGACGAATTCAATGGGTAATTTATATGCTTATTCTCAAGGGTAACTAATTTACATACCAATTAAGTATTACAACTCCCTCAACTACCAGTTTGAGGGTAAAGAAGATAAATAACAAGAAAGATCATCCTTAATTGGTAAATTAGCAATCAACAGAAAGTGGCAATATGCTGTATAGTAATCAAAGTCTATACCCTGTGAAGAGGATTCTTGATGATGTGGAGTTGTGTTAGGAACTTAAGTTAACAACCATTACCATGACCATTGTCCATGACATCTATTAAGAGAAGAAGTAATATTATAAACCTCTACAGATAAAAAAAAAATAAATAAATAAAAAAAACTCATCTTTAACATGTTGTGATTTAGAAAAAACCTGATCAGATCATAAGAAGAGTCAACCAGTGATTGTATAATAAATAATTATAATTCTCCATTATGAGTGTAACACAATTAAAAGGTTAAAGAAAAGACAACAAAAAGGAGAACAGTACAAACAAACTAAAGTGGTCACCAGTACCACCATAAATATTCACACTCGGATAATATTGACCACCATATCACTAATTTTGATAATGACTGATCAACATTAATGACATCAAAGCCATCAAATACTATAAATACTGTATATGATCTACAAAGAGCACTAATGTCATTTCATTTTTTAAAGCCACTGACCAAATGAAAGCAACAAAATGTTGTTTCAATTGTGTTCATACTTGATAATGAAAAGTATAAAAATGTTATATAAAGCTTCTTGTGTAAATATGAATGATTAACCCTAGACTACTATACCTATATGTAACTCTCCCAGTTATGATCATTATCATTGAGTGCTGTCTCCGCATTGAGGGTTGGCTACCATGGAGCATCATTCTGCTCTGTCTCATGCTTTGAAGGTGAAAGTTGACATAGTTAAATTGTCCATCTTTTGATGTTACTTGTCCATGTTAGTCTTGGTCTGCCTCTGCCTTTTTTACCTTGTATTTTCCCTTCCAAGATTACTTTCAGTAGGCTGTTGTGTCTTTTAACATGCTCCAAAAATCCCATTTGTCTTGTTTGAATTGTTTTTAATAGTTCTCTTTTCATTTTTAGTTGTTTTAAGACTTCATTGTTTATTTTCTTTTCCTTCTATCCAATTCTTTCTATTCTTTGATAAATCCACATTTCAAAGGCTTTAATTTTCTGTTCTGTTTTCTTGTCTAATGTCCATCTTTCTGCACCATACAGTTGAATGTTGAGAAGATATAACATTTTGCTATTCTTAGTTTTAACCCTGGTGTTATTTGTTTTGATGTTGGTATATTTTTCATGGCATAAAATTACTATTCCTATTCTTTTGTTTATTTCAGTTTTACATTTTTCATCACTGGATGCCCAAGGTAGTTGTAGCTCTGAACTGTTTCTAGGTCTATTCCTTCAACTTTGATATTCACTTGTAGGTTTTGAGTATTATCATTGTTTATGAGCTTAGTTTTAGTCTTTGTGATATTCATATCTAATCCATATTTTCTGCTTCTCATATTTATTTCATTAAGTAATTGTTGTAGATCTTAGGATGACTTTCTGTTACAGTATCATCAGTATATCTTAGGTTAATAATTATCTTTCCATTAATGTTTAGGCTTGGCATCTCTGTGATGTTTTTAAAGATTTGCTCAGTATATAGATTGAACAAGCTTGGTGATAGGATGCACCCGTCTTACTCCTCTTTTATATCAATGGGTGTAGAGTTCTCTTGTTATATTTTATTATTGCTGTTTGCTCCCAGTATAGATTACATATTAGTCATATGTCAGTGTCATCTAGATGTATATCTTTAAAACAATCTATAGATTGTTTATGGTGTGTTCTATTAAAAGATTTGTTATTTGGCTCATCAGGCTATTTGTTCTAAAATCACTGCATTCAAGTGCACCATTCTTTTTAGGAATGCAATGGAAGTTAGTTCATTTGGTATGTATCCTGTATGGTATATGTCATTGTATATGTCTGTGATCACTTGAATGCCAAAATCTTCTAGTGCCTTTATCATCTCTATCTGTATGTTGTCAGATCCTGGAGCTTTTCCCTTTTTCATTGTTTGTATAGGTTTTTCCACTTCTGATTTTAAGATTTTATAGCCTGATGTACATTTTATAATTGGTTTCTTGTCCCTTTCATCAGAAAATAATTATGTTATATATTCCTGCCATCGATTGATTATATCTTTGTCTGTTAGCATTTTCCCTTATTTGTTTGCAATACAACTATTTTCTGTGGCTTTTTTATTTTTACTAGTCATTCTCTTTATTTCTGTGTGCATCCCTCTTAAATCTTGTGTACTTTCCATAGTTTAGATTTCTAGACATATTTTGCTCAGCCAGTCTTCTTTGGCCTTTTTTGCACATTTCATTATCTATTTTGTTGTATTGGGTGGTGTTCTTTGTATTCTTTCTTCCATTTTTTTCAAGATGGAGCCAATTATCCATTTTTGATTATTTTCTTTTCTTTTCTTTTTAGGTAAGATGTCACAAGTTTTGTATGCTTTACTTTATGCATTGCCATTTGGTTGTAACATTTTCATCAGGATTTCCAGTCACGAAACCACAATTAAAATTACTACCACTTAAATGTAAAATAAGGTGTTCTAAAAATAGTAATTTCTCTGAGCTCTTGACACAGTCCCATGTGTTCACACTAGACAAAACATGGGGACTAGAAATTCTAGGCTCATGTTGATTTATGGCCTGAGTTTCACCTCATGGACCAAACGTGGTAAAATGTCTATTGGTACGGTCGCCTTAAGTCTGTTAGTATGTTTGGTGACCACATAGCATTATTTGCTGTGTTTCAGAGTCACAAATGGTTGTTTGATGTTTACAGATGATCAGGGAAAATTTCACAGCAAAAAAAAATTCCAACAGCAATGGAAAAAAGATTAAACACACAGGGGTCGCCAAAAGTGGTAATTAGGAAGGTACATAAAAAAAAGGTAACGCCAAGTGGCGTATAGGGAATATAGTGTTAGTGACCGTATATTTTACAGACATTCTGGACATGATTTTTGGGGTAATGTGGTCGGTATTATGCCCGTGCCACTTCACTTTCCCTGAAAAAAATCAGGTACCCATTAAAGGCTGGGTGAACCCGGAAGCCATCGGTTGGGATCGAACCCTGCCTCTTGTCCTTTGTAATCTAGTTCACTAACCACTAAGCTATCGCGGCTCCCTAGGAAGGTACATAGAGGGGGGCAAATGTTTGAACATGGAAAAAATTGCTAATTTTGAGGAATTTGTGTTTTGATGCGTTAAATTTTACTACAGTATCGCAATCTAGAGTTAAGCAATTTGTGTAAATATAATTTACTCCGCAAGTGATATCAAATAGGATGAACAAATGGTATAAATTAAAGGCATTCACTTATATAGTCAAACCAGTTCTAATTTAGATGGTAATAAGGTAACTTATAAGTATTAGATAAATAAGTGAGCAGAAATTTGTAGATATAATAAATCGTCTATCACTAAGAATAATAGTTACTTTATATCAAACTAATGAGTTTTTCTAAATTATGTATATGATAATATGATATATTTGTGGGAACATTTGTAGTTAGTCTTGGTGAGAGGACAGAATCTCAACCAGAGCAAGAAAGTGACTCGGATGCAACTGAATTATTTGTGACCTTGAAGCTATGACTGAACTTAACCCTATATTACGACTATGATATGAATCATGTTATTACTACAACTTGGACAAAATGTGTTAACTTTTTTCTATCTATCTATTGTCCTTTCGAGCCGAAGACGGCACATAGGGCAGAACCCCAATCTCAAAAACAGAAACCTTGCATGCCAAAATGGCACATATTGCAGAGATCACTGCTTACTAAAATCTATGCTTCTGTTTCCACAACAATGTTTTTTACAATGACAGCTTGTCATGCCATCGATCAACCTCCTTAGTCGCCTCTTACGACATGCCTGGAAGGTCAGTGTCACTATTCTTTACTTCTTAACTTTTTTAGGCTAAAAAAAAAAGAACCCTTGTAATGTTGAAAAATAATAACATTTTTGCTACAGATCATTGCATTATCCATTGGAGAGCATCATGAACATGATTTCAATCACTTACAAGTGCTAGGATATCTCTCCGGACTCACTATTGCATAGTGTGTGGTCTTTCAATCCCCACCTTCCGTGTAACATTATTGGTCAGGCACTTGTATTTATCTGATGTATTTTAACTATCCCGTAGTTTAAAAAGCTTCAATGATGTCTTGCCAACAGCACATGATAATTTCACAGTCAGAAATGGATAACAAATTTTTTTCCCGGAATTCAGCATACATTTTTACAAAGAATAATGAGACTTTTACTACACCTTCACTGTGTATTTGAAAAGTTTTTTTAAATCTTGACATGATGGCTAATCAGGGGTCATTAGCGGGAACTATTAGAAAGGTACAAAACAGACGAAAAAATGTGCGAGCAAAAACTGTCGGATTCTCAAAAAATTTATTTTGAGGCAGTAATTTTTACAATATAGTCATAATTTAGATAAAAAAAAAAAACTATAACTTCTATCACTCTTTAATGATGTAATTGCATATATTTAAGCTTAAATTACATAAGCAAGACAAAAGAAATAATATAAAGTTAAAAAAAAATCATTTACTGATATAGGTGAGAATCTACCACTAATGAGCTATATCCGAGAAGAAAATAATAGCTATGCAGGCTATAATTTATATAATGAACTTATTTAAAGGAAAAGTGTCATACCAGGTATAGTTAATTACTAACTGGTTTAACCTATTATGAAATTTAAATTTGTTTTAACTAACAGCACAAAATTGCTGGCTATCTGTACTAATCCTTGGTATGCCAAAGAGATGACCAGTAGACGATGAAAAGGACAGAACAGAGTAATAAGTCACAAGTGCATAATACTTAAAATTTGGAGGTTTGTAAGAGACTTATTAGTACCTTAATGGAGAATCCTAAATTGTTTGTATCTTGCAAATTGCTTTTAAAAAATGGGGCTATAAGTTTGTCTCATGAGGTTTTCAAGCAAAATTTTCTATAGTCAAAACTTCACAACCAACAGAGATTCCCCCCCCTCAAAAAAAGAAACACTTCCCATCTCACCTATATCCCAAGATAAACACATGAGTCTGCAAGCTGTAATGAACATGCTGGACTAGGGGAGATTTATGAAAGCTCATGTTCGTCCATGTTCAAGTAACAATAGCTACCTCATCTTCATACCCATATGGGAGGTTCTACTAATTAAACTCCACACCGTTCAACTCTTGTGCCACACTCTAATGATAACATGAACAACATTTCAAAGGTTCAAAAGTTTCTTGTTCTGAGAAATACTATCAGTCGTCAGCCCATAAAGTTTAAAAAAAATATATATAAATAAAAATAAATGGTTAAATATAAAAGTTTATAAACACAACAGGAAATATACAAAACTCACCTCTATTAATGTGTCTTTTATCTCTAACTGTTGTTTTATTATACTCAAATCATGCTGCAAACTTTTTAGATCACGTTTCTGAAAATCATACTCCTGTTGAAAAATGTTTTTAATATTCATTACATTAATGTGTAAACATTTGCATATGTCAACAAATATTTAGAGTAAACTGCTTTAAAATAAGTTAATGGACATAAATATTTAAGGTTCTCCTAAGGTGTAATAATATTCTATTCTGTTTGTTGACTGAGCAAACTAATGACAGAATAATTGGTTAGATTTTTAAAATGTAAATTTCAAGGGAAATTTGTTTCCTATGGGTATATCTAAATCCAGAAACAAATTTTGATGATCCAGTAAAAAATGCCAAACTTAGTTGTATTAAAATGAAAGGATGACAAATTATTGTTGAAGAACTGTCAACAAAACTTAGATCAACTTTGAGATTAAAAAGATTGCCAGTTGCATTAAGGATCATGTCAATCCCTGAGAGATTGTGGCCTCTACAGAAAATTGAGCTCAAGTAAACAGGTAATGAAGTAAAGAATAGTGACACTGTGACCTACCAAGCATGTCGTAAGAGGCGACTAAGGAAGTTGATCGATGGCTTGACAAGCTGTCATTGTAAAAAGTGTTGTTATGGAAACAGAGCCATAGATTTTAGAAGCAGTGATCTCTGCAATATGTGCCATTCTGGCACGCAAGGTTTCTGTTTTTGAGATTGTGGTTCTGCCCTATGTGCCGTCTTCGGCTCGAAAGGACAATAGATAGAGATAGATAGAAACAGGTAATGGGAAGGACTGACAGAAGTTGGCTAGTAAAGGTGAGTGGAAGTCACATGGTCTTTTAGGAACAAGTTAGAACAAGAATTTGACATATGTGACACAGATTTAGAAAAGATATAAATGACAACAGGTCACTTTTAAGCCACAATATTGTCTATATAAACATCTATTTTGCTGAAGTCTTTGGAAACATGGAGATTTTACAGTGATTGGATTTCAGCCACAAGTGAATTCATATTACACAAGAGTCTATTTATTAGCAAGGACTGAAGTAACTAAATTATAACCGCAGCACAGAAGAAGGGCATGGGACTTGGAATGGAATTTTGAAAAGGACCACAATGATAGACTTAATTAACAGTATTAGGCAAATAAGCCTGGGTAGTATTTTATTATTTTGTTTGACTGCCCAGCAATAACTTACATACAGAGGATGCACCTTAGCATGTTTTGTTGTACTGGAGGTTTCTGAATGTTTGTATTTATATTAATGAAACTGTCTTAGGTGTTGGCCTAAACAATCATAAGTATCACGGATGTGTATGGATCCATACTAAATATAGATGTGTTATGCTGAAAGGCAAAAATATCACTGCTGTAAACCACAACACATCTACATCACATTTTATGGACATGTGATGAAAAGGAGTAAACAATGGGCAAATGTAACAATAGCCATTATTTTAAAATATATTCAAATACTTAGGCAGCACCCTGACATATAAACGACATGCAAACAACAGAAATAGACTCAAGATGTAACAAAGCCTGTCATGTTATCAGGCAGATCTCACCACTATCATTGAACAAAGAAGGAACATTAGAGGTGAAGCAAGCAATTTATAAGACTATCTTTATCCCAGCATTGTGCTACCAGTGTCATACATGAACCTTAGACTCAAGAACTATTAGAAAAAAACCACCACAAAAATAAAGTGTGTCAGATGCATGACAGGAAACAGCCTGAGAGATAAGATCAGAAAAGAAGAGTTATGAAAAAGACTAGGAAAAAAACCAGCTATCGAATACATAAAGTGACAACAGAACAAGTGGTTCAGGCATGTGGTAAAACACAAAAAAATTAATATAACACAAGTCACCAACAAAAAAAAACAAGAACACCAGACCAAGAGGCAAACCAAGAAAAAGGTGAATAAATAACATACCAGAAACACTCAGAGGTATAACAGCAGAAGAGGTCAAAGAAAGCAAGAAACCATGAACCATATCTCACCTCGACGTAAAAAGGCAAATGAGAAAGGAAAGAAAGAAAAGAAAAAGAAAATTGTACAGTTTTAGCTATTATTAAAATCTATGTTGTACCAGAGGAATATGAAATTCAATATTAAAATTTCAACAACAGTTAGTATAATCTACACGTCTGTACAAAATTATAACAGAAAAGAAAATTGAAAAGTTGTGTACAATATTTTTCACTTATGACTTCAAAAAGTTCCCTAAACAATCCAGTGAACAACAGATGGTAAAGTGAAAAAAGAAAATGACAAAAAGCAACAATATTTAGGCTTGAACTATCAAAAAAGAAGGGCCCACCATTGGTGTTAAAAAGATGTGCAAGATCTACAGGAATTAGTAGAATAGCTTCCGAGATGAAGATTTCTACATTATGAGTATCAAACAACTGCAACACATTTGTGAGCTTAATGAAGTGAACAAACTAATAGTTGATATCAGAGTCAGCAAACCAGAGTTGATCAAGACTACTCTATTTTCATGTCATTGATCCAGAAACAGACTACTCAGCCTAGTTAGGTGATTAATAAATTAACATCATCATCAAGTACCAAGCCTGCTGGCATAGGTAATCATATATCTCCCCAACTTTCGATCATGATAGTTATCATTTCTGTTGTTGACCTTCTGCCAAGCCATTCTCTTAAGCTGCCTAGTATCTTTTCTCTTTGCTTCCCTCTATCTCTTCGTCCCTCAAATTTCCCAGTTGTTACAATATATTCCAGCTGTTCTCTTCTCATTACAAGGCCACAAAATGATGACTATTTCTTCCTAATATTGGAAATTAGCTCTATTTTTGCTTTGGCCTCTTTCAGAATGTTTGCATTACTCTTCTTAGCTGTCCATGGTATTCTTAACATTCTTCTGTAAAACTACATTTCTACAGCCTCCAGTGATTTTCTTGTCTGTTGTTCTATTGTCCATGATTCACATCCATATGTTAAAACTGGTTCTACATAACATTTAAGAACTCTTTTTCTTGTTCCTATTGTCAAAAATGGATTGCATAGAATCTTCCTCATTTTTTGGAAAGCTGCTTTTGCCTGATCCATTCAGCATCACACCTCTGTTGTACACCTACCATCTGAGGTTAAAATTGTTCCCAGATATTTAATTTCATTTACCTGTTTTAAATTAACATAAAAACCACTATTGATGATAACAATTTTTTGGTGTGACTGTTTGTCTGCCTATCCGTCAGCTGAAAGGTTGGTCTATAATTTTTTTTTTCTTTTTTTTTTTTTAAAAATAAGTATTTAAGAGGTAAATCTGATGGTGAAGCAGTCATACACAGATGGGTCTGTTGCTTGACATATAGATCTTGAGCCTTCACAGTTCAAATTTGGGGATGGGGGGGGGGGGGGGGGGGGGGGGGGGGGAGAGAAGAGAGAATTGTAAAGGAACATGATGGCAAACTTGCCTTACTGCAAGTAATTTGATGATAGAGGTTATGGCAGTCAGTTAGGCAATAGTTTGCCCTGAGACACATATTTTTACCCATGTATGCTTTCTCAGTGATTCAATGACTATGTTAAGAAAGATAGAAATGGGCTTTGATCAGAGGCAGTGACTGGAGTTCCTGAAGAGGTCAAAGATGATTAAAATCTGCTTCATTTTTGTGCCAGGATATCTGAGTGTAAAAGGGAATGAACATGCAGTCTGAATTATTGGATTTCTGATGTGGAGAATAGACAACTAATAGACTGGGTTGACATTCTGGGTGCTCTCAAGTAGGTTGGACAAGTATGTGATTTAGGCAATGAATGTGAATCCAAAACCTTGAATAGATTGCATTAATATCACATCAAAATGGGGTGATGTCAAACAAGAGCACTGCAAGGAGAAGCCAAAGAAGACTGCTAATTGTCTAATCAACAGTGAACTAGGGATGTTAGTCGCTACACACTGAGGGGTATGCTGAGGAGCGAATCCGAGTCCTTATGGGGTTGTCAGATGTGCAATGAGAATGATCTGTCAACTAGCTAACTATTTAAAGAGGAAAATGACACCATGATTACATATAATGTGTCATATTTATAAAGAAATAATACTGCAATTTTGTTTTAAACTGCAATACAACTTGTCAAATGCCTTTTACAGGGTGAATGATGCAGAAGAAATCAAATACATAATGTTCTTAAAAAAAATTAAAAACCTACCCGGCATTTCTCTTTATGCTCTCGCTGTAACTCGGTGAACCCTTCATCCTGCTCTTCCAACTGATCTTTCAGGATTTCCACCTGGTAGATCAATGATTGCTTCTCATTGTCAAGCTGAGCGCTTGTCATCATAGCTGCTTTATATTTCTCCTCCAGTTCTCGGAGTTCTGCCTAGAATAACCATGGTTTTTTTTTTAAATAAGCAGCATTTTCTAATCTGCAATTACCTAACACAATATAAGAACTTTAATATAATATTCAAATTAACACAAATATTGAGAAAACTATGAGGGGGGAAAATAAGTATCAATGCACAGTCAACTCTTAGTTGACCACATTACTCAATCAAACCAAATAATGTGAAGTTTCTTTAAATTAAATATGTATTACAATAATTTTATAAAAAAATAAGATGGCATACATTTTCTAAAGGTATACTATCTTAATTTGGTAGTTAAATATTTTTTTAATAAATGGCAGTTTTACAACATAGATATGAAATATTCAATTTTTCTATTTTTACAGTCAGGTTAACTCATACCAGAAATTAGAGATAATTGACAAAAATGGTATAAAGGTTAGTCCTAAAAAGATGGATTACTTCACATTCAACATGGACAAGCAGTTAAAAATAACAATGGCGATGTGTTGTCAAAGAAAAATAAGTTTAAAGAAATCAAATATCTGCTTTTGCTATTTTATGGCATTAACTGTTGAGTTCTCTATCATTAATGCACAAAATCTATCACAGTGTATGGGGAGGAGGGAATCATAAATAATCCAGGTTTCCTGGCGTAAAAACAGTATTGTTAATAGTACATGAAAGGTGGGATGTTTGTAACACAGAAGAAAAATCTGAGCCTCATCGCATATTATTCTTAAGAAAACAATAGGAAAGAACCCAAATGAAAGAAGTGCTGCAACTATTTAATACAAATCAAACATGAAAAATCACATTTTGGAAACATAAAAAATCACAGTAATTTACTAACTGAAAGTCATCTTAGCAGGAAAACACTGGCAGAGGCAGACAAAGACTAAAGTGGATGATAGCACCAAGAGATGACCAGAAGAACCTGTGACAGCGTACACCATCAGGACAGGAGAATGAAGGAAATGGTGCTTACATGGTGGCCAACAATGAATGCAAAGATGGTATAAGATGTTGATAACATTAACTATTTTATAATAATTCCAGAATTCTGTTGTCTGTGCCATCTGAGATTAAACCTATGGTAGCCTATAACACGCCATTAACTATTGAAACAAGAAATGTTTTTATCTTGCAGTACAGAGATTAAGAGTGAAAGTGATTTACAGAAAAAGATTGACATAGTGATGGAAAGCAAAAGCTTTAGTCTCCACAGCAAAAAGATAGAAATAATAGTATTTAAAAAAAAAACACTTCTCTGAAGTGCACAATTAAAGCAAATGGAACAATAGTACTTCAAAAGTCACTGGATTTAAAAGCCTTGGAATGATGTGAACTAAAGATGATTGATGTACAGCAGAAGTGAAACACATAATAGCTCTGTCAATCAATAGTTCTGTTTATGCATTTTAAATAATTTAAAAAAGATATGCAACCCATTTTTGACAACAGAAGAGAGAGTACTGTGTTATGTAGAACCAGTCTTGACATATATAAATGAATCCTGGACAATTAGACAACAGACAAGAAAATCTTTGGAGGTCACAGAAATGAAATTTTACAGAAGAATATTTTATTTAAAATCTTTGACAGCTAAAAACAGTAACAAAAATACTTTAAATGAAGCCAAATCAAAAAGAAATAGAACTTATCACTAACATCAAGAGGAAACAATCATTATTTTTTTTGGCCATGTTATGAGAAGGGAACAGCTGGAGCGCTTAAATGTATGACAAGATAGGAAATCATCTGCATAATCAATAAACAACTAGACAGAAAGTTGTGGAGAAAATTATTCCCTATGATTGTGGGCATTTGATTATAACGATCAATCTTTGAGTCAGGAACCAGTTTTTTACAGTTGGATGACAAGCATGTCTATCATTAAATGAATCAATGATCTATAGATTACAAGGTCAGCACAGAATTACTATGCTACACCAATGCTCATCTGAGACTTGTACAGAGAAAAGTTTTTGTAAAAGCAAATAATCAGAAGCCATGAGAATAAAATTAAAAGGCAATCTAAAATGAGAACTGCAATGAATATTTAAAAGAAAAGATTTTTAAAAATATTTGTTCTGCAATAGCAATTTGTTAAAAAGCAGTATCTATAAAGTTTTATATGGTCTATGAAAGAAAATGTCATGATACTTCTTAATCTCTTAATTATATAATACTTCTTAATCTAAACTAATTATCATCATGTGCCATATCAGTTGGCATAGGCGATAATGTCCTTCCACAATCTTCTATCCACAGTGCATCATATCAATTCTGTTGTTGACTATTTTCAATGCCATGACACCAAGCTATCTAGTATCTTCTCTCTTTGTCATCTGCGATTTCTCTTTTCCTGTATTTTGCCAGTTGTAACCAAGCGTTCCTTCTTTCATCTTCTCATGATGTGTCCGAAAAATGTTTATTGTTTATTTCTTATGTTTTTTTAGGATTTGTGTTGGCCTATTTGAGAATCTCCTCATTGGTCTCTTAGCTGTTTAGGGAACTTTCAACATTCTTCTGAGAAATCCCATCTCTGTGACCTGAAATCTTCTTTTCATTTGTATTTCTACTGTCTATGATTAACTTCCATAGGATTGGTTCTAAATAACACCGATGAAATCTTTCTCACTACTTTTGACATAGACTTATTACATAAGATATTTTTCACCTTATAATACCAAATTTAAATAAAAAATTAACAAATATTTTAAAAAGGAGCTCCATCTATAAACTGTATGAGAGATATGGTGTTAGTGTTTGTATTATTCAATAACCAACAGCACATTTTAGGGGAGATGTCAGTATTACACCATGCACATTTTCAGAATAAATCTCTGGCACCCATTTTCAGAGGTTGAGTAAATTCCAAATCCGCGTTTGTCTAAAAAAAAAAAAACACTACATCTGGGAATAGAACCGGATACTTCTAGTCAGAAGAGAAGCATTAACCACTCAGCCACCACTGTTTCCCCTAATAAAGTAAACAGAAGGTGAAAATGTTGAAAGGTTATTGTGTTGATGTACAGTCTTAATAGTGTTCAAACTTTGTTCTACTGTAGATTTCAGGTTTCATACCTTATAAATAATATCTCAATGCTTTTCCACAGTGCAGGGCCATATTGGATAAGCCATCCTGTATAAGCTATTGTGCTGCTGCACACTGCTCAAACATCCAATTCCCTAAATAGGGTATTAAGGAGCTATTTTGTGTCCTGAAGTATGATTTTATGTTGCACATATTTTTCCATGCACTTTAAAATAATATTCCTGATATATGATGACTTTCCCCATTTCTTTCTGTGCATAGATGTTAAACAGTCATTATCCCATGAATGCTAACACATTCAGGCATAATAGGATTCATTTGGTTCTATAGCTCGTTTCAAAACATATGCCCAACTTCAAAACGCTATTACTGTCTAACCGTTTGTTAAATACTTTTGAAATTTTCCAAATGTTATTAGAATGCAAAAGACCCTTTAAATGTATATTTAACAAATATCTTGCAGCTGCAGTTTTCTTAAAGCGGCGATATTTCTTTGATGTTGTCAAAATTGTAAATTGTGAAGCCCTAAAGAATAGAAATTACCGTAGTTGCTGGTCTACGATTAATTTTCACTAGGTAAAGGTGTGGCCATAATGGGGAAATAACTGGATAAAACAAAACACCAGGAGAATTATTGTCTGCTCAGTTCGAGGACGGACGATAATAATATCAAGGTATACCTGTATGTCCAATTTTCATAGTTGTGTGGTCCTGAAAAGGACCGTTTCTTGAAATAATTTAAGGTAATATAGGGGCCAACATTGTGGGGGCTATATACTTTCATTCTGAATCAGACGAGTCTAAAAGATTAATAACTGTGTGGGGTTGAACATTCCACAAACCATCATTTTTCCAATATTCCTCTTCCTGTTTTAAGACGTGGTCTTCACATTTAGCCCAATAATCTTTGCCTATATTTAATAAAGCGAGATTAGCAAGAGTCTTTACATCGCATATTTTGAATGTTGTATTTTCATCTGCCACTTGTCCTTTTAATTTTGCCCAGATTAGTTCTATTGGATTTAAATGAGCATGGTAAGGTGGCAGCCTCAAACTTATATGACCGTGCTCTTGGATAATTTTATCTATTTGAAAAATCTTTGTCCTCTGTTTTTGCTTTACTAGAGATAGTAATTCAGGTTTTAAGTACATGTTATTAAATTGTATGTGCTCTTTTGTGAGCCATATCTTAATAGCATCTTTTGTACTGGATGACGTCGAGACTTTATCTTCAAGTGCAACAATGTTGTGGTACGCTGCATTGTCCATTATTAGGCAAGATGGTCGATCTAGTGCTGGGAGAACAGAATTTTCAATCCAATGTCTAAATATGTGACCATTCATCTCAGAGTGATAATCCCGATTGTCTATGGATTTTGAAAGAAAAATGAGCTCTGCATTCTGTATTAGTCCATGTTGTCGACTACCTGCATGAGCAATTATCAAGCGCTGTCCTTTGCTGCTAGGTATTAATCTCTTAATCTTTCCATCTGATGACTGCCATTCCCTTTGGTTAGTGTGGTGAGCATTGATCCATGTTTCATCCAAGTACACAATATCATAACCTTGCTTGCGCACCTCTTTTACTTCACGTAAGTACTTGCTTCTCATGACTACTATATGTGGCTTCTCACAGATGATGTTTCGTCCATTGGAATACTTTCTGAATGTAAAGCCTGCAGCTCTCACATTTCTCCATAATGTAGACTTTGATATTTCAATACTGTTGTTCTTTTTCAGCGATAATTTTAATTTTCTTATTGTAACAGTTTCATTCATACCCAACATTTTGCGAATTTCACTTCTAATAAGTTCACTGTTGAAATTATCCAACATTTTTGCTCTTCCTTGTGATTTTGTATATTTGGAACATTGACGGTCACGTGCTTGAATCCAGCGATTAAATGACCGTTTAGATAAATCCAAAATGTGTCTTGTCCTATTCTCAGGGTTTTCTAAAGAATGAAATAATCTTTCTCGTTTAGCATCTTTGCAAAAATAGTCATACATTTTTATTGCGATGTTTTGTAAACTGCAGAATTTCATTTTAAGACTCATGATAAATGTTATTGTTCCACGTTACGCCGCTGAATTAACGGAAATGGAACACACAATGTCTCGTGTTTACTACAAGTGTCTAATTGTGTCAGATAACTCACGCGGAAAGCGTGCAAAAACGTGTGTATGGATTTGTAATCGTTAGTTTTAACTTAAATACTGTAAACACTAAGTTTTGACTACATCAATGGGTCGTTATAAATTTATATAAATCAAATAAGCAATAATAATAACCAAATGTTTGTTTTTAATTAAATTAATTCCCTGTTGGGTTCTAATCATTATAACTTTACATGGAAATTTTGAAAAAATTACAAAAAGCGGTTTAAAAGATATTGATTTTTAAAGTTGGGCACGACTTATGAAACAAGCTATAGTTCTCAAAAAGTTGTACTGTTCTTTTTCTAGTTCATTACTTCTATTCTTTTCTGTATTGTCTAGGAAAGAATTTTAATATTCTGACTCACTAGCTTGATTTGTGTTTGTTGTCTGCATAATCTAAAGCCTTGTTTTTTAGGTCTTATATAAATACTTATGCATTTAGGTATGCACCACATTCTGCAAACTTCATTACATTGATCTGTGCTTTATCTATTCCAAATTCATATAACAATTTTATCATATACATTTTTTATGTTAAAACCAGTCCAGAATAATACAATTTATCCAGCAATGAAATCTTTCATAATACAACTTAAAGAAAATGAAACTGTAAGGGGAAAACAAATTATAGTCATTTGAATACTCAGAAAATTCTATATTATATAAATTGTCTGTGAAATCGAAGGCAAACTATGTTAGAAAGTGACAGTACAGAAAATAAATGGAGAAACTACGAGAGAACAATATTACAAGTATAAATAACCAATCTTATTTTGTGACACTGTTGATGAGATATAATACTTATATTTTTTGGCTCTTTATACACCCTCTCCAAATTAAAAAAAAGATAATCTTGTCTCTTCAATTTTTTTTCTCCATGATATAGAATTCAACTTTATTTATATCCACAGTATTGTTTATCGAAATTGTTAATGACATTCTTAATTGCAATGATGACAAGCCGTGCTAACTATGTGCTTCTCTGAGCTAAATTTCCCCTTTGAGATTCTCTGTCACTTTTCCCCAGTTACTTTATATGATGCAGTGTATTTGACTAAAACATTGACAAGAAAATAAAAATAAAAAATCAAGAGTTTGAAAGTAGACAATGAGTTTAAATATCTAAAGTTACATATGTCTGGAGAAAGATCTAAGCCAGATAAGCAAAATTGAAGCTTAAATGGAAGGGTAGTAGAAATATGGGAATGAAAACAACAAAATTAGACTGCTGTACTTGCTAGCTATATATATATATACTCACAGAGCAAAATACTAATGACAGCAGCAGAAGCAAGTGCTGGACTGAAGAAAATGGAAAAACGAGCTTGGATCTCAGACACCACATGGAAATACATCAAAGAAAGAAGAGAAGCGAAGAGAGCCATGACTAATGTAAAGACAGATCTTGGAAAGGTTCTGGCAAAAGCAACATACAAAGAATTAGACAACAAAGTGAAAAGTTCGGCAAGAAGAGATACAAGAGCTTATATAGACAACTTGGCAGAGAAAGCAGAGACAGCTGCAATTACAGGAGACAGCAGAACTCTTTATACTGTACAAAAGATGCTGACAAACACCTATACATCCAGTGGAACACCAATTCTAGACAAATCTGGATTAATGCTAACAACAAGCGCAGACATAAAAGCCCGTTGGGCGGAACACTTCAAAGAAATTCTTAACCGTCCACTACCTCACAGTTTAATAGATTTTGAAGCTGAAACACCAGCAGCAGAATTAGATGTAAATTTAGATGACTTCACCTTGAGTGAAATAGAAACCACCTTAAAGCTAATGACCAATAACAAGGCTGCTGGAGAGGATAAGTTAACAGCTGAGATCCTCAAGGCAATTGATAGCCATAATTTAATACATCTCCAAAAAATGTTCAACATCATTTGGAAAACAGAGAAGACGCCTCATAAATGGAAAAAAGGAATCATTGTTAAGATCCCAAAAAAGGGCAATCTTAGAGATTGTAACAATTGGAGAGGCGTGACACTTTTGTCAGTTGCCTCAAAATTATTCTGTAAAATCATCCTAAATAGAATAAAGGATTCAATAGATACAGTAATGCGTGAAGAACAGGCTGGGTTTAGAAAAGGGAGAAGCTGTCTTGACCACATTTTCACTCTACGACTTATATTGGAGGAACACATTGAAAAGCAAAAACCTTTTGTACTTAACTTCATCGACTTCAAAAAAGCATTTGATAGTATTCATAGAGATTCTTTGTGGAAAATTCTGAAGCAATATGGCTTACCATCAAAAATCATAAATATTATCAAAGACATGTATGATGGTTACACATGTGCAGTTCGAACAGAGGAAGGACTGAGCGAATGTTTCCCAATAGAAACTGGGGTTAAACAAGGATGTATTTTATCGCCCTTGTTATTTGGAATTGTTATGGACTTCATAATGAAGAAATGCTGCACTGGTAATAAAGGCATCGAATGGATACAAGGAGACCATTTGGAGGACCTGGACTTTGCTGATGACATAGTTCTCATCAGCAATCAGATAAAAACGATGCAGGAAAACACAAATGAACTATCATCAATAGCCAGCAAAATTGGGCTTGAGGTCAATCATGAAAAGACTAAAGTCATGAAAAGTTTAATTCCAACAAGTGACAAAATATACATGGAAAACAAACCAGTAGAAGAGATCGATCACTTCATCTATCTTGGAAGTCACATTGATCGAGAAGGGGATACGAGCAAAGAAATTAGAATCAGACTGGCTAAAGCAGCAATGTCTTTCAGAAGCCTTGAAAAGTTGTGGAAATCAAAACTCATTAGCACAAACACAAAACTTAGGCTATTCAAATCAAATGTACTATCAACCCTTACGTATGCGTGTGAAAGCTGGAAAACAACAAGAGATATAGAAACAAAGTTGAACGCATTCGAAAATAAATGTCTAAGGAAAATACTTGGTATAGAATGGAACGAATTCAAAACAAACGAGGAAATTAGAGAAATCGCCAATCAACCACTAATATCTTCAGTAATAAAGAAAAGACGATGGTCATACGTTGGACATGTGATGAGAAGAGATAATAATCGAATAGCAAAGCAAGCCCTCATATGGGAAACAACAGGTAAAAGAAAAAGAGGAAGACCCAGGGAGACACTGAGAAGAACATTGATGAGAGAGGCAAGAGCAGCAGGAATCGGCTCCCTCAATGAGATAGAACTGCTTGCACAGAACAGAGACAGATGGCGAGATTTGATAAAATATCTTTAAAAGAAACTGCTAGAACAAAAATTCATATAGGAGAAGGTGTATCTTGGTCTACGCCCTATGGGCCGTTACGGCTCGAAAGGTCAATAGATAGATAGATAGATAGATATATATATATATATATATATATATATATATATATATATATACATATATATATATATATATATAATATATATATATATATATATATATATATATATATATATATATATATATATATATATATATACACTCTTTTATGCCAGTAAGACACGATATTTATATTTTTAAAAAAAACAACATTCATAGAATTGATACTAAAATGACATCAAAGGTATCTTGTAAAAAAAACTACATTTCAACATAACAACCTATTAATCATCATTCAAACTTGTAAAACTAGATGGTTAGACTCATATCACAGTCAAGAGAACTATAGTTCCTTCACAAATTCGTGCCCACAGAGTTTCTTTTTCATGAAATCTTATTTTTTTCTCCGACCTTCAGATTTTATAACATTTAAGTACAAAGGTAGTCAGAATTTTGCACAAATCATTTTTTGTTATATAATTTTAGAAAAATATCAAACATTAGATTTTACTGTAAATTATGTTAATTTTCTAACAATGCAAGCCAAAGGTGTATCCATATCACATTGAAGAGGGCAACATTTTTCATTGATTTTATATCTTCGTCATAGAGATAGGTAAACATTGACTAAAGTATCAAACACACATATTCACCAAATAGCAGGCAGGTCATCAACAAAATATATGGAACAACCAGAACATCAAACACACATAGCCAGCAAATAGTAAGAGTGTCATCAACAAAATTGTGCACATGTCATACATATGTCATACCGAATCAGAAGTCTCTAAGAGGTTAACAACTGTTATTGGTTGGACAAACTGCAATCCATCTTGTTGCCAGTATTGTTCCTCTTCTTTGAGCACATGGTCATCACATTTTCTCCAGTATTCAATGTCTATCATTGAGAGGGCATCACGCGTCAATTCTTTAACATCACAAATTTTAAACGTTGTGTTCTGCGCAGCAACGTGCCCTTTGACTTTAGCCCACACAAGTTCTATTTGGTTGAGGTGTGAGTGATAAGGTGGGAGGCGAAGAGGTGTGTGGCCATACTGTGCAATTATTTTATAAATTTGATATAACTTTGTCTTTTTAGTTTGTCTAACAAGTTGCAACAACTCAGGTTTTAACTGGGTGTTTTAAAAGGAAACATTTTCTTTTCTAAGCCATGTGATGATTTGATCTTTTGTGCTTGACAAATTAGGAATTTGTCCTGAAGTGCTACCGCTTTATGATAGGATGCATTGTCCATTACAAAACATGAAGGTCTATCCAGAATGGGGAGTAGAGTGTTCTCTATCCAGTCTGAAAATTCGTCCATTCATTTCAGTTTCCCTATTGTCTGTAGACTTTGATTGAAAAATAAGTTGTGTGTCATTACAAGACCATTCTCTCTACTGCCAGCATATAACAATATAATGTGTTGTCCTTTGCTGCTGGGAACGCTTCTTTTATTTTCTCTGTCAACTGATTGTCATTCTTTCTCATATGTATGATGAGCATTGACCCACATTTAATCCAAATATACTATATCGTAGCCGTCCATTCGTCACTCACGGATTTTAAAAAAAACCTCGGAGTGGCGCGCGTCTTACAAGTTAGGAGTGTGAAACGGTGCTAAGATTGTGAGGAGAGCATGTGAAATTTGCCTTTTTAATTGGTGAGTTGATTACAACAAATGTGGGTATTGTAAAATCCTAAAATTTAGGACAAGCAAGAAAATCATATTTTTATATACCTCAAATAAGCAAAATTCTTTCCTAAATGCATGACAGTAGGGCAAAAAATCAGATTGAAAGTCGGTGGAAAAATAAGATTTCACGAAAAAGAATTACAGAAATTCATCAGTTTCCGTGATAATTAATCAACTCTGCGGGCACGAATTTCTGAACGAACTATAGCAATCATTTTCCAGGGAATTATCTTCAGATAGAGAAAGATAATTAAACCCCAAAAAAGAGATGGGTAGACAATGCAAGAATTAACAAGCCCTGGACATCATAAGTGAACAAAGATTTGTTAGATAGATAAAGATTTTAGAAGATTGTAACCAACATTAATACAGCCTTATCAATCCAGATGGTCAAGGATTATGTTAAAACGACTGTAACATGAGAAACTGTAGAATAAACTTGTGTAGAAAAAAGAGACAGTGTGCAACAACATGATGAACTACTGTATTACTTAACATGATAGCAAGGAAAAATAAGCCTCCTCCATTTTGTAAGTATTTGTGTGATCAACAAAGATCAAAGCATTGTGTGAAATAAGGTCATCTTTCTACTAATCTTTTATTCATGCGTTAATCAGTATTTCGCTTAATTAGAATTTACAACATTTGTTTACCAAATGGATTTAATTCATTTATTTAAAATAAAATGTTTCTTAACTTATAAATTAGTTAAAAATCTTTAGTTACACTAGTTTCAAAGTCTTCAAACAAATTAATTAAGACATCAAATAACTTGTCCGTTTTTAAAAGTATACAATGAGATAATACTTACTACCAGTTATAGATGAAATGTTGAAAATGAATAAAATAACCCTTATGAAAATGGTAACATACATTCATGACCAAAGATGTTGCTGCATAAAAGAATATTAATAATGAAGTGTCCAACCTGGACACCTAAAAGTGAAAGTAAATAGATCCTGTAGCAGGTATCATCATCATCATCATCATCATCATCATCATGTGCCATACCGATTGGCGTAGGTGATCATGTCCCTCCACAATCTTCTATCTACAGTGCATCGTATCAGTTCTGTTGTTGACTGTTTTCCATGCCATGACACCAAGCTATCCAGTATTTTCTCTCTTTGTCGTCCGCGATCTCTCTTTCCTTTTATTTTGCCAGTTGTAACCAAGTATTCCAACTTTACTCTTCTCATGATGTGCCTGAAAAATGTTGATTGCTTCTTTATGATGTTTTTTAAGAGCTCCCTTTTTGTGTTGGCCTCTTTGAGAACTTCCTCATTGGTCTTTTTAGCTGTCCAGGGAACTTTCAACACTCTTCTGAGAAATCCCATCTCTGTGGCCTCTAATCATCTTTTCATTTGTTTGTCTACTGTCCATGATTCGCTTCCATAGGTCAGAATTGGTTCTATATAGCACCGATGAACTCTCTTCCTCATTTTCATTGACATAGATTTGTTGCATAAGATATTTTTCATTTCTGAAATGCTATTTTGGCCGGAGCTATTCTGCTTTTTATTTCTGTGGTGCATCTCCCATCTGATGTTATTATTGTGCCAAGTATTTGAAACGTTGCACTTGTTTCAGATTTGTCTCGTTTATTTTTATGCTGCATGATGGTGATGATTGTTTCTTCGATAAGACCATTACTTCTGTTTTCTTACTATTCAGACTGAGACCTTTCTTGTTGCTTTCTTTTACTATTATGTCCATCATTTCTTGTAGTTCGTTCTCTGTCTCTGCTATTAAGACTGTGTCATCCGCATATCGCAAATTATTTATGTTGTGACCATTGACTTCAATTACTTTTTTGTCTACTATTGATCTCATAATATATTCACTGCAAAGTGAAAACAAATCAGGTGACAGAACACAGCCTTGTCTGACTCCTTGTTTTATATATTGGAATTGTCCTGTTTGGTTGTTAATTCGTATAGCTGCTGTTTGTTGCCAGTACATGTTTTTATGATTCGCAGATCCTTGCCATCAATGTTTAATTTCTCAAGCATATTAATTATTTCCACATGCTTTACTTTGTCAAATGCTTTTGTGTAGTCTATAAAGCACATATATTGATCTTTCTTTACCTCTATAGATCTTTCTATCAATGTTCTTAAGATGTATATTGCATTATTGGTGCCCTTTCCTTCCACAAATCCACATTGTTCCTCACTTATTTCTGGTTTTATTTTGTTCCTTACACGTCTCATGATTATTCTTAGTAATATTTTAGTCATATGGCTCATGAGACTAATAGTGCGATGGTCTTCACAATCAGTGGCGCCTGACTTCTTTGGTATGGCTACAAAGATAGATTTTAGTAGATCTTTGGGTATGTGTCCAGTGTTATATATGTCATTGAGTAATTTTGTTATGACTTGTACTCCCAGCTCTCCTACTGCATTTATCTCTTCGATTGTTATATTGTCAGGACCCGGAGCTTTGCTTCTTTTCATGTGTTGAATTGCGTCCTCCACTTCACTCTGCATTATTGGTGGTCCTGTGTCTTCATTTGAATTGTTTAATTCTGGTCTTTCATCATCATAGAGTTGACTGATATATTCTGTCCATCTTTCCATTGTCTTCTCCTGTCCCATTATTATATTTCCTTCCTTTGATTTCACACATCCTGAAACTTTGACTTCTTTTCTTCCTGTTAATTCATTTAACTGATTGTGCATAAATTTTGAGTCTTTCATTTGTTGTTTTCCATTTCTTCACATTTCTGTTTTAACCATCCTTCCTTTGCTTCTCTGCACTTGTTTTGGATCTCTTTGTGCAATATTTTGTATGTCTGTTCTTCTTTCTTATGTTTTCTTCTTTCGTCCATTAGTTGTAATATTTCTTCTGTCATCCATTTCTTTTTGTTGATTCTTTTAGTCACTGGTATTACTTCTTTTGATGTTTATTGAATCGATTGTTTGAGCATTTCCCTCTGCTCCTGGATGTCCTGTATTTCCTCAATAGCATTATAGTAGCAGGTATAATGAATTTAAATTACAAGAAATAAAAAAATATAACGTATCATGTCAGTTTTCAATGTACACATGCTAGGAAGTTAGATCAAATATCAATAGTTGACAAAATGGATGGAAAAAGAATGATAAAGTATATTAATATACAAAACTGCTGGATTCTTACATGAGTCAAGGAAACTGAATGCTGTTAGTTATAGTTTGAGCAAAAAACGATACAATAATTTTTTTTTAACAACAAAGGGCTTTAACAACAAATATCTAATCAATTTTTTTAGAGGCAATCAATGAGGATTAGTTTTTAAAAAATGGAAAAACTCATGCAGATAGAGTCAATTAAGAAATAGTAAAGATTGTCAAGTGTTAAAATATAAATTGACATGCTCAGTAAATTTGCATCCTCCAAACTTAAAACCTGTTCCAATTAATACCTCTGGCATCTACTACTCACCAGTTTAAGTGCTCTTTTCTGTTAATTTTGAACAATACAAAAGCAAATATATCTTTAACAAACAAAACAATAACAGAAAAACACAATAAAAACCAAAATCTAACTCTACCACAACATAAATAAAACAAATAACCTCATTGGTTCATGAATTTTCATTGTGCAAGTTAGCAAAAAACTTCCACCACTGTAATTGTAAACCAGAACTCAATGTTGGCCGCCAAAAAAA
This sequence comes from Megaustenia siamemsis, assembly GCA_032433765.1. Classification (NCBI taxonomy): domain Eukaryota; kingdom Metazoa; phylum Mollusca; class Gastropoda; order Stylommatophora; family Ariophantidae; genus Megaustenia; species Megaustenia siamemsis. The sequence goes on from JAVIAB010000051.1 coordinate 114,193,944, forward strand.
TGTTTTACAATATCCTACCAAGCATGCCATACAGGATACCTAAGAAGCCTTGTTCATATGATAAAGTTTTATTTTCAACTATTTGGTGCTATCCCTTTTCTACTATTGCCTCCCACAAAAGTTGACTATACTGTACTAATCTTTCTACCGTTTCATGACTCCTGAGGTTAACATCTAATTAGTACTTCTCGACCTCCATTAATTAATTTCATTCATGCTTGTTTTCAGCATTGACATGATTAAAATTAAGGGCTTTGTAAGGTCAATCAACCAGGAAGTCTTGATTTTGTTACTACTTTGTTTTGGTTTCTTTAGCTATAAAAATGTGCATGAGAATAGCTAAGTTTTTTTTGCCAAAAATGGACCAAATCCTGCAGTGATCATATGCTACTTAATGAGCAAAACAAGACTAAAAGAATATCAATGCCACCAATAAAAGCATCATCTGCTGTATTAGTTTTATGCACAGAATAAATGCCCATGTCAATATGTTAAAGTCTCAAAGTCCTTTCACCCATTATAATATTATTCCTGTTATTCAAGAATACTACATGTGGAATACAAGAGAGTTAGAAATGTCAGATATTACAAAAAGGGTGCCATATAAATATTCATTTAAAAGCATGTATATGCTGAATGAATGTCTCAAGATGTGAGAAAGGAATTAAGAGCTATAATGAAAGATCAATGCAAAATGAATGGATAGATACTTTGGTGCAAGCAAACTAATATGTACCATATATTTCTACAACATGAGACACAAAGAAAGCTCCACCCATAATGTAACAACAATTTTATATTAAAAAAAAAAATTAAGAACTTCTTTACATTCATTGCAATATATATATTTAGATATTTGTATTTCTAAGTACATTAATCAATTAAAATGTGAGTTTACAAAATTGTATTTCATTTTTAAAAGAAAAATAATTGTGAAAAAATATATTAACATTTTAACTGAAATAATATTATTTGGCCATCAACAGATATAATGATTATGTGACACAATATGCAGCCTTATATTTATTATTAAATGCTAAACTTAAAAACTTTTGAGATAATAGAAAGCAATGTAATTATCTGATATAAACCCATCATATATCAATACTGAAATTGTAAAAAAAATCTAATGTACTTTTTGCATACAAGTTGTTTTGGTCATTCTATCTATCTATTGACCTTTTGAACCATAGCCAGCCCATAGGGCATAGACCAAGATACTCTTTCTCTTATTAGCATTTTTATTCTAGCAGTTTTCAATCTGTAAAATTTTGTAAAGATTTTTTATCAAATCTCGCAATTATCTTTGTTCTGTGCAAGCAACTCTATCTCATTGAGGGAGCCGATTCCTGCTGCTCTAGCCTCTCTGATCAATGCTCTTCTCAGTGTTTCTCTGGGTCGGCCTCTTTTCCTCTTACCTGTTGTTTCCCACATGAGGGCTTGCTTTGTTATTCGGTTATTATCTCTCCTCTTCACATGTCCAACATATGACCATCGTCTTTTCTTGATTACTGAAGATATTAGTGGTTGATTGGCGATTTCTCTAAATTCCTCGTTTGTTTTAAATTCGTTCCACACTATACCAAGTATATTCCTTAGACATTTATTTTCGAATGCATTCAACTTTGTATCTATGTCTCTTTTGGTCATGGCTACCCTAAAATTACTTTTTTTTCCTATTAAGAAAACCTAAACATTTTCTTACAACAGGAAATTTTAAAAAAATGTTTCCTTGTAACATAATACACAAAAGTATTGAGAAATGGTTTGAGTAAGGATTAAAAAATTGCATGTGTTGAAACCACCATTACAAATACCATGTTGTGTTGGCTATATTACTTGATTTTCAAATATCCTTGAAATCAATCACTTATACTTACAGCTCTTTACAAATTTTAAAGTTAGTGCACATAATATGGGAAAGTGGATTAAACTAGCCATTTTCAAATCTGATGGATGTGATCCAGTTTCAACTTCCTAAAGCACCATGGGTTTCTCTATTGGGTTTTTTTTTTAAAAAAAAAAAAACCTTTTTCTTAGTGTTCACGTGTTGAGTTTGTGGTAGAGCTGCGATATTTGCACCTTTAGTCCCAACACATCCTTCTTCAGGGTAGATTTGTTCAACAATTTTTGCCCTTTAGCCTACTAATTTTTATTTTAACTGCTCAGGGTTCTTTAACAAATGTGAGTACACATGGAACTTCCTGATTTCATCATTTTCTGAGAATGTTAAACATAGGATCTAACTAACCAGTGACAGGGGAAGGTAACGCCATGGGGAAACCATAGATTCGAAGTGAAAAATTCCCACAGTCTGTGGTGGGATTCAAACCTGGGGCTTTTCCACTCAAAGGAAGATGCCTTAACTCTGTACTACCCAGTCCCCATTTGAAAACCATAATCTGTGACTACATAGCAACTGCACAGGGCAGGTAGCTTTTATCTCAATCATCTCATATATGTTTAATTAGATTTACTAATAAATTATTTTTACAAAACAAAATTATTTTTACAAAGTATCTTATATAGCATAGTTATTTATGATGACTGAAATTAATGAAGATCAGCAAAATGTATATGTTGCAATAAATATGATATAAAAATCCAACTGATAAAACTTAACAAGACTGATGTTTTTAACAGTTATCTTTGCACACGTTAAAATTACAAGTGTATAATTGTAGTGTCTACCTACTAAAAATAATACTTCTATATAAACAGACAAATCTTTGTGATTCAAATCTTGTAACAAATAAAACTGAGAATGCAAATATTATACCTTGAAATCTGTTTCCTTTGTATCAGAGTCATTAGATTCAGTGCTGCCCCGTCTTGAACTTGAGCCCGACAGTTGTTGCCGCATCTTTCAAATAAAAAGAATAAAATAATGTCAGAGGTAATGAATTTTTACAAAATAAGATGAATGAAATTTTATACAAGAAAACTAAATACCTTTGTATCAAACTGTGAAAATCTCCCATAGTATATTATCATAAGTTTCTTGTTAAAAACAGATCATCAAGAAATCTAAAAAACTGTCGCAGATATTTTTACTTTTTCTCCTAAAAGAAAATGTCACAATTACATTAATTTCATGAGTTCAACCTTCCCACCTGTTGATTTTATGGCTATTGATTCAAGTTGAAGATTTCAATATCAACAAAAACTGTGACTGACAAGTTAACAGACACTCATGAAAACTTCCTGCTCATAGCTAAGACTCATGGAGGCAAATCATCTCTCTGTATGTGGTGAGCACAGAAAATTTACCACTGAAGAAGATTATCAATCATCATCACTGTGTGTCATCTCCGCCTTCAAGTTTGGCTCTCTCTCTCTCTCTATATATCTATATATATATATATATCTCTATATATATATATATATATATATATATACATATATAATATATTTGTTTATTTCGTATTTTCATTTAATTTGTATTTATTTAAATTTTAAAAAAAATAATACAAAGACAAACCTTGGCAGCTGCATGCTCATTTGTGAGTTCATAAACTCTATCTTGCTTTGCTTCAGACTGTAATAGACAAGAGCAAGCATTTCAACAAATATTGAAAAATTCATAATTAGCTATGTAATTGATTTACCATGCACTCTGAAAACAGTCAACTTGAAACTACCCTCTTTGGTATCACTACATGATGTGCACATATGTGTATGTGATTATGATGGTTTTAAACAAAAATAATTATACAATTTGATAACTTCACTGAATTACAGCATGGATAAGATTTATTTTATATTAAAATTTTAATTAATTTTTTTAAAATAAGTTAAATATCTATAATATAATTATATCCATTCTAGAATGAGTTAACATTTTAGTTGAACATGTTAAATACATTAATCAATTACAGACTTCATTTAAAAGAAAGTATTCATCCAATACTAACCTCCTTCTGTTGTTTCTCCATTTCTTTTAAACGTATTTCCCTTGCCTCAGCCCGTGAAGCCCTCTTTGCAGCTAATCTAGCTTCCGCCTGCAAAAAGTATTCATCATATATTACAATTTCTTCTTAGTGTTCATCCATTAAATGGCAGTGCATGTATTGTGTTTTGGTTTACTGCAAAACCGCAATATCTGCGCCTTTTGGCCTGATACATCCGTCTTTTGCATAGATAGATCTGCTCAACAATTTTGCCTTGGGAACGGCCAGTTTTGGCTGACTTTTTCAATTTTTAACTGCTAAGGTTCTTTAACATGCACGAGTGCACATAAGACCTCCTGTTTCTCATCATTAATCATTATCCAAGATGGCTAGGCATCAGATAAACTACCCAGAGACCAGGGAGTGTAAAGTCACAAAGAAACCACAGATTTAAGTGAAAAATTTCCACCATCTGTGACAGGATTAGAACCTGCAACAATCTTGTCTAGAGACCGATGCCTTACCTCTAGACCACCTTTCCCCTTTACTCTAAAATACATTTAACCACAAAACAAAAACTCTGCTAGTAAGCAAAACAAATAAAAAAATAAACATAAAAAATACAAATGAAGGGACTGACAGGGAAATGATTTTTAAAAGTCACTAAAATCTCAGAAACTAAATAAACGTATATTAATTATACAAAAATTGTTGTGAAAATTATACTAATGATATAAATAATGGTTTGAAAATTATATAAATAATGTTGTGCTGATCAAATGCCAGGGGTCGATGTCAACAGTTAGCTCTTAGACCCAGTTGGTATTGTGGTAAACTATAATGGCTTTCTTAATTTTCCAGGTTTTGTTAGAGAAACTGGAGTTGTCCATCGTAGGAGTACTGTAATACTAGGTCTTCTATGTTATCAGACTTCTCAATTGCAAGGAATACAACAATTCTCACATTACTGGACAGTCTGTTTTGATGCACAGTTTCTGGGAATCTACCAGAAAATGAAGTGAGATCTTCAACAACTTGGACTCCTGGCCCTACATTTGCACATAAATTGCCATGCCCTATTAATAAATAACAGATCAAATAAAATTATGGTATGTCTACAACAGAGGTAATCAATGTTTAAATGCCTATAACTGTTCCTATTTGAAATCCTCTGTCACTCTGTACACGTACTTTTCACAATGTTCTTTATGCATAAGAGATGAGTAATATGTTTTACTCAATATCTGCTAAAAAAAAATAATTTAAAAGCATATGCTTGTTCAATAAAGTGCTAGAAACAGCAGTCTGAAGTGAATGGATTGGTTGAGTTAGAAAGACAACTCTTTAATTCTGAGAACATGCTCTCATTGTATTAACATGACTTTTATTTTCATAGATTAGTAATGAAAGTATTGTTCGGTGTAAACAGATTTAGGTTCTTTTGTTCATTAGCTTTTCAGATATTAAAATGTAAAAAAAAAAAAACAAAGTAAAGGTTCCCTCCACACCTTGCTAGGCATATGGAGAATATGGTGTTAGTGACCATATTTTTCTATGACCACTGCACAGTTTTGGGTGATGTGGTCGGTATCACGCCAGGCCACCTTTACTTCCCAGAAAATCCTATGTTACCCATATTTAGAGGCTGGTAGACCCCGGAGCCTTGGCAGTCAGAATAAAAATCAGCCACTGCTGGGGATCGAACCCGGACCCTTCTGGTCAGGAAGCGAGCACACTAACCACTCAGGCTCCTTTCAGATATTAATTGACATAAAATTAATTCTTGTGATTTTCATCTGTCAAATTTTCATTCTTTATATCCCACGACATATGGAATTAGAAGTAAAGTTCACAAGGTCTTATGCTTTCTTCTTCTTCTGTGTTCACCCAATGGCTACTCTTCTTCACTGTCCGCCCTTAAAGAACATTAAATGGGCATAGATATATTGTGTTGTAGTTTATATCAAGCTGTGATATTTGTAACTTTTAACCCAAAACACTCAGCAGATGCAAAGCATTTTTGCAAACAGGTCTGTGGGCTTACCAATATCAACTGGCACAGTGGATACCAGTGCCCACATCATTCAGGGGCACTATCTCGTGTATTTTCACACTCGACAGGAAGTGTATGGAGCAGAACTCAGTCATGGTCAGTGCGAGGTCAACAGTCTCATCTGGGATAACACAGATGAAGAAGATGCAGTCATCTATACAGACGGACCCATAATACAACATCAACGAAGTGCATGGGCATTTACAGCATGCTCAGAAGGCAGAATAGTCAAAGAAGACAGTGATGCATACGTTATGACCACAAGTAGCATGTCAATGGAAGTGATGGCAGTGACCAGGGCATTCATCTGGTTAGAGTCACAAGACAACACTAAAGCCTACATAGTAAGTGTTTTGATGAGCATTATAAGAAAAGTGGAGACGGGCTCTGTTCACAGGCCATTGGACACATGGGAGTCATTATAGCAGTCAAAATATGTAAGGTCACCTTTGTCTATGTCCCTGGACATGTGGGAGTATGGGGGAAATGAAAGAGATGGCAGTTTGGCTAGCTGTGCTGTTATTGAAGACGGTCAACCAATGGGTCCGGTGGACATCATCAATGCTCTCCGAAATGTGGGAAGAGCACAGGATTTGGACAACTATGAGTCCATGTCACTCCTTTGGATGAAAGAGACGGGAGTTAAGATGGGCACAGCCAGAAAACGAAAAACTTAGTGGACCTATGAGAGGAATTATCAACCCACACAGAACTGGAGTCGTCAGTCGCTGGACACTGTGGAGGGGAATTTGCAGGGGAGGGGATTTGAGTACCTATGGACATGTTCAGAGTGCAATGACAATGACCCACAAATAACTCAAGGCAATTTTTAGAACACAGTTGCCTTTTCTCTCTTAACCAATGCAGAACAGTTCATGAAGGACAACAAAAAGGTAAGAACCAGGGCCTCAGTCACGGATGCCTATTGTCACCCTTCCTATAACTAATGACAACAGATAGCATTATGAAAAAGCCACAGGTCAAGGTAGAAATGGAATTCAATCATCTACATGAAGAAAAAATTGACTATTAGAAGATCTCGCAGATTATTTAGCACTGCTGTCGCACAACAAATAATAGATGCAAGAAAATACCAATTAGGTGTAAGAAATAGTAGGGATTGGACTGGATAAAAGACAAAATTAAAGTTCTTAGAATAAATACAGTTAATACTAACTCAGTTACTTTAAATAATTGGAGTCATCAACGGTGGCCTAACATCATCAAGTGTTACGATGATCATCATTTTCAAGAGGACGTGACTTACCGGCATGTGGGGATAGGCGGCGGGAACAAATGAAGGATATGCATGAAAGGTGTTCCTTGTTGCAGTTTCCTCATATTACAAGTCACATGTCTGTGTTAGTCACCTCTAGTGACTCGGGCAGATGGTGCTCGTAAACCAGGGAAGGCCGACCATCTAAGGACAGAATCCCCGACAGAAAAGATCAACTGCTGCCTTGCAGGAAGATGGGGACAATCAAAGGCTAAGGAAAGCAAACCTGAAAAAATGCTGGATCAAATCGGATGCACTGGGCCACTGGCGCAGAATACAGTGCAACGTTTTAATGGGTACTCAATCAGAGAGAGAGAGAGAGAGAGAGAGAGAGAGAGAGAGAGAGAGGGAGGGAGGGAGGGAGGGAGGGGGGAGGGAGGGAGGGAGGGAGGGAGAGAGAGAGAGAGAGAGAGAGAGAGAGAGAGAGAGAGAGAGAGAGAGAGAGAGAGAGTTACTTTAGATGACCAGAATCTGGATGATTGAAGTCATTTACTCATCTTGATATAACATCACGCTTTCTTCTTTCAGATGTTTATCCAATGACTACTACTCTTCATCAGCTACCTTTAAAAGGTCTGGGTTGGCATAGATGCATTGTATTTTGGTGTTTGCAGAAAAAGCTGTGATATTTGTACTTTTTTGTACTCAATACATCAAACTTCAGCATAGCATTTTTTAATAACAGATTACCTTTCCTCTTCGATCCCTACTAGTGTGACCATGTGGCCCAAATGATTAGTCTGGTTCCAGAAACACCACTGGGAGGTGGAGTAGGGTCTAGATCAGTTCTGTTATTGTTTGTGGATCCTGGTGTAAGCAGACAGTTTTCGGTCACTGACTGGACTTAGCCCATTTACTGGTAGGCATCTTGGTTCCTGGTAGCACTACTGACAGAGGAGGCTCTGAAGCAGTTGCTATAACAAGAATCGAGAAGACTAGAGAGAGGTTTTTTACAACCAAAGGAATATATGAAAAGCCATGAGACTGTCACTGTTACAGTGTGACTCAGCCATGAAGACTTGGGAAGAGTGGAAGAAGAATATGACGATAGACAGAGGAATGGAAGAATGATATGATACAACGATGATATGATGATATGACGATGATAGGAGGTAAAATAGTTTTGGGCTGCGTGGAATTAAAGTGAAGTCTTGAGGATTAGCAAGGTGGCGTTAAGTCTACCAAACTCAGACGCGGTGGCATAAACGGCTTTAAGATTACAAGGAAAATACGTACAAGTGTTCAGCCTGAGCTTGGAGGTCCAGAGAGATGTTGCTCTGGCCGACAAAGTTGCGTAACGCAACGACGCAGCCGCTGGATTCTAGACACCTGCTGATTTGGGATGGCTAGCCCAGCTCTGTAACATTCAGAGTTAAGCCAAAAAAAGGGCGTAATCAAAGACGTCACCGACACCAGCTCATCTTTGTGTTCAGCGGTGGGTAACGCTTTGAGTCTCTCTGACTTGGAGATCAAAGAATCACTGCGTGTAGACGAGACCAACGTAGGATTTAGTTGTGAGGGGAGAAACTTAGGAAGATTGATGGGTGTCGACAGGACGCTTAAAGCAATAAGACCATGGACATAATTAAAAATGAGGAGCTAACGATATAGTGACGGCAGACGGACGAAAGATAAGCCGCACCTAGGCTACATTCCCATGATCCTTTGGCCAGGTGGGAGTGGCTAAATGGACACTAAAGGCCATGACTTGACTTGAAACCAGAAAAACACACGACAGGACAGAGGCAGAGAAACTTAGATACTCACAGAATATTAGACTTAGAGGAGAACAAACTGGAAACTTAGATAGAGACTAGAGCAAAGGAGATCAGATACCTGCCTCAAGGCAGAAGGTAGAGTTGGACTTAGACAATTGAAATAGTTCGTTAGAGGATTGGTGATAAGTTTTGGACTTAGATGTATAATAGTTGAAAGAAGTCCAACTGTGTAACTAGAGCCGAGTCAAGATACTAGTTCTTCAGAATCACCGGATAGAGACATGCAGATATTAACAAAGAACACTATACGATCAACGAAGTTACTATGATAACCATCGCCGGTCGGCTATGTCAAGTAACGACAGTTTTTATAAGAGAATAGTTGAAACGTATTGAGTGAATCAGAGACATTGCCAACCCATTGTAAAACAGGTGAATATTATCAATAAAGACTTTGTTTATCATCATCATCATTGAGTGCCGTCTCCGCAACGAAGGTTGGCTACCATGGAGCGCCATTTTGCTCTATCTCTTGCTTTGATGGTGCAGGTTGTCATCGGTTGATTTGTCCATCTTTTGATGTTACTCGTCCATGTTAATCTTGGTCTGCCTCTGCCTCTTTTACCTTGTATTTTCCCCTCCAGGATCACTTTCAGTAGGCTGTTGTGTCTTTTAACATGGCCTAAGAATCGCATTTGTCTTGTTCTAATTGTGTTCAGAAGTTCTCTTTTCATTTTTAGTTGTTTTAAGACTTTGTCATTTGTTTTCTTTTCCTTCCATCCAATTCTACCTATTCTTCTATATATCCACATTTCAAAGGCTTCAATTCTCTGTTCTGTTTTCTTGTCTAATGTCCATGTTTCAGCACCATATAGGAATATTGAGAAGATGTAACATTTTGCTATTCTTAGTTTTAGCTCTGGTGTTATTTGTTTTGATGTTAGTATGTCCTTCATGACATTAAAATTACTTTTTGCCATTCCTATTCTTTTGTTTATTTCAGTTGTACATTTTCCATCACTGGTTATATTATGTCCAAGGTAGTTATAGTTCTGAACTGTCTCAAGGTCTATTCCTTCAATTTTGATATCCACTTGTGGGTTTTGAGTATTTTCTTTGTTTATGATCATAGTTTTAGTCTTTTTGATATTCATATCTAGTCCATATTTTTGCTTGTCGTGTTTATTTCATTAAGTAATTGTTGTAGGTCTTTAGGATTTTCTGCTAGTAGTACAGTATCGTCAGCATATCTTAGGTTATTGATTATCTTTCCATTAATTTGTAGGCCTGGCATCTCTATGATGTTTTTAAAGATTTGCTCAGTGTATAGATTGAACAAGCTTGGTGATAGGATGCATCCTTGTCTTACTCCTCTTTTTATATCAATGGGTGTAGAGAACTTTGTTTATACTTGTTCGAAAATGATGATGAGTTATGTGTGTGTCAATGAAAGAACAAGTAGTAAGTTAGAAAAAGCCTGTCAGAATCACAACCAACAACAACAATAAGTACTGCCACATCACTAACGACCTAACTTGAGTAATTTAATACAAATGTCAAAATGATCATATGTTTAAGAAAAAGGATAATATCACCCATGAATTTAAAGAAACTGCAGACATTTATTAACACTTGACTTAAGTAGATACTTTAGATAAGATTTGCCAGATACCACTTAACACACAATAAACTAAAGCAAAAAACCCACAGTGGAAGAATTGATAGGTAAAAGATGGTGGAGATGGAGAGATAAACGCTTTGGAAGTCATCTAGAAGCCTTATAAAATAAACTCTCACCTGGAACCCACAGCGAGAGAAGGAACTGGGAAACAAATCAAAACAATGCTTTCAGACAGAAGTCACAAAGATAAATTACACCTGTATGAGATTGTATGAGATTAAAAGAGACAGCAAAGGACAAAAGGAATGAAGAGTTCTTATTGATGGTTTATGTCCTAATGTTGGTAAAATGGCAAAAATAGAAGATAATACAATTTTATTTACTTCCTATGGAAAAACTGTCTATTTTATAGAAACTGTATAGGAATGTATGTCACAATGTATGATGAAAACATTGTAAAACAGTATGAAAAGCCTTGCATTGAGAGACTGAGGAGTCTAAAGGTGGAAAAGGGGTTTGGTCATTTTGGAGAGCCTAGTGGGTAAAAGCAGATGTATCTATATTTAACACCTTAGAGGCACAATCAGTCTGTATATGCTTCGAGAAATGCTGGGATGGGCAGTCGTGCAGATATGGGGATGCCAAAACTGCAATGAAACTAATTCCATGAATAGAATAGAATAGAACAGAACAGAACAGAACAGAACAGAATAGAATAGAATAGAATAGCTTTAAACTGACAAATATATATATTTTTTTTAAACTTACAGACAACCCTTACAGGTTAGTAGCTGTGATGGGAAAGAGGTTAGTACATGAAGCTTTTTGATCAGGCCTTTCAAGTGCTAATCCAAATAGTAGCATATTTCTTTTTTTTAACCAACACTTGTTTCGCAATTTGCTCAACCTCTGAAAATGGGTACCAGAGATTATCGCTAGAAAAACAGGATGATCTAATGTCAAACTGACTGCATCATAAAAAAATGTGTCAATGGTCAAGGAAAGAAATTGGACACTCAACCCCCATATTCTCAATTTAATGAGTGTCCTCCTATGCACAACAGAAATAAGATGTTTTAGAAAAGTACTGGAAATTTCAAAATTGTTAATAAGAGAAATAAATGACAAAGAACCAATCTTTAATTGCATATTTTAAAAAATATAAAATTTCCTCCACACCTTGCTAGACTATGGGGAGTATGGTTTTAGTGACCATATTATACTACACCCGCGGCATATTTTATTATGTATATTTTGTCGTCTGTTGCCGACAAAATATACATGGAAAACAAACCAGCAGAAGAGATCAATCACTTTACCTATCTTGGAAGTCACATTGATCGAGAAGGGGATACAAGCAAAGAAATTAGAATCAGAATAGCTAAAGCAGCAATGTCTTTCAGAAGCCTTGAAAAGTTGTGGAAATCAAAACTCATTAGCACAAACACAAAATTTAGACTGTTCAAATCAAATGTACTATCAACCCTTACGTATGCGTGTGAAAGCTGGAAAACAACAAGAGATATAGAAACAAAGTTGAACGCGTTCGAAAATAAATGTCTAAGGAAAATGCTTGGTCTAGCGTGGAACAAATTCAAAACAAACGAGGAAATTAGAGAAATTGCCAATTAACCACTAATATCTTCAGTAATAAAGAAAAGACGATGGTCATATGTTGGACAGGTGATGAGAAGAGATAATAACCGAATAGCAAACCAAGCCCTCATATGGGAAACAACAGGTAAGAGAAAAAGAGGAAGACCCAGAGAGACACTGAGAAGAACATTGATGAGAGAGGCAAGAGCAGCAGGATTCGGCTCCCTCAATGAGATAGAGCTGCTTGCACAGAACAGAGACAAATGGCGAGATTTGATAAAATATCTTTAAAAGAATTGAAAACTGCTAGAACAAAAATTCAGATAAGAGAAGGAGTATCTTGGTCTACGCCCTATGGGCCGGCTACTGCTCGAAAGGTCAATAGATAGATGGCATATTTTTGGATGATGTGGTCAGTATCATGCCAAGCTGCATTTACTTACCAGAAAGTAATCTCTGGTACCCATTTTTTAGCGGTCGGGTGCACCACATAGTATTGTCTGAAAAAACTCTGCCACATCTGGGGATCAAACCTGAACCCTTGTGGTCAGAAAGCAAGCACACTAACCACTCCGCCACTGAATTGCATATAGACACAACAAACAAAATGGCTTTTCTATCTGAAGAGAATGCCTTCAATTTCCATCCCATACAAAGCTTCTATAAAAAGAGGAAAGGGATGCAAATGCTTGAGACAGATTTAGAATAAGAGGAAATAAAAACATCAAGGAACACCATCTACATTCTACAACACCATCATATGACAATGACTGAGGCTGCCAAAAGAGTAAGCACTAGAACTTTGTCTTCTTCAGCATCCAGTGGAGTATAAATGAATAGTGAGGTTGAAATTACAGTAATCCATTATTTCCTATACAAAATGACAGGCACGTTTGTTCTCCTCTTAGCCTTACAAAAAATGAATGAAGTAGAATCCACTTATAAAGAGATCAGTTATAATGAAAATTCTGATATAACAGCAATTTGTAAAATACCTGAATTTTTTTCTTCTTTAACTTATATATTTTTTTAATCTTTTATAACACTATTACCCAGCATGGAAATCAGTTATAATGCATTTTGTGAAATTTGCATAGCCCCCAAAAAATGTATCAGTGTGTGCATTTCTTGGCTGTGGGTAAACTTTGTGGCCACACAGGGTAGTAGGACTAGTAAGTCCTACTTGCACATGACAGTGAATGATAGAGGTATGGCTCTTTCTTCAAAAAGGCTGAGTCCTGGTGCACATCTACATGATTGTTCAAATAAATTGATTCGTGAGTCACATTTGCCAGTACTGATAGTGCATATAAAATGAAATGAAAGTGATATTGATAGAAACTGTGGTCAAAAAGTTAAAATCAAAAGCAGAAATAAGCAGGGAACATGATATTTTCTTAAGCACATTAAATAAAATCCTGAAAGATAGAAACAACATTATCTCTGCGTTTACAACTGGTGGTTTTGGCAGAATAGATGTAAAATTGGGAAGCTGATTACAATGATGGTTGACTCCGCTTTGCATACATGATTCGGCAAGCTTGAGGCAAAGAATACTTTGATTTCAGGACCCATCCTTACTGAAAAGGGAAAAGAGCTGAGCTGAGAGTCTAGATCATACCAACTTCAATCTATGTATGGGCTGACTGAGCCGATACAAAGTGCAACATGAAAATGCAATGAAAGTTGTCTACGGTAAGGCCAGTTAAGCCTAAAAAGAAACCGATAAATAGAAGCAAAGTGAACTACAGGAAATTCTCAAGCAATTTGAACCAATAAATATTATACAACAAGGATGAGACAGGTCTCTTTCACTACTGTGTATCCAATGTAGTACAGTGAGTGAAAAAAGAAAAAGCAAGCAGTAGTTACAGGATTCAAAATACAGAATTTCTATTCTAATTACTGCCAACATGAATGGTGATAAGCTACCATTGCTCGCAATAAGAACATCTGAGAAGCAACATTTTAAAAAAAATATAAGAACACTGCCAACAGTACAAGTTTAACAAATACATCATTGATGACAGGGTCAATATTTGAACAATAGATGCACAAGTGGGATAGGAAATTATTGTTGCAGGGAAGAAGTATCTCACTTATTGTGGGCAATTGCTCAGCTCATCCACATTCAACATGTTTGAGAGTTATTTATTTGTTTACACAACACATTCCCCTATTATTAAACATAAATTGGCTATAATGAGACATGGTTATAATGATAAACTTTTGATGGTCTAAAGAATCTCATTATAAAAGAATTTCTACCGCAATACCTGTAAAAATATATCCTAATGACATTATTTTCTTTACTTCAAAACTTCCTCTATAATCAAATGCAGACTGTATAAGTTGTAACTTAACATAGTGAAGTTACTGATGTTTGAACTTGATGATATCAAAAGTCAAGTAGATTATTACAATCCAAGGATAACTATCCAAACTGGTAGTAAAACCTTTAATACATTGCATTTATTTCATTACAAACATTTTCAACACAATGATAATTTAACTTTAAAATTGTCAACATCAATACTCAGAATCACTTACATAATTTGTGGGTCGGGTACAGGCTTGCCAATATAATGATTTCTCTTCTTCAGAGCTCACTTTATGTTATGCTTTTAGACCTTTTTGCTGATTTAGACCAGCATAAATAATTAACAAGATGATGTATTTGGGGCCTTAACCAATTTCCTGTAGTTTGTCATGCAAGGTTGCTTCAGTGGGCCATATTTGGTGTTCTCATAGTGTTGTGAGTGATGCAATTTTGTAGGATATACTCTGGAATCTGTTCGGATGCTCTGCAATTGCAGGTTGTTGTGTCACTGAGTCCTATTTTGTGTAGATGTGCTCTGAGGCTACAGTGATCTATTATAAGTCTGAGGATCTTGGTCTGCTCATGTCTACAGAGCCTGTTCTAGCTCATATATTTTCATACAGCTTTCTCCATTCTGTTTTCCTAGGCTGTTTCATGATTGTTTAATATAAGTTGAATATGCTTTATTTCTTTCTATCATTCACCCAATGACTACTAAAGGAATTAATTGTACTCTTCATCATCCGTCCTTAGATGGTTGTTAAGGTGGTGTAAATGCATTGTGTTGTAGTTTTATGTCAAAACATCCAACTTCAACACTATTTTTGAGTACTGAACTGCCTTCCCTCTTTGATCCCTACTCGCTTGGCTAGACTAGACAGGTTAGTCTGTTTCTAGAGGCACCACAAAGAGGTGGAGTAGGGTCTGCATGGTTCTGGTTCACTGATCCAAGCACACGACATCTGCGGTGGGTCACTGACAGCTACCAACTCTGCTGCTGAAATCAATATATTATTAACCCATTTTATTTAAGAATGTAGCAGAAGATTTGAGATTTTTGAGTCATGGCCTAGACAAAGCCCCCCCCCCCCCCCTCCCCCTCACCCCACACACACACGAGTGTCAAGAGTGATATGGCCCATTATGGGTCAAAGCACCTACTTAACTGTGGCTACTTTTGGTAATCAGAGTGTCCCTACTGCTGCAAATTTATACTCTCAAAGAAATAGTCCTATGTTTCGGTTTACAACCAAACTTGACAATAATGTGGTTATTAAATCAGAAAATGTGTTATTAAAAAATAAACAGACTTACTTCTTTAGATATCATATTTAAGGCTTGGTCTTCAGCTGAATACTGTCTCATGTTGCTGCGACGACGTCCTGATGATTGAGAACTCATTTTTATCAGATCACAATAATCACAACAGTAGAATGAAGAATTTAGAATATCCTAAAGATATGAATTGTGCTGTTTAGAATTCTTCAGCCAGTTGAATCAGATCAGAAGGCAGGTACTCACTTATCCAATGAATGACTGTGGCTGAGTCCAAACTACTTAGACTCAACACACTACACAGTAGATGTAGTGATTACTGTAGCCCTGGCCAGTGTGTAGTCAGGCGAAATGCACAGGTTGAGTGTTGTTAACTCTGTAATGTGCTGTTATAAGGAAGGAATGAAGAAGAAGAAGTTTGAAGCTGTACAGTAAGTACTGTACTACAACTGACTTTACTGTACTGTAACTGTACAAGTGTACACTCACTTAATACACCTGAGTGAGTGATTTACTGTTATTTTTTATGATTAACTTAATCATTAAGTCTGTTAGTCTGAAGTACTTTCCTGGCTTTAGTCCAAGAGTCCTCAATCAACTGTTTTAGTTCCTTGCCCTGCCTTTCTTCTTCTTTCACTCGAATCACTTCACACTCAAGATAGACTGATAGAGGTTGAACTGCAAAATCAATTTCATGGACTTTTAGTAACTTTTTTATATAATTATTCTATATATTTATATATTATATTCTATATAATATATTCGTTTTGCTATTTTCATTTTGATTTATCATTTATGCTACATTACATTCCTAAAATAAAAGCACTGCACCACAAAATAAACTGTGAATACTAGCTCGCTTTCTAGTTAGGTTTTTTTTATTTCCTAAAAAAAGTAAATTCAATTCTTATTCATCATCATTCTTTGGACATGATTGGGATTCGCCGACGAAAGATTCCACACAGAAATCACATCAGATGGCAGAGGCTCCACGAATTATTTCTATTCAGCGTAATTCATAATACTAGAGAAGTGTTCAACAGCTAAATAGTATCTAATAATCCGTTTCAATAAACAATTGGCAGATGCGAAACAAGTTTTAGTAACACACGAAAAATTCTAACACTCTGTTGGTATGTCACCCACCAACTTTCAGGAAGAGCTTCTGCTAGGCATCCATGTTTTGGAGGCGCCGATAACGCCCGGATGTACCTAATTACGCATAGTTTAAATATAACTTAGACCGTTAGCACGTCCGTTGCTGTATACTATATTATTTAACAGAAATAAGTTTAAATGTTTGCATCTTACTTACAAAATGTTATACAATTTTAACATTTTAAAAGTAAAGTATGTTTCTTGTTCAGCTGCACATACATATGCAAATGTTCATTTGGTATGCACATTTAAAGATGCATAGCTAATATACCCTTCTTATACTTGATATATCTTGATTAACTATATAGGCTAGGTAAGTAAACTTGGTACAGCGCAGTGACACAGCATTACCTGTGAATGTGGTAATGAACTTTGTGCAACGGTACAGCGTACATATAAGTGCACAGAAATAGCTACAAGGGTATGAAGGTAGTTGGTTTATTCTAACATCCTTTCCTCGTGTTACTAGCATTAACAAATTTAAACATAGTCATAAGCTCGATCATTTAAAAAAAAAAAAAAAAAAAAAAAAAAGAATATTTCTTTAAACTGCTATGATATATTACCAATTGGAAATAGATTTATTTGTTAGAACGTAAATGTATAAAGAAGAAACTGGACTACAAAGGACAAGTGGTAGGGTTCGATCCCAACCGACGGCTTCCGGGTTCACCTAGCCTTAAATGGGTACCGGATTTTTTTCTGGGACGGCACGGGCGTAACACCGACCACATTACCCCAAAAATCATGTGCCAAAGGTCTGTAAAATGTATGGTCACTAACACCATATTCCCTATACGCCACTTGGCGTGACGGGGGTACTTTACTACTACTAAATGTATAAAGACTTCTGTGGGTCAGTTGAATCCGCCACACCTTCCCCAACTACCACTCTTGTTACTGGTTCGCGCCCCCTCCCAAAAAAAAAAAAAAAAAAAGACTCCGAAATGTAACCTTCCACATACCTATGAAGAAGAAGAAGGGAACACTATCTTCAAATAGGAATCGATCGATTACGTTTTTAAACCCTGTTGTACAAAAATAAATTAAAGCACTGCAAGTCATGTAATAGTGCATCAACATATGTGGATACATTATTCAACAATGAATACGAAACAGTATAGTCAAATGAGGGATACTGCATATAATAAAAGGCTTTGTGGAGGAGGGAGAGTAAAAACAAGGAAGAATTTTAAAAAAAAATAGAAAAAAATGGTGTGGTAAAAGCTTTACGTGATTAGTAGACGACACAGATTTGAACGACGTTTCGGCTCAATAGGCCTTCAACAGGAACAAACAAACAACACGCACACACAGATATGTAAGTAAATAAAACTAATCCTACATAGCTAACTAGTAACGAAACATCCAAAACAAAATAATCGAAACTGGTTAAAGAAAAGAAGTCTAGTAAACGGTCTAAACTAAGATGTATGTACTAGAGTAAACACTTAGGACGAAATACAAACATTAAGTAGCAGCGGTATTGTACTAGTAAGGGGTTAAGGCAAAGAAATGCAAATGAATGTATAAAAATGCGAAGTTGCAGTAAAGCTAAATGTGAGGGAGAATTGAAACCTGAATTGTGTGAGGAAGAATTGAAGATGTGAGGGAGAATTGAAGGATTATTGAGCGGAAACGTCGTTCAAATCTGTGTCGTCTACTATTCACGTAAAAATTTTACCATACTATTTTTTCTATTTTTTTTTTCAATTCTCCCTCACATTTAGCTTTACTGCAGCTTCGCAATTTAAGCATTTATTTGCATTTCTTATGGAAAAAACAAGGTGTGACAGCGGCTGCGTGTAGATAATTTGTCTCACTCAGCTCTTGCTGATGTGTTTAAATGCGACAGAATAGCTTTGAAATAATGTGCTGCTATTCAACGTTGTTGTTATGTTTACTTCTGACAAGCGGATGTTCTGTGAACTTTATCGATATATCAGTGGAATATTATTTATTCTTCTTGTGTCGACGTTTTAACCTATTATCGATAGAGCATGTGTTCGCAGTTCGACAGGCAAACATCGATTTTGACAATAATGGCGCCTAGCATAGGGTGACCATTCGTCCCCGATTTCCGGGGACAGTCCCCGAAATGTAGAAGTTGTCCCCGAAAGAAATTTGTCCCCGATTTTGTCCCCGATTTCAGTGAATAAATAAATGTTCATACACGGAATCGGCCCTCTTTTATAGTAATCACTAGGACTCAGGACGTTACTGAGTTGTGTTTCTTTATCCCAGACTGAGCGGCATTAGCAAGAAGATAAAAGAGAAGACTTGGACGCGTTGTGTCGAGATAGCTCTTTGAACTCTTGAATCGCGGTGCTACGTCACTTATATTCCCACCACTCACTTCTATTGGGATGGGTTTAATTAAAAAAAAAAAGCAGACACTCTCTCTCCCCCCACCCCTGCCTTTCCGGACATCTCCCGCCAAAGTATCTTTCCCGGCCAATTTTCAAATCAGACCGAGTGTAATGACAGTACAGTGCAGTCGTGTAAATATATATATAAATAAAAATATATATTTACACACACACACACGCATATATATATATATATATATATATATATATATATATGTATATATATATATATACATATACTAGGCTGCCACCCTACAGTCGCTGATCAACAACCTGGACAAAGCATGCGACCTTTTTTCACTGTCAATTAATGTTCAGAAGACAGTAATACTAAATCAAGGTGACTTCAAACCTCTATCTATTACTCTAAAAGACTGCCCACTAGAATCAGTACAGAAATTTACATATCTTGGATCCACAGTTACGCAAACCATCTCTCTTGATGAAGAAATAAACTGTCGAATTGGTAAGGCAGCTACGACCTTCGGCAAACTCACAAAAAGGGCATGGAACAACACGAAACTAACTCGAAAGACTAAACTCCTAATATATCAAACATGTGTGCTTAGCACACTACTATATGGATCCGAAACCTGGACAACATACTCAAACCAGGAAAAAAGACTAAATGTCTTCCTCATGCGATGTCTCCGCAAAATAATGCACATCAAATGGCAAGACAAAATAACCAACTTAACTGTCCTGCAACGTGCTAAGACCCTAACAATCATGTCGATGCTCAGAAGTCGAAGGCTAAGATGGCTGGGGCATGTCCAACGGATGGAAGAAAAACGCATTCCTAGGCAAATACTATATGGCGAGCTAAAACACGGAAAACGACAAATCGGCAGACCTAAACTACGATATAGAGATATCTGCAAATCATCTCTGAAAGACTTCTCCATCTGTGAAAACGACTGGCAACATCTGGCAAGTGATCGCACATCATGGAGAGCATGTATAAGGAACGGTATAACAACATTTGAGACTGTGCTAAGACAGGACTTTGAAGAGAAGAGACTCACGAAAAAGGATGGTAAACCCTGTGGACCAGCGAGCCTGACTTGTTCATTATGTGACCGCGTGTGTTTGTCAAACATTGGTAGAATTAGCCACGAGAGAAGCTGTTCGGCAAAAACAATACCTCTAAAAAATACACAATAGCCTCCACTAGACCGTCTGACAAGACGAAAAGTGCCATATATATATATCGTTCGTCCCCGATTTTGTGGGACAGTCTCAGATATAAGCAAAAAAATCCTCTGAAATGTAAAAAATATGACAAATGTCCCCGGAAACAATTGAAAAAAAATGGTCACCCTAGCCTAGCAGGAATGTTTATCCCGAATGTACAAAGTCGTCTGTGAGGGTAGATGGGGCGGAAATGATTAACGGCTCAGGGTGCGAAAATAACAACGTGTATGGTACACAAGAGGCATAAGGTTGACTAACGTGAAAGAGTTTGGAACCTCATCACGTCCTATTCCAATGAAAGCCGTATAGAGAAATTCTAACTAATCTCAGAAGAAAGATCTGCGAGTGTGCACATAAAATGTTAGGACTCTTTATCAAGAATGAAAATTTGTAAATCTTATTTTATAAGCAGAACGATTTTAAACATAGATATTTTAGGAATATCAGAGACAAGATGGAAATAATGTGGGTACATACAGGACGAAAAAAATACATTTATATATTCAGGTAACACAACAGAAGATCAATGGGGTGTATGAATACTAATAAAAAGAGAACCACCAAAAATATAAGAACCCACTGGACATATAATTATAGGATTATACTGCTCAAAATGATAGCAAAACCATTCGAAATAGCAATAATACAGACATACAAGAATATTCAAGAATATACACATGAGCAAAGCATACTATGAAGATTTAAATAAAGTTATGAAGCAAGTAAAGTCTTCGGACATCTTGATTGTAATGGGTGATATGAATACTGAAGTAGGAAAAGGTAAATATAAGACTATTATAGGAAGTTATGGTTTAGGAAACAACATAATGATAAAAGATAGGTTTCGTAACAGCGTCAAGGAAGTCAAAACCTCTCCAGGAGCAGATATTAACTCAGATCACAATCCTGCAATGATTAAAATAAAAGTTAAACTAAAAATAAACAAACAAATGACACATTCATCAACAGTACCACTAGACATAACAGCTTTAAATCAAAAAGATGTTAAAGATACTTGTAAAATACAAGTAACGAACACACATCAGAAGTTGGTAGAAGAAGAAATTGAGCCGAGCAGAAGAGAGAATCCTAATTTTAAAAGTTACAACCAAATGGCGGTGCATAAAGAAAAGCTTACAAGAAACTTACATCTTATCCAAAAAGGAGAAGAACAAAAAAAATAAAAATGGATAACTGACGCCATCTTGGAAAAAAAATGGAAGAAAGAAGACAAGCGAAGAGTACTGCCCAATTAAACAAAATAGATAACGAAATGCGCAAAATGTACATAAACAATTATGTGTTCTGCCCTTGTATTTGTTTTCACTTTACAGCGAAAATATTATGAGATCAATATTATATATAAAGGAATTGAAGTCAACGGTCACAACATAAACAAGGTGCGCTATGCGGATGACACAGTCATAATAGCAGAGACAGAGAGTGAAATACAAGAAATTATAGACATAATAGTAAAAGAAAGCAACAAGAAAGGCCTAAGTTTAAATAGTAAGAAAACAGAAATAATGGCCATATTGAATAAACGATCATCACCACTATGCAAAATAAAAATAAACGGGACAAATACAAACCAAATGCAGAGCGTGAAATACTGGGGCACAATAGTAAAATCTAGATGGAAGATGCACAACAGAAATAAAAAGTTGAATTGCTCAGGCCAAAATAGCATTTCAGAAAATGAAAAACGTCTTATGCAAAGAATCTATGTCAATAGAAGTGAGAAATCATATGAGAGTTCATCGGTGCTATATAGAGTCAATTGTGATCCATGGAAGCAAATCATGGACAGTAAACAAACAAATGAAAAGACGAATAGAGGCTACAGAGATGAGATTTCTCAGAAGAATGTTGAAAGTTCACTGAAGAGCTAAAAAGACCAAGGAAGAAATTCTCGGAGGCCAACACAAGGAGCTCCTAAAAAGCATCAGAAAGAAACAATCAACATTTTTTGGGCACGTAATGAGAAAAGAAAAGTTGAAATACTTGGTTACAACTGGCAAAATGCAGGAAAAGAGAGATCGCGGACGACAAAGAAAAAAAAGAGAAAATGCTATATAGCTTGGTGTCATGGCATGGAAAACTGTCAAAAGCAGAATTGACACAAGGAGCTCCTAAAAAAAAAAAATCAGAAAGAAACAATCAACATGTTTTGGGCACATAATGAGAAAAGGAAATTTGAAATAGGCTGGAGACAAATAATAATAAACGAATATTATTACAGAGGGAAACTTCCGAGGCGATAATCAGAGAATCAATTTAGAGGAAGAGGTATGTTTACAACACTCTGAAAAAATGACAAATAATCAACAACAGAAAAAAAAAATATACGGGTTCCATCCTGCTTTGGTCCATATTTTTTTCTGTTGTTGATTATTTGTCATTTTTTCCGAGTGCTGTAAACATACCTCTTCCTCTGAATTGAAAGTTGAAATACTTGGTTACAACTGGCAAAATGCAGGAAAAGAGAGATCACGGACGACAAAAAAAAAGAGAAAATGCTATATAGCTTGGTGTCATGGCATGGAAAACTGTCAAAAGCAGAATTGATACGATGCACAGTGGATAGAATATTGTGGAAGGATATGATCGCCTGCGCCAACCGGTATGGCACATCATGATGATAATGATGATGATGAATATGTGCATAAAGGCAAAATAAGACTGGATCGGCCAAAGATTCTAGAAATCGAAACTATGGAAAATATACAAGATTTAAGAGGGATGCATACAGAAATAAAGAAAATGACTAGTAAAAATTATTTTAAAGCCACAGAAAGAGCGTGTATTGCAAACCAAAAATGAAAAATTTTAACAGACAACAAAGATATAATCAATAGATGCAGGAATGCATAATAGAACTATTTTATGACGATAGGCAAAAGAAACCAATTATATAATGTACGTCAGACTATAAAATATTAAAATCTGAAATGGCAAAAGCTACACAAACAATGAAAAGGTGAAAAGCTGCAGGACCTGACAACATGCAGATAGAGATAAAAAAAAAAAACATTAGAAAATGTTGGCATTCATGTGATCACAGACATATGCAACGACATATACCACACACGATAAATACCAATGAACTAAAACCATCAACTTTCATAGCATTGCCTAAAATGAATGGTGCAGATGAATGCAGTGATTCTAGAACAATAACCTAATGAGCCATGTGACAAAAATTTTACTAAAAATTATAGAAGGAAGGATTCTCTCTCTCTCTCTCTCTCTCTCTCTCTCTCTGCGATCAGGACTCATTCAGAGTAGGACTCCAGACTCCCACACGAAGACAGCTGGCTGTTTAAGCCTGTTAGATAAACTCCGCTTGAATACCTGTTAAACGTTGCACTGTGTTCTGCGCCAGTGGCCCAGTGCATCCGATTTCAGCCAGCATTTTTCAGGTTTGCTTTCCTTAGCCTTAGATTGTCCCCAATCTTCCTGCAAGGCAGCAGATGATCTTTTCTGTAGGGGAATTCTGCCCTTAGATGGTCGGCCCTCCCAGGTTTACGAGCACCATCTGCCCGAGTCACTAGAGGTGACTAACAGAGACACGCGACTTGGAATATGAGGAAACTGCAACAAGGAAGACTTTTCATGCATATCCTTCAATTGTTCTCGCCGCCTATCCCCATATACCGGTAATTCACGTCCTCTTGAAAATGATGATCGTCGTACCACTTGATGATGTTAGACCATCGTTGTTGACTCCAATTCCGAACATATAGACACACAGTTAGTCGTCAAATTATCCCCGTCGCTCATCAAACAGCAGACCGTAAGATTAGCGCACGGCCAGTCTAGGGAACCATTACGATGACGTAGCACACAACAATGCCGAACACAATCTCGCCCCCTTTAGATTTCTGATTACTCTAGTGTAAGCAGCCTACGACGAACAAAACACGAAGCAAATTCCCCAAAGAGACAAAACTGCGGCTGACGGAGTAGTTTCCATTAATGAATAACATGGAAATAAATTGCGTCAAAGAATTCCAACAACGGTCATGAACAGAAGAAGGATTCAGAATAAAATTAATTGGAATTGGATTTGTAAAAAAACAGTGGGACAATATGAGCCATATTCTGCATGAGGCCATTAATTGAAAAGTACACAGAAGTAAACAAACCAATATATCCCTGCTTCATAGACGACACTAATGCTTTTGATTAGAACACACCATAAACAACTTATAGGTTGCCTAAAAGATATACATCTCGATGATACAGTTATGCGACTAATATGTAATTTATACTGGGAGCAAGCAACAATAATGAAATATAACAAAGAGAACTCTACACTCATTGATACAAAAAGAGGAATAAGACGGGAAAAATTCATATGAACTCTGTCCATATATATATTTGCATTCATCTGCATTATTGCCGAAGATACCATTCTATTGAAATTTCGGTCAATAGGGCAGAAAAAAGGCTGTGCCTGAAAAATGTTCCTTGTAGTTTTCTCATATTCCAAGTCTGACTTGCTGCAGGAGTTACTGAGTTTAGCGCTCTGTGCACACTGTGGGCTGTGCGTTTCATCCATTTTGATCCTGTTTCGATATTCCGTTTGCTTACGATGAATGAAGATATCGTATGACGTGGAACAGATGGCTGTTTTCACTTTCTGTTTGGTTTTGCCTTATGTCTTTTGGCGTGTGATGAGATTGTGTGATGGGGACTGCAACTACCTTTCTACTTTCTTTGTTTGGAAGACGAGATATCAATTCGGATGATTCCACTGACACGGGCGGTTGAACAATTATGTATTTTAATTCATTTGCAGTGTTACCGAGGCCTTCCATAAGCATATATATATACACACACACACACACACACGCACACGCACACGCACACACGCACGCACACACACACACACACACACATATCCGTAGTGCTTTTTTTCTAAATAAAAATTTACCGGAACTCTTATCATCTGAAGTTAGATAATCATAAAGTTAGATAACCCTAATACACCAAATCGTTGAAGCTCTGGTACTTTTATATTTCTATTACTATTGTCAACAATTATAACATGAGAATGAAAAAACTCCAGCCGCAGATACCATTCTATCTGAACTGGTTTAGAAAAGGTGAGAGGCCCTGGTACTGAACTCATTGTTGTCTGCACAAAACAGGGAAGTGAGCAGCCCTTAATCATTACTATCCCAAAGAGAGGAAACTTGTGACGATTACAGAACCATCAGTTGTTTGTTTACGTTCGTCAGCTATATCTCTAACAAAGTCCCCAGGGACTAAATTTTGCATGAATATCACTTTTTCCTATATTTCACACTGGCGGCCGTGTGCTCAGGTGTCCACAGCCATACTGGCAGATATTCTCCAATTTCAAAGATACTCTCATATTTTTACCCTCGAGAGTTTCAAACTGCCAAAGGTTCTTTAACGTGCCAGAATACACACGGGACCTATTTTTCGCCCTTTTTCGAGAGGGCTAAACATCGAATCTCTCTACCCAGAGATCAGGGTGTACTTTAATTTTCCACCGCCTGTGGTGGAATCGAACTCGGGACTTCTCATCTAGAAGCTGACGCCTTACTTCTAGACCACACAGCCCCACCCACACATACACACCCCGAACCATCAGTTTGATCAGCCATTCTAGTAAAGTATTGTTACAAATCAT
Source organism: Megaustenia siamemsis (assembly GCA_032433765.1). Taxonomy (NCBI): domain Eukaryota; kingdom Metazoa; phylum Mollusca; class Gastropoda; order Stylommatophora; family Ariophantidae; genus Megaustenia; species Megaustenia siamemsis. The sequence goes on from JAVIAB010000051.1 coordinate 114,220,079, forward strand.
ACTCAACCGATTAAAACAATAATCGAAGATAGCCATCACTGAAAAACAGACATGTTTTAGTGCAGGTAGATGTACAACAGGGCAGATCTACAAACTTTGAATTCTCTGCGAGAAATACCTCCAACACCAACAACCCCAAGAAGAAGAAATGCGCCATTGCAGCCAAGAAACCCCATCAATATCTCCATTTGTGCTGATGAATGTGAGATGCGTTATCCAGATGAACCCAGTTCTCATCACACTGACAAGAGATTCTTTACAAATGAAGACCATGAAAACAATAATTTTCATTAAAATAGTTCTCTGCTACGTGTTTACAGTTTTCAATCCTTACTACACAGTAAATTCATGGTCCTAGAAAGAGAGACATCCAGTATTCGACAATCTATCTATCTATCTTTCGTTCGCTCGAAGTATTGTCTACATCAGCAATGTCGTTTCCTGTATGAATTTTACTGTCTTTTGTAATTCTTGCAGTGGCCCATATAGTTTTGTCTGTAGTGTAGTATCTATGGGCCAATGGATTTTCCTCAGTCTACTATATTCAGTGCAGTCTTGAAGTATGTGTTCAGCAGTCTGGGGTGCCTGTCCACATGTACAAGTAGTTGATGTGCCGATCTTGAATTTTGTATACATGTGACTATGGAGTCGATTGTGTCCTGTTCTTAGGCGTATAATGATAACTTGTTCATATCTATTCATATTATGAAAGGCATCCTGATTTGGGGCTTGTGGTCCTCTGATTGATTTGATTATCTGTTTCTTATGATGGTATGTAACCGGTGTATCTAGTTGTGTGCCTGTTGAACCTTCCTTTGCCAACTGATCTGCCTTCTCATTTCCTGGTATTCCACAGTGAGACGGGATCCACTGCATGGCAACCCTGTGGTGCTTGCAGAGTTAAGTCAATAAGGTCTGCAGATGTGGTAATTTTCTGGATTGTAGTGCCTGGAGTACTGATCTTGCATCTGTCAAAAACACTACAGGCTGTGGGCTAAGATTACTGTTCTGGCCAGCGCCTTGTCGTGGGGATGGGGCTTAACAGTCACCAGGGACTGACAACTAAGACTGGCCAGGCCTTCCTACAACCGAGCAAGACCACAGTCTGCTCTAGCAAGTTCAAGTGCTGAAGTCGGAGGCAACCAGCCAAAAGGCGCACAACAATAAGGATGCCACGCACTCAACGCAAATGGAAGTATTCGACAATAAGAGAAAGAAAAAAAAAAAACTCGTGAAAATGACAGGACGCAACCGATATGATGAACCCAAAATGAAATTGCATGGACTTGTCAGATTTGTAATGAGGACGCCCTAACAAAACTAAACTTTTTGAAAATACTTATTAAAAGTATTCATATGATTTCAATTATTTTTTTTTTTCCTGTGGCATTATTCTATAGGTAAAATCATTTAACCACTAATTTACTGCTTTTTTAAATTTTTCATTTTATAAATATAATCATCATAATCATCATCAAGTACCGGACCTGCTGGCGTAGGTGATCACGTCTCTCCACAACTTTAGATCTCGACAGTTATTTATCATTACTGTCGTTGACCTTCTGCCAAGCGATTCTTTTAAGCGGTTTGGTATCTTTTCTCTTTGCTTCCCTCTATCTCATCGTCCCTCAATTTTGCCAATTGTTACAATATACTCCAGCTGTTCTCTTCTCATTACATGGCCAAAAAAAATGATGATTGTTCTTCCTAATATTGGAAATTAGCTCTCTTTTTGCTTTGGCCTCTTTCAGAACGTTTTCATTACTCTTCTTAGCTGTCAATGGTATTCTCAACATTCTTCTGTAAAACCACATTTCTACAGACTCAAGTGATTTCCTTGTCTGTTGCCTATTGCCCATGATTCACATCCATATGTTAAGACTGGCTCTACATAACATTTAAGAACTTTTTTCTTGTTTCTATTGTCAAAAATGGATTGCATAGTATCTTCCTCATTTTTTGGAAGGCTGCTTTCGCCTGAGCCATTCTACATCTCACCTCTGTTGTACATCTTCCGTCTGAGGTTAACAAGTTCCCAAATATTTAAAGTCATTTACCTGTTTTAATATTGTTCCACTTGTCTTTATTTTGCACTGAGGTGATATCTTTGTCTTTGTTGTTACCATTACCTCTGTCTTTTTGCTATTAAGGCTGACTTCTTTATTTTTGCTTTCTTTCACTATAAAGTCTAACATTTCTTGTAATTCATTTTCACTCTTACCGATTATGACTGCACCATCAGCATACCTTAGATTATTTATATTATGACCTCCAATTGTTATTCCAGGCATACCCCTTATGGATCTTAAAATAATCTCACTATACATACTAAACAAATGTTGTGACAGCACACAACCTTGCCTAACACATAAATATAAACTATAATGTGATAACTATAAATATAAATATAAACTTTAATGTGATAATTATAAATATATACTACATGTATAATGTGATAACTACAACCTCCATTCGACAAATTAAGTACGCGGAGTCCAGGTACATCACTAAACTATTTTTTCTTGTTAAGGGATGGGATGACAAGTTCCGGTATATATATATTATATATATATATATATATATATATATATATATATATATATATATATATATATATATATATATATATGTATGTATGTATATAAGATAAATGTCACCATACAATATATATATATATATATATATATATATATATATATATATATATATATATATATATATATATATATATATATAAAATAAATGCATTTTGTATGGCCAGAGAGAGCAGACAAATTATTCAAATTACTTACCTGCTTCTTTGTGGTATGTGTGTGTGTGTGTGTGTGTGTGTGTTTAGCCCGTGTTTGTGTTTACCAAGGTTAATTGAATTACATTTTTCCCGCGAGATTTACTTTTTTTCATTAGTATTTTACGGCTTACGTTTTTCTTTTCCCCGCAAATCGGTTTGTTACATTTTCTTCTCACATCAACACATTGATTTGATCTTCTTCTTCTTCTTCTACTATTTTCCTTCCTCATTTGCCTTTCAACGTCGAGGGGAGATATAATTTGTGGCCTTTTGCTCTTCTGTTTATTGGGGGGGGGGGGAAAGCTGGCTGTGGATCTTTACAATTATTCCTTTATTCCATTCTTTGATGTAGTTTTGGCTTGCCAAATTTGTGAGAAAAGTGTTTCCAAAATTTCAGCTGCCAATGCCGAGGCTGCCCTGAGTAATTCTGCTTTCAGGCTGTCATGAGCCAGGAGTTTTCTGTTCTTAGTTTTTGTAATGTCATTGATAATTACACTTTTTATGGAGATGGGTATTAACATCAATATTTATTGTAACCTCGGATATTTGGAAGTATCTGTCAAAAGCAAAGAGCCACCGTCACGCCAAGTGGCGTATAGGGAATATGGTGTTAGTGACTATAAATTTTACAGACCTTCAGCACATGATTTTTGGGGTAATGTGGTCGGTACTACACCTGTGCCGCTTTACTTTTCCAGAAAAAAATCCGGTACCCATTTAAGGCTGGGTGCACCCGGAAGCCGTCGGTTGGGATCGAACCCTATCCCTTATCCTTTGTAGTCCAGTTCACTAACCACTGAGCTATCGCGCCTCGGAAGTATCTGTGGTGGTTTATTATTTTTTTGAAAGTTTCTCTTAATGTTTTATTACCCCCTTTTTTTATGTCCCTTTTGTATTGTGGCAAGTTCCCCATTTCTGTCTTATTTGTGTGTTTCTAATATTCAGCCAATCCATCTTTTCGTGGTCGGCCCTTGGGTCTGGTGTTCTCCCAACGTTTATTGAAGGCTCGTTGTATTGTGTTTTGATCGCTCTGCCTTATCACGTGGCCAAACCATTGTATATGTTGTTTCTTTATATATTCTATGGCCGGGGTTATTCATAGCTTTTTTCTTCCAGAAAAGAAGAAGTTAACAATGTTGTAGTCATTTTTAACAATAAGAAGAAATTACACGAAGGCCTACATTTATGTAAAATTATCAATGCTCTATTCATTTTTTACCAAATTAGAAAGTACATTTTTATGCTATGGTATCACAATACCTTTCTTGATAGGTCTCAATGCGATCTGATTGCGGGTTACCTAAATTATTTCTTTATGTTATGGTGATAGTAGCAGCAGCAGCAGCAACAGTAGTAGTAGTAATAGTAGTAGTTGCAGCAGTAGTAGTAATAATAGTAGTAGTAGTAGTAGTTGTTGTAGTAGTATTAGTAGTAGTAGTATTAGTAGTAGTAGTAGTAGTAGTAGTAGTAGTTGCAGTAGTAGTAGTATTAGTAGTAGTAGTAGTAGTAGTAGTAGTTGCAGTAGTAGTAGTAGTAGTACTACTAGTAGTAGTAGTAGTAGTAGTAGTAGTAGTAGTAGTAATTGCAACAGTAGTAGTCGTAGTGGTAGGGAGCAGTATAGTAGATTACACGTCACGAGTAGTACTAGTGCCGTACCAGTGCAGCCTGGGAAGACATTCCTGCAAACCCCACGTAATCTGGAAACACGCTCTAAAGCTCCAACTCAAGCAAGAATCAGACAGATTCCTAGAAAAAGAATAGACGGCCAAAAAACAAAAATATAAAAATAGCATTTCTATGGGAGCTGAAAAAGCCATAATCAACTTTGAATTACGGAGGCTACTACTACCATATAACATAACATAAAGTAACATAAAGTACCACAAATGGTTTGCAATAAGTTGTGAAAATCTTCTTTTAGGGAAAAAAGCACAATCCTCCTCTCTTTCCTGACAAAAACAATCTTTCATTTGTTCATCACAAAGACATGACAAACCTAGTGTGCATGGGCCTACCTGTAAGTAAAATAATGTATACAAGCTTGTTTGATTTTTCTTAGCAAAATTAAAACTCTTGCCTATCTCACATTGAAAATATCTCTCTTTGACTAATGCACAAATAAAGAATGTTGACCCATCTCCGAGTCGAGCGCCTTGAGCTACAATGACAACTAACATTGTGTAGGAAAAGGAAAGTTGTAAAACTGGTCACGCAAGTTGACGGTAGTCTTTTTTTTTTTTTTTTAGAAAGAAGAAAACAGCTAACACTCTTCCTATTTTTAAGACTGCCACATTAAGATCTTTGTGGCAAGTGAATTCTCCCGTAGACTGTTAAAACACAAAACGAGATAGCCATGATGCATGTATTTTTTTTTCCATCTTGACATTGAATTTAATTGTAAGCTAGTGATTTATTTATTGTTTTGTGTATTGTTGAACACATTCGAAAATAAATTTTCTAAGGAAAATACTTCGTATAGAGTGAAACGAATTCAAAACAAACGAAGAAATTAGAGAAATCGCCAATCAACCACTAATATCTTCAGTAATAAAGAAAAGACGATGGTCATATGTTGGACAGGTGATGAGGAGATAATAACCGAATAGCAAAGCAAGCCCTCATGTGGGAAACAACAGTTAGGGAAAAAAGAGGAAGACCCAGAGAGACACTGAGAAGAACATTGATGAGAGAGACAAGAGCAGCAGGATTCGGCTCCCTCAATGAGATAGAGCTGCTTGCACAGAACAGAGACAAATAGCGAGATTTGATAAAATATCTTTAAAAGAATTGAAAACTGCTAGAACAGAAATTCAGATAAGAGAAGGAGTATCTTGGTCTACGCCCTACAGCTTTTGGTAGATCTTTGGGTATCGGTTATGTGTCCGCTGTTATATATGACATTGAGTTGTTTTGTTATGATTTGTAATCCCACCGCTAATAATGAATCTGACTCTTCTATTGTTATATTGTCGGGACCTGGAGCTTTGCCTTTTTTCATGTGTTGAATTGCCTCCTCCACTTCACTCTGCATTATTGCTGGTTCTGTGTCTTTGTTCGAACTCTTTAGCTCTGGTCTTTCATCATTGTAGAGTTGAATGATATATTCTGTCCATCTTTCCATTATCTTCTCTTGTCCCAGTATTATATTTTCTTACTTTTGATTTTACACATCCTGAAACTTTGGCGTCCTTCCTTCCTGTTAAATCATTTAATGATTGTGCATACATTTTGTGTCTTTCTGTGTTGTTTTTCCATTTCTTCTAGAACCATCCAGAACCTGCTCCACCTCTCCGTGGTGCCTCCAGTAACAGACTAACCTGTCTAGTCTGGACAAGCGTGCAAGGGTCGAAGAGGGAAGACAACCCGGTACTCAAAAATGTCATGCTGACGTCGGATGTGTTGGGACGAAAGGCGCAAATATAACAGTTATACTGCAAACCACAAAACAACGCAGACACGTCCACTACGTCCTTGTAAGGGCGGATGATGAAGAGGAATATTCTAGTCTACCACGATACTCTAGAATACTTTAATCATCGGGCGAACGCAACCAACTACGATATTTCTAGGGGATTTCTGTCTTCCGCAGTTTTATTCTCATTTTTCAAACTACTGGTACACGGTCACTATTGCAATCTGCTCATGACCTTGTAACAGATGTTAGCCAATTTCTGAATCTTCTCTGCACCAGTATAAACTCGATTTGATTGTATACTTTGTTGTCTGAGCGTTGCCATAGTCGTCTAGGATGTTGCTTGAACCAAGTGTGTTCGTGATAGTTAGGAGGCTCTTATAGTCTGTTGTTTGATGTGTGATGGTGATGGTCTAATCCCCACCTAATTACTACATCAAGCTTGGGCAGATGGTGCTCGTAAGCCTGGGAGGGCCGACCATCTAAGGGCAGAATCCCCCTACAGAAAAGACAATCTGCTGCCTTGCAGGAAGATTGGGGACAATCAAAGGCTAAGGAAAGCAAACCTGAATAAAATGCTGGCTGAAATCGGATGCACTGGGCCACTGGCGCAGAACACAGTGCAACGTTTTAACAAGTAATCAGTCAGACTAGATCTAACAGACTCTAATTATGATAGAAACTACCGCTGACAGGAAAGGCTTCAAGAAACAGCTGAATATAATACACTGGAATGCGGAGGGCATATACCACAAAAAACAAGCTCTAACAATCAGACTAGCAGAGGAGGAGATAGACGTTGCCTGCATCCAGGAAACTCATCTTAATCCTCAGCACAGATTTATGATCAGGGCTACCAAACATTTAGACAAGACAGGAAGGTAACAAGGGTGGAATTCGTATACTTATTAAAAATCTCATCCCAGCAAAACTGATAGATGTAGTCACAAACGGAGAGGCAGAGATAATTGGTACAGACATATACATTAACTCTGAAAGTATAAGAATATTTAATATATAATGTCCAAATGACAAATTACTAAAGCTGGAGTCAATAGAAATAACACCATCAAAGTGTCTGGTAGTAGGAGACTTTAATAGCCACTCTGAAAGATGGGGATATAAAGAGTCCAATGTTCGAAGGGAAGAAATGGAAGAATGGGAAATAGACAACAACCTATTCCTCATAAACTCTAGGGAGGACCCCCCAACCTTCTACTCAGGAAGATGGAAAACAACTTCCAATCCCGACCTAGCATTTGCAACTGGAGACATATCTATCAAAATAACCAGAGAAGTGCTGAACCAACTTGGAGATAGTGGCCATAGATCAGTCAAACTTTCAGTGGCTCTTGCTCACAAACAGGAGTTGCAAATACCTCTTTCCCGCTGGAACTATAAGAGAGCAGATTGGGCAAAGCTTTCAAGGCTCACTGATGCATATACTGCGCCTATCAACACCCACGAAAAGAAGGTCAATAATATGATAGAGCGGTTAACAAATGGAATCCTGAGAGCTGCTAAAGAATCCATTTCTAGAGGAGCAAGAAGAAATTACAAGCAATACTGTAGCAAGGAAATATAAAGACTAGAAGAGGAACTGGACTCTGCCAGAGAACTAGCTGAAACATCACACATCACAGAGAGCAACGTTGCCTACAAAGCAGCCTCGGCCAAATACAGACGTGAGGTCATGATATCAGCAAGACAGAGCTGTAAAGACAAAACCGAGAGCCTTAATCTAGACAAAAATGGTCATAAACTATGGAAACTTGCGAAAGCTCTGAGCGATGGAAACAACTGCCGACCTCCAATATCATTAACACATAATCAAAACATCCTCACAGGCAAAAGGGCAGCAAATCTACTGATAGAGACTTACAAAAACATTAGTAGAATAAACCTTCTAATAGACAAACAGAAAGTTGCAAGACGGGAAAACCAAGATGCAAAACACATGCCTTTAGCACCAGAAGAGCATCAGACGACCATCTTTACCCCAACTGAATTAAATGTAGATGTTGCCCTCAAAGGATTGAAGCTCAAAAGTTCTCCTGGTAAAGATGGAATCTCCAACGAAATGCTCATAAATCTGGAACAGAAAGCCAAGAGCCAGCTTCTAATGATAATAAATGTTAGCTGGAAGAGAGGTCATGTGCTTCTGGAAAGAAGCTATTATGGTGCCCATCCTCAAGCGTGGAAAAGACCCACTAGACCCAAGTAGCTATAGACCAATTAGCCCAGTGAGCTGCCTGGGTAAACACATGGAAAGGTTGGTTAACAGAAGACGTATGTGGCATTTGGAGACAAAACAACAAATGGTACCACAACAAAGTCGCTTCCGTCAGCACAGATCAACTGAAGACCTGGTCACCTACACTGCACAGGAAATAGAGGATGCACTACAAGAAAAGAAACACACACTGGCAGTGTGGGTCGACATGGAGAAGGCTTTTGATAGGGTTTGGCGAGAGGGTTTAAAGAACAAGCTTTTTAGACTTGGCATCCCGGGTCATTTATTCTATTGAGTCTCTCAATACCTTCAGGATAGAACGGGCAGAGTACAAGTTCAAGGTCAACTAAGTAAGAAGGTCTCTATCGAACAAGGTGTCCCACAAGGCGGAGTCTTGTCCCCTACACTCTTTTTAATTTTATAAATGACATCGTAATGGACATTCCATTCAGAATACACTCAGCAATATACGCAGATGATCTAGCGTTATGGGCTCGCGAGGAAAGTATGTCGGTGGCTGGACCCAGGATGCAAGATGCCCTAGGTGAACTTGAAAAATGGACGAACACCTGGTTCTTACCAATCAACGAAAAAAAACTATATATACAATTTTCAGCCTATCAAAAAACACACTCTGCAAACTTGAAGATAAAAGACCATACACTCCCTATTGACCAAACCCAACATATCTTGGCGTTACCATGAATCGCAGAATGACTTGGAAAAATCAGGTAGACAGAGCAAGGAAAAAAGCCAGAAAACGAACAAATATTATGAAGAAATTGGCAGGAACGGACTGGGGGGAAGGGCAGACAGCAATATTTTGAAAAGACTATACGTAGGAAGAGTCAGACCAGTTCTAGAGTATGGAGTCACAGCCTGGGCTATGGCTTCCAAATCACACCTTAGCCAAATTAACAGAACACAGGACCAAGCCGTCCGTATCATCACTGGTGCTATGAAATCTACACATATCAAGACTCTAGAAACAGTAACAGGTTTACAACCCTTAGATGACAGACGGGTCACTAAAGTATTGAAACAAGCGGAGAAATATAGTCTTCTTAGCCACCCCATGTACCAAAGAATAACTGGTTCCGAAATTGTACGACTAAAGAGGAGCAACTTCGCTTCAGTTGCCAATGAACTAACTACTGGAGACCCAGTACTTTCACAAACAATATCGAAACTCTTGGGCCCATCTGATATGTCTCCTCATGGAAAACATAAAATACCAGAACTTAAGGAAAATATAACAGGAATCATGAAAAAAGGCACCGAATCAGACACAGAAAGAAAACACGTAGCAGAAAAACACATACACGATACCTACCCACAGGACTCTTGGTTCCACATATACACAGATGGCTCTGCTACAAATGCCATCAGAAATGGAGGGGGAGGTGTGTTCTTGACGCTGAATAATCAAGACGAGATCACCAAGTCAATAGCTACTGGGAAATTCTCAAACAACTTTAAAGCAGAAACTGAGGCCCTCAGAGATGCTGCAACACTGGCTACTCAACACAAAAATAACATGCACAATAAATTGGTGATTCTGACTGATGCACTGTCAGTATTATCATTATTATCTAAAAAGCCCCAAGAACAATGAACTAGATGACTTGAGAACAACCCTGGACCAACTATGCAATAACTTCCAGAGAGCAGTCAACGCGCAGACAAATTAGCTAAAGGGGGAGGGAGATTACCACAAGAGAACTATCCGCTCTGTTATGATGAAGCCAAATCCATCCTCAAGGGTCAGTTCCTTGAAAAATGGAAACGAGAACACCCAAAGCATAACGAGAGTGACGGATACCACCAACTATCAAGGAGGGATCAAGTCATCATACTTCGACTACGCACTGGCCACAATAGAATGAGAAATCACATGTTCACCAAATTCAAAATAGGTACAACCAGCCTATGTCACTGTACACTGAACAATATGACTAGAAAACATGTTCTACAGGATTGCCCCTAGTACACAGACCTGAGAAGAGCAATGTGGTCCACGCCCACCTCCATGGAAGAGAAATTATATGGGGCAATCGATTCGTTTAAAGGACAGCTGACTTCATGAGAGAGTCTGGAATCCTACTCTGATTGAGTCTTGATCGCAGAGAGAGAAAGAGACAGCGAGAGAGAGAGAGAGAGAGAGAGAGAGAGAGAGAGAGAGAGAGAGAGAGAGGACCAAGTATTGCCTATAATCGTTTCATGTGTCTTTGCCCAATCTATCCCGTCTGTCATTCGTCTCTCATAGGCCATGTCTATCTAGTAATCATACCTTTGCATTGAAATCCCCTAATATAATAGTTATTTCTTGGGACTTAAACGGTTCTATGGTCATCTCTAGCTTGTTGTAAAAGATGGCAATGTCTTCTTCTTCGTTATTACTTGTTGGTGCATAAACTTGAATTATGTTGATATCCATTGGTCTACCTCTCAATATTACTAGCAGAATTTTATCTGGTTCTGGCTAAATGCTTTCACTGTTTTGCTTCTTTCTCTATATAACATGATGCCTACTCCTATTTCGTGTGTTGAAGAGTAAATTACATTTCCACTGTCGCGTTGTAATAATCCTGCTCCTTTCCATCTTATTTCTCATAGTCTCAAGACAATCATTTTCATTCGCTTCATTTCTTGGCTGATGTTGTATTGCTTGCCAACCTGGAATGCTGACCTAATGTACACAATTCCTATTGATAGTGTCTCTTTATTTGGTCTTGCATACAGTAGCTTAATGGTGATCGGATGTCATCTGTAGCACGTGACGCTCCTTACTGGACGAGTTGGCTGTGGAGCTCCCATTAATGTTGTTAGCTGCAGATATCAAACTGTATTTTGACATAATTTTACTTGGCAATATAAGAAGGTAGTTTGCCTTTTCCTTCCTTCTTGGAAGTGAGTGTACTAGTCGGAGATCGCAGCCATTGTTTGTACAACTGAGATCCTCTTCTTACCATTACGGAGTGGGGATCATAACTGGCACTACTTGTCTACTGTTACATCATCCACCACCTCCTCCAATGGCCAATGGCTTCACGTAACCCTGAAACGGGGGAGGGGGGAAAGAGGGCTAAATGTGAGCTCCACCTAGTCCAGGGTGTACCGAAGACTAGCGAAGGAAAGGAGACGTCTTACTCCTCCTTTGGCAGGTATAACTCAATCCTGCAAACCCCAATAGAAGGGTTCAGAATCAAGAATAATGAAATGGTTTACACCCATTTGTACGGTAAAGTATAATCAAGACAAGAAGCTACACAGATAGCAGATGATCGAAACTCACAATTCTTTCACAAGACTCTATTCCTTCGCAAGGAAAATAATTCAAGGGAGTTGATGACCACGATGATTAAACATGCCTTTTGATAGTTTCGATGAATTTTGGATCCCGGTTGTGTCAGGGGGTTTCTTTCGCTTCAGGAGAGATGAGAGGGGAATGTATGAGATACTTTAACTTTAGAGCAGTGGTTAGTGAACTGGTCTACGGAAGACAAGAGGTTGAGCTTGTGGACTGTTTTCATTATAAATGCACAAGATTTTCAAGGGGAAAGGAAGATTTCACTGTTCTTATTGTTGCTGACCATATAGCAAAAGAATTTGCAGAATGTAAAAAATAAAAAGAAGAAAAATGGGCATTATCGCCGTAAAAATACAGGAGGTGGCGATGCCCCTTATCAAATACAATGGGAATCCGTTAATTTCTCATCGGACTCTCACTACTACCGCCCAATTTCTGAATCCAGACATCTCCAAAAAAGTAGATAAGGCTGTAGGAGATATTTCTGTTTATACATTATCTTCTTCTTCTTTCCTTCCTCATATGCCTTTCAGCGTCGAGGGGAGATATAATTTACGGTCTTTTGCTCTTCTGTTTTCCTCTGCTGCTGTTATGTTTCCTAGTGCTTCTAATATTCCATTGACCCATCTTTATCGTGGTCGACCCTTGGGTCTGGTGTTCTCACAACGTCTGTTGAAGGCTCGCTGTGTTGTGTTTTGTTCTTTCTGCCTTGTCACGTGGCCAAACCATTTTATCTGTTGTTTCCTTATATATTCTATGGCCTGGGCTATTCCTAGCTTTTTTCTCAGTTCTTCATTTCTGATTTTAACTCTCAGACTGTTTCCTGTCATTCGTCTAACACATTTCATCTCTGCATAGGTTATTTTTATTATTATTCTTGCATCTAGGGTCCAGGTCTGGCATTGGTAGCACAACGTTGGGATGAACATTGTATTGTATAGTGCTCGTTTTGCCTCCAGAGTTATTTCCTTGTTGGACAGTAGTGGCGATAACTGTCCTATGATTTTACAAGCCTTGTTGCATCTTGATTCTATCTCTGCTGTTTTTGAATTATCGTTTGTCATTAGACTTCCTAGGTATTTGAATTCCTCTACTAGTTTTAGTTGTCTGCCTTCTATAGTTATGTTGATGTTCTGTTTATTTTTGGCGACATTCATGACTTCTGTTTTGTTGATTTTCATGTTGTATTTTGTGCCAGTATATATATTCCAAAAAAGTATATTAAATATTATGGCAAAAAGTAATTTTAATGTCATGAAGGACATACTAACATCAAAACAAATAACACCAGAGCTAAAACTAAGAATAGCAAAATGTTACATCTTCTCAATATTTCTATATGGTGCCGAAACATGGACATTAGACAAGAAAACAGAACATAGAATTGAAGCCTTTGAAATGTGGATATATAGAAGAATAGGTAGAATTGGATGGAAGGAAAAGAAAACAAACGATGAGGTCTTAAAGCGACTAAAAATGAAAAGAGAACTTCTGAACACAATTAGAACAAGACAAATGCGATTCTTGGGCCATGTTAAAAGACACAACAGCCTACTGAAAGTGATCCTGGAGGGGAAAATACAAGGTAAAAGAGGCAGAGGCAGACCAAGATTAACATGGACGAGTAACATCAAAAGATGGACAAATCAACCGATGACGACCTGCACCATCAAAGCAAGAGATAGAGCAGAATGGCGCTCCATGGTAGCCAACCTTCGCTGCGGAGACGGCACTCAATGATGATGATGATGATATATATTCCATGTATATATTGTCCATGTATGTAATAAACAGTATGGGGGATAGTACGTTCCCCTGACTATAACCTGATCTAACTTCGAAGTGGTCTGTGTAGCCTGCTGCTGTTCTGACCCTGCTGCTGCGCTGCTGTTGATGTAAAGACTTTTAATAAGGTTGGTTAGATGTTGGCTTACTCCGTATGTTGTTAGCATCTCCCACAGTTGTTCTCTGTTTACCCTGTCGAATGCTTTTTCCTGGTCAATGAAAGAATACATTATCAGTTTATTAATTACATTTCTGCAGCCCCGACTCCTTAGGCTTCATATAGTGCCGTTCAACAATTCGACGATTCTACAAATAAACCGAAAATTTAAAACAAATGATACGATTGGAAGCAGAGCCCCCACCGGATATCACGTGACGGGTATAGAACATAAATAGAACGCGTCACATGACAAACTATTTTCTTTGTCAGTGTTATGGTTAAGAACATTGGTTAATTGAAACCACCCGGCTTATGTAATGTATATTTAATTGTTTTTTTTTTCAATTTTATTTATGTAAAGTACAGAAGGAAGGTCAGAATAATGCTGTTTTTATTGAAAGTAGTTGGTTTTATGTGTAGTTACCAACTGGTATGGACACAAATTCAACTTAAAAAGTTTGAAAATATTGATACAACCAGTTCCAGCAGTGGTACCCGTTACGAAGTTGTTAATTTTGATGACTCGCCTGGATATGGTCGTGTATTTGATGGCATCGGAGGATTAAGCGGAGGAGGAGTAACATTTTTCATTCTTTAATATTAGAAAATTCGCACGATTTATTGTATGATATGAATGCATTTGTGATCATCATTGATTCATTGTCCCATCATTATAAATAATAAATGAATCACACACACTGTGTCACACAGGTGATTCTTCTGTCTACTGTCTGTCAGTGTCTCTACAACTTTCTTGTTTGATAAAATAAATGTTTGTTAAGTTTCCCCTTGCGCTGTCGTGATTCGAATTGTGGCGCTGTTCCCCACCAGGCATGTAAGAGGATCAGGCATGTAAGAGGTGACTAAGGAGGGTTTTGGTATGTGACTGGCTATCCTGTAATGTATAAAAAAAATAAGCCTCGAAAACTTTACAAACATGGAGACAGTCCTTCATTAATGAAGGCTTGAGTAGAAACGAATAGAAATGGCAGGCCAAAATCACTAACATAGTATTATGAAAAGGTACTAGTCAAATGCTAGGGGATAAAGAGACAATGAAGACAATGGCGCTGGATAAGACACACACAGTGGAAGTCATCTGAGAGTATTAGACAACAGGCCATTTTTTGGAATCCCCAAGGAAAAAAAGACAAAAAAGAAGACCAAAATATTCTTGGAAAAAAACAGATGGAAGCAGAGATGAAGATGATGGGATTCTATCTGAATCAGCACTTCTACCTGCTCTCCAATGAGTTCTCCACTTCTCATGCCAGGCCGACCTCACCCCCTCTGACAGGATAGTACTTGCTCTTATTCATCACCCTCACCACTATGTGGTAATCAGAATCATTCAGCAGTGCCTCCCTGTTCTCTTCCTCGACTCCACCACCCCTCTACTCTTCCCTGACCTTGGATTGCCTTCAAGCATGATCATAACCTTTGTGATGTACTTGTCAGGAGCCATCGAGGCACTATCCAGACTTTCATTGCCCTCTTCCTTCCTATTCCCCCTCCCCTCCTCTCCATTCTTCCCTCCCCTTCTCCTGCTTTGGCCTCTTTTATCCTGACATGATTTCCCCAGGTGATACTCAGGGTCTACACTACATATTTGTAGGTACGTTAGCACCCATCTACAGGAGGCATGATCCCTCTTTACCATCTTATATTTATAATCCTTATCTATACTTATTTTGCCATATTCTGCTGTGTATTCCAGTACTACCTTATTCTTTTCAATTCTATTTCCACATATCTGTCATTATTCTATTTCTTTCAGACACACTTCCATCCCATCCCTCCCCGTAGATTGCACCTTGTGTTTACATCCAGTCTCCCATAATCCCTGATTACGCTGTTTTTATCCCCTTGTTGACCAAGGGACGTCTGTTTGCTCATGTTTACACACCCTATTATACATTTATTTATCTTAGTTGATACCCATCTAATTCTTGACATTCCCTGTTATCACCTCCAGCTCTTATTAGACTTTTACTCTAATCACTGAACTGGATTTTTTCCCCTCCACCTCTCACTTCTCATCACACACGCATTTGACTTATAGTCATCCACACTCTGGAAGTTTCTGGATTGAGTCTAAGCTAAGTCTCACTTAATTTTTTAAAAATTTAATTAATTTAAGAATATTTTTTAATTCACTCATTTTTATTAATTATCACTTTTTATTCTCATATAATATAGTAAAACATTTCTATGCCAGCTAAACAACAAATGATAAATAGCATCTTCATACCAACTTTGTGCTATGAAAGTCAAACATGGACCCTTTCTAAATCCCATTTAAGAAAGATCAATACATGTGAGATGCGATGCTTGAGAAAAGTAACAAACAACACAAGAAGAGATAGAATACCAAATGAAACCATAAGAAAAATGGTAGGAACAAAACCCTGCCAAGAATATATAGAACAACAACAACTTAAATGGTTCGGCCACCTGGTCAGAATGAATCCTCACCAATGACTATCAAGGGCGTTCTTCTCGAGAATGCATGGGAAAAGACCAAGAGGAAGACCCAGAAGAAGATGGACAGATGCAGTGACAGAGACATGTAACAACAAAGGAAAATCACTAATTCAGACAATTCGAGCAGCACAAGAACGACAAATGATATAAATCACGACACCTTTTAGGTATCAAGTGAAAGAGAAAAGAAGAAGAAGAAGAAGATAATATAGTACATCTCCCTTTTATTTTATCATTTTATTTATTATCCCACCTTTTTGTTTCTTTTGATTTACTAGTCCTACTTATTCCAGATATTGTAGAGTTTAACTTTATTCCATTGTCCGTTTGTGTTGTTCTCATTTTCTGTAAAGTCTGAATGTAGGTCAAAACATCAGTATTTTGTTGTTTTCTTTTTTTTTGTAAAGCTGTAACCATACCTTGTAGTAGGGGTGTACGTTACACCTCACCATTTGCTCCTTGCTACGAGCTTTACCACAGCACTGCAATTATTTGCCAGTCCACCGACAATATAAAAACATGTCCCAATTTAAGAACTGATGATGTCGAAGAGGAATTGTTGGGCTAATGCAACAGAATAAGAAATGATGACAGCTTTGTGGTTTTTCTCTCTTGTTGTTCACCAGCATAAAGATAATTAAAAAAGCACTGAAAACATGTGTCTCTTAAATTTCCTTAGTTTGGTTTCTGCTTTATACTGAGTGGATCTAAAAAAAATTGCTTAGATTTTCTAAAGCTATTTTAACTTTAATTATCCATTTGAAATACCATATCCCCTATGCAGAAACCCATTGCTTTTTTAAGATTATTTTATTTATACTTTTAATAACATTTCATTGTACATACTTCTCTGAAAATAAAATAATGTCCCCCAAAAAAGGACATATCTTCCTAGTGCAAATAAAATAATACCTTTCTGTATCACACTGATTCGGAGGCAAGGCACTTGACAGTAACAGAGCTGGAAGCTGACAGCAACTTATAGCTGATGGCTAGTGCCAGGATCAGTGAACCAGAACCATCCAGACCCTACTCCACCATTCTGCGGTGCCTCTAGAAACAGACTAGCCCATCTTATCTGGCTAAGTGAGTAGGGATCAAAAATGGAAAGGAACCTGGTACTCAAAAATATCATGTTGAAGTAGGATGTATTGGGCTAAAAGGCACAAATACCAGTTCTACTGCAAACCACAATAACACATCTACGCTCACTTAATGTCCTTTTAAGGACGGATGAGGAAGAGGTCTGTCAATTCCTTTAGTAGTCAGCAGGTTTATGCCAGAAAGAGGAAGAAAGAAGAAAACACTGATTCTGTTATCCATAATTAGGATAACCTAGTGTTTTCTAACTCTTTGATTTAATTACAGAAACTAGTCTCTTGAAATTAAAACAACTGTTATAATAATTTAATAATTCTTCAGGCAAGAGCAGCAGGAATCGGCTCCCTCAATGAGATAGAACTGCTTGCACAGAACAGAGACAGATGGCGAGATTTGATAAAATATCTTTAAAAGAAAACTGCTAGAACAAAAATTCATATAGGAGAAGGTGTATCTTGGTCTACGCCCTATGGGCCGGTTACGGCTCGAAAGGTCAATAGATAGATATAATAATTTAAATGAACTCTTTATATTTTAGGCAACTTCTAAACTGCTTGTCAACTACATTCAAGAACAACAAGATCAGATATTGGACTTCTTGTTTAAGGTGTAGTTCTTTTCATTACTTAAGTCAATATGTAGAAATACATTAACAATTTTTTGTTTTAATGTATGTTTTGTAAATATTTCATTTGTTCTTAGACTTTTGATATCTCCTAAGCCACTCAAGGCAATGAAAAGAATGAAAACTTGGTTGATGATGATTAACAAAGGCCATTGGTGTCTTAGTGGGCTAGAGATAAGATTTTGGCCTCTGGGCAAGATAATACTGGATTTTAATTTTGTCACTGATGGTCATGATAGAAGTGTAATTGTTCTTCAATTATTGCAGTCTGTAGAATCTCTCTCACTTTTTTTTTTTTGGGGGGAGGGGGGAGAGCTGGCTGTGGATCTTTACAATTATTCCTTTATTCCATTCTTTGATGTAGTTTTGGCTTGTCAAATTTGTGAGAAAAGTGTTTCCAAAATTTCAGCTGCCAATGCTGAGGCTGCTATTATTCTGCTTTCAGGCTGTCATGAGCCAGGAGTTTTCTGCTCTTATGCCGCTTTACTTTCCTAAAAAAAAATCCGGTACCCATGCTGAGTGCACCCGGAAGCCGTCGGTTGGGACTGAACCCTACCTCTTGTCCTTTGTAGTCCAGTTCACTAACCACTGAGTATCATGACTCAGAAGTATCTGTGGTGGTTTATTTTTTTTTTATTGAAAGTTTCTCTTAATGTTTTATTCCCCTTTTTTATGTCCCTTTTGTATTGTGGCAAGTGCTGTTCTCCATTTCTGTCTTTTTTGTGTGTTTGCTGTTTACTTTCCACTTGATGACTTTGTTAATTTTTTGTACTGTGCTCTGATTATGTCTTGATGTTGCTTGTCCCGCTGGTCTTTTAGGTTTCTCCATGCATGTCCTTTTATTTTTTCTAATCATTCATTATTTATTATTGTTATTATTAAGCTGACAATACTGTTTTCTGTATTAATGTCAATGAACTCTGATTAGATGACAATAATCATATGCCATCTGTTGAAACTTGACACCTATAACTATGTATAATGTACAGTTATGACTTCTCTGGCATTAAGTAATCAATTTTATAATTGTAACTTATTTCATTCAAAATTGTAACTTATTTCATCTCTTTATTTTAACAGAGCTTATATTTTCATTCAAAGTAAAAAATGTGGAAATAATCAATGTGCTGCAGAAATTAAACACTGATGGCAAGGATCTGCGAATTATAAAAAATGATGTCTACTTGGAATAAACAGCAGCCATAAGAATTAGCAACCAAACAGGACAATTCCAATATAAACAAGAAGAAGTCAAACATGGCTGTGTTTTATTGTCAAATTTGTTTTCACTTTGCAGTGAAAATATTATCAGATCAATAGTAGATATAAAAGGAATTGAAGTCAATCTATCTATTGACCTTTCGATCTGTAGCCGGCCCATAGGGCATAGACCCAGATACTCTTTCTCTTATCTAAATTATTTTTTTTCTATCGGTTTTCAATCCTTGTTAAGATATTTTATAAAATCTCGCCATTTGTGATTTCCTACATGTTCCTAGCCAGCACATTTAGCTTAATCCTAATATATCTAGGTCGTATCTATCCATCTCACTGGTGACTAGTGCTTGTTTTGTTGGCACGGCCATTGTTCGTACATTCCAGAATCCTATTTTTGTTGTTGTTTTAGGGCCAAAAATACTATCACTACTAACTACTGTTAATTTACACATTCACAGGTCTATGTTTCATTAACAAAAGCGTTTTTAGATAGCGGCTTGTTAAACCTCTGATCAACGGTTTTATCCCAAGCAGGAAAAAAACAGTTCCTCCATCTTGGAAACCACCGGAAACCGAAAAAAAGAAATCAATGGGCACAACATAGATAATTTGCGATATGCGAATGACATGTCTTAATAACAGAGACAGACAATGAACTACAAAAAATAATAGACATAATAGTAAAAGAAAGCAACAAGTAAGGTTTCAGTCTGAATAGTAAGAAAATAGAAGCAATGGTCATATTGAATGAGCAATCATCACCATCATACAGCATAAAAATAAACAGGACAGATCTGAAACAAGTGCAATCCGTCAAATGCTTGCACACAATAATAACATCAGATGGAAGATGCACCACAGAAATAAAAAGCAGAATAGCTCAGGCCAAAATAGCATTTCAGAAAATGAAATATGTCTTATGCAACATATCTATGTCAATAGAAGTGAGAAAGAGAGTTCATCGGTGCTATATAGAGTCAGTTCTGACCTATTGAAGTGAATCATGGACAGTAAACAAACAAATAAAAAGACAAATAGAGGCCGCAGAGATGGGATTTCTCAGAAGAATGTTGAAAGTTCCATGGACAGGTAAAAAGACCAATGAGGAAATTCTCAAAGAGGCCAATGCAAAAAGGGAGCTTTTAAAAAACATCAGAAAGAAACAGTCAACCTTTTCGGACACATGATGAGAAAGGAAAGTTGGACTAGCTTGGTGTCATGGCATGGAAAATAGTCAACAACAGAATTAATATGATGCACTGTAGATAGAAGATTGTGAAAGGACACGATCACCTACACCAACCAATATGGCACATGATGGTGGTGATGATATTTTTTATTCTTCTCAGGACAATGCAGATTATTTCAACTTATAGTTGTTAACATTAACTTGTATAAATTTGTACACACTTATTCTTGGATCCAGTCTTGATGTTTGTAGAATTAGCTTCTAGTATATTTTGTTCTGGTGGTTGATTATAACAAATGGAATCTGGCTACTGCATTTTGGTTTTGTAATCTGTTTTCATGTTTATTCTTAGCCAAATTTTGGAGCTTCACTTCAGATATTGAAAGTTGAAATTGGCGGAGATGCTGAAAGTACAGGTAATATTTTTTCGTTATTTAAAAAAAAATAACTTGTCACATGCTTTATTCTTTTTAAAATT
The DNA here is from genome assembly GCA_032433765.1 of Megaustenia siamemsis. Lineage (NCBI taxonomy): Eukaryota > Metazoa > Mollusca > Gastropoda > Stylommatophora > Ariophantidae > Megaustenia > Megaustenia siamemsis. The sequence goes on from JAVIAB010000051.1 coordinate 114,240,865, forward strand.
AACATACTTCTATTGTATTAAAGATGAGAAAAATATTTGAACGAATAGTTTTGATGCTCTTTTGTATTTCTCTTTTAATTTATTATTTCAGTTTGAGTTTCTTTTTGGTACTGAATTAATTTTGTAAGATTTAAAGTAAAATAATGCTGCCATTATCTTTTTCTAAAATAGAAAATAAAATGGACAAAACAAAAACAACTCTATAGATGTTGGAAAGAGTTCAGACCTATGACGATTTTGTTAAAATATGGCGATATTTTATTCACAGTTAGATAGAACCAGTTTGGCCATATTGAAACAGTATAAGGTTTTATGTTAGGGATATAGGATGCACAGACCAAAAGCTGACAGCAGTTAGCGAATGGGCACTGGTGAAGATCTACTTCACCTGCTTCTTGCAGTTTTGGGAACAGGCCACACAGCCTGGTCAAATTTTTTTCTTTAGTAGACACCATTAGTTAGTAAGTATGAAGAAAGTGTTAATCAGCCTGGTCAAATCTTTTTCTTCAGTGGACACCTTTAGTTAACAAGTTTGAAGACAGCATTCATCAGCCTAGTCAAATCTTCCTCTTCAGTGGACACCTTTAGTTAACAAGTTTGAAGACAGCATTCATCAGCCTAGTCAAATCTTCCTCTTCAGTGGACACCTTTAGTTAACAAGTTTGAAGACAGTATTCATCAGCCTAGTCAAATCTTCCTCTTCAGTGGACACCTTTAGTTAACAAGTTTGAAGACAGCATTCATCAGCCTAGTCAAATCTTCCTCTTCAGTGGACACCTTTAGTTAACAAGTTTGAAGACAGCATTCATCAGCCTAGTCAAATCTTTTTCTTCAGTGGACACCTTTAGTTAACAAGTTTGAAGACAGCATTCATCAGCCTAGTCAAATCTTCCTCTTCAGTGGACACCTTTAGTTAACAAGTTTGAAGACAGCATTCATCAGCCTAGTCAAATCTTCCTCTTCATGTGGACACCTTTAGTTAACAAGTTTGAAGACAGCATTCATCAGCCTAGTCAAATCTTCCTCTTCAGTGGACACCTTTAGTTAACAAGTTTGAAGACAGCATTCATCAGCCTAGTCAAATCTTCCTCTTCATGTGGACACCTTTAGTTAACAAGTTTGAATGCAGCATTCATCAGCCTAGTCAAATCTTTTTCTTCAGTGGACACCTTTAGTTAACAAGTTTGAAGACAGCATTCATCAGCCTAGTCAAATCTTTTTCTTCAGTGGACACCTTTAGTTAACAAGTTTGAAGACAGCATTCATCAGCCTAGTCAAATCTTCCTCTTCAGCGTACACATTTAGATGTCAATATTAAGTTCGAAGAAAACATTTGTCAGCCTGGTCAATTGAAAGGAGATTGAGTAGGAAAGGCTAAATCCAGTCAAAAAGAAATTTATTGGATGATTACCATATTTAATGCAGTGCTGACATGTTATTATTATATTTAGATTTGTTTTATTCCAGTAGTACATTAATTCTTTTTTTGGTTATATATTTAGATGGAACAGAAGCATCACATATGCACAATAGTTGGGAAGAAAACTATATGAGGGGTTATGAGTGGTGGCTAATGGTGGAAGCAAAAAAGGTAGTATAATCTGGTATATTTTAGAGCAAGAATTGCTCTTTATGCTATTTTTAATCAAGTGTATGTTTTAGCTTAGCTGTTTTATGTTATTTATATAATTAATTTTTTTTACTTTAATAGATAAATGGTATGTCAATGAATTTTTTCTTTCCTTTTTTGCTGATGTATAAAAGTAAAGTAAAGTGCCCCGTCATGCCAAGTGGCATATAGGGAATATGGTGTTAGTGACAATAATTTTTATAGACCTTCAGCACATGATTTTTAGGGTAATGTGGTCAGTATTATGCCCAACTTGCTGATGTATAATTTAGGTTATTTTTTTCGATGATTTGTTTACAACAGGCCAATTCACTCTCTCAAATTGTATTCAAAAGTCGATGTACATTTTAATATTAAAAAAATATTAAGTGTTTTTTCAATCTTACTTCTAGTTTTGTTAAAATAATAAAACAAATGCTAATTTTGCTTGACCATGTATTATGATCCTCTGATTTGGTAAAGACCATTATGCAGGAAACTGAAAGGAGAAAGAAGGAAAGGTAGACAGAGAAAGAAGTGGAACTACATCAATGAATAGACAGGCCTTGACAGAATACCAAAGAATGACTGTAGATAGAGATAAATGGAGAAGGTTGATACAATTTGTCAGTATTATCCCAATGATCCACAAGCTTATGGGATGAAGGAAGGAAGGCAGGATTATAACTGCTGAAATGTTTTTATTTAAATGCTGTTTGTTTCAATCCTTTGCAGCAGACTTATATTTTTGTAGACTAAATGGAAGTGTATTTTTGTATTGATACTGGTGATCTTAAACAAATGTGGCATGTTTGCTACTCATTGCCCTGAGGTGTTATTTTCACTTTTTACCTATTGACAAGTTGGTCAATAATTGTGTTTATGTAGGAGAACTACATGAATGATTTCAGGTTTACATTTTCTTGAAAACAGCATGTTGCATAATATTTTTGTTACCAATTTATTCCCTTTAATTTTATTTCATTATTGACATGTTCTATCTCCATTTTCTGTGATTTCTCTGAACATAAAAACGTTTATCCCTTACTGACCTGCTGAATCAGTTGTAAGTTGTTAGAAGTCATGAATGTTGCAAAATAGAAGCATAACTATAGAAGGCAGGCAACTAAACAAGTAGAGGAATTCAAAAACCTAGGAAGTTTAGTGACAAACAACAATTCACAAACAGCAGAGATAGACTCAAGATGTATCAAAGCTTGTCAAATCATTGAACAGCTGTCACCACTATTGTCCAACAAGAAAAGAGAATTCATCAGTATTACATAGAGCTGGTCTTCCTACATAGAAGAGATTCAAGACAATACGACGACAGACCAGAAAATAGTCGAAGGCAACAGAAAGTCAACAACAGAATTGATAAACAACTGTAGAAGCAGAAAGTTATGGACACCACCTAAGCCAACAGACACAACACTTAATGAATGATGAATTAATGTTACACTTTTTGTTTCAGAGGAACCCTAACATCAAACTCTATGGACTACCATGGGGTTTTCCAGGATGGGTTGGTCAAGGAACAAGATCTCCTTATGCAAATCCTGGAGTCCTTGCTGATTACATTGTTAGATGGGTTAATGGTGCCAAGATTCACTATAATCTTACAATTGATTATATAGGGGTATGAACTTTGTGAAGATACAATACATAGAAGCTAAATGTAATGGAAATGTAATTATGTATATAAACATAGTGTTCAAAAAAGATTATAAAGTGGAACATATGTAACCGATGATCTATGCAAAATAGAGTTACTTTAAAAAAATCTTAATTCATGCGTTTCTCTATATCAAAGATTGATTTCAATGTATCTAATTTATTTTCAATTATCTTGTATTGGTGATATAATCTTTAAAAAAAGCCTATTATTTTTCCTTTCCATCTGAAGTGTTCTTACACTATTCCCTGCACAATTTATGTGGATCTTTATGTGCCATGTCTTCACTATTGAAAGCTGTTTGTTTATATCATTTTAACAAATCTTTTATTTTGTTCCTTATTAATCGCAATTTTAATTTCTTAGATTATATTTTTTAAAATAAAATGTGTCCTATTTTACTGCATTTCAACAGTCAAAGTCTTCAGTTGTCTTGAAAAAGCTTATGAGCTTAATTTAATCTTAAAATGACATTTTAGCTATAATTCTACAAATTTTGCAGACAAAAATGCTCTGAATCTACTTCATTTCACCCATATCATGAAATGATATTTTGTACAAGTAATTCCAATTTGTTTATACAGAAATGTGGATATCTGGCTTAGTTAATTTTTGTATTGATGTTATTTTAATAAATTCTTGTGTAAGTTGAGAAATGTTTTTAAAGATTATATAATTATGAGACTTTCTGGTGTCATATATAATATTTTTTAACCACATATATGATTACAGTTTAAGGTATTTTTTTCTCTAATAAATTTTAATGTACCATAGAAGATTAATGCACATTATATTTCAGATACACTAAATTCAAGTATACAATATTAGTGAAAAAAAATACAGATTGTTTTGTTCGTTGCCCTCATTTCTATTTCATAAAGTAATAGAAATAAATCTGAGACTTGACATTTGTTTTTTAGAGCATTTATGTTATCAGTTTGTCATGAACTTTACTGGATTGCATTCTTGGTTTTATAATCTCATGCATGAAACCTTGTTTTTATAAACCCAACATCTCTGTTTGCTTGCCTGGTAGTATAGTTGAAAATAAACATATTTTATAATTAACTCAATCATTCTATTTGAACTAATTAATACTTCTTTGCATTCATTGGTTAATAGACATTGTTGCAGATAATAGTAAGTGCATTTATCATGGCCTCTCCCCATGTCTGGAATGTTATTCATGCCAGGAGATTTTCCTTGTTTCAAGTTTTTCACAGCTGCTTTAACTTCTTTGTAAAGTACGGGATTTGCATTATTTTCAGTGTTATCCAGTTTGGACGTGTATTCTGTACAATGCATGGTAATCTGTTTGCTTCGGTGAGAAATTGTTCTGAGTTATTGAGTATTCTTGTGGATCTGTTATGTCAATTCATAGTTAAGTCTTTAACCATTTTATATGAATTTAAACTATTATTTTTGCCTAAGTTATTCTCAATTTCTGTATATTTTTGCTACTTCTCCTTTCCTTTATTAAATACTGCTTTGAGTGTTGTGGTTAGTTGTATAACTGTATATTTGGCTGCCTTTTGGTGTGTTTTTCTTTTGTTTTAGTTTTCTTCCTACATCGCAGAGTTTGATGATTTCCTCTGTGATCCATATTTCTTTGTCCCTTGGTGCTTCCATAGAATTTCTTTGATTGCATCTATTATAGTTGAATTAAACGCCATGGTAGATTTAGCTTCTTTATAGCTGACCAGATTTCTTGTAATGAGCTCTCTTCTTCTTTGGCTAGTTAATTTGCTTATTTATTTCTCTGAATTTTGCTGTGTGAGGGTATGCACTTGATCACAACATTTTGAAATACTGAGATGTCTGCATCAGAATTGCCATTAGTTCATTCTCTTTGTTATTCATGAGATTTGATAAAAGAAAACACACCATTCTGCAGTACTATTCTCACACGTATAGATTATTTTTGTGTTGAGTGCTATTTCTACTGGAGTGTTGAAAGCTTTTATTTCATTGTTGTATTTCCTTGAAAATATATTTGTGGCCAGAGTTAGCTCTTCCTTTCAGTTTTTGAGTTTAAGCTTCACCTTCTACATTATTAGAGCCATTTGTAGCAAAACAATCTATACACTTAATACAGAATCTGAACCAGATACATTTAGGTAAGAGGGGAGCACATAATCTCAAAACCATGGTGCCTCATGTAAATTCCCCAATCTGTGTATCCTTCTTCTGCATACACCTTTAGAAGTCAATATTAATTAACTTTGTTTTGCATTCACCAGCTTTCACCTCTGGAGAAGGCCCTAGAGACTAGGATCTGAATTTTGCATGTTAATTTTTTTTCCTTGCAGCTGTATGTACTAGGGTCCCTTGCAGCACAGGCAAATAACTCCATCTTCAGAGGTAGTTAATTAGCTCAAGACTGGTGACATCTCCATACAGTTTTTTCCAGTATAGTACCTGTGATGACCACAGGAACCTTCCCTGTTATTGGTTGGACATTTTCGAAGCAGGGGGCTCAGCGCTCTTGCTACCTGGCAGGACTCCATTGGATGAGCACCATATCCCTTTTTTTTAGACTGTGATGTCTTCATGGTGATGTTGCACTGTTATGTTAGGCATGTAGCTCAGTGCATCTGATTTCAACATGTTTGTATCTCGCTTTTCCTGGTCACAGCCTTTTGACCTGTCCAACTTAGGTGACCCTTGGTAACATCTATTGAGTTATAGTGTTGCATGGTGTCAGATCTGCTCATCCTAATTTGTGTATACGGTGTCCCTTATGGTGCCATTGCCCATTTTTCAAATGGCTGATTTAGATTGTTTTTATTTTTAAATATTTGAGAGTTAGCCAGTCTGTGTATTTGTATCCTTTTTTTTAAAACAGTTATACTGCATAGTTTTATATTACATATCAGTAACATACAACCAACATTTTGTGAATGATTTGTATAGAGACATTTATATATGATCCAGTACAATTTATTTTCAGATCTGGAATGAAAAGTCTTATGACATAAAATATATTAAGGTAAAGTTATATATATATATATATATATATATATATATATATATATATATATATATATATATATATATATATATATAAACAGATACATATTTTTATATATACATATGATTTAACAATTTTCTACTATTTTTTTATATAAGAATATAAGAGTATTATTTTAATGTGGTTTAAAGTTTAACCATTACATACTTGTCAGATTATGTGGGAAGGTCCCTGGAATACACAGAGAAGAGAAGTCATGAAAATCCTAAAGAACATCGGCCTAAACAAGAAAGTAGAAAAAATATTATTGGAGCACCTATGGATGTGTCTTGAGGGCAGTGATGATGCATATAACATAACCTTAATATCCTGGTAGGGTCATGTGCTCTTTTTCTATTGGTGATGAAATCAGAATGTAACCTGTACATCACATGATGACATAATAGCTAACTGGTGACTGCACTGGGGATGCTTGTTTTGTTTCACGCTACTCAGTTTAACCCCAACCACCCTCTAGCAGACCACAGGAGTGGAATAGTTTTGTACTAGATAGTATAGATCAGTGCTCTTCAACTTGGGCACTACCACATTCTAATAGACGACTTTTAGGTGGGCAGTAGCAGTATAGTTACAAGTTTTGTTAATGATATATAAAGTATACATTCAGTGGAAGATTAAGTGTGACCTAAATTAAAATGACAAGATTGGTCCATTTGGCTTGAGTCAGAGGGGTGACCATTATCGTAACTTCTCTACACCTATCATCTTTGCATTTTATGTCAACTGACCTACCCTTGCACATGTACAGTTATAATGATCCTGTTAACACCAACAAATACCCCTTTCTTGTTGAAGCTTTGATCTTCTCTCTCCTCTTTTGTCAATCCTGTATAGACAGGTAAAATTAATATTATTAAGTACACGATTGTTCTGGGTGTCCGGTTAGCGCAATCGATAGGCGGTTGGCTTACCACGGCAATAGCCGGGGTTCGTAATCCTGGCGAGGACACCTGGGTTTTACTAATTCCTAAAAATTAGTAGGAGCCGCGATAGCTCAGTGGTTAGTGAACTGGACTACTACGGACAAGGGGTAGGGTTCGATCCCAACCGACGGCTCCGGGTTCACCCAGCCTTAAATGGGTACCGGATTTTTTCTGGGAAAGTAAAAGCAGCACGGGCGTAATACCGACCACATTACCCCAAAAATCAGGTGCTGAAGGTCTGTAAAATATAGGGTCACTAACACCATATTTCCCTATACGCCACTTGGCGTGACGGGGGGTACTTTACTTTTTTACACGATTGTTCTGAAGCAATTATAACATAACCTGTTTATCATATAATGCTGTTGGATATGTGATTTTTGTTCTTTTCATGTGACTTCTAATTTATTCATACTATTTTTATTGATCTGTGACTTTAACAAATCTGAAACCATGTCTCAGAAAATGGAATATGATTGTGGCTTTTTATATGAATACCTGAAGATGGGATTCATTGAATCTGTTGCAAACAAACAGCTTCCAATATGTTTACTATACCAGAAAACATTTTCAAATGAAGCAGTAAAGCCAAGTTGATAGCAAGAGCATCTTGCAATAAAGCATCCAAAAAATTAAGAAAAGCCTTTGGAATATTTTCATGAATTGGTTAAAAGATTTTAAAATCATTGTACAATAACAACATCCTTCAATAAACAAAATGCAAAGAACTAAGATGAATTAAGTGCATATTATCATATATCACAATTAATTGCAATAAGTGGTAAAAGTCATAACATTGGAGAAACTTTGATAAACATCAATCAAACAAATTCTCTCAACTGTAATACGTCAGGACCCAAATTTAGTTATAAAGACTTTGCCCATCAACAACACTACAGTAATGCAGCACATTAATAAAATGGCTGTTAATGTTGAGAAAAAATGTATAAATATTTTTCAAAAACACATCATTCTTCATGCAGTTGGATGATTCTACTATTGTAGATAGTAATATTTTATTGATGGCATATGTGGGATATCTTAATGAAAACAATATTTTGCAGGAAGAAATGGTGTTCACTATAAGTCTGACTACAGATACAACAGGATTATCAATATTTACTGCTGTGAAATCATACTTTTCAAAACATAATGTGCCCTTTAGCAATATTGTTGCTTGTGACACTGATGAGGTGCCATCAATGATTGTTTGCTATCGTGGGTTCATTGCTTATTTGAATTACGAAGTGCCAAATATTTTATATGTTCATTGTGTGATACATAGACAATATCTTGTTGGGAAACATTTGAGCACAAACCTACATTCATCATTATTTTTAATAATTAGAACTATTAGTAAGATTAAATCTAATGCCAAAAGTGCTAGAATGCTTCGACAACTGCGCCAAGACAACAATAAACACTATATTAGCTTAATGTTACACACAAAAGTTTGTTGACTTTCAAAGGACACATACTTGACTCATTTTGTTGAATTGTGTGAGAGTGCCATACAGCAACAGTAAAATTTAGGCTGCTCCCTGTCAACAGTTACAAACAATAAAGCATGATGCATTTTATTTGGCTGGGTTTTTTTTTAAAAAGAAATTAAATTAAATTAATTTACAATTTCAAGGAGCCAATATGCCATTAATCAATTGTAAAGATGCTATGTCATTATTTATTAAAAAAACTGACCTTTTCCACATAATATTTAGAAAAGGGGATTTCATCAGTTTGCATAATTGTCATCAATAAAAGATGATGTAACTCCAGAGGAGATAGAAAGGTGCAGTAGTCATATTAATGAACTTAAATCAGATGTGGGAAAATGATTTAACGATAATGTGAACTTGAAAGTATATGGGTGAATGGTAAATCCTTTTACTGCATATGTTGTTGAGACTGATATAACAAGTGGAGAAGAACTATTGCATCTTAAATATGATTAAAAAGAGCAAATTAATTTTCAACGATGGATACCTAAGAATGTGGCACAAAAAAATTCCTGCATTATATCTAAATATGTGTAAAGTAATAGTAAATTTATTGCTACCATTCCCTACTTTGTATCTAGTAGAATCAGGTTTTAGTGCTGTGAATAATATTGTCACCAAACACAATGTTTGAAAGTCAATGAAAGAGAAGACCTACACTTATTCCTTACAAAAATAGAACCAGGTACCCAACATTTAGTTGCTAAGCATCAAGCTCAAGGATCTAATTAAATGAAAGGCAAATGAAATTTATTTTTATTTCTTCAAATATGGAAGTTTCTTCAATTTAGATCTTATTGGGTGGTAGAGAAAATTATCCATGAAAAAGTTAGACAGGTGCTGGGCATAACATGGTTGAAGAGCACTGGTGTAGATGATTTTCATATTTCCTGTACAAGATACACAAAATGTTGTGCGGTAAAAAGATAAGTAAATTATGTAGACACTTTTATTTCAGAAATTATTTTTATCTTGGAATCCCTGTCTACACATTGACATCATTTGAGTGAGAAATGTAGTAGAAGAAAGATTACTGAGATAGCTTGACATCAACATCATGTAATTGTTGAAACAAGTATTTGAGATATGAGTAGATGGAGTATTTGGAAGTTTTTAACTCTCAGGGACTTGTGTGAATTTACTTTTCTTGGCAGTGAGTGGACTTGTAGGATTAATTCCAAGAGATTAGTTTTACGAATATTAATTATTGACTAATTGTGGGATTGTTCAGTGATTAAAGTTTAGATGGAGATATGAAAGTTATTGATGCTGTCATTTGTAAATGAAAATTTGACAAAGAATGCAGTTCGTAATACAACAGACTGTTTCTAAAGACATATACAGATGTTTCTTAACCAGAAGATGACAAGAGGTAACAGCCTCTATATACTTTGTTTTCCTTGATAGAGGCTTAGCACCTTCACAACTGATCTGAATGCAAGGAGGTTAGTTCTGTTAACCAATAAATATATTGTTATATCTCAACAGACCCTGCGCAGTGTTCTTGATCAAAGAGGATTTCAGAATGTTATGATCATTGGAGCAGATGAAAAATGGGAAATTGCTAATGACATCAAGAAAGATGCTAATCTGGCAAAAGCTATTTATGCCATCGGGTAATCATTACTGAATTTAATAAAGTTTGCAGTCACATGAAATTGCTAAAAAAAATAATGAGATAAAAATGATGCAAGTTAAAAGCAGGTTGGACTATCAGGCAATGTTTTAAATGTTGTAAGCTTAGGTCTAGCCAAATAGTGTTATCAATAAAAAAAAATACAGGTTTCATGCTTCATTTAAAAAATCTGTAGTTCCTACCTTTCAGGGTGGGGTGTGAGGTGAAGGAGAGGCTGTTATATCAACTCTTTTATGCTGAAGGTTTTCACAGTGAGGCCGCATGCACTTAATAAATCAGCATTCTAAGTTTAAAGACCTCCTGATCATATCATTAGCAGCTGGAGAAGGGATGCTTCTTTTACCTTTATAACCAGATGTTTCTAGTAGATGGTAGTCTCTAGAATTTAAGATAACTCATTTAGGAAAAGAAAAAATGTTGATGTTGAAAGCACTTGCTGCCTTATTGGCAAAACCTTACTTCATCTGACTGATGCATGATGAACAATTCCTTTGGATTATCCCTAATTAAATGAGTAAAGTATATCAGACTATTGGTTAATTGGCACCATTATTAACTAACTAATAAATCACAATAGAAGTACAAAAGTACATCTCATCATGGTATTTATCCTTGTATTATGTTACTGTATCTGTATTGATTTCTCTTGAATCTGTTATTCTGATCTGACATTAATAAGACAAGTGAAATTAGTTAAATCCATGATGGGAGTCATATTGAAAGAAGAGGCACCATGGGAATTTAAAAACTTATAAGACAGTAAGATATACCTCTACAATTGAATATATCAAGAAACAACAAATTAAATAGTTTGACCAAAACAAATGGGGAAAGAAAAAAAAAAAGAGGAATAGTGTAGTACTATAATAGTGAAAGGAGAAAGAAAGAATTCCATCTTGCCATGTGGCATATAGGGAGTATAGAATTGGTGCACATATTTTTGTTACCATCAGTACATTTTTGGTAATGTGGTCAGGTTACACTGATAGCAGAACCACTTTTCTTACTTAATGAAAAAAAGTGAGAAAAAATGTGAATTACATTATACTAAAGGTAAAATTTACGTGTAAATGATATTCAGGGATTGTTATAAAAAACATTTTATAACATAATTGATAAGTACCATTAGATACAAGTTTTCATCTTCAAAATTCTAGTCCTTATTTATGGATTAGCAAAGCAATCTGGAATGCACCAAATACTTGGAAATAAAAAGTAGAATAGCTCAGGCCAAAATAATATTTTAGAAAATGAGAGAAAAACGTCTTATTCAACAAATCCATGTCAATAGAAATGAGAAAGAGAGTTCATCGGTGCTATATAGAGCCAATTCTGACCTATGGACGCAAATCATGGACAGTAAACAAACAAATGGAAAGACAATTAGAGGCCACAGAGATGGGATTTCTCAGAAGAGTATTAAAAGTTACCTGGACAGCTAAAAGGACCAACAAGGAAATTCTAAAAGAGATCAACACAAAAAGGGAGCTCCTAAAAAACATTACAAAGAAACAATCAACATTTTTTGGGCACATCATGAAAAGAGAAAAGTTGGAATACTTGATTACAACTGGTAAAATACAGGGAAAGAGAGATAACAGGTGACAGAGAGAGAAAATACTAGATAGCTTGGTGTCATGGCATGTAAAACAGTCAATAACAGAATTGATACGATGCATGGTAGATAGAAGATTGTGGAAGGATGTGATTGCCTACACCATCTGGTATGGCACATGATGATGAAAACAATCTGTAGCCAAAATTTTTTGTTCTGTCTTAAAGAGCAGCAACAAAATCCTTTCTTTAATTATTCTCCTGAACTTTCCTATGCAGACTACGCAAGTTTGACTCGTATTGTTTAACTGTGCATTTACTTTTCTTTCCTAGGTTGTCCTTGGTCTGCTTCTCTTTTGAGTTCCTCTTTTAGTTTTTTTTTTTTATCTCTTTTGTTTTTACAGTCTCTCCAGCTGCAGTATTTTCCTTTTATAACTTTGTGACAAGTTATGAAGATCTATTATTGTCTAAGTCAGCAGCCACTGATCATGATAAAAAGCTGTAATACTTTTGAAATATAAAATTAAAATAAATGTACAATTTGTTTTTTATTTATTAACCTTTCGAGCCGTAGCCGGCCCATGGGGCGTAGACTAAGATACTCCTTCTCATATCTGAATTTTTGCTCTAGCAGTTTTCAATTCTTTTAAAGATATTTTATCAAATCTCGCCATCTGTCTCTGTTCTGTGCAAGCGAGCAGATTCCTGCTGCTCTTGCCTCTCTCATCTATGTTTTTCTCAGTGTCTCTCTGGGTCTTCCTCTTTTCGTCTTACCTGTTGTTTCCCACATGAGGGCTTGCTTTGCTATTCGGTTATTATCTCTTCTCATCACATGTCCAACATATGACCATCGTCTTTTCTTTATTACTGAAGTTATTGTTTTATGTGTTGTAAAAAAAATTGTATTTAGTTGAATACATATTGTTTAATTTTTTAAAATGTATATTTTTAGAGAGATGACATCAGATTTACAAAATAAATGATACAATTGTTTGTGGTCCCAAATCTTTTGCTGTTGTAATGATCAAATTCATCATCATCAAGTACCGGGCCTAGTGGCGTAGGTGATCATGTCTCTCCACAACTTTCGATCTCGGCAGCTATTTATCATTTCTGTTGTTGACCTTCTGCCAAGCCATTCTCTTAAGCTGTCTGTTATTTTTTCTCTTTGCTTCCCTCTATCTCTTCGTCCCTCAATTTTTCCAGTTGTTACAATATATTCAATTTGTTCTCTTCTCATTACATGGCCAAAAAATGATGATTGTCTCTTCCTAACATTGGAAATTAGCTCTCTTTTTGCTTTGATCTCTCTCAGAACCTCTTCATTACTCTTCTTAGCTGTCCATGGTATTCTCAACAATCTTCTGTAAAACCACATTTCTACAGACTCCAGTGATTTTCTTGTCTGTTGTCCTATTGTCCATGTCTCATATTTCATAACGTTTTGGTACTTTAATGTGAAATATTCAGAACTAAATCTTCTTTCTGTTTATTAGAATTTTGAAAATGTTTTTTAAGGTGCCACTACCCTGGTACCTTTTCATCATCAGATGCAGTGAGTACAGGGAAAAAATTGTGGGCTTCTGAAGATTACAGTACATTTAATAATGAAGTTGGAGCTGGCTGCTGGGCAAGGGTAAGTATTTACAATTACATTTGTACATTATGGGAGCCGTAATAGCTCAGTGGTTAGTGAACGGGACTACAAAGGACAAGGGGTAGGGTTCGATCCCAACCGACGGCTTCCGGGTTCACCCAGCCTTTAATGGGTACCGGATTTTTTTCTGGGAAAGTGAAGCGGCACAGGCGTAATACCGGCCACATTACCCCAAAAATTATGCGTCGAAGGTCTGTAAAATTTATGGTCACTAACACCATATTCCCTATACGCCACTTGGCGTGACAGGGATACTTTACTTTTTTTTTTTTTTTTTTTTTTTTGTACATTACAGAGAGTTTGTTTATAAGAAAAAAATTGGTTCATTTGAAACAAAATGTTACAGATAAATCCTTAAGATATCTTGGATAATGAAAGAAAGAGCAATACAGATAAAAGAAGACCTGAAAATTAAAACCACAAATGAAAATTTTTGCAAAAGGACATAACATATCTGAGTATATGCTGATTTTTTTTACTGTTATGAAAAAAGCATAAAAAGAAATGGTTTGACCACATACATAATCATCTGGCCTGGCAAGGAAGTGTGGAAAGAGTGAGAAGGAGAAGTAGACAGAGTAAGTGGTGAGAAAATGGCATCATACAATGGACAGGGCTTGATATTGCAGTCCCAAAGAATGACTGAAGATATAGAGAAAAGATTGATAAAGTTTGTTGGTAGTGTACCAACAGTCCACAAGGTTATGGGATGAAGAAAAAAGAAACATTTAAAAGATCTGGCTTACAGAAGAAAATAAAATACTATGACCACACCAAAAGACACAGTAGGGTGGAAAGAACAATAATGGAAGGCATAGTTCCAAGGATAAGAAGCATGGGCAGACCAAGAAGGTGGTTTCAAGACATCAAAAGGACCTTGAACATGACATTAGAAGTGGTAGATCTTACTAGAGAGTGAGATTCATTCACATAAGCTGTAATGAACACAACACTCTGCAAAGGACATGCAATGATGTTTATAATATCCTATGATTATCAACAGTGGGATAAATCAAATGTAGAGTTTATTATTGTTGAATATTTTGATTCAGCAGCCTGCAGTCTTTTGATTATTTAACCAAAAATCTCTATTAATGCATTGTTATGTTGAGAGTTCAAGGGATTTTCTGCCAAACCATTAAGTTCTTATAGTTAACATTTCTTCCTTATGAAGTGAGAGTGCGTTTATGTGTGTGTGCATATGCGTGCATATGCATGCGTAGCTTTCAAAACTAAATCTGTAAAAAAAATCTATATCATGAATAAAACTTGATGGTGATCAGTTGTAATCTATTGGTGATGTCTTCTTCACACCTTCAGCTCGGCCCTTTCCAACAATTTTATAACTTTTATCCATCATCTGGCATTCTTTTAAAAGCAGTCAGCCATTTCTCTTTGTCTTTGAAGTTGCTTAGATTAAATGGACACTGTGGCTGGTAGGTGAAATTCCTTTGCAATGAGAAAAAATTGACACCCCCATGAGAATGGAATTACTGGACAAATTTGACAAATTAATTTTTCATTGGGGGAACTGGTTGGTCCAGAGACAGCGAAGTTGTAAGTTCAAATCTTGGCTACACCAATTGAGATTTTTATTTATGATTTCTCTCTGCAGCAACCACCCCTGGTCTCAGCAGCGAGGCCCAGCTTGAAACATCAATTACTCATCGATGAAAAAAATATGAGTACCTTCAAAGACAGAGTTATCTGTCATTTCAATGAGTGACCCATGTGCACACAGCTGTCAGGGAAAAACTGATTAATATGCAAAAGTTGCTAGTCTCTAGGGCCTTCGTCAGAGGTGAAAGCTGGCGAACGCCTACCCAAAAAAAAATAAATTCTTAGTGAAATCTTTGTAAAAGTCTTTTGAATCTTAATGTAGTTGAAAGTATAATTTGTTACATTATATGAGGTAGGGGCCACACTGTTGCAGGAATCCAGAGTGCTTTATTCTGGGAAAATTATAGAACCTGCAGAAAGATTTATTTCTCCAATATTCACAATATAAAATTATGGTATTAGTTTATCTTCTATTAATTAATACTTTAGAAAAAGGCCACTTTTCCACTCAAATGAGTCATGAGGGGCCATGGATTGGACAACGCTAACCTATATTCTACTTCCAATATACCCCATTAACAACCTTTCCTGAATATATAAGCTATGTTGAGCTGTCTGTTCTCTTTAGTGTAAGTTTCAATTAATTGTCTTGTGAATACGACACCAATACAGTTCTTTTATTTTTTAAATTAAATATTTTCTACAGATTTTGAACCAGAACTATGTGAATGGAAACATAACATCGTAAGTTGATGAGAACATAGCCAAAAAAAAATAGTAGGATACCACACACATATTTTGTTATTGTAAGATTAATTAGGTATGACGCCATTTAGCGTTGTCATTTTTTTCATTTAGTCAGAATTTTCCACAAGCAAGATCACAGTAAGAAAGTAGACCACCATCATATCAAATTATAATATTAGTTAAACAGTTTAGATGTAAACACAAATTTTAAAAACAGTTCATTGTTGAGGCTATAAAATAGGAAAAATTAATTTGTGGTATCTTTATGGCATTACCTTCCCCTGATCTCATTGGTAGTGAGATCCTATGTCTAGCCCTCTCGGATAATGGCAATAAACAGGAGTTCCTGTGTACATATTAAAGAACCCTAGGCAGTTAAAATCAAAAAGATTAGGCCATAAATATGACAGCTGCCCAGGCAACATTTTCACCAGAAACCTACTTACACCATGGATACCAGACTGTGCTACGGAGTTCGTGCACATGGACCAGAACATGGACATGATTCTTCTTGGATTTTCTCGAGATTCTCGGGAAGGATATCAGATCACCTATAGATTGATGCATTGATGATGATCCTAACAACAAACAAACAAATGTTTTTGAGATTTTGTCTGGCAGACTAGCCATTACCACTAGCTAGTAATTTAAGTCAGTAGGTCAGACCTTGAATGACATACATGACAACAAATAGTCCAGAGCTAAAAAGCAAATTTAGAGAAAGAAAACTAGGCATTCCATATGACAAGACATAAAATACAGCATGCTCTCGGTTTCTTTTTCAAATTCAACAAACAAACAAGTTTGTATAAACAAACGTTAAAACAAACCAAAGTTATCTCAAATAATCATGTCATTTTTCTATTGTTTTAAGGTTGTGACATATATATAATTTTGGGGAATATTAATTCTGAGATCTGGTCTGGTTTAGTACCAACAATGTAACCATACCCCAGATCTCCACTCTGTAATCACCCACAAGAAACTGTAGAACATCACCCGTTTCAATGTCCAAAGCTCACTGACATCAGAACAACACTATTTCCCCAAAGACCCTCCAAATGGAATACTCTGTACGGAACAACAGCAGAACTTAAAAATACCTGCAGATACTACTACATGGCATTGGGCCGAAGGGCATCAGCTCAAAGGTCATTGGATCCATAACAACAACAGTACCAACAATGTCACCCATAAAATATGTCACTGGTCATTTAAAAATGTTGGCACTAACACTGTTAACATCATTAACATCAAAAGTTAACGAGCACTAATATATAACTGGATAACATTTCAATTTTAGCTATGCTGTACCTCACCCTGTTTTTTTTCTCATACAGTTGCTTATAAATATTACAACCTTTTCTTTGCAGTACAATATCCTGGAATTTGATTGCCAGCTACTATAATGGTCTCCCATACTTTAGGGATGGTTTGATGACAGCAATTGAACCATGGAGTGGCAATTACATTGTGCAAAGTCCTATATGGGTCTCAGGTTAACACATTTCAGTATTAGCAATGAATTCTGTAAAGATTGGGTTAATTAAATTACAACAGCTTGATATCTGCAGATTGTCTAGCAGGAAAGAACCAATTATCATAAGTCAGTGTTATAACCACGGTAATACTCACTCTCTCTCTCTCTCTCTCTCTCTCTCTCTCTCTCTCTCTCTCTCTCTCTCTCTCTCTCTCTCACACACACACACACATGTGTACACACACACACTGAATTAATACCTTGCAGCTGACAATCTTCACATGAGTACTTGGAGGAAATACATTAATGTGGAAGAGCTGCATTAACATTTGGAGAAAAATAAGAATTGAGTGAAAAAAATAATATTTTAACATTGCTAGAATCTATAGAGGCATCAACAATTTCAATGACAATGCTGTGAACCATTTTGGAAATTTTTTTTTTACAAAATTATCAAAAGCAGACACAAATGGACAGATGACCTCTATATTAAGCAATGAAATTCTTCCTCCTTTACAACTTCTATTTAATCCAGCTTTTTTTTTCCCCAGTACCGGCAAACTTCAGTTTGAAATAATTTACATTAATTCTTTGGGATATAAAGTGAAATGGTATTCAAACAAATTACAATTAGAACAGATTCCTGGAATAAATTGTGTACCAATAGCAGGGTTCTGCTGTACTATTATTGAATTAGTCAGGTCTCTTCTTTGCTTATAGTACATAAGGCTATAGCACATACACCATTAGAGATCATCACTACTGTTTGTTCTGAGCCAATTTTTAAAGCTTGTCTCAAATTAATAATCTGAGGTCCCGTAAAGAGCTTTATTTGGTAAATCATAAGGCTTGTAAGAAAATGGCCTTTCTAGTGCAATCTTTTTTTCTGAATTTTGTATAATCCATCCCATGCATGTTTTTTTGTGGAGATTTTTATAGAAGATGTGGCAGACCAGAAGACATCCAGTATTCTATTGAGGCATCATTCTTTAAAAGCTTTTGATTTATGGCAGGTTGTTTGTAAATCCAGTAATAAACATTTGAACCATTGCTACTGCATTACAACAAACATTGAACTTACAGATTGAAACTGTCTTCTCTGTCCTATTTAGTAATTCTAGAACAGTTGTTAACAAAATTATTCATATAAAATGTATATGTAAAACTTGGTACCATCATAATTTCTCATGTAGTATATTACAATTTTTCTTCAGGAATTTGTATTTTGCTTTAATTCATCAGGGTATAAATTTATTTTACTTACACAGAGTCAAAGTAATAAGACTGGCAGAGTCTGGGGTTATGATTTTATGCAGCCAGCAGCTGCATATTTAAATGAATTACAGAACAAAAGAAAAAGAGAATTTGTCACAACTTTAAATCTGGTGACAGCATAAAGGTTTTAAGAACAAAAGAATCTAGGCGATAATCAGAAGTATTATGAAAAAATTTATGAGAAAACAACTAGCATATAAATATTTAAAATACAGATTATTGTGACAGTTAATTGTAAATATAATGAGAGATTAAATATTGTGTCGCTTGCAAAATATAACAGAAAATGTTTTCACATTAAATCATTTATTCCCTATATTTTCTCATGTTTTATTTTTTTTTAGTAACTCATTATCAATATGTTATTTCCAAGCTCATACAACCCAATTCAGTTCAATTGGCTGGAAATATCTTAAACATGGTAACGGAGCTGGTAAACTACTAAACGGTGGCTCATATGTTGGTCTTGTCAGCCCTGATGGAGCAGACT
Organism: Megaustenia siamemsis; assembly: GCA_032433765.1. Classification (NCBI taxonomy): domain Eukaryota; kingdom Metazoa; phylum Mollusca; class Gastropoda; order Stylommatophora; family Ariophantidae; genus Megaustenia; species Megaustenia siamemsis. Next base: position 114,259,998 of record JAVIAB010000051.1, read on the forward strand.
TAACAATTGTTATTGAAACTATGGTAAGATTTAGGTATCATAATAGACTTTCTATCTCTCAGATATATCAATGTGTCATAGCAGGTTATTCATTGCTAGCATGGCAGACTGAATAGTCTTATTCTAGAATCGCACTCTTAAATAAAAAACAGATGTAGTTTGATCAAGAGAATGACATTGGTGATTTTGCTTTGCCTTTGTTTTTACTTCTTTTTTTTCCTGTCATATTTGTTGTCTACTTACATTTCCAATTTTCATGCCACTCTTTACCTGTGCACACCATTTCTGTCTATCTGTGACATTTGTTAGATTTTCACTGTTGATATTGAATTTCTTCACGTCATGCAAGTAGTTATCTTTAAATTGGAGTGCTGGTAAGCCAATAGGTCACAAGAAGTGGTGTCTGTTGATCTGACTCATTGGAGATAAGTATTAAATAAAGCTTAACCCCTGACCAATATTGGTTGATTCACACAATTGTTCTATCCAACCCACATGACACATAACAAATGTTGCACCCCCATGTGGTATTGACATATACCTTGACTATTGTAGATGAGAGCCAGACTTTATAGAAACAATGTCACATATTTAGTCAAGCAAATACCATAGTTACAGGAATTGACCAATACAGAATAGCCAAATTGTCAATAAGCAAAGCTTGGCTGGCCTCACTATTTAAGAAGGCTGTGGTAATCTTATAGGAGATACAGAGATATTGAGAGGTTCATGAGATAGAGGTTAGAGACCTTAGTCTACATTGTAAATCCATTGATGTTTTAGCTTAATTCAAGAATCTAGTTTTGAAATGTTCAAAAGGTTATGATACAGAGAGTAGTATTAAGTTCAAATTAAGAGAAAATTCTCCTTAGGTGTTTTAATTTAGATTGTTTATAGATGATTTGAAAGAAAATACACAAGATAGATTATCATGTATGTAATTTTGGATAACCAAAGAAGTTGTATTGATTTTCTGACAGGATCTGGATAATGCTATAACATTGGCAGTTGCCTTAACCCTTTTTTTTTTTTTTGCGTTCGCCAGCTTTTACCTCTGACGAAGTCCCTAGAGACTAGGAACTGAATTTTGCGTGATAATCCATTTTTCCCTGGCAGCCATGTTCACAGGGGTCCCCCGCCATACAGGCAGATAACTCCGTCTTAGGAGGTACTCATGTTTTTTCATTCCATGAGTAATTGATGTTTCAAGCCGTGCCTCACTGCTGAGACCAGGGTTGGCTGCTGCAGAGAAAAATCATACATAAAAATCTCAACCGGTGCAGCCAGGATTTGAACCCACAACCTCTATCTCGAGGTCGGCGTTTTGCCTCAAGACCAACCAGTGCCCCCCCCCCCAATACTTTAAAGGCAACCATTTTTTATATAAGCGCAGACATAAAAGCCCGTTGGGCGGAACACTTCAAAGAAATTCTTAACCGTCCACTACCTCACAGTTTAATAGATTTTGAAACTGAAACACCAGCAGCAGAATTAGATGTAATTTAGATGACTTCACCTTGAGTGAAATAGAAACCACCTTAAAGCTAATGACCAATAACAAGGCTGCTGGAGAGGATAAGTTAACAGCTGAGATCCTCAAGGCAATTGATAGCCATAATTTAATACATCTCCAAAAAATGTTCAACATCATTTGGAAAACAGAGAAGACGCCTCATAAATGGAAAAAAGGAATCATTGTTAAGATCCAAAAAAGGGCAATCTTAGAGATTGTAACAATTGGAGAGGCGTGACACTTTTGTCAGTTGCCTCAAAATTATTCTGTAAAATCATCCTAAATAGAATAAAGGATTCAATAGATACAGTAATGCGTGAAGAACAGGCTGGGTTTAGAAAAGGGAGAAGCTGTCTTGACCACATTTTCACTCTACGACTTATATTGGAGGAACACATTGAAAAGCAAAAACCTTTTGTACTTAACTTCATCGACTTCAAAAAAGCATTTGATAGTATTCATAGAGATTCTTTGTGGAAAATTCTGAAGCAATATGGCTTACCATCAAAAATCATAAATATTATCAAAGACATGTATGATGGTTACACATGTGCAGTTCGAACAGAGGAAGGACTGAGCGAATGTTTCCCAATAGAAACTGGGGTTAAACAAGGATGTATTTTATCGCCCTTGTTATTTGGAATTGTTATGGACTTCATAATGAAGAAATGCTGCACTGGTAATAAAGGCATCGAATGGATACAAGGAGACCATTTGGAGGACCTGGACTTTGCTGATGACATAGTTCTCATCAGCAATCAGATAAAACGATGCAGGAAAACACAATGAACTATCATCAATAGCCAGCAAAATTGGGCTTGAGGTCAATCATGAAAAGACTAAAGTCATGAAAAGTTTAATTCCAACAAGTGACAAAATATACATGGAAAACAAACCAGTAGAAGAGATCGATCACTTCATCTATCTTGGAAGTCACATTGATCGAGAAGGGATACGAGCAAAGAAATTAGAATCAGACTGGCTAAAGCAGCAATGTCTTTCAGAAGCCTTGAAAAGTTGTGGAAATCAAAACTCATTAGCACAAACACAAAACTTAGGCTATTCAAATCAAATGTACTATCAACCCTTACGTATGCGTGTGAAAGCTGGAAAACAACAAGAGATATAGAAACAAAGTTGAACGCATTCGAAAATAAATGTCTAAGGAAAATACTTGGTATAGAATGGAACGAATTCAAAACAAACGAGGAAATTAGAGAAATCGCCAATCAACCACTAATATCTTCAGTAATAAAGAAAAGACGATGGTCATACGTTGGACATGTGATGAGAAGAGATAATAATCGAATAGCAAAGCAAGCCCTCATATGGGAAACAACAGGTAAAAGAAAAAGAGAAGACCCAGGGAGACACTGAGAAGAACATTGATGAGAGAGGCAAGAGCAGCAGGAATCGGCTCCCTCAATGAGATAGAACTGCTTGCACAGAACAGAGACAGATGGCGAGATTTGATAAAATATCTTTAAAAGAAAACTGCTAGAACAAAAATTCATATAGGAGAAGGTGTATCTTGGTCTACGCCCTATGGGCCGGTTACGGCTCGAAAGGTCAATAGATAGATAGATAGATTTTTTATATAAAGTTTTATAGATTCATAGACAGCTGTGATCTAGTATTTTTGTATAGTGAGAGGCTTTTGAATGCAAACAAGATAATTAACCAGGTGAGTGTGTGAAGTGTAACTAGTTAACTGTGTGACAAGAGCTGTCTTAATAAACTTTTGAATGTAATCAAGAATACATCTTTGAGTATTCATATGAAATGTTGAGGACAGGAATTATTGTGAACTTTGGCATTGCAATTTCTGTGCTGTTATAATTACTCACATTGTGTTTGTCACTGCCACATGTCTGCCTGTAACAAGCTGACTGTGCAGAATATCTTTTTGAGATCTGCCATCATTCATACTGGTCATATGTCCAAGCCATTTCAAATGGTATTGGCTTAGCAGGGCATATATGCTGTTTTTGTTTGGTGCCTTATAAACAACAATGTTGAATGCATGGTCAAGCCATCTGATACCTTGGATTCCTCATAGCTATAAAAGCTACATATAGATAATTGATATATTGCCTAGGATTCCTCATAGCTCTAAAAGCTACATATAGATAATTGATATATTGCCTAGGATTCCTCATAGTTCTAAGAGCTACATATAGATATTTGATATATTGCCTAGGATTTCTCATAGCTCTAAGAGGGGGCCTCATTGGGAAAAACCACTCGACTGGGCCACCGATGTTCGGACAACCCGTGTTTGATTCCCACTGGAAGCAGTGTGAGTTGTACTCGTGGTTGAAAAAAAAATACCCCTGCGGTCTACCCAGCTGCTGGCAGAAATGGGTACCAGGGTTCATATTCTGGGAAGGTGAGGAATGCCATCTCGCATCGTGAGTTTCGATGCTTGAAGCGACAGTATCCAGAAGTCTCCAAACACTTCTTGACAGGTGGCTGAGCACATGTGGGTGAAAATTTGCATGCTAAGATGCCGATTCCAGTCTCGTACTTTACCTTTACCTTTACCTTTATAGCTCTAAGAGCTACATATAGATAATTGATATATTGCCTAGGATTGCTCATAGCTCAAAGAGCTACATATAGATCAATTATAATTATACATTTTTTTTTTCTGGTAAGAAGGAACCTTGTGGAAGAGGTGACATGAGGTTTTGTTCAGCTTTGAATGCAGAAGTGTGGAAATGTTTGAACTCAAAATTTTACACTTGCTGCTTTCCCACATACAAATCAGCTGTGAAGTAGAATTATAGTTATTAACTAACCTTTAATAAATAAAATGAGTGTTTGTAAACATAACACTGTTATTTTTTTCTAATAGATTATTTGCATAGTGATGGACATTTATTTGTAAAATTTACTTTGTATTGATTTACAGACGCATGACCATTCTAAATGCATCAGGCCAAAGTTGCCAAAATATACTGTTATACCACAGAATGTAACCATTACATTGAAGGGACATTTTGTAAGTACATTCTTCACTTTATAAAAATACACATTTATAGTTTGTTTATTTTGTCAGAGATACTCTTTAAGCCACTGAGAATTAAATTTATAGAAAATTGTTTCTTTTATATATTATACATAGCTTTTTGCTTTTATCTAAAAGTTGTATTTTAGTTATAATCATAAAAACATTGCTACATGTGTGAATTAAGATGTTCTGAGGAAATGACATTCCACTGATTCTTGAGCTTGATATTTTATTGGAGTTGTTCAAGATCGGGACACTAAACGAAAATAGAGTTGTAGAAAAGTTCATTGTTATGCTTTTGATATTATAATCCAAAGATGTTCGTGAAGATAAATATTTCAAATTTGGCAAATTTTATTTTTGCTGGTGTAAAATAACCATAATTTAATCACAATTGCTCAAATATTTTATCTTATAATTTATTTTTATTTTTAGTTTATTTTATATATCTCTTATGATCATTATTAATGTGCTATAGAAGAATTATACTCAAGTCATGTTTTGTATTGAGAAAATTTCACAAGACCACTAAAATATCATAAACAAATAGCTGTGTAATACTTTTGTGAAATTGTAATTCCTTGCAGTTTTGTTATATCAGAAAATGTGAATATATTTATCATTATTTACAAAATAATCTTGCAGCAGTATAGTTACCTGGGGTCCATCATCAGCGACAAAGTATATTTAGATACAGAAAGTGACATCTGCATTGGTAAAGCTGCTACCACCTTCTCTCAACTTTCTAGGCATGTCTGGCAAAACAGCAAACTAATAATTAAAACAAAGGCTGCAGTTTACAAAGCCTGCATCATTAGTATCCTCCTGTATGGCAGCAAATCTTGGACAACTTATGCAAAGCAGGAGAGAAGGCTAAATGCATTCCATATGCGAATATCTGTGCCATATTCTTGATTTCACCTGGAAGGATAAAGTGACAAACATGAAGGTCATGGCTGGCACAAGGCTCCTGAACATCTACACGCTGCTCAAACAACCTAGGTTATGTAGGCTTGGCCACGTGCACTGTATAAAATATGGCCGCATACCAAAAGATTGAGTTATTAGTGGTTCATCATCATTGCACTCCGAACATGTCCATAGGTGCTCAGATCCCCTCCTCAGCAAGTCTCGAAATGTCCAGCGACTGACGACTCCAGTTCTATGTTGGTTGATTAGTCTTCTTACACGCCCACTAAGTCTCTCATTTCTGGCTGTGCCCATCATAACTCCCATCTCTTTCATCCGAAGGAGTGACGTGGACTCATGGTTGTCGAAGTCCAGTGACCTTCCCAGAGGGCACTGATGATGTCCATCTGATCCATTGGTTGACTATCCTCAACAATAGCACAGTTAGCCAGTCTGCTCTTTCATATCCCCATACTCCCGCATGTCCTGGGACGTAGACAAAGGTGACCTTACATATTTTTTACTTCTGCAATGACTCTACCTATTGCATATGTACAGATCCCACCTCGACTTTTCTTATCATGCTCATCGAATCACTCAGCATACAGGCATGGGTGTAGTCTTGTGACTCTAACCAGATCAATGCCTTGGTCACTGCCATCACAGATAATCAAATCAATCAGAGGACCACAAGCCCCAAATCAGGATGCCTTTCATAATATGAATAGATATGAACAAGTTATCATTATACGCCTGAGAACAGGACACAATCGACTCCATAGTCACACATGTATACAAAATTCAAGATCGGCACATCAACTACTTGTACATGTGGACAGGCATCCCAGACTGCTGAAAACATACTTCAAGACTGCACTGAATATAGTAGACTGAGGAAAATACATTGGCCCATAGATACACCACTACAGACAAAACTATATGGGCCACTACAAGAATTACAAAAGACAGTAAAATTTATACAGGAAACGACATTGCAGATATAGACAATACTTTGGGCGAACGAAAGATAGATAGACTGCCATCACCTCCATCATCATGCTACTTGTGGTCATAACCTATGCACTACTGTCTTCCTTGCCTATTCTGCCTGCCGAGCGTGCTGTAAATGTCCATACACTCCTTTGGTGTTGTATTACAGATTTGTCTGTATAGATAACTGCATCTTTCTCATCGGTGTTAGCGCAGATGAGACCGTTGACCTCCGCATTGACCATGACTGAGTCCTTTTCTTTATATTTCATGTTGAGTATGACAATACACGAGAATGTCCCCCTGAATGACGCAGGCACTGGTATCCACTCCTCACCAGCGCTGATATTGGTAAGCCCACAGACCTGTTTGATGACATCTTCTGCTCGGCCCACCCATGATTTGCCTCTTTTTAGCCCGACACCCTTCCCTATGTTGAGGTCAATTTGCAATGGATGCTCTTTATCTGCACTTATCTTCAGGTATGCTCATGCCCTCCGGATCTTGATCCTGTCATTCATGGTTGGAAAGTCGAGAAGATACCTCATTGCTACACAAGGAGTGTCCCTCGTACATCCCAAGATAATGCGTATAGCTTCATCCTGTACTTTCTCCAGCTTGTCAATTTGCATCTTATTGACTGTAAGAACAGCCACGGCATACTCGGTTGGTGCGAGGACTAGTCCCTGGAACAGAAGGGCAAGTAGTCTCTGCTCGATGTTGGCAGCTGCCATGACTTTCAAGGCGGCTAATCCTTTGTGGGATTTTGTTATCACATGGTCAACATGGTCCTGAAAACACAGGCTGTGATCAAACTTAACTCCAAGGTATGTCATCACCCTGTCCCTGGTCACCTCATCAGCTCCTATTCACACCACTGGTGTTTCCATGTTAACGATTTGATTGTTAAGGGAGAACCATGCAACTGATGCTTTATTAGAATTAACCAATGCCCCTGATACTCCACACCATGAAGAGATGCGATCGAGTTTGTCTTGCATTGCAAAGGCGATTTCACTTCTATCTCTTCCCTGTCGATATACCAGAATATCATCAGCAAAAGTCATAGTTCTTCCTCTTCCATCCAGCTGTTGTTCCGTGATCATTATTGTGTACACGTTAAAAAGAACTGGTGACAATGGTGAGCCTTGTGGGAGCCCTAGAAAAATGGATGTTGGCTTGGATGACCAACTTCCACATTTGAGCATCACCTTCCTTTGAAACAGTGCCGCATCAATCTATCTAATGAGGAAGGGGTGTACCGCCAGTTTGAGGAGCACATGCATGAGGTACTCAAACAGTACTCTGTTGTATGCATCTTCCAAATCTATAGCTGCATACATGTCTCCTCTCATCTGTAGAAGCCTTCGAAGACGACATAGGCGAAGACTGCCGCATTGAGCCATGTCTCTTTGTTATATCTATAACTTTCGAGTGTGGGTAAAAAAAAGTAAAGTACCCCTGTCACGCTAAGTGGTATATAGGGAATATGGTGTTAGTGACCATAAATTTTACAGACCTTCAGCACATGATTTTTGGGGTAATGTGGTCGGTATTATGCCCGTGCCGCTTCACTTTCCCAGAAAAAAATCTGGTACCCATTTAAGGCTGGGTGAACCCGGAAGCCGTCGGTTGGGATCGAACCCTACCCCTTGTCCTTTGAAGTCCAGTTCACTAACCATTGAGCTATCGCAGCTCCTCGAGTGTGGGTGGGAATGCTCATTTCTGTTCAGGGTAACAGGTGAGGACACGGGCAACTATTTTCTCCAGTAGCTTGCTCGCGGTGTTCTACATCATAATGATTCTGTAGGCACTGATCTGAGAATGGTCCTTGTTTGGCTTCGGTAGTGGCAGTAAGTAGCTGTGAAGCCACTTCTCCTTAATCTGGCCACTCTGAATGCTGGCATCAAACTCTTTGGCCAGTTTTTGCAAGTCGTCGTCAGCTAAATTGCCTATATCGCCGAACTGAACACCATCTGTACCATGAGCAGTGTTGTGTGACCTTTTAAGTGTTGTGCGAATGGTATCAGTTGTGATTGTGAGATCTTCTCCCAGCACTACATCATCACACAATTCTGAAAGGGACCCACGGATCCTCATTCTTACAGCCTCATTTCTTTGGTCAGTCTGCTCAATGTAGTGGGCAAACAAAGTCTTCCCTTTGCTCTCATCATATTTGTGCCATATCTGGCCTGTGTTCTGGAAGTCTGGTATGCCTCTTTATCATGTTGTGCCATTCATGCTCTGATGAAGGTGCCAGAATGTGGCTAGCAATTTTTCTGAGCAGACTTTTTTACAAAAATCATCCCATTTGGCATCCTTAGCCTGCTTAGCACATAGTTTAAAGTGCATCATTTTTTGGTCTACCTCTTATGTCAGATGCTTTAAGAGCTCAAGTTGTGTTCTTCCATTAAAAATATACTCTACAGTCAACTGGCAGATGGCAAAAGGACTAGGGGACACCAAAAATTAAATTTGTAGATGTCTGTAAATGCGACACGAAGACTCTGAACATAAACCCTGCAGCCTGGGAAGAAATAGCTGCAGACCGCAATCTTTGGAAACACATTCTATAGCTCCAACTCAAACAAGAAGCAGACAGATTCATAGAAAAAGAGAATACATAGCAAAAGAAAAGAAAAAAACATTTCTTAGGGGCGCTTACAAAATCCATAGTTAACTATGACTGATGAGGGCTACTAATGTATAAAATTAGGTATCAATTTCAAGTTATAAACTAATATTTTCCTTCAGTTGTGGGATTATATTGTTATATGTGTTACATAACAACCAATAAAAACATACCTCATGTCTTAGAATATACGATAGCGAAAATGAAAGTTCCAAAAAGGAATACATGAGAAGCTAAAGAGAATTAGATTCAACTTAAGATATATTGAAATTATATGGAAAGATAATATTAGATACTTTAACAAGATGGAAGACTGAATTATGACCAAACCAGAAAGCAAACAACAGAGCAAATAGATTGACCTAAGTTTTAGACTTTTGCATCTTAAAAAAGAGAAAAGTGTAAAACAAATCTGTTAAGCAAATTGAAAAAAATTGGTTCCTGGCCTTTAGTAAAGAAAGGATATGCCCTGGACCATTCTTTCACAAAGGAAGTTTCCAAGAGTATAGAATCCTATACTCCCCAAAAACATGCTGTATACATGCTAAATATAGCTTTATATTTGTATCCCAAAAAATGTTTTCATTAAACATTTTTTTTTTGCGTTTGCCAGCTTTTACCTCTGACAAAGTCCTTAGAGACTAGGAACTGAATTTTGCGTGTTAATCCATTTTTCCCTGGCCATTTTTTCCCATGTGCACAGAGGTCCCTTGCCGCACAGGCAGATAACTCCGTCTTCAGGGGTACTCATATTTTTTCCATCCATGAGTAATTTATGTTTCAAGCTGGACCTCGCTGCTGAGACTAGAGGTGGTTGCCACAGAGAGAAATCATGAATAAAAATCCCAACTGGTGCAGCCGGGATTTGCATCCATAAACTCTCTGTCTCGAGGCCAGCGTTAAGCATATAAGATTGTTACACTTAACCAGTTTTTAATTTTCCTATTTAATTTATGTCAGTTATCTCAAACTGTGTTCATAAGTTATACTGTAACCATTCATTCATGAACTTGAAAACCCATTGATTGAGTCAACTGTTTTTTTTTCATGTTAGACCAGCATTACTCAGATGAACATGTGGTACAGCAAGCTAAATTTTAATGGATCTCAGAGTGAAATGTTTGTTAAGCAAGGCCCACAGAAGGTGTATTTCTGTTTGTTCTTATTTCAATTATTTAACAAATACAAATAATTTTTTTAGAACTGTGATAGCCTGGACAAATTTATGAAACATCATTGTAGAGAAAAACAATAGAATGTTTTTGATAGTTTATTCTTATGACCTTTTTTTAATGTGAAAGAGACAGAGGAGTGTGTTCAACACTTAAAACAGATTGTTGTAAAGAACACTTTCTTCATTTAGCAAAAATATATTTAAATAAATTTTAGTTGCATTAAAATTGATATCTGAGAAAAATGAAAGCATATAGTATTCAGCTCATTTTATATAAGAGTGAAAGCAGATGAAACAATATTAGTATTAGCAATAACCTTTTTTTATCCAGTACTATTCTAGTAAAACTGTGACTTGTGGTATATTTGATTGACATTTGTGCAGCTGTTTGTCATCAATTTTGTTCTTCCCTAATGTTATAACTGTTATCTCTGGTTTATTTGTTTAACCAGATTGTTTACAAATATTGCCACTTGATTCTTTCACTCACCGCCACGGTTACAATCACATAAAAAACTTGGGTTGTCTCTGTTATGTAATCAGATCACTGTATTTGGCAATTATTTCATTTCTGCATTTTCATTTTTGTATCCATATATCTGACTTACAAAATTGAGTATATAGAATTTATGATATCGGTAGCAAAACCACTTCAGGTCTGAAAACTATTTGGTTTAAAATGTTGATGCATATTCTGTGTAAATTGAGAATATTTGGATTACTCTATATTGCTCATTTTCTCTTCACCAGTTTATAAATGGTCAATTAAATCTGACTTTAGGATTGGATGAAATTGTGACATTAACAACACTAACTAATGGAGTGAAAGGATCTTATCCTGATCCCCCTGCCTCTAAACCTTTTCCACTTCCATACAATGATGACTTTGAAGGTGGGTTTTGTATGCAGCAACCATAACAATAAAGAAACTAATAAACAACCAGCAATTATTATTGATATTTGTAAAAACAATTAAAGATAAACTTATAGTGTAAAACATTTGAAATTGATTAATACTATAATACTACTAAAATTCATATCACTTCCAAGGAGACAGTGTCACATGAGAATTGCAGATTGTTTAGGAAAAACAAAATAGATAAAATTACATATTAATTTATGGGTAAGGGGAACATGTAGAAAAGCAGAAACCATAGTACTAAACTTTACTGGCTTCAGAAAGGCTTTCAACAGCATAAATAGTGACTCATTGTGGAATATACATAGACAACATGGAATGCCACTAAAAATCATCAAAGCTTTATGACAGCTTCTCATGTGCTGTTGGCATGGAGACAGGATTGAGTGAATGGTTCCATATTGGAATAGCAGTGAAACAAGGGTGTATTTTATCTCCCTTGTTAATTGGAATTGCTGTCATCTTCATAGTGCAGAAATGTACATTGAATTTTGACATTGGATATACTTTTGGTTCTCAATTGGAACTACTTGATTTTATAGAAGACATAGCTCTTATCATTAGCAACATGAATATGATGCAAGAAAAAACAAATGCCAAGTTAATTGTAATCTGGTCTTGTAAATCGATGTTGTTGTAGCTGCTGTTGTTGTTCTGGAAAACCGGGTATCGTCTTCTCTTAACCCAGCCTCTCTTGACAACTACACAAAGGTGCTAAAGATGTCAAATGAGCCGCGCTATGGTAGCCCGCGCTTGTACACATTTTCAGCTGTCAATCTCGACGGTCACCTTGTCTCTGACCGGGGGTTAATGTCAGGTACACAGTGCCCTGATTGTACTTCGCTTTTAAGCTGGACCATACTAACAGTCTTCTTAATTCTCCGACTTGTGTGTGCCCACTACAACTTCCATTCAGTACAGCATATTCCAGCAGTATATAACTACTGCTGGAATAAAAAAATGGCTGCACACTGAAGACTGGTGTTGGAAAAGACACATAACTTTATTCAGCAACCCTATCAATGTCAAATTATTCACAAATTATGTACAATGGCCAGCAGTCTATACGTCCTGCTCGGCCATTCACACATCGGTACAAGGGAATGCACATTCTCCACTGGACACTCCCACTTCAGGTCTTATATCGCACACAGCCTGATTAATCTCATTTCCGCTACACTAAGTTACTAGTGTCCTGGTTGCTATTGCTAACATAAGTTCACTGTCTCTTCAATACACGAGAGACTCTCTTCTGCGTCGGGTTTAACAAGCCCCTAATAGCATGTATGCTTTGAGCTCGATGAGCCTATGGGCTAACACCTGATGTACCAGGCCACTTCTAACTTCCCACCTATGTATCAATGTTTTCTGGAGAGCCTGCTTCTCACTCCATGCAGGGACTTATATGCTTCATCCATTATCCAATCAAAACTCACTTCCTCCATCTCCCTACCAATAGAATTCATCTACATCATCAACTCACCTCTATGTTTACACTTTTATCAGTCACGAGGTCCCTGCTCTACCTCTAACACAATTCTACTTCTGTTTCTCATGGCTGTTCCCCGTGCTATGTTTCCTCACTCTCTCCGACTATCCCCTACTCTCCTCTCTTTCTCACCCTCACACCCACTGCTACATATCAATGGTTAGGAAAGTAGGATTTGAGATCAACCAAGAAAATATGAAAGTAATAAAAAATAAAATTTTCATCAGAAGAAAATATATATTTGGAAAGAAAAGTAGTGGAAAAAGAACATTTCATATATCTTGGAAGTTGCATAGATCAAGAAGGAGACACAAAGGAAGAAATTAGAATGAGAATAGCAAATGCAGCACACACAAACATTGCATAGATGGTTAAGTAGAATGTGCTGTATTTAATACATGTCAGAAAACAATTAGCCATATTTTTGAAGATGACATAACCTGCTTAATTGATTGTGATTAACAGCTAACTTGAGCTTTCAGTGATTTCTGTTTTGTTTCTTTTGTTAGGATACACATTGTATCAGGAACCTTATATGCTAGCACCACAAATTGGTTCCTTTGAAGTTGTGCAGTCCCTGAATACATCTCATGGTCATGTCGCTCGACAGACTGTTCTACATGCTCCAATTAAATGGTGTCCTAACACTCTCAGCTTTCCATATGCTGTTATTGGTGACATGAACTGGTAAGCTTCTTTCATTGTTAATACCTTTTATTAATCAGCTTTGACTTGCTAAATATAAATGTTGACACACTGCCTGATCATCATTATAAATGTGTAACATCGTGTGAATGTTATAGTTATTTATAACTCATGACATTTTTTTTTAGAAATTAAAAAAATGTATGCAGATTAAAAATCTACCGTAAATATCGTAAATGGTATTACCACAGATAATAGTAAAATTGTCTTTTACATTATGGAACTGTTGGGTAATCATTCACCAAACATTCCCATAAAAAATAAACAGAGACAACTATTAGTGTCTGAAGAAGATAAAAAAAAACATCATTGGTTAGAACATTTCAAATAAATACTAAATAGGCCACAGCCCAAGATCATCCCCACCCTAGATGAAATAACTATGCCTCCCTTAGATGCTTCATGTGAAACTTTCACTAGACAAGAACTTCACGCAGCCATTAGGAAATTAAAGAATAATAAAACATGTGGCATTGACAAGACCTCAGTAGAAATGCTAAAGGCAGCAGATACATATCAACATATACAAAATTGTTCAACAAAATTTGGCTGAACGAGTCCCCACCACCAGTGAAAGGGAGATGTTATTTTCAAATTACGCAAAATGAGTAAACCAAGACCTAAAGGTCTAAGGTGTGCTGATGATACAGTCTTAATCGCTAATAGTGAAAATGAGTTACAAGAAATGTTAGACGTTATAGTGAAAGAAAGCAAAAATAAAGGACTTAGCCTTATTAGCAAAAAGACAGAAGTAATGGTAACAACAAAGAAAAGGTCATCACTGCAGTGCACAGTAAAGACAAGTGGAACAATATTAAAATAGGTAAATGAATTTAAATATCTGGGAATATTGTTAACTTCAGATGGTAGGTGTATGACAGAGATGAGATGCAGAATGGCTCAAGCAAAAGCAGCTTTCCAAAAAATCAGGAAGACTTATGCAATCCATTTTTGACATTAGAAACAAGAAAAAGAGCTCTTAAATGTTATGTAGAGCCAGTCTTAACATATGGATGTGAATCATGGACAATAGGACAACAGACAAGAAAATCACTGGAGTCTGTAGAAATGTGGTTTTACAGAAGAATGTTGAGAATACCATGCACAGCTAAGAAGAGTAATGAAAACGTTATGAAAGAGGCTAAAGCAAAAAGACATCTAATTTTCAATATTAGGAAGAAACAATGATCATTTTTTGGGCATGTAATGAGAAGGGAACAGCTGGAATATTTGTAATAAATGGAAAAATCGAGGGACGAAGCGATAGAGGGAAGCAAAGAGAAAAAATACAAGACGGCTCAAGAGAATGGCTTGGCAGAAGGTCAACAACGGAAATGATAAATAATGAAAGTTGTGGAGAGACATGATCATGTATGCCAGCAGGCATGGTACTTGATGATGATGATGATGATGAAACCTAAAGAGAAATGAGATGGACTAGTTTATCTCATCTCTTTATGGGTTTAACTGCTTAATTAATATCATTTTTTTTTAAAGTTTTCTGCGGCTCTACTCATGGCCGTAGACTCTTCTTCTTCTTCTTCTTTCCTTCCTCATTTAACTTTCAGTGTTGAGGGGAGATATAATTTACAGTCTTTTGCTCTTCTGTTTGCTCCTGTTACGTTTCCTAGTGTTTCTAATATTCCGTCCATTTTTTTTGAGGGCGACATTTGGGTCTGGTGTTCTCACAAAGTTTGTTGAAGGCTAGTTGGGGTTGCGTTTTTTAAAATCGTTTTGCCTTATCACATGGCCAAACCATTTTACCTGTTGTTACTTTATATACTATGATCATAAACAAAGAAAAGTCTCAAGACCTACAATTAAATATCACAGTTGAGGGAATACATCTGGAGACAGTCCAGAGCTACAACTACCTGGGACATACTATAACCAATGATGGAAAATGTAAAATTGAAATAAACAAAAGAATAGGTATGGCAAAAAGTAATTTTAATGCCATGAAAAATATACTAACAACAAAACAAATATCAACAGGGCTGAAACTAAGAATGGCAAAATGTTACATGTTCTCAATATTCCTGTATGGTGCAGAAACATGGACTATAGACAAGAAAACAGAACAGAAAATTGAAGCCTTTGAAATGTGGATAGAAGTGAAGATAGAAATGTGTTTATAGAAGAATAGGTAGAATTGGATGGAAAGAAAAGATAACAAACGATGAAGTTTTAAAACAACCGAAAATAAAAAGAGAACTACTAAATACATTAAGACAAGACAAATGAAATTTTTTTGGTCATGTTAAAAGACACAACAGCCTACTAAAAGTAATATTGGAAGGGAAATCTCTCAGGCGGTTTCCTGTAATTTGTCTAACACATTTCATCTCAGTAGAGGTTATTTTCTTATTGTTCCTATATCAATGGTCCAGGACTGACATTGGTAGCACAATATTGTGATAAAGATTATGTCTCTACATGAAATTTAATATTTTTATTATTATATATTTTATATTTGTTTTTATTTCCAAGTAAGGTCTTCATTGGGGAATAAATGCTTGCAAATGGAGTTTGCATTCTAAAATTATAAAATTTCTTTTCATACTTTTAACAAATGCAAAAAGTACATTGAAGAGGTGAGAATATAATATTGTGTTAATTAAATGAAAAGTTAGACTGAATATTCTTGATGATCCTTCCCGTGCCTTTAGACGTCGTAGTAGTGTTTTCGTTATCCGATCTGAATTCTGGGTGAGATGTTCAATCTTATCCAAAGCGTCTATGCCTGCCAACTTTGCTTCTCTTATAAGTAAAAAAAAAAAAGTAAAGAGCCCTGTTATGCCAAGTGGCATATAGGGAATATGGTGTTAGTGATCATAATTTTTATAGACGTTCAGCACATGATTTTTGGGGTAATGTGGTCAGTATTACGCCAGTGCCAGTTTACATTCCTGGAAAAAAATCTGGTACCCATTTAAGGCTGGGTGAACCCGGAAGCCATCGATCATGATAAAATCTGACCTCTTGTCCTTTGTAGTCCAGTTCACTAACATCTGAGCTATTATGGCTCCCTCTCTTATAAGTAGATTGATTATAACCAACAAATTTTTCTTCTTTCTTCTTAGATGTTTGAAGTAATTTTTTATACTCTTTCAGGTGTTAAGGGAGATAAAGTTCAAGTTCATTAATTAATTTGTGTATTTTAATATTATATTTTTGGAAGATGTTATTTATTATGTTAGATTGTATTGAAGCATGTGCTTCCTAAAGTGATAAAGAGTTTGAATGTCATGTTTCTGCAGGATAGATTTGTTCATTGAAGTTGACTTTGAGATCCAAGATGTGAATGGAACTGGTGGTGTATTTGTTGCTGCCAGAGTCAATGAAGGTGGTTGTCAAGCCTTCATTGCTCATGGAATTTACTTCTTTGCATTCTCAAACTCTATGTACATTGTGGCCAATGATTTAGGTAATATTACTTATTTACTGTATTATTTTATTTTAATTGGTCTTCCAGTTGGTGCGGCGCCCAAGATGACTGCTTGGTTGAATCAGGTTCAGTACTTGTGACATTTTTTCTGCAATGTGGTTTCAAGTGGTTCTTTCTGGTTGGGATTTCCATTTGGGGAAACAGAGGTAGTCTGGTCACATTCACGTTGACCAAAGAATCAACATGATTTTGGCACCCATGCATCTCATTTAATGCAGCACATTTAATAGCACAGTGTGAATGATCAAGATGATCACTTTGTTGGTTGCTGGAATGGGGCTGAGCAGATTTGGGAATATCCTACCTGCATTTAAGCCTTTCCATTCTAAAGTTTAAAGTCATTATTTTATTTTTTATTCTATGATTTTTAAATATATTTTCAGCATTTGTTACAGTTTGTTAAATATTGTTTTGTAGTTTCATGTTTTGCCTTGTAAAACCTTGCCCATGAGATACAAGGCAGTTTAAGAGAATGTTTGGTAGGAAGGCAACAACAGAACTGATAAACAATGGTAAAAATGGAAAGTTGTGGATAGACAAGATCACCTTTGTCAACAGACATGGTGCTCGATGATATACAGTGTTTTTTTTTTTTTTCTTTGTATTGTTTTGCTTTCAATGTGAACTAAAAATCTGTATCATATGATATATAAAATGTCACATTAAAGCTAATGAAACAGATAAATTGTGAGTACACATAAATAGTGTATAGGATTTTTCTGTCTGGTTGATCAGGATATTGATTAACAATTATCTAATGTTAGTCTTATAATAAGTTTGTTCTGACAGATGCATTTATTAAAGATACAAGTATTTTAAAACAAAGTGTTTGAAATCAGAAACATTACAAACTGTCAAAAAAATATCTCACTCACATTCACTACTGAAAAATGCTAAATTTAACCAAACCATAAGAGGGTGCATTTAATTGTAAAGATGGCATTTTAGTCATAAGAGGAAAACAGATATTGGAAGATATTAGAAAACCTTGAAGAAAGAAATTTGTGAGCACAAAAATTACCAAATTATAATCAAACATCTATGCATTATATGTTTATTAGGGGGGAAAAAGCAATTAAACATTTTTCTAATCAATTACTTTTTGTATACAAAAACATTGATCTTCCAGCAGATAAAGAGAAAAGCTATGGACAATTGAGCAGGACAACCTGGTGCTGCATTGTGTTTATGGTCATAGTAAAATATGTGCCTTATGCTACAAGGCATGATGGATATTCCTTATCTTTTATAATGCTTACACAAAATTATGAAACTAAAGTTGTGGTTGAGAAACACATGATAAATGCCAATTCCAGAACAGACCCCCTGGACAGAAGAATCCGGATTGTCTACACAAATATGGACAGAAGTGAAAGGAATAGTTGACAAGGAGGAACAGAATTTACAGCGTAAAACAATCACTCTCAGTTTCTTGGATGAAGAATACCCACAAGATCTATGGGTTCATATATACAAAGAAGGATCAACACAAAATACAGTAAAGAATGGAGGAGCTGGAGCATACATACAATACCCAAATGACATTAGGGATATGAATAAAATAACAACAGGTAAATATTGTCACAATTACGATGCAGAAATCCAAGCAATAAAGTTGGCAATAGAAAAACTGCTGAACAGTAATCTTAGCCCACAGCATGTAGTGTTTTGACAGATGCAAAATCAGCACTCTAGGCACTACAATCCAGAAAATTGCCACATCTGCAGACCTTATTGACTGAACTCTGCAAGCCCCAAAGGGTTATCCTGCAGTGGATCCCATCTTACTGTGGATTACCAGGAAACAGGAGAGCAGATCAGCTGGAAAAGGAAGGTGCAACAGACACACAACCAGATGCACCAGTTACATACCATAAGAAGAAAGAGATAATCAAATCAATCAGAAGACCAAAAGCCCCAAATCAGGATGCCTTTCATAAAATGAATAGATGGAAACAAGTTATCATTACACGCCTCAGAACAGAGCACAGTCAACTTAACAGTCACATGTATACAAAATTCAAGATCTGCACATTAACTACATACACATTTGGACAGACCCCCCCAGACTACTGAACACATACTTCAAGACAATACTGAATATAGTAGACAGAAAAATCCATTGACCCAAAGTTACAACACTACAGACAAAATTATATGAGCCACTATAAAAATTAAAAAAGACTATGAAATTTATACAGGAAATGACATTGCAGATATAGACAATACTTCAGGCAAACAAAAGATAGATAAACACATGATAATTGTATCACCAGGTTAATGTAGCACCTAGAAGAAAGAAACTCATATTTTTCAGCAATCATAATTCTGGAGTACAGGTTCATTGGTGATCACTTACAGAGCTCAGATTGTAGAGTGGTAAAGGCATACAAATGTTTTAAATGCATAAAAATGTAAAGGTTCTGTATATCTGAAGATCATCAGAATGTTAAAAAAAAAAAAAAAAGTAAAGTGCCCCCATCACGCCAAGTGGCGTATAGGGAATATGGTGTTAGTGACCATAAATTTTACAGACCTTCGGCACATGATTTTTGGGGTAATGTGGTCGGGTATTACGCCCATGCCAGTTACTTTCCCAGAAAAGACTCCGGTACCCATTAAAGGCTGGGTGAACCCGGAAGCCATCGGTTGGGATCGAACCTTACTTTTTGTCCTTTGTAGTCCTGTCCACTAACCACTGAGCTATCGTGGCTCCCATCATCAGAATGTAGAAGATCTTTTTGCAGAGAAGAGAAAACACTCCTCTAATTTAGATAGATATAGAAAAGTAAAGATTCTCTTCATGCTTTGAAAGACATATGGGTAATGTTTTGTTAGTGATCATATTTATCCAGTATTGGAAAAGGCTTTTGACAAATTATAAAAAGAGCAGCAAAAAAACTTCATGGTTGGAAAATGTATAAATGGACTGGTTATTAGATCAACAGAAAGAAGACATTGGAGCAAGAAGAGTTCAGTTACCCATGCTTATATGTATAAATTATATAACAGAATACTTACCAAAATAGTTCTAAGACTTCACTTTTGCAGATGACTTTGCCTCGTTAATCTGTGAAGAATATTTTACTACATCTTGCACTAAAATGCTGGTGAAATGGGCAAAGAAGTGGTTAGCTAAACAAGATAAAAATGTAACACATCACTGTTTTATTTTTCAACAGAAAAAAAATGTTCAAAACTAATGCTGAAGAAATAAAACAATATAAATCTGGATAAAATTCTAAAATATCTTGGAATGACCACTGATTGTAATCAGATAGGATAACTCAAATAGAAGGAATCCAAGAACAGGCAAGATGAAGGATTGCAATCATGAATAGGCTCACGGACAACGTTGGGAGTTGATGAGAGCATACTTAAAAAAAAAACAGTGTACATTAGAGCTAACAAACAACTAAACACACAGACATACTATTGTCTCATTACTTCTTTTACAGCTAGGACTATAATTTTAAGCCAAGGTCAGTTACCTCCAGGAAAAGGGTGGCATACACTTTCACTTCTTGTTCAGGTAATGTTTTTACTTTATTTTGTTTTTGTGTTTTATCAAAAGTGGGGCATTTCTGCAGTTTTGTCCTTTAAGAAAGTACATTTAATAATGTCATAAAACTTATTGATCATTGTTCTTTGCAGCAATTTATTTTCTCATATGTGCATGCACATGCTCTTTTTCTGCATGTATTAATGTATGTATGTACAAAGGTATATTTATTCTACAACTATTCACAAATCATAAATTCCAGCAGAAGAGAAAAATGGCTGAATAGATGTAAATAGTAAAAACAGGGAGAGAACATTTTAAAATACATGATAGGCGAAATCGCCATGACAACATTAACAACATAAAAAGAAGAGATCAAACCACCAACTTCAGACTGAGAACTGGTCATGTACCACTGAAAAACCCCATCAATAAAATACAATGAAACCAAACTCCAGAATGTCTGCTCTGTGAATAAAAAAAAAAGTAAAGTACCCCGTCACGCCAAGTGGCGTATAGGGAAATATGGTGTTAGTGTCCCTATATTTCACAGACCTTCAGCACATGATTTTTGGGGTAATGTGGTCGGTATTACGCCCATGCTGCTTTACTTTCCCAGAAAAAATCCGGTACCCATTTACGGCTGGGTGTACCCGGAAGCCGTCGGTTGGGATCGAACCCTACCCCTTGTCCTTTGTAGTCCAGTTCACTAACCACTGAGCTATCGCGGCTCTGCTCTGTGAATGCCCACATTAAATGGTAGAACATCACCTTTTTTGACTGTCAAAAGCTCACTGACATCAGAACAACTCAACTTCCTCAAAGACCTAATAAATGGAATACCTTGTACAGAACTACAAGGTAACTCAGAAATACCTGAAGATATCAATATATAGCATTGAGCCAAAGGGCATCAACTCATAGACCTTTGTATTCATTGCAACTGCAACTATAATTATGTAGGAAATATTAGATTACATGTTTGTCATAAAATTTCAGTTTTACAGTTGGGCTGTTATCCATTCTTGATTCTTGATCCTTCCCATGCCGTTAGATGTCGCTTAAGTCTTGTTGTGTTTTTCACCACCCATCTCTATTCTGGGCGAGATCTTTGATGTTAAAAATCAGTCTCTGCCTGCCAGCTTTGCTTCTCTTGTTGTAAGTGCTCTTTTTAATGTCTCTTTAGGTCTTCCTTTTTTCTGTATCCTGGTGTTTCCTATAGAAAAGCCTGTTTTGGAATTCTCTTGTTGTCTCATCTCAGCATGTCCAACATATGTTTATCTTCTTTCCTTAATTGTAGGTGATATCTTTGGTTGCATGGCCATTTCTCTAATTTCAATATTAGTCTTAATTTCATTCCATTGTACACAGAGTATTTTTCTTAGGCATTCATTTTCAAAAGTATTTAGTTTTTTCTTCAATCTCTTTTAAAGTTTTCCAGTTTTCACATTTAATAATGCATCCATTACAGCTATAATTAAATCTTTAGCAAGGCAGCTTTGAAAGTCAGCTCCAAATCAAGTCCACATTATATCCCTGCTTCCACTGCTCTACACCATGTTGTCTTTGGTCTGATGTTCTTTCATCATAGGGTTATGGAGTCCACTGCATGACAGATGTTGTGATCTTTTCAGAATCTCTTCCTAAAATGTGACCTATTCATCTCTAGCTTCTGTCTATTATCACTGTGTTTATTTCCTCTTTGTTCAACATATTTACAAGTTCTGGGCTAGAATATTGTTTTTCTCAGGCATGTCATCATGACAGCCTTGATGTATAAATAACGCAGTCTCAAATACATTTCATTTTTCTTTTTTCCATTGTTGCACTATTTCCATTTACAAGAAGTGCATTCCTTTTACAAATTCATGTAATAAATATTTTTTAGTATAAAAGTATAATACAACGTTATCAAAATAGTTATTAAAATCATCCTGAATAAGTAAAAAAAAAAAAAGTAACATACTCCTGTCATGCCAAGTGGCTTATAGGGAATATGGTGTTCTATCTATTGACCTTTCGAGCCGTAACCGGCCCATAGGGCGTAGACCAAGATACACCTTCTCCTATATGAATTTTTGTTCTAGCAGTTTTCTTTTAAAGATATTTTATCAAATCTCGCCATCTGTCTCTGTTCTGTGCAAGCAGTTCTATCTCATTGAGGGAGCCGACTCCTGCTGCTCTTGCCTCTCTCATCAATGTTCTTCTCAGTGTCTCCCTGGGTCTTCCTCTTTTTCTTTTACCTGTTGTTTCCCATATGAGGGCTTGCTTATAATATAGCTTAATATGGTGTTAGTGACCATAAATTTTACAGACCCTCGGCACATGATTTTTGGGTTAATGTGGTGGGTATTATGCCCGTGCCGCTTTACTTTCCCAGAAAAAAATCCAGTACCCATTTAAAGCTGGGTGAACCAGAAACCGTCGATTGGGATCAAACCCTACCTCTTGTCCTTTGTAGTCCAGTTCACTAACCACTGAGCTATTGTGGCTCCCATCCTGAATAAGTAATAATTTTATATTGATTGATGGAAAATAAGTTCTTCAGTAGAATGGGTTAATACAGAACATGACTGAAAATGATTAACATTTTAAAAAATCTATACAGTGGCTATGTATGTGCTGTTCATATTGAGAAGGATTGAGTGAGTGGTTCCAGATCAAAATAGGAATAAAACGGATGCATTTTATCACATTTGTTGTTTGATTACATAATGAGGAACTGTTGTACTGACAAAAACAGTATTAAGTAGCTCAGTTGGACTCAACTGGAAGATCTGGATTTTGGTGATGATATGGTGCTCCTTGGTGATAGTATGTATAAGATACAGGACACCACAGGTTCTCTATCATCATTGGCTGGCAGAACAGGCCTTGAAGTTAACAGACAGAAGACCAAAATAATGACAACCAGGGCAGTACCAAAAAGCAAGATTTACCTGGATGGGAAAAAGGGTGCAGGAAGTGGATTACTTTATATACCTTGGTAGCAATAAAGATCAAGATGGAGAAACTAGAAGAGATCACAATCATAATAGTAAATGCAACTTTGATTTTAAAAACCTTGAAAAAAAATATGGTGATTAAAGATACTCAGCATGAAAACAAAACTTTAGAATTTTAAACTCAAACATGTATCCACCCTCACATATGCATGTGGAAGCTGAAAAACAACAAAGGAGATTGAGAAATAACTCAGCGCATTTGAAAATAAATGCCTAAGAAAGATATTTTGCACTAAATGGAATGAATTAACGACCAGAGAATTACTAAGCAGGCTTATAAATGGGAAACATCAGTCAGAGGAAAAGAGGATGACCTTGAGAAACACTGAAAAAAACTCTATCAATAGAGGCAAAGTTGACAGACATAGACTCACTCTCTATAATCGAACAGCTTGCCCAGAATAGAGACAATTGGTGGGAGGCTCTACAAGCCCTATCTCACTAAAAGGATCAAGAATAAAATGGGGTAATGATAGATAACAATGGATACATTTTTTTTAAATTTCAAATTTGATATTGTTGTTATGTTGTGTTTGGTTTCGTTTACCTGACAACTAAAGGAATTTTCTATTGGTCCTCTTCATCGTCTGCCCTTAAAATAATTTATGTGGGTGTAGATGCATTGTGTTACAGATCACTCTTCAGCCAATGATTTTTTAGTACAGGGTTACCTTCCTTCTTAATTTCCATTCACTGGACTAGACTTTACTAGTTAGTATGTTTGTAGTAGCACTGTGTAGAGGTGGAGTTTGATCCTAATAGTTATGGCTCACTGATCCTGGGGCAAGCAGTCAGCTCTGCATCATTAATTTCTTTCATCCCTCCTGCTCTTGACTTGATGTTTGTTATAGTATAACATTTTTAAAATGAATTTTCTTAATTGAAATATGCAAATACCCACAACTACTATTGTTTGCACCCAGGTAATTGATTTTTATCATATTTTTTTTTTAACTTCCAGGGACAGAATGCTGCTGGAGCTTATGATAAAACGGGCCTCTTCAATATTAACATCCCAAATCATCCTACCAGTGGCTTTGGTGGAATTGGAACAGACAGTTTTGGTCTTGCTGACTTTGACAATGTGCATATTGCCTCTTCTGAAGAGGGTCAAGACAAAATGAAACAGTACTTTGGACAACCATTATTACAACCACTTTACTTTGTTGAAGAACAGCATTAATATAATTTGTTTTTCCATTTTCTTTTTCCTATGGTCATCGTTTGCAAGGTGCTCAAGTCTGGCTCACACTAGACTTTAAACTGGATTGGCGTCACTGCCGACGAGATGATCTCGTATCTGCTGCGCCTGTTCCAGCAACCAACATTGTATTCATCCTTGTTGCTCATACTGTTCTAGTGAAACTTTAGCTTTCTAAAAAAAAAGTGCACAGCTCATGATGCACACTACCAGTGACCATGGCTCACATTCTTTTCTGTCAGTCTGTCCTGAATAACTGGCTTGTTTCTATATCTCCTACTCTTCAAAGTCCACTGTAGTGTAGCTCTTTTAATTGTTTATGGGTCTTTTTTTAGTACATGACCTATCCTGTATCTGTCTCTTACCTTCCATATGGTATGGGAAATCAATAAATTGTTAAGAATTTTCTGTTTTCAAATAAAGCATGCAGCACAAGCAGATTGCACTGAGAAGATACCATTTTTGTTAAATTTTGCACTTTTTTATAACACTAATTTACACATATAATTTTTTTAAAAATATATGCAAAATTGCAAAGATAACCCCCTTTATACGTGAGTTAGCCAATGAAATCATACCAACCTACATTCGAACCACTATCATCATCATTATTGAGTGCTGTCTCTGCATTAAAGGTTAGCTACCATGGAGCAACATTCTGCTCTGTCTCTTGCTTTGATGGTTCAAGTTGTCATAGATTAACTTGTCCATCTTTTGATGTTACTCATCCATGTTAGTCTTTGTCTGCCTCTTTTACTTTGTATTTTCCCTTCCAAGATTACTTTTAGTAGGCTGCTGTATCTTTTAACATGCCCCAAAAACCTCATTTGTATTGTTTGAATTGTGCTTAGTAGTTCTATTTTCATTTTTAGTTGTTTTAAGACTTCATTGTTTATTTTTTTTTCCTTCTATCCAATTCTTTCTATTCTTTGATAAATCCACATTTCAAAGGCTTCAATTTTCTGTTCTGTTTTCTTGTCTAATGTCCATCTTTCTGCTCCATACAAGAATATTGAGAAAATATAACATTTATTATATATCTTAGTTTTAACTGTGGTATTATTTGTTTTGATGTTAGTATATTTTTCATGGCATTAAAATTACTTTTTGTCATTCCTATTCTTTTGTTTATTCCAGTTGTACATTTTCCATCACTGGTTAAAGTATGTCCAAGGTAGTTGTAGTTCTGAACTGTCTCCAGGTCTATTCCTTCAATTTTGATTTTCCACTTGTGGGTTTTGAGTATTTTCTTTGTTTATGATCATAGTTTTAGTCTTTTTGATATTCATATCTTATCCATATTTTTTTGCTTGTCATGTTTATTTCATTATGTTATTGTTGTAGATTTTTAGTATTTCATGATAGTAATACAGTATCATCAGCATATCTTAGATTATTGATTATATTTCCATTACTGTTTAGGTCTTGCATCTATATAATGTTTTTAAATATTTGCTCAATGTATAGATTGAATAAGCTTGATGATAGGATGCATCCCTGTCTTACTTTTCTTTTTATATCAACCACAATAAATGCTGGGAGCCGCAATAGCTCAGTGGTTACTGAACTGGATTACAAAGGACAAGAGGTAGGATTCGATCCCAACCGACGGCTTCCAGGTTCACCCAGCCTTTAATGGGTACTGGATTTTTTTCTGGGAAAAGTAAAGCAGCACGGGCGTAATACCGACCACATTACCGCAAAAATCATGTGCCAAAGGTCTGTAAAATTTATGGTCACTAACACCATATTCCCTATACGCCTCTTGACATGACGGGGGTACTTTACTTACTATAAATGCTGCCTTTTTTTCAACTCACACGAATTAACAATATTTTACCATAATTTAATTAGGCAGCACAGTACCCTTTAGTCTCCTTCACATGGATGATGGATGGTCTGCTGTTAATGAATTATGCCTCACCAAAAAGTAGGCAAAACCCTCAAGACAAAACCCTACACGGGCGGCTGGCTCGTTCATCTTTCTTCTCTGTAACAATAGGTGAACACAAAGTCAATGATTATTTTAAGTCCTATATTTCATTGTTAAACTATAGTAAGAGATCTGAATTTATATTATTATTATTGTCTGTGCATACATTTTTCTAATCGTTTATTATTTTATGTCCTTTGTTTTTAAATGATTCATTAGTTTAGCATTCTATTATATTTTGAGATTAACAATTACCAATCTCACATTTCCATTAATCCTAGATTATGAGTACATCATAAAAACTACCACTTGCAAATACAAATTTTTTGAATTTTATCACGGACAAACATTCCCCCACTACACTCCCTATACCTTCTTGATTACTACTTTTGGTGATCCCTGAGCGTTGGATTTGTTTCCTTTGATGTTGGATCAAACACAAATGGGCACACCATAAGAAGTACTGTGGTCTCATACAAAATAGGCAGTTTTTTGTTTTATTTTGTTACTTTTCAAGAAATTAGTTTTTTTGTTTTTTTTTTTGCCTTTTAATTTTCTTATGTTGTGGGAATTCTCCTCGACTGTTGGCAAAATGTCAAACAAATCTTGTTGTAACATGGGACAACCAGCAAGCAACACTGAGAGGGAGCCGAACATAAGGCTGGATTGACGAACTGATAGCCACTATGTCAATAGACAACATAACACATCCGGTAGCCACGGTGCATTGCGGTTGAATTTCAACCCATCCGATTCTGTCTCTGCTTGGGTAAATGCACGGCTCAGTAGCAAAAGTTCAAAGAAAATCTTATTTTCCAAACTCCAAATGCAATAATTAAGTGGTAGTTATTTTTACTACCATCTGGTATAAAAATGACTCACAGATAGATAACATTAACTAGGGTCTAAGTGAGAATTCAATGCATTGTAAACATTTATGTTTACTGAAAACATGAGTAAGATCTTGTTATGTGGTTAATATTTAATATTGTATATGTGAGCTATAAAATTTGAGTTGTTGCTTATTTATTATTTATTAATTTATTTTTGCTGAAAATAATTCTTCTTCGTCTTTCCTTCCTCATTTGCCTTTCAGTGTCGAGGGGAGATATAATTTGCGGTCTTTTGCTCTTCTGTTTACCTCTGCTGCTGTTACCTGTCCTAGTGCTTCTATTATTCCATCCATCCATCTTTTTCGTGGTCGACCTTTGGGTCTGATATTCTCACAACGTTAGTTGAAGGCTCGTTGTGTTGTGTTTTGATCTTTCTGCCTTGTCACGTGACCAAACCATTTTATCTGTTGTTTATTTATATATTCTATGGCTGGGACTATTTCTAGCTTTTTTCTCAGTTCTTCATTTCCGATCTTATCTCTCAGACTGTTTCCTGTCATTCGTCTGACACATTTCATCATAGATGGCTATGGTTTAGTAATATTTAACAAATAGGCCAAACAATGTGTGCGTTTTATGCTTTATATGATAATTGATGCTTTCTAATATTTATTTATGCTGAATAACTTGAAATAAAAGACTCAGCCTTAATAGCAAAAAGACAGAAGTAATGGTAACTTCTTCCTCTTTCCTTCCTCATCTGCCTTTCAACGTCGAGGGGAGATATAATTTGCGGTCTTTTGCTCTTCTGTTCGCCTCTGCTGCTGTTATGTTTCCTAGTGCTTCTAATATTCCATCGACCCATCTTTTTCGTGGTCGACCCTTGGGTCTGGTGTTCTCACAATGTTTGTTGAAGGCTCGTTGTGTTGTGTTTTGTTCTTTCTGCCTTGTCACGTAGCCAAACCATTTTATCTGTTGTTTCCTTATATATTCTATGGCAGGGGCTATTCCTAGCATTTTTCTCAGTTCTTTATTTCTGATCTTATCTCTCAGACTGTTTCCTGTCATTCGTCTAACACATTTCATCTCTGTAGAGGTTATTTTTCTTATTGTTCTTACATCTAGGGTCCAGATCTGGCATTGGTAGCACAACGTTGGGATGAAGATTGTATTGTATAGTGCTCGTTTTGCCTCCAGAGTTATTTCCTTGTTGGACAATAGTGGTGATAACTGTCCAATGATTTGACAAGCTTTGTTGCATCTTGATTCTATCTCTGCTGTTTGAGAATTATCATTTGTTATTAGACTTCCTAGGTATTTGAATTCCTCTACTTGTTTTAGTTGTCTGCCTTCTATAGTTATGTTGATGTTCTGTTTATTTTTGGTGACATTCATGACTTCTGTTTTGTTGATGTTGATTTTCATATTGTATTTTGTGCCTGAGATGTTGAGTTTGTTTATGTGTTCTTGTAGGTCTTCTATTGTTTCATGCATTGGTGCCTGGTTGTCTGCAAATAAAAGCTCGTTGATCTCCTCTGTCTCTGATGGGTTGGCTAGCTTGCATATATGGTCCATGTATGTAATAAACAGTAGGGGGGGATAGTAAGCACATTAAAAAAATTTGATTTTTTTTCCTTCGTTTATACACCTTTTTGGCCTGGTGTAGACGTTCACATCTAAAAAATAAAATAAAAATATAGAAGGTATGCTGCCTGTTATCATTACATGCCTTTCCTTGGGGTTGCACCTCTTGAGTAATTCTTGATTATTTTTATTGGTTAAGATATTCTGCCAATTTTACTCAAATATGTTATATGACATGATGATAGTTTGGGTGTTTTCACTTCTGTTGTTTTCCTTCATTCAAGCTCAAACAAAATACAAAAAACACTGAAAGTTGTAGCTTTCCTATATCCTTAGATATGTTATTGTATTGTACTGGATGCATCTTCAAACATTGATTAAATTGAAAAAATATTTTTAAAAATATTTATCTTTTTTTTTTCTTATATACCTTTTGTTAAACCATTTTACGTTTTCCAAATATTTTATTAAACTTTTTTTTTAATGTAGTAAGCAAACTATGTTTGTGGCTGAAAATATTGTATCACAGATAATTATTATTGTATGTCTGTATAATCTTGTGTTTGCACACATGCTTACATACTCATATATCTATGCTTATATGCTCTGGTGTATGTGATGGCTTAACTCTGTCAGTGATGATATTTTGTGCTGTGTTGTCACATTTTGAGATACTAAAGTCTGGATGAAAGTCAAAATTCTATACTTCTTTAAGCTGTTAGTAATGATTCAGATGAGATGCATTGGACACATTTTGTGACATGGCTAATGAACACAGCGAGTTCAGCAAGGGAAAGTAACTGGGCATTAGACAGAAGAAACATCTCAGATACTTTGTTAAGATATCTCCAAGAAGTTTAAATGTTATTGTCACCGTCTAGCAGAGAACCATCCATTATGATGTTGTATAATAGTCACTATCAGTGCACATCTTTGCTGAGAAGTGCCAAATCAGAGAGGCTCAAAGTAAAACACAAAATGAATGTTGATGTAATGCTGTGGCTTGTCTTTCCCAGTTCTTGCTGGAGAATCTGAATCAATCCTTTCCTAGTAGAAGCTAGAAAAATTCTTATTTTGGAGGTATGAGTTGACAGTTTTCATTGATAACAATGTTGAAGATGTCACAAAGATTTGTGAAATTTTAATTTTTTCTTCAAAAAGTTGAACTGTATTCATTATCTTCCTCTCTGTTCATACAAGTCAACATTTATTTCTTGAAAATCTAGACATAATTCACTAAGTTCATGACAAGCATCATAGATAAGGCCCAAATCAGGTTAGATTTAGAAAAAAACAGATACAAGACAATGTAAGAGAATGCTTTGGTAGAATGTCAGCAATAGAATTGATAAACAAATGTAGAGATAAAAAGTTTAGGAGAAACATGATCACCAGGGCCAGCAGGCATGGTTCTTGAGGGAGTTGAACACCTGGTTGTTCTTGTGCTAGTTTTGCAATATTACCTTCTTTGTTTCATGATTGTGGCTAGTACTGTCATCTATACTGGGATATGTTATGCTAGAGTAATCTATTCACTACACATTTATATTTTTCTCAGGTGAGATTAGTTGAAGTTCAAAGCACCCACATTAATGACATACAAGTTTCCATCATGCAAAATGCATATATAGAAGTATAACCTTTTAGTATATGCTTTAATTGGCTTGCTAATTAGTTAACAGAATCTACCTTAATGCACATAAGGCAGTCCACAGGTGCTCAGTCAATTTCACCAGGTTACAGAAGTCATGCATAACTCCAGTAGTTTGCTGTTTAACACTTTTTATCTGTCCCTTTCATAATACAAAATAGTAAATACCACCCATCTTTTTTCATAGCTAAATTAGATGCAAAGTTTTATTCAATTTGAATTTTTTAAGCATTTTCTTACAAAAGAGAGGGACTCATGGCATGAGAATAAATTTGATTCTCCAGTCACATACAAAAAATAACTAGAAATTGAATTTCTTTCTTCTTTCCGTGGCTTAAAAAAAATGTCCAATAGCACAGCTATCACCAAAGATTTAAGTGTAAGATCTTCTCGGAACTTGGATACCTCTTTAGAAGGAACTCTATTTAGTACGCTCTCTTATACTTTCCTTCTTGTAAGAATTATGTTAATTTTTAAGGGTTTTTTTTTTTATATGACGTGTAGTTCTAAAAGGACATTTGTTGGGAAATTAAAGACCTTTGTCTTTGGCTTTGTAGGGATTTTTGTTTTTTGGATCTTGTGTACAGGTTTTAAACAAAAATGTGGAAGGTGTGCTCTTCCAAGGTGTCTTTCTAATTTTCAGAGCAAGAAATTAATGATTACATGGTCCCAAGGTATAGCAACTAGCGGACTAGCTCTGAATAGCTGACTGGTTCTGAATAGCTGCTGGCAGAGCAGTCTCAAACAGGGGATACTCTGACATGCAGGAGGAACACCTGGCTGTTGGATCTCCTTGTGGCACATTCCATTGTTTTACCCAACATGATCAGGCTCTGTCAGGGTGACTAGTTAATTCCACCAGTTCTTCCAATATTTTATTTATTAATTAAAAATTAGAATCTTCATGGGGGCCAAAACATCCACCAACTACTGAGAGTTCATTTACTCAGAATTGGCGAACAAAAGAGCTGATCAAGACTCTACTCCATCTCCCTGCAGTGCTCCTGGAAATAGACTAATCAATTTAGCCAAGCAAATATGTATTGAAGGGAGAAGGCAAACAGGTGTCCAAAAATAGTGAATCAATTCAGAGGAAGAGGTATGTTTGCAGCACTCGGAAAAAATGACAAATAACAACAGAAAAAAATATGGACCAAGGCAGGATAGAACCCGTACTCAGTGGCACAGCGCCTTGCCACGAAAAGCCAAACGCTAGGGAACACTGCCACTCAGCTAACTAAAAAATTAGCTTCGTAGGCAATGTCTTTTCGCGAAGGCTTTCCCATGACTATAGCATAAGGCTGCGATCACAGCTCGGAAATATTTTTCCTGTTAATACAAGTATCTCCCGGATAGGGTAGGGCTGAATACTTGCGTTGCAGACAAACATTTAGGATGAAACAGCACGAATAGTAGTTTCCAGTGGTTTAGACTGGAGACAAATAATAATAAATGAATATTATTATAGAGGGAAACTTCTGAGGCGATAAACAGTGAATCAATTCAGAGGAAGAGGCATGTTTGCAGCACTCGGAAAAAATGACAAATAATCAACAACAGAAAAAATATGGACCAAGTCAGGATCGAACCCGTACTCAGTAGCACAGTGCCTTGCCACGAAAAGCCAAACGCTAGGGAACACTGCCACTCAGCTAACTAAAAAATTAGCTTTGTAGGCAATGTCTTTTCGCGAAGGCTTTCCCATGACTATAGCATAAGGCTGCGATCACAGCTCGGAAATATTTTTCCTGTTAAGACAAGTATCTCCCGGATAGGGTAGGGCTGAATACTTGCGTTGCAGACAAACATTTAGGACGAAACAGCATGAATAGTAGTTTCCAGTGGTTTAGAAAATCCAAAAATATCCAAAAATACCATGCTGAAGTCTAATGTGTTGAGTCATCATAAATGTAAGGTTATTAGAAGATTAAAAAAAATTAATGCAGGACATTTAATCTAGAAAAGAAGGATATGTGATAAAAAGAAAAAAAAAAGATATAATCATGTGAGGTTTTTTAAAATACTTTCTATAAGAAGATAAGTGATACACTATCTGGCTGGACTCAGGGTAGGCATCTAAAAAGCAAGACCTTCCAGCGAAACCCTGACGTGTCTGGTAACCTGGCGCAGATACCACAGTTGATGTAAGCTACAACCTCTGGTGAATAATGCTTTGGAGAATCGCCTGGTGAAGGCTGTAGATAGAAGAAGAAATACATGCATAGGTCTAAATGTTTGCTAATGGAGTTGCCAAAACGCAAGGCAACCATCCTGTATAAGTTAGTTCATTATTTTAATAATCCAGTTGACCCAACTGAAGGGATATATTATTAAATGCTTTAGCTATGTACTCAAAAACATCTGGGCATAGAAGGCAGGATTGGTGATCTACCTGATCCGCACCATGATGTGATAAATATGAGCACTTAAATGGGTTGAATTCAGTGATTTGCTTTTTTCCAGTTGACAGTTTTTTGTTTGATTCATTTAAGTTTATTAGCAAACTAATAATTTTCGCTATGTAGCAGCAATGATAATAAATTATTGATGGAGTGATTTCCTTAATCCGTGCTGCAAGTCTAAGACATTGCTTGTGCTCCATCTGTGCTAATTACAAAATGTTTCAGTCATTTAGGTATTATGAACTTGATTAAGCTGTTAGATATTTTTCAGCGATAATGTTTACCAATAAGAAGATGAACAGTATGTCTATGTCTTTGAAAAAGGTGTTTTTAATGCTCACATTAAAAGTAACGTTAAAATGGGTTTATTTGTGTCTGTGTTGTTGTCTAATTGCAGAACCAAATATGGAAGCTTTCAAAATCTTTCTAATAATTGTTTTATGATTTTAGTTGACAAACCGTTGATCTGCTTCTTAACTGTATCATTTGATAAAAAAATTGTTGATCAATGCAGAAGATTTTTGTACCAGGTAATATAAGTTCTTCAATAAACAGACATCACTGGGTGAAATATTTCTGTAAGACGTTGAATCTTATTTACATCTGTAGGCAGTAATGCAGACATAGGAGAAGAAACAAAGTGCACCAAAATAATTATGCTAAAAGCTAGAGGATCCTTCATTGCACTAGGAAACAGATGTTAAAATAGAGATGAAGAAGATGGGTAGACTTGGAGAGAATGGCACTAAGCAGGACGACTTGGGAGAAAGTGTTTGCTAAAGACATGCTCCACGGGGAGTTTGAAGGCAACAGAAGCAGAAAATAACTTCTTAAGCAGTGCAGTTTTGTTTTGGTCTTGTATTGAGAAACTGCAAATGAAATTTCATTGCATTTTTATTTTTACATCACGTTACAGTAAAAAAAAAATAATAATAATTTTCCTACTTTTGGAAGCTCATTCTCCTTTACTGTTGGTAAGAGGAAGAAAAAAACTTTCTGACACGTTCGTTTTTTAAGTTTTGTACCAAAATGTTATTTTGCAATTTTAGCACTTTCGTGGTTTTGTCGGATAATAATTCAATCATAACACAACACAAACTGCGATAGTTGCTTGTTGTCGAAAACTGTACATGTGAAATGATCCTATAAATATTCTTTGCTACAAGCTGCTGCGCTTTTGAAGATGGCCGGATGTTCAATTTTCTCTGAACAGGATGCACCCTCATCAACATCAGTTATTTTATGTCTCACGTTGAGCCAGCAACTCATCCTGATGCTGGACTAAAAGATCTTTTTATGAAACTCATCATCATCAGGTAGATTGTCCTTTGCATAACATTGCATTCATCAGCTTAGCCCATCTGAAAGAATCTCTGTCTCAAACCAGATCCTCCACTTCTGTTGTCATCTTCAAGGTCCCCCTAATGTCTTGAAACCACCTTCTTCTTGATCTGCCCCCTGATGTGTAGCTCAAGAACCATGTCTTGTATTATTGTTCTTTCCAGCCCGCTGTGTCTTTTGACGTGGCCATAGTATTTTAATTTCCTCTGTAGAATAATATTTATAAGCTAGTTCTTTATAATGTATCTATTTTCTTCCTTGCTGTTTGTAAGATTGTCCATGATTCACAGCCATATGTTACGAAACCCATTTATTTAAAATTCGCTTTTCCTGACAATAACTAAAAATGTTTCATTAGCAGAAACTGAAGAAGAAAACTGATTTTTACTTTGTTTTTAATGGAGGCGGTAAACAAGTTTTACTCAAGAGAGATATATATTTAAGTTTCTCTATACATTTCTTTTTTCATTTACGCATTCACTCTTTTCTAATTTAACTTCAAAAGATGCTCAAAGTAGTTCATCCCTTCGCGGATCCTCTGTTAGAATATCACCCCCCCCCCCCTATACCAAGGGTCTTGAGGAATACCAAATAAGAACCGCTGTATAATTAATATTATTTTTTATCAAGTACGCTGTGTTTTTCATTTCCTGACCAGAAGGGCCCGGGTTCGATCCCCAGCAGTGGCGAATTTTTTTTTCGGACTGACAAGGCTCCGGGGTTTATCCAGCCTCTAAAAATGGGTACCATAGATTCTTCTGTGAAGTAAAGGCGGCCTGACGTGATACCGACCACTTCACCCAAAAATATGCCGTGGTTATAGAAAAATATGGTCACTAACATCATATTCCCCACACGACTAGCAAGGCGTGGAGGGAACCTTTACTTTTTACTGTACGTTTGGTTTCTCATTTCAAAGTTATATTTTTATTGAAAGAATGCCTCACATAAAAAAAATTATTAGGTCGCCCTAAAGATGGGAAACGAGCGGGCTCTTGTTATATCGGTTCATATTGATTTAGTTTTTGTTGCATTAAAGATCACTAACATTTTCCAGTTTTTACTATCTCCAGGAATCGTTACCTTTCTTATGCGACGGGCGGTTAATATTATGTTAGAATCAACATCATCCCAGCACATACATACATGCACCGATCTTCTCAAAATGTTCGTCAGCCCGCAGCGATTGTGCCAGTTTGGTGTTGATTGACAATTCCATTCATTTCTCCAGAATATCATTCTCTTCTGATGGCCAATCTTCTCCTTACTCTTCCGCCTTCCCGGTTTACGCATTATAGATAGCGACGTAGTTCCCCTTCTTTCAAAGTCATTAATTTCACCCATATCTTTAATTAAGGTTGTTAATATCTGCTCTATTCATTGGTGTTATATCTGATATGATCGTCAATTCTGACCTATGGAAGCGAAGCATGGACAGTAGACGAATAAATGAAAAGATTAGAGGCCACAGAGATGGGATTTCTCAGAAGAATATTGCAAGTTCCCTGGACAGCTAAAAAAAAACCAATGAAGAAATTCTCAAAGAGGCCAACACAAAAAGGGAACTCCTAAAAAAAAACATCAGAAACAAACAATCAACATTTTTTGGGCACATCATGCGTAGAGGAAAATTGAAATACTTGGTCACAACTGGCAAAATAAAAGGAAAGAGAGATCGCGGTCGACAAAGAGAGAAAATACTGGATAGCTTGGTGTCATGGCATGGAAAACAGTCAACAATAGGACTGATACGATGCACTGTAGATAGAAGATTGTGGAGGGACATCTCCTACGCCAACCGGTATGGCACATGATGATGATGACGATCGCCGAATCAGCTATAGGAATATAAATACAGAAGATTGCAGAATACAACCGCAGATGTAACATTTCTCTCTTCCCCCCACCCCCCAACCCCAACCACACACGCGCAGTGAATTATTTCATTAGTCGAGCCTAAAACATCCCCACATCAGAAGTATTTTGCGAACTTCAAAAGTGACTCTCCTCAAAGGTTGGGTCGCCATTGATGTCTACAGCGACACTATTTTACTTCCTAACTTCTCATTGCCTGCCCTCAACCCCCCACCACAGTTCGATCACAGCCTAACCTAGATGTCCTAGATTTTCCTCTTCTATTTAACTCTTTCCCTACGTTTCGCTGTTCTGTGAGCCATGCCGATTTCGGCAGTGTACATGTCGCCGCATAGTGCGCCACGCTCAATTTGATTAGTGTGAACGCCATCAAACCATATTCTTTTTACATGTTTTGTATCATCTTGGTATTGGTGAAATCTAATACCTTGTTCAATTATCTAAAAATGCATATATAATATGTTATATGTTAGATAAATTTGTAGATTGATTCTTCAAATCATGAAAAATATTGTCTCTGAAATCTCTTCCGTTGCGTCGATAAAAAGCTTCCGTGTGGAAAGAGTTGGCAAAAAGTAATTTTAATGTCATGAAGAACATACTAACATAAAAACAAATAACACCAGGGCTAAAACTAAGAATAGCAAAATGTTACATCTTCTCAATATTCCTATATGGTGCAGAAACATGGACATTAGACAAGAAAAGAGAACAGAGAATTGAAGCCTTTGAAATGTGGATATATAGATGAATAGGTAGAGTTGGATGGAAGGAAAATAAAACAAGCGATGAAGTCTTAAAACAACTAAAAATGAAAAGAGAACTACTAAGTACAATTCAAGCAAGACAAGTGCGATTTTTGGGCTATGTTAAAAGACAAAACAGCCTACTAAAAGTAATCCTGGAGGGGAAAATACAAGGTAAAAGAGGCAGAGGCAGACCAAGACTAACATGGACGAGTAACATCAAAAGATGGACAAATCAGCCTATGACAACCTGCACCATCAAAGCAAGAGACAGCAGAATGGCGTAGCATGGTAGCCAACCTTCGTTGTGGAGAAGGTACACGAAGATGATGATGGAAAGAGTTAATCATTTCCAAACGCTGTGAGCGAACCTCGAAGGAGTATAAATAAGGTTTACAAGTTTGTCAAATCTAAGTATTACCGAACGAACATTGTGTCGGTCCTTTCGCTGCTGTTGTGTTTAATTTGTTAGCAGCGCGATAAATCTATCCCTTGATTTGTGGGTATATACATCATCGTCATCGAGTGCCGTCTCCGCATCGAAGGTTGGCTACAATGGAGCGCCATTCCGCCCTATCTCTTGCTTTGATGGTGCAGGTTGTCATAGGCTGATCTGTCCATCTTTTGATGTTACTCGTCCATATTAGTCCTGGTCTGCCTTTGCCTCTTTTACCTTGTTTTTTTTCCTTTCCAAGGCTACATTCAGTAGTCTGCTGTGTCGTTTAACATGCCCCAGAAATCGAATTTGCATTGTTTGAATTGTATTTAGTAGTTCTCTGTTAATTTTTAGTTGTTTTAAGACTTCGTCGTTTCTTTTCTGTTCATCCAATTGTATCCAAAATAAACGTCCGTTATCTGTATATATTAAGCTGTGTTTTTACTAGATTATTCTAGGTAATATAAGAAAGTAGTTTGCTATTCCTTTCCTTCTTGGCAGTGACTGTACTAGTCGGAGATCGCAGCCATTGTCTTTATATACGAGATCCTCTGCCTGCCATCGCGGAGTGGGGACCTTAACCGGCACTACTTGTCGGCTGCTCCCACAACACCATCTACCACCTACTCCAATGGCTTCAAATAACCCTGATAGGGGGCTAAATGGGAGCTCCACCTTGTCAAAGGGTATCCCGAAGACTAGCGGAGGAAAGGAGACTTCTTACTCTTCCTTTGGTAGGGCAGAACTCTAGCCCGCTAACCCAATGGTGTTAGATAGAACCAATTATAACCTATGGAAGCGAATCATGGAAAGTAGACAAACAAATGAAAAGACGATTAGAGGCCACAGAGATGGGATTTCTCAGAAGAATGTTGAAAGTTCCCTGGACGGCTAAAAAGACCAATGAGGAAATTCTCAAAAAGGCCAACACAAAAAGGGAACTCCTAAAAAACATCAGAAAGAAACAATCAACATTTTTCGGGCACATCATGAGAAGAAAAAAGTTGGAATAGATCACAACTGGCAAAATAAAAGGAAAGAGAGATCGCGGACGACAAAGAGAGAAAATACTGGATAGCTAGGTGTCATGGCATAGAAAAAACAGAACTGATACGATGCATGGTAAATAAAAGATTGTCGAAGGACAAGATCTCCTACGACAACCGGTATGGCATATGCTGATGATGATATCCGAAATATACACATATATAGTGATATATTTTGTAAATATAAAATGTATTGATAGAATTACACTTAAAAATATAGTTAATTATATAAGTTTTACAATGGCACAATTTTTCATTGTGTTTGTTTGGGAAGTTCTAATGTTGCTTTTTAATGAAAAAAAGTTATTTTGATTATTTTCAGCTACAAAGAACGTATACAATCTGTCTCCATCTGTTTCAAAATTGTTTTCCATTCTCACTACATAATTTATTGAGTACGTCATATCATCATCATGGCTTCCTAGACAAAGAAGAAATGTCGACAACACTCAGTCGAGTAATTTGTTTATGTATTAATACCCTCACTGCAAGACCACACAAAATCCATGTGCTTAGTTTGAGACATTACACTTCCCACTGAAAGTATGTGACTAAACAGTTTTACGGTGACAAAAGTCATTTAATGCTCATTCATAAATCTACAAATTTAAATGACGAAGGTTTAATCGCTCCTGACAAAATATCAAGATTAATATCTAAAGAAGGAAAATCAGGCACAACAATACTCATTGAGTGCCGTCTCCGCATCGAAGGTTGGCTACCATGGAGCGCCATTCCACTCTGTCTCTTGCTTTGATGGTACAGATTGTCATAGGCTGACTTGTCCATCTTTTGATGTTACTGGTCCATGTTAGTCTTGGTCTGCCTCTTTTACCTTGTATTTTCCATTCCAATATTACCTTTATTATGCTGTTGTGTCTTTTAACATGACCAAAACATTTCATTTGTCTTGCTCTAATTGTGTTTAGTAGTTCTCTTTTCATTTTTAGTTGTTTTAAAACTTCATCATTTGTTTTCTTTTCTTTCCATCCAATTCTACCTATTCTTCTATAAACCCACATTTCATAGGCTTCAATTTTCTGTTCTGTTTGTTTGGTCTAATGTCCATGTTTCTGCACCATACAGGAATATTGAGAAGATGTAACATTTTGCTATTCTTAGTTTTAGCCCTGGTGTTATTTGTTTTGATGTTAATATATTTTTCATGGCATTGAAATTACTTTTTTGCCAAATACATTCTTTTATTTATTTCAGTGCACAACAATAAGGGAATCCTTAATTTTTCCCGCTGAATCTATCGTTATTACAACCATCATTTTTTAAAGCATGCATTTCTATGTAACTTTAATGCGCGCGCGCACACACACACACACGCACGCGCTCTATATGAAAGGACAGAGGAGCCACAGGAAAAAAACAAGGAAGCCATTGGTTAAAAAAAGGTTTAGAAACACTGAGCTAACCCCTATTGGTTTTTTTTTTTTTTTTTTGCTACCTTCAACACCAGAGTGACCCGGGACAAACAAGAAAGTAACACTTCCAGGCTACAATACGTGCTGTTGTGAACGGACAGAAACGCTTTTAGGATATTTGTCGGTTGTCCCTTTGTGTTAATAAAACTGTCAATTTCTGTCCCGTTTTAATGATTAAAAAAGTAAAAAAGTAAAGAGCCCCCGTCACGCCAAGTGGCGTATAGGAAATATGGTGTTAATGACCATAAATTTTACAGACCTTCACTACATGATGGGGTAATGTGATCGGTATTACGCCCGTGCAGCTTTACTTTCCCAGAAAAAATCCGGTACCTATTTAAGGCTGGGTAAACTCGGAAGCCGTCGTTGGGATCGAACCCTACCTCTTGTTGTAGTCCCGTTCACTAACCACTGAGCTATCGCGGCTCCCGTTTTAATGATAGCAACCATAAATAATAGATCATAATAGATAATACAACTTTGAAGCAAGTTGGCAATTTTAAATATCTGGGTAGCACATTAACACAAGACAATAACCAAGAGACAGAGATAGATATAAGGTGTAACAAAGCATGCCAAGTTATACGCCAAGTATCAACACTATTGAAAAACAAAGCAATAACTACGGAAGCAAAAAGGGCAATATACAAATCAATTTTTCTACCAACTCTGTGCTATCAGTGTCAGAATTGGACGCTGGACTCTAGAACAATAAGAAAGATAACGACCACCGAAATGAAATGTGTCAGAAGAATGACAGGAAACAGCTTAAGGGACAGAGTACGAAACACTGACCTGAGGAAGAAACTCGAAATTGAACCAGTCATCGAATACATAAAGAAACAACATATAAATTGGTTCGGCCACATAACAAGATAAAAAGAACTAACAATCAATCAAAGAGCCATAAACAAACGCTACGAAAACGCCAGATTAAGAGGAAGACCGAGAAAGAGATGGATAAAGGGAATACTAGAGTCACTAGGAGGGATAACACCAGAAGAGGCCAACAGAAGAGCAAAGAATCGCAGATTGTTTCTCCCCTCGACGCCAACGGCAGCAGAGGAAGGATAGAAGAAGAAGAAGAACCATAAATACACGCTGACTGTTGCTCAATAATCATAATATTGTATCAGTTTCAATGTACCACTATTCCAGTTAGTAGTTTGTTTAAATATAAATTATATTGTGTTTCTGTCCTAGCCATGGCTCATATCTTAGCTTGTGTGTGCTGGCCATGGCTCATATCTTGGTGTGTGTCATGTTAGTCATATCTCATATCTTGGTGTGTCCGTGCTAATCATGTCTCATATCTTTATGTGTGTCTGTGTTTAGTCATATCTCATATCTTAGTGTGTACCAGTGTTAGTCATATGTCATATCTTTGTGTGTGCATGTCTGGGTTAGTGATATCTCATATCTTTGTGTGCATGTTTATGTTAGTCATATTTCATATCTTTGTGTGTGTATGTCTGTGTTTGTCACATCTCATATCCTTGTGTGTGCATGGCTATGTTAGTCCCATCTCATATCTTTGTGTGTGCATATCTATGTTAGTCGTATCTCTTATCTTTGTGTGTTTGTTTATGTTAGGCATGTGTCATATCTGTGTGTGTGCATGTCTATGTCAGTTATATCTCATATCTTTATGTGCATGTTTATGTTAGTCATGTATCATATATCTTGATGTGTGTCAGTGTTAGTCATGCCTCGTATCGCTGTGTGCATGTCTGTGTTAGTCACATCTTACATCTTTGTGTGTGCATGTCTGTGTTAGTCACACCTCACATCTTTGTGTGTGCATGTCTGTGTTAGTCACATCTTACATCTTTGTGTGTGCATGTCTGTGTTAGTCACATCTCACATCTTTGTGCGTGCGTGTCTGTGTTAGTCACATCTCACATCTTTGTGTGTGCATGTCTGTGTTAGTCACCTCTAGTGACTCGGGCAGATGGTGCTCGTAAACCTGGGAGGGCAGACCATCTAAGGGCAGAATTCCCCTACAGAAAAGACA
The DNA here is from genome assembly GCA_032433765.1 of Megaustenia siamemsis. Classification (NCBI taxonomy): domain Eukaryota; kingdom Metazoa; phylum Mollusca; class Gastropoda; order Stylommatophora; family Ariophantidae; genus Megaustenia; species Megaustenia siamemsis. Next base: position 114,301,792 of record JAVIAB010000051.1, read on the forward strand.
ATCTGCTGCCTTGCAGGAAGATTGGGGACAATCAAAGGCTAGGGAAAGCAAACCCGAATAAAATGCTGGCTGAAATCGGATGCCGTGGGCCACTGGCGCAGAACACAGTGCAACGTTTTAACGGGTGTTCAATCAAAGTGGATCTGGCGAACTCTACTTGTGATGTTCTGTCTGTAGGGGCGATCAACACACTTAGCCTAACAGCTGACTTCATGTGAGAGTCTGGAATCCTTACTCTGATTGAGTCCTGATCGCAGAGAGAGAGAGAGAGAGAGAGAGAGAGAGAGAGAGAGAGCGCGAGAGAGAGATTATATCACAGTTTTGTTTTGGGATGTGAATTTTATGGTAACCAGTTGAAAGAATGAAGTCTACAGCGTAAGATTATTTCATTGGAGAGATATTCCGAGTCCGATCGTTATAGTACTGTCTTCCATTCATTCACTGGGTACCGTCTCTGCATGCAAGAATGGCTACCCATGGAACGTCATTTTACTCTGTATCGTGTCTTGATGGTGTACATTGTCATAGGTTCACCTGTCAATATTTTGACTTTATCAGTCCGCTTTGGTCTTGGTCTGTCTCTGCCTCGTGTACCTTGTACATTCCCGTTCATGATGACTTTTGATAGGGTAGTCTATAGTGTATAGTGTCTGTGTGTCTTCTTTCCTTTACACCCAATTCTCCCCATTTTTTCTATAGAATCTGATTTCAAAGGCTTCAATTTTTTGCTGCGTTATTGTCATTGAGTTATTTGCGGGTCATCATCATTGCACTCCGAACATGTCTATAGGTGCTGAGATCCTCTCCTCAACAAGTTCCGCAGCGACTGATGACTCCAGTTCTGTGTTGTTTGATTAGTCTTCTTACACGCCCACTAAGTTTCTCGTTTCTGGCTGTGCCCATCTTAACTCCCATTTCTTTCATTCGAAGGAGTGACGTGGACTCATGGTTGTCGAAGCCCTGTGCCATTCCCACATATCGGAGGGCATTGATGACGTCCGCCCGATCCATTGGGTGACCGTTTTCCACGACAGCATAGCTAGCCTGCGATTGGAACCTGCCTAAACCTTGCAAATCAAGTTCATCTAGTCACCACGTCGACATGAGCGTAATCATGTGACTCTAACGGTGTTCTCTAACCATGATCTCCATCGTCATACAGCTACTCGACAATACGTAGGCACCACTATCTTCATAGTTTGCCACTACAGCGTGCAGTATATGCCAAATTATTCCATTAAGGCGCACTACAAAACCATCTGTGTAAATCAGTGAGTCAGTGTCATTGGAATTTTCATAGATGAGAAGCATTAACTACAACTGGGTTCTGTTCTTTGTATACTCTCTCTAGCGTAGAGATGACAGAAAGAAAGGTATTGATGACCCACGGAGACACGAAGACGGAGAATCTCACGCTTGCACAGGTATCCATTCATACTGCTTCAGTCCTTGAGCCCGCACATCAATTTAACAGTATCCTTGCCCGACCTAATTATGATTTACACCCCCTTAATCATAATCTTCCTGTACCCTTATTCACTGAGCTCCTAATATTTATAGTACTCAGTATAACGGATGTTCTTGATCAGCGCCTATCTTTAGGTCTACACGTTCTCTCAAATTCAGTTGGTGAGTCGGTCCTCCATAGGAAAAATTGAGGCAGTTAAAATAAATGAACTTGTTTATTCTTATCTAGAGTCCATAATTGTGAGACTATGAAGTATATTTAACCAGCGTGACGTGATCTGTCGTAAGTAGCATCTAATTATGACGGCACTATGTAGGCCCTGCTATAACTCTAGTCTTCACCGAAGAAACCGACGACAACAATCAGGGCGAGATCTTATTTCGTTTTCTTTGCTGCTCATAATCGAGAAATTTTAGAAAGCAGTCAAAAATGGCGGCGCCCATCCACAAGTGAATCACGGAATTTCAATGGGATTTTGAAGAAAGAACTGTAAGTAAATCAAAGACTTGTGATATGATGTACAATTTGCTTAGTTTAGCAAACGAAATAAAAACGTTTAAGTCTGATCATAAACTTTGAAACTAGTTGGTTTTAATTAACAAAGTAAACTGATTGGCAGTAGCCAGATAGTCACGCAGTTCGAGTTCTTTTATTCTAATCTCTAAATCTTAATCTCAGAACTTCTTAGTGAGCGAACATGGCACGGCCTATACGGCGAATGCCTGCTTTTTTTGTTTGTTTTAGATTTTACGCCTTCACACTTTGCTTTGTTTTATTTTTTACACCCCCCTCCCCAACAATAATTAAGATGCACAGTTATCACAGTACTACTGGATGCTAACCTAACTAATCATTCTAGTTGGAGTATTATTTATTATTATGATTTAGTAATTAACTATTATACTCTATTAAGTCTAGTGAAGTGTTCCTCTATCTATAATTTTGTGTTTCTTAAATTTCTTAAATGATTTTTAAATAGCAGTGAGTAACAACACGACAACTAACTACTAACTGAAACTTGACTTTTATTTTATTATAACAAGCAAGTAATTTTATTACTATAATATAATATATATAAAGATGAAGTTATGGGAAATAACTAAGTGCTAGTTTTTTAAAATAGGTTTAAGCTTTAATGATTTAATTAATGAATTTAATGCTACCGTAGCGTTTTATTTTCTTGCACATATCAAAACAAACTATTTATTATATTGTGATCATGATGCAAATTCATCTCATGGGAAAAAGAGAAAGCCAAATTCAAATAAGAATAGATTAGATGTGAGAGGGAGTAAATAGTAATAGTTGCATAATGATAAGACAAGATGACGATGTCAGGACCTGGAATAATAAATAAACGAACTAAATTCGCCTCCTCACCATTGACTTTCACTTTGTTGAGATAGATTGTTATATATTAATTGTAACTAATCATGTAAAAACGAGAGTATCAAATTACACAAATTATACCAGCATATGATGGCATATCTAACAATTGCTATCTTACCCCTGTGGTGTAGTCTTCTTCAAGCATGGTATCTGCTGTCATATAACATAAATAGTGGTCGATCATGCCTTTTGAGCTTTCTCAGCACTTTGTCTCTACACTTGTTTATCAGCTCATTTAATTGTCATTTGTGCAAATTAAAATAATGTCATTCTCTTTAGCTTCTGGCTGCCATGTATCATTTCCATCTCAGACTTATCTGTTTGTCCCCCTCTTCTTCCTTTAATTTTTCCACTTGTCATGTGTTTATTTTATACTCCAGCTTTTCTCCTCTCTTATGACTAACCAAAAAATTATGCTTGTTTACTTCTTATGTTATTAGTATGCTTTTCTTTTTTAATATCTTTGACCTATTTTGCAATAATAAACCCCATTACTCTCTTTAGCCATTCTTAGTATTCTTAATCTTCATTTGAAGTTCATATTTTAAATATTCCTTTAAAATCTTTGGTCTGTTTGATTATATAAGACTGATTTTTGATATGACAGAACTCCCTGTATTTTTTCACTGACAAAAAAAAGATTTTTCTTAACTTCCATTGACAAAGATGGGCTGCATTAAATTTTTTTGTCATTAACAAATTTTTTAATGCAGCTTTTGCTTTTTGAGCAATTCTACTTATCACCTCTACATGTCATCTGATGTTGTTAGTGATGTCCCTAGGTATATATGTATTTATTTTTTCTTTCTTTCTTAACTTCCTTTCAGGGAGATAAAAAGTTCTGGTTCTTGCCCTTTTGATGGCTTCAATCATTGTCGATTGATGCTGTAGCATTTTTTTGATGTTGTCTGTCTCTCTTACTGTGGATATGCCTTTTGCTCTTTTTCCTTCTCCTCTTTTAATATATGCCTTGTATGGTAAGGAATCACACAACATTCTTTCTAGATGGACAAACCAGTTTATTTTTGTTTCGGTATGTAGTTTAGAGCAGACATAAATAAAAGCAAAACAAGAAGTAATAAAGCCAAGACACAGGAAGCTTACACAGAGGTGAACAAAGAAGTGAGAAGATGCATTAAAAGGGATAAGAGGAAATATATAGATGAACTAGCTAAAGAGGCAGAAGAAGCAGCAAATAAAGGGAATATGAAAGAACTGTACAACAGCACAAAGAAATTAGGTGGAAAATACAAACAGATCAACGCCTTTATCAAAGACAAGAAAGGAAATCTGCTTAGTAATATAAGGGAACAAATGGAGAGATGGAAAGAACACTTTGAAGAACTTTTGAACAGACCCGGCTCAAATAATCCTCCAGATATACTACCAGCAGAAGAAGAGTTACACGTTAACTGCGGAAAACCAAGCAAAGAAGAAATAATGAAAGCCATCAAATTATTAAAAGATGGTAAAGCCACAGGACCAGATGAAATTCCTTCGGAAGCCATCAAAGCAGATATTAACACCTCTACCAAGATGTTACAGGATCTATTGGATAAAATTTGGGAGAGGGAAGAAATACCTAAAGACTGGAGAGAAGGTTATATGATCAAACTACCAAAGAAAGGAAGTTTACAGGAGTGCACAAATTATAGGGGAATTATGCTACTATCAGTGCCAGGAAAAATATTAGGCAGAATCATTCTGGAGAGACTAAAAGAGGCTATAGAGAAACACTTGAGAGATGAACAAGCAGGTTTTAGGAAGAACAGATCATGTGCTGATCAAATAACTACCCTACGTATAATAGTTGAACAAAGTTTAGAACTAAAATCCCCACTATATATTGGATTCATAGATTACGAAAAGGCATTTGATAGTTTAGACAGAAGAATGCTTTGGAAGTTGCTGAGTCATTACGGAATCCCCATAAAGTTTATTAACCTGATAAAAACAATGTATGAAGGAACAAAATGTAGTGTGGTGCATGAAGGACAGCTTACAGAAGCATTTGAAATAAGAACAGGAGTAAGGCAAGGATGCCTCCTGTCTCCATTTCTCTTTCTACTGGCCATAGATTGGATTATGAAAATAACTCAAAACAACAGAAATGGGATCCAGTGGTCACTGACCAAACAACTTGATGATTTGGACTTTGCTGATGACATAGCTCTCCTATCACACAGCCATCAACAGATGCAGGATAAAATGAGTATATTAGATGAGAGATCACAACAGCTAGGACTAAAGATTAATAGAGATAAGACCAATATTATGAGAATTAATGCAGTTGGCAATAACCATATAAAACTAGGAGAAATACCTCTACTAGACGTACAATCTTATATATATCTGGGCAGTAATATAGATAAAGAGGGAGGAACAGAAAATGATACCAAAATAAGGATATCAAAAGCAAGAGGAGCTTTCATTGCACTGGGAAACATATGGAAATCCAAAGAAATTAGGCTAAATACAAAAATAAAAATTTTCAACTCAAATGTTAAGTCGGTCCTATTATATGGCTGTGAAACATGGAGAATGACAAAATTGACAATCACGAAAGTACAGACTTTCATTAATGGATGCTTGCGCAGAATAAAGGGATGGAAATGGCAGGACAAAGTCACTAACGTGGAATTATGGAAATGTACCGGTCAAATACCAGTGGATAAAGAGATACAGCGAAGACGATGGCGATGGATAGGACACACACTACGGAAGCCAACTGAGAGTATTACACAACAGGCCCTTTTTTGGAATCCCCAGGGGAAAAGACAAAGAGGAAGACCAAGGAATTCTTGGAGAAGACAGATAGAAGCAGAGATGAAGATGATGGGGAAGACATGGAATGATCTTAAAAGAATGGCAAAAAACAGAACGACTTGGAAAGTGTTTGTTGAAGACCTATGCTCCACCAGGAGCTAAAAGGTAAAAGAAGAAGAATGTAGTTTAGGATTAGTTCAGTGCCTACTCTTTCTTTTATATCATTTCTGATTCTGTCTTTTCTGGTCACTTCAAGCTCTTTTCATTGATATCTCACCTGTGTATGTATTTATTAATCTGTTTTAATATTATCTCATTTGCTTTAGTATATTAGTAGTGATTTAAGAATTTAAGAATGTTTGAACCATGGAAGACTGCACAACATTATTAAGCAATAAAAAGAGTCTATGACTCAGATACTCTAGTATGAGTTGTCAATGAGCGTTTTGATATAGATTTGTTTTGCTTTCATTCTAATGTATACTTTCCCAGATTTCTATGTCTTTAGTGTTATGACATTTTTAAACATGTTTCACTTTAAGTACTTATCATATATTCCATTAAACACTACATTTCTTTTAGCTTTACCTGTTATAATAAAATTAATTTTATGTGTTTCGGTCATTGGAACGCCACATTTTCCAACAGAAAAGTGGAGGTAATTGACATTTTAAGAAGCAAGCGTGGAAATCAGAATGAACTGATTAAAGTTTGAAAAATCTGCACAACTGGCACTGTTTACATTGTATCAAATAAAACACAGCAAAATACATATTGAATGAAAATACAAGTGTATATGTATAAACACAAATGTAAAGAACTGCAACCACTTTATCTCTTCATGTCTTAGTCCATTTATTAGCAGACTGCATTACCCTGTGTTGTGTGCATTGGAGTTCGGAGTGCAATAATGATGACCCACTAATAACTCAATAACAATAACATCTCTCTTCAGCACATTCTTTAGGTAAATGTCAGATATATAAACTACGATCTATCAAGCTTTTGTCCTTTTGAGCCAAAGATGGTGTATATGGGAGAAGTTCTAGACTCTTGTGTCTGACGATCTTTCAAGTGTCAGACCTTGCACGGAACCTGCATTGTGTTTCACCACACGGTTCTCTTCAGGGTGAATTGCTCAATCTCGGAGAAGGAGATTATGCCTGCTGTTGTTGTCTCTCACCTCAGTGTTCTTTTTATTGTTTCCCTAGGTCAGCCTCTTTTTCCTTTACCTTCTGGTACCCATCTGAGGGCCTGCTTTGAGATTCTTTTGTTGTTTCTTCTCATCACAATATATGATCACCTTCTTCACTTGATTATAGTTGATATTTTTGGATGCTTTGTCATTTCTCTTATTTCTGTACTAGTCTTGAACTCATTACATGGTATACAAAGTATTTTCTTGGGGCATTTGTTTTCAAATACATTCAGTTTATTTTATTTTTCATTAGTTGTTCTCCAGCTCTTGAATGCATAAGTAAGGGTGGATAATACACTTGATTTGAAAATCCTGAGCTTTGTTTTTGTGCTTAGTAATTTTGATTTCCATATATTATCAAGGTTTCTGAAAGTCATTGCTGTCTTTATGTCTCCTTGATCTATGCAGCTTCCAAGATATACAACATTATCCAGTACTTCCACAGCATTTCATTTCAGGGTATATTTTTTCTTCTAGACGAATTTTATTTTTCATCACTTTTATTCTTTCTCACTTGATCTCAAGTCCTGTTTTCTTAGCCATTGATGACAGGGCATTTGTTTTTCGTTGCATCATGTTCACATTGCTGTTGATCAGAACTATGTCGTCCGCAAGATCCTTCAATTGAGATATAAGTGTCCATCCAATATCTTTGTTACTTTTACAGCATTTCTGCATAATGAAGTTGATAATCATCATCATCCTGTGCTATACCGGTTGGTGTAGGCGATCATATCCTTCCACAATCTTCTATCTACCATACATCATATCGGTTCTGTTGTTGACTGTTTTCCATACCATGACACCAAGCTATCCAGTATTTTCTCTCTTTGTCATCCATGATATCTTTTCCTTGTATTTTGCTAGTTGTAACCGAGTATTCCAACTTTCTTCTTCTCATAATATGTGAGAAAAATGTTGATTGTTTCTGGTGTTTCTTAAGAGCTCTCTTTTTGTGTTGTCTTCTTCTTCTTCTATCCTTCCTCCATTTGCCGTTGGCATCGAGGCGAAATATAATCTGCGATTCTTTGCTCTTCTGTTAACCTCTTCTGGTGTTATCCCTCCTAGTGACTCTGGTATTCCCATTATCCATCTCTTTCTGGATGTGTTGGCCTCTTTGAGAACTTCCTCATTGGTCTTATTAGCTGTCCATGGAACTTTTAACATTCTTCTGAGAAACCCCATCTCTGTGGCCTCTAATAGTCTTTTCATTTGTTTGTTTACTGTCTGTGATTCGCTTCCATAGGTCAGAATTGGCTCTATATAGCACCATTGAACTCTCTTTCACACTTCTGTTGAAATAGATTTGTTGCGTAAGACATTTTTCATTTTCTGAAATGCTATTTTGGCCTGAAATGTTCTGCTTTTTATTTCTGTGGTGCATCTTTCATCTAATGTTATTATTGTGCTCAAGTATTTGACATGTTGTACTTGTTTCAAATGTGTCCTGTTTATTTTTATGCTGCATGATGGTGATGATTGTTTCTTTGATATAACCATTACTTCTGTTTTCTTACTATTCAGACTGTTACCTTTCTTGTTGCTTTCTTTTACAATTATGTTTATAATTTCTTATAGTTCATTCTCTGTTTCTGCTATTAAGACTGTGTCATCCGCGTATCGCAACTTGATTATGTTGTGACCGTTGACATCAGTTCCTTTTATATCTTCTCATAATATTTTAGCTGTAAAGTGAAAACAAATCTGGCAACAGAACACAGCCTTGTCTGACCCCTTGTTTTTAAATACTGGAACTGTCCTGTTTGGTTGTTAATTTTTATGGCTGCTGTTTGTTGCCAGTACATGTTTTTTTATGATTCGCAGATACTTTCCATCAATGTTTAATTTCTCCAGTATATTGATTATTTCTACATACTTTACTTTGTCAACTGCTTTTGTGTAGTCTATAAAGCACATATACAGACCTTTCTTTACCTATATAGCTCTTTCTACAATGTTCTAAGTATTTATATTGAATTATTCGTGCACTTTCCTTCCACAAATTCACATTGTTCCTCACTTATTTCTGGTTTTATTTTGTTCCTTACGCGTCTCATGATTATTCTTATTAATATTTTGGTCATAGGGCTTAAATGTTTATAATAATTTGTAAAAGAACATATATGCTTTTTTAAGAGGGATTTTTTTAGACATATGGATCTCACTACCCAAAGACAAGGGTAGGGTAAAGCCACAAGGAAACAATGAATTCAAAGAGAAAAATTCGCACCAACTGTGGTGGGATTTGAGCTCAATACCTTCCTGTCTGACCTCTTACCTCTAGACCACCCAGTCTTTTTGGATAAAAATGCTTAGTTTTATTTGGATATTTCCTGTACAAGTAGCATGGTGGTAGCATCCTATTGAAATTGCTGCTCTATGTCATATAATTGTGTGAAACTTATATGATGGTGTTAGGTGACTCTGGTCTCTGTTTAGACTTCTTGATTTTCAAAGATTTTTATTCTGTTTTGTTTGTTTTTGTCCTTGTTGAAGACCACTCAGTCGAAGCATTGGTTCTTTGTTTAGTCTTGTCTTATTTGCAAAAGGCCACAAATCCTAGTTGTTTATCTATTGTTGTATCAAATCCAGCATTGCAGTGGCCTTACATGATTTTTTCATGTTCATTCTGGCTAAAATCCTAGTTTGATGATAAAGTATGCACGGGTTGAATCCAAGTTTGACATTCTCCAGTTTATTCAAATGAAGAAAAAGGAGTTTCTGACTCACTGAGTTGGGAAGGTAATAGCGAAGAAGTGAGTTGTCTTTCTTGGCTCCAAATGATAAAAAAAATAATTAGTTGACATATCATGTTTATTGCACAATGGACAAATCCATTTTACTTGGATCCCCACCTCACTACCTCTCCTAGCATGCAACATTGTTGCCACAAGTTAGCGAAAGCACTGAAAATAATTTCAGCTCAGGTGCATGAACTTCATAGTACTGGTGAGGACGTTGAAATGTGTGTTTTAGTTGAATACTTTGCTCATCTAAAGTTTAATACTTTATTCTCATGTGATATTATTGATTCAATCAACGGTTGTTATTGAACTCTCTTTGTTCTTTTAAGTGTCTTTATAATTCATCAGCCCTTCATATTTCATTTATATTTTCAAGATCCTATTGTGCTAGAATAAACAATTTAGAAGCATTAATACAGGTCTGTTAGTAGATTAGCTGATGTGCCTTGTCATCATTATCCAAGGTAAGTGGCTCCCTTGGCATCTTAAGTCCGTAAATAGTATAAGATGTTTAGCACCCATATTTTTCAACCTTCAATTATTGTCACATTTTATGAGTAGTGTGTTTGGTATAGCTCTAATCCATCCACCTCCAAGAAAATCTTGGTACCCATTTAAGGCTGGATGAACCTAGGGGCTTTCTATCAGGATTGAACTTGACCTCATCTCATTAGTAGTCCATTTCACCAACTACAAATTGACTTGTCTGCCACAGGTTTCAGATAGACTCAGGCAAGAGACCTGATATTGGCAAAATGTACAATTCACCTCTATCATTAATCTTATGCACATGCAAGTCGCACTTGCATTAATCCATTTCTCCACTCATCTAAAGAAAACAAATATTCCAACCAGCTTCTGGCAAAACTCTACTGTGCTGAATTTTCAGGAGCAACAGAAAATCTAAACAGATTCATATAGCTTGGGAGCACTTTCTGCCAGATTGTAGCCTTTGATGATGAAGTGATTACAAGGTTCTGCAAAGATAGTAGCACATTTGAAAGATTATATGCCTATGTTTGGCATCAAAGTGGTATCAACTTACATAGTTAACTCTTTTTCCATATGTTTTGAAGCACTGTGCGCCATGCCTATTTCGGTCGTGCACGTTTTGCCGTATAGTACGTAACTCTCAATTTGATTAGTGTGAAACGTCATCAAACCATATTCTTCTTACATGCTCTGTATCATCATGGTATTGGTGAAATCTAATACCTTGTTCAATTATATAAAAATTCATATATAATATGTTATATGTTAGATAAATATAAATATGTAGATTGATTTTTAAACCATGAAAAATGTTGTCTCTGACATCTCTTCCATTGCATTGATGAAAAGCTTCTGTACAGAAAAAGTTAAAGGTTTACAGACTTGGCTGTACTCCCAATGCTTAATGCATGTGAAACCTGGACTATGTATTGATACCACACAGAACACCAGATGGTGAGACTAGATTGCAGAAAGCATTGACACTATTCTGATACACAAATTCACTGGGCAGTTAACATGCCAAACTACCAATTACACAAAATTTTATTATATGCTGAGCTGCCGAAAAGTAAATGCTGACAATATAGATCAAAGAAGTATGTTAATATACACTTATGACCTAATTAAGAGTCTTCAGTATTAATCTTGACACATGGGAAAATAAACAAAAAAACTACTTGTTGCACATCTCTTTGATTACAGTTTGCGAAACAAGCAAAAAAGTTGCAGCAAAACAATGGGGACAGACTAGAAAGGCTCGTGGATTCCCCCCACCAGCAGCAACTGTTACATGTTCATACTGTCCTGGATTATTTGTAGCCCACACAGGACTTAGCAGTCATATTTACACTCACAGACTAATTTAATGACTGAATAAAATAGGTGATCTTCATAACCTGTGATAAAAGAACAATATAAATATATATATATAAATAATGTACTAATTACTAACTTTTTGGGAAGTTGCAGATCATAACTTTTGTTTCCACCTGTGGGTTGCCCACTAGAGGGGCAAGGAATTGTAACGCTGTGGCCTACCAAGCACAAAAGTGCTCATTAAGGTTGGACACTATAACAAATTAAAACTGAAAAAAGCCCCAATCAAATAAAGGACATATTTTGTTGTGGTATGTGCTCTTTGGACAAAAAAGTTAATGCTAATAAACCCCTATTTTAGCACAATTGACTTGCTTTAAACTTTGAATTAATAATTGTTGTTAGATTATTTTTGTTTTACTTCACTTAGTTTCTAAACTATGTGTTTTTCACAGTAGAACTGTCTGGCATAACAACGTTGATTAGTGTGATTGAAAATGCAGATGTCTCTTGAGTCTGCAAGGCCAGTTGTTCTTGAAACCTTAGCTCATGCCTGCAGTCAGAATGCAGATATTCTTAAACCTGCTGAACAGAAGCTTCAGCAGTGGGAAACAGAGCCTGGTTTCTATTCCATTTTGACGGTATACGTTTTTTTTTTAAAATTGAACAATTAGTTGTGGTTTTTTTATCAAAACATTTGATTTGTTAATTATTAATTCTAATCATTTGCACAAACGACAATCTCAGAATTATGTAGTCCCTTTCAATAGATATGAATGTTGAGTGTAGCCAATTCTTGCATACTTCTACATCATGTGTTAAATAAAATAGCGAAATGAGCCGCTGCAATCATAAGTTTACACATAAAAATACCTTTATCTTCAAATGTTTTAATGTTACACCTTTAAGACTACACAGAACAAAATAAAGCTGTTAATGAAACAAAATCAGTTATGTAATATTAAAATACCATAAAGCAAAAAATATACTTAGATATAAACTAGTAAAAAAATGTAAAGGTTCCCTCAATGCCTTGCTAGACATATGGGCAGTATGGTGTTAGTGACCATATTTTTCCATGACCATGGCACATTTTAGGCGATGTGGTTGGCATCATGCCAGGCCACCTTTACTTCCCAGAGAAATCTCTAGAACTCATTATTAGAAGATGGGCACAGGCCGAAACGTCAGTATTGTGTTGTGTTCCCTCTTTGTAAAGCTGTCACCATACCTTGGAGTGTCTAACACTCCCCATCACTGGCTTTTTGCTACCAGCTTTACCGCAGCATTGCAATTATTTGCCTGTTCCCTACCCCGTGAACCTGGAAGCCTTGTCTGTACAAATCCACCACATCTGGTAATTGAACCCAGACTCTTCAGATCAGAAAGTGAGCACACTGACTACTCAGTCACCATTGCTGCAGATATTAAATTAATAACTTAATGTTAACGAACTGAAATTTGTTTTGAAAAACTAGTTTTCTTCATTCTTGATGAATGCCAGTTTATTTAATTCTTTCCATAATTACTAATCCAGGAGGTGGGTGGTTGAATGGATTGAAACCTGCTATTTTCCAATCAGTTGGATGCCAATCTAATTCATGGTAGAGACAGGTTTTATTATTAGAGATTCAATTGAAACTATAATCTATAGCCCTAGTAGTAGCTACATTAGACTTGCTGGCTTAACTTTCTAGTCCCATAACAAATACTCAACGGTTGCCAGATATGAGATTAATACTGTGGAGTCTTATACTTCCAGTGACTAAAACTTTGAATGTACCAGTTTGAATGCTAAAATCAAGATAATTTTGTTTCCAAAGTTCGAATGATGCTTCTATGTTTGAACTCCACTTGCACAGGTGCAGTGAAAAAAATGTTATCTGATGGCATTCAATGATTGTGCTGTACACCTAAATCATTCCTTCCTTTTTGCTTTATTTTTCTGTATTCGGTTATATATAATATTGTCTATTAACTATCTATCTATCTATCTATCTATCTATCTATTGTCCTTTCGAGCCAAAGACGGCACATAGGGCAGAACCACAATCTCAAAAACAGAAAACTTGCATGCCAAAATGGCACATATTGCAGAGATCACTGCTATCACAAAATTCAAGATTGGCATCCCAGCCACATGTACAAGTAGACAGGCACCCCAGACTGCTGAACACATACTTCAAGACTGTACTGATCATAGTAGACTGAGGAAAATCAATTGGCCTATAGATAACAGCACTACAGACAAAAGTATATGGGCCACTGCAAGAAACAACATTGCAAATACAGACAATACTTCAGGCAAATTAAAGATAGACTATAAAAAAAAAAGTAAGGAGCCCTCGTTACGCCAAGTGGGAATATGGTGTTAGTGACCATAAATTTTACAGACCTTCAGCACATGTTTTTTGGGGTAATGTGGTCGGTACACCCATAGTTGACAAAGTTGAACACATTAGAAAATAAATGTCTAAGGAAAATACTTGGTATAGCGTGGAACAAATTCATAACAAACGACAAAATTAGAGAAATCGCCAATCAACCACTAATATCTTCAGTAATAAAGAAAAGACGATGGTCATATGTTGGACATGTGATGAGAAGAGATAATAACCGAATAGCAAAGCAAGCCCTCATGTGGGAAACAACAGGTAAGAGGAAAAGAGGAAGACCCAGAGAGACACTGAGAAGAACATTGATGAGAGGGGCAAGAGCAGCAGGAATCGGCTCCAATGAGATAGAACTGCTTGCACGGGACAGAGACAAATGGCGAGATTTGATAAAATATCTTTAAAAGAATTGAAAACTGCTAGAACAAAAATTTAGATAAGAGGAGTATCTTGGTCTATGCCCTATGGGCCGGCTACGGCTCAAAAGGTCAATAGATAGATAGATTACGCCCATGCCGCTTTACTTTCCTAGAAAAAAATCCGGTACCTATTTAATTAAGGCTGGGCGAATGATAGACTATAGGCTTCAAAAAAGAGTGTGAAAGCAACATAGCCTTTAGAGGAATGTTTTTATATCGGTTTTAGTGGAAAAGGAAACTTATCATGAAGTATGACAGTTTTAAATATGAAATGCATCTAGAACAGAGGGAAAGTGAACCAAAACCCACAAGAAGTAATGTTCAGAGGCAGAAGAGAGAGTTATGGAGAGCTACTGCTTTTCTAAAAGTAACCTTTCAGTTTCTCTCCACCAGCTACACGGGACACCACCTCTCCACATAAAGTTACAATAAATGCAATTTTCATTTTATTATGAAGCATGTCCATATTTTATTTATTGTTTTCATGTTTTTATATATTGTTTATGGCATTTAATTTTATTATATTTACTTTAGTTTTGATTTATGTTTTAGTTTATCAAAATAGAAATTGGTTAGGGGCTAGCAACAGGTTTCATCAGCAACAATTCACTTTCCATTTTTTATCATGAAAAAAATTTGTCCTGACTTTAAGCAATTCAGTTTTCAAATGGCCTTCTGAAATGAGTTGAGTTCTAAGTACTAGGCACCATTGTACAAATAGATAGATTGTAGTTCCTTTAATAATTTTAATTGTATATGTTATTTCTTTGGTAGTTTTAATTTTGTTAATTGAAAATGATAATGTTAATTCACTTCTTTTATAAGTTGCACTAAGGTAGTTTTCAGTCTGTCAGCTTCATGAAAGTGTCCCTATCAGATGTACACATTTCAGCTGTTAAAATATATTATGTTTTAATATTCACCACATTTTCAAGTTTGCTACATTGTCTTCTTTATTATTTCTTTCTGCTTTTGAATCAAGGATATATTTTGCAACCATGCAATTGATGCTAATGTGCGGTGGTTGGCAGCCCTGTATTGCAAAAATGGTGTGGACAGATACTGGAGAAAGACAGCTCCAAAGTAAGCCATTACTTTATCAATCATGACTGTGTCTGTCATAATAGCAGTTATGAAATGTAATATTTTACTTTATTATTGTTTCACGATATTTCAAACTATTAACACATGTAGTACAATTTCTCTGGATAATGAGTTAGAAAAACATATTTCTGTAGCATTAGATAATGCTATATGGTACAAACAAGCTTAAAATAATATTTTCAATGTGTGAACTAGCTTCAGGTGTTTTCATGGAAAACTTGAAAAATGTTAAAATGAGACAAGCAACTCTTTGTGGCTAAAGCTATTTAAAATTTACTTGCCTACCACTCATGGAAGGTACAATATGCTATGAAAGTTACAAATCTACAACTTATTACATAAAGTGACATGTGTTTTGTTTCTTGCACATGAAGTTTGTGTTTTTGCACAAACTCTTTTAACTCGTAAAAGAAGCTTAATAATAATACCATATGATTAGTACAATTAATTCATAATAATGATTATTAAAACCAAGTAGCTGGTCTGATAATTTCAAATGAAAGCTGTACAGTAGAGGTGAAGTTTAAATTAGCTCTGGGAAAGATAGAATTCAAGAGTGAAAAAAATATTATGTATCCAACCTATATTTGACAGTGGAAGTAAGAAAAAGATTTCTTTGGTTTTCTGTTAAACCAGCACTGACATATGGTAGTGCATCCCGGACAGTCAGAGAGCAGACAAGAAAATCTTTCAATGAAACAGAAATGTGGTTTTATATATATTTTTTTTTAATTGAGAACACCGGACAGCTAAAAAAACAGCCAAAAAAAAGCAATGACATTCTTAAAGAGGCCAAGATGGAAAGAAAGTCTTTTCTAACATCAGAATTCATAATTTATTCTATATAAAATGAGAAGGGAACTGCTGAAACATGCTGTAAGAACAAGACAAAACTGAAGGAAGAAGAGATAGAGAGAAACACAGAGAAAAAGCAGACAGATTGGCTAGCTGCGCTGTCTTTGAAGATGGTCAACCGGATCGGGCGGGCGGCATCAATGCCTTCCGAGATGTGTAAAGGGCACAGGACGTCGACAACCATGAGTCCACGTCACTCCTTCGGATGAAAGAGATGGGAGTTAAGATGGGCACAGCCAGAAATGAGAAACTTAGTGGATGTATAAGAGGTCTTATTAACCAACACAGAACTGGAGTTGTCAGTCGCTGGACACTGTGGGACTTGCTGAGGATGGAATCTGAGCACCTGTGGACATGTTTGGAGTGCAATGATGATGACCCACAAATAACTCAATAACTCAATGATCAGCTAAGCCAGCATAGGTGATGATAATATGGTCTGAAAAATAGGGGGTCTCGGTAATCTAGTTAGGAAAACCACCTGACTGGACTACCGACGTTCGGACAACCCCTGTTCGATTCCCGCTGGGAGCAGTGTGAATTGTACTCGTGGTTGGAAAAAAAAAATATATACCTCTACGGTCAACCCAGCCATTGGCAGAAATGGGTACCAGGGTATTACCATGGGAAGGTGAGGAATGTTGCATCGCATTGTGAGTTTCGATGCTTGAAACGACACTATCCAGAAATCTTAGAACATTTTCTGGATAGGCGGCTGAGAACATGGGTGGAAACTCGAGTGCTTAGATGCCGGTTCAAGTCTTGTACTTTACCTTACCTATGGTCTGAAATTTGAACAAATTTCCTTTTTTTTTTCAGTGCAATAGGTGAAGAAGAGAAAGAAGCTATAAAGAAGAGACTGGTGTCTGATTTTACTGAACCAGTTCCACAGGTGAGAATTTGCAAATAATAGTTTATGATCAATTCTTTAAATCTAAAATCTTTTGTAATACATGTGGTAATCAACGATAACAAAACATACTTAATGATTAGAGCATTGTTTGAGAATTCTTAATCTGTTAAAAAGTATGTTCTGAGGGTGAAGGCACATAGCCGATTTGCTTGCACCAGAATCTGTGAACCAGAGCTACTCTGATCCTACTACTCAACCTTTTCATTGTATCCATAGAAACAGACCAACCATCTAGTCTGGCCAAATGAATATGGTTCTAGAGGGAAGGTAACTCAGTACTCAAAAACTCATTGCTGAAGTCGTGTTGGACAAAGGGCACGACTACCAAAGTTTTATTGTGAATCTAACACAACACATTTATGCTTCCTTATTTCCTTTTTTAAAGGGAGGATGACAAAGAATATTATTCACTCTGTTATTAGTTGTCGAGTGACTGCCATGAAGAAAAAAAAATGTTTACTGTTTATGTAGGGATATTAAACATACAATATAAATTAATAAAATAATATAATCTATAATTTTTTTAGATGTCAAAAAAATATCTAAAGCATATCATCACATGAAAAGAACTGGCTTATAAACATCTTACAGAGGAGATTAAAATACTACAGCTACATCAAAAGACACTTTGGGCTAGAAAGAGCAATGATGGAATGCATGGTTCCAGGAAGATGATATGGGCAGATGAAGAATACTGAGGTTTCCAGACATAAACAGACCATTGAATTGAAGAAGCCAACAGAAGCCATGAGAGCTTAGGCTCATGACAGAGATTCTTCTAGATGGTCTTTGATGAATGTAACATTTTTCAAAGGACAAGCAAATTGATGATTGTCACATTTATGCTTAATTCAGGCTTTAAAAAAAAAAAAGTGTAAAACAGAATAAATGTTGAACTCTTAGCGAAGAGGAAGTATATATAAGTTATATAGTAAACGGAATGTTAACAGCATTGAAGAAAATGACCATCATACATTGCGATTAGAGTTTACATCTGAACATATTAAGCAAACTCTCTCTATGGTAGTCAGTTATTTTCAACATATGATGAAGTATATACTGGTTTAAGATTCCAAGTGCTCACTGGTTATGCATGCTACAAGCTTTCTTTTGAAAATAGTCATTCCTACATGTTCAGCATTGTAACCTAAATAGTTACAGTCTCAAGACTGCATCTTAACTGATGATCATGTTAATATATCATACAGTCACCGAGCGCCTTTAAAATGCCGCCCTTGTACATATCATTCCCACCACAAGCACATCTTAGACTAAGCTTCTCAGCTGTTTCATTGCCACAAGCCCACCACATGACTTTGACAGTTTATTCATGAGTTTTTTTTTTTAAAGCTTGGGTGGGTGTTGGAAACTGAAATGATGTTAAGTAATATAAGAAAAAATACTGAAAATCTAAATCTATACAAGGTTCAGAGGAAGAATGCAGCACTGAAGAGTCTGGATGAATTGAATACAGCAAGACTGCAATCTAATGTTTAACTTGGTAGATGTTCGACTCAACAGAGTTTGGTTGATATTAATGTTGAAATGAACTGCTCCTCCTGAAGAAAGAAATGTAGCAATGTTACACAATCCAGATTTCCCAGTAACTAAATAGTAAGCAAAAAAAAAAGTAAAGTACCCCCGTCACGCCAAGTGGCATATAGGGAAATATGGTGTTAGTGACCCTA
This sequence comes from Megaustenia siamemsis, assembly GCA_032433765.1. Classification (NCBI taxonomy): domain Eukaryota; kingdom Metazoa; phylum Mollusca; class Gastropoda; order Stylommatophora; family Ariophantidae; genus Megaustenia; species Megaustenia siamemsis. Next base: position 114,320,538 of record JAVIAB010000051.1, read on the forward strand.
TATTTTACAGACCTTCAGCACATGATTTTTGGGGTAATGTGGTCGGTATTACACCCGTGCTGCTTTACTTTCCCAGAAAAAAATCCGGTACCCATTTAAGGCTGGGTGAACCCAGAAGCCGTCAGTTGGGATCGAACCCTACCCCTTGTCCTTTGTAGTCCAGTTCACTAACTACTGAGCTATCGCGGCTCCCTAACTAAATAGTGCACAGAGATAATAGCCTAAACCTATCCGTTACTAACTTCTAACAAAAATTACAATTTTGGGTTGAACTATTTTAGTTGCTAATAAATTAATTCCCTAAGTAACTATTTGATGTTTAAGTTTTTGTTTACTTTGTGCAGATTGCAACACAAATAGCTGTTTTAACAGCTAAAATAGCAAGATTAGACTGTCCTAGAAATTGGGATTCCCTTCTTTCAACATTGCTGGCAGCAGTGAAGTGTGATGTACTGCTTGTGCAAGAGAGGGCACTGTTGGTACTGCATCATGTTACAAAGACACTTGCCTCCAAGCGACTTGCTCCAGATAGAAAATTATTTGAAGAGGTAAAATTACATAAAATATTTAAGATGTATATAAGAGCAGTGCAGCAACTTTTAAAATGTTTTCATTTTTGCACTATTGTCACAAATAGTAGTTGTATGCTAAAATTTGTTAAGAAGAATTAGTAATCTTTTAAATGATGAAAACTTTATAAATGGCACTGTTTAATGAGAGTTAATTAAATCAAATCAATTACTGTCATCATAACTGACATTTGGCCTCAAAAGATCTGGATCTTTCTTTGTGGTTTGAGAACAGTGGGCTGCAGAATTCATGTCTCCTATGGCTTGATTAACATCAATCAAGTTAACATGGGGGCCTCGGTAGTCTAGTTGGAAAAACCACTCGACTAGGCTACTGACGTTCGGACAGCCGTGTTCGATTTCTGCTGGAAGCAGTGTGAATTGTACTCGTGGTTGGAAAAAAAATACCCCCACTGTCGACACAGCCGCTGGCATAAATGGGTACCAGAGTATTACTCTGGGAAGGTGAGGAATGCCGCCTCGCATCTTGAGCTTCAATGCCTGAAGCGACACTATCCTGAAGTCTCCGAAAACTTCTGAATAGGCGACCGAGCACATATGGGTGAAAACTTGTGTGCTAAGATGCAGATTCAAGTCTCGTACTTTACCTTTACCTTACCTTTGATTAACTTATCAATTGGAGGGAGTAGGTGCTGATCTTTTGATTAGAGAATGAAGAAAGTTATACATGATCCCTTGTTTTTATTACATCCTTTCAGAGCTTACACTTTTTGTATCTTTTCTCCACAATAATATTTTGCAATCTAAATTGTATTTTAAACAGCTTGTTTTATTACAGTAAAGTAATTTATTTCTTTTCAACTTGATAAATAGTTTTGTACTTTCTTGTATTCTTTAGCTGACACAGGATATCTTTACTTATATGGTGAATCTGTGGAACTCCAACTTAGCCAACTTTTTTCAACTGGCATCCCAGCATGACGAAGCAATGTCACCCTCTATTGACAGATGTAGACTAATTTTGAAAGGTAATCATTTTGTAACATATGCAATAGTTTTGCTCATGCCTGTTCGGGACACGCTCTTTAGCTGAAATAATCTAAGTCACATTGCTGTAAATTAGACCCATAATATGATGCAAATATGGCCCTTCCTCTGACACAAATTCTGGTGTTATCTAACCTACATTCAGAAATTTTCACTCACATTGCTACTATAAAAAGAATTATTGTTTATGTAATGCTGCTGATAGTGTCCTGTCTATTGTTTCAATTCATCTAGCAAATTTGCTAAAATAACAATTGCCAACTAATAGTCTAGTGTTTATGACTTTCACTTCTACTGACATCACGAGCACAAAAATATGTTTCAGCTTTGAATGCGAAAAAAAAAAAAATCGAAATGATAAAAAAAATTATGACTTTCACTTTTATTCACTGAAATTATTAAATTGTATAATTGTATAAACAAACATAAATTAAAAATGTTAGCATGACAGATAAAATGCTGTGAATGAAGTGGATTGTAAGATTTTATAAATATCACTTATGAATACCGGCGCTGAGAGCACAAAAACATAAATCTTCTTCGGATACATGTTTAACAAGATTGGAACGGTCAAAAAAATTATGATTTTCACTTTTACTCACAGAAATTATTAAACTTTACTGCTGTATAAAAAATTTAGATTCAAAACATTAATATGAGAGATTAAATGTCGTGGGTTAAGTGGTTCGTAATATAAAATATATAGTCACAGTGTAATTTTTTCCGGCAGCAGCGGGCTGGACAAAGATTCCAGTCAAGACTTCACAGGAGGGAATTCTGTATTTGGTGTCACGACTACATAAAACTTAGGTAGATGTTTTAAAGAGCAAGTGTTCAGATGTGTGCTGTATACTTTTTCAACCATATAGAATATCTACTTTGTTCTTATGTATTGAAAATTGTTAATGACTCAGGCTGACTCCTTGCTTCAGGATCAGTGAACCAAAACTGATCCTAATCCTACTCCTCCTTTCTATGGTGGCTCTGAAAACAGTCTAGTCAAGTAAGTAGGGGTCATAGAGGAAAGTCAACCTGGTATACTAAAACAGCTGTGCTGAAGTTGGATGTGACGAGAGGTGCAGATGTTAGAGCTTTCTGTTGATCAAGACACAATGCAGTTACACCCACTAAACACCTTTCTATGGGGGGACAGTGAAGGGGAGTGACTTTTAAGTGAACTCTAAAGAATAAAGTTCTCATGCTGGTTGTATCTGGTTAATGACAATTTTAAAAAAAATGATAAAAAAGTGGTATGGTAACAGATTTTTGAAGGTGAGTAACAAAACAAAAGTCTACATTTCGGACAAGTAGGACTTTAGTTGAAACAACAACACAAAAATATATATAAGGATATATACACAAATCTAACTACATGGCAATAATATGTTAGATACTTAAGGTAGGAAATAAAAAAAAGAAAGGTCACTTCCCTGCGGTCCAGAGCTTGGTGAGCCTCTGACTGAACTAAAATAATTGGGGAACAATTAAAAAATAGAAAAAAATGGTATGTAAGAAGCTTTACGTGATAAGTGGATGACACAGACTAAACGACGTTTCGGCCCAATAGGCCTTCAGCAGGAACAAAAAAAAAACACACACACACACAAAACTAATAACGAGACAACCAAAACAAAAACAATCGAAATGTGTTAAAGAAAACAAAATTGTCTATCCTGTGTGTAAACCGAGGTCAAAATGAAAAGGAAATAGCAACCAAGTGCAGCTGTCGTGAACGTACAGAAATGTGCGCAAATGCACACAGAACCAGAGGAGTTCACACAGGGGTCAGTGTGCAAACACAAAGGAGAAAGAAAAGGACAGCAGACCAACAGGTGCTCAAAAGGCAGCAAGGGTGAGATATCCGAGAGTGGGGTACAATAAAAACAAATAAGGGGTAAGGAGTACAGGAAAAAGGTATAGAGGAGAACACCGAAGTGTCTCATTGGGGACTCGAGGAGGAGAACTTTAAGTAGCACGGCATAGTAAGTAGACCAAAGAACCCAAATATGTGCAGTAGAGAAGGCTATGCAAAAGGGAAGGAGCAACCAAAAGGAAACTATGTGTTTGAGTGTGATACATTCATACCTCGTGGGGTCAGCGAACCATACTGGACTATCTATGGGTGGACAGTGTCAGAGTCAGAGGCTCACCAAGCTCTTTCCCCCTAAAATAAGTGGATGGGCTGACCAACTATATATCTCACTGGCGAGACAGTCAGGTGAGAAATAAAAAGTGAGAAATAAAATTGTGCCTGGTTATTTCCTTCTGTTATTAATTTTCAGTCTTATACAATTTTTAAGATTTGCTTTCCTTTTTTGTTTGTTAATATTGAATATTAAAACATTGTCTTATACTTTTTTATTTCTTTACAATGAATTTGATTTAAAGTTATAAATAACATATTTCAGGGAAAAACATTGACAACTTATGATAGACTAATGACAAAATCTTAATAGAAAAAAAATTAAGGTACAATATAAAATATTTCTGGAATTATAAATTATAGTCAATTTTTTTTTTTTACATTTGATGATGATTAACACATAAATGTTGTTTTGTCATAAATTCTTGCATCCAATTGATGTGGCAAGCTGCATATGGTTTTCTTGATTTTCTGGTTTCTGTTGTAAATGTTAACATTTTTTACAATTATAATGGGTAGTGTAATACTAAGTTTTCTGCATCAGCAATTCTCACCACTTTGAGACCACAGTGATGCTCACCTTGATAGCCAGCCTCCCAGATTTAACATATTGAATTGAATAGAAAAAAATGGAACATTTCTCAAGCTTCTTTTGTATACTATTTTTGCTGATTGTAAAAGTGTATTTTTATTTAACACGTATTATTATTAGTTTAACTTTGAAATTCATATTGCTTTATGATTTAGTATTGAGGAAACAAGTCTGTTATGGTTTCAAAGAGGTTCACAACAGTCTTGATGCCATGAACTTCATTTCCAATTTGTTCCCACAACTGGATGCTTTTCTGAATTGTCGTAAGTTTTTTAAAAAAGTAATTTTATACATATATCATTATCATCATGTGCCATACAGGTGCCATACCGTGAGCGATCATGTCCTTACACAATCTTCTATCTACAGTGCATCATATCAGTTCTGTTGTTGACTGTTTTCCATGCCATGACACCAAGCTATCCAGTATTTTCTCTCTTTGTCGTCCGCGATCTCTCTTTCCTTTTATTTTGCCAGTTGTAACCAAGTATTCCAACTTTCCTCTTCTCATGATGTGCCCGAAAAATGTTGATTGCTTCTTTCTGATGTTTTTTAAGAGTTCCCTTTTTGTGTTGACCTCTTTGAGAATTTCCTCATTGGTCATTTTAGCTGTCCAGGAAACTTTCAACATTCTTCTGAGAAATTCCATCTCTGTGGCCTCTAATCGTCTTTTCATTTGTTTGTCTGATTCGCTTCCATAGATCAGAATTGGTTCTATATAGCACTGATGAACTCTCTTTCTCATTTCTATTGACATAGATTTGTTGCATAAGATATTTTTCATTTTCTGAAATGCTATTTTGGCCTGAGCTATTCTGCTTTTTATTTCTGTGGTGCATCTTCCATCTGATGTTATTATTGTGCCCAAGTATTTCAAATGTTGCATTTGTTTCAGATTTGTCTTGTTTATTTTTATGCTGCATGATGGTGATGATTGTTTCTTTGATATAACCATTACTTCTGTTTTCTTACTATTCAGACTGAGACCTTTCTTGTTGCTTTCTTCTACTATTATATCTATCATTTCTTGTAGTTCAATCTCTGTCTCTGATATTAAGACTGTGTCATCTGCATATCGCAAATTATCTATGTTGTGACCATTGACTTCAATTCCTTTTTTGTCTACTATTGATCTCATAATATGTTCATTGTAAAGTGAAAACAAATCCAGCGACAGAACACAGCCTTGTCTGACTCCTTGTTTTATAAATTGAAATTTTCCTGTTTGGTTGTTAATTCGTATAGCTGCTGTTTGTTGCTAGTAAATTTTTTTTATTATTTGCAGATCCTTGCCATCAATGTTTAATTTCTCCAGCATATTTATTATTTTCACGATCTTTACTTTATCAAATGCTTTCGTGTAGTCTATAAAGCACATATATATATATATATCTTTCTTTACCTCTATAGATCTTTCTATTAATGTTCTTAAGATGTATATTGCATTATTGGTGCCCTTTCCTTCCACAAATCCACATTGTTCCTCACTTATTTCTGGTTTTATTTTGTTCCTTGCACGTCTCATGAAGATTCTTAGTAATATTTTAGTCTTATGGCTCATGAGACTAATAGTGCGATGATCTTCCCAATCAGTGGTGCCTGACTTCTTCGGTATGGCTACAAAGATAGATTTTAGTAGATCTTTGGGTATGTGTCCAGTGTTATATATGTCATTGAATAGTTTTGTTATGATTTGTACTCCTAGCTCTTCTAATGCATTTATCTCTTCGATTGTTATATTGTCAGGACCTGGAGCTTTGCCTCTTTTCATGTGTTGAATTGCGTCCTCCACTTCACTCTGCATTATTGGTGGTCCTGTGTCTTCATTTGAATTGTTTAATTCTGGTCTTTCATCATCATAAAGTTGACCGATATATTCTGTCCATCTTTCCATTGTCTTCTCCTGTCTCATTATTATATTTCCGTTCTTTGATTTCACACATCCTGAAATTTTGACTTCTTTTCTTCCTGTTAATTCATTTAACTGATTGTGCATAAATTTTGAGTCTTTCTTTTGTTGTTTTTCCATTTCTTCACATGTCTGTTTTAACCATCCTTCCTCTGCTTCTCTGCATTTGTTTTGGATCTCTTTGTGCAATATTTTGTATGTCCGTTCTTCTTTCTTATGTTTTCTTCTTTCGTCCATTAGTTGTAATATTTCTTCTGTCATCCATTTCTTTTTGTTGATTCTTTTAGTCACTGGTATTACTTCTTTTGATGTTTGTTGAATCGATTGTTTTAGCGTTTCCTACAGCTCCTCGATGCCCTGTATTTTCTCAATAACATTATATCTATTTTGTACTATCATGCTGTACTTATCACTCATCTGTATATCTACTATAAGCAGATCTAGTTCTAATTTTATATTTCTTGGGGATTTCTGTGCCTTCCGCAGTTTTATTCTTATCTTTCCAACTACTGGTACATGGTCACTATTGCAATCTGCTCCTGGCCTTGTTTTAACAGATGTTAGCCTATTCCTGAATCTTATCTGTACCAGTATAAAATCAATTTGATTGTGTACTTTTTTGTCTGGGCTTTATCATGTCCATAGTCGCCTAGGGTGTTGTGTGAACCAGATGTTACCTATGATAATTTCATGTGTCTTTGCCCAATCTATTAATCTATCCCCTCTGTCATTCGTCTCTCCAAGGCCATGCCCCCCAGTCACATTTTGCATATCATATATCTTACTATAAATCCTAGAGTACTAAGATCAAGTTCAGCATATTAAATTTTTTAAAATGTTTCTCAAAGGGTTTATTATGGGTACATTTTGGAATCTGGCATTAGACTTTAATTAAAAATAATATAATTAACTGATATTAATTTTCATAAACCTTTTTTCAGAAGTGTGCTTTTGACACAAATTAATCAGGTCACTGGAGTAAATGATGTAGTATTTTAGGAATATATTTAAGTATTTTGCCTCATGTTTGAGTTTTATGCCCTCTTGATGCAGTTTCCATGGGTAGGTATAACTTGTGTTTTGCATTAGTGTACATGTTTATGTAAAATAATCTTTAAAATATTTTTTTTCAGGTCGCAGTCTTTGGGGCCATCATTCAATGCTGGAAAAATGTGAACACATAATTTCATCAATAACCAAAGTGGTAAGTTGCAATAGTTCATTGACTAATGTTGAATCTAGAAATGCTTAGTTACTTAAATTTTTACATTTATTTTAACCACCTCAGTTAATGATTTGTTTAATGTCTTAATGTTTAATTGACAATAAAACAATTCACGTTGAATCACTTTTTTTTAAAAAAGAGGTTCAAAACATGTTATAAGGATTATTACATCAGTATGGACATGTATTTTTATTATTGCTTGTTTTGAGTTTTATAGAGTTTCTAAGAAATGAAAACACATTTTTAGCTAAAATAATTTATTCTCTCAGTTTTAATTTGCAAAGCAAATTGACCATATTTTAAAAGAATATCATCAAGCTGTGTTGTATCCATGTTGAAAGTTGGTTTTCATGAAGTACCATATACTCTACCTCTTGCTTTTATGGTTCACACCATGCTTCCTCAGTTTGATTTTATCAGCCTGCATCATTCTTTGTTTAAAACTTCTTATAAGTAAGTTACAACCTTTGATATTTATATAGATATATCAAACATTTATTTGGAGGCGAAGGCGCGGCTCACAGCAGAAGAGCTGGAAGTTGTCAGCGACCTACAGCTGAGGACCTGCGCTAGGATCAGTGAACCAGAACCATCCAGACCCTGTTCCACCTCTCCGTGGTGCCTCCAGTAACAGACTAACCTGTCTAGTCTGGCCAAGCGAGTAGGGATTGAAGAGAGAAGACAACCTTTGAAAATATCGCGCTGAAGTCGGATGTGTTGGGCCGAAATGTCGCAAATACTACAGTTATACAAACGACAGTTTGTGTGCAAACCGCAACACAATGCAGACACGCCCACTTAACGTCCTTTTAAGGGTGGATGATGAAAAGGTGTACTTCTTTAGTCATCAGGCAAACACAAGCAAGCAAACATTTATTTTAAATTTCTTCAGTTGTCCTATACCTTTATTTATTTTCAGCTGCTTCAAGACTTCATTGTTTGTGTTCTGATCAATCAACCCTTTTTTTTCAATTTTTGTGTAAAATAATTCTATAACATTTCTATGATTTCAGTTATTTTTAAACATTTGTAAAAATTTAGTGTCATTGTTTCTACTCCTACCTAAGTATTGAATGAATATATAACTTCACTGATCTCAATTTCAGTATTGAGATCGATGTAAAAACATTTATATGTTAAAAATATATTTAAAATTTACGATATTTATTTTTATTCCACATCAAATTTTTCATCACAAAGTATTTTAAGTTGCAAGTAACTGAGAATAAACAAGTGAGTGTAAAATTATAATAATGTGTTCATTTTTCTTCTTTTTTTTCTGTCCACTGACAATCAATACATTCAATCATCTGCACTCCTTGTGGTGTCTTATAGGGCAAAATAAAGTTCTCCAAAATTGCATGGTCCATGGCTAGCCTGTAAGAGGGTTTCTACTGTGTTAATCTCAGTTTCTAATGCTTTTGTCAATTTGTCCTTTGTCTGCTAGTCTCTTTTTCTGTCCTCTGTGTTAGAGTCAACAGCATGGCAATTATTGTGACTTTTCTTAATAAACTCTGAGCCAATGACCTAATCGCTATAGCTTCTGCCAGTTATAACTGTGTATTTGTCTCTGTTATCACTGTGTTCATTTATTCCTGGTTGCATTTCTTGACCAGTTCAGGGTTGATTATTTTTTTTTGTGGTCAAAATATCCTGAGAATTTTCCGAGGAAAGGTTGAATGAAGTGGTTTTCTTTAGGGTTTTTCAGCATTCAGATTAATATAGATAGCAACAAAAGTTCTTTCATATATCATTACAGGTTTTTTTTAGTGAGTGGATCTCACAAAAAATGTTTAAGATTGACAAAAGCAATTCAGGTTTTATTTATCCTTTTATTGATGTATTTGTTGGCTCCCCATCTGGTGTTAGTAGGGTTTCCACATATGAAAATATGTTTGCATTTACAAGTGCCTGGCTCTGTTTTGACTAGTTTAGGATTTCTCATATTTTACACCATGACTCCGGCTTTTTATGTTTATGTTCAATTCACCTTGTTTTCTTTAATTGTTAATTTTGTCTGTCTTTTTCTTGTATATGTTGATAGGAATAGTTATTAGTGTGATGTTTTCTATGAAGTCTAAGTCTTCCAGTACTAAGAATATTGTTCATTATATTAAGGTTTTTTTGTCTGTTGTCTGTCTCATCAACTCATTCTGTGACAGTCAAATGGAGAATAATTATAGAGGGTTCCCATGCTTCACTCCCATTTTTGCTTTGAAAGAAGTCAGTATAAGGAAGAGTCAGATATCATGCTTAATTTTGTCATGCCTAATAAAGTGTAAAATGTACTATCAACCCTTACGTATGAGAGTGAAAGCTGGAAAACAACAAGAGATATAGAAACAAAGTTGAACGCATTCGAAAATAAATGTCTAAGGAAAATACTTGGTATAGAATGGAACGAATTCAAAACAAACGAGGAAATTAGAGAAATCGCCAATCAACCACTAATATCTTCAGTAATAAAGAAAAGACGATGGTCATACGTTGGACATGTGATGAGAAGAGATAATAATCGAATAGCAAAGCAAGCCCTCATATGGGAAACAACAGGTAAAAGAAAAAGAGGAAGACCCAGGGAGACACTGAGAAGAACATTGATGAGAGAGGCAAGAGCAGCAGGAATCGGCTCCCTCAATGAGATAGAACTGCTTGCACAGAACAGAGACAGATGGCGAGATTTGATAAAATATCTTTAAAAGAAAACTGCTAGAACAAAAATTCATATAGGAGAAGGTGTATCTTGGTCTACGCCCTATGGGCCGGTTACGGCTCGAAAGGTCAATAGATAGATAGATAGAATAAAGTGTAAACTTCACAGGTGATTAATTTCTGTTTTATTGATTGATTCATTTTTCAGCTTTTAGATATGCTTGAAATGCACCCAACTTCTTATGTCCATTTCATTAAAACTACACTGACGTTTGTTGTCCAGTATAATTTTACAGCAAAAGGTAATGAACATATTGTAATTGTCTGTCTATGCTTAATATGTAAACATATGACTTATTATGACATAGCTAAAAATAAACTAATAAATTAAAATGTAAGAAAGCACAATTATATATATATTTATTTCTTTGACCAATTTGTAATAATTGTTATTATATACTATAGAATGTTCATTTATGATTATGCATGTTGACTCATGTGTTCAATTCAGAAATTTGTCAGGAAAATACAAATAGTTTAATGTGTTTATCAAGGATAAGAGGGGCAATGTGTTTACTAGTTTAAAAAAATGAAAGACAAGATGGTAAGTGCATTTTAGTGAATAGACCAGACCTATAAAATCCTCCAAATATACTGTCAGTAGAAGAAGAATTGGAAGTAAGAGAGCCAAGCAAAGAAAAAATAATGAAAGTCATTGCGTTTAAAAGATTGCAAATCTGCAGGGCTAGATCCTTCAGAAGCTATCAGGATAGATACAAACAATGTTACCAGTGTGTTTAATAAAGTACTAGATCAAATATGGAAAAGAGAAAATAATAGTGATTGAAAGAAAAGAAGGTTATATGATTAAACTGCCAAAGAAAGGAAATTTACAAGAGTGCTCAAATAACAGGGGAATAATGCTGCTATCAGTACCAGGAAAAATATTCAGTAGAATCATAACGAAGAGACAAAAAGAGGCCATAGAGAAATGTTTGAAAGACGAACTAGCAGGTTTTCTGAAAAATACAGACAACCACATTTCTTAGAATAATTGAACAAAACTTGGAATTACAATTCCCACTTTATACTGGATTCATGGATTATGAAAAGGCCAATAGTTTGTACAGACTATAGAGGACATGCTGTGGAAGCTGTTGAGTCATTGTGGAATCCCTACATAGTTTTTTTGGTCTGACAAAAGCAGTATATGAAGTAATGAAATATAGTGTTGTACTTGAACAGCCTACAGAGCTATCTGAAGTAAGATGAATGAGACAGACATGCCCACAATCTCCATTTCTTTTCTTGCTGGTCATAGATTTGATTATCAAAATAACACAGAACAACAGAAACTGAGTCCAATATTCACTGACCAAGGAACATGATGATCTAGACTTTACTAAAGGTATATCTCTACACACATATAAACGTAAACAAATAAAATTATCCTGCCTGATGAGGAGTCACATCAGCTGGAACCAAAAGTAAATAGAGATAGACCAATATCATGAGAATTCGTGAAGTTAGTAATAACCAGATAGCACTGGGAGCCATAACTCTTCAAGATAAAGAATATATATACCTAGCCAGCAATGGGAGAGAAAAGGGAGGGACAATAGAAGAGGAACAAATAATGCTAACAAAAAAAAAAAAAGTATACATAACAAGAGGAACTTGATTTCCAGGGAAAACGTGGAAACCAAAAGAAATTAGTGTTAACACCAATGTTAAATCATCCCTTTTATATGGTTGTTAAACATAGAGAACAGCAAAAATGATAGCCATGAAAATACAGACTTATGCAGAACAAAAGGATGGAAATGACATAACATAATTACCAACATAATACTATGGGGAAAGTACCACACAAACTCCAGTTGACAAAGAGATGCAACAAGGACAATGAGGCAGTGTAGAACACATGTTGTGGAAGCCAATGGAGAGTATTAAATAACAAACCCTTTTCTGAAATCCCCAGGGGAGGAGACAAAGGTGAAGGTGAAAGTAAACTTAGGTGAAAATGAGATGAAGGGGATGGGAAAGACAAGTAGTGATCTTAGAGAATGACACCAAAATGAATGGCTTGGAAAGTGTGAAAGCTTATGTATGCTTCATAAGAAGTTGAAAAGTAAAGGACATATTGACTTGTTTATTAAATTTACTAGACAATTTTAGCACACTTCTGTGTTAATCTGTACTCACAGAAAATAGAGTTAGTGTGTAACACTATATAGGTCACGGTGCATGATTTCTTGGACAACATTAACTAAAACTTGGTGCACATTTCAGTGTGGGTGGTGTACACTTATCTGGGCAGTTACTAATTTCTCACACTATTCATGGGGAGATAATTGTGGTACAAGTTAGATCATGTGAATAGTGCTGCAAGGGAGAATTTATCACAGATAAATGAAGGGAAGTGTGTAGATATAATCAAAAGCATGGGAAAACATAATCATTGAAATAGATTATAAAGAGTCCAACAGAAAAGTGTTTTCACAATGCCAATTTTGAACTAAAATAGTGAGCTAAAAGTATAGTAATGTTAGTTGTGTTGATGACTATATCAACTTATCACATTTCAGTGTTCACTGGAACACCATATCATGCAATCAAACTCTTTATTATCATGCTGGATCCACTGATGATCACCGGAGATGTGGCTGACTGCATTGAAAATGCACACCTGCACAGGATCATTTCAAACACCTTATGCATCAACATTCCAGCTTTAAAACTTGTGTCCTGCTGAACAGGCAAATCTGTAACTTCACAGACCTGCAGTTAAACTAGTACTGTCAGTTCACCATAGACAGTCATGCTTGACCTGGGCCAGACTCTATGTGGCATGGCTCTCTCATCATTGAAGACACATAGTTCTCTCTGATGAGTCAAGATTCTGTCTGCAAGGCAATTATGGGCACTGTTGATGTACAGGCACCAAGAACATTTTGTTGATAGTTTGCTACAATGAAAAAAAGGATAAGAGGAGGTACTGGTTTGAGGAATTTCTATACAACCAGAATTAACTTTATCATCATCAATGGCAAACCTAATGGGTATTGGATAAAAAGATGAAGTCATCACACAGGACATAGAACCTTTCCTCAATGTAAATGGACCAGGCATGATGCTGCAGCAAGACAGTGCTCGACTCCATATTGCACGTGTGGTCTTGGACCACTTTCAGCAAGAACAGATTAATGAGTTGATATGGCCTGCTGCTTCTGGACCTTTCTCCCATTGAACACATATGGACATTTTGTTGATAGTTTGCTACAAAAAAAAGGATAAGAGGAGGTACTGGTTTGAGGAATTTCTATACAACCAGAATTAACTTTATCATCATCAATGGCAAACCTAATGGGTATTGGATAAAAAGATGAAGTCATCACACAGGACATAGAACCTTTCCTCAATGTAAATGGACCAGGCATGATGCTGCAGCAAGACAGTGCTCGACTCCATATTGCACGTGTGGTCTTGGACCACTTTCAGCAAGAACAGATTAATGAGTTGATATGGCCTGCTGCTTCTGGACCTTTCTCCCATTGAACACATATGGGATGAGCTGGAGCATAGGCTGCAAAGAAGATAAAATCATACTGAAAACCACGACCATATAGCACACGCTTTGGAAGAATAGTGGAGTAATGTGCCCCAACAACGGAACTAACATCTCTTTGGCACAATGAGAAGGCGCCGCCCAGCAGTGATAACAGCTCTAGGTGGACATTCACAGTACTGCGATCTTGAGAAGGTGCTGTCTAGCAGTGATAACTGCTCTAGGTGGACATTCACAGTACTGCAATCATGATAAGGCACCACCCAGCAGTGATAACAACTCTAGGTGGACATTCACAGTACTGTGACCATGAGAAGGTGCTGTCTAGCAGTGATAACAACTCAATGTGGACATTGACGGTACTGAGATCAAGATTTAATTTTTTTTATTTTTTAAGGTGCTACACTGATTTTAAGTTATATTTTTTTTTGTGATACTTTCAGAAAAATCAAAGTGATTACTTATTCACTATTTTGTTATTCACTATTCAACCATGTTGTGCGCTAAGTCTTATGCTCTCCAAGAAATCACGCACAATGACATATACAGTGTTGTACATGAACTTTTTTCATGAATATATTTTGATGTTAAAGAGAACAATATTATCCTCACCAATACGGAAAGAAAATTTTTATTTTCATGACATTTGAACATTCTTTTACTGTCAGAATCCAGTGCTTTCTAACCGCATAATTATTTCTTAACCAGGTCTGTTATTTGAGGGATTTACTGTAAATTGCTTCAACCTGATGAAACAGATTTTATTCAGTGATGTTTACAAGCCTAGAAAAAATAAAGAAGGTACCATCTCAGAATTGTTTGTCTTGAAATGTTATTTTTGATGTATGAAATGTATGTCTTTTGTCTGGAGTCACATCTCAGTTGATTTTCTTTAGTTGGTATTAGGCTTGATAATTGTCAAAATACAGCAAAGAATTCTGCAGTGTAGACCTTAACTGCACATTTCTGTTGTCATGTGAGCTAAGCACATTATATATTAATAAATGTAATGATAAGACATCTTTATTTTCTTTGTGAGTAAACAGTAAAGAAAACATTAATAAATAAGAAAGTTGTATGCTGTACATATGTAGATTGTCTTAAAGCTTATAAAATGTAAAATAATGTAATGTCAGAAAATAAATTTAATCTAAAATACAAGTGTCTAGGCTTGAAATAAATTTAGGAAGCCAAAATGCCTGTCCAGCAACTGAGCTGAGTGTGGCCGGCCACAGCTTGCCACATGCATCAGAATTGACAAACAAGACCTGATCAAGACTCTGCTGCACCTCCCAACACTGCTCCTGGAAACAGACTATCCTGTCTAGCCAAACGAGTAGGGAAAAAAGAAAGAAGATAACCCGGTACTGAAAAATGTTGTGCTGAGACGCAAATAAGCCACACCATAACGTATTTATACCTACTTAACCTCCTTTTAAGGATGCATGGCAAAGGGCACTATTCATTCCTTTTGGTAGCCATCAGGTGAACGTCAGAAAGAAAAAAATTTAAATAATCAGTTGAAAATAAAATAGCATCAGTGTTAAATATTGTTTATATAACTTTGGTTGTAATATATTTTTTTAATGCATCCACAGAAGATTCGTGTCCTGTCACATTAGAAGCTAACACTATTATCACAGAATTTTTCACATTTGGCACGCTAGCAGAAATTTGCAGAAGACTTGTATCTGATTACTTTCTTCTGACTACTGATGACCTTACAACATGGGATGCAGACCCTGAAGAATTCTGTGAGTATAAATGTGCTCTTCTGTCTCCAGCCTTGACACATAGTATTTTTTTGCAGGAGCAAGACAGCTGATATGCTATGTATTATGATTGAATGTTAGATCTGTCAAATAAGACAAATTATAAAAGAACAACGTTTCGGCTCAGTAGGCCTTCAGCAGGAACAAACATACAACACAAACACAGATATGTATTTAAAATATACAAAAAAATATATAATAAAAAAAAATAATGTCGAACTAGAATGAGAAATAAAAATAGGAATAAAATGACTTCCCTGTAAATTTCGTTATGGACAGAATGAAAATGAACGTTAGTGGGTATGGGGTACATGTGCACACAGCACACATAACCAGAAGTTCCCACACACAGGTCCGTGTACATACACAAAGCACTAAGAACAGACCAGAAGAATACAGGGTACAAGAGACGAGGAAAGATTGAGATGTCGCAGAGTGGAGTAAGAGATAATAGGGGACAGCTGAAGTATTGCAGTGTGGTCTAGTAAAGGAGAGACGTGAATATCATAGCAAGTGCATATACTAATGTGCTCAAACATGAGCAACAGAGAATATGCAGTAGGGAAGGGACAGCCACAGGGAAACTATGTATATGAGTATGATACATTAGTGTCTCATGGGGTCAGTGAACTCAATTGGACTATAAGACAATTCTCCAAGGCAAACCGGCTGCAGTCACTGGAGTGGCAGAGGACAATACTAGTGATACAGATGTTATTTTTGCCTTTGTGGTCTGAGGAATTGAAGTGGGATGCCACTGGAGTGCCAGTATTCTGTTGAACATCTCAAAGGTGTTCACAAAACCTTTCTGTTAAACGTCTCCCAGAATCACCGATATAAATCATGCGACACCATTGGCATATGGTGACATAAATTATATTGCGTGACACATGTGAAACCATCCTTGATCTTGAACCCTCATTAGGGAATGAGTCAATGCAGAGCACATAAGCACAGGTTATACAGTTATGTCCACAGGGAACCATACCCAAGTGTTTATGATTGGTTGAGGGAGACGGCTCCTAACAAGAATATCTCTTAAATTCTTGTCGTGTTTTGAACCAGGGGGAGGGGGGTCTACTGAAAAGTAGATGAGTGGAGGGATCAGGCTGGAGAATGAAACTGTAACGGTTGAGTATTCTCACAGCAGCTAAGTTGTGAGGATGATAGGTAAAGGTGAGTATTGTTCTTTCAGAGTGGGGGCAGTTGGAAGGAGTGAGTGCCTCAGGATGAGAGATAAGGTGGACCCGTTTGAAGGCAGATCGAATCTGGATAAAACTGGCGGTGAAAGAAGACTAACATAAGGTGAGCCTGTTGGAAAAAATCCTGGTCATCCTGGCAGATATGACGAAGACGCAATAATTGAGAAAACGGAATCGAATCACGATTGTTCATTTTATTTATTCTATCTTCAGTTTGTTTATTCTATCTGTTGTTGTTGTTACGTTCGCCAGCTTTCAACTCTGACGGAAGTCCCTAGAGACTAGGAACTGAATTTTGTGTATTAATCCATTTTTCCCTGGCAGCCGTGTGCACAGGGGTCCCTCGCCGCACAGGCAGATAACTCCGACTTCGGAGGTACTCATGTTTTTTTCCGTCGATGAGTAACTGACGTTTCAAGCTGGGCCTCGCTGCTGAGACCAGGGGTGGTTGTCGCAGAGAGAAATCATAAATAAAAATCCCAACCGGTGTAACCGAGATTTGAACCCACAACCTTTCTGTCCTGAGGCCGACGTCTTGCCTCGAGACCAACCAGTCCCCCATGTACTTGGAATATGAGGAACAAGGAACACTTTTCATGCATAGCCTGCAATGGTTCCTGCAGCCTATCCACCATATACCAGAAGTTCACGTCCTTCCGAAAGTGATGATCGTCATATTTCTTTAAAAATGTATAGCGCTTGATGATGTTAGACCATCGTTGTTGACTCCAATTTCGAACATATAAACACACAGTTAGTCATCAGATTATCCCCGTCGCACATCAAGCAACAGACCGTAAGATTAGCGTACGGCCAGTCTAGGGATTTACGATAAGCCATTACGATAACGTAGCACACATAATAATGTCGGACGCACTGCAATGACGCGCCCTTTAGAATCCTGATTACTCTAGTGAATGTAGCCTACGACGAACAGAACACGGTGCAAATTCCCTAAAGAGATAAAACTGCGGCTGACGAAGCATTTCACATTAATGAGTAATATGGAAATAACTTGTGTCAAGCAAATGTAACAACGGTCATGAACAGCACCAATGTGACGTAAAGCGCAGAACAAGCCTAGACGATGGAAGGTAGCAATTCACAACACTTGATTCATCGAAAATGGAATATTGCCGGCGTACGACATTGTTTTATCGGCACAGGTGTAAAAAGTAGATCATCATCTTGACTTTAACGCATAGGAGTGCAATGGAGAACCGAAATTAATCAGACATCGAATGCACTTACTGCAGTGATCGAGAGAACAACTTATTTACATTTTTATTGTTCCTAAAATTGAAATGTTTAAACTTTATAAATTGTGTTAGAGCACTTTAAATGCCATCCTTTGACATGCTGACCTACATTGTTTGCATTTATAAACATCAAATATCACATAATGAGAGTAATTGATATGTGCAAGAATTAACATGACATTTCAAATTGCATCACTTTTATTTATAATGATAATTAAAATATATTGATAATAACACTATTAATTGTAGTATTTTTTTTTGCAGTTACACGTGTTATACAATATATTTAGGAAGCTATACAATATTAAATTTGCTGTGGTAAAAAATTCTGAATCAAATGCTTTTTCTTTAAATATTTTTATGAGCAGGTCAAGAGGAAGGTGGAGACTCCTATAAGTATTCTCTCAGAGTAAGTTGTACATGACCTTTTTTTTTAAATACGATTTACATGCACTCATTCTGTCTTATATCAGGCTACTTTAATATATAAATAAATGTGAATAATAAATAAATATAATTATATAAAGAAGACTGTGATTAATTTCTATTTAATTATTTAAAATAGTGAGTCATTAAGTAATGAAGTGTTTATTAAATTGTATTTTTAATGCTAAATTTGTTTTATAATATTAAATTAACTTTGAGAATATGTCTCATTCATCTCTGTGTTCACACAAGAATTGCTATGCTCAGTGTTGGTTGAAAGTATTCTCACTTCTTGTTATCTCATCTCAGCCATGTACAGAGACATTGTTCCTGACCATCTTTAAGGCATTCCGTTTGTCTCTCACCCCCATACTGCTGGAGATGGTACAAGCTGTGCAAGGACCATGTGACCCAGAAAATCTTGCAGCTGTGCTTAGAAAAGATGCAGGTAATGTTTCAGTTATAAGAATGAATGAATATCCAACTATATTGTAAATAAATAGTTATAACCACTAGTGACCAAAATTCAATGCCATTACAAATATGCAGTTGAAAATAAAACAATTATACAATTATTTTTTAAATATTGTGCTATAGAATAAACAGTATTAGTCTTTTTGCAGCACAAAAACAACCATAATGTACTTTTTATAAGGAATGTTATGCATTTTATTGTCAATTAAGAGATAAAATGTAATAAAGTTTTGCATGAATGCAGCCGTAACACACTCCTTACCAAGGGATTTAACACACTGTTACGGCTGTTTTATCAATTATTTTTTTTATTTGAAATAACAGTGAGAGAATAAATTAAAATTGATCTAAAACGTGGTTTGTTCTGATAATTTTCTCGAGAAGTTGGAAAAGAAGTTATATAAAAGAATTACAAGATTTTAATACAGATAACTGCGAAAACATCAACAAATTAAGAGTCGCAAAAACTGTCTCCAGTGTTCAATGTGCCAGTAACTAGAGTCAGTTTTTGTGGCTCACATTACCGAATGTGTTAATATATATTGCTATCTTGAGTAAACAAAAAGAGGGGCAAAATCTCTCCATTTACACACTTTGAAAAAAGAACTGAAAATTTAATAGGAAAATGAGGACAGAAAGAAAAGGTGCATAGATAAAAAAAAAGTGCTGTAAAAGGAAAGTTCTTAGTTTATTCATCTTTGTCACTCACAAATTCTTGTAAAGCTGTTTTCTTTTATTTCCAGCATACAATGCTGTTGGTTTGGCCTCATTTGACTTGTTTGATGAAATTGACTTTGACTCCTGGTTCACATCACATTTGCTCCAAGAACTACAGATCAAGCACAAAAGGTAGGGTAGGGAGAGAGAGAGAGAGAGAGAGAGTTGAACTATGAGCATGACAATCTGATGATCATTAATTCACAAAAGTCTAGGAAAATAGATTGATTTATGAACGGTTTTAAAAAATGCTATTGGGCTGTGAAGTGTTTGACAAGTTCTTAATAATTAACAAGTATATTTTTTAGTGTCTTAATTGTCCTAACAATGTAGATCAGTTGCACACTTAAAACTGGTCAGACTGGAAATTGTCCCTACCTGGAAAAAAGCACTTTACCTGTGAATAAATAGATGGAACAAGTAGTCATGGGTTAATTGAATTAATTAATTCACTCTGCAAAGCTGAAAAGTCAGCTTGAACTTCTTTCTTATTCTATCTTTGGTGTGCCAAAATGTAGTCTACAAGTTGTGAATTACAAGGGTTCAAAATGAATTGTACTTAGAGATTCCTTTCTTCTTATCCTCTAACCTTCATGCTCACAAGGACAATATTGATGGCTTCAATCATCATCATCCATCTCTTCCTTTCTATTTGTGTTAACTATCTTTGAGCCAGCAAAGTCAAAACTTATCCATTGTGTGGTTTTTCCCCATAATTTTGTCTTCCACATTTTTCTCACCCAATCCGCCATT
The DNA here is from genome assembly GCA_032433765.1 of Megaustenia siamemsis. Taxonomy (NCBI): domain Eukaryota; kingdom Metazoa; phylum Mollusca; class Gastropoda; order Stylommatophora; family Ariophantidae; genus Megaustenia; species Megaustenia siamemsis. The sequence continues at coordinate 114,340,807 of JAVIAB010000051.1, forward strand.
CCTTGAAAAATTATTTTTCGTTAGCTTCTCATTTCCACTATTAGTAATCTTCTCTGTTGTTCTGCTGTTATGTATGATCCATGTCTGGCAAGCATAAAGATAATAATATTTGTATATGTGCATATTCTACTTGGTTACATTGAGATTAAGAATTTTATATAGACATATCAAAAACAAAGTAGTTAAACTCAGCAAATAAGGGATTTTCTACACACTTTTCAGTCTATTGTTCTCTTAAAACTTCATTGTGTCACATGGGATTGGGTGGTCTAGAGATAAGACACTGGGTTCTGGATAAGAAGGGCCCAGGGTTCGAATGCTACCTATCAAAGGTGTTGGGAATTTGAAAAAAAATTCAATCTGTGGTTTCTTCATAGCTTAATCTTCCCCTGGTTTCTGGGGAGTGGTATCCAATGTCTAGCCCTCTTGAATAATGGCAAAAAACAGGAGGTCCCATGTGCATTCAGCACACATTAAAATAACCCTTTGTAGTTGAAAATTGAAAAAAGAGTAGGCCCAAAATGGTCAATACTTGGGCAAATTTGATAGAAAAAAATGTACCCAAAATTTCAAAGATAAAAAATGAAATTATTTCTGAAGTCAGAGAATATATCTGTCTATGGTGGACACCTGATCATTTGGCTGCCAATGTGAAAAATAGGAAAAAGGGATATTCATGCAAACTTCATACCCCCAGGACTTCACTAGAGGTAAAAAAGCTGGCATATGCAAAAAAAAAAAAATGTTGTCACATGAACTACTTTTTTGTAAAACATAATGGTACTAGACCTTTTAAAAAATGATTATTGGAGGCTGCTGTACAGTTGTGATGGTTAACAACCACAGTTGATGCTCACCTTACATGAAAATAATTCCTGCTTTAAAATCCACCTGGAGTTAAGTATCAGATATTTTTATTTTAGAGATCCTTGATCTCTGGTTGATGATTGCTTGACCATTTTGGAAAACATAGATACTATGTTTACGTTTAGCGCATAAAGAGACTTTCATCATCAGGACACATGTTTTGCAGAACGTTGCATTTACCGCAGCGCATCTGAAAGAATCTCTGTCTCTAGGTTAGATCTCCCACTTATTCTGTTGCCTTTGCCATGTTTAAGGTCTCTTTGAAGTCATGAAACCACCTTCTTGGACTGCCCCAAATGCATCGTCCAGGAACCATGCCTTCCATTAGTGTTCCTTCCAGCCCGGGGTCTTGATGTGGCCATAGTATTTTAATTTTCTTTATAAAGTGGTGTTTATAAGCCAGTTCTTCTTAAGCATTTTAAAGTCTTCATTGCTCTTTTCTGTTATCCAAGATATCTTAAAGACTTTTCTGTACCATTTTGTTTTAAATGAATTGTTTTTCTTCCTTGCTGTTTGCATGATTGTCCATGATTCACAACCATAAGTTGTTATCGAGAAGGTATATGCCCTCAGTGCGCTTGCCTGCGTTCACCCAATGACTAAAGGATTGCACCTCTTCATCATCCGCCCTTAAAAGGACGTTAAGTGTGCATGTCTGCGTTGTGGTTTGCAGTTTAACTGTGATATGTGCACCTTGCGACCCAACACATCCAACTTCAGCATGACATTTTTGAGCGGGTTGTTGTCCCTCTTTGATCCCTACTTGCCTGGCCAGACTACACAGGTTCGTCTGTAACTGGAGGCACCACGGTAGAGGTGTATCAGGGTCTTGAAGGTTCTGGTTCACTGATCCTGGCACAAGACATCAGCTGTGGATCGCTGACAATTTCTAGCTCTGCTGCTAGGAAGCACCTTTGACTCCTATCCTGTGCCCTCAGTAATTTTAATTTCACCACCTTGGAAATTGAAAAGAACAGTTTGTATGCCGCTACAGAGGCTACATATAAAAAAAATGAATGAATAAAATTCTAATCATCATTCTTCTTCTTCTTCCCTTCCTCATCTGCCTTTCAGCGTCGAAGCGAGATATAATTTGCGGTCTTTTGCTCTTCTGTTCGCCTCTGCTGCTGTTATGTTTCCTAGTGTTTCTAATATTCCATCGATCCATCTTTTTTATGGTCGACCCTTGGGTCTGGTGTTCTCACAATGTTTGTTGAAGGCTTGTTGTGTTGTGTTTTGATCTTTCTGCCTTGTCACATGGCCAAACCATTTTATCTGTTGTTTCCTTATATATTCTATGGCAGGGGCTATTCCTAGCTTTTTTCTCAGTTCTTCATTTCTGATCTTATCTCTCAGACAGTTTCCTGTCATTCGTCTAACACATTAGCACAATCTAACACTAACCTCCAGAGTTATTTCCTTGTTGGACAATAGTGGTGATAACTGTCCAATGATTTGACAAGCTTTGTTGCATCTTGATCATCATTGAAATGCTATTAATCACCTTTCTGAAAGCGAAAGTGTTTTTAGTGAGTTCGTGCATTGTGTTATATCCCCCTGTGTAATTAGAAAGAAATTAAAGTGCTAGTGAATACCGTTTGTAATGATGTAGATGAACAAGTATTTGATATTCCCAGTTGTTATTATTGTGTTCTCAGCTATCGTGTGATCCGTAAAAGGGTTGTGTGGCTGATGGGTCAGTGGGTTGGTGTAAAGATGTCTGTCAACCTGCGTCCTGCTTTATATGAAGCTGTGCTGGGTTTGTTGGACCCTAATGAAGATCTTGCTGTCAGACTGGAGGCTGCACAAACTCTCAAAACTGATATCCTTTTATTAGTTGTTTTGTATGATTTCATTTATGACTGTCATGCAAGTCTTTTCAGTATGTGATGAAAATGACCAGACCATATAAAGGATTTTCTTTCTTTCTTTCTTTCTTTCTTTCTTTCTTTCTTTCTTTCTTTCTTTCTTTCTTTCTTTCTTTCTTTCTTTCTCTCTTTCTTTCTTTCTTTCTTTCTTTCTTTCTTTCTTTCTTTCTTTCTTTATTTGTCTTTATTAATTTAAAATGCAAAGATTGTGACATTGTAGTAATGCTGTTGACTTGTGAACCTCACAAAACTTTAGCAGTAGCTTTTAGAGTTTAGAGGAAACTTCATTGCCATTAAAGGCTTCATCAACCAGTTTTGAAAATTGATACCAAAGTCTTTTTATTTCTGGGAAAATAGGACATCCTCACTTGACACTGACCACCTCACCCCAAAATGTATAGATAATTATGGACAAATAGAGGTACTAACATTCCCAAAATGTGGCATTTTCAACAAAAATACTTATTGCCATGAATTTTGAAATAATGTTTTTTTTTTTTTTAATTTCTTAATCTTTTTTTACTTTGAACACTGAAAAGTATATCTTTAACTGAAATTCATTTTTTAATTTTACAGTTTTTGTGTGTGCTGTTCTGAAAGGGAAATAAAATTAAATATTGAACAAGCAAAAATGTGTCCTTCAATAGAAAGATGTATAGTATAAATAACACCATAAATCATCTATCTAGGAATGTAGACTTCATTAGTGGAGTAGAGTTAAGATATAGCCTTCCAGGACCCATTTGATGGAAAGGCTGTATGACATTAAAACTTTCAGTTTTAGGAGAGACATTGAAATGTTGTTATTTAAGAGCAGAAATCCTCCCAATCAGGGAGTATGGGAATTCTGTGTTGCACAAGGTCTTTGAAAAGTTGTTGTTGCCCTATGAGGTGTGCTGCTTTGTTGGTCTTTGACCTAGGAAAAAAAAAACAATGTAAGAGAAATTCATTAACAAGGCAATGTTAAAATTTGGTAATGAAGAAGGCCATTTTTAGCCACAATGTTATAAAATGTTTGTGTTGTCTTTGATCACTATAAAACCATAACAATGCTATGTGCTTATTTTCTTTGCTTTTTTGATTTACTAGCTTTACCACAGCCACACAGATTTATGCCAATTCCCATATCTCTATCAGAAAGTTAATTAGCAGTCTCCTTTCTGAAAATTAATATTTTTCTTTAACATACCTTACCAGTCGATGATTTTGAATTCAGTACAGAGCAGCTCTTGCCAGTAAGTAACAAGAGTTTATATTATTTCACTTTCTTTTATTTCTTTTGACTAGTGGCCTTTGTTGTATCTTATACCATACTTCAACAGCTTTTCTTGTGCTTCAAAGGTTCCATATGACTGCACCTCTCATTACATTTTTAAAGTTAAGTTTTGTCACATCCTTCTCCACTTTTCCTAATTAATCATTGGTTGTTAACATGTTTTCCATATTCTACATTTGACTTTTATTTGGAAATGCAATTGATTGGGTCATGAGAAAATTCATAGAAGACAGACAATTGGGCATTAAATGGGTTTATAATAAATTCTTGGAATACCTTGACTTTGCGGATGACCTTGCACTTTTGAACTCAACACTCCCTTTTGCTCAAGAAAAAATAGAACAATGCCACAATTCTGGCCATATAGGGCCAGATAGATGCCACAATTCTGGCCATATAGGGCTCCAGATAGATGCCACAATTCTGGCCATATAGGGCCAGATAGATGCCACAATTCTGGCCATATAGGGCCAGATAGATGCCACAATTCTGGCCATATAGGGCTCCAGATAGATGCCACAATTCTGGCCATATAGGGCCAGATAGATGCCACAATTCTGGCCATATAGGGCCAGATAGATGCCACAATTCTGGCCATATAGGGCTCCAGATAGATGCCACAATTCTGGCCATATAGGGCCAGATAGATGCCACAATTCTGGCCATATAGGGCTCCAGATCAACACAACCAAAATGAAAGTCCAGAAAATTATCATTTCCTTTTTATAACAGTTAACAATACAATTCTCACAAAGTTAAACATTTTACCTACCTGGGCAGCAAAATGTCCAGAGATGGAGACAAAACTTCAGAAATTATGACACACATACCACAAGCATCAAATGCTTCTCAAACAAACTGAAGAACATCTAGAGATCCAAAGTTCTTAATAAACAAAAAAAAACTTAGATTGTTCAACTCCTGTGTGATATCTGTGCTAACTTATGGATGTCAAAATTGGAAATCCACCAGGACTTTAAATAGGAAATTAAGTGCCTTTGAAAACAAATGTCTTTGTAAGATTTCAAACATAAGCTGGAAAGAATACGTTTTAAATGAACAGATAAGATATGAATCTAAACAAGAATAAGTGCAGAGCTTTATAAGAAGGTATTGAAAATACATTGATCATGTGCAGAGAATGAGTGAAGAAAGACTTCCCAACCAGACATTCATGTCAACACCATCTGGTAAAAGAAAATTGAATTGCTACGCAGAACAATTACTTGGGAAGGCTCAACCATGGGACTAAGAAACAACCAAGAACTACAAGAACTATCAGCAAATTGTAAATTGTGAAGAACTATGACTTCCATCCTATGTGTCGTCTTCACCTGAGAGGAAAATAAATGAATATTTGACATCACCAAATATAATATGACCAAAACACTTAAGATGATTGAGATTGTCAGTGAAGACCTGGTTTTGTCACTTACTCTCTTGGTTATATACTGCTTTTCTGTGTATCGGAACAGCTCAATCCTGCATCTGCAGTTCATACTCTGCAAATAGCGACCAAAACAAACATTACACCATCTGCCTCTGTGTGAAAAAGTGATGTTTCATTCCACCCCTATCAGTGCTGCACCCTAGATCTATGCATCATATCAGGTTATTAATTCCATAGAAAGGCAAGATTAGATCTACTTAGTTGCCTGCACAAGAAGTACTGCAAACAAAAAGAATGACTGTTTTCAAAAGGATTATCACTTAGATATGATAGATGATTGTATTTCAGAGATCATGTAGGAAACATTGATTCTTGTATTTTGGAGATCCTTTAAAAGATCTTTAGATTGTTAGAGGTCCTCACCAGTTCTCCATCTTTTGTCATGCAGAGTTGTTTTTATGGGCCACATCTTTACTCTTGGGATTTATTTGTAGGTTTAGTCAATGGATCATTCTCATTACACATCAGACGACTCCCTAGTGCTCAGATCCCTCATGCAGCATCACCACCACATGCTAGCAAAACACTGAAGATGGTTTCAGCTTAGATGCAAGTTTTGAGACACTGACAAAGACTTGAAAAGGGAGGGGTAATTGGGTAGATTTGTATCTTGTAACCATTTTTGTCTGAACAGTGGCCATATTTGACTCACTTTTTTTTTTTTTTAATTTTGATTTACTGACGATTCTTTAATGTGCTCAGAGTGTGCACTGAACCTCCTGTTATTCACCTTTGTAAGAGAAGACTAGACATCAGATCTCACAACCAAGAAACGGGGGTGTAGAATAGAGCCTAGAAAATTCCATGGATTCGAGTAGAAAAATTCCCACCACCTAAGACAGGATTTGAACCTGGGACCTTTGTGTCTAGAAGCCATTGTTTTTCCTCAAAACCAACCAACACCTGTTCTTATTGTGTTGAGAGTGATATAGTTCTATAGAGTTCTCTGGAGTTTAGGTGGTCTATATTCATATATTGGAGTGTCACTGATTCCTATTTTAATTTGTTATAAGCTGGCAGGGAAAAAAAATAGATAATTATGTATGCTGCAAACTCAGAAAAAAAAGCACAAATAACAATATTCAAACCCTGCACATGCCAATGCTAAAGTTAAAAATTACTGATGAGTAAAGACTAAGATTTTTATGACCTAAAAAATGTCAAATATGACCTAAAAATCATCTAAATATGCCGCATTTATCACCTAAGAAATGCAAAATATGACCTAAAAATGAAAAATATACTGAAATATGATGTAAATTAATCACCCATTTGCTATTAAAAATCACGTTAAATTATCAGCTAAGGCATGTACATCCTTTGAGCCAGGCTCTGCTTTCATGTCTTTGTCTTTGTTGATGAACAATTTCTGAAATAATGCATCTTTCTAACTTAATTTTTTCAATTTTTGGACACATTTATTCTCCATCAGTGTTTGTAATTACTTTCACATGAAAGGAGTGTCTGATTGCATTGTCTCACTTCAGACCAAACTTTCTTGACAGTCACTCCTGTGAGCTGTTGCTCAATTATTTTGGCCAAAGGACACTTTTATATTTTAACTTTATAAACATTTATCCTGGCATACAGTAAATGAACTAAAATTTGTCTTTAATTTTCCATTTAAATAACTATTTAAAATTATGTTGTCTGAGTGATACACACGTATTTACTCAGTCAAGTTTATGTGTTTCTTAGCAATAAAATTACAAAGCCCAATTTTTTTCCACTTAATAAAGGGTAATTTAAATGAAAGTTTTATTGTACATAAAAAGACAACAAATGTGACCCAAAAAATGCATTTATGCCCCCAATTTGGTCAAAATCTGATGACGTTAGCATAAATTAAAGTAAAAATATACATTTATGTGACTAATAAAAACATCGTTAGAGTGTTCAGGAAAACATGAAACATGCTGAAATTAACTTGGATTAAAAAATACATGTCAGGAATAAATATGACTTGTCATAAAAATCCTAGCCCTACTAATGAGTATAGTAATCTGAGACTGACGAGCTTTATTTGAAAATGTAAAAATTGATGTGCAGAAGAGTTCACAGAAGAAAAACTTGTTTTTGTGTTTCTTAATTTATTTATATATTGCCTTCTTGCTGTCCTTTTACTATAATACTGGTTTGCATTGTTGTATCAAATGATATCTTCTTTTTGTTTCAGTACATTGAATCTTTGTTTTCACTATTATTTCAACTGCTCAAGGAAGTTCGAGAATGTGATACTAAGGTAGGTTATATAAAGGTTGCTTCTAAATGTTAACTTCTTGTCCCTTGAAATGAAATTTCATTCTAATGTCATCATCATGTGCCATACCGGTTGGCATAGGCGATCATGTCCTTCCACAATCTTCTATCTACAGTGTATCATATCAGTTCTATGGTTGACTGTTTTCCATGCCATGACACCAAACTATCCAGTATTTTCTCTGTTTGTCGTCCGTGATCTCTCTTTCCTTTCATTTTGCCAGTTTTAACTAAGTATTCCAACTTTCCTCTTTTCATGATGTGCCCGAAAAATGTTGATTGTTTCTTTCTGATGTTTCTTTAGGAGCTGCCTTTTTAGGAAATGCTTTTATTATTTTTATATTACTTCTTAAATTTGACATGGAAAAAGCACTGTGATATTTTTATAACCATTTAAACAATATATTAATTTCACTTCTTATATGTTGCTTACATGTTTTTTTTTTGGTAAATATTGTTTTACCAGAGTCAAACATGGGCATTGACAGCAATAGATGGAAAAAACATAAACTTTACTGAATGTAAAAGGAAGAAATAAATTAGGATCAAAGACATTAAAATAGGCATAACACCAATCTTGAGTTACTTCGAAAATCAATAAGTATGTTGGGTTTGGTTATATACCACAACCAACTCCCAGCAAAACCCAATCACAGGCTTTAACTAACCACCATTTACAATTACAACAGCAAGAAGAGAAGGCAAGAAATATCTCCCAGAAGACAGAGTAGAAAAATAGGAAGCACAAATCTTGCAAGTGTTATGTGTGAGACAAGCTTCAAAACTTTTATTTTCCTTTCTTCTTTTCTACTTCTTTTCTTCATTTCATCCTCATTTGTCTTTCAGCATTGAGGAGAGATGTAGTTTACAGTCTTTTTAGCTCTTCTGTTGGCTTCTGTTGTTGTGTTTTCTAGTATCTCTAATATTCCTGTAATCCATTTTTAAAAAATCATTGGCCCTTTAATCTAGCAAACTTGTATTGTAGTATTTGTTAATGGTTTGGTTAAATTTAGTTCTTTCTAATAGTTTTTTCTATTTGCTTTAGATGCTGTAAAGCACAAGAGAGCAAAATCGAACAGATTGCGCACATGTGGACAGTATTTTTGATCCACAAGGAAAATTTTCAAATAAATTCACAACCCACACAACAATTTCTGCACAAAATTGTCTGTGTATATAGAACCACCATATATAGAAACTGTGTATATAGAACCACCATATATAGAAACTGTGTATATAGAACCACCATATATAGAAACTGTGTATATAGAAATGACTATACTTAGGAAGAGTCAGACCAGTCCTAGAGTGTGGAGTCACAGTCTGGGCTATGGCTTCCAAATCACACCTTAGCAAAATTAACAGAACACAGAACCAAGCTGACCGTATCATCACTGGTGCTATGAAATCTACACCTATCAAGACTCTAGAAACAGTAACAGGTTTACAACCCTTAGAAAACAGACGGGTCACTAAAGTATTGCAAGAAGCAGAGAAATATAGAAGGCTCCTTAGCCACTCCATGCACCAAAGAATAACTGGTTTCAGAATTGTACGACTAAAGAGGAGCAACTTTGCTGCAATCGCCAATGAATTAACCACTGGAGACCCAGTACTTTCCCAAACAATACCGAAACCCTTGGGCCCATCTGATATGTCTCCTCATGGGAAACATAAAATACCAGAACTTAAGGAAAATATAACAGGAATCATGAAAAAAAGCACCCAATCAGACACAGAAAGAAAACATGTAGCAGAAAAACACATAAACGATATCTACCCACAGGACTCTTGGTCCCACATATACACAGATGGCTCTGCTACAAATGCCACCAGAAATGGAGGGGGAGGTGTGTTCTTGATGCTGAATAACCAGGACGAGATGACCAAGTCAATAGCTACTGGAAAATTCTCAAACAACTTTAAAGCAGAAACTAAGGCCCTCAGAGATGCTGCAACACTGGCTACTCAACACAAAAATAACATGCACAATAAATTGGTGATTCTGACTGATGCACTGTCAGTACTAACAGCTCTAAAAAGCACCAAGAACAATGAACTAGATGACTTGAGAACAGCCCTGGACCAACTATGGAATAACTTCCAGAGAGTAGTCATTCAGTGGATACCATCACACTGTAATATACACGGGAATGAACGTGTAGACAAATTAGCTAAAGAGGGAGGGAGATTACCACAATGGAACCATCCGCTCAGTTATGATGAAGCCAAATCCATCCTCAAAGGCCAGTACCATGAAAAATGGAAACGAGAACACCCAAAGCATAACGAGAGGGACGAATGCCACCAACTATCAAGGGGAGACTAAGTCATTATACTTCGCCTACACACTGGCCACAATAGAATGAGAAATCACATGTTCACCAAATTCAAAATAGGTACAACCAGACTATACCACTGTACACTGGACAATATGACTACAAAACATGTTCTACAGGATTACCCCAAGTACACAGACCTGAGAAGAGCAATGTGGTCCACACCCACCTCCCTGGAAGAGAAACTATATGGGGCAATCGAATCACTTAAACAGACAGCTGACTTCATGAGAGAGTCTGGAATCTTACTCTGATTGAGTCTTGATCACAGAGAGAGAGTGAGAGAGAGAGAACCACCATTATTTTTTCTTGACTGTGCTCATAAATACTCTGAACTCCTATCTAGTTGCATAAAAGTTTTGTTTCATATGATTGCTCTTTTCATATAATCAACACTTAAAGACTTTGATTGACCTGATGAGATTTGAGAACAATGCTTGACATGAATAGAAGTGATTAGGATGGTTGTAACCAGAAAGTTTTAGCAGCTACTTGAAAGAAATTGGGCATCTATAAAGTTTGGTCTTTATTGTTCTGATGTTAGTTTTTTTGCTAACTATCCTCTAATTAGTAACTGTTTGGAATCGCATCAGTGTTAAGCAGACAAAGACAGATCAAGACTTCATCTTGTCATTTCATAGTTTTCATTAATAACAGCTATAAACTAGCCTATGATGATGAGTAAAAAAAAAAAAAATCTGCCTGATCTCATTACACTATAAGAGACGACTGCAATGCTCATATTAACCAATAATTTTGTTGTTGTTTCTCCAACAATGTTGATGGAAACTATGCTGCTAATATTGTCAATTAGAGGGATTCAGAGATGGCTGTGATATAAATGACAACTCTGAAGTGTCTGCTGCAATGATTATATGAATGTTATATTACCTGCATTCCAGTAACATTTTTTCCTTGTAGTAGTGTCTCATACTGATATAGAAGATCTAGTATTGCTGTAACTCTAGGCTGGACAAGTAGATTCTCAACAAAGACTAGATGAACTCCAACTTCTTCAGTAAAACCTGTGATTCTTAGGAAAGTCATTACAACCCGCCACACTCAATGAATCAAAGGGTTCCTACTCTCACAACAACAACATGGGTATTTTAAATTATGGAGACAGATAATGTTGTCCTTAGGCTCATGAAGTGATCATTTCTAGATAGCATCATTTTCTCTTTTTCTTCATAACTTGTTATCCCACAACATTCTGCTAGTGTCATGCAATGATTAACAGCAATATTTTCACAAACATTAGATTGACGCAACAGTGACATCTTTACTGGTAATATCAGAACAAACAAAATTGAAGAGTAATAACTGTCTGACTTTCCAATTTCAGAAAATTTTTCTGATAGTTGCAGGAGATGTAGAAAGAAGAAATATTTGAAGATGTTGCTCAGTATAGATTTAAAAAAACATGTATTCATTACTTCATTATTGATAATTTCTTTCTTTTCTAAATTTTAATATATCTTTATTTACAGATGCATGTGCTGCATGTTCTTTCATTCGTCATAGAGAGAGTAGGGTCAAAGATCCGACCTTATATTGCCTCACTTGTGCAGTATCTGCCTCTGTTATGGAAGGAATCTGAAGATCATAATATGCTGAGATGTGCAATTCTTACAAGCCTAATTCATTTAGTGCAGGTGATTCAATAATAATAATAATAGAGGTCAATGAAAAGTTTAAATTTGTTTAGCTGTTTTATTTGAAGCTTAATTGTATTGTATTATAGTATGCTTGTAGACTATTTGAAATAAAGTCTTAGACATGCTTGTCATGTGGAGAATTGTACTGTTGCATGATAAATGTTAATTATATCTCACTACTGGGTTTAGTTCATTATCAGCCTCCTGTGCCATCTTCACATTGAAATATAACTAACACTCACTCTGACTTGTTTCGGTGGTGCTTGCTGTCACATGTTTTCCTGTCCATCTCTCAATGCTGTCAGTCCACTTTAGTTTTTGTCTACCTCGACTTGGATTACCTTCTACTTTTCCGTTCTAAGATGCCTTTAGTAAATGATTTTGTATACAAAAAATATCTGTTGTTTTGTTCAAATTGTATTAAATAGTTCTTCTTTCTGCATTTTCAGCCATTAAGCTTCATTGTTCTCTACTCTGTCCACTCAAATTTTTCTATTCTTCTAAAGTTTATTTTTCATTTGATTAATATTTCTATGTTTGGTGTTAAAGCAAGAGAAAAAGTTGGTATACTGCAATGTTGACTTTCTGACCTCTGTTTTAATTTCACTTTCATCCTTTCAAAAAGTGTTTTTCTCGTATTTAAATTCTCTGATCCACTTAAGCTTTACATACCATTGATTCCATTGACATAAATGGTAAATGCACAAGGTGATCTACTAATCTCCATAATTCTTGTCTGGATATGGTAATAATTATCAGCTTTCAACAACTGCACATAATTAATTGCATACTTATCTCTAAAATTCCACAGAAATGCAACAGCATAAGAATGCTTTATTTGCAAATGCTTCATAGGAAGTAATGCTTATAATATATACAAATGTGGTTATTTATAGTTTATTATTCATACTTTATTGTAAGTTTCAGATATCTTCTTCAGGCTGGTAAAATAATAATGCGTTAAGATTGTTTAATTTTATACTTCAGTAATTACTTAATTTGTTTTTACATAGGGCTATGGTTCAGAATCCACTCAGCTGTGGCAGTTTATCTTGCCAGCTATAGCCATCAGTACAGACACAACTCAAGAACCTCATGTATACCTTATGGAGGATGGTCTGGAGCTTTGGTATGTCACATTGATCAATGCACCAGTGATGTCCCCAGAGCTTCTCAAACTGTTTGGAAATATGCCAGCCCTTCTTGGTATGTTTGTTTTGAAGCTTTTTCTACATCGTACCAATAGTCAGTAATATAACACACTTAAAGGTTCAACTCAAACAAGAAGCAGATTCATAGAAAAAGAGAATATACTGTGAAGCAAAAGAAAAAATATTTCATGGGGTGCTGCAAAATCCATAGTCAACTATGACTGATGGAGGCTACTACTACTAATGTAATATCAAAAAAGGGATTTCCTCTAAGCCTCAAGGAATATGGTGTTAGTGCCCAGTTTGCAATGGCCAGCTACATATTTTATGTTGTTGGTATAGCACCAAGCAGAAGGTAGTAATTGTCAGCAAATAGAACATATACTGGTTTTAAAATAATAAAAACCAGATTATTTAAGCAAAAAACTTCAGAAGGATAACTACACTTTAAAGCACATATTTACTGATCTTAGTTAAAACTAAAAGTTTGAAGCCTCTTTGTTCTTAAATTATTCATCAAACAATAACTTCAATTCTTCTTCTTCTACCTTTTCAGCTCCCTGTGGAGCATAGGTCTTCAACAAACACTTTCCAAACCGTTCTGTTTCTTGCCATTCTTTTATGATTATTCCATGAATTCCCCATCATCTTCATCTCTGCTTCTCATCTGTCCTCTCCAAGAATAAATTGGTCTTCCTCTTTGTCTTTTTCCTTGGAGGGGGGGGGGGGGGGGGGGTTTCCAAAAAAGGGCCTGTTGTGTAATACTGTCAGTTGGCTTCCGCAGTGTGTTTCCGATCCAGCGCCATCGTCTTCGCTGTATTTCTTTATCCACAGGTATCTTTTTTTAGACTTGTCCATGTTTATGGAATTTTTTCAGCTTATTTTTTTTTACAGTACAAATAACTTTAATATTTTCCATGAACTATGAAATTTGCTTCATGTCTTTCATGGTCCACCACTTTTCAAACAGTATTGTATCAATGTGTGATATGTTCTTGTTTTTTTATTACCTTATACACTGACACTCTAGTATAATGTGTTTATTATGTGCACAATCCACATATGGAGCAATATTTTCAGCCTTTATGCACATATGGGTCTTTAGTTTTTAATGACCTATTTAAAATCTGAAGACAGCGCTAGGTTCTTTGCAAGACAGAAGAAAAAGTATTTACTTTTCTGGCACAAACACAGTGCAGTTTAGCATTAGACACTCAATGAAAATAAACAATGATTAACTAAAATTTTTGATAATTAGGTCAATAGATAATAATTATGTTATTATTGATTTATTGAGGCACAGTATATGTATTTTTCTATGAATAGAAAAATATGTGTGTATTAGTAGTTTCTAACTATTCATATATAGCATTGTTAATGAGACAACAACTGATTAAATCTTCTCCTAGATATGGAAAAGTTTCAGTGCATTTGTTTGTGTATATATATTTCAAAGCTCTATCATTTTTTCTTTCTATTTTTCTTCCTTCTTTCTTTCTTTCTTTCTTACTTTCTTTCTTTCTTTCTTTCTTTCTTTCTTTCTATGTCTAAGGGCTATATATTTTTATGTTTATATTTTGAAATATTTTTAAAAATTTTTCTGGACTTGTCCAGTGTTCAGTGATGATGACCTGTCTACTAGACTAAATTATTGTTATGCTTCAGAGCTTGGTACAGAAAATCTTAGAGTTTGCCTCAAGATAATCCAATGTTATGTGCTGCTGGGAACCAGAGACTTTATGCAAGTAAGTTTCACACACTATTTAGAATATGACAACCTCACAGACAAAATGAATAGAATATTATAAGGAGTCACAGTGACATAACTTGTTATTACGCTATTATATTTTACTGGCTGGCATTCTGACATGTTCTAGAGGCAATTAATTTAGCAATGGTGCTGTGTATTTGTTTGAAAGTTTTTCTTTTCTGATTTTATGACAAATTTGGGTGGGCTTGGTGCTCAAGAAGGAGTAAGATGTTGGCCTCTGGACAGCAGGATCTCAGGTTCTAATTCCGTCACAGGTAGTGTGAGTTTTCTTCTTCCAATTCATGGTTTTTACCCTCCTGTGATCTATGTATAGTGAGATCATATGTCTAGTTGTCTTGGAAGATTGCTAATAAACAGGAAGTTCGTTTTGTGTTCTGCGCACGTTAAAGAACCCCTAGCAATTAGAAGTTGAAAAAGGTAGACTAAGTGCGGTCATTGTTTGGATAAAAATTGTTAAACACTTAAAAATCTACTCAATTATCCTCTCCAACCTCTATTTTCAAGGTCTTTACCAGGGCTATAGAGTTCATGCATAATAACTTAAACCATCTTCAGTGCTTTCACTAGCTTGTGGCACCAATAGCAGTTACTGCGACCATTAACTGCTACATGCTCGAGAAGGTGCTGGTAAAGTACCTGAGCATTATGTTTTCCAACATACAATGAAGGTGATTTGTCAACTAAACTAAAACTGGTTATGACAAGTGACCTGTCGCCTTTAATGATACACTGAAGGCACCCAACAGCATCTAGTCTGAAAGTGGCCAGCAACTCATAGTTGATTGTATACATCAGGATCAGTGAACCAGAACTGATTAAGATCTTGTTTCATTTCCATATGGTGGGCCTGAAATGGACTAACTAGCCTGATCAAATGAGTAAAGATCAAAGAGGGAAAACATCCTGACACCCAGAAATTCTGTGCTGAAGTCAAATGTTTTGGATCAAAGGCACAGACATCACCTTTGTAAGCATCCATGCCCTTTTGACATCCTTTAAGGGTGGACAATTAAGAGGAGTAGTTATAAGGCAAATGCTGTGAATGAATATAATGATATATGACATCTATGTCAGGGGAACTGAAAAAACAGTCCCAGTGTAACGCTGTAACCCCCAGGCACCAATTGTAATGAGCTATTTCTCCCCGTTAACACCTTGAACACCTTCACTGCTGATCTGGAGAGCAGAAAGCTCGCTCTGATCTGAGCCTTCCTTATACTTGAAGCTGGGAGTGTGTCAGGCAGAAAGCTCATTCAGATCTATCTTCACTATACTTGAAGCTGGACTATGTCAGGCAAAAAGCTCGTTCAGATCTGTCTTCACTATACTTGAAGCTGGACTATGTCAGGCAAAAAGCTCGTTCAGATCTGTCTTCACTATACTTGAAGCTGGACTATGTCAGGCAGAAAGCTCATTCAGATCTGACGGAAATGTCACCTAAATACGATGCCCTGGATATCAGCCTACCTGCTGGTTACGTCAGGTTACTGCCCCGGGCAGTGGCAGCACTGGATTCTCTGCTCTCTGATTCCGCCCTTGGCCTGTGATCGATTCCTGGTAGACTCCGTGTTGTAACTTCCGTTGATTATGGCACCCCAGCGTCCGTTCATCGCTAGGGACAGACAACACAGCTAACAATTGACAAAGCGTGCACTAACACCAGTAAAAGGTTCATATGACTGAGTTTATTCACACAGACCATCTCCCACAGCAAGGTTACGATCAAAATAGACACCGTCTATTACTCCGTCACTAATATCTCTACATGTCTCACACTACGCACATGATGAACACTCATATTTTATCTAACACAGTCTCTTCAATTGTTCGTAGCTACCACTACAGTAATAATGTCTCTTATGGCTTACACACAGCCTATGATGATGAGAACACTCATATTCTAACAAAGTCTCTCTCAAATGTTTTGTAGCTACCATCACAGTAATAATGTCTCTTATGGCTTACACACAGCCTATGATGATGAGAACGCTCCTATTCTAACAAAGTCTTTCTCAAATGTTTTGTAGCTACTATCACAGTAATAATGTCTCTTATGGCTTACACACAGCCTATGATGATGATAACACTCTTATTCTACCAAAGTCTCTCTCAAATGTTTTGTAGCTACCATCACGGTAATAATGTCTCTTATGGCTTACACACAGCCTAAGATGATGAGAACACTCATATTCTACCAAAGTCTCTTTCACTGGTAGTGAATACTAATTACAGCAATAATGACTATTTGTGACTTCCATGAAGCCTAATGAAATGAGGACATTTCCACTCTAGACAAAGTCTCTTCCACTTGTTGTGAATACTAATTACAGCCATAATATCTATTTGTGACTTCCATGAAGCCTGATGAAAGTGAGAACACTCACATTCTATCTCCTGCTAGCTACAGCAACTGTGTGTGCTAACTTATACCTTCTAATTCCTACAAGGCGCTACCATGGCCCTCTATTCTAGTGCTACATTCCACTATCTATTCTATCCGTCTCCTGAAATACGTCTGACTATCTCGACAGCCACACAACCAACTAACCTGCTATCGAATGTCCGACTCAACTCTCCTAGTTCCCAGTATCAGCTGTACCAAAAACACACAGTCGTCTGGATTGAACCATCGCCTTATCTTGAATGAATCTCTATTAACCTATCCTTTGTCTAACTTAACTCTCCCCGCCTCGTTTTCGATTGTACCTCAATCCTCGTGATCCATGATCTATTCACCCTCTCAACTTCCATGTGGTCTTCTTTCTTCTCTGTTACTCACCCACCTTTATCTCCCTTTGTTTCCCCACTCCCTGCTTGTCTTCATACAACTTATCACTGCTATACCCTGGGGTGTCCGGTTAGCGCAATCGATAGGCGGTTGGCTTACCACGGCAACAGCCGGGGTTCGTACCCTGGCGAGGACACCTGGGTTTTACTAATTCCCTAAAAATTAGTACCTCTGAAGTCGGAGTAAATCTGCCTGCATGGCGAGGGGCATCCTGTAATGGGATAAAACAGACTTTACACGCAAAATTCAGTCCCACAAAATTGAGTGGGTGGGACTTCGTCAGAGGTCAAAGCTGACGAAAGCGAACGAACGAACGAACTGCTATACCCTGCTTCACCAGCCTTAAAATACCAGAGCTTAACAACTCTAGATAACTCCCACCTTTTCATAACAAAAAAATAATTTAGCCAATCATATGACTTATTCATTTATATGGAACTGGCATTATTGAACTCAGACAGTGAACATTAGTGCAGTTTATCTCTTTTCTAATCAACAGAAAAATCCCAGAACAATGTATGAATTCAGTAACTCTGATGATGGTCCCTGAAGTAATTTCAGAAAGTTAGTCCATATCATTTCAATAATGATAACATTTTTACTGTTTTGACATTTTTCATGGATAGCTGCACAAAGCCAAACTTTTTAAATTTCCAGCTACCCAGGACACTTTTACATGCCCACATGGACCACACAAACATTGTTTATTATCAATTTCCTGGAAAACTAATGACTAAATCACATTTTCAAAGTAAATTACCTCAATACTCCTCAGTTGATTAGAGCAGGGTGTTTTAAGTGTAATGTGAAACTTGTTAATCAGAGCTCCAGTGATATCTGAGAAGGGACTTTATTGTTCTTGTATGATTATATAAAGTTTTTATTATTGGTTATTGGTTATGGAAGGCCTCGGTATCACAGCAAACGAATTAAAATCCATAATTGCTCAACCGCCTGTGCCAGTGGAATCATCTGAATTACTAACTCATCTCCCAAACAAAGAAAGGTAACTGTAATCCCCATCATAGCAGTCTCAGCACACGCCAAAAGACATAAGGCGAAACCACGCAGAAAGTGAACACAGCCAACTGTTCCCTGTCATACGATATCATCATTCATCGTAAACAAGCGGGATATCGAAGCAGGATCAAAACGGATGAGACACACAGCTCACGGTGTGCACAGAGCACTTAACTCAGTAGCTCCTGCAACAAGCCGGACTTGGAATATGAGGAAACTGCAAGAAAGAACACTTTTCAGACATAGCCTTCAATGGTTCCTGCCGCCTATCCACCATATACCATGGGAGTTTACGTCCTCCCGAAAATGATGATCGTCATAGCACTTGGTGATGTTAGGCCATAATTGATGACTCCAATTCCAAACATATAGACACATAGTGGTGGTAAGTTATCATTTCCAATCCAACAGAAGCCACATGACCTGTAGTTAGTAAAACCACAGAGAGAATATGATTTTGTGACCTTCACTGATTCACTCTTAGATGTGAATGTGTAGTTTACACAAGAGGAGAAGTTTTCAACTACAGTGATCCCATTTAAGGCAATTCTGGGATAGCAAGGCAAGTCTCCTTTATAGCAGCAGAACTTGATGTTCTCCGCTCCCTTCTTGTAGCTGCCGCCACACGATTCTGATGTCTCATTAACTTGGACATCATTCAAGAACAATGTCAGATTAACATTCCATAGATATGGCTCTGCTGATGAAGTGCTTGGTGCAACAGTTGTATCAATCATACTGGAGGCTCCTGGTCTGTGGTCATTAATATCACAGACGGCACATGATGTTGTTATATTCAGTATTTCTTTCTGGGGTGTAAATATGTGGCACACACATGGAGAGTGGTTTGTGGTCACAGTAATCCCATTAAAGGCAATTCTAGGGTAGCATGACATAGCTGTTTCAGAACAGCACAATCCTATGATGTTTTCTGTGTTCGCTATAAAGCTGCTGCTGCTACACAATCCTGACCAATTATAGGTGTGGACATTATTCACTTGCAATGACAAAACTGCTTTGTTTACATCATAAACCTCTGAAGTTTATCATTTATGGGACTAATAGTACAATTTATTCTTCCATTGGGGATATCTTCATTGAGTCCCCAAAAAAAGGTCTTTGGTTAAAAAGCACATATGCTTTTGAGTTAAGCACAAAATGAGCCCACTTCATAGATTCAAAATGATCCTTGCCAATGCCATCCGTTTGCACAAGTTAGATCCTTAGCTACCAATGTCACAAACGTCTGAAACGAAGCCATCGAATTAACGACTTTATCTACAGCGAAGGTTAACGAACTGTGAACAAACATTTATGTTCAAACCCTTGAAAACATTTTCAAAAATCTGCCAACTCGCTGCAATAACATATATCGTGGTTTTCAATGTAAACATTGCTTAGTCCAAAGCTCGAATTAAGCTGCCATTTTGGTGCGTCCCATGACGTCATCTTTCAGTTTTTATGTGATGTGATAGTCATGGTTTTTTAGTCTGTGTTTTTATCATCGATCAACTGCTTCTCTAAGAATGTATTTCATGCTATTGTTTTAATATTTTTTTTACTGTGTTTAATTGTACATTCACTCAGGCATATTCTGATGTTCTTGGCTCTTCCTTGTTGACATTGATGACAGATATTCGAACTGAAGGGATGGTCCTTATTTTAAGAGTGAGCATTTGTTTGTCGTAATTCATTTATTGTATGTGATTGTCTTGCAGTGTTAATAGGCTGATTAGATGCATCAGTTCTAAATAAATACTAATATATCAAGAATTTAATTTTTTAAAATAAAATTGATTAAGCAACAGATGTGCAAGACCTGCATGAAATTTCAGGTTGAAGAGCAATGGATTTTGCTTTGATTGTGTTTGACTTGCGGAGAGTGTGAATTAATTAATGTAAAATAGATATATGCCTGGAAAGAATGCTTTGTGATTCCACTATACAAGAATATGAGAAGGAAGCAGTCATCTAGCTAAAATAGAGCTAGAGAAGTAAAGTGGAGTGACAACATAAAGGAAACTTTA
Source organism: Megaustenia siamemsis (assembly GCA_032433765.1). Taxonomy (NCBI): domain Eukaryota; kingdom Metazoa; phylum Mollusca; class Gastropoda; order Stylommatophora; family Ariophantidae; genus Megaustenia; species Megaustenia siamemsis. The sequence continues at coordinate 114,361,281 of JAVIAB010000051.1, forward strand.
CATCACTGAAGAAGCTCAGTGGTTAGTAAAATTGACTGTTAGTAACAAAAGGCTGGGTTCAAATTCGATCAACAGATCCTACGTTCACCCAGCCTTAAATGGTTACTGGAAAGTTGGATGTCCTGGCTTGATAATGGCAACATCATAGCTTTACTCTCCCTTAATCTCTGGGTAGGGAGATCTTATGTCTAGCTCTCATGGACAACAGCAAAAAAAAAAAAGGTCCTATGTGCACTCTTTGCAGTTAAAAGTAAAAAAAAAGTAGGCAAAAAAGGCTGCTGTCCTGTGTGCACTCTGTGGAGTTAAAAGTAAAAAAAAAAAAAAGCAAAAAATGGCTTCTGTCCTGTGTGCACTCTTTGCAGTTAAAAGTAAAAAAAAAGACAAAAAATGGCAGCTGCTCTGGCAAAGTTTTGCGATTAAAAATTACTCATGCCGGAGACATGTGTTGATGAAAGGTGCAGATATAATGTAAACTAGTGAAGAAATGCATCCATACCCACTTAATGGGTGAATGATAAAGAAGAAATGTGTCGCTCGTCATTGACAAATAGGGGCAATTAACATCATCATATTCTCCATATACCTCAAGACATGTAAGGAACTCTTTGCTTACAACATCATGAAATGACAAGGTTGAGATTTTTAACATAAAAATGAGAACAAGCGCGTTGCATCCCCCTCAAACCATAGGGGCATATGTGGTAAAATATATTTATATTTGTTGGTAAAGGGAAATTAATGAAAGATAAGAACTATGTCCAACCTCAAAAAGTGGGTGGGAACCTTCAACAGTCCAACCAGCCCCAGAGGCTCAAAGAAGCAAAGACAATCCTAAAACAAGCTGGAAAACAGAATGGAGAGAAAAATGGGGGATAAATGACCAAAACAAAAAAATGAAAATAAAAAATTGAGACCATAGGTGCCAACTTACCATTAAAACAGAGATAACAAGAGGGAGAGAGAAGGGTAGAATTGGTGCGGGTCAAGGGGAGATAAATAGGTCGGAGAGTATTAGTAAGATGCTTCAGGTCCACGGGAAAAGCGGAGAATATGAACACATCGTGAATCAGGGAGAAAGCGTGTAGGGCGATCAAAAATGAGGCAAGGGAGAGTTAAGTGAGACAAAGGAGCTTAAGTTAGGAACGTTCAGTTGAGGGCGAGCGGTCAGTACGGGCGTCTGGGCTAGTTGGCTAGATGATACCGGGGACCATGAACAGTAGAGTTGCGACAGTGGACAGGACAGGTCAGTTAAGCTAAGGTAGTCAAACTAGTGGGACTTAAATTTGAGTGAGAAGTGTCAGTTGTTAAGAAGCTGTTAGCTTATTCATGTGAAGAGACTTTTTAGTTTTTGAAAGATATCACTAGTGCTCGCTTACCAGAAGCCATGCTGAGCCAGTTGTTAAGAAGCTGTTAGCTTATTCATGTGAAGAGACTTTTAGTATTGTGAATGATATTACTAGTGCTCGCTTAGCAGAAGCCATACTGAGCCAGTTATTCAGAAGCTGTTAGCTTAGTCATGTGAAGAGACTTTTTAGTATTGTGAATGATATCACTAGTGCTCGCTTAGCAGAAGCCATGCTGAGCCGTTCTAGACGTCTGTATCAGTCAAGGGGCTGACCTACATGGTGACTGGAGGAGTCGCCGAATTCAGCAACCGGCGGAGGGTGCCTTCGATGTCAGGGGTGCAAGGGCTCAATTCTTTAAAGAGCCGCGGCAGCTGTCGAACAGAGGCCAATTCAATACAACGAGAACAAGGGAGAACTAGCTCGTCATACATTCGGCTGCACAGCTCAACAGCGTTAGGTGCTACCAGACAACAGTTGAGGGTGCTGAAGGATAGTGACAGCTTGAAAGTTGTGTTCATTACAAGTGGTGCCTAAGGGTGTGCACCTCGTTAAAATTACGTTTTACAATTGGGGTTGTGTAATACATCATTACAAGCCTGTTACACCATCATAAATATCGGGTCAAAGTAATCCAAAATGAATTATTTTGCAACAAACAAAAAATGATTAGCAATATGTCTTTAAGCAGCCTTGAAAGTTTGGTTGATAAAAATAATTTATCTTTGGTCATCAACAATCACAATGTATTGATTTCCTTTATACTGTAATCTTATTGATTACAAGTATCAACATGAAAAACATTTTTTTTTCTCAATCTACCAAATAACTGCTCCAGTTGTTGGTATTTAGGTGCTTAGCTATTATTATTATTTTAAATATTTGTTAAAAGTTAATTTACTAGTTTTTTTTCAGCCGTTAGCAATTGAATTCTCACATTAAAATCAATACTAATCAATGCCATTTTGATCATCTGATTTTTTGGTCAGTTATTACACTGCCAATTTCAGTGGAAAATTGCATGATTTCTTTGTAAACAGAACATGTTGAAGGAGGTAGGAAATCTCCATTGAAGGAGGTTTACAAAGACACCATATAATAGATAATTAAAAATTTCTATTATGGTTTAAATGAATTAAATTGAGATAGGCGACAGGTTGCCTACACAACAGCTAAACGTATTTGCCTGAAATGGTATGATACAGTCTGTGTCAAAATGTATGGAAAGAGTTAACAGACATGAGAAAGCCAAGATATTCAGACTCAGAACAGGCAACTGGGGTCTCAGAGCACACCTACACAAGATAGGACTCAGTGACTTTGCAAAGCAATTGTGGAGCATCCAGACAGACTCCAAGTATATCCTACATTACTGCAGCACTGTCAGCACCCTAAGAACATAACTATGGCCCACAGAAGTAACCATGCAAGATAAACTATGGGGAACCAGTGAAGACCTCAAACACATGTTTTGTTCATAACCCATGCTAGTCTAAATGCATAGCAATTGCTGATCACTGAAGAAGAAGAAGAAGAAGAACTATATTCATTTATTCATGCATTTGAATAAAGGAGCAATAATTTCTTTTCAATATAGATTCTGTGAGCTGTAGCAATTTTCTATGCTTTATGATAAGTTTCTTTGAAATAATATAAAAATAACTTTTGTCTCATCAGTCCATAGAATTGGTTCTGAAAGCATTTCCTATTGAAGGCCCATCTGTTTTTCAAGCCATGCTGCCAGGTATTATCAGAACTATCCTTGATGGAGAGGTAATTTTTTTTTTTTTTTTTTTTTGCTTTGTGCTTTGTAAATATTATTTTTGTCAAGTTGCATTTTTGTTTATTATCATTAACATAATCAGCTCATACTTATTGATTAGACATAAGTGTTCTTAAGCAAAATAATCAACTACTGTATTTACTATTCTTTATTTCTATAAAACCTATTTCAATGCTTGTGAAAAATGTATGCCTAATATTTTTGTTCATATATATAGATTTAGTATGATAATAGTTACTAATGATATCTTTAATTCATTAGGAAAATTATGTGGTTATGGCCATGCATCTGAGCTTGTTTGCACGGATCCTTCTTCAGAATCAGGAATTCATGTGGTCAGTTATACAGCATGTAGCAAAGGAATCTGGAAAAGATGTAAGTCATAGTTTACGTGCATAGCTGCTTATATGCTGTCATATTTGAAATGTTTCAGCCATTAATACAGCCTTTTATAATTCACGGATCCTTTGAATATAGATCATAAGATGAATCATTTAATAACATTTAAGGTATTGACAGCAATAGTAGAGCAGTTAATGAACTGGATTAATGAGGAAAAGAGGTTGGTTCATTCTCAATTGGCAGCTTTTAGGTTCACCTAATTTTAAAATGACACTAGATTTTTTTTGGGGGAAAAAAAGATGATACCAGCATAATGCTGACCTTATTAATCAAATATGTGTTGATGATAAAAAAAAATAGGGCATTAACACCATATTCTCTACAGATAATTGTTATGCTCATGCACCTTGGAATTAATTAGAAAGATTGCCTTTTCTTGCTTAACACCAGATTTCAAAATATCAATTTCCTAGTCAACCAAAAGGGGAAGAAATAGGTATACAATTTATAGTATAAAATATATAGTATAAAATACTGACATTTAGGCCAACATGAGGCGTACTTCAAGAAACAGGACCAACACAAATGGACAACGAAATAAGGATAAACTCTACTACATCTAGAATGAGCGAGGCAAGTAAATCAAAGAGAGATAAGTAGCATAAGAAATGAGATGATAAAATAAAAGAAAAATGTACTACATATTAAGAAAATAAAAATTAATAATATATATATGTAAGCTAGAAAATATTGTTAAATTAATTCATGTGAAACTTATCTGAGACTATACAGAAGTACACTGTGGATGAATGATGTAGAATGTGGATATGATGAGGTTGGGGGGGGGGGATAATCATGTGATGAGATGAGTGAGAGGTCTTGTACACGCTCTAATCTCTCTTCACTTTGTTAATATAAACACTGTAGCACCTGGGGTCAGTATGTACATGAACACACGTGCGAATCTTGACCGCTGCACCGATTCCTCAATGACTCCAGTTGCACCCCTCTGCTGTTGAATGGCGCCTGTTGTGAGTGGCAGGCTGACCAGCTACTTGTTCAGCCATCATGACACACCACCGCTGGCCTTACTGCCTGCCTGTTGTTCTAGCCGTACTTTGTGCTGTTGACCGATGGTTACCCATCGGCTCTGTCATGAATGCCGCGTACAACCCCTTGGTTCGTTTGTCGCAACTTACTGACGAGTATCTTCCTGTTCAAATTATAACACAACTCACTCTTAATAAAACCAATATAACCTTATTGACTCATACTACCTCCACTCGATAGCTCAAGTGGTCCACAATAATTATCTCACATAGACTGAGTTTTATACGGTCTATTTCACACCCACATCACGAAAACTCTGCTACATTACAACGTACACATCTCCCAACGCCAGCATCCTTTGGTCTGCCGGACATAACACTGCCTCTCACGCTCCACATATGGACAAGCCTTGTTAAGTGCACACAAAAATGTTACACTATCAGCAGCGTTGTGTCTGCCTATTTTCCACATCAATATCATGTAAATTGTTTAAGCTGCCACATAAACATATCACAACGCCAGCAGCTTTGTATCTACCGGACTTCTTAATGAACTATATCCCTCTCACGCTCCACACATGGACAGGCCCTGTTAAGTTCACACAAAAATGTTACATTATCAGCAGCATCGTGTCTGCCTATTTTCCACATCCATATCATGAAAATAGTTTTAAAAAAAAAAAAAAGTAAAGTACCCCTGTCACGTCAAGTGGAGTATAGGGAATATGGTGTTAGTGACCATAAATTTTACAGACCTTCAGCACATGATTTTTGGGGTGATGTGGTCGGTATTACGCCCGTGCCACTTCACTTTCCCAGAAAAAAATCCGGTACCCATTAAAGGCTGGGTGAACCCGGAAGCCGTCGGTTGGGATCGAACCCTACCCCTTGTCCTTTGTAGTCCAGTTCACTAACCATTGAGCTATCGCGGCTCCCTATGAAAATTGTTTAAGCTGCCACATATACATATCACAACGCCAGCAGCTTTGTATCTGCCGGACTTCATAATGAACTATGTCCCCTCTCACGCCCCACACATGGACAAGCCTTGTTAAGTGCACACAAAAATTTTACATTATCAGCAGCGTCGTGTCTGCCTATTTTCCACATCAATATCATGAAATTTGCTAAGGAAATCTTCTTGTCCTACAGTTGCAATTCACATACAACTAACTGCCCTTGGTTCGTGAGCCTCTTACTCACCCGTAAGAAAAATCAGCGTGTTCGTGCTCTATTCCCTCGTTCCTTGCCAAGTTAAACGGCTTTCCCGGAACATTGGTGACTGTCGCCACAAATTAATGCACTGTGAGACCACTGCTCATACACTGACTAACCACTAACACTGTTCACCAGTTTGTGGACAACTGTCCAACCCCTAGACACTTAACACTATATACTAGACTAACTGTACAAGGGGTAACCAACTGGCTCCCTAACTGGAAGTTACAACCTTCCTGGTCATGAACTTGAAGCCAACTGGCTTGCACAACAACTAACTATGTACATTAACTACTTTAAAGACTGCTAGACCTAAGAGGCTAACGCCTTTCGGCGAGACCTTCCCAGTCCACCACCTGATCAACTCTGATCTATCACCAACAATCTCCCCCACTCTCTCCCATCAGCCCCTCGTTCTCCCTGACTCTCCCACAATTCCCGAAACTCACGAGAAACCCACTTAGTCCTTTTTTTCTTTTGTGATTTCATGTTTACTGTCCCCCGATTTTCACGTCTTTCTCCAATCCCCCATTCACTCTCTCTACCTGATTTGTTTTCTACCCCTCTCACGTTATTTTCCCCCACTCCTTCCCTCTATTCTCTTTGTCTTCCTTTTCTCGCATCTGTTTCCTTTCTTCTCTCTCCCTACTACAGTCTGATAGGAGTCACAGGTGATAAAAAGGTGTGAGTTGTAATCAAGAATTGCGAGTATCGGCTCAGAAAGAGCAGTGTATACTGGGGTGTGAAAACATGAGCAAGCAAAGCCAGACATACCATCGGGCAACAGGCGGAAGAATTCAACATTATGGGGGATCAAGGAAGACCAGTGTAAACATGGGGTGCGATCTACAAGGTGGAATGGGATGAAGTGTCTGAAAGAAATAATATAATAACAGCTATGGGAAAATGGAATAAATGAAAAACATGTCTAGGAAGGAGACAGAGGAGGTAGAAATGTAGGAAGTGATGCAGATCAAGGAGTGAATGTGTCCCGCATGCTCGATGAATAGAGAGATTTCCTCCTCTGACAGGACTGTCAGACCGATGCAGTAATCAATGAACCTATTGTTTATAAGGGGAAGAACACCTTGGTAAGTGTGGATGATCTTGTAAAAACACTGTCGAGGAGGTCAGAAATGTGTATCGTGGGACATGTGATAGAAGAGACAATTTGTCATCCGGTAGAGTCAGGTTTATGTATCTAAGGTAGAATGTAGAAAGTGGGTCTACCTAAACCACTATCAGGGAGGATCATATGGGACCAGCTAGCAGGAAATTGTCCCACTTGAATGTACTTCCTTACCTAGGCATTATTTGAGACAATGTAGAAGAAGTGCACTTGTCAGCTGTTTTTTATTTTAAATAACAGAGGAATCTTTTATATGCTCAAGTGTAGGACCTGCATTGTATAATCCATCATCAATAGAATCTCTCAGTATTACCATTTCATAGATCAAGAGTTGCTAAAAACCCCTACATAGGATTCAAACTGTGTACTTTTTGAACTTAAGCAAAGTACTTTAACTACAGCAGCCTCCTGTTTCATGGCTATATTTGGGAAGTGACATCTCCTTATGATGTCTTATATCATGTTTTACATTTACAGAACAATTACAATGACCACAGCTTGATACCGCCTGTGCGCTGCCTGGGCCCGAGAGGGGAGTAAAGAATTGTAGCACTGTTGCCTACCCAGGCATGTTTGTAAGAGGTGACTAAGGAGGATTGGACATGAGACTGGTTATCCTGTACTGTAAAAAAATCCTGTTCTGTCATTAAGCAACTAAAATATCTCCTGTTAATTTTTTTTTTTTCAGACTGATTCAGTGTTTGGAGCCTTATTAGACCACTGGACTGATCGTATTGACATAATAACACAACCAGAGAGACGGAAATTATCTGCCTTATCTCTGGCATCACTCTTACCTCAGAACTACAGGTATGTGCCCTAATCAAGTTATTCAATAAAATAATAACAGAAAATTTCATAGGGGTCTGGGTGGTCTAAATTTAAGATGTTGGCCTCTGAACAAGATCATCATGACTTCAGATCCAGCCACAGGCACTGGATATTTTTCTCTTGGATTTAGTTGTTTCCTCTCACAGCTATTCTAATCTGTTCTATCCATAGAACCAGTTTGATTGCAGTCAAGTATTTTCCTTATCTGTTCCACCACTTGTAGCATTTCCCAAAATACAATTCTGTTCTGTTGACAAGGTTGCTCCATGCATTTGGTTATTTGGTTATGGAAGGCCCCGGTATCACAAAATCTATAATTGCTCTACTGCCCATGCCAGCGGAATCATCCGAATTAATATCTCATCTCCCAAACAAGGAAAAACAACTGTAGTCCCCATCATAGCAGTCTCAGCACACGCCAAAAGACATAAGGCAAAACCACACAGAAAGTGAACACAGCCAACTGTTCCCTGTCATACGATATCATCATTCATTGTAAACAATTGGAATATCGAAACATGATCAAAACGGATGAGACACACAGCTCACGGTGTGCACAGAGCACTTAACTCAGTAGCTCCTGCAACAAGCCGGACTTGGAATATGAGGAAACTGCAACAAGGAATATTTTTCATACATAGCAATACCACCTTACTCCATGCATGTCCTTTTCATACATAGCATCCCACCTTGCTCCATGCATGTCCTGCTCGACTGCACAGACTATAATTTCAAACCTTAGGTGCCTCTTACAATGTGTGGCAGGCAACAGTGGCTCTGTTCTTTTCTTCCCTCATCTCCCATTCACATCTCTACACTTCACCAGTCTCTGAGTAGATGAGAGTCAATGTCTATCCCCCTTTTGGATAAGAGCCAAAAAAACAGGAGGTCCCTTGTGCATTCTGCATATATTAAAGAATCCTTATCTGAAATTTTTTTTTTAAAGTTGACCAAATGCCTGCTGCCCAAGCAAAACTGTTAGAAACAATCTACCCAAAATGTCAGACTGAGTATTAACTATAAAAATATAGTTCCTCTGAAGTCAGCGAATATCTGCCTGTATGGTGAGGAACACTTACTGAAACCAAGCGTATTCTCACCTGAGTGGTTGCCAGTGTACAGTAGTAATAAAGCAGGTACTCATGCAAAACTCAGTTCCTGAAAGATCCTACAGGAACTTTGCCAGAGGTTAAAAGCTTCTTAATGTAAAATAAACAAACAGTTGTTTAATGAGCATTGTGTCTTCTTTTAGTATTATTATTGTTAACAAGTACATGCAGAAACTACAATTATAATAAATACAAGACCTTATCTAGACCAACCCCCACTATATTTCAAGTGCATGGGCTGAGAGGGTCACCCAAAGCTTGCAACACTGTCAGCATTGCAAGCTGGTTGTGGGTAAAATAATGTTAGCCGTCTATAGCTCACATAGCTGAAGACGTCACAAGCTTTGTGTGTTTTCGGGTAAACTTTCTCAACCCACAGCATAAGATAGAGTTGGCGTTGTCTAGACTTAGTAAAAGGAAACTATATTATAGGAAAGGAATGATAAATTACAAAAGGGATTTTAAAATATTTTTTATTGAAGTAACTCTATATTAATTCTGAAATAGTAAAAAGTATACCATTCATATGAACATTTTTTATTTACTCATTTTCTTATTTGCTATATAAAATGATTTAAAGTATGAACTATTATGAATTGTCCTTGTTACAAAATATATATCAGTAAAAATAATCTTAGAAACAACTGAAATTATTGTCACTGCCTGAATTATTTTTCCTTTCACTTCAAAGCATTGTCATGGACAGATTTGGTGTCATAATAAACTGTCTGGTTGAGGTCCTTCATGATGTTTGCCGAGTGGATGAAGAGGGTACCATGATAGAGTGAGTTAAAACAAATTATTGCTGATTACATTTTTTTGTTGTTTTTTAACTTTACAATTGTTAATTTATTAAAATGTATCTTTAAATCTTCATCTCCTTTGTTGTATTTCTATTGGGGGGGGGGGGGGGGGGGGGAGAAATCACATGTGTTATAGAAGTTATAGGTATTTATAGAAGTTACATTGAGTTTAAAGTCCAGTGTTTTATAATAACCAGGTTATATTTTACACAGATGAGTTACAGAAAGAATACACTGGGACTTTATAAAAAAAAATAATTCATATTATTTTTCATTAACTACCAAGGTAATAATAAATGGAAATACAGAAGACCTACAAGAACACTTAAACAGACTCAACAGCACCAGCACAAGATACAACATGAAAATAAACATCAACAAAACAGAAGTCATGAATATCGCAAAAGTGAAACTGAACATCAACATAAGTATAGACAGCAGTATCGCGGTGTGACCGACTTTTCGATCGACTTTCACTTTGATTGATGTTTGACTTTCTAACTGAATGATGGGTGCTGACTGATGAGCACCCTGGCCGGTGTCTACTTGTCTGTCTATGTCATACTTCGCGTTGTTTGATACCAGTTTGTTACACACAAGACAACCCGTTTCCAGCGGTGTGACCGCCTTTAGTTCGACGCTACCAGGATCAGTTGAGTACATGGATGACTCAAATATTGACCACAACATGTTCAGTAAGCATAAAAGTCACTTTATTTCGATTACACAACACACAATCTGTGCCCTATTAGACTCAGGGCTGTTTATCACACATTATTATGCATATTGCCAAATTTTATATTTACAGTTATTTTAAAAGAATACATCAGCAAGCTCTACTTGCCTGCAACAATGAATTAGAATTTCCTATGTACAGTTGGCACACTAGAAGAAATACATCAGCAAGCTCTACTCGCCTGCAACAATGAAACACAATTTCCTATGTACATTTGGCACATTAGAAGAAATACATCAGCACGCTCTACTCGCCTGCAACAATGAATTACAATTTCCTATGTACAGTTGGCACATTAGAAGAAATACATCAGCAAGCTCTACTCGCCTGCAACAATGAAACACAATTTTCTATGTACAGTTGGCACACTAGAAGAAATACATCAGCAAGCTCTACTCGCCTGCAACAATGAAACACAGTTTCCTATGTACATTTGGCACATTAGAAGAAATACATCAGCACGCTCTACTCGCCTGCAACAATGAATTACACTTTCCTATGTACAGTTGGCACATTAGAAGAAATACATCAGCAAGCTCTACTCGCCTGCAACAATGAAACACAATTTTCTATGTACAGTTGGCACATTAGAAGAAATACATCAGCAAGCTCTACTCGCCTGCAGCAATGAAACACAATTTTCTATGTACAGTTGGCACATTAGAAGAAATACATCAGCAAGCTCTACTCGCCTGCAGCAATTAAACACAATTTTCTATGTACAGTTGGCACATTAGAAGAAATACATCAGCAAGCTCTACTCGCCTGCAGCAATGAAACACACAATGACACTTTCCTAAGGTTTCACACTCTCACGTGCAGTCTTAACGCTGTGTCATACAACGTTCTGTTAGCCTTTATACAATCTCATCCGAATCTACGTCACGACTCAGATGACTCCTGTATCCTCACATCGGCTCTGGAGATACGATGAGCCTGCCTAGGAAACTTCTATATTCCCAGCGACCACTTTCAATTCTTGGTCGAACCACACGGCCTACCCAGCTTTACTGGATGTCTGAACACAGCAGGTTTGCTTCATAAAACTCGAGTACATAACTCAAATGCTGTCATAAAAGTGTCAGCAGCATTTTGTTCCTTCTGCTGTCTCCATTGATTCACTTCTCACCACACTGTTCGATTTGCCACTGGACAAGACTGAATCTAACAATACAACTGATCAGTCTCCATGACTTTCGTTGTCACTAATTAACTCACACACAAAAGTCCACTGAATTATTCACACTAGTTTGTTGGTATATTTACAAAACTATTTACAGTGTTGTTGTACAAAGTGACATCTCACACTGCTGTTTATGAACTTCACTGTCCCAACTCTTAGAGCCACCTTATCTCTGACCATCCGCTTGTCGCACACTCACAACTAATACTCACTGCCAACTGAATCCTGACTACGACTGAAGTTCACTTCGGACTTGTGGACATTCGGCCCAGTCACTGGCGACCACTCTTCACTCGCCCCACGTTCTCACTACTAAATCTTTCATATCACTCACAACAAATCCACTTCTATTCCTTTATTCTCTCTCATTTGTAAGCTGTGAAATTCACTCACACACTTCACACTTCTCCCCTTGAGCTGAAATTCACGTTACCAATACACTCTCCCTACATGCATCCTCTATGTCTTTCTCTTCATTCATTCGTCTTCTTTCTTTCTTTCTCTCCCCCCTACTACAGCAGACAACTAAAACAAGTAGAGACAAAAATAATCCATAGCCTTAGAATATATAAAGAAACAACAGATACAATGGTTTAGTCACGTGATAAGGCAGAAAGATCAAAACACAACACAACACACCTTCAATAAACGTGCGAGAACACCAGTCCCAAGGGCTGATATTGAAAAATATGGATTTACAGAATATTAGAAACACTAGGAAACATAATATCAGCAGAGACAAACAGAAGAGCAAAAGACTGCAAATCAAATCTCCCCTCGAAGCTGAAAAGCAAATAAGGAATGAAAGAAGAAGAACTACCAAGGTAAGAAACAATACACAGGCAAGATCAACCTTTATAAGGAATTAAATGAGTTTTTGTCCAATTGTAGATAATTGTGGTATAGAATTGTTGGCATACACTACAATGTGGGGAAATGAGTTCAGTGACATAATAATATGACATTTTAATATGCTGTATGTTATTTGATCTCATTATCCCTGTAATATGATTACATAATTTCTTATTAATATTTTTAACAGTGGTCTTGTCATAGACACAGGGACTTTAACTTTAGATGATAATCAGGATACACAACATGATAAGAGAAAACATCTGGTGAGTATAGATTTATTTTTTTATTTTCGTCAACTGTCTGTTCTCTTTATTAATTATTTCTTTCTTTACTGATTCACATGCAGCTCTTATATTTTTTTTATCTCCTGTATTAGTGGAACATGAGTGTTCTACACATCGGCTGTATATCTCCATTTAGGTTATATTGTTGCATTGGTTTGGTGGAAACAGATCTTTCCAGTGTCTGATCACACATAATTCCCAGACACTTGCATTTCTCTTCACATTTTCCATTGCTCATGGCTGCAAACTGACAACATAGTCCTGTGTTTGACATATCTAGTTGGGTCTTCTAAGGTAACAATAAAGGTACTTGATATACCTTGTGATGTCTTCTAAGGCAACAACAAAAATGTTACACCTTGTTTATTCTGTGGGGAACTGCAGTAGAGCCTAAGTTAGTGAACAGGACTGGACTGCTGAGGATGAGAGGTCAAGTTCAATTTATAGTTAGTGAACAGGAATGGACTGATCAGGAGATGTCAAGTTCAATTTATAGTTAGTGAACAGGACTGGACTGATCAGGAGATGTCAAGTTCAATTTATAGTTAGTGAACAGGACTGGACTGATCAGGAGATGTCAAGTTCAATTAATAGTTAGTGAACAGGACTGGACTAATAAGATGTCAAGTTCAATTTATAGTTAGTGAACAGGACTGTACTGATCAGGAGATGTCAAGTTCAATTTATAGTTAGTGAACAGGACTGTACTGATCAGGAGATGTCAAGTTCAATTTATAGTTAGTGAACAGGACTGTACTGATCAGGAGATGTCATGTTCAATTTATAGTTAGTGAACAGGCTGGACTGATGAGGAGAAGTCAAGTTAAATTTATAGTTAGTGAACAGGCTGAACAGCTGAGGATGAGAGATCACAATCAGCCCCTATTGACAGCTTGTAGGTTGACTTATCCTTAAATATGTACCAGATTTTTACAGGAAAGAAAAATGACACAGGCGTAACAGTGACCACATGACCTAAAAATGTGTTGACAGTAAAAAAAAAATGTGAGCACCAGCACCATATTCCCTACATGCCTACATTGTTTGTGCATCTGTCTCTTGTCTACCTTTGATCAGTGGGTCACCACTGCAGGGTAGTATCATCTGACCAAGATCTTGCTTCAACCTCTCAGATGGTCTCCCAGGACACAGTCTGCATCAAAATATGTAAGGATCACTGTGTTGCCTGTAGTGGTTGAGTTTGCTGATATAGAAGACCTAGTATTGCAGTACCTCTAGACAGGGCAAGTTCCAACTTCTTCAGTAAAACTCAGGAACTCAAGAAAGCCTTTATGTATCTCTCCACATACCCTCTTGGCTCCAAGAGCTTGCACTGTATCACTCAAACCATCATCACCTCTAATCATTAGGCTGTCTGGTTCCTTTCATTATTTCTTCCTCTTTATGAACATTATCTGATCACGCTTTAGCATTGTAGTCTTCCAATTACTGTGACTGAGATGTGTTTTGAGGTGACTTCCATTTACGTGTGCTGTTATTTGGCACTTCATTATTTGGGGCTTTGGAGTTTACTTACAAACCCAGAAGGCTCCTTCAACACAATATGATCAGAACTAGATTGTATATGTTTTTTTTCTTTTATTTAATGTAAAAGCTTGCCTACTTTTACTTTCCATAGTTAATTTTAATAGAAAATGCTGTTTTTCTATATAAAAAATTATTTTACAACACATATGCATGCATGTTTTGCATCTCTTGAGTGAGAAATTTTGAACGTTTACACACTAACAACACACATCTCTGTACACAAAATGTCACCAATCCATGTGCCATATTAAAGGGTAACTTCTTGTCCAGAGATTGGCTACTAGTGGCCAACTTTATGTCAATCGTAATGATTTATGAAAGTAAATCATAGAGAATCACCTATGAGGTAATTTTTTTAGGTCTAATGTCCATGTTGTCACCTTCAACAGCTGCACTAAATAATACAGTGTGTGTTAAATTTAACATCAGACGGCAAATTACTGAAAAGTTAATCGTTGTCTAATTGAAATATTATGAATTAAAAACTTTCAGTCAAGACTATGAGGATTCTTTTTACAATCTCTCTTCTTCTTCTTTCTTTCTTCATCTGCCTTTCAGCGTCGAGGGGAAATATAATTTGCGGTCTTTTGCTCCTCTGTTCGCCTCTGCTGCTGTTATGTTTCCTAGTGCTTCTAATATTCCATCGACCCATCTTTTTCGTGGTCGACCCTTGGGTCTGGTGTTCTCACAACGTTTGTTGAAGGCTCATTGTGTTGTGTTTTGTTCTTTCTGCCTTGTCATGTGGCCAAACCATTTTATCTGTTTTTTCCTTATATATTCTACGGCGGGGGCTATTCCTTGCTTTTTCTCAGCTCTTCATTTCTGATCTTATCTCTCAGACTGTTTCCTGTCATTCGTCTAACACACTTCATCTCTGTAGAGGTTATTTTTCTTATTGTTCTTGCATCTAGGGTCCAGGTATGGTATTGGTAGCACAACGTTGGGATGAAGATTGTATTGTATAGTGCTAGTTTTGCCTCCAGAGTTATTTCCTTGTTGGACAATAGTGGTGATAACTGTTCAATGATTTGACAAGCCTTTTTGGTTCTTGATTCTATCTCTGCTGTTTGGGAATTATCGTTTGTCATTAGATTTCCTAGGTATTTGAATTCCTCTACTTGTTTTAGTTGTCTGCCTTCTATAGTTATGTTGATGTTCTGTTTATTTTTGGCGACATTCACTTCTGTTTTGTTGATTTTCATGTTGTATTTTGTGCCTGAGATGTTGATTTTGTTTACTTAATTGTTCTTGTAGGTCTTCTATTGTTTCATGTATTAGTGCCTGGTCATCTGCAAATAAAAGCTCGTTGATCTCCTCTGTGTCTGATGAGTTGGCTAGCTTGCATATATGGTCTATGTATGTAATAAACAGTAGGGGGGATAGTGCGCACCCCTATCTTACACCTGATCTAACTTTGAAGCGGTCTGTGTAGCCTACTGCTGTTCTGACCCTGCAGCTGCTGTTGATGTAGAGACTTTTAATAAGGTTGATTAGATGTTGGCTTACTCTGTATGTTGTTATTATCTCCCACAGTTGTTCTCTGTTTACTCTGTCGAATGCTTTTTCCTGGTTAATGAAGGCTATGTATAAGTTTTGATTGTGTTCTGTTGTTTCTTCTCTTCTGCAAGCTGTTTTATTGTGAATAGTACATCAGTACATCCTCTATTTTTTCGGAACCCCATTTGAGAATCGCTTAACTGTAGTTCTATTATTGGTCTCAGCCTTTTTTCCAAGATTCTGGTGTATAGCTTTCCTACATGGCTGAGAAGAGATATACCTCTATATTGATTACAATCTCTAAAGTGTGTTTATTTTTATTTGACTGTGTTCTATTTTTGCTACACACTCTCACCAGCAAAGGTATTTCACTGCAACTACCTATTTAACTCTCAAGAAACCTGGCAAATTTAAACAGTAGCATTATGCAGGAGGCAACGAGAGACTTCATTTTTAGTACATAATATAGCTGCCAGGAGTGATAGACATACAAGCTTATCACATCCTGAACTAGATGATATCACATTGTCTCTTCCATTCACAGCTAGGCTATCATTACTTCATTTCTTACATTAAACCTATTCCAGCCAGTTGATTGGTATCACTATTTTCCTTGACTCTCAGTTTTATACTCTCAAAATAGGATGATATTAGGGCACAAATGTTGGCCGTAAAGCTTTCAGAAAATGCCTTTGTTTATTATACACATCACATCCGTTGATTAAATGAAATGACTTTGCAGCACTCAGGACAGACCCATAATCATTCTAAACACAACTGAAACAAAAAATAATGAGCTTCTCATCGTCACATTATGCTTTTGCAACATCTGATCTTTCTGGCAATTGCAAAGTCCAAATAATTTCCTAATAAAATAAGGATAATGAGATTTCACTTATTTTTGGCATTGTGATTATCATTTGATACAAGTAAGATGAGATAATGGAAAGAATGAGCGATATGTGTGTAACCAGCAAGCAATTATCAGCATACATATATTGGGAAGGACTAAACATCTATGAGTTTACCATAAGAGTTGTGAGATCAATTCCGGTAATCTCTTTATTAGTTTAGATCAATGATTGATAAATGTTGTTTTGTAAGCTCATCCTCAACACCCTTCTGGTTATATTGTTTCCTTTTCATTACCTTTATTATTCCATCAATACATTATTATTCTCTCTCATCCTAACCTCACTCTTATAGTTAACAACAAAGAGAAGACACATAAACAGTATCATACTGTTGACTTAATGGAGCCGCGATAGCTCAGTGGTTAGTGAACTGGACTACAAAGGATAAGAGCTAGGGTTCGATCCCAACCGACGGCTTCTGGTTCACCCAGCCTTTAATGGGTACCGGATTTTTTTCTGGAAAAGTAAAGCAGCACGGGCGTAATACCAGCCACATTACCCCAAAAATCATGTGCCGAAGGTCTGTAAAATGTATGGTCACTAATACCATATTCCCTATACGCCACTTGGCGTGACGGGGGTACTTTACTTTTTTTTTTACTGTTGACTTAATAACAGTGTTTCCACTCCATTCAAGAAACTTACTAATTAAACTTTTTGTTACTTACATATAATTATTAATAATTTGGGAAATTACCAGGCGAACACCAGTGGAAAAAGAAATACAGCAAAGTCATTGGTGCTGGATAGGGCACTCAAATGTAGCCAACGGATAATATTATATGTCAAGTTCTTTTTTGAAGTCCCCAAGGGAGGAGACAAATAATATGGTAAAATAAATACTTTGAGAAAAGAGGTTGAAGCAGATATGGTTTAAAAAATGACACAAATCAAGACGGCTTGAAAAATGTTTACTGAAGACCTGTGATCCAAAGGAAATTGAAAATAAAAATTACAAATATTACTCACAATGCTTGTCTTTCAGCACTAATTAGTTTTTATGGCAATTTATATTATGATTAAAGAAAAAAAGGATTACATCATGCCATATTTTGTGAAAGTTATTGGTATCTGTGTTATATTTCTGTACTGATGTGTTGTCTTCTCAGCTTTCAAGACAAGACCCGGTTCACACTGTTTGCCTAAAGTCATTTGTGGTGTCTCAGTTGAAGCTGTGCCAGCAGACTCATGGCCAGGAAATCTTTGACCATCTTTTAGCACAAACAGATCCAGATGTTGCCAGCCAGTTCAAGATTTTCTGTCAGTAGTTTTCTTTTTTTTTTCTAAACATGATGGTTTTAAGTAACTGATGTTTTGTATTTGTGTTCATGGGTCAGAGCACAGAAAAGTTGTAACAAAAATAATCTGTGATGAAGTCTGTGAAGGATACCCACGCTGATACCCATGGAACTATTTATGCTTCAGATTAACATTCAAACTTCCTTGGTTTCAAATACAAGATATATGTTTATGATTATATCAATAATTTAGTACATCTTTCATTCAGTGCTGTGGAGTCAGTAAGCCAAATCTTAATTCTGACTCTTTTATTTTTCTACTTTCTGTTATATGTCATCTCCAATTCCATAATTATAATGACATTTTATTTATTAAGTTAATGTTCCTAATTTTATCATTGATGGAAGGGCATAAAGTCTAAGCCAGGACATTTCAATACATTAATTATTTCATGACTTTCACTCATAGCTTTGCTTTTAAGATTTTGTGGAGAAACAACACAATAGTAGACATGTCACAGTTCAAAATAACCAAAGAAATGGAATAATATTCTTTAAAAGCTTCAATCCAGCTTGAGTTGAGTGCCTGTTCAAATTCTATCTGCTGTTTGGCATTTGTTTAAATATTTTGTCTGTATCAGTTGCTTCATTGTTTGAGTACAAGTCATTTGCCTCAGGTGCATAAGTGCATTTAAAACAATGGTATACCAATTACATACGAATATAAACAAATATAGAATTAAATTATAGGAAATGCATTATACAACAGAAAGGACAAAATATAAAACACTCAGGTCCAGGATTCCAACACATAACCCATCAACACACCACTATATCATGAGACCACATTGTTATGGACTTAACTAATCCATTAAAGTTTTTCACATTCTTGCCCTCAGCGATTAGGGCATTAGATTGAATATTTTGTTGTTTTTGGTGTGCAATTTCTTGAGCATAACCAACCTTTCTGACAGTAGATCTAATATTGTTTGCTGTTTGGTATTTATTTTTTTTAAAAAAGGAACAGGGGATGTCCTTCCACACCTTAAGGTATTTTGGGAATATGGTACACTTTTATGTTTTTAATTATCAATGGCACATTTTATAGGTGATGTAATCAGTATCATGCCAGGCTGCCCTACTCATCGAGAAAAATCAGGTGCCCATATAATTATAATTTTCAAATTTAAAATAAATTATAATTTTCTCCCTGATAACTACCCTTCTCTTGTGCAGGATGATTTTTTCCATTTGCAATCATTCATGTTTTCATTTATGTTTGCAATCATTCATGTTTTCAATGCTGTGACTAGATCTGAGTTTTGTGGGTCACCAAGACCAGAATTAATATAACTCTGAACAGATCACAGTGACCTCAGAACACACCTACACAAAAGAGGACTGAGTGACACTGCAACATGTGATTATGGAACATTTAGACTAAATAGTATTATCTTACAGCATTGTATATCTCAACACTCTTAAGAATAAAAATATGGCCCACATAAGAAACCATGCATAACAAATTATGGGGAACCAGTGAAGATCGCAAATGGAGATTTTGTTCATGATCCATGCTGGTCTAACCATCTAAAGGTATTGCAAAAGTTGATCATTGAAGAAGGAGGAAGGCTGGGTGATCCTGGTAGCAGTTAACCAATGATCAAAATCAACCTCTTATTGTGAGTCTAGTTCATTAACCACTGAGTTACTGTTGCTCCCATTTCATTTAAAAGCTAAGTGTAAATAACCAAGGCACTAGACTCAATATTTTCTTGTATTTAGGTGTGTATTTCTTTTGCATAGCCAGCCTAAATTATATTAGCCTTTAATTACCTATCTGTAACTCTCCCAGTTACGATACCAAAGTAAAAATTACTACCACTTAAATGTAACATAAGGTGCTCTAAAAATAGTAATTTCTCTGAACTCTTGACACTAGTGTGTTCACACTAGACAAAACATGGGGACTTGAAATTCCTGACTCAGGTTGATTAATGACCTGAGTTTCACCTCCCGGACCAGACATTTTACAATGTTTATTGGTATGGTCGCTGTAAGTCTGTCAATATGTTTGGTGACCACATGGCGTTATTCACTGTGTTTCCAGAGTCACAAAGGGTTGTTTGATATCTGCCAACAACCAAGGAAATTTTCCTGGTCACCAAAAAAAAAAAAAACGACCAATTACTTGAAAATTTGTGTTTTTTGTTGTTGTATTAAATAATGTATCTCGCAATCTCAAAGAAAAAAAAATCCAATACCAGTGGAAACAAATTAAACACTCAGGGGGTGAGGGTGTGTGTTCGTTAATGTTTGAGCATGGAAAAATGTCAAATTTTGAGGAATTTGTGTTTTGATGCATTTAAATTTTACTACGGTATCATAATCTAGGGTTTCCAATATTTTCTGTAGCCTGGTGTGTATCTCCTTTACAAGCTGCTCAACTTAAATGACTACAGAATTAGTGTACCTTTTTCAAAGTGCTAATTCAGTACTTATGGAAATCAAATGAAATTAGGTTAAGTACAGAGATAAACATTTGTAACTCCAATTTAAAATCAGTCCTATTGTATGATGTCCTACATAGAAAGCAACAAAAACAAGTCACAGAGATACAGACTTTCATTAATTTGTACAGAATTAAGGAACTGAAATTGCAGGACAAAACTAGTAACACAGAACTATGGGAAAGTACCATATAAACACCAGTGGACAGAGAAATTCAGCAAAGACACTGTTGCTGGGTAAGACGCACACTGTGAAAACCAACTGAAATTATTACATGACAAGGTTTTTTTTGGAAACCCTAGGGGAGGAGATAATTGGGAAGGCCAAAATATACTACTTCTTTCCTTCATTTGCCTTTCAGTTGGGGAGAATAATCTGCGTTCTTCTGTTCAGCTCTGCTGCTGTTTGTTTCCTTATCTCTGTTTCCTGTCATTCGTTAACACATTTAATCTCTGTAGAGGTTATTTTTCTTATTGAACTTGCATCTAGGGTCCAGGCCTGGCATTGGTAGCACAACATTGGGATGAAGATTGTTTTGTAAAATATACTTGGAGGAGACAAATGTAAACAGATGTAGAAAATGGGGAAGATATTTGGTGATCTTAAAAGAATGACACCAAACAGAATGGTTTGAAAAGTGTTTGTTCAGGAGTTATGCTCCACAGGGAGTTGAAAGGAAAAAGTAGGAGAATTCAGACCGTTTATCTTTGCTACACCTCAAAGTTTGACATTTTCATTTACTATTTCCCCATTAGAATGTGGCATATTCTGATCATGATCCTTGGCCCATGACTACATTAATGTTTGGAGGATATATGGACAAGTTCTACCATTCACTTAAAGACATGCATGTGATTATTATTATTATTATATGTGCTTGTTTGGAAATAAATTTATCATCATCATTTTTTGTGTGTAAAAATGTTAATGGTTGTTTACCAACTCACCAAAGGACAGCCAAATTACAAATTGTTGATCTAACATTTTTGTAGCATCAATAATTACAAAGGATGTTGAGAAATCATTTTATTTTCTATAAATACAATTGAGTGATTCTTTTGTCAAACTGCTTTCTCTTATTATAAGAATAAATATTTCATTGCATCATGAATGTTTTTCTCTACCATGTTTCAAAGTTTCAGAATATGTCAAAAGCTAAAATTAATTTTCCTGTTCTTGTCCTCAAGCAAACACTGATTGGTCCCTAATAATTGAAAACCAAGTTATCAGTGTTATCAGCCCAATGTTTTACTCTGTGAGGAAAAAATTCAAATCAGGTGATATCTCTGCATGAAAGATCAACTGTAATGGATATCCAAATTCATCTGTCTCTTGTTGCACAGTTTGTGCACTCTCATATGGTGCTTTTAGTTCATCTTCAGTAAAAAATGCTATAGTTATGTTGACCACTTTTATTTTTCATATTACCTTAAAATCATGCAAGAAAGCATGTCCAAATTATTTCTTTTGTATTATCTACATTGCTTTCAGCATTTCTGATTTCATTCCTTAAATTGAATAAGTAAGACAACATTTTTTATGCGGTATTTATCATGCTATTCTTTTACCTTTGATTTTCTTTCATTTTAGTAAGCCACATACAGTATGCAGTGTTAAAGCACTCAATAAGAACTCATAACTACATAATTTTTACACCCTTGATGCTGATATTGTTCGTTTTTCGGCCTATCTTCCTTCAATGACATACATTATTTGAACACTGAAGACAATAATATGCAAGAATGTTCTTATTGTGCTCACAAACTCTTGTCTTATGAATTTCAGGTATTTTAAATGCCTTCCTTTCAGAGAAATTTAATCATGTATTGTTCCATGGTAGCAGAAACAAAAGTTGAAATCCTGTTTCTTTTATCAACTGTCATTTTTAGCAGCCTAATTATTTTGTCAGCAGTTTGCTGATATTTTAGTTGTTGTGTTTTAGTTGTTTGTGGGGTGCCTTGGTCAAAGGGTAAGAAAGTCTGTCCTGTCCTGTCTTCAAATTCTACATATGGTGGGAATTTTTCTCTTCAAATTAGTTTTTTTTTTTTCACAGCTCTTCTGGCTCTTAATAGTGAGATATGAGGTCTGGCATTCTTGGGTATGGGCTAAAAAACAAAATGGCCACTGTCCCTGCAAATTAAATATCTAACTACAAATATATTGTGTTAGGCTGAAAGGTGCATCACAGCTTACCAAATACTGGCAACACAGCGATCACTTGATGGGTAAAAAAGAAGTTATAAAGAAAATAAAAAAGGATTCTGGGCATCTTTACACACATCTTTGTCATGTTTCTAAAATGAGAATAGAAATGTCACTTTTAGACTTAAATAAGCAGCAGTGGTTTATATATAAACAAGACATGTTCAAATAAAACACATCCCAGTGGCTTTATTACAAACATATGTCAGGTACATCAGCAGGTATGGCAGAATTAAATAAAGCAATTATTATGAAGCACTCACCAGGGTACTTTAGAAAAATTCACATTAGGCATTTAGTGCTACGGTCTCTTTCAGCAGTTATTATTGAAAGTGCTGATGATAAAGCACAACTCTGTATAACTGCTGCAGCAATTATAAATTTGATCTAGCTCAGCAAGTTTGGTACAAAATTGACAGTTTGGTGAGTTTGAACATTATTTGTTTCTTGTAGCAAGCCCAATACATTTGATTTGATAAAAATCAGCTTATTGTACAGCATTACCACGCCTAAAGTACAATTTGATGGAACATGTGAGCCTGTACCATTATTTGTATATCATGTTTTCTAAATAAAAGCACTTCTAAACTCTAGTCTATAAAATGTAGTTTTTTTTTTTAAGTTTATGTACTGTTATTCAAGTCTCCTGTTACAATACTTTATTTTTCACTGAAAAGCTCAATCTTCTTTTCTTTATCTTTTAGCGTCAAGGGGAAATGTGCTCCTCTGTTGCTGTTTCCTAGTGTTTCTAATATTCCATCAATACATCTTTTTCATGGTTGGCCCTTGAGCCTAGTGTTCTCGCAACTGTTGTTAAATGCTTGTTGTGTTGTCATTTGGTGATTCTATCTGATCACATAACTGAACCATTTTATCTAGTTTTTTATGTACTCTATTGCGAGATTTGTTCCTAGCTTTTTTCTCAGTTCTTCATTTCTGATCTTATCTCTCATGCTGTTTCCTGTCATTCGTCTAACACATTTCATCTCAGTATATGATATATTCTTGAGACTAAGAGTCCAGTCTGACATTGGTAGCACAATGATAGAAAGGAGGGTCAGAGTGCGGAACAGGCAAATAATTGCAGTGCTGTGGTAAAGCTGGTAGCAGGGGCAAGTAGTAAGGTGTTACATACACTCCAAGGTATAGCTTGTACAGCTGTACAAAAAGGGACAACAAAATACTGACATTTCAGCCTATATGTGGGTATCTTCTACAAACCTACTGACTCCCATTGTTTCCTCTGCTATGACTCTTCGCACCCGATATCTTGCAAGAACTCTCTTCCCTATTCACAATTACTCAGACTATGTCGCCTTTGCCAGGATGATGATTTCCTACATAATGCCCATGTGATGCTTAATTTCTGCCGATGCCTCTATCCTGAATCAGTTCTCCAACGGGTTCTCTGCATCTCATGCCAGGCTGCACTCACACCCTCTACCAGGATAGTACTTGCTCTCACCCATCACCCTTACCACTACGCAGTGATCAGAATTATTCACCGCTACCTCTCCACTACTATTCCCTAACCACACATTAGTTGACTTTAAGTGTGATCGTAATCTCTGTGGCTTGTTTGTCAGGAGCCGCCTTCCTGTCTCCCTTCACAGTCATCGGGGCACTATTTGTTGCATTTGCAATCCATGTAAAACTTGCAACCACAACCTTCAGAAAGATACCATTTTCTTCTCTAATGGTCCTTTTGAGATCAGAGAAGGATTCACTTGTACATCACGCAACATTATCTATGCCATCGTATGTACGATGACATACATAGGCGAATCAGGATGCTGTCTTGGTGACAATGCCGAATTATCTGTGTGACATCACTCATGATGCAGACACCCCACGTCAACTCTAAGGGTCATCAGAGTAAGGTGGATGTCCAAGTTACTGGCCTGTTGTCATGTCCTGACAGCCGTAGCCAATTAAGTTTAGAGAAATGTCTGATCGCCCGTATGGGTTGCCTCACCCAACAGGGCATCAATGTATCCCTTTCTCATTGGTAATCTATTACCCATCTCCCCTCCTTTTTTTCCCTCCCCTGCTACGGTTTTGACCCCACACACCCTGAAGTGCTCTCCCCAAGCTATATTCAGGGTCTATATTATTATATTACCATGCACCCCCCAGTCCTTGATAATCTCATTATAACGCCTCATTTATTACTAGGTTTTCCAAGTAATGTCTGGTTTTGTTTGCTTGCCTCACTCCATATTTACTTCTCTATCTCTATTGATTACATGTATCACTCTTGACTGCACCTCATTCTTATACCTGATTATCTCATCCAATCACATGACTTAATTTCCAAACACACCCCACCCCCACTTGATTCACAATTATCTACTCGCTGGATACTGTTGGACCTTGCTTCAATTAAGTCACACTTTCATTTTATATGTATTTTAGCGTACTCTAATTTTCACATTTTATCCATTTTTATCCTCTGACATGTAGCACATCTCTTATCACTCTGTTTATTTCTCCTTGTTTTACCTCTCATCCTAGATGTAGTAAAGTTTACTTTAGTTCATGTTGTTTGTGTTTTGTGAGGAAGGCCGCATGCAGGTCAAAACATCAGTATTTTGTTGTGTCCTTTTTGTAAAGCTGTCACCATACTTTGTAGGATCCATGTTACACCCCACTATTTGCTCCTGTCATAGAGTGCCTCTAGTGTAGGAACTTTAGAGAAGTTAGTTATTTGGTTTAAATATGTGTATGCTAAGTGGTCAGGTTCATCTCCCATATCGGTCTACTCTTTGGTTCACCAAGCCTGAAGTGGGTAATGGAGATTTTTATTTTATGGATGGAAAGACAACCAGATGTAGTGCTGATCACATTACTATGCCAATTGTGAAGAAAAAATATAGGCACTAACACCACATTCAAGGTGTCAAAGTTTATATTTTGTCTTCTATTGAGCCAGCAAGATTGTATAAAAATCTAAATTATTATATTTTCACATATATTTATTACAGTGGAGTGTTTTTCTTCTTTGAATGATTTGAACAAATGCTTTAAATTCCAGTCAGCTATGCTAATTAAAATAGGACTCAGTATTTTGAACAGCTTGCTTCTGTGGACTTTCTTGCTTGTAGGCTTGTTTTAGTGTGAATAAATTTAGTTCTTCCTTGCACTTTCTGGAGTGAAAGTGAAAAAGCATGTTTGCAATTGCTTATTTATAAAATGTGGCTGTAAATATCTTGTATTAAATAAAAGAACCAAAAAGAACAGAGTAATTTCACACTTGTATTCGTAAAGAAAATCCCATAACTTATATTGTACAGGAGTGAAGTTGTAAACTTCTAACACTGGGCTAATCTACAGAAGGAACAGGCAAATAACTGCAGTAAAGCTGGTGTGCACGGAGAAAGTTTAATACAATGTAACGGTGACAGCTTTACACAAAAGAGCAATACAAAACTATTGACTATAATATTTCAACTCAGGGACCGCTACAAGCTGTTTTTTCAAATATTTTGTCCCCTTATTTTTACTAGTTTAAGCTACGTCTTAAAATGTAGTTAGACTATGTTTCTCTTCTACATATATGTCTTTGTTGTTTTCTGTGGAAGGCCACCTGAAGTCAAAACGTCAATAGTTTTGTATTGTTCTATGTGAAGCTGTTACCATAGAGTGCGTTAACTTGTTCAATACTCTATAGAGGTGATGAGGGAAGCACTAGTGCTCGAACTAGTTATTATGACCTTCTCCACCTCAGTGAGCCAGGTACCCATAATCTTTTGAGCCTTGGTCGATACTTTCATGTTATTTTGTTCATATTAATGAACTATGACGCCTCTCTGCACGAAAAACTGGTTGCTCCAACAGGATCTGCATAATGCATTGTTAGTACACTCTGGAAAGTAGCTATGGATATATCTCTTGTTATTTTCCTGAAAACTTGCCAGCTGGTATGATGTCATGCCTCTATATATGCCAAAAATATTTTTCTTTTCTAAATTCATCTCTTGCAGTATTTCTCATGTGATAGGTTAAAAGGTGCTGATATCACAGAGAAAAAAAAAAATTCACACCTCGAGTGTGGCATAAAGATAATATCACTGATAATAGTATCAGTGTCTGTAATTTTAAAAATTATTTATGCATATGTTTGTGTAATGCGGTCAGGATTGTGCCACCAGTACTGTGTTCCTTTCCTAGAAACGTTGTCTGGTTCCCATTTAATCTGGTTTAACTTACAAGCAATGGCTTTGGATTGATCTTGGCCAGTTCACTAACTATCCATCTGCAAATGTTACAGCTTGCAGTAAACAATAACATTTTACAACTATGCTCATGTAATGTCCAATCATATGACAAATGCAGAAAATGTTCTCATTTCATGTTTTGCCCAGGAGATAGATAAAACAGCGGAAAAGATCTGTTTGTGCCAAAGAGCTCACAGATTCACAAAATTAATATCCATCTTGGATGGTGATTATCATGTGTACTCACATCAAAATTTTGCACGATGTTAACTAGTGTTTAGATATTTCATATATAATTTAGTGTCAAAAGAAGTGAGCTGTCAACTTTCTTGTTCAAATTTATTCTGTTTCTTAGACCTGCATATTTGCAGTGAACTGCAACTGTGGAAAAAGAATGTTTGTTCTAAAACTCTTGATATTCTATATAACTATCTTCACTGTAACACGTTGTGATCATGACCTCCAAGGTCAATATTAAATTTGAAGTGAGAAGGTCAAAATTGTGGTTACTAGGATTAATATCAGTTTACAATCTATAATTGAGTTTGTTCTGAAGTTTCATTGACTTAATCCCTATCTGCTGTGAGCTAGTTGCTATTTATAACCCAATGTCCCTTGTAGTGACAGCATAACACTATTTCTATATGGGAAACGTAATGCCTGCATCTTGGTCTATACATTAGTTTTAATGATAATAGAGTTAAGATGGGCACAGCCAGAAATGAGAAACTTAGTGGCAGTGTAAGAAGACTTATCAACCAACATAGAACTGGAGTCGTCAGTCGCTGGACACTGCGGAATTTACTGAGAAGGGGATCTGAGCACCTATAGACATGTTCGGAGTGCAATGATGATGACCCGCAAATAACATTAGTTTTAGTCTAATGGTGTCAGTGGACTGGGACAGTGGTTGCACATAAAATTGATATTAATTATGCTAGAAATAAAGGTCATTTATTTTCACAATTGTGTGAGTGTGTGCTGCATAAGTTAAGTGATAATTTTAATTTGTAACTAATAAAGGTAAAGTACGAGACTTGAATATGCATTTACCACGCAAGTTTTCACTCATATGTGCCCGGCCACCATTCCAGAAGTGTCACTTCAAGCAAAACTCATGATGCGCCGCGGTATTCCTCACCTTCCCGGAGTATTATACCCTGGTACCCATTTCTGCCAACAGCTGGGTCAACTGCAGAGGGAATTTTTTTTCCAATATGAGTACAACTCACACTGCTTCCAGCGGGAATCGAACACGGGTTATCCGAACATCGGTAGCCCAGTTGGGTGGTTTTCCCAACTATGCTATTGAGACCTCCTTGTAACTGATACTGCTTAACAGATAAGAGTATTTTGCAAGTTTCATACTGCACATGAGCTCATTGTGTGGCCAGAATTGATGCTGCATTTTCCACCTCAATAAAGATAAAAAAAAAAAAAAAAGTATTACTGTAGTTTGTAGAAATCTTAAACTAAACTTGTTATTTACATATGTATTTTTGGTTAAAAAGTGCTAATTATTTTTTTTCTTCTGCTGCTGTGTACACCTTTAGACATCAAAATTAATAAGTTCGAAGAAAAAGCTGTCAAAGCTGGTGACATCTCCATACAGCTTTCTATGATATGGTGCTGATGATGGACACAAGAGCCATCTCTGTTAAACATGTTATTTTTATTTTAATTAAACTTTATTTCATATTTTTAATATTTTATTTACATTACCTATCTGTAATTCTCCTAGTTAAGATACCGTAGTAAAAATTACTACTACTTAAATGTAGCATTAGGTGCTCTAAAAATAGTAATTTCTCTGAACTCTTAAGTGTTCCCACTAGGCAAAACACAGATTAAAAATTCCTAGCTCAGGTTGATTTATGGCCTGAGTTTCACCCCATGAACCGGACATGTTACAATGTCTATCCGTACGGTCATTTAAGTCTGTCAGTATGTTCGGCGACTGCGTACTGGTTATCCACTGTGTTTACAAAAAAAAGTAAAGTATCCCCCGTCACGCCAAGTGCCGTATAGGGAATATGGTGTTAGTGACTATAAATTTTACAGACCTTCGGCACATGATTTTTGGGGTAATGTGGTCGGTATTACGCCCGTGCTGTTTTACTTTCCCAGAAAAAAATCCAGTACCCATTAAAGGCTGGCAGAGTCACGAAGGGTTGTTTGATGTCTGTTGATGGCCAGAAAATTTACCTGGTCACAGAAAAAAAAACAAAAAATTCCAACGGCAATGGAAACAAATTAAACACTCAGTGGTCACTGGAAGTGGTAATTAAGAAGGTTTGGGGGGGGGGGGGGGGGGGGGTTGTGGTGTGTGTGTGGAGAAGAAAGAATGTTTGAACACGGAAAATGTCAAACTTTAAGGAATATGTGTTTTGATGCAGCAATATTTTCCTACGGTGTCGTAATCTAGAGTTATTGGTACATGGTAAAGATGGGATATATTACCTCAACGATATAACATTACAAAGTTGATTGTATCTAAAGATGACTATCCACAAGGTAGAAATATTGTGTGTAAATGAGACAGATCATAAAAATAAATTGCACCCGGAGAAAGATAAATGAGACAGAAAAGGAAAGAAAGGATGGAACCATTTTTATTGAAGGTCAATGCCCCTTAATAGAGGATGATAAAGAAATCTGACCTGCAGCAGACTGTGAGCCTAGTCCTGACAACAGGTCAATCAATCTAAACAGTTCACAAAAATGCTGCAGACACAGTCTCTTTACAGCCATGTTTATGTTCTCAAAATTGTTTTAGCCTGTCTCGTGTGTTCATATTAAAAGTTAGCTAGTTCCTATGGCCAAAGACATCAGGTAGGGTAGAAATTAAAAACTCTCTGGACCCAATGGTTCATTGCTATTATACTTCCAGTAACTTCCTTTCACAGGGCTCACAGTGCACCTCTCTAAAAGTCCTTGGGCTAGGTAATCTGCTCAATCTCAGCAAGGGAATTGATGCCCTCTGCTTTTACCTCTTTTATCAGTGTTCTAGTGTTTCCCCCAAGGTGGTCCTTTTACTTTTGCCTGTTTGCTTCTCATTTGAGGGCTTGCCTTGTACATTAAAATTACTACAGTATTATATTTTTTTAAACACTTAACCAGTCAATCAGAAAAGACCATTGAACTGACCTGACACTCATTCTCAATTTTGCCAACTGCCAGTTTGGGTTGAATCATTTATGACAACCTCTTCCATGGTTTAACAGAACTGACACTAAAATATAGTATATGTAGTTCAGACAATGTTTTACCATAAAGTAAGTTTTTAAGTTTATATCAATACATCTTTACAAATTTGTGTCTGATAAATTAGTATAAATAATAAATTGCCTTACGCTTATTGTTATATGTTTGGAGCCATAGAGAAGTTTGGCACAATATTCAGGCAATTTAAACAGGAGTCATACTTGCACACCTGTTGGTGCTCCCATGATATTGCTACAAAACCCCAACTCATCAAAACTCTGATATTGCATGTGAAGGACCTCCGCAGAAACCTCACTGAGGTCACAGTGTTCACCAGTCATGCTTGGAATGAAAATGGTGTTCGTACTATGGATATCACTAATAAATTCTGAGTATCTCTTCTAGTTCTAAAAGCTGCAGTTCCCCTCAAAGTCTGTCCCAGGGGCAATCGCTAAAAGTGACAGGATTTGATTCGAGGGAGAACTGCTTTTTACCTTAACTGTCATCTGTAGATGGAACACCATGGGTATGTAGCCATGACAATATCTCTCTGGTGTGCATTTTTGTGTATGGATATATACATATTATCTGTTGTATAATTAACTTGAATTTATAGATTATATTATGCTGAAATGTTCACAGAAATTCACTGTATATTCTCTCTAAAGAATAAAATAAGAATAATTTATAAAAGTACAGTTTGCATATATAAGCCACTTTCCCGTCCATCATTTGCTCATTTATGCTTTGTTGTGGATTATTCAATTAGACTGCAATGTTTTTCATAACTAAGCAAAGGTTACTTTAAAATATTGAAGGGTGAAAATACAATTTCAGAGAGGGACAGAGAGAAAAAGAATAGATAAAATAAGACTGTGTAATAAACATTTTAATGATTTTAATAAAATACAAACAAAAAAAAAGAAGTTTTTTTTTCTTCACAAATACAAATATTTCCAACACATTTTAAAATACATCCTAATTTATACTGGATACATGTTTTTTTTAATTGTACACCATAGTGTGGCTACAGCATTGATGTTTCTATAAGCATACTCTTCCAAATAATTCAGAACATGTCAATGTAGTTTTGATTTCAGTTTCCATGGTTGGGAATCATTACTGAACAAACTTAACAGATACACAGTTGATTTTAACAATTGATGTAATTTATGTACAAACAAAATATTGCAAATAGTATCGAGATATATACTGGATTTGCATTTTCAGTTTGTTAAATAAATTAAAGCTTCTACTACATTGCCCTTATACTCTCTTAGCACACGCTCTGCATTGGTTCGGGAAATTTCCATTTCTTGCACCTAAAATGAAAAAAAAATATATATAAAATAAAAACATTATATTGTATCATGTATAAAGAAACACAAGTAAAATGAAGGTAAATAAATTTGTATATGTTAATAAGGCTTTATTCTTCTTCTCAGTGCTCTAGGTAGGGATGTCATTTATGGAGACATCATTTATTAGTAAGGACTTCAGATTTTGCATTCTAAAACATTAATCAACATTCAGATAGAAAATATAATACTCAGATCTTTCATTTTCTGCCATTGTGTTAATAGGTTTAGAAGAGATAATGCATAAATGAAATAGCAGCGGATGGATTTATGGCAGCGAGGGATATATGAAAGGAAAAGGGTGCAGAAACTAGTTCGAGAACAATAAATTTTACTTTTAGTTGGGCTTTATAAACAAGTCAGTGAGGTGTGCCATTGTACCACCACCCCAGCAGGCAAGATCATTGACAGAAAGCAAAAAGATAGCCATGAAGGAGGAAACGGTGGCAGGAAGATGGCTTAGAAAAACATTTTGAAGACTTACTGGTGTGGGGTGAAGGTTATTAGTAATGTATAGCAACATCTACATAGTAGGTTATAGATAGAGACATAGCGTTAGTTGATGAATAGTTAGAATGAGCATAGTTCAGTGTGATCAAGAGACGTTTAGTTTTGTTGCAATTAGCTGTAGATTATGATGTTGGAGACAACTAGATTTTGTTAGAGTCCACGGTGGAATGCTGACCAACAACTTATAATTTCTTAAGGTTAATATTTCAAACTACTGGTGATTGTGCAAAGGAGACTATTACTTCAACTGGAATGGCTATGCCTGTGAAGGACAGCTGCAACTGCAGTTAGGAATTTACAATAGTAATCAAACCACTAATGTGCAAAAATGTCCATAATGGAATCCAGACAGAGGTTGTATGAATAGAATATGTAAGTAACATGCTGGGATTAAAATATAGTATATAGATTAAAGTACAGCCTTGATTGGTAGTATAATGTCACAGATGATATTGTTTTGTGATGTAATGATTGAAAACAATATGCTTGAAGCTACATGTAAGTTAAAATTAAATTGATGCACTACCTAGGAATTAACAAGACAATACATTTTACTGAATTTATATTTATGAGAAAGAGTTCAGCATCATCAATAAGAGTACCACTTCTCTCTTTCTTCCGTTTATCCAAGAACTACTAAAGAAATTGATTGACCTCTTTGTCATCCATCCTTAAAAGGATATTAAGTGGACATGCATTGCATTGTAGTTTATTTGCAGCTCTCGGCCCAACATATCTGACTTCTGGACATCATTTTTGAGTACTGGGTTGCCTTCCCTTACTTGCTTGGCCAGACTAGAAAGGTTAGTCTTTTTCTAGAGCCACCACGAAGAGGTGGAGTAGGGTCTGGTTCATTGATCCTGACACAAGCCAAAAGCTGTGGGTCACTGACAGCTCCTTTGAATTCCAGCAATTTGCCTCCTGTGAGCACCAGTGTATTGTCATGTTTTTGTAAGATGTTGATATGTCAAGTACATTCCATATTTGATTTTACAACCAGATCATAAATGTGCACACTAAAGCATCATGGCCCACCTACTTTATCTAACGCTAAACTCAGATCAGATGAAGCTATGATAACATGATGATAACAGAGATATTTTAATATCTGGATGATACAAAGTTATCAGAGTTACTTACAATATAATCCACATCATCCTTATTGATTTTCACTTTTGACAGCTCTTTCTCTTTTTCATGCTTTATTTTTGCCTCCTTGTTTTGTCTATCACTAACAACACGCATTGCCTGTGCACAAAAAATTGTTTTAGAAAATATAAGTCCTTTTAATTAAAGAAAATTTAAATAAAAAACAAGTGGAATTTATTTTCTCATGTGTATCTTTGGTGAAAAGATACTTAAAGATCAATAAATGAAGATTGTATAAAGAGGATGTGTTAAAATGAATACTCTAATTTCAGCCATCAAATCCTGGACTCTATACAACTTGCAACAAAAGAGAATGATTGCTGCCATGGGTTAATCTTTGAATCTGTCAGAGAAATTAAAGTGACAAACAAGGGCTGAATGATGCTGTAAGTTCAAGCTTACTCACTATTTAGTAGTTTTGGCAAAGATGGTTGGGCCATCTGTACTGAATATTAAATAGAAAATGGAGAGATGCTCAGAGACATCTTACATACAGAGGTAGTCTCTAGAAAATGAGCAATGGAAGACACTCTCATTCACTTTAAAAGCATCTGATATGAGGGAGCTTGACAAGAAAACATTTAATTGGAAAAAAACTTGCACATCAGTTAGAGATAGATCAAACCGGAGACATGCAACAGTCAGACGAATTTAGGAAAACTCATGAGAAAAGCTGCTTCTTGACAAAGGACAGGAAGCAACAGCAATCTCTGGCAATATTCTCATGCGGGCACTAAATCTGTTGTCTTGTGATACACTAGCTGATCTGTTTACATTCATCTGATGACAAATGGAATTTTCTCATGGTCTTCTTCATCATCCACCCGTAACTCTTTCCATACATTTCAATGCAGACTGGGCCACGTCCATTTCAGGCAAATACATTTCGCCACAGTGTATGCCACACAATGCCTATCTCAATTTATTCTGTTTAAACCATATTAGAAGTTGTAAATGATCTATTATATAGTTGCTCGTAAACATTCCTCACTGGAGAGTTTCTTCCTCCTCTACATGTGGTGTTTACAAAGAAATCATGTAATTTTTCATTTGGATTAGTAGTGTTTATTG
The DNA here is from genome assembly GCA_032433765.1 of Megaustenia siamemsis. Classification (NCBI taxonomy): domain Eukaryota; kingdom Metazoa; phylum Mollusca; class Gastropoda; order Stylommatophora; family Ariophantidae; genus Megaustenia; species Megaustenia siamemsis. Next base: position 114,395,365 of record JAVIAB010000051.1, read on the forward strand.
CCAACGAAAAAATTGGCTGATTGAAATGGCATTGATTTTAATGTTAGAATTCAACTGATAAAGGCTGAAAAAGTCAGTGAATTAACTTTTTAAAAAATGTTTTTCAAATATTAATAATATTTAAACATCTAAATACTAACAACAGGAGCAGCAGTTTGATTGATTTAGGGATAAAAAATTAAGTCTCTCATGTTGGATACTTGTAATAAATAAATCAATAAGATTACAGTGAAGAGGAAATCAATAGATTGTGATTGTTGACGACCAAAGATAAGTTATTTTTATACTACATCAACCAAACTTTCAAGTACTTCTTGCTTGAAGATATACTGTACATTTTTTTTTAAAGCAAAATAATTAATTTTAGATTACTCTGGCCCAATATTTATGACAGTAAGTTGGCATTTACGGTCTCAATTTTATGTTTCTATTTTTTTTTGTCTTGGTCATCTATCCCCTATTTTTCTTTCTACATGTCTTGTAGCATCATTTTATTGGTGAAATCTAATTCCTTGTTCAATTATCTAAAAATTTATATACAATATGTCAATATTTATATAAAGATAAAACATGTAGATTGATATTTAAAACTATAAGGTCCATGAAAAATTATGCCCCTCTTCCCACTGCATTGATACAAATCTCTCATTGTAGTTTTTTCATTTTATTACTATTTAAAATTAAGTATGATTAAAATAAAGTGGATATTTAGCTTCAGCTACATTTCAACATAAATACGTGCAGTTTAAAAGTTATCTGCAATTCTGTTATGAAGTTATTGGCAATTTATGAACACGCCATTTTCTCACTGAAAAACAATTTAAGCACTGCACATCTCAGCATCCATTGTTGATTTTTAATTAATTGTCAATAAAAACAGCAAGTATGATTAAAATAAAAATTATATTTGGATTGGTATACATTTCTACTTAAGCGTGTGAAATTTCAAAGTTTTTTGTAGTTGGGTTATGAAGTTATTGAGAATTAATTGACCACACCATTTTTCCACCTGACCCAATGTTTAGTATGGGTCATTGTCTATGGTCAAAACGAGTAACCTTAAAGTCACAATGGTGACCTAACATTTTTATTTTATCACCTAAACTAACAGATTTGGCTGCTGTTGTGCAATATTGTTACAATGAAAATAGAGAAGTGCAACACTTTTTAAATATTTTATATACTAATACAGACATCACTTCAAAGTAAGATCAGGTGCAAGACAGGGTTGCGTACCCCCCTACTGTTTATTACATACATGGACTATATATGCAAGTTAGCCAACTCATTGGAGACAGAGTAGATCAAAAAGCTATCAGCAAAAGATCAGATACAAATACATGGAAAAATAGAAGACCTGCAAGAACACTTGCGTAGACTCAACAGCACAGGCATAAAATACAACATGAAAATCAACAAAACAGAAATTATGAGTATCGCACAAGATAAATAGAACATAAACATAACTATAGACAGCAGATAGATGGAGACAGATAAGAAGATGGATAGATGCAGTGACAGAGACATGTAACAACAAAGGAAAATCACTAATTCAGACAATTCGAGCAGCACAAGAACGACAAATGATATACACCACGACACCTTTTAGGTATCAGTGAAAGAGAAAAGAAGAAGAAGAAGATAGACAGCAGACAACTAAAACAATTGGAGGAATATAAACACAGGAAATCTAGTGACAAATGACAACTCACAAACTGCAGAAATAGACTCAAGATGCAACAAAGCTTGTCAAATCATTGGACAGCAACCACCACTATTGTCCAACAAGGAAATAACTCTAGAGGTAAAAAGGGCACTCTACAATACAATCTTCATCCCAATGTTGTGCTATCAATGTCTGTCCTGGACTCTAGTTCAACTAGTAGTTGCAAGAACAATAAGTAAAATAACCTTTACTGAGATCTATCTATCTATCTTTCGTTCGCTCGAAGTATTGTCTATATCAGCAATGTCGTCTCCTGTATGAATTTTACTGTCTTTTGCAATTCTTGCAGTGGCCCATATAGTTTTGTCTGTAGTGTTGTATCTATGGGCCAATGGATTTTTCTCAGTCTACTATATTCAGTGCAGTCTTGAAGTATGTGTTCAGCAGTCTGGGGTGCCTGTCCACATATACAAGTAGTTGATGTGCCGATCTTGAATTTTGTATACATGTGACTATGGAGTCGATTGTGTCCTGTTCTTAGGCGTATAATGATAACTTGTTCATATCTATTCATATTATGAAAGGCATCCTGATTTGGGGCTTGTGGTCCTCTGATTGATTTGATTATCTGTTTCTTATGATGGTATGTAACTGATGTATCTAGTTGTGTGCCTGTTGAACCTTCCTTTGCCAACTGATCTGCTTTCTCATTTCCTGGTATTTCACAGTGAGACGGGATCCACTGCAGGGCAACCCTGTGGTGCTTGCAGAGTTCAGTCAATAAGGTCTGCAGATGTGGTAATTTTCTGGATTGTAGTGCCTGGAGTACTGATCTTGCATCTGTCAAAAACACTACAGGCTGTGGGCTAAGATTACTGTTCAGCAGTTTGTCTATTGCCAACTTTATTGCTTGTATTTCCACATCATAATTGTGACAATATTTCCCTGTTGCTATTTTATTCATATCCCTAGTGTTATTTGGGTACTCTATATATGCACCTGCTCCCCATTCTTTACTGCATTCTGTGCTGATCCATCTGTGTACACACGGATCCATAGGTCTTGTGGGTATTCTTCATCCAGGAAACTGAGAGTTATTGTTTTTCGCTGTAGACTATTCTGTTCCTCTTTGTCAACTATTCCTTTCACTTCTGTCCGTATTTGAACTGATAATCCTGATTCATCTGTCCAGGGAGTCTGTTCTAGTATGGGCAGTAGGGGGTTAACCACTCTTGGCATGTCTGGTGTTTGTCTACTAATACGCTTGGCTTGGTGGATAAAACTGTTTCACTTAAGTCATCCCAATGCAAGATTTTGGAATCGGTCCTTCATTGGATGTCTCGGCATGCATACAAATTTTTCTGCCTGTATCAGCACCTTTGTGTCTCTCCGTTCTCTCAGTGCTGGTATCCTCCACAATTTCTCCAATATTGGTGTTGATTTCATTGCTCATGTGATGAGCCTAAGTGCCTGGTTTTGTACTTTATCCAGTTCTTGCAATGTGGTGTTTGATGCTGAGCACCATGCGGATGATCCATATTCTAAATGTGGGCGTATACTCTGGTGGTAAACTTTACTGAGTATTTTCCCACTCGCACCCCACGTGGTTCCACACAACTTTCTTAGAATAGCCAATTTCCTCCTTGCTTTTTGGGTTGCCTTATTTATCTGCTGTTTCCAAGATAGTTTGTTATCAAATGTAACTCCGAGATATGTAGCTTGTATGTCTTCTTTCACAGGCTCATTATTTATGTAGATGGCTCCTGCTTTTTGTTTTGGGGAGAGTGTGAAAAGTGTAGTACTGCATTTGTCTGTATTGATGCTGATACACCATCTATTTGTCCATGAATTCAGTGCATTCATAGCTCTTTGTAGCAATTTGGAGGCCACGGTTGTATACTCCTCTGTGCACCACATTACCAAGTCATCTGCATACATTGCCACTTTGATGCCATGTGGTAGTTCAGTAACTAGGTCATTGATGTAGATCAGAAAAAGTGTTGGAGATAGTACCCCTCCCTGTGGAACGTCCTGGCGCAATAAGACCTTTTTACTCTTAAGACCATCCAGTTGCACTCTGGCTCTCCTGTTATGCAGGTATGCTTTGACCCATTTGTACATCCTGCCATTTACTCCATAATTTATCAGTTTCTACAAAAGCCCTTCCTTCCATACCTTATCAAATGCTTTCTTTAGGTCTATCCATGCTGCTAGTACCAGTTTCTTTTCTTGAAACGCATCTTCAATTTCCTGGGAAAGATAGGTTGCCTGATCTTCGGTAGAGTAACACTGTCTAAAGCCTGCTTGTTGTGGGACAAGGAGATTTTCACTTTCCAGGTACCACTGCAGTCTGAGATTGATTATACGTTCCATTGTTTTACACAAACAGCTTGTAAGGCTGATTGGTCTATAGCTGGATGTCGTTGAACCATCTTTTCCTGGCTTTAGTAATGGTATCATAATTGCTTCTCTCCATGTCTGTGGCACTCTACCTGTGATCCAGCAAATGTTGTAGATCTGCAGTAGTTTTGCTTTAGCTGCAGTTCCCAAGTTCTTAATCATTTCATTGGACACTCCATCACTGCCTGGTGACTTTTTCATTTTTAATTTGGATATTGCCAGCTCTAGCTCTCTTTGTGTAATGGGTATTTCCATGACTTCATGTGTGGTCTCTTCTTGTCTTGCATTTTGATGTTTTAAATGGGTCTCTTGTCGTTTCTCTAGGCTAATTTCAATATTATTGTCATTTGCAAAGGAGTCTGCAAAGTAATTTGCTGCATGTTTACCTGTTAGAATGTTTCCATCCTTCTTCAGTGTAATTTTGGTGTTCCTTTCTGTACCCTCATCATTCAGCTGTTTTTCAAGCTTCCACACTTTTCTTGTGTCTCGTTCAAGATTCAAGGACTCTGTTTTCTCTTTCCAGCTTTTCCGTCTGGCTTGTAGTTTAGCCCGTTGAAATTTGGCCTTAGCATGCTGGTAGTTATTGTGGTGTTCTTGGCAAGGGTTATTTTCTGCTTGCTTTCGAGATGTTTCCATGTCATTGTGCAGTTGCTCTAGTTCACTACTCCAGTATGGTTTGTAGTGTTTCCGTGCCCCTCTAGGTATTGTTTCACTGGCAGCTTGTATTATTAGTCTACTGAATTCATCAACTATTTTGTTGATGTATCTGTATTTATATCTTTAGTCAGTACACTGGTGTAGTGTTGATACATTTTCCAGTCTGCCTTTTTGTAATTCCATCTGGAGAGATTGCTGCTCTCCCTGATGGCCTTATTTTGTACCACTAAAAAGACTGGTCGGTGGTCGCTGCCTCCAAGTTGTTTCCCAACAATACGTGTGATATTCCAATCCAGGTCTGGTGAATGGAAAGCAAGGTCTGGTGTAGATGTGGTATGCAATGATCTGGAGTAGAATGTTGGTGGATCTGTTGCCTGGTTTAATAGTATAAGCCCATTGTCATCCTGCCAATTTTCAAGCTCTTCACCTCTCTTGTCCATATGTTCATAGCCCCAGCTCTGTGAATGGCTGTTAAAGTCTCCACATACAATTATTCTTTCTTTTAATGTAAATGTGTCTAGTGCTAGTGGGCGGTCACTCGGACAGTAGTAAAGTAGATGGAAGTCTATATTTCCTGTCCTGAGGTGCAGTATTTGATATTCCGCCCCATCCATATACACTTCAATCTGACATGCATTAATGTTGTTCCTTACAAGTGTCAGTATTCCGCCCTTATGTCTGTTTTTTTCTGTCAGATCGGTAGCACTGGTATCCCCTAATCTTCAAGGCTATGTCGTTGTTTAGATGGGTTTCCTGCAAACAGCATATGCTTATTTGTTCTTCATGCAGGATATTTTCTAATTCTATCTTTTTACTGTACCCATCTCTTTACTGAGATGAAATGTGTTAGACAAATAACAGGAAACAGCCTGAGAAATAAGTCAGAAATGAAGAACTGCGAAAAAAGCTAGGAATGATCTCCGCCACAGAATATATAAAGAAACAATAAATAAAATGGTTTGGCCATGTGGCAAGGCTGAAAGATCAAAACACAACGAGCCTTCAATAAACGTTGCAAGAACGTTGCACAGACAAAAGGGCTGACCACGAAAAAGACGGATTGACGGAATATTAGAAACATTAGGAATCATCACAGCAGCAGAGGCAAACAGAAGAACAAAAGAATGCAAATTATAGCTCTCCTCAAAGCTGAATAGGTAGCCGTGATAGCTCAGTGGTTAGTAAACTGGACTACAAAGGACAAGAGGTAGGGTTCGATCCCAACCGACGGCTTCCGGGTTCACCCAGCCTTTAATGGGTACCAGATTTTTGTCTGGGAAAGTAAAGCGGCATGAGCGTAATACCGACCACCACATTGCCCTAAAAATCATGTGCCAAAAGTCTGTAAAATTTATGGTCACTAACACCATATTCCCTTTATGCCACTTGGTGTGATGGGGACACTTTAGTTTTTTTTCAAATCTGAATGGCAAATGAGGAAGCAAAGAAGAAGAAAGCAAAATAAAGACAGGAATAAAGTATTAGTATTTTTTTTTCTACAATTAGGGATATCTAGCCATTATATTTTAAATTTAAACTCTTACCTCTAACATAATTTTTAATATTTGAGAACTTTGAAATTATTTGTATTTGAAATGTAGTTTTATTGTGATGCCAGCTAGCCTAAAGGAAGGTCACTAGTTTCTCTGAAATAATTTATGTGCTTAAACTAGCACATTTGATTTACATTGGCATTGTTTATTATGTGTCATATTAATATCATAACTTTATAACTGGTGTCATAATCACATACATAACAAACTATTTGACCTAAAATTCTAGATACTGTTTTCATTAGAGAAAAAAATCAGCTGGATAAGAGTAAGAGCGATATCACAATTTATTGAATTTAGATCGGTATTTATAACTTAACTAAAAATAAATTATTTTAATTAATTAGTAGTATTTAATACTAGATAACAGTATTACAATACATTACTATTCCTTATTTATAATTATAATTCCAAAACAATCTATTCTAATCTATGGGAAACATCCGGATACACTGATACAGAAAAAGAGGAAGACCTTAAAGAAACACTAAAAAGTAAAAATTATAAGAAAAGCAAAGTTGGCAGGCATAGAGTGCATAGATGAGATTATTGCGATAAAAAGGAACATCTCGACCAGAATAGAATAGAAATGAAAAAGGCAGAAAAGGGTGGCGAAAAACACAGGCCCAGCCCTAAACGTCTAAAATCTAAAACGCTAAACTCTAACGGCACGGCACACACACTCAGTGTGACACTGGCACACACAGTAAGGATCAAGAATTAGTATTACTTTATTACAACTTTATTTATTAGAGTATTAACTATAAAATTATAATTATTAATAATTACCGTATTTTATTAATAGGTTAGTATTTTAAGTATTTAATATAAATTAAATGTAATTTATTTTGTTTAAAAAATAAAATAAACTCATCATCATCATCATTGAGTGCCGTCTCCGCAACGAAGGTTGGCTACCATGGAGCGCCATTTTGCTCTATCTCTTGCTTTGATGGTGCAGGTTGTCATCGGTTGATTTGTCCATCTTTTGATGTTACTCGTCCATGTTAATCTTGGTCTGCCTCTGCTACCTTGTATTTTCCCCTCCAGGATCACTTTCAGTAGGCTGTTGTGTCTTTTAACATGGCCTAAGAATCGCATTTGTCTTGTTCTAATTGTGTTCAGAAGTTCTCTTTTCATTTTTAGTTGTTTTAAGACTTTGTCATTTGTTTTCTTTTCCTTCCATCCAATTCTACCTATTCTTCTATATATCCACATTTCAAAGGCTTCAATTCTCTGTTCTGTTTTCTTGTCTAATGTCCATGTTTCAGCACCATATAGGAATATTGAGAAGATGTAACATTTTGCTATTCTATTCTTAGACCTAGTAGTTTTAGCTCTGGTGATATTTGTTTTGATGTTAAAATAAACTAATTAATTTTAAATAAAATCAAAACATACATCTTGAATATCTTGAGCAGCTATTTCCTTCTCTTCCTCATAATCTGTAACTTTCTCGAGATCTGCAGCGCCAGCATCGTGTCTTGCAACCTTCTTGCCTTTAGATTCTGATTCTGCGTCGTTTTCTTCGACTTCGGTCTCTTCTAAATTTACATGCGGCGTCTCGTTTGTCGCCATTTTGAGTGAGTATCAGTTAGAGTAACACCCCTTGAAAAACCATCACCATCTAGTGCCATTCGTCTCATTTATTATTGTATGACATCACACAGCACACCCAGACATTCCACGACCACTTAACATTACTACAAGTGAAAGATGAAGGAGAAGAACACTGGAGCAGATTCATTGGTGCCCAGTCGCTATACAGTCAACGTATGGACACTAATGATAATGGTTCCAATATGTGAGCTTGTGACGGCGACCTGCTGTCATAGCAGGGGTGGTGGGCCATCAGCTTGCTAAGACCTAACAGACGCTATTATTATTATGATCGTCATGTTCCCCTAGTGGTGGCTCTTACTGGTATAAAAGACCTAGTATTGCAGTACCTGTATACAGAACAATAATTTTGAGGCGAATAGGCAAATAGTTGCCATTAGCTATAGTAGCAAGCGGTGAGGTGTAGTATAAGTATACACTCACTAATAGTATGGGTAACAATTTCGCAAAAGATAGTACAGATTATTGATGTTGCGGTCTGCTTCAGGAAACAAGGGTTGTAGTCCTATAGGTTATAACAATAATAAGATGGCAATGTAATATGATACATAAACATATAGATAATGATAGACAAGTTATAATAAAGTAGCGGGGCTTGAGATTAAAACGATGTAACTTGACATGAATAAGTACAATAGAAAATAACAATTAAAATACCTCCATCAGGTTATGAAACTAGAGCAAGGTAACAAATATGGAGACCAAATATATTCTTGAGAATTTAAGGGTTAGATAAGCTTTACTAAATTGTTTCAGACTAAATCCAGACAGAGAGGTGCTTTGGTCACTAAAAGCATCAACAGTGTTCTAAAACACACAGCCTAGGTTGTTTGTTTGCTAACTTTATATCTCTAGTGAAGTCCTGAGGAACTGAATTTTGAGTGGATATCACTTTTTAAATTTTTCACACGGCAACCGTGTGCTCAGGTGTCCTCCACCATACATGCAGATATTCTTCGACTTCAGAAATACTCTCAGGTTTTTGTCATCATTTTTTAAACATTTTGGGTAGATTTTTCCAATTAATTTTGCCTGGGCAGCTGACATTTTTTTTGCTTACTCTATTTGATTTCCAACTACCAAGGGTTCTTTATCGTGCGTAGAATGCACATTGGATGTCCTGTTTTTTGCCACTTTCCAAGAGGATAGAAGTTTACAGGAGTGCACAAATTATAGGGGAATTATGCTACTATCAGTGCCAGGAAAAATATTAGGCAGAATCATTCTGGAGAGACTAAAAGAGGCTATAGAGAAACACTTGAGAGATGAACAAGCAGGTTTTAGGAAGAACAGATCATGTGCTGATCAAATAACTACTCTACGTATAATAGTTGAACAAAGTTTAGAACTAAAATCCCCACTTTATATTGGATTCATAGATTACGAAAAGGCATTTGATAGTTTAGACAGAAGAATGCTTTGGAAGTTGCTGAGTCATTATGGAATCCCCATAAAGTTTATTAACCTGATAAAAACAATGTATGAAGGAACAAAATGTAGTGTGGTGCATGAAGGACAGCTTACAGAAGCATTTGAAATAAGAACAGGAGTAAGGCAAGGATGCCTTCTGTCTCCATTTCTCTTTCTACTGGCCATAGATTGGATTATGAAAATAACTCAAAACAACAGAAATGGGATCCAGTGGTCACTGACCAAACAACTTGATGATTTAGACTTTGCTGATGACATAGCTCTCCTATCACACAGCCACCAACAGATGCAAGATAAAATGAGTATATTAGATGAGAGATCACAACAGCTAGGACTAAAGATTAATAGAGATAAGACCAACATTATGAGAATTAATGCAGTTGGCAATAACCAAATAAAACTAGGAGAAATACCTCTACTAGACGTACAATCTTATATATATCTGGGCAGTAATATAGATAAAGAGGGAGGAACAGAAAACGATACCAAAATAAGGATATCAAAAGCAAGAGGAGCTTTCATTGCACTGGGAAACATATGGAAATCCAAAGAAATTAGGCTAAATACAAAAATACAAATTTTCAACTCCAATGTTAAGTCGGTTCTATTATATGGCTGTGAAACATGGAGAATAACAAAATTGACAATCACGAAGGTACAGACTTTCATTAATGGATGCTTGCGCAGAATAAAGGGATGGAAATGGCAGGACAAAGTCACTAACGTGGAATTATGGAAATGTACTGGTCAAATACCAGTGGATAAAGAAATACAGCGAAGACGATGGCGATGGATAGGACACACACTACGGAAACCAACTGAGAGTATTACACAACAGGCCCTTTTTTGGAATCCCCAGGGGAAAAGACAAAGAGGAAGACCAAGGAATTCTTGGAGAAGACAGATTGAAGCAGAGATGAAGATGATGGGGAAGACATGGAATGATCTTAAAAGAATTGCAAAAAACAGAACGACTTGGAAAGTGTTTGTTGAAGACCTATGCTCCACTGGGAGCTAAAAAGGTAGAAGAAGAAGAAGAAGAAGAGGATAGACATCAGATTTCATTACCCAGAGAACAGGGGAGCGTAAAGCCATGGATTCGATTTTATTATTAAAAAAAAATATTTTCCACCGCTTGTGGTGGGAATCAAACCAGGGACCTTCTTGTCTAGAGGTCCATGTCTTACCTTTAGACCACCCAGGCCACAAAGCCTAGGTTAAAATAACAATGAGCGACCTAGATTCTGACCAAAATACCAAACAGGTTAAAATCACTGGAAGTACTAATTTAAGACCTATTGTGTTCAGTATGGTCAGTACTTGAATTCGGCTATACAAACAAGGGGATAAAAAACATAGACTATCTGATGCCAAGCTTAGGGTTACGTAAACAACTTGGGAATAAATTGTATATATCTATTTTCCTATATTATTATAAAATATAACAGAGAACTAAACACCCATTGATATAAAAAGAGGAGTAGTACAGGGATGCATCCTATCACCAAGCTTTTTCAATCTATACAATGAGGAAATCTTTAAAAACATCACAGAGATGTCAGGCCTAAACATTAATGGAAAGATAATCAATAACCTAAGATATTCTGATGATACTGTATTACTAGAAGTAAATCCTTAAGATCTACAACAATTACTTACTATCAATGGCGAGGTCTTTCATGCATGTATACTCATGACAATAGCTTAGGGTTACGATCACAACACTGGAATAAATTCTATATTTGTATTTTCGTATTAAGAAAAGTATCTTCCATAAGGCTGAACACTTGCGTTGCAGACAAACAATCATGGGATGAAACAGCATGAATAGAAGTTTCCAGTGGTTTAGACTGGAGACAAATATTAATAAATTAATATTATTATAGAGGAAAACTTCCAAGGTGATAGACCAGTGAATAATTTCAGTGGAGGAGGTATGTTTAAAACACTCAGAAAAAAAATCACAAATAGTCAACAACAGAAAAAAACAAAGAACAATAGACGGTCCAGAGCAGGATCAAACTGTATTCCTTGGCACAGCGCCTTGCCATGACTGAAATTATTCGCTGATCTATCACCTTGGAAGTTCCCTCTATATATAATACTGACTTATTATTATTTGTCTCCATAAAGAAAATCTTTCCTGTGTGTTACCAGGGCCCCATTATGAGGGAAGTAAAGAATAGTGACACTGTGAGCTTCCAGGCATGTCATAATGGTGACTAAGGAGGTTGATTGATGGCTTGACAAGCTGTCATTGTAATAAAGTATTGTTATGGAAACAAAGCCATAGATTTTAGAAGCAACAACCTCTGCAATATGTGCCATTTTGGCACGCAAGGTTTCTGTTTTTGAGATTGTAGTTCTGCCCTTTGTGCCATCTTCGGTTCGAAAGGACAATAGATAGATAGATAAAGAAAACCTCAGAGGACACACCTCAGCTAGACAAGTCCACCATAAGTGACACAGGTGTGGGCATACAACCGTAGGCGCACATCGTACATTTAAGAGATCATAAGAGACTAGGTATGCCAAAGGTATGGTTGTGGAAGGCCCTGTATCACTGCAAACAAATTAAAATCCATAATTGCTCAACCGCCGTGCCAGTGGAATCATCCAAATTACTAACTCATCTCCCAAACAAAGAAAGGTAGCTGTAGTCCCCATCATAGCAGTCTCAGCACATGCCAAAAGACATAAGGCGAAACCATACAGAAAGTGAACACAGCCAACTGTTCCTTGTCATACAAGATCATCATTCATCATAAACAATGGAAGATCGAAACATGATCAAAATGGATGAAACACACAGCTCACGATGTGCACAGAGCACTGAACTTAGTAGCCCCTGCAACAAGCTGGACATGGAATATGAGGAAACTGCAACAAGGAACACTTTTCATACATAGCCTTTAATAGTTCCTGCTGCCTATCCACCACATTGACCGGAAGTTCACGTCCTCCTGAAAATGACAATCGTAATATTTTTTAAAATGTATAGCGCTTGATGATGTTAGGACATCGTTTTTTACTCCAATTTCCGAGTTAGTAGTCAGATTATCCCCGTCGCACATCAAACAACAGACCGTAATATTTTCCCACAATGTGAATTTGTGAGCTTATAAACCACATATTGAAATTATAAAATCACATGTCTACCCGGAGGCGAAGGCGCCAGCACCACCTCACAGCACCAGAGCTAAAAGTTGTCAGTGACCCACAGCTGATGGCTTGCACCAGGATCGGTGAACCATCCAGACCCTGCTCCACCTATTTGTGGTGCCTCTATTACCAGACTACCCTGTCTAGTCTGGCCAAGCGAGTAGGGATCGAAGAGGGAAGACAACCTGGTTCTCAAAAATGTTGTGCTGAAGTTGGATGTGTTGTGCCTAAAGGTGCAAATATCACAAATATACTGCAAGCCACAACACAACGCAGACACACCCACCTAACGTCCTTTCATGGGCAGATGATGAAGAGGTGTACTCCTTTAGTCATCGAACGCAGCAAGCAAGCATGTCTACCCTAGATCTCACAGTAGCCCTCTTAAATTTAGACAACATCCTTCCTGACTAACATGAAACTCCTTGAGTCACCCAGTGCTGGAAAGTCATGAATAAAGATCCATCATTTCACTTTTCAACATTAGCGTATGGCCGGTCTAGGGATATTCGGTGAGCCATTATGATGACGTAGCACACACTACAATAGCTGCACCCAAAGATTTCCAATTACTCTGGTGAATGCAGCCTACAACGAACAAAACACAGTGCAAATTCCCTAAAGTGGAAACTTCGGTTGACTTGTCGGAGCAGTCCACATTAAATGAGTTGTAACATGTAAATAACTTGCGTCAAACAATTCCAATGACGGCCATTGAACAACACTCAACGTGTTGACGTAAACCACAGATCAGCTCTAGATGGTGGAAGGTTGCATTCACAACACTTGACTTGTCAAAAAGGAATATTGCCATGTGTACGACTCCGCAACAACCACTAATGTCTTCAGTAATAAAGAAAAGATGATGGTCATATTTTGGACATGTGATGAGAGGAGATAATAACCGAATAGCAAAGCAAGCCCTCATGTGGGAAACAACAGGTAAGAGGAAAAGAGGAAGACCCAGAAAGACACTGAGAAGAACGTTGATGAGAGATGCAAGAGCAACAGGAGTCGGCTCCCTCAATGAGATAGAGCTGCTTGCACAGAACAGAGACAAATGGTGAGATTTGATAAAATATCTTTAAAAGAATTGAAGACTGCTAGAACAAAAATTCAGATAAGAGAAGATCTTGGTCTACGCCCTATGGGCCGGCTACGGCACGAAAGGTCAATAGATAGATAGACGACTCCGCTTCATCGGCGCAGATTTGTTAAGTAGAACATCATTTTGAATTTAACGCAGAAAATTTCACCGGAGAGTCGAAATTAATCAGTCCCCAAATGCAATTTCTGCAGCGATCGAGAGAACATGAACTTCGTTCCACCATCTTGGAAATGGTAGTCTGCCAAAGTTATATAATCTATGTTGTGAAATGGGATTGTCTAATTTTATTTCTTTGTAGTTATTGATGTTATTTTCTGTCTCCAGCCATTGAAAAAAAGACATAGATATAAGCCTCAACACCTTATAGTGTGCAGTGTGGATATCTATCTATTGACCTTTTGAGCCGTAGCCGGTCCATAGGGCGTAGACCAAGATACTCCTTCTCTTATCTGAATTTTTGTTCTAGCAGTTTTCAATTCTTTTAAAGATATTTTATCGAATCCCACCATTTGTCTCTGTTCTGTGCAAGCAGCTCTATCTCATTGAGGGAGCTAATTCCTGCTGCTCTTGCCTCTCTCATCAATGTTCTTCTCATTGTCTCTCTGGGTCTTCCTCTTTCCTCTTACCTGTTGTTTCCCACATGAGGGCTTGCTTTGCTATTCGGTTATTATCTCTTCTCATCACATGTCCAACATATGACCATCGTCTTTTCTTTATTACTGAAGATATTAGTGGTTGATTGGCGATTTCTCTAATTTCCTCGTTTGTTTTGAATTCGTTCCACGCTATACCAAGTATTTTCCTTAGACATTTATTTTCGAATGCGTTCAACTTTGTTTCTATATCTCTTGTTGTTTTCCAGCTTTCACACGCATACGTAAGGGTTGATAGTACATTTGATTTGAATAGTCTAAGTTTTGTGTTTGTGCTGATGAGTTTTGATTTCCACAACTTTTCAAGGCTTCTGAAAGACATTGCTGCTTTAGCTATTCTGATTCTAATTTCTTTGAGTGTGGATATGACTGTATATAAAAAGCCTAGTGAAATATCAGCCATTTCAGACTGCTGCACCAGTGTGGCAGGTCAAAACTGACAGTCGTGTACGACCAAGTATAGACAATAGATTCGATCAGAAAATTTGTGCAGAAAAGTGTAATCATCATATACCGAATACATTGTATGTCTTAGAGTTCAATGCAGCAGGAGATGACGCCAAGGACTTATGACCAAAGCAGGCCCACCTCCTCTAGAGTGTCAAGAAGCTAAAGGGCCAAAACACTCACTCGACGTGGGTCTCATTCCTGATAATTAGATAGCCTCCTGCTGTAAAGCTCTGTATAAAGAGTTTCCTATTACTTTTATACCTCACGGATCAGGGCAAAAAAATAAATTGACCAAGACTTCCTCTCAACATCCTTGTTGTGTACGCTTGCAACAATAACAATCATCCTAATGAGAGGAGATTTTTCTCAAGTTTGCAATCATTGTACTTTTGGTCTTCAGCCATCTTTTCTGGATTTGAGTCCTAACTTTTCATATATAAGAGAAAGATGGAGGCAAAGAGAAAACATTTAAAAGTGCTCCACATCTCTATAACATATGCTACACCACTAGCATTGCTGTTTTTTTTTTTTTAAAGAAAATTCATGACAGAGTTAAACAAATATTGCTAGCAGCTTTTCTTACAATCAGTTTTAGTATTATGTTACTAAATAAAACAAGTCTTTAAAAAGGACAACATTCAAACTGGAAACAAATAAAGCAAAAAAAAAAAAAAAATCACCATTTTGATCCTAATGGTTAATTCTAAAGAAAGACAACTGTGATTAGTCTGTAGGAGTTGTAGGAAAGGATCTGTAACAGATTACTAACCATCTTAGAGTCTCCACACTGGATTTTATGTTTGCAGTTTATGCCCTTTAAATGTCCTGATACATTAACATAAATGTGCACTCACAAATTTTTTTTTTTTTTTTTTTTTTGAGATACAAATGAAAGTTGTGGTGTTAAGATCAATCTTTGCAAATCACTATGAAGACAGTCATATTAAATAAGTAATTACATTAGTATATAATAATAAATAATTGAATATTTGTTATAGAAGGAAATTTGCAAGGACAGATACAAATATACATGGAAGCAGGTATTTTGACACTTAAGGAAAAATAAAAAATGGTATGTAAGAAGCTTTACGTGACAAGTGGACGACACAGACTAAACAACGTTTCGGCTCAATAGGCCTTCATCAGGAACAAACAATAAAAACACACACACAAAACTGATAACGAAACAACCAAAACAAAAACAATCGAAATGTGTTAAAGAAAACAACAACAATAAATAAAACTATCCTGTGAAATCCAAAATAAAATCGTAACCAAGTGCGGCTGTCGTGAACGTCGAAAATCGTGCCAAAAAGTGCGTAAATGTAAACAGAACCAGAGGAGTTAACACAGGGGTCAGTGTGCAAACACAAAGGAGAAAGAATCGAATAGTAGACTGACAGGTGTAAAAAGATGCTAAGAGTGAGATGTCTGAGAGTGGGGTACAGTAAAAATAAATGAGGGGTAAGAAGCACAGAAAAAAATTATAGAGGAGAAAACCGAAGTGTCTCATAAGGGACTATAGGAGAAGAACTATAAAAAGCATGGCATAGTAAGTAGACCAAAGAACCCAAATATGTGTAGTAGAGAAGGCTATGCAAAAGGGAAGGAGCAAGCAAAAAGAAACTATGCGTATGAGTGTGATACATTCATATCTCTCGGGGTCAGCGAACCATACTGGACTATAAGGCGATTTTCCAAAGTATAGCGGCTGCGGTCGCCAGAGTGACAAAGGACAATACCAGTGACACGGATGTCGTCTTTGCCCTTGTGATCAGGGGAGTTGAAGTGGGAAGATACCGGAGTACCAGTATTTTGTTGGACATCACGTAGATGTTCACAAAATCTTTCCGCTAATCTTCTCCCAGACTCACCAATATAGGTCATGTGGCATCGTTGGCATATGATGGCATAAATGATGTTGCGGGACACACATGTGAAGCTATGCTTGATCTCGAACCGTCCATTAGGGAACAAAACAGAGTCAGCAGGGAGCACATAGGCACAGGTAATACATATTTTGACACTTGGATGTTAATTGTTCCTTGTACCATAAAAATACATATAACCTTGTATTTTTATATTAGCAAGCCACTCCACATATGTTTTCTATACACGCGTTCCAAGGAAAAGTAAGGAAAAAAAAAGAATTGAGAGAAAATCAGCTGTCTTGATTTGTAAAAAAAAATTAACTAAAATTTTTAAAATGTTTGTTGGTTACAGATACACAATTATAATAACTCAACATGTCCAACAAAACAAAAATACAGTTAATGTGAATTTCTGGATACGATTACATATTTGGAAAAAATTTAATAAATCTTTTCTGGTTACATGTTCAGGCAATATGGTTGTCTAAAATGCATGTTTTAACAATTCATATCTTTACCAGATTTTTATATACTTTAGCTTAGCTATAAAGGAAACAAGAGTTCAGTTCAAGCGCCCTGATATTATTCAGTTGACTCAGATTTTAAAAAAAAATTAATTTAAAAAAAAAAAAATGAGCACCTTGAGTTTGAAAAGGTAATAACTACAATGGTGATCACTGGCATCTCATCTCCAAATGTTGTGGCATGGGATTATGAAGTTTAATACCTCACTCCCTTCAATATATATGATAAGGCCATATTTGACATGGTTGATTCACTCCAGATATAAGCAAATAAAATTATGTTCTATCACCAAAGAACAATGTAGATCAGACATCATAAAAACCTTAAATCAAACCTCATCAAAGTGCATTAGTGATATCCTCCCTGAAGAAACAGCAACATGCAAAGCCTGAATGCCTAAGATCATCTTAAAAGGAATAAAGCTCTTGAGCAAACTTAAAAATTATAAATACTCCATACAGCAACAAAGAATAGTTATTTCTTGGTTATTATAGGATTCATTTACTTCATAACATTATTCTAATGGAAGAAAGCCTTAGAGCTTCATACTAATAAAAAAGGAATTAAAAAACATTCTAATCTGTTCAGTGTAATCTTGACTTCCAGGTTTACTCCTCAATTTTTGTGGATCTGTATTCTAAATAGTCATCTTGGAACTTCTGTTATTTTCTTGCCATTAACATCAATAATAACATTAATATGGATCTTTCATGCCTTGCAGCGAATGGGTAAAAGTGTAAGAACCCACATTTTCCTTTATCCATTGGCACATTAATGGGTGATGTGGTTAGTATCACACTTGCTTGTCTTACTTTCATAGATAAAATATCTGGAACCCATTTTAAGAAGTTGTGTGAAACCAAAAGCTGTATCAATCTAAAAAAAATTGTCCACATTTAGTAACTGAACCTGGATCCACTTGAACAGTAGACAAAAACTCTAACCATGTCCATTCTAGAGTTCCCATTCACATTAAGTCATCCTTATATCTCTGTTTATATATATATTTTTTAAAATGTATTTTTATACTGTTTCTTGTTCCCTAAAAGTGAAACTATAGCTGTTAAAGCTGTCAACCAGATAATTCAGACAGACTGACACACAGTCACCAAAATTATTGCATTCACAGTCAGCAATGAAGCCCTCAAATATACTTTTCAAGCTAAGACAATGAATTTGTAATATTGTTACATGCTATTCACAGTCTGTTCACTTCCTATGACATCTAGGCTAATTTACAAATGAATTCCAGGACACATTAACACCTGAAATAATAAGCAGACAGATAAATTGGCTAAAGAATGATAATTGAAACCTCTGCCTAACAAAGCTGTTAGCCAATATACAATTAGAAAGATCCCAAAGAATGGCTGAATCATTGATAATCTGGACTGACAGGCCAAAATATCTATGCTCAATGAATACATCATCATCATCAAGTACCGGGCCTGCTGGTGTAGGTGATCATGTCACTCCGCAACTTTCGATCTCGGCAGCTATTTATCATTTCTGTTGTTGACCTTCTGCCAAGCCATTCTCTTAAGCTGTCTGTTATTTTTTCTCTTTGTTTCCCTCTATCTCTTCATCCCTCAATTTTCCCAGTTGTTAAAATATATTCCAGTTTTTCTCTTCTCATTACATGGCCAAAAATGATGATTGTTTCTTCCTAATATTGGAAATTAGCTCTCTTTTTGCTTTTGACTTCTCTCAGAACATCTTCATTACTCTTCTTAGCTGTCCATGGTACTCTCAACATTCTACTGTAAAACTACATTTTTACAGACTCCAGTGATTTTCTTGTCTGTTGTCCTATTGTCCATGATTCGCATCCATATGTTAAGACTGGCTCTACGTAACATTTAAGAACTCTTTTTCTTGTTTCTATTGTCAAAAATGGATTGCATAGTATCTTCCACATTTTTTGGAAAGCTGCTTTTGCCTGAGCCATTCTGCATCTCACCTCTTTTGTACATCTTCTGTCTGAGGTTAACAAAGTTCCCAAATATTTAAATTCATTTACCTCAATGAATACATCAGGACACAAAGATAACACCACTTTGCTACACAGGAAAGATCAGAGATTGTGTTGAGTAAGAACTGGACATTCCTGATTGAATAAATCCTAAACAGAATAAATCACAGTGATCCACCAGTGTGCAGAAACTGCCCTTATCATTTTGAAATTATAGAATATATAAAAACATTAACATTTTATAGTGATTAACTTACAGTTCTAATTTCTATTGACAATATTCTGCTACAAATAGAGAAAGAAACAGTATACATAAAGAGAGATAGAATGAGGAGTTAATTAGTATACAAAGAGAAACAGGCATTTAAGTATAGAGGCGAATGGGAGATATTGACAAGTAGAACAAGTGAGAAACATGTCACAGCTGCTTGTTTTTGACTCAGAGTGGTTTTTTAGTTCTAATCTTTGACATTTTCAGCACTTATGGATGAAGATGTGCTGTGCCTAGTACATTCCACTCATTCTTAAAATTAATATTTGTGGTAGTGGTTTGAATTTGTGATATCACATACAAAATGTAAAATTTTAGCTAAAGTAAATATTTACATATGAATGCTATTTTAGAAGATAATGCCCACAACAAAATGATCAAAGACTGGCAAATCTAAGAGTTTCTGGAGATGCAATATTCAATTTTTAACCTCAAAAGTTTTTAAATTTTCAGATACAGCTTCTTCTAATCACTTTGAAAGTATAATTGAAGAAGAATGTGTATTTTATCTTCATGGAAAGACAATAAAGGGCAAATCAAATAAAGTATCATTTACAAACAACTGTGGCATAAACATGAATAGTGGCAATGAATAGTCAACAGAGAGTTGAATGATAATATTTTAGCATGGGGATTAGTGAGAAAACCGTAGTAGACAAAGATGAGTTGAGTTGATTTTTTTAATCTAAGCATCAATAGAGATGATTGTATTTGGATGGGATGACAAGCGAAGGTTTCCAGTAGAATGTTGAAAAATAGAATACCAGTAGTGCTAAGGATAGGTTTGAGTGTATAAGATATGAATAGATTGCTACTTACAAAAGTGACTTAATCATTTTAGTAACATCTAATACAGGTAATAATATTATTTTAAAGGTAAAATACAAGATGTAAATCAGCTGCTTAGTGCGCAAATTTTCACTCATATGTTTGGCCGCCTATCCAGAAGTGTTCGGAGACTTCTGGATAGTGCAAGCATCGAAACTCATGACGAGAGGCAGCATTCCTCACCTTCCCAGAGAACTATCCTGGTACCCATTTCTGCCAGCGAGACTGAGGGAGTATTTTTTGCCAACTACGAGCACAATTCACACAGCTTCCAGCAGGAATCGAACACGGGTTGTCAGAGCATCGGTAGCCCAGTCGGGTGGTTTTCCAAACTAAGCTACTGAGGCCCCCATATTATGTTAATATTTAAGCAGTGACTATGTGGAGTAATCTATTTTAGCACTTATGAGTGTGAATAGAATAGATTGATATTAGAAAGACTAATATCCCCAGGCAAAAACTGACAGTATTACAAGCAAGTAAGCATGTGTTTAGATCAACTGTTTAGACTATGACTATATAAAATGCTTGTTGGTTAAATTATAATTCTAGAGGAAAGCAATGTCAAGAGAACATTAATACAGGAGTGAGTATTATTAGGACCATGCATTAAACTTTCTAAGTGAATTCAAGTAAAAGTGTTGTGTCACTTGATGAATTGTAAATAAATGTTGTCAAGTCCTCCTTGTCAGTAGTTAGCTAGACTTTAGACAAGAACAGAATGGCTTCACTGTAGATGAGGTATTCCCATATCTGCTCAGCCCCAGTTCTAGAAACCAACAAAGTGTTTGTCCAAATCATTTATACTGTTACACTGAACATGTTGCGTTTTGTGAAAATAGCATGTTTTTCCATTCATACTATTCTATTGAGCATGCAGGGTTCTGAATAAATGGCACGCAGCTCAAAATTGAGACTTCCAGGTCACCTTAACAGCCATCAAATGCAGCATAACCTCAGTGTACACGTGCCAGATTCGAGTGGACTTTATGATCAGTGAGCATGCCACAACAATAATCGCTGTCCCAACAAATTAAGTCAAGCCTCCACTTATATGGGACACTTGATCTGACTGCAGTTCAACTGGTGGCAAATATACAATCAAAAATAGACAGTTCACACATTAGTTAATAATCATCAGAAAGAGGAGCCTATATTGAGAAATGATTGACCACTAATACATCCAAATGACAAATTGCAGCTGAAATCTTCATAAGTGAAATGTTGCTGGGAGCTGAATAGATTTGGGAGACTAAGCTCCCATATGAACAATTGTCTTATGAATAACATGACTTTAAGGGTCAACCTAACCCGAGAGCCATTCCAAATTTACTCCAAGGATTATTTAATTATCAATAGATTTTAATGGTACTTGAACTTTAAAGTTGATGAAGCAACTTATTTCAAGTAGTACTATTTGCAAATTTATTACTGTTTAGTACTAGTAGTATGGGCTGGGTGGACTGAACAGCATTCACCCTACAAGAAAGAAAACTCTTAGGTCAAACTAAAATCCAGCCTACCGAAGATGGAGTGTGTCAGCCATGGCGCAGATTTAGTGGAAAAATCAGTACACACACATATACAAGTACTATCATACAACCAGTCATGATATTGTCCTTACACCTCCATCATGAAACAAAAAAAAGAATCAAGTTCACATGATCACAAGACTCAAGTTATTTAGTTATTGGCGGGTCATTATCATTGCACTCTGAACATGTCCATAGGTGCTCAGATCCTCTCCTCAGCAAGTCTCAAAGTGTCCAGCAACTGATGATACCAGTTCTGTCTGTGTTGGTTGATTGGTCTTCTCACATGCTGTGGATGGTCTAGATTCACGTGCACTCATTCAGTCGCACGGTCCAGAACCCTTTTGCACGTTATAGACTGGCCAACTCCAGTCAATTAACTCTACTGCACATGGAGGCACCGTAGGTGATTGATACAAGACTCGAATGCTGAAGAGGAAGAAGCACTAATAGTATAGAGTGGGAATGAAAGAAAATGCTTTGTGTTAGATGTTTTAAAAAAAATGGTTATTGCATGAACCAAATTCACTAGTACAGGAATTACTCTTAGCTTGTGTAAATGATTCAAACTTCAATATGTCAGCAAATATCAATATACATCATAGTAAACTTGACTGAAATTGAAGCAGCTTCAGAAGTGCAAACTTTGTTCCTGTGCTCACTCTCTCACTATCATCTGCATCACCTGATAACACTCTGACTAGTGGCTCAGTTGGCAGGTTACTGAATATTTGTTTCATATTCTTATCCAGAACTAATGCTCTGCAGAAAAAAATAGATTTAAATGTTAACTTAATGAACTCCATTTTAAATGTTTTACATACAAAATTATAAACAACTATTACAATTATTATACAAAAGTGATGACTGTCTATCTATCTATTGACCTTTCGAGCCGTAACCGGCCCATAGGGTGTAGACCAAGATACACCTTCTCCTATATGAATTTTTGTTCTAGCAGTTTTCTTTTAAAGATATTTTATCAAATCTCGCCATCTGTCTCTGTTCTGTGCAAGCAGTTCTATCTCATTGAGGGAGCCGACTCCTGCTGCTCTTGCCTCTCTCATCAATGTTCTTCTCAGTGTCTCCCTGGGTCTTCCTCTTTTTCTTTTACCTGTTGTTTCCCATATGAGGGCTTGCTTTGCTATTCGATTATTATCTCTTCTCATCACATGTCCAACGTATGACCATCGTCTTTTCTTTATTACTGAAGATATTAGTGGTTGATTGGCGATTTCTCTAATTTCCTCGTTTGTTTTGAATTCGTTCCATGCTATACCAAGTATTTTCCTTAGACATTTATTTTCGAATGCGTTCAACTTTGTTTCTATATCTCTTGTTGTTTTCCAGCTTTCACACGCATACGTAAGGGTTGATAGTACATTTGATTTGAATAGCCTAAGTTTTGTGTTTGTGCTAATGAGTTTTGATTTCCACAACTTTTCAAGGCTTCTGAAAGACATTGCTGCTTTAGCTATTCTGATTCTAATTTCTTTGCTCGTATCCCCTTCTCGATCAATGTGACTTCCAAGATAGATAAAGTGATCGATCTCTTCTACTGGTTTGTTTTCCATGTATATTTTGTCACTTGTTGGAATTAAACTTTTCATGACTTTAGTCTTTTCATGATTGACCTCAAGCCCAATTTTGCTGGCTACTGATGATAGTTCATTTGTGTTTTCCTGCATCGTTTTTATCTGGCTGCTGATGAGAACTATGTCATCAGCAAAGTCGAGGTCCTCCAAAGGTGTCAATGATGACTGTCTGCTATCATTAAATTTATTTGAATTGTACGATTAGATCATGGTTAAATTAATAGACACACCTGGAAAATCAATTGATGGGCACAATATAAACAATGTGAAGTATGCTGATTATATTGTGTTTATAGCTAAACATAAATATGAGAAAATGAAAGCAAATATAAGCTTTTGATTCACAGAAAATAAACCGATTCACAACAATGAAAAAGACTTCTGAATACACTATTACAGTAAATAGGACAATATTAAAACAGGTTAATGAATTCTGATACCTGGGAATGATAATAAAATTAAACTGTTGACATACAACTGAAGAAGTACAGAATAGTTCAGGCAAAGGTTGTATTATAAAGAATTATAAAAATATGTAACTGAATGATGATAATGGAAGTAAGAAAACAGCTCTTCAGTGTTATGTGGAGCCAGTCCTGATACAAGGGAATAAATCCTGAACACTCAGTTGAAAGACACTTTTTTGGGGTCATATAATGAGAGAGAAATGGCTGGAATAAATTGAGACTACTGGAAACAAAATTTAAGGAAAAAATAGATAGAGGGAAACAGAAAGAAAGAACACAACTCTGCTTAAGTCAAAAGCTGGCTAGGAAGTCAACAGCAGAATTAGTAATTTAGAAAATTTTAATGACAAAAGTTATGGATAGATATGATCATCTACACCATTAAAGTCACTGCAGAAGTTGTTATTCTCCTCCTGGTTAAATAATCATTGCCTGCCATACTTTACTGTCGCGTGGACACTGACAATCACAAATAGAAAAGGTTTGTACACTTACATTTAAGTAATCATGTGAAAGTGTGTTTGATTACTGATGAAGTCTTGGTAGTCTTTGGTGAAAAGTTTAGTTATTTTTTTCAGTCTTCATTTTGTAAAACTGCTAGATACAATGTTTATGTTATTTATTTCACATATGCTTAGCTTTAATGCAACCTCAAATTTATGCTCTTTTCTGTGTAGAAATGCTGCTTGTGGCTGTAACATTAATTCTTTGCCTTCTAATTAACACCCATACTGGCACAGTATCTGTGCCTTTCTCTTTGACTCTTGTGAAATGTCTCAATAATTCTCCTGCACCTCTTTTTTTTTTAAAAGTCTTATGGTGATTCATTGTATAGAAGAGTGGCTTCCCCTGATACATATTTGCTTCCAAAAACTTTAATTTACCAAGTGTAGGTGATACATTTTATTTATACAGATAAAAATATTGCTTTATGTTGTGTTATCATGACTTCCAATGGAAAACGTGTGAAACTCTAGTTCTCTATGCAATATTTAAAAGACTACAACAGCAGTGAAAGGTATTGTATACTTAATTTCCCTAAGAAATAGCATGTTTACAATATTATATACTGTTGTATAGGCACGCAAGGTTTCTGTATTTGAGATTGTGGTTTTGCCCTATGTGCGGTCTTGGGCTCGAAAGGACAATAGATAGATAGAAAAATGCTGTCAGGAAATGTGCAAAATATAGGGGGGGGGGGGAAGAGAGAGAAGAAATAATTAATTGGTGTTCGTTCGTTCGTTCGCTTTCGTCAGCTTTGACCTCTGACGAAGTCCCACCCACTCAATTTTGTGGGACTGAATTTTGCGTGTAAAGTCTGTTTTATCCCATTACAGGATGCCCCTCGCCATGCAGGCAGATTTACTCCGACTTCAGAGGTACTAATTTTTAGGGAATTAGTAAAACCCAGGTGTCCTCGCCAGGGTACGAACCCCGGCTGTTGCCGTGGTAAGCCAACCGCCTATCGATTGCGCTAACCGGACACCCTATTAATTGGTGTGAGGAGTTGTTCTCAGGTTGAGGGTTTGGTCGAAGACAATAGCTGGGCGACCACAGCACATTGAGATAAGCATGAATAAAAACATCCTGCATAAGAAAACTCATATTACTTGGACGAGAGAGGGGGGAAATTGTAGTTTAGTTTAAGAGATCATCAGTGACTGTCGAGCAGGTAACACCAAGAGTGAGTTGTGGGCAGACAGGAGTCTGTTGCAGAAATAAATTCACTCAGGATTGTAATTAGATAAGTTTTCCAGATTAGATGTGGAGTAGAAGGACATTCGATTTAAGCAGTGAATAGTATAGTGATGTCCTATACATGATGGTTATGGTCTGTATCATTGCAAATGAATTAAAATCCATAATTGCCCAACCACCTGTGCCAGTGGAATCATTCCAGTTAAAACTAATCTTGTTGAAAGATCCAAACAAAGAAAAGCAGCTGCAGTCCCCATCATAGCAGCTACAGCAAACGCCAAAAGACATAAGGCCATACGGCACAGAAAGTGAACACAGCTGAACTGTCCTTAGTCATCTATCTATCTAGTGACCTTTCGAGCCGTAGTCGAGCCATAGGGCGTAGACCAAGATACTCCTCTCTGAATTTTTGTTCTAGCAGTTTTCAATTCTTTTAAAGTTATTTTATCAAATCTCGCCATTTGTCTCTGTTCTGTGCAAGCAGCTCTATCTCATTGCCTTAGTCATACGATATCATTATTCATTGTAAGCTATTGGAATAATGAAACATGATAGCATTAAACTCAGTAGCTTCGGCAGTAAGCCGAATTTAGAATATGAGGAAACTGCAACAAGGAACACTTTTTAGACTGAACCTCAATGGTGCCTATCCACCATATTGACAGGAAGTCCACAGGATGATGTTGTTAAGTATTAATTAGTGATAATTAGCACCAAAGACCGGGAAAATGTGGATTTGTTGACATCCTATTAGCTACAGTAAATATTTATGCATAAATGATATTTTAGTTGAAGAACAGAAAGTGTAGCATTTGGCAATTCTGAGAGTTCCTGTGGTGCAATATTTAATTTTAGCCACAAAAGTTTTTAAGTTTAGACATAACTTCTTTTTAGCTAACTTCTAGCCAATATGAGGGTGAGCAGAAGCGCATGCGACCTGTGGTCGCAATCTGCATCAAAACAGACTGGCTAACAGAAGCTAGGATCGCCGTGTTCCCTGTAGTGGTGGCTGTTACTGATATAGAGGACCCAGTATTGCAGTACCTCTGGGCTGGACTAGTAATTTCCCAGCATAACCTGGGATAGATGAACTCCAACCTCTCCAGTAAGAGCCGGGAATGTCAAGAAAGCCATTACGACCCGCCACATCTTATGAGTCAAAGGGCAACCTGCCCGCATCAACTCGTGGCAATCCATCAACAACAACTAGCCAACATGAATATATAATAGAAGTATGTGCATTTTATATTTCTCGAAAGACATAAATAAGCAGAGTAACTAAAGTATGAGTGACAAATAGCTGCGAACTCTACACTAACAAACAAGTGCACCTGAACAATTTTGGCAGGTGGTCATAAGTAATGCTTTCATCATAGTCCTCATCATAGGATTGGGCTATTGCAGAAATCATAACTTTGTCAAGCCAAGCACAGGCATCTACCTCGACTGGATCAAAGCTGAGGTGGTTTTCCATAACATCAGCTGTCAGCTCTTCCTTGAGTTTAGCATGAAAGTACACAACGATATGATGACGTACAGGTGGCCCTATAGACACTTTTGGTGGGTAGATGGACTGAAAGAGATAATATGCATACAAGATTTATAAAAATAGATTACATATATGTTTTTTTTTGCATCTTCTGATTAATTTTTTTTTTCAAAAGAGATCAGAAAATGATTCCTATAGATCAAGTTCTAGCTAAATTACTTTTATTTTCAAATTGTTTATAACAGTTATGATACTTATTATTCTTTTTATTGACTTAATGACTTACTCCATTAGCATTGGAAGGCCATAGATAAAAGAAAAGGATCTACCAAAAAAAAAAAAAAAAGGATAAAATGCAAGTAAACTTGATGGCCATAATGTTAATTTAAATGAGGTATTTACCTCCCATAATGCCAACAAATGAATTTGTTTTCCAATGCAGTCAGATGGCTTCAGGTCAAGGCCAGTTTCCTCCTTCAATTCCCTTAAACCAGCATCAAGTAACTTAAAAATAGAAAAATGAATCAATGAAACTAGACAAATATAATTAAAGAATAGGCCAGGGAATTTGCAAGATAGTAAAATGTCACAGTTTGAAATAAAACATTTATGAGGGGAAAAATAATAAGTAGAAACAAATTATCTGCTGTGTAAAATGACAGACATGAGAACTTATATATGGGGTTCATGACCCCAAGCAGTGAATTACATGAAAGTGGTCAAAGATTCACATGTGACCACTAGCGTCAGGATAAGTGAACTATAGCTGATCCTACTGCATCCTCCCTCTGTAACCCTGGAAACAGACTAACCAAACTGGCAAAATAAGTAAGAATTGGATAGAGAAGGAAAATCCATACCCAAAAGATGCTGTGTTAATGTAAGATGTACTGAGTAACTAAAAGCACAGATTTCACAGCTGGCTCATACTACAATGAAAAATATGTGTATTATAAATAATTCACACTTTTATAAAGGAGGACAAGGAAGAAAAGTGATTACTGAACAAATGGAGAGATGAATCCACAAATATTAAGTCTCCTTAAAAATCTCATACATTTTACTAGTTAGTTAGTCATCAAATTATCCTCAATGCACATTAAACAGCTGTCCATAAGTGCTCAGATCTCATCCCCAGCAAATTCCACAGTGTGAAATGACAAACTGGTTCACAAGTCCTTCCTCATTCTCATGGCTCACCTGAATTTAGGCAATAACCCTCTAGACTAACATGAATATCTGGGAGTAACACAAGAACTGTAGATTCACAAGCAGCACATTATTTCAAGTGTATGGTTAGGGATATACAGTCGTCCATCATTATGATGTAGCACACACAACACTGTCAACAAAGGATGCACCTCCAAAGCAAGATTCACTCTAAAGAACGCAGCCAGATGCAAGACACTATAATGTCGGTGCAGAATCCTTAAATTGGAACCTTTGATTGACTTAGCACAACAAACTACATGAAAAACCTTAAAGTAATCAGTGCTAAACAAATCCAGTGGCAGTTATTGAACAGCTCTTAATGTTATGACATAATATGCTTATCCACTTTACAATGGAGATCATATACACACCACATGATGCACCAAAAATGGCCACTGCCAAGTGCACAAACTCCATAGCACTGGTACAAATCTGTAAAGTGGAACATCCGGTTGACTTTATCATAGTGATCTACATTAGAGAGCTTAAATGAATAAGTTTCCAAATGCAAATCCTGCAGAGTTCAATGGAACACAAATTCTATTCCACCATCTTGGAACCGGAAGTCCATACTTCTACTATTTTAATGTTGTAACAATTTAAATTAAAATATATTCTTATAATGCTTGCATATATTTTAATGTCGATGATACTTACTGTTTCATTTTCCTCCACATGGCCACCTAAAAATTAAAATACAAATCTATATGGATCAAAGAAAGTATATAGTTACAAAATAATACAAAGTTACAGGCATGTACATTTAACACTAGATTTTTAATGATTACTAATTTTTATTACAAATAGGTTGAGGTTGATGTAGATTCTAACCCACTTAGTTTACGACAATTACATTTCTTCAAAACAGAAATATGTAGATGACTTACATCATCTAGAGGTAAGAGGGAAAAAAGTGCAGAAAACAAGGCTTATGGTAACATGTGGAAATGACATCCCTAGTTTGGGTAATTTAATAATATACTTGAAGATGACACATGACAGTAAAGAAATAAACCATGGGAGACATGGAGCAATTTTTTTTTAAATGGCAAAAACACAAGACAGCCCACAGAGTGTCTGCTGAAGACAAAAACAGATGTACTCACACACACTAAGATATTTGATGATGAAGAGATTGCATTGAAAAATTCAAGTCTTGACTTTTTCATTGCATATATTTTATGAATTTTTAAACCACAACATTTTTTTTTCACTTAAAAAAAAAGATAAACCCAATTATGCACAATTTTAAATATGATATAAACATTCTCATTATTATTATATTATACAAAAATAAATTATATCTACACGATTTATCATCATCTAGCTTGTCCCTGTTAAAAACTTGGCTACCAGATCAGGCACTCAAGTTTTCTCTACCCTGCATTTGTTAATGATAACATGGAGGGAGAATTAAATGGTCTCTAAATTTACAGGATTAGAATTAATGCATGGTCGTAATTTTATGTAATTTTTTTTTTACATTCCCCAGGCTCTGTTTACTTTCAGCATCAAAGGAAAATGGAGTACTCAGATCAATGCCCTATATATAGAATTTATCATATACATACTATATGTCTCCCGTGTGTTACTGGGGCCTCATTATGTGGGAAGTAAAGAATAGTGACACTGTGACTTTCCAGGCATGTCATAAGAGGCGACTAAGGAGATTGATTGATGGCTTGACAAGCTGTCATTGTAAAAAGCATTGTTATGGAAACAGAACCATAGATTTTAGAAGCAGTGATCTCTGCAATATGTGCCATTTTGGCAAATCTTTGTTTGTGAGATTGTAATTCTGCCCTATGTGCCATCTTCGGCTCGAAAGGACAATAGATAGATACTATATATGTACAATATACATTATGTTTACTGTTATGTCTGCTATTACACTTGTAAACCAATGATGGGCGATCGTTGATTGATCAATCAGTGGTTAGGACTTATTACGACATGTATCCCAACGTGTACTGTTTTCGCTGATGATGATGATGTCGGCCGGCTTCCCTATCAGCTGTTTACTGCACTGAGCTCTCAACTTTCTCATGGCGACACAGTTATGCCCGGTGTCCTTGTATTGCCATGCTGACCCCTGGTATGAATGGAATTCTTGCATCAGGGAGCTGACCCTTAGAGTAACCGTGTTCAGTGATCGTTAGTACTTCTTATGATGGTTATTAATGTGCTGCGACAACTTCAAGCTGTTTTGAGGTTCTCCCCTTAGGTCAGTTATGCTAGGAGCCAGTGGTGGGGTGTGCTAAACACTCCAAAGTATGGTGACAGCTTTACAAATAAGGAACACAACACAATACTGAAGTTTCGGCCTGTGGCCTTCTTCAGAATACAGGGACAACGACAACAAGCGGTGAAGCACAATTACTACATGTTAGATGATCAAGTGGAGGGCAAGGAAAGTAGGATGCAGAAATAAGAAAAGAGAGAGAAGAGAGAAATGAATATTACATGAGGAGAGGTAGGATGGGCGTCAAGATATATAAAATAGAAAAAGAGAAAAATGTATAATAAAATGTACTTAGCTTAGAGCAGCAAATCTGTCCTCCGTGCTTGAACAGGTCGGAATGACTAGGAGCGTAGAGAATGTGTCTTGAAAGTAACACGTGATTAAGACACGCGAGTTAAGAGGACAAATGGATCTAGTATCAGGAAAACCGGGTGGGGTGGAGGAGGGTGGGGGAAGGAGGATAGGCGAAGCTGCCAAACTCCTGGGAAACGACAAGCGATGCCAATAAATCACTCAACAATGCAAGTGAGAGATCACGCGAGAAGTTAAAAGAAAGAAATTGAATGACAAGACAAAGTATGAACTAGGCGATGGGTGAGAGAGATGGACTCTACAGAATGGATGGCCTCGAACTGAAAGAATTGAAAGGTAGGTTAACGAAAGGAAGGATTCGATACCGGAGGAAGAGATAAGGAGAGAAAGAATAAGAAAGCCGGTATAAGGAGAAGGGCGATAGAGGGGTGGTCCGGAGGAAGTTAGTCTATCGAGAGGTAGGGAAATATTAGAGGAGGAGGTATGGAGAGGAGGGATAAGAAGCAAGTATGTGAAAACTGGATAGGAGGAGAGGCGGTAGGTCAGAAGTGAATGGAAAAAGAGAGTCTGGAAGAAGTGGAGCGGTGGGGGTTTAGTATGAAGAAGGCAAGATAGGGGTTACTCAAAGAGGATATGGAAAGCAGGGATGGACGAGGAGTAGAAGACCCAAGAAGTGAAATAGGAAGAAAAGTCCATAGGTGGGAGGATGGAGTCGGAGGAAGGAGGGTCCTCAGAGGGACAGGGATACATTGATGCCACGAGGGGTGTGGCAACCCCAACGAGCGATCAGACGGTGCTATAAAATGAACTGACTGTGGTGATCAGAGGAGCATGATATTAGGCCAGTTACCAAGACATCAGTCTTACCTCGATGGCCCCTCGAGTTAAAGTGGGCTGCTACAGGAGTGTCCGCTTCTCGGGTGATGTCATTCAAGTGTTCACGGCACCTATCGCCGATACGTCTACCAGATTGGCTGATATTGGTCAACTTGCATCACTTACAAATGATGGCATAAATGATGTTCCGAGATATGCAAGTGAATCCCTCTCTGATCTCGAAAGGACCATTAGGGAAGAGGACAGTGTCTGTCTGGAGAACGTGGTCACAAGTTTTACATACTCTGCGGTTGCAACAGATAGTGCCTCGATGGCTGAAGTGGTCAGCAGGAAGACGGCCCCTGACAAGAAAGTCTCAGAGGTTCCGGTCACGTCTAAAGGCCACTAGTGGCGGGTTGGGGAAGAGCAGACGAGTAGTAGGGTCAGATCGAAGAATAGGGAGGTAGCGGTGAATGGTCCTAATCGCGGCGTAGTGGTGAGGGTGATGGGTGAGGGCGAGCACTACTCTATCCGAGGGGGGGGTGTGTGAGTAGAGGGGGTAAGAGCAGACTGACGTGAAGTGTGGAGAACTCGACGCAAGGCAGGGAAGAGAGCTGATTCTGGATAGAGGCGTCGGTGGAAGAAATCAAGCATAAGGTGGGCATTGTGAAGGAAATCTTCATCGTCTTGGCATAGGCAACGAAGTCTGAGAAGCTGAGAATAAGGAAGAGAGTTCTTGCAGGATGTCGGGTGAGAGGAGTCATAGCGGAGGATACTATGGGAGTCGGTGGCCTTGTAGAAGACCAAGGTGAGAAGATGAGAGGTGCCCAAGGAGACTAGGATGTCCAGGAAAGATACGGAGGAGGTGGAGATGTGGAAGGTGATGTGGATAGAGGCATGAAAATTTCTGAGATATTCGATGAAACGGGAGATCTCATCTTCTGGAAGGTCAGACAGACCAATGCAGTCATCGATGTACCTACGATACATGAGGGGAAGAGGGCCCTGGTAGGTTTGGATGATTTGGTGCTCTAGATAACCCATAAAGAGACAAGCATAGCTAGGGCCCATTTTAGTGCCCATCGCCACACCGCTAATCTGGGTGAAGAAATTTCAATTGAACTTGAAAGAGTTGAGGTTCAAGACTAATTCTGCTAGATGGAGGGTTGGCTCCTAAGGTCCAGGAAAAACTGAAGAGCTCGAAGGCCGTCGAAGTGGGGAATAGAAGTATTCAGGGAGCAGACATCCATAACGAAGAGGCGGTAGTGACGATCAGGAAGGAGGGTGATAGAGGAAAAGATGTTGAGGGCGTCATTAGTGTCTTTAACATAGGAAGGGAGCCCCATAACTATGGGTTGAAAGACGCTGTCAAGGAAGTCAGAAATTAGAACTGTGGGACATGAGATGGAAGAGACAATAGGTCATCCAGGAGAGTCAGGTTTATGTATTTTGGGCAGCATATAAAAAGAGGGTCTGCCCAAGCAGTGGTCAGGAAGGATCATGCGGGAGGAGCTAGAGGGAAGTAATCCATCCTGAATTAAACGGAGGATCATACGACGTACCACGGCGTTGTTAGAGACAGTGGTGTCGTCGGGGGTGGGGAGGTAGAAAGCCCAGTCGGATAATTGTTTATCACCTTCCCGGATATAGAGGTCTTTCCTCCATACCACCACAGAGCCACCCATGTCGGCCGGCTTGATGACAATATCATCACATCGGCGAAGATCCTGGAGGGCTTGGTACTCCTCACTGCTAAGATTAGAGCGTCGAAGTCTATGGGGACGAAGTGCCTTAAACTCCCGGTAGGTACTGTTAATGAACTGGTCCAAAGCCTGTGATTCGCCCGAGGAGGGAGTCCTGTCAGATTTACGGGAGGAAAAGCGGGCAAATTCGTCTGTAGGAGGAGGTTGAGAGGAAGAGTTCGGATGAAGAAAGTAATAGAGTTTGAGTCGTAGTCGTCTGTGATATTCCTGTATGTCCCATAAGAGAGAAAATGAATCACTCCAAGGGCGAAGAGGGACAAACTTAAGACCCTTGCTGAGAAGAGAGTGCTCGTGGTCGGAAAGGGGCAAATCAGGGGGAATACAGACGACAAGGGAGCTAGAGTCAGAGGCATTGTGGAGAGGAGGAGGTGAGGGGGGAGGAGGACGGAGGTTCAAGAGTTTACGTTTGTGCTGAGAGGATAAAAAGTCATACATAGATCAGTTGTGGTCATACATAGATCAGTTATGCTAGGCTAGATCTGAAAACTGTTGAACACATAACAAGGCTTCACTTGTAAAAATATCACCGGCTTTATTACAGCCCACTTTCTGGGCGCCGAACTGCACAAAGTACACAATCTGCCGACCACACTGATGGACTAATTGTCATACACACACGCTCGTAGTCCAGCAGCAATATCACTCGCCGCTGGGCTCTAGGTTCACATATGAGCCTATCTAATCTAGTGGGAACTGTCCCCATTGACAGCTCCGTTATTCTAATTATCTTCTATTACTTATGCGGTTTCCTCGCTAACTTCTACTAATTGAACTTCGTTACAATCTTAACCACTGTCCTATCTGAAAAGCTATCACTTAAGCTGGAGGTCCCTAGACCCAGGTCCTCTCTACCCCTCTCTCGGCAACTTCTACCTAGAACACCTAGGCATGTGTTTTCCTCCAAATCCCTATCAACTACTTGAACATTTATCCTAATTCTAATGGGCCAGCCCCTATGGGCTGACCAATACGTGGTCGCCCAGCTTCTACCTAGACGTGTGTTTTCCTCAGAATGCTCTAGATCCTTTGTGTTTGCTCTTTAAATATGGATCAATTCCTCCAATCAACAATTACTTCCTCTCCTTTCTATCAAATTCCCTTACACTACACGTCTATCTTTGCGTCTCTCAACTCACTCTTCTCTGATCATGACTTTCACACTTTTCATGTGAACTTCGTATTATCATCTCCTTGTTTACTAACCAGCTTTTCCGTCATTTCGATTGAAATCCCTGCTTGGATTTTCTTTCAAAAAGCATAATATGACACTTTTTATGTATTTTACATATGTCATTTGTTTCAATTCTTTAATTGTAGAAGAGAATTTTGTTTATTTTTCACAAATCTTTCTTTAAGAACATACAAATAAATGATGCAAAATGAATGAACAAAAATTATGAACAAAAAATACAATGAAACATCCTAGACGATGTGCTACTTACCTGGAGGAACCCACAAGCCTGGGAATATTCGAAGATGTTGTGCCCTCCTAGAAAGAAGGATTTTTCCATCAGAAGATTCCAAAATGATTGATACACCAACATCTACACCACGGGTGCGAATTTCTTCTGGTAATGATACCTTATCAGGATTCAGATTCAGCACAGGACAGAATGCTGGATGCTGTAAGAAGGATGCGTACATAATTGATCTGAAACATTGTAACTGAAATCACTAGTGGATATATATTAGCACTTTATGATAAGACTGCTTAGTGGGTTATACTGATTGTGATAGAAAGAATTGATCATAAAAATGGGAATTCATGAAAAAAAAAAATACCAGCTAGTAAAGGATTTGAAAGAAAATGATAGTGCTGGACATAATAAAAGCTAATATAGTTGATTACAAAATATTTTGCCTCATCATCATCATGTACCATGTCTGCTGGCATAGATGATCATGTCTCTCCACAACTTTTGATCTCGACAGTTCTTTATCATTTCTGTTGTTGTTGACCTTCTGCCAAGCCATTCTCTTAAGCTGTCTGGTATCTTTTCTCTGTGCTTTCCTCTATCTCTTCGTCCCTCTTCTTTCTCAGTCGTCACAATATGTTCCAGTTGTTCCCTTCTCATTCCATCACCAAAAAATGATTGTTTCTTTCTAATATTGGAAATTAGCTCTCTCTATGTTTTGGCCTCTATCAGAAAATTTTCATTACTCTTCTTAGCTGTCCATGTTATTCTCAACATTTTTCTGTAAAGCAAGGTTCTAGAGAATCCAGTGATTTTCATGTTTGTTGTTCTAATGTCCATGATTCACATCCATATGCTAAGACTGGCTCTACATAATATTTAAGAACTCTTTTTCTTGTTTCTATTGTTAAAAATGGATTGCACAGAATCTTCCTCATTTTTTTTTTGGAAAGCTGTTTTTGCCTGAACCATTCTGCATTTCACCTCAATTGTACATCTACCATCTGAGGTTAACATTGTTCCCAGATATTTCAATTCATTTACCTGTTTTAATATTTTTCTACTTGTCTTTATTGTGCATTGTGGTGATGTCTTTTTCTTTGTTGCTACCATTATTTCTTTCTTTTTGCTAATAAGGCTGAGTCCTTTATTTTTGCTTTCTTTCACTATGGCTAACATTTCTTGTAACCCATTTTCACTCTTAGCGATTAAGACTGCACCATCAGCATACCATAGATTATTTATATTATGACCTCTGATTGTTATTCCAGGCATGCCCCTTATGGATCTTAAAATAATCTCTCTATACATATTAAATCTGGTGATAGCACACAACCTTGCCTAACACTCTGTTTCTCTCTCTCTCTCTGCGATCAGAACTCAATCAGAGTAGGATTCCAGACTCATGAAGTCAGCTGTCAGGTTAAGTGTGTTGATCGCCCCCACAGACAGAACATCACAATTAGAGTCTGCCAGATCCACTCTGATTGAACACCCGTTAAAACGTTGCACTGTGTTCTGCGCCAGTGGCCCAGTGCATCCAATTTCAGCCAGCATTTTTATTCAGGTTTGCTTTCCTTAGCCTTTGATTGTCCCCAATCTTCCTGCAAGGCAGCAAATTGTCTTTTCTGTAGGAGGATTCTACCCTTAGATGGTCGGCCCTCCCAGGTTTATGAGCACCATCTGCCCGAGTCACTAGAGGTTACTAACACAGACATGCACACACAAAGATATGAGATGTGACTAAGACAGACATGCACACAGCGATACGAGGCATGACTAACACTGACACACATCAAGATATGAGATATGACTAACACAGACATACACGCAAAGATATGACACATGATTAACATAGACATGCACACAAAGATATGAGATATAACTAACATAGATATGCACACACAAAGATATGACACATGCCTAACATAGACATGCACACACAAAGATATGACACATGCCTAACATAGACATGCACACAAAGATATAAGATATGACTAACATAGACATGCACACACAAAGATATGAGATGTGACTAACACAGCCATGCACACACAAGGATATGAGTTGTGACAAACACAGACATGCACACACAAAGACATGAGATATGACTAACATAAACATGCACATAAAGATATGAGATATCACTAACCCTGACATGCACACACAAAGATATGACACATGACTAAACACAATCACACATAAAGATATGAGACATGATTAACACGGACACACCAAGATATGAGATATCACTAACATGACACACACCAAGATATGAGCCATGGCTAGCACACACACACACACACACAAGCTAAGATATGAGCCATGGCTAGCACAGAAACACACCAAGATATGAGCCATGTCTAGCACAGAAACACACCAAGATATGAGCCATGTCTAGCACAGAAATACACTAAGATATGAACCATGGCAAGCACAGAGACACTAAGATATGAACCCTGGCAAGCACAGACACACTAAGATATGAACCCTGGCCAGCACAGACACACACTAAGATATGAGCCATGGCCAGCACATACACCCACTAAGATATCAGCCATGGCTATCGCAGACACCCACTAAGATATGAGCTACGACTAGCACGGATATACACTGAGAATTTAGCCATGGCTCAATTCAAGAGAAGCAGAAGAGGTGGTAGAAGAGCAGCGATCGTGAAAGGTATCTCCATATGCTTGGGTTTGTTGTAGTCGGCAGACTCTTCTTAACGTGGGAATCATCGACATACGAGACGCAGGCACCGGTTAGCTGTTCACAGGTTCCGTTCAAACAGTTGTCCGGAGAATTGAAAATGCAGTCTGACCCATAGAACGTTCCCTTGCATGTACAGTTCCCGGTTGACTGTTCACAGGTGTCATTGAAACAGTTGTCCGGACATTTGAGAGTGCAGACTGACCCGTAGTACGTTTCCTTGCACGTACAGTCTGCACTTTCCGGGTCACAGCCACCAGAACACGTCTGTTCGCACTGTAGCCCAAAATTACCATCGGGACAAATGTCATTACAGGTATAGCCAGGATGTTTACATTGTAGACATTTTCCGGATTTTTTCTCACATAAAGGACAGACACTGAGACAAGACATGAGGCATTCGTGTCCATAGATCCCATGTGAACAGTTGCCGTGACACGTACTGATGATGACGTTGCAGCCTTTACTACACACTTCACAAAACGACCAAGAATGCCTGTCCAGGTGTCTGTAAATGTTTGCACCTCACACACTGTCAGCCTGCGAAATGGTCGGTGAGAACTCAGTCTTAATGTGTGCCATTGGCGTTTGTGTGGTGACTACAATAGTGTTCACAGAAACATTAGGGCATGATATATCATTATACTGGAACACTACGCCACCACTGTCAGAGAAAGCCTTTAGAGTGGCATTCTTTACCTGAATCATAGTGCTAGCTCGATGATAGATTCGAATGGTGTGAATCTTCTGGGGCGTGGCAAAGTTCAGATACCAGTAAACAGGACTGGTTCCACTTCTCAGTTTTGTGTGTGTGCAGTCATTGTCATAGAGATTGGTCTTTGTTTTGCCATGTGGGCCTCTGGTCCACATCCGTCTCCAGTATAACAAGCATTAAATGTGTCGGTCTGGTTTGTGTTCTGTTTGAGAGACCACATTCTGACCCCCGCCAATGTAGATGTAGCAGATATTTGCAACTATCGCCCCTTCAATCCGTAACTTGTTGATCAGACCAGCCCCAGAGCAAAAGACATCAATCTCGTGCTGACTAACTATAAACCTTGATTCATTGTTACATGAGGCAGAACCATTTAGTTTTACCGTGAAACTGTCTGGATCTGTTAAATCATTCACGTAAATCCTAAACCAGGAGAACGGCAAAGATTGATTGAGACTTGCATCAACTGAATTAGAATTTGTGTCTGGATTACATGTGGTGTCATTGTTATCAAACAGGTAAGTAGGTTCAGATGTTTGGGCGTATTTGTACACGAGATCCAAGTACTGACACTGGGGTCTGAAATATTCGTGCTGACAACTGTCATTGTTTGGGCATGTCCCTGTAGTTTTGTCACAAACTGAGTCATTATAGCAGTGACATTGTAATGTACAATTTGCCCCAAACCAACCGTCTGCACAAGTTAGGTCATTAGCTTCCAAGGCCGTGAACGAAGCCAGCAGAATAAAGACTTGATCTACAGCGATGGTTAACGAACTGTGTACAAACATTTATTATCAAACCTGTGATTACATTTCTAAAAATCCGCCAACTCGCCGTGATAACAGATAGCGTGATGTTCTCTAATAGAATGAGACAAACTGCTGGAGACAAGCAAAGTCAACATTGTTTACATCAAGGCCCAAACACAAACAAGCGTCCATCTTGGTCTGGAAATAGAGAGGAAAACTAAGAAGGGTAAGAATTTCTTAGTCTTCCTCTCTATTTCTCTTCTCTGGTTATTATTTCCTCCCTCCTCTCCATCCAGCTATTTTTAGCCCACCTATGACTACCTCTGTTGCTCATCCCCCAGTTCACCCACTTGTCTTTTGCTTCTCCGATTCCTTTGTTTGGATTTTCCCCCTCTGTTAGGCCCCATTAATTTTATGGGACCTATTATCTTCTCCTCCTCCCGCCCTTTCCCTATCATTCTCTCGATTGCTTCATGGCGGACAGTCAAGTTATCCCAGCTAAGTGTCTGATTTTTCTTATACGTTTTACGATACATTATCCACTTTGTACTATTGACATTTCTATCTCTTCCTCATTTTTCCTATCTTTCTATTCTACACATCTTGACTCTCATCCTACCTCCCTCATGGAGCCTCCTTTCTTATTTCAATATCCTACTTTCTTCTCTTCTTTTCTGTCCACCTCTCCATTCACCGGATCATCTAACATGTAGTTATAGATAATTGTGCTTCATCGTTTGTTGTCGTTGTCCCTGTATTCTGAGGAAGGCCACAGGCCGAAACGTCAGTATTGTGTTGTGTTCCTTCTTTGTAAAGCTGTCACCATACCTTGGAGTGTCTAACACTCCCCACTATTGGCTTTTTGCTACCAGCTTTACCACAGCATTGCAATTATTTGCCTGTTCCCTCCCACATAAATCAACAGCATTGCAAGAGTTTAATCCTGGAATATCTGTAGCATATACGATAAGAAATTACATCATCAACTGTAGGTGAAGCTACACTGGACGTTTGCAATACCGACAGTTCAAAGGAATGAAGTTCCCAGCCCGACCTATTTTTATCACCCATTATCTGTTTCTGATTCACTCTCTACTGCTGAATTACATAATGCCAAAGTATCTTGTACGCAAGGCTATATAAAAAGATGTTGTAATCACAAGCTATTTTATTCTGCTGTCACCACAAAAAGGACATCAATGTGTTGGGTTAAAGCTAAGACAAGTAAATTATACCACTGGGTATAGACCTTAGGTTCAACCAGAAGTGTTATGTAGAGAAAGTGTAGTTATTTTGTGCCAAATATATCTGTAAGCTTTAGAGTTCAATGCAGCAGGAGGTCAATGCCTGGGAGTCATGACCGAGGCAAGACCACCTTCCTTAGAGTGTCAAGAAGATAAAGGGCCGAAACACAAGCTCAAGGGGTCTGCTTATGATGATCAGACTGCCTCTTGCTGTGAAGCTCTGTATGAAGAGTTTCCTATTACTATTCTACCAAAAGTACTTATAAATAACGCACAATGTTTTCTTTCTTTTTTTTTTTTTCATTGTGTATTGTTGGTTCATTTTCTTTCTTTCTGGTGTTCACCTAATGACAGCTAAAGGAATCAATAGTCCTCATTGTCATTCATCCTTAAAGGGATGTTAAGTGGGTGTAGATGCATTGTGTTGTGGGTTTTTTTTTTCATCTTTCAACCCAATATATCTGACTTCAGCACTTCACTTTTGAGTACCATGTAGCCTTCCCTTTGCGATCCCTACTCACTTGGCCAGACAAGTCTGGTTAGTCTATTTCTAGAAGTACTGCGAAGAGGTAGAATAAAGTCTAGATGATTCTGGCTCACCGATCTTGGCACAAGCCATTAGCTATGAGCTTCCATCTCTGTTGCTGTCAGGTGCCTTGCCTCCATTGGTCCTATAGTAATACACGAAGGTTGTAAATGTGCATTTGTAAATCTGCTTAATTAATATATCTTTGGAATAGCTTCAGTAACTTCCAATACATTTTACAAGTTCAAAGCAATAAACCAAGTGAAAAATGGATTTCTACATTGATCAGTTTTTAATAATGGAAACTAATAAAGAAGATAAAAAGCAAACAAGTTTAATGTGTATTTTATATATTAATGTAAATTGTAAAGAAGATATGATAGGATCAAACCAAAAAACAGTTTCTGTAACAAAGTATTAATAGAATATAGTAATATATATAACAAGTATTTTTTTTATTTACTAACTGCAGAAATTAAAAGTGTATGACTGACGATGTTAATATTTGCAACTTCCTTTAATTTTATAGCTTTTACACATTTAATCTTTAAACTATGACCTCACCTTTAAGAGAACTTCATAATGTCCTGGAAGTTTGAATTCACTAATGAGTAGACAGTTGTCTTTAAGCTCTATAAACACATTTGCTGAGCCATTTGTGGAACCAAAATAGCTCAGAATACACTGAAAAATTGAAACAAATGTATACATACAGCGTATATAAAAAATTTTTATGTTGAAATTAGTTTCTTATGTAGCTAAAACAAGTAACTAGACAATTCTCACCTATTACAAAACATAAAGTTATGATAAATGATACAAAAAAAGAGCTGTAAACAATATAGTCTTTTCGTCAACAATAACTTTATGTTGTCAATGTCAAACATTTATTTACACTGCCAAACTAAATTACTCTATAACATGGGTGAGCTGGCAGCCTATGGCCAACTAAAATGGTTGCCTGTCCAGATGAGAGCCAATTAGAAGCAAAAGTGGGGAAAAAAAAGCAGAGGGTCAGAAACTGAGGTAATGTGACAGGAACTTGAGAGACATTCGTGCCACCTCCCCAGCTCAAACCACAAACACCTAGGCACCATTTGATGTGGATGTAGGGTCTGCAGTAATTGTGAGCATATGCTTCCCACCAATATTGTCTTCATCCCCAATCGATGATTTGATATCTGGAAGGGTTCTACAAGCATATCACAGGATATCATTTGTGATCATGTTTCTCATGACTTTATATGTGCCTCAACAGTTGTTTATCAGTTCTTTTGTTGACTTCCATACTAAACCAGTGGTTCCCAGACTTTTGACACCGCAACTCCCTTTCAATGTTCATCATATACAAGCGACACTTTCATGGCAGTTATGATCATATACTCCAGGTAAACTCTGACTCCCTGATATGATATATAATATGATAAATGAGGGCAGAATTAACTATTCTCTAGAAACACTTTCAAGTACTAAAAATATTAAGCCTATGTGGATATTATCATTTTATGATTCTTACCACACTCAATATCTTCAGCATGGCATCCTTTTGAACTGTCTTGTATCTTTTCTGACTTTTTTCTCTCCCTCTCTTCTTCCCTCAATTTGTCCATTTTAACAATTCCAACTGTTCCCTTCTCATATTATAGTCAAAATATTAAACCTATGTGGATATTATCATTTTATGATTCTTACCACACTCAATATTTTCAGCATGGCACCCTTTTGGACTTAAACTGTCTTGTATCTTTTCTGACTTTTTTCTCTCCTTCTCTTTCTCCCTCTCTTCTTCCCTCAATTTGTCCATTTTCACAACTCCAATTGTTCCCTTCTCATATTATAGTCAAAATATTAAACCTATGTGGATATTATCATTTTATGATTCTTACCACACTCAATATTTTCAGCATGGCACCCTTTTGGACTTAAACTGTCTTGTATCTTTTCTGACTTTTTTCTCTCCTTCTCTTTCTCCCTCTCTTCTTCCCTCAATTTGTCCATTTTCACAACTCCAATTGTTCCCTTCTCATATTATAGTCAAAATATTAAACCTATGTGGATATTATCATTTTATGATTCTTACCACACTCAATATTTTCAGCATGGCACCCTTTTGGACTTAAACTGTCTTGTATCTTTTCTGACTTTTTTCTCTCCTTCTCTTTCTCCCTCTCTTCTTCCCTCAATTTGTCCATTTTCACAATTCCAACTGTTCCCTTCTCATATTATAGTCAAAAGTTAACCATTGTTTCCTTTTCATGTGGGAAATAAGGTTTTTTTTTTTTACTTGGTTTCTTTTGTAACATCCTGAATATTCTTTGTAGCTGTCCATGGTATTCTCAATATTCTTCTGCAAGACCACATTTCTTTGACCTCCAAAGATTTTCTTGTCCATTTCCCCAGGAATTTCATTCATATGCCACGACTAGCTCTACATAAAACTGAAGAACTCTTTTTGTTATTTCCATTGCCAAAAATAGATTACACGATA
The DNA here is from genome assembly GCA_032433765.1 of Megaustenia siamemsis. Taxonomy (NCBI): domain Eukaryota; kingdom Metazoa; phylum Mollusca; class Gastropoda; order Stylommatophora; family Ariophantidae; genus Megaustenia; species Megaustenia siamemsis. The sequence continues at coordinate 114,438,510 of JAVIAB010000051.1, forward strand.
TCATTCTTTGGAATGCCAAACTTGTTGGAGCTATTCAGCACCTCATCTCTATGGTACAATTATCATTTTAAATTAACAGTATTCCAAGGTGTTTAAATCAATTAACCTGTTTTAATTAATATTGGATTAATATATTTTAATATAAATTAAATTATATATGGGACCTTCTGTCCCATTTACTTTAGCTGTGCATTTAGAAGATTTCTTTCTCTTTGTTGCAACCACCACTTCTGCCTATTTTTACTATAGAAGCTAAGATTTTCTTTTTTTTTTTTACTTTCATGCAAATAATTTTTCTGTAAGTCATTTCAAGTCTTAGTGATTAAGACAGTATCATCTATATACCTAATGATGTTAGTCATGGACTAGTGAAATAAAAAAAAAATAATGCGCACATTTTTATTTATGAAGTAAACTACATAGTTCTGTCAATAATGGTCTATTTTCCTTAAACAGGATGAGGTACATGAGTATAGAGAAGAGAAAGACATACAACACAATATATTCATTCATACACAAAAAATACATATAAACATAAAAAAAGAAAAACACAAAATCAAATAGATGAAAACAAAATATTTAACTGAAAATAAAACTTGTATAGTGTATGTATAGTTTTATTTTTATAAGCGAATGTTTGCTCTAGTCTAAGTTTTTTTTAATAATAACAAAAAAAATTAATTACAGACTTAAAAAAAAAAAGAGCAAATGTAGCTTTCAAAATTTAATCAGTGAAAGCTTGACTTTTGGACTCCACCCCCCCCCCCCCTTTTTAAATATTCCAATCTATTTATTAAATAATAAGCATCATCATCATCAAGTACCGGGCCTGCTGGCGTAGGTGATCATGTCTCTCCACAACTTTCGATCTCGAGAGGTATTTATCATTTCTGTTGTTGACCTTCTGCCAATCTCTGAAGTTGTCTGGTATTTTTTCTCTTTGCTTCTCTTTTTGCTTTGGCCTCTTTCAGAATATTTTCATTACTCTTCTTAACTGTCCATGGTATTCTCAACATTCTTCTGTAAAACCACATTTCTACAGACTTCAGTGATTTTCTTATCTGTTGTCCTATTGTCCATGATTCACATCCATTTGTTAAGACTGGCTCTACATAACATTTAAGAACTCTTTTTTCTTATTTCTGTTGTCAAAAATGGATTGCATAGTATCTTCCTCATTTTCTGGAAAGCTGCTTTTGCCTGAGCCATTCTGCATCTCACCTCTTTTGTACATCCTCCTTCTGAGGTTAACAAATTTCCCAAATATTTAAATTCATTTACCTGTTTTAATATTATTCCACTTGTCTTTATTTTGCACTGAGATGATGTCTTTTTCTTTGTTGTTACCATTACTTCTGTCTTTTTGCTATTAAGGCTGAGTCCTTTATTTTTGCTTTCTTTCACTATAATATCCAACATCTCTTGTAACTTATTTTCACTCTTAGCTATTATGACTGTATCATCAGCATCTATCTATCTATCTATTGTCCTTTCGAGCCGAAGACGGCACATAGGGCAGAACCACAAACTCAAAAAAGATAAACCTTGCGTACCAAAATGGCACATATTGCAAAGATCACTGTATCATCAGCATACCATAGATTATTTATATTATGACCTACAATTGTTATTCCAGGCATGCCCCTTATGGATCTTAAAATAATCTCACTATAAATATTAAACAAATCTGGTGACAGCACACAACCTTGTCTAACACCCTGTTTTAATAAAAAGCATACTCACTTATAATTACTAGGGTATTCAAACATATATAAATAAAATTCAATGTCAATAGATACTACTTCATCACACATGAATTATGATCATGAATAACAAGCTCACAACACAACTGTAACTTATCAAAATGTGACTATAACTTGAATCACTACAAGTGCAGCTATCTAATAAGCTTAAGTCAACTATTAAGTTCAGTGTAGATATAACAAAAGACTCTAAAGTACTATCATTCATTAAAAAAACATACTTTGTTGGTGACAGGCAAACAATAATTTTATATAATCAAGTGCTACTTATCATTTATGCTATGAAAAATAATAACTTTTATTGCTAGTGCAATCTGGGATAACACCAATTGAGAAAGATGCAGTCATCTTCTATACTGACAGATCTGTAATATGACACAAAAAGAGTGCATGAGTATTTACAGCATGCTCGGCAGGCAAAGTAGTAAAAAAAAGACAGTGGTGCTTACATTATGACCATTGAGTAGCATGATGATGGAGGTGATGACAATGACCAAAGCATTCATTGTGATTCATCTGGTTAGAGTCACAAGACTACATCCACGCCTGCATACTGATGAGCATGATTAAAAAAAAGTGGAGGCAGGGTCTGTATGCAGGCAATGGGTAGAGTCACTGCAGAAGTAAAAAATATGTAGGGTCACCTCTGTCTATGTCGCTGGACATGCGGGGGTTCAAGGAAATGAAAGAGCAGACAGGTTGGCTAGCTGCGCTGTCGTTGAAGACGATCAACCAATGGATCAGAGGACATCATCAATGCCCTCCGAGATGTGGTAAGGGCACAGGACTTCAACAATCATGAGTCCACGTTACTCCTTTAGATGAAAGAGATGGGAGTTAAGATGGGCACAGTCAGAAATGAGAAACTCAGTGGGCGTATAAAAAGACTTATCAACCAACAGAGAACTGGAGTTGTCAGTCATTGGATGCTGTGGGACTTGCTGAGGAGGAGATCTGAGCACCTATGGACATGCTCGTAGTGCAATGATAATATAATGAGGACCCGCAAATAACTCAATATTGCAATTCAAAGTGCAATCACAGTCGCTAGGCTAGACTACTTAAAGAAAAAAAAAAAAGACAATTTCTGTCACATCATTACTCATTTTAGTCATTACATTACACTTAAAGTACCCACTTAAGGCTGGGTGAATCTGGAAGCCATTGATCAGGTTGTAACCTGACCTCTTGTCCTTTGTAGTCCAGTTCACTAACCACAGAGCTATCACGGCTCCCTTACATTACACTTGTGAATTGAATAATCAAGCTCGATGAAAATTATTCATTAATTTGATAAAATAAAATTATTACCTCTGCAAACTCTGCTAGTCTGAGGCAATCATCTTCTCTGCTGTGGCTGTGTAATTTTACCAGAACTCGCATGGTTGTTACAAGTTGAATTTATTTACTTGACAATAGGCCAGTCTATGAGCCATTGCAGAATGTAGACAGCGTAAATAAAAATGTAGAACTGCTTCAGTGTTTCTTATGTATACCAGTTTTGTACACTAGACTAAGAGTTCACAGTGGACCTGTAACAGTTATAACAGTAACATACATACCTTTCTCAATTCTGAAGAATATTAATAAACTTAAAAGTAAAACTAAACTTAAAGCAAATTATTAGAATAAGATGTGATCACTTGACAAGTTATAATTGATTTATTATGATCAAGTGATTTTGTTTTCACTACTACTTTAATTTAACTTTAATATAAAACTTTATCTTTTATTAATAATTTAATATAATTTACCCTTCATATTAAATAACACTATAACACAACTTATAACACAATTGACTTATCGGATCGACTTTGTCTTTATAACAATAAATAAAATATAATAATACAGACTAATTTGTTTTACTTTAACTACTTAGTCATTAAAAAGTTAACTTTTACTTTTTAGTCTTTACATAAATCTTAATCCGTGCAAACCTTCGGCTTCAAAACAAACTCAAAAACTCAAACTGCAACACTAACACTAACACGTCTAAAAGTAAAATTATACGTTAAATTCGTTAAAATTGCAAGACCACTTAATCGAATACAGCAGTTTCCCCAACATGCCCATCTGCTGCTTGCAGTAAGTTGCAGTTCTGCTTCTTTTAACAAAACAGAAAACACATTTCGGGATCTAGTGACAAAGTACAAACACAAGCAACAATCGATCTCTTTTCTCCTAAGATAATTTTTGTGCTTTCTATTCAACTGACTCTTCAGTGTTTCAAAATGGCGACTATTTCTGCTGGGGAGTGACTGCAATCAACAAAAACAAACTAATTCTGATTGACTGACAAGCTTATATAGGCAAGCTATTCGTTCTTTGCAACGTATTTTACAACTTTCTGTATCAGAAGCAAATAAGGCAGGCTGTCAGTAATTACAAATATTGACACTTGAAGACAATTTTGTAAATGTAATTCAATTGTTCACAACAAATCAAATAATTAATAATAAAATTGAAATGAAATGAGAAATTAATTCAGAAATTGGTAGAGTAGTAGAGAAATCACAAAAGAGAGAAATTGTTCAACTCACAAAAACTGACTGAAGACAGGGATATGATTGGTAGTTAGTAAAACAGAACTAAACTAAAAGTAAATGAATAAAAAAATATGATTATTTTATTTGATTTAAGGTTAGATTTTTAATTTAGATTTAAATCAACTCATGAGTCTCATGAGACCATGAGAGTTGTCTGAATGTCTGTTGTCAACTGTTTTGTTTGTATAATCATATGTCAGTTGCGTGAGATGTCATGATGCCCACTGACGTTGACGACATTGCCACTGGTTTAGAGTAAGTAAAGTAAAGTACCCCCCGTCACGCCAAGTGGCGTATAGGGAAATATGGTGTTAGTGACCCTATATTTTACAGACCTTCAGCACATGATTTTTGGGGTAATGTGGTCGGTATTACGCCCGTGCTGCTTTTACTTTCCCAGAAAAAATCCGGTACCCATTTAAGGCTGGGTGAACCCGGAGCCGTCGGTTGGGATCGAACCCTACCCCTTGTCCGTGGTAGTCCAGTTCACTAACCACTGAGCTATCGCGGCTCCTACTAATTTTTAGGGAATTAGTAAAACCCAGGTGTCCTCGCCAGGATTACGAACCCCGGCTGTTGCCGTGGTAAGCCAACCGCCTATCGATTGCGCTAACCGGACACCCCACTGGTTTAGAGTGGTTTAATATAAATTATAGTGTAGTTATTAATCATTCTTACATTCACATTCCTGCTAATATAAAAATTTGCTAATTAATTGAAAAAAAATCTATAAGACTAGTCAATGCGTGAGTTATAGACCAAATTATTACTATAGCTCGTTTCAAATCATGTGCCCAACTTTTAAAATCAATATCTTTTTAATCTCTTTTTGTAATTTTTTCAAAATTTGCATGTAAAGTTATAATGATTAGAACCCAACAGGGAATTAATTTCATTAAAAAAAAACATTTGGTTATTATTGTTGCTTATTTGATTTATATAAATTTATAACGACCCATTGATGTAGTCAAAACTTAATGTTTACAGTATTTTAAGTTAAAAATAGCGATTAAAAATCCATACACGGTACAATTGACGTTTTTTAACGCTTTCCACGTGGGCTTTCTGACACAATTAGACACTTTTAGAAAACACGAGGCATTGTGTGTTCCATTTCCGTTCATTCATAGGTGGAGACGTGGAACAATAACATTTATCATGAGTCTTAAAATGAAATTCTGCAGTTTACAAAACATCGCAATAAAAATGTATGACTATTTTTGCAAAGAGGCTAAACGAGGGAGATTATTTCATTCTTTAGAAAACCCTGAGAATAGGACAAGACACATTTTGGATTTATCTAAACGGTCATTTAATCGCTGGATTCAAGCACGTGACCGTCAATGTTCAAAATATACAAAATCACAAGAAAGAGCAAAAATGTTGGATAATTTCGACAGTGAACTTATTAGAAGTGAAATTCGCAAAATGTTGGGTATGAATGAAACTGTTACAATAAGAAAATTAAAAGTATTGCTGAAAAAGAACAACAGTATTGAAATATCAAAGTCTACATTATGGAGGAATGTGAGAGCTGCAGGCTTTACATTCAGAAAGTATTCCAATGGACGAAACATCATCTGTGAGAAACCACATATAGTAGTCATGAAAAGCAAGTACTTACGTGAAGTAAAAGAGGTGGGCAAGCAAGGTTATGATATTGTGTACTTGGATGAAACATGGATCAATGCTCACCACACTAACCAAAGGGAATGGCAGTCATCAGATGGAAAGATTAAGAGATTAATACCTACCAGCAAAGGACAGCGCTTGATAATTGCTTATGCAGGTAGTCGGGAACATGGACTAATACAGAATGCAGAGCTCATTTTTCTTTCAAAATCCATAGACAATCGGGATTATCACTCTGAGATGAATGGTCACATATTTAGACATTGGATTGAAAATTCTGTTCTCCCATCACTAGATCGACCATCTTGCCTAATAATGGACAATGCAGCGTACCACAACATTGTTGCACTTGAAGATAAAGTCCCGATGTCATCCAGTACAAAAGATGCTATTAAGATATGGCTCACAAAGGAGCACATACAATTTAATAACATGTACTTAAAACCTGAATTACTATCTCTAGTAAAGCAAAAACAGAGGACAAAGATTTTTCAAATAGATAAGATTATCCAAGAGCACGGTCATATAAGTTTGAGGCTGCCACCTTACCATGCTCATTTAAATCCAATAGAACTAATCTGGGCAAAATTAAAAGGACAAGTGGCAGATGAAAATACAACATTCAAAATATGCGATGTAAAGACTCTTGCTAATCTCGCTTTATTAAATACAGACAAAGATTATTGGGCTAAATGTGAAGACCACGTCTTAAAACAGGAAGAGGAATATTGGAAAAATGATGGTTTGTGGAATGTTCAACCCCAAACAGTTATTAATCTTTTAGACTCGTCTGATTCAGAATGAAAGTATATAGCCCCCACAATGTTGGCCCCTATTTTACCTTAAATTAGTTCAACAAACGGTCCTTTTCAGGACCACACAACTATGAAAATTGGACATACAGGTATACCTTGATATTATCGTCCGTCCTCGAACTGAGCAGACAATAATTCTCCTGGTGTTTTGTTTTATCCAGTTATTTCCCCATTACGGCCACGCCTTTACCTAGTGAAAATTAATCATAGACCAGCAACTACGGTAATTTCTATTCTTTAGGGCTTCACAATTTACAATTTTGACAAACATCAAAGAAATATCGCCGCTTTAAGAAAACTGCAGCTGCAAGATATTTGTTAAATATACATTTAAAGGGTCTTTTGCATTCTAATAACATTTGGAAAATTTCAAAAGTTTTTAACAAACGGTTAGAGAGTAATAGCATTTTGAAGTTGGGCACATGATTTGAAACGAGCTATAAATAGAAACCTATATGAACTTTTTTTTAGAAGTACAACGAAACAGAATTTATTGAAATTCTAATTAAACTTTCTTTTATAATTTATATATTATATACTTTTTCCGTTTTATTTGAGTGTTTTCAATCTTTTCATCTCTACCATTTTGATTTACAATCTTGTTCATATATTTTGCATTTAAACTTTTAATTAAATTTAAAAGTAATTTTATATTTTCTAATCTTCTGAATGTTTCTTTAATAATCTTCTTCTCTGTTATTTTTTATTTAATTTCTAATAATAAAAAAAACTAATAACAAAGGGATAGGAGTGCATTAAAAAACAAAGAAGTTTGTACTGTAATACAAATTAAGATGGCAAAATCTTCAGGTTAGAATATCACACTTGAAATTTGAATAGTAGAACTTTATGATTTGATTATGAGTAGCGTATGTCACTTTTATATATTGTTTTGTGTTATATAATAAAATCAGTACAAGAGTCAGAAAGTTGTGCTATTTACTAAAAATTTGTTAAGGCATATGTATATACTGTATGCTATGTATTTTTGTTACGATATACTATTTGCTGAATTTTCCAATAAGTACATGCATGACATGCGCTTGGCCTTGATGCTGTGAGAAAGAGATTTTTGTGGGAAACTGATACAGCTGTTCTTCATGTGACATCATGGACAAAACAAAGACTGTGCAGAATCAAATTCTTGCACCCCTGCAGGACATTCTGCAAAACAAGTTCATGATGAGATGTTCACCATTTATAAGGATGTCTTTTGACACTGTTAAACATTATAAAAATCACTATCAAATAGGACTTAGCAGTGTTTAGGATGAACCAAAGGATGGCAGGCTATCCATTTGAGTTTGATGCAAGTGTTGTTGCATGAGTGGAAGCTCTAGTCTTTTCAGACAGGTACGTAACCATTCAGGAAATCATGGCTGAGTTTGGATTAAGTCATGTGACCACCACAAAGATTTTGCATGAGCGGCTTCACATGTCAAAGGTGTTTCTCAAATAGGTACCCTGACTCATCATGCCATTCCAAGAGGTCCACTGAGTTGAAGCAACGCACGTTTGCAATGCTGATAAAGAATAATTTTTTTTGTAGTGTGGTTGCTTTGGACAAATATTGAGTGTATGACTATGATTAAAGACTAAGAACCAGAGTAAATGATGGAAACAGTCCAATAATAATATCATATCCTGCTTTCTGAAGCTATGGGTTTATAAGCCAGAAATGTACACTAAGAAATCTCTATCTGGGATATGTTCGCTCTGTTTTGGAACATGGTAGCTCGCACCTAGTGACATGCAGCAAAACAACTAACATGCCACTGGACAAGATACAAAATAATGCATTACAACTCATCAGTGGTGCAGTGAGGTCCACTCCAGCTGCAGCCTGCGAAATTCACTGCAATGTGGAACTTTTAGAGTTAAGGAGAAACAAGGCCATTATGGTGCTCTATGAAAAACAAAAAAGAATGGAGAAGGACCACCCTAACAGAAAATTAGTAGATACTTAGACTCTAAAACAAAGAATTAAGCAGATGTCAGTATTACATGTTAGAAATATACAAGAAAAATTCCATCTACCTGAAAAACGACTACAAACATTAAGAGTCATCAAAAAAATGCCACCAAGTACGAATTATAAAAATCCCGGAATAAATGTAGAGATATGTGACAGAACAGAAAAAAGCAGACCCAGTATCAGTAACACTAGCAGCAAGGAAAACAATAGATACTTATCCAGAAGATTGGATACATATATACACAGATGGTGCAGCCACTAACGCTACTTCAAAAGCTGGATATGGAATATTAATACATTATGCAGATGGAACAGCAGAAGAAATATGTGGACTTTGTGGTGAAGTCTGTAACAATTATGAAGCAGAAATAACAGCTATAGAAACAGCAATTTATAATTTTAATACGATTTTCGATACCACACCATCGAAGAAAACAAACACCGTCATATTTACTGATTCCAAATCGGCTCTGCAAGCACTGGGAAACAACACGAACAAACCAGAACTCACACAGCTTATCATAGATACAGACAAACTCATTGAAACACATAAGTTTGCTAATGCAATGGATCCCGGGACACTCAAACATACCAGGAAATGGTTGGTTGCGTTCGCCCGATGACTAAAGTATTCTAGAGTATCATGGTAGACTAGAATATTCCTCTTCATCATCCGCCCTTACAAGGACATAGCGGACGTGTCTGCGTTGTGTTGTGGTTTGCAGTATAACTGTTATATTTGCGCCTTTCGGCCCAACACGTCCGACTTCAGCATGACATTTTTGAGTACCGGGTTGTCCTCCCTCTTCGATCCCTGCACGCTTGGCTAGACTAGACAGGTTAGTCTGTTACTGGAGGCACCACGGAGAGGTGGAGCAGGTTCTGGATGGTTTTGGTTCACCGATCCTGGCGCAAGCCATCAGCTGTGGGTCGCTGACAACTTCCAGCACTGGTGCTGGGAGGTACGCCTTCGCCTCCATACCAGGAAATGATATGGCAGATACATTAGCTAAGAGAGGATCCAGACAAACACAGATACACACATCCATTACACTAGACACAGCCAAGCAAGTCATAAAATCCAACAGTAGAGAGGAGTGGTTGAATGGATGGCCCTTAGGGAAAACAGGGAGAGAGCTTTTTAAATATATGGCAAGACCAAATCCACAAGACAACATCAACAACCAAACAAGAAGAGACCAAACCACCATCTTCAGACTGAGAACAGGACATGTTATGCTGAATAACTACATTAATAGGATACAACAAAATCATACCCCAGTATGTCCACTCTGTAATCACCCACAAGAGACTGTAGAACACCACCTGTTTTAGTGTCCAAAGCTCACTGACATCAGAATAACACTAATTCCTCAAAGACCCTCCAAATGGAACACTCTGTATGGAACCACAGCAGAATTTAGAAATACCCGCAGATACTACTACTATTGGGCTGAAGGGCATAATAAGGGCATAAGCTCAAAGGTCGCTGGATCATATGCATAATTCCAGCAATAGATAGTCAAAACATTCATAGATTATGGTATCTTGTATGGCAACCTTGCATGAGCCACCATTTATAGGGTGTTCCTAGTTTGGTCCACTCTGTTTCAACTCCATTCTACTCCACTATTCTTTTACTCTGCTTCAGTTTATTTCCTTCTCTCTGCTGTCTACTGCATGGCAGCTTTTGTAATGGTTTCAACGTTAATGTGGCTCATCCTGAATCTGCCTGTTTTCTGTGTGTGTAATTATATTGCTTATTATGCTTTCTATACTAGATGATGATTGGTCTGCAATATTTAAAGAGAGGTAACTCACCAGGATGTGATAATATTCGTCATGAATTCTTCCAGGCAGGAGGAAAGGTCATCATGTACTTTGTGTGAAAATGAAGAGTGCAGACTGATCGAAAGCAGAAAATGGTGTACTTCCTCATTCCAAAGAAAGAAAATAGAAAGTTTTGAAATACTGAACATTTACTCCAAAAAGTTATGCCGGTGAAATACTCTTACAAATTACCATGAGGAGGATAGAACAGAAATTAGAACAAGAACTGCATGTAGTTGAAACTGGTTTTCGGTGTAGTAAAGGTGCCCAGTTGTTTCCGGTTGCATTCAAGATGGAGGAATTATTTTTCTCCGGCTTGATATAGAACCGTTGATCAGAGGTTTAACAAGCCGCTACCATAAAAATGATTTTGTTAATGAAACATAGACCTGATGAGGCAAGAGCAGTAGGAATTGGCTCCCTCAATAAGATAGAGCTGCTTACAGCGAAGCTTTTGACTACAAAATAAGAAATTATTGAACATCATACAAAATTTAGGTTTCCCAATATACATTATTGAATCTTTATATCATGAACCACAAGTTGCTATCAGAAAAGCAAGTGAAACATCAGACTGGTTTGAAGTACAAAAGAGCTTGAGGCAGAGGTGCATTCTCTCCATATCTGCCCAACATATATACTGAGAATGTTATGGTAAATTTCAGTAATGATGACAGTTTTGTGAAGTGTGACTCTTTCATAATAAATGGCAACATAATACCAGTACTTGGATACACTAATGACATACTTCTCCTCTCAGAAACAAACAGTGTAAAGAGATTAGAACTAATTAATTTGGTCATTGATGAGCAGGACTTTTATTTAAATTTACAGAAAGCTAAGATAATGTACACAATTAAAGCAAAAAGCCCACCTAAAATCATTATTGCAAAATGAAGAACTTAATATTGCCACAAGTTATGAATATCTGGGTTCTGTAATAACCAACAGTGGAGATCACCAGAAGGAAATAAAATAAAGACTTGCATTAGCAATAAAAATTAAATAACATTAAAAAAACATGGTGCACCACCAATTAGGCTTTAAAAGTAAAACTATAGAGGACATGTATCTTCCTGACAACAAGATATGACTGTGCATTATGGATAATAACAACAATGAAGAAAGTTTATTTGCAAAATGCTTCACAAAAATCTTAGAATACCTTGGATAATGAAAAAGAAAAATGACAACATATTAAAAGGACTGAACATTGAAGAGAACCGGATTACAATGTATGTAATACGCTGGAAATTAAAATAGTACAACCACATTATATGGACACAGTGGTCTGGAAAGAACAGTATTGGAAACAATGGTAGACCTACGAAGGTGGTTTCAAGACACTATTGACACCTTCAATTTGACTACAGTGGAAGTTGGAGAACTGGCTAAAGACAGAGATTCCTTCAGATGGGCTGTGATGGGAGCATCGCGCTCTGTGAAGGACATGCAGCCTGATGATTATTATGTTTTCTTCAATTCTTTATCTTGAGCTGTGGTTTTTTTTTTTATTTTGCTCTTTTTTTTCTATTTGCCATAAATTATTGTGTATATTTAAATGTGTTCTAGCCATTCTCAATTCACTCTTTAAACATGCTGTCCAGAATGTTTTTTTTCTGGTAAGCTTCCTTTGTGCATTGGTTTCTATCAGCACATTTTCTTTAGCATAAATACAACTCTTCCAATTATTCTGGAAAGTCACAGTCCTGTGGCTGAAACTTACTTAAAGTAATTTTGTTTATTTTGCAGTGGAGTCATTATATGTTAACGGTTAAAATTGTTTCATTCGTATGTAAGCTTGTAAAGTAATGCACTGTTTCAGTTTGCTGATTAACAATACAAATATAATCTTTTCTTTTATTACAGTGGATCTCAAACTGGACTGGGGGAAAATGGCAACCATTGAAAAACTTATCAAAGCCTTTGAGGGTTTGAAGGTTTTTCAACCAAACCCCCAAGCCATGGAGGACCCTAAGTGAGTCAATACTTTTAGTACTAATTCTGGGGTATTTCTAAATTTGTTTAAGTAAAATTCAACAGTTTGCCTTTGCCAACATAGTGACAAAATTTGTCATTTATTAACCATATAGACATATATTAAATGACACAATTTTTTTCTCTCTGAGACTAGCTTTTTGGACATTCAAGATGAATCTTTAATACCAGATCAAAATAATAATGTTATACTCAATAATTGTTTTTAATTTCAGTCTGCAATAACTTTTGTTATAAGGCATGAGTTTCACAGACTAAAAAAAAATAACTAAAACAAACCCTATCCTACTATGTTAATTGCCAAGTAAAGGGAACATTAAGATATAATTTGGGTAAGCTGTCAATCAGTGATTGCAAAGTACCTTAATTGTGACCAACTAGAGCTGCAAATCAGCAAAGATCTCTGATTTGAGCTTCTGTTGTTTTCATTTTTGCTTTTAAACAAACCAAGTTTGATGTAGAGCCATCAAATTTTGAGTAAATGTAGATGTCGCTGTAGGATGCTGTGAATGCATGGTGCAACAGGACAGTGAGAAAATTCTTGAAAAGAGTAAAAGCAAAGAATGTGAATCAATTCAGAGGAAGAGGTATGTTTACAGCACTCGGAAAAAATGACAAATAATCAACAACAGAAAAAAATATGGACCAAGGCAGGATCGAACCTGTTATTTTCAGTTAGCTGAGTGGCAGTGTTCCCTAGCTTTTGGCTTTTCGTGGCAAGGCGCTGTGCCACTGAGTACGGGTTCGATCCTGCCTTGGTCCATATTTTTTTCTGTTGTTGATTATTTGTTTTTTTTTCCGAGTGCTGTAAACATACCTCTTCCTCTGAATTGATTCACTGATTATCGCCTCGGAAGTTTCCCTCTATAATAATATTTATTTATTATTATTTGTCTCCAGTCTAAAAGCAAAGAAACTGTCCTGTTTAATGATCTTGACTTCAAAGCATTAACTCTTTCCATACATTTCAATACACTGTATGTAATGCAGATTTCGATCATCTAAATGCTTACTTTTTAAAACATATATTTTAGTTTTATGCAGTCGTGACATCAAATGCAGAATCCACTCCCACAAGGTTTGACCGGAATGTTTGTCTAATCCGTCACTCCTGGAAAAATTACACTTGAACTATATATTTTATATTACGATCTGCTTAATTCACAACATTTAAACTCTCATATTAACATTGAATGCCTATATTTGTAATAATTTTAAAAATGAAATAATTTTCTTTAAAAATTTAATCATAAATTTCTTTTCACTGCTTCAATTTTGTAAAATTTGAATCTGGATTTGATCTATGTTTTTGTGCTCGCATGCCGGTGATCATAAGTGATACATAAAGAATATATTACTATCAACTTAGTCTAATTCACATTCAATCTCTCACAGTTCTTCGTCATTGATACTTTAGTTTAGTAAAAAATGTGCATCTTTTCATGAAGATAAAATGCATTTGCTGCGTTCAATGTTTAAATTCAAAGTGGTTAGAAGAATCTGTATCTTAAATTTTAAAAAAAGTTTGTGCTTATAAATTGAATATTACATATCCCATGGCCCAAAAGTCTCAAATATAGCAATATTATTCTTTCCAACTCGTTTTAACATTGAGCTACTATATTTGTTTATACAACAATATAGTTTAATAAATTATGTGAGTACAAGTGAAAGTCATAATTCTTTTTAAGTGTCACATTTGTGCTATATAATCATATTTTATAAGTGTGTGCAAGTTCGTGTGTGTGTGTGTGTATATATATATATATATATATATATATATATATATATATATATATATATAATGCATAAAGTAAGGTATTTTAGAATTGTATATATTTTCCTTAAAGATTGTTTAAACGTGGATCACAATTTTAAGAACCATCTATGTTGTGTGAACAGTTTGTGTAGAAAATGAGCAAGAAGAATATTTATTTTTTTAAAAATGGCGATTTAAAAAAAACATCAATACTTTGCATCATTATCATCATGTGCCATACCGGTTGGCGTAGGCGATCATGGCCTTCCACAATCTTCTATCCACAGTGCATCGTATCAATTCTGTTGTTGACTGTTTTCCATGCCATGCAACTAAGATATCTAGTATTTTCTCCCTTTGTCGTCCACGATCTCTCTTTCCTTGTATTTTGCCGGTTGTAACCAAGTTACCTGTTTGATTGCTAATTCTTATGGCTGCGGTTTGTTGCCAGAACATGTTTTTTTATGATTCCCAGATCCTTGCCACCAATGTTTAATCTCTCTAGCATATTATTTCCACATGCTTTACTTTGTCAAATGCTTTTGTGCAGTCTATAAAGCACATATATATATATCTTTCTTTACCTCTGCAGCTCTTTCTATCGATGTTCTCAGGATGTATATTGCATTATTATTGCCCTTTGCCACATCTATCAAAATGACTTACTGTAAATTTGTAAAATAAACATTGCAAGTGACATCAAAGGAACACATTCATCAACATTTTGTGAAAAATGCCGTAGAAGAATTTATAATTCAAAAAGTAAAAGTATACCTAATAGTTATGTAAGTGAGGCTAAACTGCTGTTAGCCAAAAACAGAACCATTTGGACTCATTTCAATCCTGACCTTTCTGTGGCAGAATGTTTTGTCTGTTTGTTAGTGAAAATATGAATACATTGGTCATATGCTGAGAATGAATGAAGAAAGACTTCCCTGTCAGGCATTCATGTAGATTCCATCTGGTAAAAGAAAACAAGGTAGACCAAGAGAATTGCTATGCAGAACAATTACTAGAGAATGCTCAACCATTGGACTAAGAATCAACCAAGAACTAGAAGCGAATCATCAGTTGTGGAGAACTATGACTTCCACCCTATGTGCAGTCTTTGGCCCGAGATAAAAGTGAGTGAATGAAGTGAAAATGTGTGTCACATACAGAGTAGAAAATAAGACACATTTCTAAACTTTATTTTAATATTTGAAAACATTATGAGTATATGCATCAAGAATTGATTGTGTGGCTTCAAATGGATTTACTTACAAGTACCTTTCAAAGTTTTTGTAACATTACTCAGTTCCTTACAGCAGTAAAATTGTTCAGAAAAATCGGCGAGTTTATTTGTGTTATTTATGTATGTGGGGTCGATTGACACATTGCGCTTCTTGAAATGAATATTTTATTGGAGTGCTTCAAATTTGTGACTCTACAAAAATATGAATAATCTTCCTCACCTTAATCCTCTGAATTCCGGTTAGAGCATAGGGCACTGACAAGAGATCTCTACCAAATCCCATTTGGAACAATTGGACAATCAAGCATGAACAATTCTCGCCAGGACCTGTCAGCCTCTTTCAATTCATGTATCATGTAATGTTCATCACCATATCCTCAATGGTCACCTCTTCTTCATTTGCCAGGTGGTGTCCATGTTAATGCTAGGTGTGGATGCCTGGTTCGTTCCATTCATAAAATATGGCCTAGCCGTTTCCAACATCTTTTCTCTTCTTGATTGATGTTGTGAATACCTGACCTTCTGGCAACTTCTTTGTTTGTGATGTGTTGATCCCAATAGATGTTTAGAATCCTCTTAAGACAGCGACCTTCAAATCCTCTGAGTTGACTTTCTATCTTATGGTTCTCCACGTTTCTGCTGCATATAAGAATATGGATTATACGTTTGACTTTTAAATTCTAAGCTTGGTTATGAGATGGAGATTAGTTGAACACCAAATTATCTATTGAAAGCCTGGGCTGACATGCTTATTCTTGTAGATATTTATTTCTCAATGTCGCTATTTAATGAAATACAGCTTCCCAGGCAAAGTGATCCACTTCTATGTTACATGTTGTAACATCAATTCTTTGTTGTATGGTATATATCTTGACAACATCTAGTCCTAATCCTCTGGATGTAACTTTCTGTATGATCATCAAGTGCTGGCGTAGGTGATCATGTCTCTCCACAACTTTCGATCTCGGCAGCTATTTATCATTTCTGTTGTTGACCTTCTGCCAAGCCATTCTCTCAAGCTGTCTGTTATTTTTTCTCTCTGCTTCCCTCTATCTCTTCGTCCCTCAATTTTTCCAGTTGTTACAATATATTCCAGTTGTTCTCTTCTCATTACATGGCCAAAAAATGATGATTGTTTCTTCCTAATATTGGAAATTAGCTCTCTTTTTGCTTTGACCTCTCTCAGAACATCTTCATTACTCTTCTTAGCTGTCCATGGTACTCTCAACATTCTTCTGTAAAACCACCTTTCTTCAGACTCCAGTGATTTTCTTGTCTGTTGTCCCATTGTCCATGATTCGCATCCATATTTTAAGACTGGCTCTACGTAACATTTAAGAACTCTTTTTCTTGTTTCTATTGTCAAAAATGGATTGCATAGTATCTTCCTCATTTTTTGGAAAGCTACTTTTGCCTGAGCCATTCTGCATCTCACCTCTTTTGTACATCCTCCGTCTGAGATTAACAAAGTTCCCAAATATTTAAATTCATTTACCTGTTTTAATATTGTTCCACTTGTCTTTATTTTGCACTGAGGTGATGTCTTTTTCTTTGTTGTTACCATTACCTCTGTCTTTTTGCTATAAAGCTGAGTCCTTTATTTTTGCTTTCTTTCAATATAATGTCCAACATTTCTTGTAACTCATTTTCACTCTTAGCGATTAAGACTGTATCATCAGCATACCATAGATTATTTATATTATGACCTCCAATTGTTATTCCAGGCATGCCCCTTATGGATCTTAAAATAATCTCATTATAAATATTAAACAAATCTGATGACAGCACACAACCTTGTCTAACACCCTGTTTTATTTGATGAAACATTCCTAATTGGTTTCCAGTTCTTATGGCTGCTGTTTGTTGCCAGTACATGTTCTTTATTATTCTTAGATCTTTGCTGTCTATGTTTATGCTTTCTAAAATTTTGATTATTTCTTGGTGCTTTACTTTGTCAAATGCCTTGGTGTAATCTATGAAACATAGGTATAGATCTGTTTTCAACTCTATGGCTCTTTCTACTAAAGATCTTATGATTAAATGGCATTGCTTGTTCCTTTATCTCTAACAAAACCACACTCTTCATCGCTA
The DNA here is from genome assembly GCA_032433765.1 of Megaustenia siamemsis. Taxonomy (NCBI): domain Eukaryota; kingdom Metazoa; phylum Mollusca; class Gastropoda; order Stylommatophora; family Ariophantidae; genus Megaustenia; species Megaustenia siamemsis. The sequence continues at coordinate 114,456,153 of JAVIAB010000051.1, forward strand.
ACTTTCTGTATACTTTTGGCATTTATTTTCATAATTTTAATTTTCTCTGCTTTTATTTTAGTCCTACTGTGTTAACAATCTGATCTACTCTATCTGTTTTCTCTTGTTTGTCTTGGTGAAAGTGGGCAAGCAATCCAACATCATCTGTGAAGTCAGTATCTTTAAAATATTCAGTGAGTCCCCGTGTAATTCCTCTTGGTCTGTTGCCAACCACCTTTTGCTTGATCCAGTCAATAACCACAAGGAAAAGAAGTGGTGACAAAATACATTCTTGTCTAACTCCTGTTATGATTTTGATCCAAGCTGTTGTACTTCGTGTCTTACACAGCACTGCTTGCCGTCATACATGTCCTTTAGAATGTTGATGATTTTATCTGGGAAGCTATATGCATATAGAATTTTCCAAAGCGATGGATGATGGATGCTATCGAATGAATAATCTCCTGACATGTTCTGTCTGTTTCATACATTGTTCTCACATTCCATGTTGCAATTTTTATTAGTTGCTTGTGGGTGATCTAGGACTTTGTCAGTACAGGGACTTCCATTTGGCTGAAAACTCGATCAAGATTAGTTTATTGTTAAGCTGTTAGTATTTTAGTCAAATATCGTTTATGAAAATTAATATTTCAGAATTTGACAAATTTGATCTTTTCTGGTGTAAAAGAATCATAACTTAACTACAAATATTTTTAAAATGTAAGTTATATAGCATCTCTTATGACCAATTATAATATACTATAGTGTAGTTATACTTTATTATTGTATCAGAACTGAGAAAATTTACCTAGACTAAACTATCATCAACAGACAGCTGTGCGTGTATAAAGCAATATTCAATCATGGGTTATATTGCACTTGAACTCTACATATTTAGGATGTTTAATGCTGGGGCTTGCCAGATGCACTTGTTTTAGCGAGATTATGCACTGAACAAGACAAACGGTAAATGTTTATAAAACCCAGCGAAACTAATTTTCTAAAGTTCATGCTCATAAACGGCACTCTCAAAAGTAGATTAGAACAATATGTCCTCCAAGTACTGAGGTATTTCTCGACCTAGGTGGTTATATCTATGTCACATCTAAAAATCGTGGTACGAACAAAGGTGGTTGCACATGTTTAGCTTCAGAGTGCGCCACTATCAATTTGATTCATGTCAACTGTCATAAAACCATATTCATTTTACATATCTTTTATCAATTTGGTACTGGTGAAATCTAATTCCTTGTTCAATTATATAAAAATTCATATATAATATGTTATGTGATCAATGTAAAGCACACAGATTGATACTTAAAACCATGAAAAATTTTGCTTGTGAAATCTTTTCTTTTGCATTGATAAAAACCTTCTTCCATACTGAAAGAGTTAAAAAGTACTGTCATTGAATTTTACTTATTGCTAAAGAATAGAAAGGGTAATTCATTAACTTTACATGACAGTGACTACTGCTTTTAAATGTCAGCTTTCACCTCTTGTGAAGTCCCTAGAGTCTAGTGGCTAAATTTGGCATGTTAATCCATTTTTCTCTCATAGCCATGTGCACAGGGGTCCTTCGCCGCACATGCTGATAATTCCGTCTTTGGATGTACTCTTGTTTTTTTTTCCATTGATGAGTAAGTGACATTTCAAGTTGGGCCAGAGGTGGTTGCCACAAACATCACAAATAAAAATCCCAACTGGTTCAGTCAGAATTTATTTTAACTCACAACCTCTCTGTCTCGAGACCAACCAATCCCCCTTTCATTATTTTAACTATTAAAAAAAACAACAACAAAAGTAGAACTTGGAAATACTATACTATCAATACCAGTTAATACTATATATATATATATATATATATATATATATATATATATATATATATATATATATTTAATACCAGTTAATATGTACAGTTTAAAAAAATGAAACAAATATTGACACAATGAACTCACTCAGTAATGTTTTTCATTACAGAAAAAAAGATCAAAATATACCAACAAAAAAGGATAAAATTCAACACAGCAATGTGGTTGCTGATTGTATGTGTGCCCCAAATATGAGGTAAGCTGCTCTACAAATCAGTAATATGTTTGAACAATTAACCAATCGAGAAACATTTATTTTTATGTTTTTAATAGATTTAAAGTGCTCTATATAGCATTGGCATGTTAGTTATTCTAGTTATTGTATTCATGACTCTCATATAAGTATAAACTTCTACTTGCAGAACAATTTCAGACTTTCCTAAGTTTCTAGGAATTGCAATGGAAACATTTCTAACTCTCTGTGATGATCAAGAGGCTGATGTGAGAATGGTAGCAGATGAGTGTTTGAACAGGACAATAAAGGTGCATTTCAGCATTTATTTAATTTTGTTTTCTGTTTTTTTTGTTTTTTTTTTTAAACTAAAGTAATAGTTTGTTGTTAAGAAGTAAAGTCACTAGGTGTGCTATACTTGCATGAACAAATGTTAAACTGTCTTCTGCATGTAATGAATTTTGATGAAAGAAAATTGTTTCTTGACTCATGAAACATTAGCATTTTCTGCAATGTGGTAATCATCTGAACGTCATTGTTTAAAAAAAAAAAATATATGCATTATAAGTGGTTGTAACTACAACCACTTATAATGTATATGTTGTTTTTTTTTAAAATTATGTAACTGCTCAGATTATGAAGAAAAAGACATGTAACAACCATTTGTGCCACTCAACTTGGAAGACAAGAAAATGTGTGACAAATAATAGTTATATTTTTGGTATAGAAAAACTGGCAACAGGAGGAGAGATAATGATAGTTCTGTGAATATCTCTGAATATAGTATTTAGTGTGCAATGAAATTAATGTCTGAAATCTTTTTAGAACAAACTTTTGTGGTTGGGATGGCATCTTATCTACACTTACTGCCATTTAAAGACACATTTTTATTTGTAACTCCAACAATTTGAGGTTCATGTGTTTAAACATATGTAAGTTAATATTTGAGAATGTACACAGAAAAAGAAATATAACAATGCCTGAACAACTTCATTTTATGTTTGTATCTTGTAGGTTTTACTAGAAACAAATTTGGGAAGGCTTCAAGTTGAACTGTACAAAGAGTTAAAGAAAAATGGACCATCAAGAAGCCTGAGGGCTGCATTGTGGAGATTTGCTGATATGTGTCATCTTATCAGACCACAGAAGTGCAGGTTAGCTCCTGAGCTTTTGGCATGGATTAATATATTTTTGCATATAATAACAGATGCTTCACATTGCATATAATAACAGATGCTTCATATTGCATATAATAACAGATGCTTCATATAGTATACACATTCTGTTCTTCCTAAAAAAGGGAGCAGGCAAATAATTATTTATTATTGTCTATTTATTACATCACATATCTATTTTTATCCTCCAATATGTAGCACATCTCTCTCTCATTTCATAATTTAATTTCTTATCCCTCAGTTTATTTCTCCTTTTCTTACCTTGTTTACTCATCCTAGATGTAGTGGAATTTATGTGTATTTCTTGTTTGTTGGTGTTGTTCTTATTTTCTGAAGAAGGCCATATTTAGGAGGAAATGTCAGTATTTGGTTGTGTTTGGTTTTTGTAAAGCTGTCACCATACCTTGTATGAGTGTACGTTACACCCCTACTGGCCTCTTCCTAAAATAGGACATTTTGAATAAGTTACTGTAATTTTGTTTCTTATTTAGTGTATATTGTGTTGTCACCTGTAAACCATTCTCTTAAACTGACTGGTATTTTTTCTCTAAGTTTCATCCTGTCAGTACTTCCATCAATTTTTCCACTTGTCACAACTGTTCCATTCTCATTACATGACCAAAAAATTATTATTGTTTCATGTTTTTATGTTAACAAACAATTTTATTTTTTGCTTTAACCTCTTTTGAATTTCCTCTATCATCCATGTATAGAATAATGTGACCTTGTGAAGTATTGTAATTTTTCAGTCATTATCTAAATATTAGTCTTATATAAGTGTCACAAATTCTTAATGTTTTTCATATATGTTCTCATAGACCTTACATAGTTAACTTGCTGCCATGTATTGCACGAATATGCCGCCGTGAAGAGGAAGCAGTCCAAGAGACACTTTCTGCCGCTATGCCTAAAATCTGCTCAGCACTTATGCCCTTTGCCAATGATACAGAAGTGAAGGTTGGTATGGATGACAAACCTTGACATTAGATATGATTTAAAGTAGAAAACTTTAGTTTTATTTGTTTTGTCCCAAGTTCACAACACTTGATGATTTATGTTTGCTTTTAATTAAGCACATTTCATAAAACTTTGTTTTATGTTTGCTTTTAATTAAGCACATTTCATAAAACTCTGTTTTATGTTTGCTTTTAATTAAGCACATTTCATAAAACTTTGTTTTATGTTTGCTTTTAATTAAGCACATTTCATAAAACTTTGTAACAAAAAAAACTTTTCTTTTATATAAGTAGAATTTTTTTAAAAATTATCTTCAAAATGTATTATATTCTTGCCTTGTTAAAGTGCATGTTCATGACATGTACTCAGCCATGTTTTTGGGACTGTCTAGTTTTCTTTGAAAAGAACCAATAAAGTAACCAACAAATAATATTCTTTCATTATTTACAATAATTTTATATTGTTAAATTAATTCAATATTGTTCTGCTCCATGTCCTACTTTAGATAGGTCTGCGGTAGTGAAATTAAAACAGGAAAATCTTAAAATACTATGACATTTTCAGCAATAGACGGCTGATGTCATTCTACCTACAACTAACCCTGCCTGCAAATCTGAAAACGTCACTCTATTTGGAGGTTTTCCCCTTTCAGCCAGCAGGCCTATAATAAAGTAGGCCAATTAGAAAATTTTGAAATAAATTTTTAATAAAGTAGGCCTATTAGAGAATTTTCAATAAATTTTGCAGCTATGATTAGGTAATTATAGTTATTAGTGTTTTCTTCATATTTGTTAGAATTGCACGTATGTGGTTGTTATGTTTTACTCTAATTAATTTTACCTTATTCATTGTTTTATACATGTATGACCTCTAAAATTTGTTAACTAAGGAACATGTGTTCAATATAATTTACATTATTTTTAAAGGCATTACTAAAATCATTCCTACCCAACCTGAGGTCAAGCTCAGCAGTATGTAGAAGAATGTCAGCTAGCAGCCTGGCTTTAATCTGTCAGCATTCCAGAGCTCCACTTTCTTTTTTCAACTACCTAGTTGGTGTGCTTCTTGGTGAGTTTCTGGATTTTTATTATTTTACTTTGATATGTTGTTGGAATTTGAAATTAAGGGATGTGATGGAATTGTTATGTATACTTTAAGTATAGATGAGTATCACATGAAAGTTGTGAGATATAGAATGTATATATTAATCATTTATTGAAACACTATTTGATCTTACAGAATGAATCAAGGTTAGTTGTGCAAATATGTAACACATATTATAGTTTTATTATTACAAAATGTTTGTTGAAAATTTAATTTACAGAATGTGTTCATTCTAATATGTGTTGAAACTGAATGTGAAAAAAAATATTAACATTTTAAAAAATGATTTTGTGATAGTTCTTGCATATTAAAGAGAAATTAAAAAAAAAATAGTATGGTTAAAGCTTAACATGATTAATGGATGACATACATTTGAACAGCATTTTGGCTCAATAGGCCTTCAGCAGGAACAAACAAACTACACACACAGATATGTAAGTAAATCAAATTAATGCTACATAGGTAACTAATAATGAAGCATTTTAAACAAAATAATTTTGACGTTGTTTTCCTTAGTACTGTTTTACTTTTAATACTTTTACTGTGTTAGTTTCTTTTTATTTGAGAAAAAAATGGAAGTTGTGCAACTAATAATGTACAATTTTGATGTGCATTTCTGTTAGAAATGATCCTGCCAGTAGATATTGATCATGATGTGGCCACTTTACTTGGTGTGATTCTATGTCTACGGCACTCTGTCCCTCACTTTGCACCATCTAGTAATAAGGACCAGGGACTTAAAGATAGCTTTGGCTTCAGAGAATTTGAAATAGAACAAGCTGTGGGAGAAGAGCAGATTGTCAAGGTACATGCTTGTTTCAGCTGTTCTTGTTTTCTGGTATTATACTTAATTATAATTATAGACTGATAATTGCAGCATGAGGTAGTTTATGATCTTTTGAGATGACACCTCCCACCTTTCTTTAAAGCAGTGGTCATCAAACTGTGCTCCACGGAGTCCAGGTAATCTGCAAGCGCCTGCTTGGGGTTCTGCTGACATCATCATCATAAAGTGCTTTGCCCTGCATAAGTGTTCTTCACAAACCTCTATCCACATTGCAACTCATCAACTTTGCTGCTGTTGTACCACAATTTTACACTAATATTATTTTTCTATGTCGCCCAAGATCACTCCCTCTTTTCGTCAGAGCTTTGTAAAAGAAGAATACCCAGAAGTAGGCAAGAAAACTACAAATTTTAATTCCTTTTGTGACTATCTACTTATACAGGTAGATTCTACAGGTTTTCATCATTGGCAGTCATGAAAACCAAATATAGATGACATTTGGATGCTGAGAAAAAGATTAGAATAGCAAATTTCCAAACTTGTGCCCAGATTTGAAGACCCAATGAGGATGAAACAAGCTCATTCTTCCCATTGACTTTGTTTTAGGATAGAAATATCACAATGCAAGTTGATTCAGTTACTTTTTTGTATTTCAATTATAAAAATGACACTGAACTATTTAATTTATTCCCAAAACATTAATTTACCTCCGCAATCAATATAACATGCTAAATATGCTATTAAAATGTTGTCTTTTTTTTTTTTACATTTTTTATATAAGGTGCTGCCGTGGTAATTTGTGGTTAAGAGCTGTTGACTGAAAAAAGTTTTATGACCTCTGCTTTAAAGCTTTAAAGCTTTTAAGCTGCACAACTTCTTCATGATTGAAAATATATGTCATCTTTGCTACTAAATGTGGATGATAAAGTAAAAGTCATATGCTTAACCTGTGCTCATAAAAGAAATCGTGACACTTTAAAATAATAAAGAGCAAACTGTTGTACCCTTGCCAAGGCAACATTCAAAAAGTAAAATGATTGCACTCATTCAAGTGATGCATGCTTTCTGAAATTACTGTGCTAAGATCTTCTTGAGTGATTAAGAAAGAGATGGGGGTATTAATCAATATTGTACAAATAAAATGATATCTTGATGAGGACCTTGATGTAATAATTCTCTGTTAGAGTAGAAGCAGGGACAGTGGATTAGGCTAAAACAAACCCTAAAGTGTCCGCTGAAATGGGGACACAGATGGGTTGAGTTAAAGAAAATGTTGATATGTTGAAACATGACTTGTAAAAAAAACTACTTCTAGAAAGCGGGGCTGTGTGGTCTATCTATCTATCTATTGACCTTTCGAGCCATAGCCGGCCCATAGGGCATAGACCAAGATACTCCTTCTCTTATCTAAATTTTTGTTCTAGCAGTTTTCAATTATTTTAAAGGTATTTTATCAAATCTCGCCATTTGTATCTGTTCTGTGCAAGCAGCTCTATCTCATTGAGGGAGCCGATTCCTGCTGCTCTTGCCTCTCTCATCAATGTTCTTCTCAGTGTCTCTCTGGGTCTTCCTCTTTTCCTCTTACCTGTTGTTTCCCACATCAGGGCTTGCTTTGCTATTCGGTTATTATCTCTTCTCATCACATGTCCAATATATGACCATCGTCTTTTCTTTATTGCTGAAGATTTTAGTGGTTGATTGGCAATTTCTCTAATTTCCTCGTTTGTTTTGAATTCGTTCCATGCTATACCAAGTGTTTTCCTCAGACATTTATTTTTGAATGCGTTCAACTTTGTTTCTATGTCTCTTGTTGTTTTCCAGCTTTCACAAGCATACATACACGCTGTGTGGTCTAAAAGTGAGATATTGGCCTCTGGACTAGAAGGTCCTGGAATCGATTCCCACCACAAGCAGTGGCAATTTTTAAAAAAATGGAATCCATTGTATCTTCATAGCTTTACCTGCCCCTGGTCTCTTTGTAGTGGGCAAAAAATTGTTAAGCAAATCTACCCATCCATGCCAAATATGGACATTTCAGGCTGAAAGGTGCAGATACAGCAGCTTTGCTGTAAACTAGCAATACAATGCATCCACACCCACTTAACAGATGAATGCAAAGAAGAAGAGGGGTCACTCAGGATTTTTCTAGAGATATAAAGGTGGCAAACAAAACAACAAACAACTGCAATGTTATCATTTCCTATATTTTTATTGTACTTTTAACAGTTTTGTTTCGCCATGATTAGCAATTAGTGTAATGTTCTCCCAAGCATCAGAATTGATACTACAGTGTTTTTTATAGCCCCATGATTATTATATAAACTTGTCACCTTAGTTTATAGCTATTTTTATGCAGCCATAACATCAAAATAGGAATTTCCATCTGTGTGGTAGAGAATGGTCCAGTCCTACATTTTTGTTTGACCCATTATTCAAATAAATTTCACTTGGACTGTTAAGAAATTATTCACCCTTAGGGTGGGAATAATATTATTTCTCATCTGAATGTCTGAATTCCTAATCTTCATCAAAGTACCCTCTTTCGGATGGCACTCACTTTTCCCAGTGATCCCGCCATTTTTGGAAGCATTACCAGAAGTCTCTTTGGGAATAGGTTAAAACTGGGCCGTCGCTTTCTGTTTGATGTCTACTTGTGACTCAGAAGGGTCCCTTTCAGTGGCATTTCTCCTTGGGGAAACTTCCAAACATTGAAAGGAGCCATATCGGGAGAATAAAGGACCTGATCAGAGGAATATTTGGTCAAGAAAGTCTTAATCAGATGCAAAGAATTGGTGGGTGCATTGTCATGATGGGGCTGCCAAGTTCCTGTTGTCCACACATCATCCAGTCAGTTGCACCATTTTGACATACCAATTGCCTATTTAATTGTTTCCATGTCTGATATTAAGTGCGGCAGATATATATTTATCTAAAAAATAAAATACTGTTTTTTCATTCATATACTGTGCAGATTTTGCAAGCACTGCTTCATTACTCAGGCCATAGTGATCACAATGTAGTCACAGCATCCCTCGAGTCACTTCAGCAGCTACTTCGCACACCTCCACTTAGTTTGCGAAGGTTGCTCCTTACCAGAGGTAGCATATCTAAGTCATACATATTTACCCAGGACTTTCAGGAGGAGGACCAAGCTAGGATTGAAAGTATGTTGAAATTAGTCTGTAACATTAATGATGCTTCTTTTTTTAACATAGGTTTTCTATTAAAGTTGAAACAGTGGTCTGAATAAATAAAACGTATCAAAAAACATTTTTTTAATCAATCAAAGTCAGATCAGCAACCTTGCAATATACAAGGAAATGAATGCACAGACAAATTAGCTACGGCTGAATGCACAGACAACAAATTAGCTAAGGCTGAATGCACAGACAACAAATTAGCTAAGGCTGAATGCACAGACAACAAATAGCAAAGGCTGAATGCACAGACAAATCAGCTAAGGCAGGAGGGAGATAACCACAAGAAAAACCATCTGATTAGCTACGAACATATGTTGTGAATAATGGACAATCTCACGAACAGCAAAGAAGAAAATTGATTCATTTGAAACAAAATGTTACAGAAAATTATTGGATAGTGAAAAAGAGCATTGAAGACATACTAAAAGACTGAAACATTAAAAAGAACTGGTTTATAAATACCACTCTACACAGGAAATTAAAATACTATGGCCGTGTCAAAAGATACATTGGGCTGGATGGAACAATAATGGAAGGCATGATTCCTGGGTGACGCATTAGGGGCATACTATGAGGAAGATGGTTTAAAGACATTAAGTACACCTTGAACATGATATCACAAGAAGTAGGAGATCAAGGTAAAAGCAGATTCTTTCAGACGGGCTGTAGTGAATGCAACATTCTGCAAAGGACATGCAACCTGATGATGATGATGCTGCTATCATGTTTTGAAATATCTTAAAGATTTATAGTTATGTGTGTGGTCATTGTAGTATTGATGTTAAAATGCTTATCTCACAGTCAGAAGATGTCTGGTTTGAGCCTAATTTTTTTTCTCAGTGACTCCTGGTCTATTTATATAGGTGAAATCAGGAAAACATCAGTCAAGAAATGAAGAGAATGAAATTGAACATCTTGGGACTGTGAAATGAGATGGAAAGGAGCAGGATTATTACAACGTGACAGTGGAAATGTAATTTACTCTGGGGGAACCACACACGAAAGAGGAGTAGGCATCATGTTAGATAGAGAAAGAAGCAAAACAGTGAAAGGATTTTGGCCAGTATCAGACAGAATTCTGCTTGTAAAATTGAGAGGTAGACCAATGGATATCAACATAATTCAAGTTTATGCACCAACAAGTAATAGCTAAGAAGAAGACATTGACACTTTTTATGAAGAGCTAGAGGTGACCATGGAACAGTGTAAATCCCAAGAAATAACTATTATATCAGGGGATTTCAATGCAAAGGTAGGAACAGCTAAAGTGCAAAATGTGACTGGGGGGCATGGCCTTGGAGAGACGAATGATAGAGGGGATAGATTGATAGATTTGACAAAGACACATGAAATGATTATAGGTAACACCTTGTACAAACAACACCCTAGGCGACTATAGACATGGCAAAGCCCAGACAAAAAAGTACACAATCAAATTGATTTTATACTGGTACAGAGAAGATTCAGGAATGGGCTAACATCTGTTAAAACAAGGCCTGGAGCAGATTGCAATAGTGACCATGTACCAGTAGTTGGAAAGATGAGAATAAAGCTGCAGAAGGCACAGAAATCACCAAGAAATATAAAAATTAGAACTAGATATGCTAAGAGTAGATAAACAGATGAGTGATAAGTACAGCACGATAGTACAAAATAGATATAATGCTATTGAGAAAATACAGAACATCCAGGAACAGTGGGAAATGCTCAGACAATCGATTCAACAAACATCAAAAGAAGTAATACCAGTGACTAAAAGAATCAACAAAAAGAAATGGATGACAGATGAAATATTACAATTAATGGACGAAAGAAGAAAACATAAGAAAGAAGAATGGACATACAAAATATTGCACAAAGAGATCCAAAACAAGTGCAGAGAAGCAAAGGAAGGATGGTTAAAACAGAAATGTGAAGAAATGGAAAAACAACAAAAGAAAGACTCAAAATTTATGCACAATCAGTTAAATGAATTAACAGGAAGAAAAGAAGTCAAAGTTTCAGGATGTGTGAAATGAAAGGAAGGAAATATAATAATGGAACAGGAGAAGACAATGGAAAGATGGACAGAATAGATCAGTCAACTCTATGATGATGAAAGACCAGAATTAAACAATTCAAATGAAGACACAGGACCACCAATAATGCAGAGCGAAGTGGAGGACACAATTCAACACATGAAAAGAGGCAAAGCTCCAGGTCCTGACAATATAACAATCGAAGAGATAAATGCATTAGGAGAGCTGGAAGTACAAGTCATAACAAAACTACTCAATGACATATATAACACTGTACACATTCCTGAAGATCTACTAAAATCTATCTTTGTAACCATACCGAAGAAGTCAGGCGCCACTGATTGTAAAGACCATCGCACTATTAGTCTTGTGAGCCATATTACTAAAATATTACTAGAGAATAATCATGAGACATGTAAGGAACAAAATAAAACCAGAAATAAGTGAGGAACAATGTGGATTTGTGGAAGGAAAGGGCACCAATAATGCAATATACATCTTAAGAACATTGATAGAAAGATCTATAGAGGTAAAGAAAGATCTATATATGTGCTTTGTAGACTACACGAAAGCATTTGACAAAGTAAAGCACGTGGAAATAATAAATATGCTGGAGAAATTAAACATTGATGGCAAGGATCTGTTAATCATAAAAAACATGTACTGGCAACAAACAGCAGCTATATGAATTAACAACCAAACAGGACAATTTCAATTTATAAAACAAGGAATCAGACAAGGCTGTGTTCTGTCGCCGGATTTGTTTTCACTTTTAAGAAAACAGAAGTAATGGTTATATCGAAGAAACAATCATCACCATCATGCAGCATAAAAATAAACAAGACAAATCTTAAACAAGTGCAACATTTGAAATACTTGGGCACAGCGATAACATCAGATGGAAGATGCAATACAGAAATAAAAAGCAGAATAACTCATGCCAAAATAGCATTTCAGAAAATGAAAAATATCTTATGCAACAAATCTATATCAATAGAAATGAGAAAGAGAGTTCATCAATGCTATATAGAAACAATTCTAACCTATGGAAGCGAATCATGGACAATAGACAAACAAATGAAAAGACGATTAGAGGCCACAGAGATGGGATTTCTCAGAAGAATGTTGAAAGTTCCCTGGACAGCTAAAATGACCAATGAGAAAGTTCTCAAAGAGGCCAACACAAAAAGGGAGCTCTTAAAAAACATCAGAAAGAAGCAATCAATATTTTTTGGGCACATCATGAGAAGAGGAAAGTTGGAATACATGGTTACAACTGGCAAAATAAAAGGAAAGAGAGATCGCGGACGACAAAGAGAGAAAATAGCTTGGTGTCATAGCATGGAAAACAGCCAACAACAGAACTCATACGATGCACTGCGGATAGAAGGTTGTGGAAGGACATGATCGCCAACGCCAACCGGTATGGCACATGATGATGAAGAAATCAGGAATCATTGGATAGGACAAGATACTAGTCAGTTTTTAGTCCTATTGCTTACGTTCACCCGATGACTAAAGTATTGTAGAGTATTCGTAGACTGTAGAATTCCTCTTCGTCATCTGCCCTTAAAAGGACGTTAAGTGGACGTGTCTGCGTTGTGATGTGGTTTGCAGTATAACTGTTATATTTGCGCCTTTTGGCCCAAAACATCCGACTTCAGCACAACATTTTTGAGTACCGGGTTGTCTTCCCTCTTCGATCCCTGCTCGCTTGGCCAGATTAGACAGGTTAGTCTGTTACTGGAGGCACCATAGAGAGGTGGAGCAGGGTCTGGATGGTTTTGGTTCACCGATCCTGGCGCAAGCCATCAGTTGTGGGTCACTGACAACTACCAGCTCTGGTGCTGGGAGACGAGTCCTATTGAAGACAGCTGATAAAAAGAAAGTCCTATGCCCAGGTTGTGAGCATAAATGCAATTAAAAATTTAAATAAGTATGTGGTATGACTTTACACAGATAGCTTTCAAAAAGATTATTACAATTTCTACAATTTTAACATTAATTAACCAGCTCTCTGAAATTACCCTAGGGAGTCCTACAGGTACAGTGCTGAGATATTTTAAAGTTATTGTCCATGTTATGTAGGTACATTGTTGATAGAGCTAACACAAAGTTAAAGTTGTACATATAAAGCTGAAACCTCAGAAACAGTAACCATCATCAATTAGGTTGACACTACAATTATAGACTGATGTTAAATGTGTTGTCACACAGGTGTGGCGGACTTACCATCAATGACTGATGACATGGGACTTGATGAAGATGCGGATTTGAACGATAATAGTGGCCAACCAGCCTCTTCTAAAGGATCAGAACCATCAACTGTTGTGTCTGATTTTGATTCAAAATTAACTGGAAACCAGCAAAGGTAATAAGCATATTTTCTGCTTACTTCCATAGTATGAATTCAAAATGTTTGTGTTTATACTTTTAGTGCAGTGAAAAGTGATGTTTAAGATTGTTCTTTATCAGTTTTTACTGAACAAAAAGCTTAGACCAATATCGTGAAGGCATGACTAAATTATTAGCATGATAAACCCTTGAGGAGAACCCTTGTGCATGAACTCCATTGCATGGTCTGGAATCCATTCACAGATTGAAAAGATGAAATTCACTTGCATATTTTAACACTTTTAAATGGTGAAAATTGAAGTTTCTGCTTTCTTCCATCACATGAAACTGGTGCATTTAGTCACTGTGTGCTGACAGACTTTTTGAGGAGAAGTTTGGAGTACCTGTTAGTCTGCATGGAGTGCAGTGATCATGACCCTAACAGAACATAATATAATATAGCATAACATACATACCATAATATAACAACATTTTCATTCTTTGAAATTGGCATCTGCTGTAAGAACAGGATTTTTTTAAAGTACTTAAATTATTTAAAGCCATATCTTGCATCAGAATAGGTGAACCATGGTTGATCAAGATCCTGCTTCCTTCAACACTTTGGACCTAAAAACAGACTTAACTAATTAGGCTAAGCAAGTGGGGATGTAAGAGTGCAGACAACCTTGGACCCAAAAATGCCATGATGAAATCTTGTGTGTTTAAAGGCACAGATATCGTGATTTGCTGTAAAATCTCACCGTCATATATCTATGCTAATTTAAAGCCCTTTAAAAGACATTTATAGATCCATTGTCTGTGCATACAGGACTCCAGGGCCATTTGAAAAGGGTTCTGTCTTTCAAGGCATGTATAGTGACAGCATTAGTTTTTTTATTATGAGGTCAATTTACGATGATATCTGCAGACACTAAACAGTTATAAAATTATTCAAAATTTTTTAATCAAGCATGGTACACGTAGAAGATGATTGAAAGTGTTTGTGAGAGATTTGTTTGATCAGCAAGTTATTCTATACAATCTGTCACATGTTAAATCGGATTGTGCACCCTTTGGACTGCCCATACTCCGTAAAGGACAGTTCTCCTAATATTTTATGATACACATAATTGTTATGACTTTAGTCTATATTAAGATAACAATTAATATACATTCTTTCAGGCTGTAATTTGTGACACATTTTTGAATTTCTTAATGGGTCTTGGTGTGTTTTTTCTCATGAATTTGTGTTTCATAAATAAAAATGAACAATTTTTCATGCTGGACATTAGTATATTCTTTGAGGATATGTGATGAATATACAGAATGTTATTGTTGTGTTTTGCTTTCCATTTTGTAGCAGTGTTTTCCTCATGTAAATTTTTATTGATTTTAATTCTGTAACAGTGAAGCCAATCCAGCATTGTCTGCTCTTACAAACATTGAGACAATAGTGGTAACAGATGGAACTGACTATTCTGGCATTGAGATTGGAGATTTGAATGAGGAACGTTCTGAATTGTCAGCTGCTTCAGGTTTGTCCCCTGATATATTCTTTATAGCAGTACTTATATTGGTCAGGGAAGGAAAGGTATTTAGGAAGAGACGTCAGGATTGTACACAACCCATTCCCCAAAAATTCTCAGGAAAGTAACTCTATGTTGGTTGCAGGGACAAGAATATAGAAAATATGGAATGCCTCACCTGCAGTGATGCCAATCCATTCTAAAGTGTAAAGTCTAAGGTTCAGAAAAGTGAACGCCCTACACTTCGCTCTCAAAATAGCACTTGAGCTGAAAACTGTCAGCAACTCATAGTTGACCTCTTGCATGATGATCATTGAACTAGAACATTTTAAGGTCCTACTCATCTCCCTGCAATAGGCCTGGAAACATATTAACCAGTATAGCCAAGTGAGTAAGGATTAAATAGAAAGACAACTTTATGTCTAAAAACGCCATGATGAAGCTTCATGTGTTGAGCTGAAAGTTATAATTTTATAGCATGCTGTAAATCACAACACAATCCATTTGTGCCATTTTGACAACCTTTTAAGGACTGACATTGAAGAGGGAGAAAGCATCAGTAGCATAATTGTAGAATGCTGTTTGGTGGTAAAGGGAAAGAGAGTCATTGTTTGTATACACCAGCTTTTTCAGCTCTGAAGAACTGACATTTGCGTGAATTTCAGTTCGTATTTTTCTCACTAACAACTCTATGCTCATGGTCATAGATTGTACAGGCAGTAATTCACATACTTCAGAGATACTCACATTTTAATGTCAAGAGTTTTGGTGTTTTTAGGGTACATTATAACATATCAATTTGGGAAAAAGCCAGTTGGATACTCTTTTCAAATTTCAACTGACAGTAGTCTTTTTAATGTGTGCAGTGTGCACATTGGACATGCTATTATTCAAACCAACTGGAGAAAAAAAACAATACCTGGCTCATTGAGTTGGGGGAGGTATTTAAGTGAGGCTACTTCACCTCACAATTTGTTTGGTTTAATAAAGTGTAGTTTAATACTTCAGTCCCTATCATATTAAGATTTGTCATGGGACACAATTTACTGACACTAAATGAAGAGAAGTGGTCTTTGGTGATCACAGAAGAAAAAAGATTCCACTCCTCATCAAAAATTTAAGCATTGGATGCAGTTCCCATACACAGGTCTTCTTCTAATTTATTTATTCTG
Source organism: Megaustenia siamemsis (assembly GCA_032433765.1). Classification (NCBI taxonomy): domain Eukaryota; kingdom Metazoa; phylum Mollusca; class Gastropoda; order Stylommatophora; family Ariophantidae; genus Megaustenia; species Megaustenia siamemsis. Next base: position 114,472,451 of record JAVIAB010000051.1, read on the forward strand.
ATGCTTTGGACGGTAATTTGATTGAGAACAGATGTAAAATAATCAAAACTTGAACAGTTCATATGGAATGTAGTGAAGATTGTAATTTAATAAACACTGATGTAGCATTGATGTTTTGGATTAGAGATTTCTGTTTCAGTAACAATGAATGTTTTACAGTGATGGTTTATTAAACTATAGATCAACCATCCATATCAAGATGAACAACTTCATAAAAAAAAGAGAAAAACAAATCTTCCTTCATTGACCGGAACCAGAAATAAGATAAAGGACAGTGCATCCAAAAATATCAAAAGATAAATGACAACGCATCCAAAAATATCAAATATAATCAAGAGAAGAAGGTGGTTATATATTGGCCATGTGATGAGAAGAGACAACAAAACAATCTAAAAGTAGGCCCACAGATTGGAACCAGAGGGCAAAAGAAAAATAGGCCAACCTAGAGAAACACTAAAAAGAACACAAAAGTGAAATGCAACAACAACATGCATCAGCTCCCTCACTAAGATTGAGCAACTTGTCCAGAACAGAGCTGTGTGGCAAGACACAATGCAGATTCTGTGCAAGGTCTGACATTTGAAAGATTGCTGGACAGAAGAGTCTAGAATTTCTGCCGTTTGAGCTGTCTTCAGCTCGAAAGGGCAATAGATAGATAGATAGATATAGCATGTTTTTTTTTCTTCATAGTGATTAAGGAGACATGGATGCATTGTGTCACTAGTTGACAATCCATATTAACTGCACCTCCTGACACATTTGTCTTTGGAATGGGTAGATTATTTTAATTGTAACCATTTGTTCCCTGACAAATATTCCTTTAATTGCCAAAGGTCCATTAACATGTTCAGAGTGCACACATGACTCCCCATTTTTTGCTATCTCAGATGAGTTAAACACTGGATTTCATTACCCTGAGACCAGGGGTAGGGTGGCAACACAAAGAAGCCATGGATTTGAAGAGAAATATTCCATCACCTGTGGCGGGATTCAAACCTGGGATCTTCTTGATCACAGGCCAATGTCCTACCTATAGACCACCCAATCCCCATATACAATTTTTGTGATATGAATAGTTGATACATAGTTTGTAGATAGCTATTTGATTGATAGCTGATGTTTAGTATGTATTGTGAACATTTTATGAAATTTTCACGTGTCTGTTGTAGTCATTTGATTGGCACCTATTGTAAAGTGCTTGTTGACATACATTTAACGAACAGTTGACATTATTTCATCTTCTACATTCACGTGATGAATGCTTCTCTGCAATTGTCTGCCCTTAAAAGGACATTAATATTTAATTACTAAGCTCCAACACCATTTTTATTCCTGTATTCCTAAGTCAAGGTAAAAATTCTGCATAAACAGCAACAATGATTAATTAAATCTAATGTAATGACAAAGCTCAGGTGTTAAAAAGCTACTGTCCAATTTGAAGCAAGCTGGAAAAAAAAGATAACACAAATTAATGTTTATGACCTACAATACATTATTCCGTTAGTATAACATTTATCCTGTTTCTAAATCAGATTAAATCAGGGTATTTCATACAAATATCAATGTCACATTTACAACATATAAATCCACTAAATTTTTTCTGCTTCTATCCTTTCCTCATATATCCTTCTGTGTCAAATTGATGCTTGTGATCTTTTGCACCTCTGTTGGTCTCTGCTGCTGTTATGTTTCCTAACATTTCTAATATTCCATCAATCCATGTTTTTTATTATTGGCCTTTGGGTCTGGTGTTCAACATTTTAGGTCTCACAACATTTATTTTAGACTCATTGTGTTGTGTTTTGATCTTTCTGTTTTATCATGTTACCAAGTCATTTCATCTGCTGTTTCTTTATGTATCATTGGTAAGAATTATTCCTAGCTTTTTTTCTCAGCTCCTCTTTTCTGATCTTATTTCTCAGGCTGTTCACTGTTATGCATCTAACATTTAATTGCGATAGTGGTTATTTTTCTTCTTGTGCTTGAGTCTAGCTCCAAGTCTGGGTATTTGTAGCACACTATTGAGATGAAGATTGTGTAGTAGTGTGCTCGTTTAGTTTTTTAATGTCATTTCCTTGTTGGACAGCAGTGATGACATTTGTTTGGTGATTTGACAAGTTCTGTTGCTTCTTGTGTCTAATATTTCTGCTGCTTGTGAATTGTCATTAGATTTCCTATATTTAATTCCTCTACTTCTTTTAATGGTCTGCCGTCTATTGTTATATTGATGTCCCATTTTTTTCTTCTCTTCTGACTTCTGTTTTGCTGGTGCTGATTTTTGTATTGTATTTGGTGTCTGTGCTGTAAAGTATATTTAAGTGTTTTTGTAGGGCTTCTATTTTGCTATATAGTGGTAGATTTCTCCAAGGTAGTACTTGGTTGTTTCCAAATAAAAGCTTGTTAATCTCCTCTGTCTCCATCAATGGGTTGTCTAACTCATATATGTAGTCATTGTAGGTAATAAACGGTAGGGGATATTGAAATTAAATGTATTTTTATAATATTTATTGCCACTGGCAACACTAAATAAATTAACAACATCCATTAAAAAAATTTTGTAGCAAAAAAGTCAGCAAAATTTTTTAAAATCTTATAAAATCAACCATTTATCATATCTCTACATGGTAAAAACTAAAATGGAGTTAGTTTTCTACACTTTGATTTTATAATTTTTAATTTATTGAAGTCCATTATAGAAGACAAAATGCTTTTGGTAATGAAACAAGTATAAATCAGCTGGTTTCAGACATGTAAGGATTTTATAGTAAACAGATTGAATTGGTATATTATTGATCAAGTGGTTGTTAAGTGGGTTTAAGTGTGTTGTATTGTAGTTTACCTCAAACTATATTAGCACCTTTTATTTGTCTCCCCTACTTGCTTGGTGAGACTGGTTAATTTGTTACTAGGGGCAATGTGAAGAGTTGGTGTAGGATCTAGCTAGTTCTGGTCAACCAATTCTGGCACAAGCTGTCAACTCTTTCAACATCGATGGTGACGGACTCTTCATCCCCAAAAGTTTGACATAGAGTGTTTCTTTATCTTATGTCACCCATTTTAATTTGATAATATGTTTCAATATCTGTCTAAAATATCATGTTGTAGAATATTGTTATACTGAAAAAAAATTCTTTTACATTGTCAGTGATTGGTAAAAATACACTGTTTATTCTTGTACAGGAATATCACACAGTGACAGCATTGAAACCCTTCAAAGTGTACGCAGTATCAGTCCTCACTTTGTTGCTCCCCTGCAATTGCCAGGGCATGATATGAATGGAAATCCCCAAATTGTTGTTTACCCTGGAGATGAATTTATACCACCACCGAGTCCAAACCCAGCACTCAATGAATCTGTGGAGCAGGTTAGCTGTCTTGTTAATTGAAGATATGCTTTAATTGTTAACTGTGCGTCTCACCATGGATGGTAGTTTGACACACTTAAGCATCTGAGTTGTTTTAACTACATTTATTATTTTTATTTGCAGTCTCTGATTTGAAAGCATTGATAAATTTATGCTTCTGAATATTCTTTAGGTTGTGCATGTGAATAAAGTAACCATGACAGCTATTAATTGAGTTGTAACATTTACAAACATCTCTGGGATAAATTATCCTATTTATTATATGCTGGGCTGCTGCAAATTCTTGGACCATTACCATTGTAATTTGGCTGCATCTATTTGCATCCCACTTGCTTTCATGATTACACAAGAGTATTTCTGCTCAGTGAGTAAACTTGTAGCAGCATTGAGAATCTCTAAAGCAGTTTCAGAAAGTTCATTAACAGAAAACTATCTGTTACCTCCATTTTCAAATGGGTTAGGTACATGCATTCAGGTTTTGCTAGGAAAAAAAAACATTGGAAATAAATAGGTAATTTGAACTTGAAGCAGGGACTTTAACTTCAATGCAACAACAAACTCCAAACATTATTGGAAGTGCCACCAATTTGTTTTATGTGTGAATAATATTGTTTTCAAAACTCAATCATATGCATTGATCAACATATTGTTGTTATTGTAAATAAACCATGACTTTGAAAGGTTGAGTTTATGTGCAGTATTCAAATTTTGATATATCACAAACACATTTTTAAATAGCTGTGCATCACATGCAAAGAAATGAGAATGTCAGCAAAAAAAAATACAAATTTATTATCAAATTTTTAAATAGTAGAGTATGAATAAGATGATACCCATCATCTAAAATAGTATTTTGTAAAGTATAATTCTTATGTCTTGTAATGATTATTATATTTTTGTTTCTTATAATTCACCACCCATGGTTTATTTCGGATATATCTGCAGATTCAAGTTGAACAAGAATCTTTGAAAGAAGATGAGGTACCCCTACTTTTTTATTTGAGGCTTCTCTGCAAAAGATTCCTATTAACAGGAGTGCCAGATGGCTTAGTTACTGACAAGCAAGTTAGAGTCAGTCTGAAGTCACTAGCTTTGGGTTGTGTGTCATGCAGTTTGGCTCTGTGTCCGAGACTTTTCCTCTTCAAACTCTGTCCCACAGCAAGTTATTCTGGTAAGACTTGAATATATAGAAAATAATACAGTGATAAATGTATAACAATCCACTATTTTCATTATCATGACTGTCAAATTGATACAATTTATCATATATCTCTTGTTGAGGCTCATGTTCTTTCTCTACACCACTTTTGGGGAGTCGATTAATGACCTCATCTTATAGTGTACTTCACAATATTACTTATGAGACTTGAGGATGTGAGGTATCTAACCCACCTTATATAGGGTAGAACCATAGTTTTCACTTCATTCATAATCATTGCCAATACCAATCTGTTCAGAGTTGTAGTTATTCTTCTTTGTCAAACAATATACACAGTATAAATCTCTTCCTGGATCATTCAGGGTAAGCTGGCTTCTGGATCTGTCATTTTTTAACGTTACTTAATTATGCATAACATCAGTATTGACAACAAAGAGAGTAGCTCAACTATTATGTAGCAAAGTGAATACTAACTAATCAAACTCTGATTAGCCTCTATCTTTAATAACAGAAGACATCAAGACACTTAATATTTTATGCTAACCCACAAAATCAGTCGTTCTGAATTCTATAAAAGCTGCTAACAGTCATGCTCTATATAACCTTACTACTCCCTTCATAGCCCAGTGTGGACAAAAATACTATTCTTATACTTAATAACTTCAACTAACTCATTTAAATTCTATTCTATCTATCTTTCATTTGCCTGAAGTATTGTCCATATCTGCAATGCCGTTTCCTGTATAACTGTTACTTTTTTTTTTGTAATTCTTGCAGAGGTCCATGTAGCTTTGTCTGTAGTGCTGTATCTATGCCAATGGATTTTTCCTCAGTCTACTATATTCAGTACAGTCTTGAATTATGTGTTCAGGAGTCTGGGGCGGCTGTCCACATGTACATGTAGTTAAGGTGCTGATCTTGAATTTTATATGCATGTGGCTGTGGAGTCGATTGTGCCCTGTTCTGAGGCATACAATGATAACTTGTTCCCATCTATTCATTTTATGAAAGGTATCATGATTTGGGGTTTGTGTTTTTCTTATTGATTTGATTATCTGTTTCATCTGATGGTATGCAACTGGTGCATCTGGTTTTGTGCCTGTTGCACCTTCCTTTGCCAGCTGATCTGCTCTCTTGTTTCTTGGTATTCCACAATGAGATGGGATTCACTGCAAGGCGACCATGTGGTGCTTGCAGAGTTCAGTCAATAAGGTTTGCAGATGTGGCAATATTCTTGATTGTATTGCCTGGAATACTGATCTTGCATCTGTCAAAAACACTGCAGGCTGTGAGCTAAGATTACTGATCAGCAGTTTTTCTATTGCCAGCTTTATTGCTTGGATTTCTGCATCGTTATTGAGACAATATTTCCCTGTTGCTATTTTATTCATATCCCCTAATGATTTTTGGGTACTCTGTGTATGCACCTGCTTCCCCATTCTTTACTGGATTCTGTGCTGATCCATCTTTGTATACATGAACCCATAGATCTTGTGGATATTCTTCTTCCAAGAAACTATGAATGATTGTTTTATGCTGTAGACTATTCTGTTCCTTCCTGTTAAGTGTTCCTTTCGCTTCTGTCCATATTTGTATTGACAATCCTGATTCCTCTGTCCAGGGGTTCTATTCTGGTATAGGCAGTAGGGGGCTGACAACTCTTAGCATGTCTGGTGTTTGTCTACAAATTCATTTGGCTTGGTGGATAAAACAGCTTCTCTTAAACCATCATAACAGATCATGTACTGATCAGATAACTACCTTACATATAATATCTGAACAAAGCTTAGAAATACAGTCCCCCACATTATTTGAGATTCATAAATAGATGGAAAACTAGACAGAGAAATTGATATGAGAATACAAAAAGTAAATGCTGTCACATACCAGCTTTCACCATTGCTAAGACATCCAAACATTTCTATAGCAGCTAATCAACAAATGATATAGCATTTTCATACCAACTTTGTGCTATGAAAGTCAAACATGGACCCTTTCTAAATCACATTTAAGAAAGATCAATACATGTGAGATGCGATGCTTGAGAAAAGTAACAAATAACACAAGAAGAGATAGAATACCAAATGAAACCATAAGAAAATTAGTAGGAACAAAACCCTGCCAAGAATATATAGAACAACAACAACTTAAATGATTTTGCCACCTGGTCAGATTGAATCCTTATCAATCACCATCAAGGGCTTTCTTCTCGAGAATGCATGGAAAAAGACCAAGAGGAAGACCCAGAAAAAGATGGATAGATGCAGTGACATAGACATGTAACAACAAAGGAAAGTCACTAATTCAGACAGTTCGAGCAGCTCAAGAACGACAAATGATGTAAACCACGACACCTTTTAGGTATCAGAGGAAAGAAGTTTATGATTTTAATTTTGTTTCAGAGCATGTTGTTTGTTTATTTGCATTCACTAGCTTTATATCTCTAACAAAGTCCCTAGGGACTGAATTTTGCATGAATATCCCTTTTTCCTATTTTTTACACTGGCAGCTGTATGCTCAGGTGTTCCCCGCCATGCGTGCAGATATTCTCCAACTTCAGAGGTACTCTCATATATTTTTTCGTCTAGAATTTTAAAATTTTTGGTAGATTTTTCTTATTAATTTTTGCCCGGGCAGTGGCCATTTTTTGGTCTGCTCTTTTCTTTTTGCAACTGCCAAAAATTCTTTAATGTTCACAGAATGCACATGGGACCTCCTATTTTTCCCGCTGTTTTCTGAGAGGACTAGACATAGAATCTCATTAACCAGAGACCAGGGGAGGATAAATCCACGGAATCACCTATGGTGGGAATTGAGCCCAGGACCTTCTTGTCTAGGCTGATGTCTTACCTCTAGACCACCCAGCCAGTCAGCCCCCCCCCCCCCCTTTTCCCCCAATCCCTTCAGAGCATATATTTTGATTATTTTTGCCAATCAATTTATTCAATGTCTCAACTGTGGTTCAATGTTATGGTCTTCTGGGCCATTATTATAGTCATTGTGCTAGACATACATCAAATTCTGATATACAGGCATTTTTATTTCATCAGATCATGTTACCATCTGAAGACTGGGTTAAAGTCATCTGATCATCACCATACCTTTAGCCTGTTATAGGCAACGTTCACATTTTAGCATATGTCTAAACATCAATGTCTTTGCTTAATTTTACCAATATTGTCTGTGCCCAATACATGCTGCAGTATAGCATCATATCTGTATATAGATCATTTATGTAAGCAATTATAGAACTAACATTATTCTAATCCTTTTTGTATTGATCAATTCTGCTACAACTTTCTTTTATCCCGTATGTTAACATTTTTATTATTGAAGTAACATTATTTTAATCCTTTTTGTATTTATCAGTTCTGCTAATAGCTTTCTTTTATCACATGTTAACATTTTTATTACACCACTCTTTGTTGTTACTTCTTATTTCAATTGTTTTTCTTATTGTTACTAGCTACCCAATCCCACCTTTTCTCACAATCTTCCACAAACCTGAAGACTTCCCTAACTTACATTAGTATTGTTGTATATTAATTTGTCTTGACAGTTATTAAACATTTTATCCTATTTTTTTATTATCACACTTAAGCAACTGGAATTGTGTGTGGTTTATATAAATTGAAAGCTAACTTCTTTGTTTGACATTAAATTCTCAGTTCATTACTTTATTTTAAAGGCAGCGATCAGAACCTGCAAGATGTCACACTCTTTGCTGGGCATCCTGATCATCAGCTCAAGGGGCAGACAGCTATTGTCATTGGGAGTTTTATCAGGGCAGCTTTAACTGAAGGCCGTGGCAACTTTCATCAATGGATAAAGAACAATTTGCCAGCAGAACAAAGTGAGTAGTTGAGTTGTTTAGCTTTTAATCCAAGCTGCCTTTCTGAAAGGGTTACAATCTTCTTCCTTTCAGTTCCCTATGGAGCATAGGTTTTCAACAAACACTTTCCAAGCCGTTCTGTTTCTTGCCATTCTTTTATGGTACCTTCCATGTCTTCCCCATCATCTATATCTCTTCTTCCACCTGTCTTCTCCAAGAATATTTTGGTCTTCCTCTTTGTCTCTTCCCCTGATAATTCCAAAAAAGAGCCTGTCATTTAATACTCTCAGTCAGCTTCCGCATCGTGTATCCTATCCACCATGCCATCGTCTTCGTCATATCTCTTTGTCCACAGGTATTTGGCTGTTACTTTCCTATAGTTAAGTTGAAAGGGTTACATTACATGCATCTAATTGTTTGTAATTTCGGACAGAATACAGTTAGGAATGTTTAATTATAATATAAGTAGATTATAAATAGGATTTCAGAGCTTAAAGTCACCTGGTCTGGATGTTCAATGATTTAACATCACAGTACACAGCTGCTTTGGTTTATCCCAGAGTGAAGTTATTATTTATGATCCTATATTTCTTTCAAGCATATATGAAAATGCTTCCGGTCTAATACATTCCATTTATTGTTAAAATTAATGGTTATGATAATGGTTAGTTGAAGGCCCCGGTATCACTGCTAACAAATTAAATACATGATTGCTCAACTGCCCGTGCTAGTGGACTCTTCCGAATTAAAACTCATCTCATTGAAGGATCCAAACAAAGAAAAGTAGCTGCAGTCCTCATCATTGCAGCAATAGCACACAACAAAAGACATACGGCCAAGTGGCACTGAAAGGGAACGCAGCTGAACTGTCCTTCATCATACTACTATATCATCATTCAGTGTATGCAATTGGAATATCAAAACACAATCCAGATGAAAAAAAACAGCTCATGGTGTGCTTAGAGCACTAAACTCAGTAGCTCTGGCAGCAAGCCATACTTGGAATATGAGGAAACTGATACAAGGAAAACTTTTCAGACTGAGCCTCAATGGTTCTTGCCGCCTATCCGCCATATTGACTGGTTTTCCAGATGCCTATTTTTAAACATGGGTCGCCTTTGGGCTTGCAATCTAGGATCAAACCTAAACTAAAATATTTAGTATATTTTGTTGCTTATCATTTGAATGAATTCTAGTATTTTAAATTCTATAAAGAGCATTCTTAATCAATCATCATCATTGAGTGCTGTCTCCGCATGTTGGCTACCATGGGGCGCCATTCCACTCTCTGATAGTGCAGGTTGTCATAGGCTGATTTGTCCATCTTTTGATGTTACTCATCCATGTTAATCTTGGTCTGCCCCTGCCTCTTTTACCTTGTATTTTCCCTTCCAAGATTACTTTTAGTAGGCTGTTGTATCTTTTAACATGTCTCAAAAATCTAAATTGTCTTGTTTGCATTGTGTTTAGTAGTTTTCTTTCCATTTTTAGTTGTTTTAGGACTTCATGTGTTTTCTTTCCATCCAATTCTTCATATTTTTCTGTAAATCCATATTTCAAAGTCTTCAATTTTCTGTTCTGTTTTCTTGTCTAATGCCCATGTTTCTGCACCATACAGGAATGTTGAGAAGATGTAACATTTTGCTGTTCTTAGATTTTGCCCTGATGTTATTTGTTTTGATGTATATTTTTCATGGTATTAAAATTACCTGTTGCCATTCCTATTCTTTTGTTTAATTCAGTTTTCCATAATTGGTTATAGTATGTCCACGGTAGTTGTAGCTCGGAACTGTCTCCAGGTCTATTCCTTCAACTTTAATATCCACTTGTAGATTTTAAATATTATATTTGTTTATGATCATAGTTTTAGTCTTTTTTGATATTCATATCTGGTAATAGTAGTAGCCTCCATCAGTCATAGTTGACTATGAATTTTTCAGCGGCCCTAGAAATGTTATTTTTTCTTTCGCTGTGTATTCTCTTTTTTATGAATCTGTTTGCTTCCAGTTTGCATTAGAGCTTTATAACGTGTTTCCAAAGATTGCGATCTGCAGCTATTTTTTCACAGGCTGCAGAGTTTATGTTCAGAGTTTTCATGTCAAGTTAATCATGTCTACAATTCGAAGTTTTGGGCGCCCCCAGTTCTTTTGTGATCTGCTAGTTGTCTAGCTACACTAGCAGAGTGCAAACAGTACCTCCTGTTTTTCCACTGTTACCCAAGAGGGCTAGACATTGAATCTTACTGTCCAAAATCAGGACAGTGTAAAGTGAAAGAAAAACCAGAGATTTAAAAAAAAGTTTCCACTACTGTGGCGGGATTTGAACTCTGAATGCTTCTTGACCAGAGACAATGTCTTACCTCTAACCACCCAGCCTCCCAAACACCTCCCTAAGGACAAAGATAAGATTATAGAATTAGTTTCTTTATTTTAATGTTACAATCATCCAATTCTTCAGGTGTGCTTTCGTTGGAAGGACTTTTGAAGATTATTGTCAATGTCCTGGAAGATGAATCAGCTGTAGCGGTTCGAGCTGCACTGGTAGCACTTCAAATGTGTCTGAGTCATGTGATGGACAGCTGCCATGGCCGCCAGGGTTTACGAGTTCTTCTTGATCTGCTGATGGTGAAGACTAATGTATACTGGTTGGTTAAGGTAAGAATAATTTTGTTGAAATAAATATGTTCATTGTTATGTTTTATGCGATAAACAAAACAGTAAGAATGGCAAAAAGTAATTTTAATGCCATGAAAAATATACTAACATCAAAACAAATAACACCAGGTCTAAAACTAAAAATAGTAAAATGTTATATCTTCTCAACATTTCTGTATGGTGCAGAAATGTGGACATTAGACAAGAAAACAGAACAGAAAATTGAAGCCTTTGAAATGTGGATTTATAGAAGAATAGGAAGAATTGGATGGAAAGAAAAGAAAACAAACTATGAAGGCTTACAATAACTAAAAATGAAAAGAGAACTACTAAACTCAATTCAAACACGACAAATGAGACTATTGGACATGTTAAAAAAGACAGCAACCTACGAAAAATAATCTCTGAAGGTATAATACAAGAGGACCAAGTCAGCCTATGACAATCTGCACCCTCAAAGTAAGAAACAGAACAGAATAGCGCTCCATGGTAGCCAACCTTTGATGTGGATATGGCACTCAATGAATTAATTAGTGCATTGTTCCAATTCTGTGGTGTGCCAAGGGGTTTACTGAAAGACTAGAAATTTGCTGCAGATGTCAGCCATTGATTGAAGTGAAATGATACCCAGCCCTAGTGTTACCTTTGCATAGAATGTGCAATCTGTGTTTGACTGCAAATTCTTCACCAGCTGGACTGTGGTCAGATCAAGTGTATCACCAAAGTAGAGGCCTGACTTCATTTTTTGGGGCAGTGTTTCTAAGGGCATGCTCACCAACCATGAAGTCTTCTCAAATTTGATGCCAACACATGGAGATCATGTCGCCAATGACCTGAAGTGTTCACCAGAAGATGCACACCTTATTTCAAAATGCAACACGTTCAATAGAACAGTATGAATGATCAGTATGAACACTTTGTTAGTTTCTGGAATGAGGGTGTAGCAGATATGAGAATGTTCCACCTGCAGTGATGCCAACCCATTCTAAAGTCTAGATATTTAAGCCCAATGCAGTTGCCACATGCAAAATAAAATTGTATTCCTCACCTGGGTATTAGTACCATTTTATTTTTTATACAGCACACATAAGAAATGATTACACTGTCACATTTTGTGCTCTTTTTATCTATAGATTGAATTTTCATTCTCATATTTTTCTTTTGTGATGCAGGTTGAGCTGCTTGAGTTGATTGCCAGTTTAAATTTCAAAGTCATCAGCTATTTGGAAATGATATCACCAGATATAATCAGGGGAGACCACTCGTTCTTAGGCGTAAGTATAATTTTTCACATAACTATTCTCCTTTACTCAAATTTAGTTAACATAACAATATTACATTGTACAATTGTGTTTTATTAACTTCTCATAAGAAACGTTAGTTGTTAAGTATAATCTTCACATATTGATCAAATGTATAGAGTTAATTTTAAAGACTTCATATTTAATTGTTAACTTAATTCATAAAGATCATAGGAATCAATGTTTCCTAATTTTTCTTGTGGTGGTGAAGTCCTATAAATTTCAAGAGGCAATGGGTCTTTTTCTTATCAATAAGGTTCTTATTAATGGCTCAATTTTCTTTCTCATACACATCTGAAATCAGCAGCCTGTGACAGTTTGTGATTACCTGCTTTCAGGCTCTAGCACATATTATTGCCTGCCTACAATTGGTCCAGTCTTTAGCAAACTATTCCTTATTCTTTCTATATTGGGCTAATATTTTCATTTTCTTCTGTGTACACCCTTTTTCATTTTCCGTTATAGCTCTTTGAGTGTTACTCAAAGACACACATATACCATCACACTGTAATATACATGGAAACGAATGCGCAGACACATTAGCAAAAGTGGGAGGGAGATTACCACAAGAAAACCATCTGGTCAGCTACGATGAAGCCAAATCTATCATCAAAAGCCAGTACCTTGAAAAATGGAAACAAGAACACCCAAAGTATAACGAGAGGGACGGATACCTCCAACTATCAAGGAGGGTTAAAGTCATCATACTTCGCCTACACACTGGTCACAACAGAATGAGAAACCACGTGTTCACCAAACTCAAAATAGGAACTACCATCTTATCCCACTGTACACTGGATAACATGACAACATAACATGTTCTTCAGGATTGTCCCCAGTACACAGACCTGAGAAGGACAATGTGGTCCACACCCACCTCCCTGGAAGAGAAACTATACGGGGCAGCCGAATCACTTAAACAGACATTTGCCTTCATAAGAGAGTCCAGAATCCTAGTCTGAACGAGCCATGATTGCAGAAGAAGAACTCTACATCCAATTATAACTCTTTTCTCTGTTTTTGTCAGTCTTCAGTTGTTATCATTCCTGTTCACCTGTGAAAATTATGTTGAATAAATTCTGTTAAAACTTTGACAGAGAATGTGCTTACAAGACCACTGCTTTCAACAAATAGTCATTCAGATGTTGGATGATGAGGACTCAAGAGTTCGAGCTGCTGCCTCATCAACAATAATCAAGTAATTTTTCTTGTTGTTTACAAACACTCGTCAGTCCTGGATAAGTCAAACAATTTGAGAATAATAAATTATGTTAGCAGTGGTAGATTTTAACACAATAAAATCATTGTTTCGTTAATTAGTAATATTGCAAAGAAAGAATATTCAATACAATACAAAAGTGATCAGTTAATTTGTTGTGTACCTGCTCAAGAGCATTGCTTTTATTTTAATTTATGAAACGGGTATAAGATGTACTGCATCAATACATATATTATTTTTTCACATTTCAGCATAACATATAAGACTTCAGAATTGTATGATTTTGGCAATGATTTTTTACCTTATGAAATGCATGCTTCTATTTTTGTGAAAATTATTACATTATTTATTTGAAAGTATAAATTGCTGTTGTGAAAAGCAAGTTGTATTCTTTGTATGCAGGTTGGTTCCAAAACTGTTCTTTGCCTCAGACAGCCCTCATCAGGACCCAGTCTTGGCCATAGCATCAGACCAGACCCGTGATCTCCTAACTCCAATCATGCGACCAGTTATGGCAGGCCAGTTGCCTCCTCTTGTTCAAGGTCTAATGAAGCCATATAATTTTGATATTCTGGCTGAGATCTGCCCAGCCACAGAAAGTTCCTTGTCACGAGTGGTTCAGAGTTTGCTCCATGCGCTTCTTATTTCTCAGTCAAAATACACTACAGTGAGTACATACATATTACACCTGTTTGTTTTCATCTCAAAGTGGCAGTTTAGCTCTATTCTTGGAAATGTTGCAGCATTTATCAATGAAGATGTTCTCAGCCTAGCACATTCTCCTTATTCTTAAAAATGATATTTTCTGGAATTGGTTTCTGTTTGTTATGTCACACACAAAATGTCAAATGTTTAGATAAAAGTAAATATTTATCTGTGAATGGTATTTTAGTTGTTAATCTATCTTTCTATTGACCTTTCGAGCTGTAGTCGGCCCTAAGGGCATAGACCCAGATACTCTTTCTCTTATCTAGATTTTTATTCTAGCAGTTTTCAATCCTTGTAAAGATCTTTTATCAAATCTTGCCATTTGTCTCTGTTCTGTGCAAGTAACTCTATCTCATTCAGGGAGCTGATTCCTGCTGCTCTTGCCTCTCTCATCAATGTTCTTCTCAGTGTCTCTCTGGGTCTGCCTCTTTTCCTCTTACCTGTTGTTTCCCACATGAGGGCTTGCTTGGTTATTTAGTTATTATCTCTCCTCATCACATGTCCAATATATGACCATCGTCTTTTCTTGATTACTGAAGATATTAGTAGTTGATTGGCGATTTCTCTAATTTCCTCATTTGTTTGTAGATGTCAATGCTTAAAACAAATATATCAAAGATTTACATATTTGAGTGTCAGGGATGAAAGATTCAAATTTTAATTGCAAAAGTTTTTTTAATGTTAAAATACAGCTTCTTCTAATCACTTTAAAGAAGGGTGTGTTTTAATTTCCTGAAAAAACACAAATGAGGAAATCAACTAAAGTATCAGTGACAAACAACTGTGACTGTAATAGCATCTTGTAAACATAAAAAATAGAGTTACATCCTCTGAAAGTGTTGCCAAAGTTTCAGACATGTACATATTAAGATAATTAATAATGAAATTTTACAAAAGGTTACAGATTTCAACTACGTAGGCAGCAAAATGTCCAGAGATGAAAACATAACATCAGAAGTCATGACATGCATCACACTAGCATCAAATGCTTTCAACAAACTCACGGATATTTGGAGATCTAAAGTTCACAGTAAATGAACAAAACTTTGATTGTTCAACTCCTGTGTGATACCAGTGCTAATATATGGATGTGGAAGTTGGAAATCCACCAAAACTTTAGATAGGAAATTAAATGCTTTTGAAGACAAATGTCTTTGTAGGATCTTAAGCATAAGCTGGAAAGAATGCATTTCAAATGAACAACAAATCAAACAAGAATATGTGTCGAGAATATATATATAAGAAGAAGGATTCGGAGATACATTTGTCATGTGCAGTGAATGTATGAAGAAAGACTTCACTATCAGGCATTCATGTGGAAACCATCTGGTAAAAGTAAATAAAGTAGACTAAGAGAATCATTAGGCATAACAATTACTAGGGAAACGCTCAACCATGGGACAAAAAAAAACTAAGAACTACAAGAAAAAATAACTGACTTTTAACCTACGTGCTATCTTTCGGCCTGAGAGGAAAGTGAAATGAAATATCTTTTATGCTGCCAAAAAGTAAAAATATTATAGTAAAATTAATTGAAAAAAGATAAGAAAATGTGTACAATATAATGTTCATAATAATCTAAAGGGATGTTAATAATCAATATTCAAAGAACAGGGTACCATGATATGCAAAAGTTTGTGTAACTTCAAGTACTTTTATATATATATACTTTGAGCTCAAAGTGAACTTGACTGATTATAACCTGACAGTTTTCTGAGGAGATGCTTCACTCAACCTTCATTTGACACTTTTCAGCCATACTCATACTTTGATCACTAAAGCTTGTGAATTATTAGTACTGGATATGGACATGATAGATGTTGAGTTTTAACAACACGCACAGGGACATTATATGAATTTTATATGTTTGAAACTTGATACCCTAAACTAGACATATTATCTTAATTATTTTGCACAAATTACTAAGGACATAAATTTAACACAGAATTTTTTGTCAAAATAATATGTATATACAGTAATCCCTCAGTTATCGCAGTTAATAGGGACCAGAACCGGCCGTGGTAAGTGAAAAACCGCGAAGTAGTATCACCCTCTCATTTTTAACATACGTACATTTTTTGTGTATGTATAATATCAATAAGTGTATATGAAATTATATAAGTGCATATGTTATCATTAGAACATTAAAGAATAGTTTCAAACATGTAAATAAAATATTAATAGTAAAAATAACATACATAAAATAATGTATAAATGATATAAATATGATATAATATAAACTTTTCTTTTATAACAAGGTCCGTAACTCACCTCTGACAATAGCTTTTCTTCACTTAATCTTTATAAATGTCGATGAAACACCTGTGCAGTACGGTGGAGGTGAAGAAGATGAAGATGATTTACTGCACAGCTTAATGATAGCTTTACTGCTCCTCAGATGACGCCTCATCGTCAGGTGCTAGTGGTGCTGGATCGTTGCGGGCAGCTTCGGATAGAGCTGGGGTAGCTGCAGTAGACGGCATAGATGCAGCAGGAGGTGACGTAGAGGCAGCAGGAGGAGCTTCTGCAGAATGATTTTGAATTGTGTGGGCACTCCCTGCCTTCTGCTGGCGTGCGGGCAACTTTCACGCCATAATTCCTCAATTTTGAATTTTTGAACAATCCGCGATGTACTGAGGCCGCGATAAATGAACCGCGAAGTAGCGAGGGATAACTGTATTTATAAACATTTATTTCTTTTTTGATTATCATCATGAACAACATTTATTTATTTTTTGACAATGGAAAAATTAATAAAATTGCCTATATCTAAAAAGTACATCATATTTTCATCGCATTCTATTTCTCTATCTATTGACCTTTCGAGCCGTAGCCGGCCCATAGGGCGTAGACCAAGATACTCCCTCACTTATTTTAATTTTTATTCTAGCAGTTTTCAAATCTTTGAAAGATATTTTATCAAGTCTCGCCATTTATCTCTGTTCATCACATGTCCAACATATGACCATCGTCTTTTCTTTATTACTGAAGATATTAGTGGTTGATTGGTGATTTCTCTAAATTCCTCATTTGTTTTGAATTTGTTCCATGCTATACCAAGTATTTTCCTTAGACATTTATTTTTGAATGCGTTCAACTTTGTTTCTATATCTCTTGTTGTTTTCCAGCTTTCACATGCATACGTAAGGGTGGATAGTACATTTGATTTGAATAGTCTAAGTTTTGTGTTTGTGCTGATGAGTTTTGATTTCCACAACTTTTCAAGGCTTCTGAAAGACATTGCTGCTTTAGCTATTCTGATTCTAATTTCTTTGCTTGTATCCCCTTCTTGATCAATGTGACTTCCAAGATAGATAAAGTGATCGATCTCTTCCACTGGTTTGTTTTCCTTGTATATTTTGTCATCTGTTGGAATTAAGCTTTTCATGACTTTAGTCTTTTCATGATTGATTTCAAGCCCAATTTTGCTGGCTATTGATGATAGTTAATTTGTGTTTTCCTGCATCGTTTTTATCTGACTGCTGATGAGAACTATGTCATCAGCAAAGTCGAGGTCCTCCAAATGGTCTCCTTGTCTCTTTCATCGCATTAGTGCGTGTATTTTTGCCCTTTCGGCTTGCAGTTTTGCATGTTGGATTTCATAATCTAAACAAATTTACCTGAATAAACAAACAAATATGTACATGATTTAGAAAAAAAAGGACTTAAGTAATATCTCTGTCTTATCTAGTCATCTGTTATATATGGGGGGGGGGGAGAGAGAAGCATAGATGTCTTTGTCACATGCTTATGTTATGTTTTTATTCTTGTTTGTTCTGCAATGAAAGAAAATGAAATG
Source organism: Megaustenia siamemsis (assembly GCA_032433765.1). Lineage (NCBI taxonomy): Eukaryota > Metazoa > Mollusca > Gastropoda > Stylommatophora > Ariophantidae > Megaustenia > Megaustenia siamemsis. Next base: position 114,490,488 of record JAVIAB010000051.1, read on the forward strand.
GCCTATTCACTTTTAAACATCATATACTCCAACCTGTCAATTTTCAGAGTGGAGTCTGCCAGGCATTGTGCCGACTGTCAGAAGAATATCTAGTTACAGAATATGCATCCTCATGGAGTTGTGGCCCTGCTAAGCCATTTGCTTCAAAGAAGAGTGAAGAGAAACTAGGCATGAAAAGACCTCCAAATCGGTCATTAAGTGCCTCAAGGTAATCTTTTATTATGAGTAATATACAGCAATAAGTGTTTCCTATGCAAAAAAAAAAATAAAGGGTTCCCCAAAAATAGTTTACCCAAATTAATTGGGAATTGAGCCCCTTTTACCATTTGACCAAGTGCCTTGCCACTTAACCAGCATGCTATAAACTTAACCAAATGAATATTAATAATAATAGGCTCTATCTTGAGAAATAAATTGATTCATAATAGGTATTTCAAGAGTAAAGACAACATTTGTTATGACCAAATGGTCTTATTCTATAAAGACAATCATGTTCACCTTTAGAACGAACAAATATAGTTAGATGTTGAGGCTGATAATGCTGCTTTCCTACATTTTCATTCTTGCATCTTCTCTTTTTTTGCCATGTGTTGCATAGCTTTCTGTCATGAATCTTCTTGCCATTCTTTACCAGTGCAAAAGTTCTGTTTATCTGTGACATGTTTCCAGAATTACAGTTCATGTTGAACAGGTTCATATTGTACGAGCAGGTCCTTTCATATGGAGTGCTGGTTGAACAATAAATTGCATAACTATTGCCAGCACAATGCGAATGTCTTTTGAAATTCTGCCTTCCTACATATTGGTCACATGTCCCAACCATCTCAAATGTTGACTTAGTTGGACATATATGCTATTTGTATTTTTTGCTGCCTTAAGGACAGCAATTTTGTATACACAATCCTGCCAAATGATGCCTGGGACTCCTCTTAGGCAGCACATATGGAAATTGTGCAAATATCATTGATCTGTTCAAGATCTTCAAGGAGACCAGGACTCAATCTTTTGTTGTTCCATCTTGCAATTTCAAAGGCTGGAACCATTTTAAATGTATGATTGTTTGCTTTTTGTGTTGGTTGTACACTTCATACTGTAATGACTTTTGCACAGCACAAGCCAGGTAAAAGTATATGGAAATTCTGCACTGAAAGAATCCTTTTTCAGTCTTGTTGGTTCACTCCAAAGGAACACAATTGTGCTATGTTTCATACCAATATGACTAGGGGATGCCAGAAAAGATCTGAAACAGATCACTAACCACCTTTAAGTTCCACTCCAAAAAATAAATTAAATAATCAAGCCTGAAAAGATTTAACATTTTGTGGTGTTCTATGTAAACTTGAAATACATTCTTTCTTTAAAATGATGTCATGAAATGTTCATTTTTAAACAACAATTTATTCATATGGCCAATGTTTTAGTAAATATATTTTTAAATTAATAAACAAAGAATAGTTTGTATACTTTCATTCTATTGAGTTTTTATTGCAAATTTTAAAATAAATCAAAATGAATCCTTTCACAGAAAAAAACTATTCCTGGATATTGATTAAAATGTTTTTTTGGTCTCAGTATGGAGGAACTAACATCTGCCAGTGGAGGTGGTCCTCTACCCATTGTCTTGTCACTAATGTTGGCATCACAAGCTGGTCTGGAACTTACAACGCACCAAGACCTGCTTCAACTTGCAGGAAATCTTGTAGCAGGTACTTTCTCCCTTCTTGTAGCAATGTAAACATGTGACACGTTTCTTTTTTTTCCAGTCTTGGTCTTTTATGTATTTTTATCTTTTTACTTATATATTTAACATCATCAGCTGATGAAAGCTTCTCTTGATATTCTCTTTCTTCATTTGCTATTATAAAGTCATCAGTAGAATGCTTTGTTCTGTTTATCATTTGTTCTTATCCCACCTTGGCACATTTGTAGCAAATCTGTGAGAGTTTCTAATGGGATATCAATCAGTCAATAAACACCAGACTTCTCCATTTTTAAATGTACTTTTTTTTTAAATCAGCCCGTCTGTTGTACATTGTGTACAGTTAATTATCCAATGTATGCCTAGATAAAAAGTTTTTTTTATTTTAAGAATTATTTTGAAATTTTAAAGCGAGTTATTCAGTTATTTGTGGGTTACCATCATTGCACTCTGAACATGTCCACAGGTGTTCAAATCCTCTCCTCAGCATGTCCTGCAGCATGCAGTGACTGACAACTCCAGTTCTGTGTTGGTTGATATGTCCTCTTATGCGCCCACTAAGTCTCTCATTACTAGTAATACCCCTCTTTGCTCCCATTTCTTTCATCCGAAGGAGTGATGTCGGCTCATGGTTGTCGAAACCTGTGCCCTTTCCGCATCTCAGAAGACATTAATGATTTCTGCTTGATCCATTGGTTGACTTTGACAACAGCACAGCTAGCTAGCCTATCCGTTCTTTCATTTCCCCATACTCCCAGGTCAAAGGATGTAGACAAAGATGACTGTGTTTCATTGACTTCTGCAATGACTCAACCCACTAAAATTGTGTGCTGTATTGAATAAAATAAGTGAATAGTTTTGTTCTATTATTAATGTCAATAGCAACAGTTTAGTCAGTACAAGAGTATTGATCTTTCAGTATGCATTAATTGAAGTATGATACTAAGGTTTATGTTTATTGTGCAGGTGCAGCATACAAAAATCTGCGCCCAGCAGAAGAAACAGATAAACTGTCAGGAGCAGGAGATGATGGTCACTGGGCATCTATTTCTGATAGACTACTGGTGCCAATGGTAGAGCAGCTTTTTACTCATACTGTCAGGTGAGATGGATACTTATGACATAAATAATAACTGATCTTACTTCGCTTCATTTTCTCTATGTATGTTATTTTTCAAGCGTTAATGAAAATTGCTGGCCAGTGTGCAGACATAAATATTATGGTTGGCTGAGTCAGTATCAAGTCCCCATATAATCATTACGATGTTACAGCTACCAGTGCTTAAATATTAGTGCTTGGATACAGGAATAATGACTTCTCAGTTTAGAAATTTAAGTTAAGTTAAGATTATTTTTTATTATTACACTTGGCTGTATATATGATCATCTTTCATTATTCATACTTTGTATTATCACTTGTTGTGCCATCACCCTTAGATTTTCTTTGTCAGTAGTTAAGAGCAGAGATTTTGGATGGTTATGAGGATGAAGATGTTAGCAATTATAATCTAGTGCCACTGTCAAAAGCATTGAAACATCTAGCTTGACAAGCTTAGACAGCAGTCACATCAATAGTTAACCGTACAAGACTAAATTATTGGTAAATGGAAGCTTCATTGAAATATACTACAATGTATTATCTCTTTACTACTTCTTAAGTAGCAAGTTAACTTCAGCATCAATTCAATATTATTATTATTTTATTACCAACGTCATGCTCTATTCTTAGTAACAATGTACAAATCTCAATAAACATTTATTTGTTGCTCATACAACCTTCAACACTTTTATTAGCAAATCAATTTATACCACCTGTTCACATACTGTCTCGCTAAGTAATATAGCACATACTTCTCATTCATCCAATGAATGTGAGCTGTAATCTCTACTTGTCACATTGTTGCCTTTCTATCTACTCAGGAATGATCTTTTACAGTAGTATTATTAGTTGAATTACAGTAACTACACTCACATCACTCTTAGAGTCATCTCTCATCTAACATTCCTATATTGTTGGTTGAGATGTTTATGCTGTTAACTGAATCGATCCTTCGTTGAGTATCTAGTTCCATAAACTCCAAACTTAACTCCTTGATGTTGTCTTGTCCAACCTCTTGCTACTGAATCTGAAAGTCAAGTTGCACACCGACTGTTGAGTTTGATGATTTCTTATTACCTGTGTTTTTTTTTTTTTACTGTTTTACCCTATCTTAACTGTTTGCTTTGCACACCAATGGTTATTTGATGGTTTAGTCAAACAATATGCTAGTTCAAAAATCACTGGATATGTTTACCCAGTTTAACTCTTAATATTTGTAACATTATTTTTTCTGGACTTAACAATTATTTCTTTGTATGATCACCATAAAACTTCCATTCTCTTTTACTTAATCTAAGCTTTGTAATTTTCCTGACCTACAAGTTTTTTGCATTGGGACTCATGAATAATACTCTTAAAAGAAATAATTATTGAAACATTTATTGTGCAAATATGGATCTGCAGTGTTTCTTTTTTTTTTTTTCTTTTTTTTTTTAACATTAATAACAATTTGTACAAATTTCTCATCTTCATGGCTCTTTGTCTTTGATGACTGCATGGTGCATTCTAGGCAGCCTAAGTCCTGGCTCACTTCATTTTTTCTACTTACATAGGTGCTTACTTTGTCTTAGATTGTTTTCTTATTTGGTCAGCTTAATATATTTGTTATAAGAAGAAACAAAATTATGTAGTTTGATCATTTGTTGCTATATATATATGCTATATATATGTTTCTGAATGAATGTAATAAATTCTTGTTTATTAATGTGTTAATATTATGTAAAAGCTTCATTTAATTGTGCTCTCTGATTCTGCAGGTTATTAAATGCATGCACACATGCTATTGAAGAGTCCATACCAGGCCCACCTCTGATGAAACCATCCCTCCCATCTCTACCTAATGCAGCCACATTGAGTCCAGTCAGACGTAAAATGAAGGGAGAGAAGGAAACAAATTCTCCAACTTCTGGAGGATCACCAGATCTAAAAGTTGGTCAGAAAACACCAGTGAAAGGTTAGTAGTTTACTAAAGTTTTATTTTATTGTTGTTTACAGTTGAATAATTTAGTCAGATGGAGAATGTTTATGTGAAAGATGCCCTACAGCACCTGAGCTGAAAGCAGTCAGTGAATCATAGCTAACAGCATGTATCAGGATAGGTGAACAAAAACTGATTAATCCTTAGCCCACTTCCTTACAACTATAGCTAAGAAATATAACTAACCTATCTGGAGAAAAGAATAGGTATCAAAGAGGAAACCTGATGCCCATGATTGCTATGCCTAAGTCAAATGTGCTGTACCAAAAGGTCTAGATATTACTGCACACAGTAAATCACAACACAAAATCTACATCTATTAACATTTTTGAAGTTAAACTATGAATATGAGTAGTCATCAGGCAAAGACAGAATTAAGAGAATTCTCTAGACTTTGGCAAAATCTTCAGAAATCAAGCAAGCTGCTTTTATTGAAACATTTTAACTTGTAGTAAATGCGCTAAAAAATGGTAATGTTTTTGTGTGCTGAGTAATCTAGAGATATGTCCATATTTGTTTCATCTAGAGGTGTTTCATCTAAATTGATGTATGTACAGCATGACACTTAGAAAATGTTTTATTGGCATATGTAGAAAAGAAGGTTATGTTTTGTGCTGTTGTTATGGATCCAGTTGTAGGGGAAGAGAGATTTTGTCTTTACTTAGTATTTAGTTAATCTATTCATTTATCACCTAACAAACATTTGTCGTCTATGCTACACAACCTCTGGTTGTATTTTGGGTATGTTTTTGTCTGTATTGTTTGTGTTTCTTTCAGTAGCTAATTGTTTGCACTCTCTGGCACAATATTTTAGAACAAAGCAGTATCTGAGTTTGTATGATCTTGCTGTATTTGTGTACATGATATTGTCAATCTAGGGAGCCTGTGAACTATCGTCCTACCCCATAACAAGGTCTCACAACCTCTCTCCTTTATACACTGTGCCTCTACCAACATGTTGGCCATCCATATATTCATTCCATCTCCAGACTGTAGTGTTAGGCATAATTTGCATCAGCCCATTCTCTGTCACTTATTGGCACTTGCTGCACTCTTTCAGGATTATCATGTGTGGATTATTTGTACTAACAAAGGATTGTTCTGGACCAATTGTGTATGTGTGATATACACAGGCTTGTTAGAATTAGAGCATGGTGGTCTTCTTAACAAAGTGAATCCATCGGTCTTCCATGTGTGCTGGCAATTTAGAAACTGTATACTTCATCCCTTCTGCAAGTAAATCTTATAAAAGCAATATTAAGACAGAAGAAAAATGTCACGCTCTCAATATAAAGTGGGTGAATGAGGTCCATGGTGCGTACCACGCACCGGTGGGCTCTGGTCCTGCAACTATAAGGACTCTGGTCCTGCATTTATAAGGGCTTACCTCCTTCCTACCCAGTTATACAGGAACTCAGCCACACACAAGACCAACTTTGTGATAAGTTGGGGATGATGTGTAGATGTGGCCTTGGGTGCAGAGGTATTGATTTGAAAACTACTAGAATCACAGGGACAATCCTGCAATCACAGCACCTGGTGAATGAGAGGCTTACCTTTTGGTGGTGTCAAGAGCAAACGCACACACTATATTTTGTAAATATAGTTCTTTTTTTTTTTAATATGTGTATACCTTAAGTGAATAATGACAAGATACACAGTAAGAGTTATGTATATGGAATCATCACAGGTAATTGATAAGAACAGATAAATATCACACGACTTCCGTTTCCATGATGATGGAACGAAGTTCATGTTCCCTCGATCACTGCAAAAATTGCATTTGGGGACTGATTAATTTTGACTCTCCAATGCAATTTTCTGCGTTAAAATTAAAATGATGTTCTACTTAACAAATCTGTGCCGATGAAGTGGAGTCGTACAAACAGCAATATTTCTTTTTGACAAGTCAAGTGTTGTGAATGATGCGACCTTTCACCGTCTAGAGGTGATCTGCGGTTTACGTCAACACAATGAGTGCTGTTCAGTGGCATTGTTGGAATTGTTTGACGCAAGTTATTTGCATGTTACAACTAATTAATGTGGACTGCACTGTCAAGTCAACCAAAGTTTCCACTTTAGGGAATTTGCACCGTGTTTCATTCGTTGTAGGCTGCATTCACTAGAGTAATCAGGAATCTATGGGCGCAGACATTGTTGTGTGTGCTATGTCATCATAATGGCTCATCGTATATCCCTAGACCAGCCATATGCTAATGTTGAAAGGCGAAATGACAGATCTTTTTTCCTGACTTTCCAGTAACGGGGTGACTCTCGGAGTTTCATGTTAGTCAGGAAGGATGTTGTCTAGATTCAAGAGGGCTACTGTGAGATCTTGGGTAGACATGCTTGCTGCTTGCTTGCTTGCTGCATTCGATGACTAAAGGAGTACACCTCTTCATCATCCGCCCTTAAAAGGACGTTAAGTGGGCGTATCTGCATTGTGTTGTGGCTTGCAGTATAATTGTGATATTTGCGCCTTATTTGCAAACAACTGTTTGTCTATAATGGTAACACAAGTTTACTTAACATTGGTCAATGTGCAAGGTCCGTTCCTCTCAACTGTCAAACACAAAAATGATTAACACTGTTTCGTGTAACCAACCTGGTTACGACTCACGGTATCGGTTCGTCCAAAACAACCGTCCGCATTGAGTTCAGGTCCCCTCTAGACTGACCTTCTAACTTATCGTTTTTCCTAACTTTCTCCTTTCCAACCAATCATACACCATTTGACATTTCTGCCCCACTCCTAATTGCGTCTTCCTTTCCCTGTGAGACTCGATGTTTCTATATTCTTTACTTCTTATCACCTTCCCGTGGACTCGATGTTTCTATTTTAGTTACTTCTTCTCAATTTCCTCCTGACTTCTACCCTACCAACTCCCCATTTGTCATACACCTTATAATCACTGCTACATTGGTCTGCTTCTGCCTCTTTTACCATGTATTTTCCCTCCAAGATTACTTTTAGTAGGCTGTTGTGTCTTTTAACATGGCCCAAAAACTGCATTTGTCTTGTTTGAATTGTTTTAAGTGTCTTTTCATTTTTAGTTGTAAAGCTTTATCGTTTATTTTCTTTTCTTTCCATCCAATTCTTCCTATTCTTTTATAAATCCACATTTCAAAGTCTTCAATTTTCTGTTCTGTTTTGTTGTATAATGCCCATGTTTCTGCACAATACAAGAATGTTGAGAATATATAACACTTAACTATTCTTAGTTTTAGCCATGGTGTTATTTGTTTTGATGTTAGTATATTTTTTATGGCATTAAAATTACTTGTTGAATTGTGTTTAGTAGTTCTCTTTTCATTTTTATTTGTTTTATCTTTGATTCATATTAATGAAATACATGTTCACATACACACTCACCACCGCTCTCTTTATCCTCTCATAATTTATCGCTTACAAGAAAGTATCTCTACTCTCATATTTTATTTTTGTTATTTCCTTTTATATTCTAGATACTAAAGAAGGAGAAAAAGACAAAAATAGAAAAGATGGCATCGGTGTGTTCTATAACCTCCCACAGTACATGAAACTATTTGATGTGTTGAAAGGCTCCTATTCAAATTTTAAGGTGAACACCTATTGTTACATTTTATTGTTTTTTTTTTTTTTGTGAGTACTACAAATAACATGGAATATTTTTTAGATATTTCAAAGTTAAAAAAAAAAGCTTTCATGAGGTTGGTTAACCCACACAAAAAAATGGCTGAATAATGTTGATATATAATTAGACAAGAACCTAATCTTCTCCCACCAGGAACTGTAATTTTCACTCCCCAAGTACAGGAAAAGTTAAATGTACATGATAAGAAAATGAGAGGCACTATATAATAAATACATTCCTCATTAATACAATGGCCCAAGTTTTAGATCATCATCATAACCTAACTTTTTATAAGATAATGTGTATTTTTTTACACTATAAGTTCATATCCTAGACTTTATAACAAAATAAAATTAAAGACTATATGCATATGTATTGTACAGAGATGTATCAAATGACTAAATCTGCAATCAGGTCATAAGCTATTAGTTTTAAGGTAAAAATGGATAGGAGTGGATTGTCATAAAGCTGATCATAATAAAATAGAGAATGACTGTTAATGGAAGCAATACTTTAATTTAAAAATAAGGAGATACAAAGATGTAATTCTACCAAAAGAATGTGGAACAGCTAGTTTGAAAACTAGTATTAACAATAATTTTGCATCAGAGATATAAGTCGTAACATGAAAAAGTGCATTCTGAAACAATCATGCTGTTTATTAGTGCCATATATTATCTTTGTTGCTCTTTATGTAATTATTCTATTCACAAATTTTTAAAACTTGGTTATCTTTGCCATATATTTATTTTTTGTTTTGTTCTCTTTATTATTATTTTTATATTAATAAATTTGTGATGTTTGAAACTAGTTTATAACTAAAATGGGTTTGATGTTTTTGTTATTCTTTGTATAATTATGCTATTCACAAATTTGTGCTTTTTGAAACTTCCCTAAGACTTCTTTGGATCTGATGAGCTCTGACAAGTTTTGTGCAATTCTGAGAACTACCTTGACAGTATTGTCACAGCTGCTTGAGATTGCCACCTTATATGACATTGGTTCAGCCACAGAGGAACTTCTTGGCTACATGAAGGTTACCATGGCGCTTGAGCCTACCTGGACTGTATTGTGTGTGCAACAGGTAAAGAAGTGTTCTTATTTGTTTCTAAGATCTGGTGCCATTTATAAAAGTGATTTAATGGTAACAGTACTTCGTATACTATTGAAACTATTTATTCAAACAAATGACATTGAAAACAAATACATTTTCTAATCAAGTACAAAATATTGTATTTTCATTTTGATGTTATATCAAGAGGTATTTCTATTATTACCCATCTGTTACCAGGGCCTCATTATGAGGGAAGTCAAGAATAGTGACACTGTGAACTTCCATTCATGCCGTAAGAGGTGAATAAGGAGGTTGATCGGTGGCTTGACATGCTGTCATTGTAGAAAGTATTGTTATGGAAACAGAGCCATAGATTTTAGAAGCAGTGAACTATGCAATACATGCCATTTTGGCACGTAAGGTTTCTGTTTTTGAGATTGTGGTTCTGCCCTATGTGCCGTCTTCAGCTTGAAAGGACAATAAATAGATAGATAGATTTTCATTATGATGACAACATACAATATTTTTATTTCTGCTTTGCATTCTATGGTATTCTAATTTTGATTTTATGATACAGTATTTAAAAAAAATTTTAACTTCAAACATTAATTACCATTTTAACATCACAAAATATGGTGTTTCTACTTTGCTCATAAGGCAGTATTTGTAATTTGTTGTTACCATTTAATTCTCATTGACACCCCTCAGCTTCTGAAAGCCTTGTTTGGTACAAACTTGGCCAGCCAATGGGATCCCAACAGCCAGTCTGCTGCATCACTTGTAGCAGATCTGAATGCTCGTGTGACTGCAGGATCCAGCCCAGGCTTGTACTATCACTGTCTTAACAAACCATATGTCCAGCTTGCTCATTGCTTGGTTGGAGCAGCATGCAGGGCCACTTTGCCTACGGATGAGGCTCACAGGTTGGTAGGATCACCTTTTATGAATGTGAGAATCACATGTAGACACACCACAATTTGTTTATTATTTAGGCCTTACATAAAGTTTATTTTGGGCAGCTTTTTAGTGGTTTTCCAGATCAGACATGCTTTTTCAGTTTAACTGAGGGGATTTATTGTTTGTTTATTGGTATTGTTGAAGATAAAGTTGCTTTTACATAGTGGATCTGGAGGTGGTTGGTGAGCCCTAAAATATCTGTTGTAATGGAGATTGGGGTTAGTTAAATATTCACAAATGAAGATGATGAACACTTTGCGTGATATTTTTTGGGTCATACTATGTTTTTTTTTTTTTAATACAATCTTCATCCCAACGTTGTGCTACCAGTGCCAGACCTGGACCCTAGATGCAAGAACAATAAGAAAAATAACCTCTACGGAGATAAAATGTGTTAGACGAATGACAGGAAACAGTCTGAGAGATAAGATCAGAAAAGAACTGAGACAAAAAGCTAGGAATAGCCCCCACCATAGAATATATAATGAAACAACAGATAAAATGGTTTGGCCACGTGACAAGGCAGAAAGAACAAAACACAACACAACGAGCCTTCAACAAACATTGTGAGAACACCAGACCCAAGGGTCAACCACAAAAAAGATGGGTCGATGGAATATTAGAAGCACTAGGAAACATAACAGCAGCAGAGGCGAACAAAAGAGCAAAAGACCGCAAATTATATCTCCCCTCGACGCTGAAAGGCAGATGAGGAAGGAAAGAAGAAGAAGACTATGTTTATTTTAAACCACAGTAACTCAGTGGTTAGTGAACTGAACATCAAAGGACAAGAGGTCGGGTTCAATCCTGGTTGACCGAATCAAAGTTATTTTTCCTGGAAAGAAATTTGGCACTAGCATAATACAGACCACATTACCCAAACAATAATATGCTGAAGGTCTATAAAAATATGTATTTAGGTACTAACACCATAATCTCTATAACTACAACATGATATGATATAACTCTAATTTTCTTTCTTTCTTTTTCTCTTTCTTTCTTACTTTCTTTCATTCCTTCTATTTTCTTTCTCTCTCCCTCTCTATCTCCATCCCTCCCTCTCTTGTGATTTCTTGGACAACATGAAATCAAATTTGGTGAACATCTCAGTGTGGATGGTGTATATTTACCCATGAAGTTACAAGTGTCTTGCACTATTCTTATGATAATCACAGTGCAAGCTAAATCATAGCCAAAGTGCCATAGGTGAGAATTTATCACAGCTGAACGAAAGGTAAGTGTGCAGATTTGATCTCATGCAAGTAACAACCAAAAGTCGTGACAGAAACATCTTTTTCACACTGCCAAGATTGAACCAACAGCAGTGAGTTATTGCTGCCCTTGAGCAGTGAATAAGAATAGTCAACACACAAAATAGCAGCACGGTATGGCTCCAAAACTTGGACTTAATTGTCTGTATAATAAAATATGTTATATTATTCCTATCTACAGTTCACTGTTATGGTTGAAGCAAAGAGTAGACAGAAAGTTTCCATCAATTCTAAAGCCAACCAATAAAGTAGATAAGGTAAGGCACTTCTTAACACAGCTACAAATTAGGGCAGATCAAAAAAAAGGAAAAAAAAAAAAAAATCTGATGACAATACATTAATATTGTTGGCTAAATTAGCCAAAAGAGAAGAAAAATTTCAGACTGTATGAAAAGATGTGAAAGTATTAGTATTTGAAATACTCTGACCTTTTTGTTGTTTGTTTGGTAAAAAAACCCCACAAAATCCACTGGCAAACCCCAATTTAAATAAATGCACATACACATGTAATAAAATATGATAGATGGATCTATTTTTAAAATGTATGCTGTTTCATAGTTTACTTTGACTGAATTGTATATAACATATTGCACAATCTATCTATCTATTGACCTTTCGAGCTGTAGCTGGCCCATGGGGCATAGACCCAGATACCCTTTATCTTATCAAAATTGTTATTCTGGCAGTTTTCAATCCTTGTATAAAATATTTTATCAAATTTTGCTATTTGTCTCTTCTGTGCAAGCAACTCTCATTGAGGGAGCCGATTCTTGCTGCTCTTGCCTCTCTGATCAATGTTCTTCTCAGTGTCTCTGGGTCGGCCTCTTTTCCTCTTACCTGTTGTTTCCCATATGAGGGCTTGCTTGGTTATTCGGTTATTATCTCTCCTCATCACATGTCCAACATATGACCATCATCTTTTCTTGATTACTGAAGATATTAGTGGTTGATTGGTGAGTTCTCTAATTTCCTCATTTGTTTTGGATTCGTTCCATGGTATACCAAGTATTTTCCTTAGACATTTATTTTCAAATGCGTTCAACTTTGCACAATCTAGTTATTACTTATTATGGTAGTTAAATTATTGATAAAATTCTTATTGTCAGAACTGATGAAATGAATAAATATGGAAATCTGAAATGATACTCACCTGAAAAGGCATTGAAATTGTTTTTGTTGTTGATTTAGGTTTTGATTAAGTTTAAAAAGAAATAGTATTGGTTGCTTTTATGTAATGTTTTATGAATTTATTCATTTAGATAGCTATTCATTTACAAGAACAGTTATAGAGTGAGAAAAAGAACAGAGTAGCATTATACTGCTAAATGAATTGAGAGTGACAGCTAAGGTACTAGTGGATGGATTATATAAAAACATCAAACCTTCAAGGATGTTAGTTATGAATTTATTAAATTAAAACATAGATATGACATGCTACTGTTTGAATTGAAATAAATAAGTCGGAAATGAATAACCAACAAGCTATAAAAACCATCAGCATGCATTCCCTTATCTAGAGGAATAGAGAGACATTTTATAATACATTATGGTCATATCTCTTATAGGATTACCAAGTTATATATACACAAGTAAATGTCCCTAATTAAATTATTGATTAATATTTGCATTTCTTTGTTTGTTTTTCAATTAGTCTGTTATAGGATCTTATATTCGTCTGTTTGAACCTCTGGTTATCAAGGCTCTGAAGCAATATACTGTTACCTCCAGCTTAGACTTACAGGTTTGTCTTGTTAGTCTAAAATACTTTAAATTGTTCATTTCCTTAATTCATTAAATACTCGCAAATGTTTTGTTTAATTAATAGTGTTCCTTCCTTCCTTCCTTCCTTCCTTCCTTCCTTCCTTCCTTCCTTCCTTCCTTCCTTCCTTCCTTCCTTCCTTCCTTCCTTCCTTCCTTCCTTCCTTCCTTCCTTCCTTCCTTCCTTCCTTCCTTCCTTCCTTCCTTCCTTCCTTCCTTCCTTCCCTTTCCTTTCCTTTCCTTTCCTTCCCTTCTTTCTTTCTTCCTTTCTCTCTCCCTCCCTTCCTCTATCCCTCCCTCCAGTCACTCCTATTATGTTATCACAGACATTTTGTTTCACTGATAATGATCCATCCTTTTCCCTCGCTCCAACCCTCCCTCCCAACTATTATGAAGAAATGTTAAATTTCATGGTTTGGTCATGTATCTCGATCATCTGACCTAGCAAAGACCATTCTTTAAGGAACTGTGAAAGGAGGAAGACAGAGAGATAACGAAAGAAATGAGGCGATAAGATTAAACAATGATTAAGGCCTAAACTTCACAGTCCCAAAGAATGACTGAAGTTAGAGATAAATGGAGAAGGTTGATGAAGTCTGTCTGTAATGCTCCAATGACTCTCAGGGTTGTGAGATGAAAAAGAAGAAAATAACTTCTTAATCTGTCAATTTATTATCTTAGTATAAACAAATATTTATTGTTAAACCAACAGTGTCAAGTTCTTGCTTTGCTGGCACAGTTGATACAGCTTAGAGTAAACTACTGTCTACTGGATTCAGATCAGATCTTCATTGGCTTTGTAATTAAACAGTTTGAGTTTATTGAGGAAGGTCAAATAAGGTAATTTGCATGTATATGTTCTTGGAGTGTTATGTACTTTGATTTTGCTAAAAGTTGAGATGTAAACATTCGCTGTATCTTCTTTGTTCTCTTTCAAACTGGCACACTATTTTTTTTGTCACGAATTGGCATCCTGTCTCAGACTTTTCTTATCATCATTCATTCTTTTCTTTTCAGAGAGGTTGGGGAAGACCATATTCTGCTCCTGTTGTTTGAACTAGGAATCCTAGAATAGTTTAGTAATCACAGATCTTTAGTTTAGTTAGATAACTGTTTGATTACATTTTTGTGAATGTCTGTTTGATCTGCTGTTTATATAAAGATTTAGTGATATCTTGAGAATATCAAGTTAACTCTTAATTTTTGGTTAGCTTTTTATCACTCACATTCCTGATTCTTTTTAAAATGAATCACAAGCTACCCATATTTCTCTTATATACATATTACACTTCATTCTTTTGGAACATGTCTTAATTCAAATATTTAAGGAATACATTTGGAAAAGCTATACTTTGAAATTGCAGAATGTATTAATGTATTTTGTTTCAGAAACTCTGAGCTTCTGATACCCCACATTTTCCAGTTTTTGGTGATGTTGTCCTATGAGAAGTTCCACAGCAAGTTTATCATAGACATGCCTCGTATCATCCATCGTTGTGATGGTATCATGGCAAGTGGACTGCAGCCAACCACCCATGGTAAGTAATGTATATGGAGTCTTGTCATGCTTGTCATTCTCATGTCTTGTACTTTGTTGTATGGAAAATCAGTAAAAGTAAAGTAAAGAGCCCCCGTCACGCCAAGTGGCGTATAGGGAATATGGTGTTAGTGACCATATATTTTACAGACCTTCGGCACATGATTTTTGGGGTAATATGGTCGGTATTTTACGCCCGTGCCACTTTACTTTCCCCGAAAAAAAATCCGGTACCCATTAAAGGCTGGGTGAACCCGGAAGCCGTCGGTTGGGATCGAACCCTACCTCTTGTCTTTTGTAGTCCAGTTCACTAACCACTGAGCTATCACGGCTCCCTATGGAAAATCAGCTTCTTATATAACTAGGTGACTCTTGGGCATATTGATACTTTCCATAGTATTTTTCCAAGACTTTTCTTCTCTGCTTTCCTTGCACTTGTTAGCTTCGATTTTACTTTATCTGTTGTCATTGTTGTAATCTGTTAATCTGTTGTAAGAAACTATACAACTGTTTCTTTGTTGATCATTATGTCAATAAGTCATGAACATTTGAAACCAATAGTTCATATGGCCATTACTATCATATGGGAAGACAAGCTACAGACATTTCAAAGTCAGAGCAACCACAACTTAAAAGATAGTGTTTTATCAAAGTTTCAGATGATTCCTGGTTGTACTCCAATGGCTTCTCTCTTATTGTAGAAGCTCAAGAAATACAACAATGGACTCCCTGTTCAAAAATGGAGGAAGAATGAAACAATTCATGCGTCAACTGACAAGCAAAAACAATTCATAACCAGTATACATGGAAATAGAGAATGAATAAAAAAAAAAATGGGGAATACCAAATTGATCGTCTTCAGCGATCAGCTCTTGATATGCATTTAAACATTTAGAACAGTTTGAGTCACGAACAAGACGGTGCTTTTGGAGTCATCATCTATTTCCCATAGCTTGTCATGTAGGGTTGTTTCTGTGGGCCATATTTGTGTTCTTAGGGTGTTGAGAGTGCTGCAGCCCTGTAGTGTTTGCTCTGGAGTTTGTTTGGCTGCTTAGCAGTCACATGTTGCTACGTCACTGAGTTCTATTTTGTGAAGATGTGCTCTGAGGCCACAGTGACCTGTTCTGAGTGAATATCTTGGTCTGCTCATGTCTGCTATGTTTGTTTAGGCTGTCATGTTCTGGTTCATATTTTCAATGCAACTCCCTCTATTCTGTTTTCCTAGCTTGCTTCAGGATTGTTCTTTTCTTTGAGGCCCAGGAGTTCGTTGGCTATTGAAGGCTTCCACCTGCTCTTGCGAGTTCATCTGCTTTCTTATTTCCTGAGATGCCACAATGTGCTGGTATCCACTAGTAGGACTTGTTCTGACTTTTCTGAAAGCAAACATATGTTGTTCTTTATTTCTTGGATGAGTGTTCTGTTTTGCGCTTGACATTGATTGTATGACTGATGTTGCATTGGTGAAAATGACAATTTTTAAACATAAGACCTCTTGTGGGTTGAGAATTTGCATGACTGTTTGGAGTGCCATTGCCTCTGCTCTAAAATTTGTGCACCTTTCTCCAGCTGAAAAGAATATGTTTGTGTCTTTCCACTTGAGTAGGTTATATTGTTGCCACTGCCTCTGTTCTTTGAGGCTTCAGTTGCGGATCCATCTGTGAAAACCCGTGTCCATGTATCTCTGGGGTGTTTTTCCTGGAGTATGATGAATGATATCGTTCTCATTTCAGTCTCAGATTGCTAATTTTTGGAGACTATTCCAAAATATCTGGGATTATTTTTGTTTTATTTTTACAGTTACATGGTTCGGGTGTGAGGACTTCACACAGATCTTTGTTTAGTTGTAAAGAATGTGAATGTTCTCTGGAGGTTTCTTTTGCAAGATGGTTTGAGCTCTTCCATTGGAATCTGTTTTTCTTGTCTTGGAATTTTTGGTGCAGTGGGTGATCTTGTAGCCTTTTACATTTTTCAAATTGGATGAGAGTTTTGTATTTTTTGTGGTGTGCTAGAAGTTAACTCTTTCCGGACTATTATCCGACACGTCGGTTATTTCGGGTGTAGGTGAATATTTTATTTGTTTTCACTGATTTTTGTTTTTATTTCAACCAATACTTGATTTCCGGAAGTAGGAGAGTTCTCTCTCTTGATCTTTATGTTTATACCGGCATGGTCGAAGTTTCGAACGATGGAAAATTTTTAATTTATATTCATTGTTTATTTTTCAAATTTTTGTCACATAATGGCCACGCCCACTTTTGATACTTCTTGCAGTCGACCAAAACGATAAAGTGCAGAGCAAGCTAGATCTATGTTCGAAATCTTGTTATTGAGTGGTTCAGAAATAGAGTAATCATAGTATTTAGACTTGGACAATAATTTTGTTGGGATAATGGGTTGGGATATTGGTAAAAGTTATGATAAAAAGGTAAGACGATCTGGCTTATGTTTAGATAGTGGATGCCTTCTATTCCAGCACTATCATTGTCTCAGAGGAATCGAGTGGTAGTTATTCTGATAATGAAACTAGTACTTTAGGGACATATCACACAAAATAAGTCCAGTTGTGTAAATAAAAATAATAAACTTGACTTGTAAATAATATTGTTCTGACTTCACATAAATTTATAATATTTTTAATTCTGGGATCATTTACAAAAATGTACATAATTCCGTTATTTGTGGACATAAATTAATCAAATAAACTGTATTTTGGAGGAATTTTAATTATGTTGTGTAATATTTCAAGACAAATGGATAGCAACACATATAAACATGGAAAAGGGTAAGTGAATTACTATATTTTAAATTAAAAATGACCTATCTTGAATATTTTATATTTAAAAAAATATTTTATTCCTTTAAATAATCACATATCATAAATATATTACTATTTTCATTTTCTGTATCCATTTCCCTTTCCGGTGATGTATAACATATGCCACATTTATTTAAATTATTGTGTGAAATAGTCAAATGAAAAAGGTATATGGTAAAATTTCTGGAAACAGGAAAATTAACCTGGTCCAAATCTGAAAATTCCTGTTTCCTGTTCTGGTCCTGAAAGAGTTAAGATCTGCTGCTTTTTCTTTTGTTTTGGTGAGGGTGATTTTCATTGCACCCAGGGTTGTTCTAAGTGCCATGTTTTTGGACTTTGTCTAATTTTCCCTGGTTCGTCTTGGCCGCTGTTGCCCAGGAAGTGAAAGTAAGTAAAGTGACCCATCACGCCAAGTGGCGTATAGGGAATATGGTGTTAGTGACCATAATTTTTACAGATCTTCAACACATTATTTTTGGGGTAATATGGTCAGTTTAGCACCCGTGCCGCCTTCCTTTTCCATAAAAAATCAAGTACCCATTTAAGGCTGGGTGAATCTGGAAATCGTACATCAGGATTGAACCCAACCTCTTGTTCTTAGTAGTCCAATTCACTAACCACTAAGCTACTGTGGCTCTCACTGTTGCCCAGGAGATTGATATATATTCCATGAAATGTCTGACGGATCCAGTATAGATTTGCCTTGGGATCTTTTTCTTTGTTCACCAGGATTTACCAGCTAGTTTTTTCATCATTGATATTTTGGACACCTTTGCTTCAATTCTTTCAATATCGGGTTTCCAGGTGAGCCTAGAGTCAAGGTTGACTCCCAGAAATGTTGGTGTGTCGGTTTGAGGTATTGTAAGGTTTTTCAACTTTATTAATGTGTTTCTTTGTGTGGGGAGAGTGAGAATCTATCTCTGCTGTTTGGGAATTATCGTTTGTCATTAGACTTCCTAGGTATTTGAATTCCTCTACTTGTTTTAGTTGTCTGCCTTCTATAGTTAGTCTGCCTTCTTCACTCTTGTGGTTCTTTGAACTAGGTAGTCTTTAATCCAGGAGAACATGTTTTGTGAGGTCCTGCTTGAAGGATTTTCAGCATCAGTATTTCTTCCATACAGAGTCAAAGGAACGGGAGAGGTCAAAGAAAATAGCCATTAATTTCTTTTTCTCCTGGAAGGCATTTTCTATTTTCTATGTCTTGTATGAGATATGTCAGTTGGTCCTTAGAACTTCTGTTTTGTCTGTATCCAGTTTGTGTTGGGGCAAAGAGTGAGTTGGTTTCCAAGTACCAGATAAGTATTTTGTTTAAATTGGGAGGAGGTGTTGATTTCTTGTGTGACCTTGAGTCTTTTCAAAGTGACGAATATGGGTCTGTGATTGCTGCCTCCTAGTTGTTGAACATTTTGACTTGCAGTCTTCTCTATGTTGTCAGTCACAACGGCAAGATCTGGGTTGCTTGTGGTTTGCCAGAACCTTGAGTAATATGAGTGCCTGCCTTCTTCTTTGTTAAGTATGACAAGACTATTCTCAGTGACAAAATCTTCTACGCCCTCCCCCTTAGCATTGAGGCCTGGGTACTCCCAACTTGGAAAGCGGCTATTGATGTCCCCAACAAATATCCTGTTTTTATTATTTGGTTTGATGTTTTTCAGATGGATATCTTTGTTAGGGTAGATTTAGCATATTGTGAGGTCTTTTTTCAGGCTGGTGGTTATGTTGTGTCATGCAGTTGGGATCTTTGGATTTCCCAGGCTAAGATGCGGTTCTCGATGGCAGTTAGTACTCCTCTTTTGGTCTTGTCTTCTCGGTCCTGTCTAAAAATTTTATATACCTTAATATGTGTATTAGTGACACTGTGACCTTCCAGGCATGTCGTAAGAGGTGACTCAGGAGGTTGATCGATGGCTTGACAAGCTGTCATTGTAAAAAGTATTGTTATGGAAACAGCGCCATATATTTTAGAGCAGTGATCTCTGCAATATGTGCCACTTTGGCACGCAAGGTTTCTGTTTTTGAGATTGTGGTTCTGCCCTATGTGCCGTCTTTGGCTCGAAAGGACAATAGATAGAGAATATGTGTATACTTGTGACTTGGGTTTCCTGGATGCAGCATATATCAATGTTGTGTTCTTTAAAAAATTTCTGGAGTTCTGACTTTTTGTGTCTTGCCTCAGCATTCCAGTGTATTATTTTGAGCCCATTTTCCCCATCTTCCTTGGTTGTTTTTGAGGGGTATAGATTTTTGGTTCTAGTCCTGATTTGTGGGTCCTTTTGGTTCTGAGGAAAGGAACTGGTGCTGTATTCAGCTGCAATTGCTCCTGGAAGCCCACCAAACTGATCAAATTGATTTGCTTGTATGTAAATAGTAGACCATTACGATTAGACTGAGGCCATTGCAGACACACAATGGTCTATACATATCAAGTAAGAATATCTTATTCAAATATTTTATTTTGAATTGGAGTGTAAACTGTAGAACATATACTTGGGAGCTGCTCATATTACAGGGATTTATGATGTCAAAACTAACCATAGATTACTGTTGGTTATTGATACAACAGCCTATGGATGGTAGGATGTCTGTGAATTTCTGCCCACCTTAGTCTTGAGCCAGAAAAAAGGACTGTCACATCACTGTGGGGCATAACTTAGCAACTATGCTTTGATCTAAGATAATGTAGCAAAGGCAAGGTTCACTTATTTCTCATTTTCTCTTATTTCCTGCCACCAATTGTTTGCTGCTTGTACTAAATCTGATAAAATATCTAGATATTTAATCATAAGTTTAACCCTACCAGACCTGAGGCCCTGAACCTAACTATCCTATATACCTGGGCTCCTGAGCATTAAAGAGAAAAAACCAACATGATATAGAAAAATGTTAGTTACATGCAAAAAAGTGGTTAGAATAAGATAGAACTTGGAGACATTGTAGAAAATAGGTCTACCTTTCATCTAGCACCAATATTCCACTTTTGTGTGTCAATCTACCCAGCAGGATGAGCCTTGTTTCACACTGAGGTACCCCCATCATCTATTTGAGGGACACGTCCAACATCTCTTACTATCTATCTCTATATCTATAAAGTTCAAGATTCTCATATCACTCGAGCTCTCACTGTGTGTCACTTGAACTGGAAACATATTTTTTATGAAAATCTAACTCTACAAAGTCTGAATCAACCAAGGGTATCAATCTCCTGTTGGATGTGAAAAGCCTAGATCTACTTCTCTTTCCTGTTGAAGTGCTTAGTTCATCATCCACTCGTTTCATTGTCAATTTTCATAATTTTTTCACATCAAACCACACAAAGTCAATTCATACACATGGGAGCAGACATTTGCAATGGCTAACAATGAGGTTTGACCACGATTGGTTGGTTATTTTTAGTTTGTGATGCATTTTCTCACGTACTAGGCAAAGTACCAAAAACTAGGGACATTGACATAGCGGCAGATATGGAAATTACCGGAAACTAGGGACAACGGTACATTACCCTAAAAATCATATGCCGAAGGTGTGTAAAATTTATGGTCACTAACACCATATTCCCTATATGCAACTTGGCGTGATGGGGGTACTTCAACGGTCAGGTAGGGTTATGGTAAAGGGATCATTATGTCCTTAACCATTATACCTTTGCGAAGGGTGTCAATCACATATCAATGCAGTTCACCTACCTGGCTCCAGTTCTGTGCAGAATAGAATTTCTATTCACTTTCCAATGGTAGAGAAGGAACACATATCAAGTAACAGATGTAAATGTATACAGATACATTACTGGTAAATAGTTGTAAACATAAAGGAACCTCATTTTGTAGTTAAAACAACCACTGATCAACACTGCAACATGGTATCAGGTCTGGTAGTTCATGGAAGAAGCTGTTAGATGTCAAGGTTGCAGGAATTGGTCAAACACGTTAAGAGACTGTCAATTTGACTGGATCAGACTTCCAGCTTCATTGTGATGGCAGATCTTGCCAACACAAGACATGAATCCAAAAGAAGAGTATAGGGAGGCTTCGAAAATTTAGAGATTAATATGGATGGCCTGTGTTGGTCACACAATGAAAGAGTTCAAGTATGGTTGAAGATGCTAAATGAAATAGGGATGTTGAGCTAGGATAAAGAAAAATTCAAGAATTAAGCTAATGAAAA
The DNA here is from genome assembly GCA_032433765.1 of Megaustenia siamemsis. Lineage (NCBI taxonomy): Eukaryota > Metazoa > Mollusca > Gastropoda > Stylommatophora > Ariophantidae > Megaustenia > Megaustenia siamemsis. The sequence continues at coordinate 114,512,431 of JAVIAB010000051.1, forward strand.
GGGACACTTGAAATAATTTATACTGAGTATGCATTATCACTGAGCAAAAGATACCACCAATATCTCACATTTTTAGTCATTTGTTAAAGGAGATAGAGTAAATATGCTTTTGTTGGAATACTCTCAGTTTTGTTCTTTTTACTGTTAACAATATTTCTGAAATTTCTTCCAGCCATTCCTGCATTGAGGCCTGTAGTGTATGATCTATTTCTCCTGAGAGGTACAGTCAAGTCTGAGGTTGGGAAAGATCTGGAGACCCAGAGGGAGGTTGTGGTGTCTATGTTGCTGAGATTAGTCCACTATTATCAGGTAGCTTGAAGCACATATTTAGATATGTCATTTATAATGATAAAATAACACAGAAGCAGAAGTAGCTGTTTTATTGAATCACAAGCATGAAATGCTAATCTAGCAATTAACCATATCTTCCTCATATCAAAATAATCACCATATTTACATCTGATCAAACTAGTAACTTCTTGAGCATATCAAAGTAATCTTGATCTTGATCTTTCCAGCAACACTTGAACATCATATTTTTGTTTTATCCCTGTTGATTTCAAGTCCTATTTATTCCACCATGGATGATATGGTAACTGTGACATTTTGCATCTTGTTGATATTGTCACTTAGAAGCATTATCATCATCATCATTAACATGTCCCATACTGGTTGGTATTGATGATCATGTCCTTCTACAATCTTCTATCCACCATGCATCATATAAATTCTTTTGTTGACTCTTTTCCATGCCATGACACCAAGCTATCTAGTATTTTCTGTCTTTGTCGTCCGCGGTGTTTCTTTCCTTGTATAAGAAGCATTGCATCATCTGCAAAATCTAGATCTTCCAGGTAATTCACGTTGTACCATTTAATGCCATTGCTACCTTTGCAACATTTATTCAAAGTAATACATGATGCTAATACAGGCTACCAATTTTATGTTTTTATAATATGTTGACATATGAGAAATATCATGTTAGTACTCTAATTTTTCCATGACCATTGTCAAATATATGGGCATAACATCAGCACCATGCTAGTCTGACCCACTTTCCCAAAGAAAATTTCTGATACTCTTTTATAGAGAATCAGTGAACCCTGAAGATGTTTTAATTACAAACAAAAACTTTTAGGAGATGAACCACAACCATCTGATCAACTAACAGATGAGTGCACAAATCACATCATCATAAAGATGGATTTTGCTTAAATTAATTTCATGAAAAAAACATAATTTTAGACTACAAAAGGTGAAAGGCTTGACAAGATGTGGCAGTGAAACAGACATATCAAGGGTCCTTGCAATTTGCAAGTTACAGAACTTATCAGAATGTATAAAGAGACATCAATAGTAAACGTAAAAGGAATTAAAGTCAACGGTCACAACATAAACAATTTGCAGTTTATTGGGATAACTCAGTCTTAAAGGCAGAGACAGAGAATGAACTACAAGAAGTGATAGACATAATAGTAAAAGATTGTAACAAAGAAGGTCTCAGTCTGAATAGTAATAAAACAGAAGTAATGGTCATATCAAAGAAACAATCATCACCATCATGCAGCATAAAAATAAACAGAACAAATATGAAACAAGTGCAACGCCTCAGATAACTTGGGCACAATAATATCATCAGATGCAAGATGCACCACAGAAAGAAAAAGTGAAATAACTCAGGCCAAAATAGCATTTCTGAAAATTAAAAACGTCTTATGCAACAAGTATAGGTCAATAGAAGTGAGAAAGGGAGTTCATCAGTGCTATATAAAGACAATTCTGACCTATGGAAGTGAAAATCATGGACAGTAGACAAATAATTGAAAAACAAAGATTAGAGACCACAGAGATAGGATTTCTCCTAAGAATGATGACAGTTCCCTGGACATTTAAAAAGACCAATGAAGACATTCTCAAAGGGGCCAACATAAGAAGGGAGCTCTTAAAAAATCAAACCTCGAAGAGAGAGAATCAACATTTTTCAGGCACATCATAATAAGTGGAAAGTTGGAATACTTGGTTACAACTGGCAAAATACAGGGAAAGAGAGGTTGATGACAAAGAGAGAAGATACTAGATAGCTTGGTGTCACAGCATGGAAAACACTCAACAACAGAATTTATATGCTGCACTATGGGTAGAAAATTGTGGAAGGACATGATCACCTATGCCAACCGGTATGGCACATGATGATTCCGAGATAAAAATAAACCTTGCTAGTCTGAGTTGTAACTATTGCCAATGTGTTAATGTTCTCCTTAGGCTTTAGACATGCTGGTGTTAGTTCTACAGCAGTGCCACAGAGAGAGTGAGGAAAGGTGGAAGAGGTTATCAAGACAGGTCATGGATGCAGTGTTACCAGCTCTCAGCAAACAACAGGTTAGAATACCTTTATGGTATTTCTCTTCATGTTTTGTGGGAAAGAAGATATCTATCTGCATATCAGACATGTTAGTCGCTGTTTAACCAGAGATGAGAATAAGCATAGTGTTTATGTGAGGCTTTTTGTATTACCAGTTTACGGTTTTTAAATCACAATGTTGGAAGTTGTTCTTTGCATGTATTTTGTATTCCCAGTTGAAGGTTTTTAATTAAAATGTTTGAAATCTTTCTATTATGTGTATTTTGTATTCCCAGTTGAAGGTTTTTAATTAGAATGTTTGAAATCATTCTATTATGTGTATTTTGTATTCCCAGTTGAAGGTCTTTAATTAGAATGTTTGAAATCATTCTATTATGTTTATTTTGCATTCTCAGTTGATGGTTTTTCATCAGAATGTTTGAAATCATTCTATAGTTTGTTTTTTATGTATCCAGTGACAATTTTTCGCCAGAATTCTGGAAATTGTTCTAGGGTATCTTAATTTATTTATAGTAACCATTGAAGTCTTTTTGCTGAATTTTTTTTAAAAATCAGCTTATGATGTTGTCCTATAATATGAGACTTTAAAGAACAGAACTGCAGAACTAGTTTGAAAGTGAAAGAAGTAAGAAACCCTACAACATAAACAACTAATAAAATTTCTGAAAGCTGCATTTGAATGTTGCTAACATAAGACATAAGGAATATTGAGAAGATGTAACATTTTGCTATAAGTAAAATAAAAGTAAAGTACCCCCATCATGCCAAGTGGCGTATAGGGAAATATGGTGTTAGTGATCCTATATTTTACAGACCTACAGCGCATGATTTTTGGGGTAATGTGGTCGGTATTACGCCCGTGCTGCTTTTACTTTTCCAGAAAAAATTCCGGTACCCATTTAAGGCTGGGTGAACCCGGAAACTGTCGGTTGGGATCAAACCCTACCCCTTGTCCTTTGTAGTCCAGTTCACTAACCACTGAGCTATCGCGGCTCCCAACATTTTGCTATACCAGGGCTAAAACTAAGAATAGCAAAATGTTACATCTTCTCAATATTAATATATAAAAAATAATATAATAAAATAAAATAATATGGTGCAGAAACATGGACATTAGACAAGAAAACAGAACAGAGAATTGAAGCCTTTGAAATGTGGATATATAGAAGAATAGGTAGAATTGGATGGAAGGAAAAGAAAAGAAAACAAATGATGAAGTCTTATATCAACTAAAAATGAAAAGAGAATTAATAAGCACAATTCAAACAAGACAAATGCGATTTTTGGGCCATGTTAAAAGACACAATATCCTACTAAAAGTAATCGTGGAGGGGAAAATACAAGGTAAAAGAGGCAGAGGCAGACCAAGACTAACATGCACTCGATGATGATGAACATAAGACTTATATGTGATTTATACCAGGAATAAACAGCTATGATAAAATACAACAATGAGAACTCTGCACCTACTGATATAAAAAGAGGAGTAAGACAGGTCTGCATTCTGTCACCATGTCTATTTAACTTATACACTAAACAGATCTTGAAAGAAAGAAATGGGTATTTCAGGACTAAACGTCAATGGACCAATCAATAATCTAAGATATGCTGATGATACTTTATTAATGGCAGAAAATCCAGACCAACAACTAGTTAACAAAATAAACAAGACAAGCAAAGAATAAGGATTGGAAATAAATATGAAAAAGACTAAAACTAAGATTGCAGAGAAAAGACACAACATATACAAGGAAATATTGAAGTTAATTAAAAAATTGTAGAAAGAGTTCAAGAATGTAGTAGCTATCTTGGACATATTATAACAAATAATGGAAAATGTAAAACAGAAATAAACAAAAGAATAGGAATGGCAAAAACCAATTTTAACAACATGAAAAATTTACTCATATCAAAGCAAATAATATCAGAACTAAAGCTACAAATAGTAAAAAGCTGTTCATTCATTGAGTGCCATCTCCACATCGAAGGCTGGCTACCATGGGGCGCCATTCTGCTCTATCTCTTGCTTAGACGTTGCAGATTGCCATAGGCTGACTTGTCCATCCTTTGTGTTACTCGTCCATGTTATTCTTGGTCTGCCTCTTTTACCTTGTTTTTTCTCTTCCCAGATTACTTTTAGTAAACTGCTGTGTCTTTTAACATGCCCCAAAACTGTTCTGCATATTGTTAATTGATATTTTGTGAGTGCGGTTTAATTTTGTTACGCCTCACAGAAATGTCTGGTTGGGTTAATTTTTGTGTTAATGATATCTTAGCACATTAATGTCTATGAAAGAAACATGGTTTTATAGATTAACTGATGGGATACTTTTTGGTGTGAATTTGTCATTTTTAACCACAAATAATAATAAATTTTAGGTAGGTTAATTAGTTAGTCATCAGATTATCTCCATTGCACATCAAACAACAGTCAATAAGCGCTCAGACTTCCTCCCCAGCAAGACCTGCAGTGTGAATTTGTGTAGTGATAAACCAGTAAACAAATTTACCCTTGATCTCCTCATCGTTCTCTTGAATTTAGGCAACATCCCTCCTGACTAACATGAAACAGGTCTGCAAAGTCATGACCTAAACTCCATCATCTCGCCCCTCATTACGAGCATACAGCTGGTTTAGGGATATGCGATCACCCATCATAATACATTGTACATACAACAATGGACATACCCATAAACGCCTGATTACTCCAGCAAATGCTGCCAGAAATGCACAAACCACTCACAATTTTATGTATAACTTCTAATAAGTATGAATGTAAAATAGAGAAATCATATATATATATATATATATATATATATAGTGAACTAATACACGGAAAAAGACAAATCGATAGACCTAAACTGCGATATAGAGATATCTGCAAATCATCTCTGAATGACTTCTCCATCTGTGAAAATGACTAGAAACATCTGGCAAATGATCATACATCATGGAGATTATGTAAAAGGAATGGTATAATATTATTTGAGACTGTGCTACGGGAAAACTTAGAAGAGAAAAGACTCATGAAAAAGGATGGAAAACCCTGTGGATCAGTGGGCCTGACTTGTTCATTCTGTGGCCTTATGTGTTGTGTTTGTCAAACATTGGTAGAATTAGCCAAGAGAGAAGCTGTTCGACAAAAACAAAACATAAAAAAAATACACAATAACCTCAACTAGACCGTTTGACAAGACGAAAAGGAACATATATATATATATATATATATATATATATATATATATATATAGCATAAAGGAACATATATATATATATATATACAGGTTGTTATTAATATTTTTTTTAATTAGCAAAATGAGTAAGTCAATTAAAATATGCATAACAAACGGCTGCGTGATGTGAGCCACTAGCCCTTAGGCTTAGGTTGGTTATGTGGCAGGCAGTAATAGCTTTCTGAAAGACTTCTCAGATTCTATTAGAGTTTGACCATCTTAGTGCAACATTATGTCTTCTGTATCATTAACAACCATCATATCTAGATGACCCTTATCTTGTTGGTCAGTCTGCATTGTGGGTACATCTGCAATCCTTGTTAGTCTCTTTTGATGAAGACTATTACTGGAAATCAAACTGTGAGGTAAAGTGAGGTTATCTTCAGCTTTGGCCAATGACTCTGCTGTAGAGACTGTAGATCACATAACCTATGCATCCTTACTTATTTGAATAGAAAAAACTTTTAACAGATTGGTTCACATATAATATTTAATCAAAGCATTTATAGCACATGTAGAATTTATGAATTTGTTGTGGGTGCTGTTATAACATTTTGTAGTAGTAGTAGCCTCCATCAATCATAGTTGACTATGAATTTTTCAGCGCCCCTAGAAATACTATTTTTTCTTTTCTTTTGCAGTGTTTTACTATGAATCTGTCTGCTTCTTGTTTGAGTTGGAGCTTTAGAGTGTGTTTCCAAAGATTGTGGTCTGCAGCTATTTTTTCCCAGGCTGCAGGGTTTATGTTCTGAGTCTTCATGTCGTGTTTACACATGTCTACAAATAAAAGTTTTTGGCACCCCCTAGTTTTCCCACCTTCCATTTGTCTGAAGAGTATATCTTTTGGTATGTGGGTATCTTTCATACGGTGTACGTGGCTAAGACAGTGTAACCTACATTGTTTGAGCAGCGTGTATATGTTTAGGAGACCTGTGCAAGTCATGACCTCCACATTTGTCACTTAATCCTTCCGGATAATATCAAGAATATAGCACAGACATTGCATATGGAATGCGTTTAGCCTTCTCTCCTGCTTTACATAGGTTGTCCAAGATTCGCTGCCTTACAGAAGGATACTAATTATGCAGGCATTGTAAACTGCGGCCTTTGTTTTAATTGTCACTTTGCTGTTATGTGCTGTCAAAGACGAGCAAAGGTGGTAGCAGCTTTACCAATACAGGTGTCAATTTCTGTATTTAAAGAAAGTTTGTCGTTGATGAAGGACCCCAGGTAGTTATACTGCTGCGTGACATTGAGTTTAATAATATAATATAATTTAATAATATAACATTTTACAATAAATGAAAAAATTAAATGCTATTTTATTCCATCATTGCTACAGAAGTAAGTACAAATGGACACTAAGTTCAATGATGTTGGATCTGTTAACAAGAAGAAGAATGTTCTTGTTTTTTAATAATTCTGCTGGTTGTATCCTAAGTGAGCTAGTTATACTAATTTTATTTGTAATGTCTATTGTTTGATTGAATTAGATTAACCTGGACAGCCAGGATGCTCTTGATGTTCTCCACCGCCTATTTGAGTCAGTGTCACCCAGTGTGTTCAGACCTGTAGACTTCATACTAAAGACTTTATTAGCCCCTGCTCATGATGTGGTAAGTTTGTCTCAGATAAATCAATCACTTCTTGATCATTAAACATAGCTTAACGGATATTTGGAACAACATTTACTCACTCGCATGACCAATATTTTCAGTAAAACATATATTACAAAAGAGTGGTATGTTCATCTGTTAATGTAGATTGGACAATTACAGTTTTATTGTACATTTTAAAAAATAATGTTGACTGGAATTTCATTGAAAGGAGCATTTAAGAATCTCAGTTTTGAGTAAATTTGGCAATGAAAAGGTAGACATATAAAAACAGGTTAGGAAGAGCATGCCAAAGACAGATCTTGTTTGAGATATGGCAGGAATGCTTTCCTGAAAGTTGCCATGTTCAAATTGAGATTGACTGCTGACTCTAGATCATCATCATCATGTGCCATACCAGTTGGGATAGGCGATCATGTCCTTCCATAATCTTCTATCTACAGTGCATCGTATCAGTTCTGTTGTTGACTGTTTTCCATGCCATGACACCAAGCTATCCAGTATTTTCCCTCTTTGTCATTCGCAATCTCTCTTTCCTTTTATTTTGCCAGTTGTAACTAAGTATTCCAATTTTCCTCAACTCATGATGTGCCCAAAAAATGTTGATTGTTTCTGTCTGATGTTTTTTAGTAGTTCCCTTTTTGTGTTGGCCTCTTTGAGAATTTCTTCATTGGTATTTTTAACTGTCCAGGGAACTTTCAACATTCTTTTGAGAAATCCCATCTCTGTGACCTCTAATCGTCTTTTCATTTGTTTTTCTACTGTCCTTGATTTGCTTCCATAGGTCAGAATTGGTTCTCCATAGCACAGATGAACTCTCTCACTTCTATTGACATAGATTTGTTGCATAAGATATTTTTCATTTTCTGAAATGCTATTTTGGCCTGAGCTTCTGCTTTTTATTTATGTGGTGCATCTTCCATCTGATGTAATTATTGTGCCCAAGTATTTGATGCGTTGCACTTGTTTCAGATTTGTACTATTTATTTTTATGCTGCATGATGGTGATGATTGTTTCTTTGATATGACCATTACTTCTGTTTTCTTACTATTCAGATGAGACCCTTTTTGTTGCTTTCTTCCACTATTATTATTATTATGTTGAATCTTGATGGACACAAAAAAAACAAAGGTAAGCTCTGACAATCCTTATTCAGGCACTAAATCCAGTCTCTTTCAAGCCTGATAATGCTCCAAAAACACCACAATAAAAGAACTGTTTGTGTAAAACTGTGTGTCAATGATATTCTGTAAAGTGTTATCATTTAGTTCAAAATTGTATCTCTAGTGTTAAGAAAATTGAATGTTTAAGTTATCATTAAGTTACTGATGAAAGTTTCCATAATTCATAGAGTCAAAAGTGAATTAATAATTACAAACAGCACATTTCAAAGCACTTGGAACATATATACCTAAATATTATTGAAGAAAAAGAAAGTCAATACACTTCAGTAATAAAACCTTGGGATTTCTTTACAAAACAGTTACTGTATATATGTGCTCAGTATACCTAACAGTTACTATGTTGTATCTGAAGACTTTTCTTTGGCTTTTAGTTGTAACATAGTGTTTATTTGTTTAAGCTAGTTCTAGCAAAATAGTTGATATTTCAAATGAAAGTTGCTGATTGTTTTTTACTTGAAACTTTCTGTAGCTGTTTTATTGATTTAAGTTACAACCTTTCATATTATATATCTGATAAAAGAAGGAAAAACTTGGTAGAAAACAAACCATTGGCTCTCCCATGTTCAATTAATTTATAAAGATAATTTTTTAAGCTGTGGTGAGAGTGTATTTCTAAAGTAGAGGTAATGAAAGAACTTCATGAAAAGCTAACTCTAATTATTGCTTGGGATGGCAAGAGGGAAGATGTATTCTTACAATACATTGATGAAACTTTTACAAGAAATAAAGGATTGGTGATAACTGTCACGGTTTGTAACTTTATAATAACTTTTTAAAATAATACACATGAAATTTTACTGTGTATATCACTTTTATCAGTTATGAATATCTCTTTTATCAGTTATGGATTATATCTGAGTTCTAATGCAAAACCTGGTCTTTCAAAAATGTGAAGGTGAAATATTTCTTTATATGCTTCTTCAGTTAAAATAATGGAATATCTATTAGCTGAAAGAGTTTTAAAATTATATATTTGACAATAAACTTTTAATATTTTATTATTTACAGTGCAGTAAACTATCTCTTAAAACTATTTTTTCTTGCGATCTTTCATATACTTATCTACAAAAGAGAACCCTAACTGGTCTTCAGAAGTGGTTGTGTTTGGTTCTTACAATCATAAGAGTCCTAATCTCTCAATCAAAGGAAGAAGTTATTCTGTCACGACTGGCAGAACTGCAGGTAAAGGTTTTGAAACATGCTTTTTTTTTTTAACATACATTGTAAGTATTGCAATATAAGTAGGTTTAGATTTTTTTTTTTATATGTCAGGAGGAAAGTAAGCATGAAAAATATTTTCACTTGACAAATGCATCCTAATTAGTATTTTGTTTCAAATTGTCTAATTCGAGGACTAAACAATCCTTGTGGCTTTTATCCTATTTTAGTTCCACTTCACTAGCTACCGACGTTCAAACAGCCTGTGTTTGCTTCCCGCAGGAAGCAGTGTGAATTGTACTCGTTGTTGGAAAAAATACCCCCACAGTTGATCCAGCTGCTGGCAGAAATGGGTACATGGCAGCACCCTGGGTATGTGAGGAATGGTGCCTCACTGGTGAGTTACGATGTTTGAGACGACACTAGACAAGAGTCTCTCAACACTGTCAAAAGACACAACGGGCTGGAAAGAACAATAATGGAAGGCAAGGTTCTTGGGTCATGCATCAGGGGTAGACCAAGAAGAAGGTGGTTTCAAGACAAGGATACTTTGAACATGACAACAGAAGTGGGAGATCCTGCTAGAAAGAGAGATTCTTTTCGACAGGCTGTGGTGATTGCAATGTTCTGAAAAGGATATGCGACCTGAAGATGGTGATGAAAATTATAATTAAACAATTCTGCATGAATGAAACATGATCACACTAGAAACACTTTATTTACATCTTCTTTATTTTTCTTACCTTGTAGAATTAAAAAATAACAGAATGTTACCACAGAATAGGAGTAAAACAAGTGTACTGATATTGTGAATATCAAATTTTATACTTTTAATTCTTGCAGTTGCATGTTTGTCTCATACGAGAATTGGACAGTACAGATGCCTCTTCTTCAAGCTCTGTAATTGAACTTCTCAGAAAGTTGACACCAGAGGAAACAATGGCTTGGTGAGCATATCTGTATAGCTGTTGTCTATTTAAACAATTTGGCTGCAATAAAAAAAAACAAATAAATAGAGATTTGATTCCATGACTAAAGTTTATTTGTTTCTCTTAAAATTGAGTTGAATCATGTTTCAAGGATAAATTTCTTATATTAAACTCTTGGTTGAAATATCTTATTCTTTACATTATTGTTTTTGACATTTCAATTCTTTAATTCTTAGGTTCCTACTTCAAGTGATTGGCAAATGTTCTGAGATGCTTGACCAAGAAGCTTCACTGTTTGCATCAAGCAATGCCATCAGTACCAGTGGAAACACAAGTGCATCAAATAGCTTTTACACCAGCAAATATTGCTTCTTACTGCAGCAGACCCTGCACCTGCTGTTGTATATTACACATATGTTTCAATCAGGTACTACTTAACCATGAAATTTGTACAAAAATTACTTTATATGTATATAAGTAAAAGTAAAGATCCTGTCATGACAAGTGGTGTATAGGAAATATGGTGTTAGTGACCATAATTTTTATAGACCTTCGGCACATGATTTTTGGGGTAATGTGGTCGGTATTATGCCCGTGCTGCTCTACTTTCCCAGAAAAAAAATCCAGTACCCATTTTAAAGCTGGGTGAACCCAGAAGCCATCGATCAGGATCAAACCCGCTCTTGCCCTTTGTAGCCCAGTTCACTAACCACTGAGCTATCACAGCTTCTTTATATGCATATATGCTACTAGAATTTGAGATATTTTTTACCCTTTATTGTCTAATTTATTTCCAGCTTCAGTTAGTGAAAAGATGCACAGGCAAAATGGTTAATGCACTTTTTAATTAACCAGATATTCTGGGTTTAATTCCTAACTGTGCAAACTTTTTTCCCTACCAACTCATTCAAAGTGAAAAATTTCCACTGCCATTTTAACTCACAAACTTTCTGTCCAGATGGCAACATCTATCACTAGACCATCCCCAGATCTGTGAAATAATTTTCTTTCAGGTATAATCCTTTCATCTTGCTCTTTTCTTCCTCTTTCTACCACATTCAATATTGAAGGAGATACAAAGTTGCAGTTCTTCCTCTTCAGGCAGCCTCTGTTATTGAAACTTGATATTGTAGAGTTTCTCAGGGTTTTCTCTAATAGTAATAGAAAAATATTGACATGAACTCCATTGTTTATGTGCTACGAGATATGATGGGTACCCTTTACCTTGTCTTTTGTTTATTCAAAATGCTGAAGAATATGAGACACATCATCTTCAATCCCATTTGATAAAAGGAAAATCTTAATTGTACCTCCTTGTTTTATAAAAATAGTGTTGCATCACAGCTGAAGGAACTAAGTTCATGTCAAAGTAAATGGTAACTGTACAATGTAGAGTTTTTTGTAATCGAAAATAGTTACCATAGACTGAGTTCATTCACCATCATAAGCTAGTTGAGAGTGACCTACCACATAACATTTGTAAGAAATTATCTATGATGTGTCACACTCAAAAATGGGTAGATGTCAAGTGACTTTAGCATCCAATCTCTGGACTGACTGACCAGATGACATTGATGATGTTGCCTACCAGATTTAAGCAGAAATAGGTAGTATGAATGTCTGTCTTGGAGTTATTTTACTTACCATTAGGAAGGAAGACTATCTTATTGCTACCCTAATTTTTCCCATCCTATTTCCTCTCCTATACATGCGATCAGTTTTATTGCAGTTCGCCCATCCCTACCTCCAATCACAGCACCTCCCAAAGCATATTGATAAGGGAAATCTCTTCTTTAAGCACTGTTCGGCTATACAGGTGAAGATTTCAATTGTTTCCTTCAGAACGAGAGTATTTCCGCAGACACTTTTTCATTCAAGTTCCCTCACAAAAAGAGCACAAACGAATTAACTGAAGCATTAAGTGTCAGTCCCAATTATACTTTTCCAATGTTGATCTATGCAGATAACAAATTTGAACTTTATGTAGGCCTGAAAAGAGTGGATATAGTTGCTTCATTACTCCAATTCACATAAATAAGTTGACACCAAAACCTATCTAAACAACCGAAAGACTTTATTTGCAACTGCAGTCTTGAAAAACGCGGTGGCCTTTTTTATTGAAGACTTTCTCAAATTTGATTATGTTCAGGTAGTAGGTCCCACAAAGAGAGACTGTGGAAATATATACCGAGATATCCTTTTAGGCTCTCTTCATTTGACATATTTACAGCATGTAGCTGATTTTGAACCTAACAATATTTTGTCTGGTTCATTCGTCCTGTTTGTTTTCTTCACTGTAAGTTACTAGATGGTGTCTTTAATTAGACTATTCTTAATTATTTCGAATTGCTTTGTTAAATTTGTTCTCAATTTGCTAATACTTGTAGCCTATGTACTTTCTGTACTGGTATAATACAATAATTTTAGTTATTCATATTTCGTTTACCCAAAAAAAGAAAGAAAAATAGATTCTGTATGTTGCATTGTATAGTAGTTTACAATGAAGTTACCTTGAGTTTAATGACGTTTATTGTATCTGTACTAGTTTGTAGTGAAACACCAGTGAAAAAGGTGTTGTTTTTTCCGCCATGTAGTAGTTTGCAGCAAAATGATTCTATTTGTATCTAGCAGCCTGACACATCTGACTTTGTCACATAATTTTTCATTTTTAAAATAGACCACCATAAGGACAAGGACCAGGGTCTTGGTCAGCTCTGAAGTAAGCAGTCAGTTAGGAGTCCCTGATTACTCATATTTTTCTTCTTCATAGTGTTCACCTTTTAGCTGGGTGTGTTGTGTTACTATCTATCTATCTATCTATTGACCTTTTGAGCCGTAACCGGCCCATAGGGCGTAGACCAAGATACACCTTCTCCTATATGAATTTTTGTTCTAGCAGTTTTCTTTTAAAGATATTTTATCAAATCTCGCCATCTGTCTCTGTTCTGTGCAAGCAGTTCTATCTCATTGAGGGAGCCGATTCCTGCTGCTCTTGCCTCTCTCATCAATGTTCTTCTCAGTGTCTCCCTGGGTCTTCCTCTTTTTCTTTTACCTGTTGTTTCCCATATGAGGGCTTGCTTTGCTATTCGATTATTATCTCTTCTCATCACATGTCCAACGTATGACCATCGTCTTTTCTTTATTACTGAAGATATTAGTGGTTGATTGGCGATTTCTCTAATTTCCTCGTTTGTTTTGAATTCGTTCCATTCTATACCAAGTATTTTCCTTAGACATTTATTTTCGAATGCGTTCAACTTTGTTTCTATATCTCTTGTTGTTTTCCAGCTTTCACACGCATACGTAAGGGTTGATAGTACATTTGATTTGAATAGCCTAAGTTTTGTGTTTGTGCTAATGAGTTTTGATTTCCACAACTTTTCAAGGCTTCTGAAAGACATTGCTGCTTTAGCCAGTCTGATTCTAATTTCTTTGCTCGTATCCCCTTCTCGATCAATGTGACTTCCAAGATAGATGAAGTGATCGATCTCTTCTACTGGTTTGTTTTCCATGTATATTTTGTCACTTGTTGGAATTAAACTTTTCATGACTTTAGTCTTTTCATGATTGACCTCAAGCCCAATTTTGCTGGCTATTGATGATAGTTCATTTGTGTTTTCCTGCATCGTTTTTATCTGATTGCTGATGAGAACTATGTCATCAGCAAAGTCCAGGTCCTCCAAATGGTCTCCTTGTATCCATTCGATGCCTTTATTACCAGTGCAGCATTTCTTCATTATGAAGTCCATAACAATTCCAAATAACAAGGGCGATAAAATACATCCTTGTTTAACCCCAGTTTCTATTGGGAAACATTCGCTCAGTCCTTCCTCTGTTCGAACTGCACATGTGTAACCATCATACATGTCTTTGATAATATTTATGATTTTTGATGGTAAGCCATATTGCTTCAGAATTTTCCACAAAGAATCTCTATGAATACTATCAAATGCTTTTTTGAAGTCGATGAAGTTAAGTACAAAAGGTTTTTGCTTTTCAATGTGTTCCTCCAATATAAGTCGTAGAGTGAAAATGTGGTCAAGACAGCTTCTCCCTTTTCTAAACCCAGCCTGTTCTTCACGCATTACTGTATCTATTGAATCCTTTATTCTATTTAGGATGATTTTACAGAATAATTTTGAGGCAACTGACAAAAGTGTCACGCCTCTCCAATTGTTACAATCTCTAAGATTGCCCTTTTTTGGGATCTTAACAATGATTCCTTTTTTCCATTTATGAGGCGTCTTCTCTGTTTTCCAAATGATGTTGAACATTTTTTGGAGATGTATTAAATTATGGCTATCAATTGCCTTGAGGATCTCAGCTGTTAACTTATCCTCTCCAGCAGCCTTGTTATTGGTCATTAGCTTTAAGGTGGTTTCTATTTCACTCAAGGTGAAGTCATCTAAATTTACATCTAATTCTGCTGCTGGTGTTTCAGCTTCAAAATCTATTAAACTGTGAGGTAGTGGACAGTTAAGAATTTCTTTGAAGTGTTCCGCCCAACGGGCTTTTATGTCTGCGCTTGTTGTTAGCATTAATCCAGATTTGTCTAGAATTGGTGTTCCACTGGATGTATAGGTGTTTGTCAGCATCTTTTGTACAGTATAAAGAGTTCTGCTGTCTCCTGTAATTGCAGCTGTCTCTGCTTTCTCTGCCAAGTTGTCTATATAAGCTCTTGTATCTCTTCTTGCCGAACTTTTCACTTTGTTGTCTAATTCTTTGTATGTTGCTTTTGCCAGAACCTTTCCAAGATCTGTCTTTACATTAGTCATGGCTCTCTTCGCTTCTCTTCTTTCTTTGATGTATTTCCATGTGGTGTCTGAGATCCAAGCTCGTTTTTCCATTTTCTTCAGTCCAGCACTTGCTTCTGCTGCTGTCATTAGTATTTTGCTCTGTGAGTCCCACATTTCATTGATATCTAAGTCTATTTCACCAAGTGCTGAATAACAATTACTTAGCTCTATGTTAAACTTTTCCTTTATTGCTTCATCTTTCAGTTTATGACTATCAATTTTATGTGTAATTGACCTCTTCTGTTGGTTTCTAAATTTTAATCTTATTTTCCCAATGCACAGGTTGTGGTCACTATTAACATCAGCACCTCTGTATGCTCTTACATCTATTAATGATGATCTGAATTGTTGTTTAATACATAGGTGGTCAATTTGATTTGATGTTCTATCATCAGGAGATATCCATGTTGTTTTGTGGATATTTTTATGTGGAAATAATGTCCCACCTATAACTAAATTTTCTATTAAACATAATTCTATTAATCTTTCTCCATTCTGACTTGTTGTATTACAGCCTTCTCTCCCCATCACATGTTCCACTCCTGCGTTATCTTGTCCTACTTTGGCGTTGAAGTCTCCCATTACAATTAAAAGATCGTGTTTTGGTATTTTGTTTATAAGTTGTTGCAGTTGGTTATAAAAATCATCCTTAACTTCATCATCAGCTTCGTTAGTAGGCGCATAACATTGAATAATTGAAAGTCTTCCATGTTTTGTTTTGTATCGTGTTCGTATCAGACGGCTATTTACCGGTTCCCATTCTAATAAACTTCTTGCAGCTTTGTCTGTCATCATTATGCCTACTCCTTCACGGTGTTTTCCATCTTCCCTTCCAGAAAAAACTACTATTTTATTATCAATAGATCTCCTACCTGTTCCAGGCCAGCGCATTTCGCTTAATCCTAAAATATCTAGATCGTATCTGTCCATCTCGCTCGCGACCTGTGCATGTTTCGTCGGAGCGGCCATTGTTCGCACATTCCAGAATCCTATTTTTGTTGTTGTTTTAGGGCCGAAAAAACTATCACTACTATCTACTGCTAATTTACACATTCTGTATCAGGTCTACGTTTCATTAACAACATCGTTTTTACGATAGCGGCTTGTTAAACCTCTGATCAACGGTTCTATACCAAGCCGGAGAAAAATAATTCCTCCATTTTGGAAACAACCGGAAACGGACAATCGCCTAGTTGTGTTACTAGTTTAATGATAAAGCCTTGATAGTTGCACCTTTAGGTCTAACATACCCATCTTTGGCATGAGTAAATTTGCTGAACAGTTTTATCCTGGCAGTGGCTATTTTTGGCCTACTCTTTTAAATCTTTAACCACCAAGAGTTCTTTATCTTGCAAGTGCTCATGGGACCTTCTGTTTTTCACCATTATCTGAGAGGTCTTGACATTACATCTCACTATCCAGAGAATAAGATATCACAGATAGCTTCTGTGTCCTTCTCCTGTTGTGTATAATATGGCATCAGTAGGCATTCTCTTCGGGTGAGCAAACTATTTTATTTGTTGTATTTATTTTTCTTTGCCAGCTCTTTTGCTTATAATCTCATTTCTGATTTTGCTTTTCTGGTTACCCCCATACTTTTCTTGAACAATCAATATCTTTGTTGGTTTTTTCTTTAACTTGTGAGTAAACATGTTTGGCACTGGTAACAAGAGTGGGGATAAATTTGCTTTGTATGAGATTTTTCTTTGTACGTATCGGCACTGTTCGGTGTTGTGGAAGAGGGCCCCGCTGTTCCAGTAGTTGGTTTTCATTACTGCACCAAATGTTAATTTCTTAATCCATTTTGCTGCCTATGGAAAATGTTACTCCGAGATACTTAAACTTTTATACTTGTTTTATACCTGTTTCTTGTATTGATACTCTCTCTCTCTCTCTCTCTCTCTCTCTCTCTCTCTCTCTCTCTCTCTCTCTCTCTCTCTCTCTCTCTCTCTCTCTCTCTCTCTCTCTCTCTCTCTCTCTCTCTGAGATCAAGACTCAATCAGAGTAGGGTTCCAGACTCTCACATGAAGACAGCTGTCTGTTTAAGTGAATTGATCGATCCCACAGACAGAACATCATAATTAGAGTACTGTTAGATCCAACCTGATTGAGTACCTATTAAAACGTTGCACTGTGTTCTGCACAAGTGGCCCAGTGCATCCGATTTCAGCCAGCATTTTATTCACTATTCATTATTTATTAGCCTTTGATTGTCCCCAATCTTCCTGCAAGGCAGCAGATTGTCTTTTCTGTAGGGGATTCTGCCCTTAGATGGTCGGCCCTCTCAGGTTAACGAGCACCATCTGTCCGAGTCACTATAGGTGACTAACACAGACATGCACACATAAAGATATGAGATGTGACTAACACTGACATGCACACAATGATAGGAGGCATAATTAATACTGACACACACCAAGATATGAGATATGACTAACACAGACGCACGCACACACTAAGATATGAGATGTGACTAACACAGACACACTCTACAATATGAGATATGACTAATACAGATACACACACTAGGATATGAGATATGACTAAACACAGTCATGCACACTCAAAGATATGAGACATGACTAACATAAACATGAACTCATAAAGATAGATGTGACTAACATAGACATGCACACACAAAGATATGAAATATGACTAAACACAAACACACATAGATATGAGACATGACTAACATAGACAGACACACACTAAGATATGAGATGTGACTAGCATGGACACACACACAAATATATGAGATATGACAAACATAGGCATGCACACAAGGGTATGAGATGTGACTAACAAAGACATGCACACAAAGATATGAGATATAACTAACATAAACATGAACTCATAAAGATAGATGTGACTAACATAGACATGCACACACAAAGATATGAAATATGACTAAACACAAACACACATAGATATGAGACATGACTAACATAGACAGACACACACTAAGATATGAGATGTGACTAGCATGGACACACACACACAAATATATGAGATATGACAAACATAGGCATGCACACAAGGGTATGAGATGTGACTAACAAAGACATGCACACAAAGATATGAGATATAACTAACATAGACATGCACACAAAGATATGAGATATGACTAACACAGACATGCTTGCACAAAGATTTCACACATGACTAACAGAGATACACACTAAGATATGTGATATGACTAAACACAGATACACACAAAGATATGAGACATGATTAATACGGATACACACCAAGATATGAGATATGACTAACATGACACACACCAAGATATGAGCCATGTCTAGCACACACACACAAGCTAAAATATGAGCCATGGCTAGCACAGTGACACACCAAGATATGAACCATGGCCAGCACAGACACACACCAAGATATGAACCTTGGCCAGCACAGACACCCACCAAGATATGAGCCAAGACTAGCACGGTCTCCCACTAAGATATGAGCTATGACTAGCACAGATATACACTGAGAGCTGAGCCATGGCTATCACAAACACCCACCAAGATAGGAACCATGGCTATCACATACACACATAAAGATATGAGCCATGGTTAGCACAGACAACCACCAAGATATAAGCCAGGACTAACATATACACTTGGTAACTTCCACTAAAGTTTGTCTGAGGTTCCCGGTAAAGTTTCTACTGACGACCACTAAAATCCAATATACCAGGCTCCTTTCTTCATGTGTCGTCTTTAAAGGTCATCTCGCCCTGTGTCATGATCTCACCGGTGACAGATCTTGATGCCCGATTGCCTGGACACTGGAATTGTACTGCACTGCCCTGTATCACCTATGCTTGTTGACACCTTCATGTACTGATACACTTCAATCAGTGTTAGACTTGACTCCTGCAGGAACCTTCTAATGGCCCGACACATTTGTCCGTTGTGATCGTATAACCTTGTACTTCGCGCTGTTTTGTTGTTAAGACCGTCACTGCTTCGACGGGCCCATGCTTGGTGGCCCCCCCCCCCCCCAAGCTGTCGTTCTTTGCTAGGCACAGACATATACAGACTGCATTGAGTCAATGGAACACCATTTTAAAAAGTACACAATCAAGGTTTATTTATGGAATATCACCCTCACACAACATTGTACACTTCCAACTACAGTATGTTTGTCAGCTGCACTTCTCACAATACTTGTTAACAATGAGTCGTAACACATGCACTCGCCTCGTTTTCCTGCACTACTGTCAATGTGACCCCTTCATGTGGTGGGGCTAGTTCCACCCACACACCCTACGCCAACGTATCTTGGCTTTTAACCAAGGTCTGCATTGGTGCCACTGCCCCTCCATCAATTATACACCTCCAGCACCGGCTTGTAGTTACATCAACTCACTGGGCGGCTTCATCATGACAGGATGCAGAGTTGCATTACTTCAGGCCACCATGCAATTTGGTGACATCCTGTTGTAGCCGACTCCACTCGGTCAAACTCTCTCGAAAAACACTACGCGGGATCTCCCCGCTAGCTATCTGCAACTGGTCTTGGCTGATGAATTTCACAATGTCATCTGTTCGTGTCTACAATAGCACACATGTTATTGAGCATTAAATTGGCGCGAGCTGTCTCGCTCACTGTCACCTAAATTGTTCGTTGCTTATGAGTTTCACAACTACCTCTACTTGCATCTATGCAGGTATCACAAGTTTATGTATCATTGACCCATGTGCCAGGTCCGTTCCACTCAACTGCCAAGCACAAACTGACTAACTCTGCCACACTGTTGTGTGTAACTAACCTGGCTACAACTCACGGTATCGGTTGCCAAAGCCACCGTCCGCATTGAGTGTTCGTCACATTTAGACTGATCTTCTAACTTATCGTTTTTCCTAACTTCCTCCCTTCCAACCAATCATATCCCTGTTTACATTCTTCCTTCTCTCCTGACTGCTTCTCACTTTCCACGTGAAACTCAATGTTTCTATTTGAGTGAACTCTTATCACTTTCCCCTCGACTTCTACCACACACTCTCATATTGTCAGACACTCTGTAATTACTGCTACACCAAAACTTGCAGGCATGGTGAGCATGGCTGACGTGCTGGAAGATCAGCCGGATAATACCATTAGAAAATGTCAATTTCATGTCCCCTGAGTCTTGACTCCGCATCAGATAGTATAGTCTGGCCACGTGGCTGGGTGCATTCATGATGATGTAAGACAGAGACAAGGCAAAGAGCATCCTAGCCACACGAACCTGGGCGCTAGCTTGCACTGAGCTCCACCTAGGATCGTTGATCGGTTTCAGCTCAGAAACTTCCAGCATCGGCAAACCACTGAGCTTCTTCCACCGTGACTTGTGTATGATGGACAGAACGATTGTGAAGAGCATGACAGTAATGGCTATCAGCGGTAGTAGCAACGTTACTACCGAGTCAATGTAGGTTATTATGTGCAAGAACATCAGCCTTGGACTTGGCAAGCATTTCTCAAGACCTGTCTCATTTGGCGTTATCTCAGCAGCAACAGTAGTGGCCATATACAGCGACAAGACTAGAATGCACATGACCATGATACTGGTGCGTCGCTTTGTGCATATAACCACAGAGTTTGTTTGATGACATATGGTGATGTAATTCTCCACTGTTATGCACACAACGTACCATGCGGACAGAAAGCTAAATACGTAGGTGGTGAAAACGAAACTTTGTCACATCCCGTTCAGTTGATTGACTTTGTAGCCAATGGTCTCTAACCACACAAACAGTAGGCCAACCAGAACACCGTGTCAGTGATCAGCAGTGCAAAAATGTAAATGCTGGAAGAAAAGTTCCTGAGTTCTCGTCGAAGAAGATCCAAGAAGAGTCTTCGTAAATGGATGACAGCATATCCTAGAGCGATCCCTTCTTTCCACCAAAGACAAATATGGCTTGTATCTCACACGCTACTTGATGATGTCCAAATTTGTAGACTTTGATAAATTAAAGTCGTATGTCCTTTGAGTAGCACACAAACAATGAAAAGAATAGTTGAGTTCATGTCTTGAATAAAACAGAACGTGACAACCTTAAGTATGGAATTTATCTGACAAGTATTTTAAACTAAAAGTTCTACCAGATATATACGAATATATGATGAAACATGTAGTTTACTATTTGGATAGTTTGTCAAAAAAGGTGTTGATCTCCTCCTGCGTTAGTAGACGCATGGTTATTTACTAATTTGGTTCATTTAGACAGCAACCACAAGAGTCAGAGTGAAATGAATCTCCATTGTCGCCAACCCTCGATGCAGGGAGAAAGCACGACTAGATGGTGTTGTGCTAGTAAAAACTAAACTATAACGGCCACCATTGAGAATGAACAAAATTCTGCAAATTCAGATCTTGGCCGTTGGGCTTTGTTCAAATACAAACAAGTATCCATCTTGGTGCGTCCATCTTGGTGCTTTTTCTTCTATTGATATATTTATTGCTTCTCTCTCACACTCTCACTATTGCCATGACTTCTATTTTGTTCTGTTTTTTTTTAATCATTTTATTTGTATAATTCTTTGCATTAATGTAATTTACATATTTAATTGAGCATGTTTTTTACATTTAATTTTTACAACAGGTTCAGTAAAATTTTGAATGATAATTCTTTAATTGTTTGAGTATTCTGGTGCTTTCCACATTTTACACAGATTTTGTTCAACAGAGAAAAAGGGAGATTATTCCTTCAATATATTTCTAAATCTTTATCTGTTCAAGGCTTATTCCGTCGTGTGGCCACAGCAGCCATGCGCTTACTGCAACTAGAATCACCTGCCTGCATGTACAGTGTTGGAGAAATTAATGAGCACATGGTAGGCATCAGCAGTATCTGCCCAACGCTGACTCTTCATTGGTGCAATGTGCTTATTCTTCTTAATTTTGATGATAGAGGGCTATGGACAAGAGTAGTTCAGACTCCATATAAAATTATGGAGTCAAGGTTAGTTGACCATTTCCACTTTTAATGTTAAATATCTTGTGGTAGTGAATGTTGACAAATTCTTTGTTATTCTCTAACAAATGTTCTTCATTTTCTTACTTTTTATAAATTTCCTGCAATTTTTTCCCATTTCCTGACTTTTTAAACTCTTTCCATACAGAAGCTTGTTCAGTGCAACAGAAGAGATTTCAGAGACAAAATTTGACGTGTTTTTAAGAACCAATCTACCTGTTTATATTTATCCAACATATGACATATTATATATGAATTTTTGGATATTTGAACAAGGAATTAGATTTCACCAATACCAGGATGATAAAAGACATGTAAAAAGAATATGGTTTGATGACGGTTCACACTAATCAAATTGAGAGTGGCACATTATGTGGCGAAATGTACACGGCCAAAATCTGCTTGGCTCACAGTGCAGCAAAAGTTAATGTTTTAATATTTATCTTTGGGCTATAGCCCCTTAATTTTGGATCTTGCATCATCAACTCCCTTGCTGTATTACATTTGACTTTGCCCTTCTCTATTGAAATTTATTTCTTGAAGTAGGTTAAAAAAAATAACATTTATTATAATTAATTAAGACATAATATTATATTTATATTCATAGCAGGTGACCTTCAAGTTTCATTGTAATTAAAATGTTCATTTTTCAGGGGAGGTTACACTCGGAGTCAAGAGGACAGTCATACAGGGAGTGAGTTACCACGGGGTTCACAAAGCTGTGGTTTAGAAATGTTACGAAGAGGTGGTCTCATTCTCTTCTGTGATTATGTGGTGAGTTATATTCCTTGTTGCAGTTTCCTCGTATTCCAAGTCCGGCTTGTTGCATGAGCTACTGAGTTCAGTGCTCTGTGCACACCGTGAGCTGTGTGTTTCATCCGTTTTGATCATGTTTCGATATTCCCTTTGTTTATGATGAATGATGATATCGTATGACAAGGAACAGTTGACTGTGTTCACTTTCTGTGCGGTTTCGCCTTATGTCTTTTGGCATGTGATGAGACTATGTGATGGGGACAGTTACCGTTCTTTGTTTGGGAGCTAAGTTAGTAATTCGGATGATTCCACTGGCACGTGCGGTTGAGCAATTATGGATTATAATTCACTTGCAGTGATACCGAGGCCTCCCATAACCATAACCATTTCTAGTTATAACTATAAATTTAATCCTAGATTACGATGTCTATCTGGACAGACATGTTTATGATGCCATAATAAAAATTACCACCACTTAGATGTAACATTTTCAGCTTGGAAAATCAAACTTTCTTTGAACTTTTGCTACACAGCAGTGTGTTTGCACCACAATGCGGTAATCATATCCTGGTTTACAGTAGATTTTTAGCCTGAAACGTGACCACAAAGTGCAACACAACACTCCCCCCCCCCCCCCCCCGGTTTTCGCTGCTGATTCATATGACAACCATAAATCGTCACATCAGCCGTTATGTTCAGAGCCTGTTTGCCCTTTTTCTCTAACTTCTCCGTGTTACAAAGGTTTCTTTGATGTCCTGCCAACGGAGATGACAATTTTCTCTGCCTTGAGAAAAATGAAAGGAGAAATAACTAATTCCTTGAAAATTTATTGAATTTTTTAATAAAAACTATGCGGTTTTTATAATACTGTAGTCATATTTACTATGGTATATGAAAAAAGAAAAACAAATAAAAAATCAAACACTCAAGGGTCACCATTAACGTTAATTAGGAAGGTATATAGAGGGGTGTGATGTTTGTCCACTGCAAACTGTCAAATTAAAAAAAAATGTATCTTGAGATTGTAATTTTTACTACTGTATCGTAATCTAGGGTTAAATAGTGGTTCATAATCTCTGGTTCTCTGTCTATGATAACTTGAAAAGATAAGGTTTATAGAGATTGCAAAGTTAAATTAGGTTTAAAGAAAGACGGAAGGAAAAAGAGGAAATAAATGGCAGCAGGGCTGCCTACCTGCCTGGCTTTACTGGTCCGACTGACATTTAGAATATGTGTTGGTTCATTGCTTGTATGTAAAGATGTTTGCACACTTTGTCATTTTTTATTCAACATTTCAAAATGAGCAGTTCATATTAATAGTGGGTCAAAGATGTTCAACAACTTTTGGGCTAGAAGTAGTTAGTGGCTTATAATATCTGCTTGGGTAAGGATCAGTGAACCAAAACACATGAAGATCCTTATCCATCTCATCTGCATCTCCACTTTGTTGGCTCAGTAACAGACTAACCAGTCTGACAAAACAAGTAGGGATAAAGAGGGATGGCAACCAGTTACCATAACTGCAGTGTTAAAGTCAGACCAATATGTTCAAACAGTGTTATGTGGTAGACCAGTATGTTCAAACAGTGTTATGTGGTAGACCAATAAGCTCAAATATGTAAACCACAGCACATCAACAGCCACTTAGCATTCTATTAAATGCTGGCAATGAAGAATAGTAGTCATTTATTGGATGCAGCATCAGCAGAGGAAGAAGAATACATTCTGTATCCACATATTATTTACTTAGGATGATGTGTTGGAAGAGGTAAAGGTTTGTTGTCTCAAGGAAATTGAAATCAATAATCTGATTAATTCTTTTGTGATCAGTATTGATAATGAATGTATGTTGGCATCAAGAGACAGTGGACTAGCACTCATGTGGGGTACAGTGATACAGTAAGGGAAATAGTGCCTTCTGTAGAGCTCTTGCTTGGCATAATGATAAAGAGGATTGATGTTGCCCATGTAGCAGATTACCACAACACTAACAGCTAGTGGATTTAAAGGAATGACAATGTTGATATAGCATTGTACCAGCTGTCTCTGGAATTGTTAGAATGACATTGAAAACAATGATAGACTACCAATTGGAGACTCTGGTTCCTGGTTTTATATCAGGGTTCATTTATGTACGCTCATTACTTCCTGATCTTATATCAGGGTTCACAAATACTTATACATCATTGCAAGTCCAGTTATATAGCAGGATTCATAACAATTAAACAATAATGGCTTATACATCACTTTTGTCATTTTCATTTGCTTGCTTTCATAAAGCTCATTATCATTGGTTGTTTGAACATTTTACAGTGTGAGAACTTGAGTGATGCCGAGCATATGACCTGGTTGATTATCAACCATGTCAGTGATCTCATACTTTTGTCCCAAGAATCACCAGTGCAAGATTTCATTGGGTGAGTTTATTTGACAGGGAACGCAAAAATGCATTGCTATGGTAAAGCTGGTAGCAAGGAGCCAGTAGTGGGGTGAAACGTTCACTCCTACAAGGTATGGTGACAGCAATACAAAAAAGGAACACAATTTTATTTACAATTATTTCTTTATACTTTTACTTTCATATATCCACATTTCACCTATCCTCTAACATGTAACACATCTCTTTCTCATCTCATTTCCTATCCCTTGGGCCACTTATCCTTAACTTAATCATCCTAGATGTAGTAATCTGTGCCTCATCTCCTATCCCTTGGGCCACTTATCCTTAACTTAATCATCCTAGATGTTGTAGTAATCTGTGCCTCATCTCCTATCCCTTGGGCCACTTATCCTTAACTTAATCATCCTAGATGTTGTAGTAATCTGTGCCTCATCTCCTATCCCTTGGGCCACTTATCCTTAACTTAATCATCCTAGATGTTGTAGTAATCTGTGCCTCATCTCCTATCCCTTGGGCCACTTATCCTTAACTTAATCATCCTAGATGTTGTAGTAATCTGTGCCTCATCATTTGTTGTCATTGTTCTCATTTTCTGAAGAACGCAGCATGTAGGCCTCAATGTCAGTATTTTGTTGTGTTCCTTTTTTGTTAAGCTGTCACCATACCTTGTAGGAGTGTACTTTACACCCCAATAGTGACTCCCTGAATTTATTTGTTGACTTGTGATCAGTTTTAATTAGATAAGTTTTACTTAATAATATACTTATTTGTTCTGATCTCATCCTAATGAAAACATGTTGGCACTTTTGTAGAAAGGGTAAACATGGTGTTGAGAGTATTTTTCATGTATGCAAATGCATGTTTGAAACTGTAAAAGGAGAGAAGAGTAGTTTGATTGTTATTTGAAATCAGTTAATTTAATTAACATTTTTAGAGGAGAGAAGAAACATTAATTTGAGGTGGACAAAAGATGGTCTATAATTTGAATATTATGCTGAATGGTTGTACCTGTTTTGTAAATGCCCTATTTATTTTCATGAGCAGTGCAATCCATAGAAACCCTGCTGCCAGCAGTTTGTTTATTCAAGCAATTCATGCAAGAGGAGACAGTATTACCAAAGTAAGTTAGTTCTTGAGTTAAATATCTCTCTTATGGATTTGAAGTCACAATGAGACAAAATTATTAAAGTAAGTTAGTTCTTGAGTTAAATATCTCTCTTATGGATTTGAAGTCACAATGAGACAAAATTATTAAAGTAAGTTCTTGAGTTAAATATCTCTCTTATGGATTTGAAGTCACAATGAGACAAAATTATTAAAGTAAGTTATTGGTTATTATTGGTTATGGAAGGCCTCGGTCTCACAGCAAACGAATTAAAATCCATAATTGCTCAACCGCCCGTGCCAGTGGAATCATCCAAATTACTAACTCATCTCCCAAACAAAGAAAGGTAACTGTAGTCCCCATCGCAGCAGTCTCAGCACACGCCAAAAGACATAAGGCGAAACCGCGCAGAAAGTGAACACAGCCAACTGTTCCCCGTCATACGATATCATCATTCATCGCAAACAAGCGGGATATCGAATCAGGATCAAAACGGATGAGACACACAGCTCACGGTGTGCACAGAGCACTTAACTCAGTAGCTCCTGCAACAAGCCGGATTTGGAATATGAGGAAACTGCAAGAAGGAACACTTTTCAGACATAGCCCTCAATGGTTCCCGCCACCTATCCACCATACACCATGGGAGTTTACGTCCTCCCGAAAACGATGATCGTCGTAGCACTTGATGATGTTAGGCCATCATTGATGACTCCAATTCCAAACATATAGACACACAGTGGTGGTATGTTATCATTTCCAATCCAACAGAAGCCACATGACCTGTAGTTAGTAAAAACACAATTGATGATGTTCTCCGCTCCCTTCTTGTAGCTGCCGCCACACAATTATGATGTCTCATTATCTTGGACATCATTCAAGAACAATGTCAGATGAACATTCCATAGATATGGCTTTGCTGATGAAGTGCTTGGTGCAACAGTTGTATCAATCATACTGGAGGCTCCTGGTCTGTGGTCATTAATATCACAGAAGGCACATGATGTTGTTATATTCAGAATTTCTTTCTGTGGTGTAAATATGTGGCACACACATGGAGCGTGGTTTGTGGTCACAGTAATCCCATTAAAGGCAATTCTAGGGTAGCATGGCATAGCTGTTTCAGAACAGCACAATCCTGTGATGTTTTCTGTGTTCGCTATAAAGCTGCTGCTGCTACCCAATCCTGACCAATTATAGGTGTGGACATTATTCACTTGCAATGACAGAACTGCTTTGTTTACATCATAAACCTCTGGAAGCGAATCATTTATGGGATTAATAGTACAATTTATTCTTCCATCGGGGATATCTTCATTGAGTCCCAAAAAAAAGTCTTTGGTTAAAAAGCACATATGCTTTTTAGTTAAACACAAAATGAGCCCACTTTATAGATTCAAAATGATCCTTGCCAATGCCATCCGTTTGCACAAGTTAGGTCCTTAGCAACCAAGGTTACAAACTAAGCTATCAATTTAACGACTTTATCTACAGCGAAGGTTAACGAACATTTATGTTCAAACCCCTGAATACATTTTCAAAAATCTGCCAACTCGCTGCAATAATATAAATCGTGGTATTCAAAGTAAACATTGCTTAGTCCATAGCTCGAATGTAAATAAGCTGCCATTTTGGTCTATTAAAGTAAGTTCTTGAGTTAAATATCTCTCTTATGGATTTGAAGTCACAATGAGACAAAATTATTAAAGTAAGTTAGTTCTTGAGTTAAATATCTCTCTTATGGATTTGAAGTCACAATGAGACAAAATTATTAAAGTAAGTTCTTGAGTTAAATATCTCTCTTATGGATTTGAAGTCACAATGAGACAAAATTTTCAAAGTAAGTTGGTTCTTTAGTTATAGTTATATATATTTCTTATAAATTTGAAGTCACAAGGAGAACATATTTCCAAAGTAAGTTAGTTCTTTAGTTATATATATTTCTTATAAATTTGAAGTCATGAGGAGACTGTATTACCAAGGTAAGTTGTTCTTTAGTTAATTACCTCTCTTATTAAGTTTTAAAATAAATTTTAAAGTCACGAGGAGACTGTATTACCAAAGTAATTATGAGTGATATGGGCTGCATCACACTATGCAGAACTACAAACAAACAATAAAACTCATTGCAGTCATGTGTATCAAAGCTATTTGCTCAGTTTACACTAATGGGAATTTGTGAATTTTTAAAATCATGTACACTAACCGGCTTGTTGCAGAAGCTACTGAGTTAGGTGCTCAGTGCAAACCGTGAGCTGTGTATTTCATCCGTTTTGATCATGTTTCGATATTCCAATTGTTTACGATGAATGATGATATTGTATGACAGGGAACAGTTGGCTGTGTTCACTTTCTGTGTGGTTTCGCCTTATGTCTTTTGGTGTGTGCTGAGACTGCTATGATGGGGACTACAGTTACCTTTCTTTGTTTGGGAGATGAGTTAGTAATTCGGATGATTCCACTGGCATGGGCGTTTGAGCAATTATGGATTTTAATTCGCTTGCAGTGTTACCGGGGCCTTCCATAACCAAAGATCTAACTAGTATAAAATGTATTCATCCATTCATTGAGTGCATTCTCTTCAAAGGTTGGTTATCATGGAGCGCAATCTTCCTCTGTCACTTGATTTGATGGTGCAGATAGTCATAGGTTGACTTTTTCATCTTTCGATGTTACTCACCCATGTTAGGTCGCCTCTTTTACCTTGTATTTTCCCTTCCAAGATTACTTTTAGTAGGCTGTTGTGTCTTTTAACATGCCCCAAAAATCTCATTTGTTTTGTTTGAAATGTATTTAGTAGTTCTCTTTTCATTTTTAGTTGTTTTAAGACTTCGTCGTTTGTTTTCTTATTTCCATCCAATTCTTCCTTTTCTTCTCTAAATCCACAGTTCAAGGGTTTTCAATTTTCTGTTGTTTTCTTGTCTAATGTCCATGTTTCTGCACCATACAGGAATGTTAAGAAGATGTAACATTTTGCCATACTTATTTTTAGCCCTGGAGTTATTTATTTTGATGATAGTATATTTTTCATGACATTAAAATTACTTTTTGCCATTTCTTTTCTTTTGTTTATTTAAGTTTTACATTTTCCATCACTGGTTATAGTATGTCCAAGGTAGTTGTAGATCTGAACTGTCTGGGTCTGTTCCTTCAACTTTGATATCCACTTGTAGGTTTTGAGTATTATCTTTGCTTATAATCATATTTGTGTATAAAATTATCACTTTTGAAAAATGTGTGTAAAATTTCATTTGACTTCTTTTATGGTATTTTTTTAAAAATCGTTTGTTATTGCATTAATTGTCATTGCTTTAACCACCACTTGCTGTGGTTGCACTGTAAGTCTTATATCATTGAAATATGTTTGTTTAAAATATAAAATGTTTCAAGTTTGAATGCTTGAAATGAAAGTACAAACTGGAAGTTTTTGTGTGACAACAAATGCTTCAGGATCATCTATATTCTGAAGACATTATTCTTTAATTATCTTTAATGCTACAATTTGCATTGAGAAAAACAACAATGTACCTTTTGTACTAATATATTCTGATAGCTTAGTATCCACAATTATATTGATTTTGATAATATGGTCGTGTGGAAGAAAAAAAAAATGACAATTTCAGTTTGACAGTGAATGAACAGAATAGATAAAAAGTACAGAGCTAGATGGGAGATAATCACAATAATAGTCAATGATTGTACATAAATTAAATTAATGAACATGTCTTTAAAAACTATGTTAAATGCAGAAAGATTGTTGCACATAATCTGAGTGTTAGAAGTGTAGTGTAATTCAATAATGAACATGAATTCTAGAGTTCAGTGTCTTTTTATCTAGCTAGTGTAGTTAATTATCTTCAGATGTTGTCCTTAAATGTTACTCTTATTAATCTAGTGTAGTTCATTAATTTCAGATGTTGTCCTTAAATTAAATGTTACTTTTTATTTAGTGTAGTTAATTTATTTCTGACTTTGTCCTTAAATGTTACTCTAATGTTTTCAATGAACTTTCATAGCCATCCATGGTGAAGCGAACTTTAAAATGCCTGGATGCTATCCATGTGTCCCAAAGTGGCTCACTGGTTGCCTTGTTGATAGATAAATTCTTGGGCTGTCACAGATTGGCCATCTCTCGAATGACAGACTCTATAGTTTGTCAACGTTTAGAAAGTTTACTTGGAGAGACTGCAGAAGTGAGTGTTCTTTGTCCAAATTACTGGTCCAAAAAGTGATATCTTAGATTATTTACATTTTTATATGTTCTGAAATTTATGTTTATCTGAAAGGTGTTTTGTGATATGTTGTTGAGATTTATATATAGAGATAGTAAGTTTAGTCATTATTTCTTGCTGAGCAGATAGGCCTTAATTATTAATATGTGCAAGGTTCATGATTGTGTTTCATGATCGTATTTAATGTTTAAGAAAGTACTCTCTTTGTTTGTTTGTTTTTTTTTTTGCTCATATACCATCAAGTGTAAAGTTTTGCAAGAGAAAAAGTATTAGACTCAATTATCTTTGATCTGCCCCCCCCCCCAACTCAGTTCTATATCTAAAAAAAATTGTTGAATATTATTTTTCTCTCTGACTTTGAATCTTTTGAGTGTCCTCTTTTCTTTTCTTTCCCTTTCCAAATATATATTTTATTCTATTTTTATACATAACCAAGCCATCTTATTAATTCTCTTCTTTTGTATGGCCCATGATCAGCAGACCAGTCAGTGGCCTACTGGCCTTGTGGTACCTTGTAGGACAACAGGAAAGTTCTTCCTATTCTTGATTGACCATGATCATCGGTTATAAGGTACCTCAACAAGTCTGAATAAGACTGTTCACTTTCTTTTACACTGTTCTCTGCATGGTTGCCTTTGGTCGGCATCTCTTTCATCACCTTCTGGAGTAAACTGTTCTCATGATCATTTCTATATCTCTTCAAATTCTTGACCAACCCAATTTAAGTGCCTGCCTGTAATTATCTCCTCTTAATGAATCAATTTTTTGGTTACCTATCTTAATTTGTCAAAATATTTTGAGAATTCATCAAAGGCAGATTGTTTGAAATAATAACCATGACATTTTGATTGTGACTGTTCTAATTGCATTTGCAGCTCAAAGCCATCTCATACAAGAGCCAGACAAAGTATTTTGCACTTTATTAACAAATCATTTATGCAGACAGGAATGCTATATATTATGAAGACAAACTATTTGTTGAAATTTCCTGCAAAAAAACATAGTGCTCATGGGGTGTCATGTGAAAGAGAAATTAGTGGGAAACTGATAAAGTTGTGTATCAAGCACTTCATAGCTAGGTCAATAAGTTTTGCACTTTAGCATGAAGAAATCAAGACATGTACCTGAAAATTGCTGTGAAATGTAGTCCTTCTCTAAATATTAGTGGTGTGACACGCTTCTCCCATCACTTTACCTTCCTGGTATCCTGATTGTAGAACTCCCTCAAAACTGGGCCCCAAACTACATCTCCAGTTCAGTAGTCAAATCCTCAATTTATTTTCTGTGTGGCACCCTATGTCATGCACTCACAAGAAATTTTAAGTTATATATAGTATATATATATATATATAATTTTAACTTCTATAATTTCTGTGGTTTTGAGCTTGCTTTATTGGGCTGTATTTTTTTATTCAGCATTTAAACTGATCTCGTAACATTAGTTTCTTTTCTTACTTGATTCTTGATTGATATATTTACACATTGATTTATAGCATATGAGAACTTCTTTATGATTAGTTGATATATTCATATTTTAATTTCTATAATTTGAGAACTTCTACACTGTTATTTACACCAGCTTCATTTATTCATGTCTATCCCTCATCTTTGAGATGGGCAGGCCAAGAAGAAGGCAGTTTCAAGAATCAAAGAGACTTCAAACATTTCAACAGAAGAAGTGGGAGACCTGGCTAAAGATGGATGTTCTTTCGGATGAGCTGTGGTGAATGCAATGTTCTGCAAAGGATATGCGACCTGATGATGGTGATGATCTCCCCTCTCTGCACTATTAATCTACAGAAAGTTAAAATACAATGTCAAGGATCTGTGCAATGGCATCTCTTGTGCTTTCATACAGAGGCAGAACTGGGTGAATGGTTCCATATTAAAACTGGGATGAAACACAGATGTGTTTTTTAACATTCTTGTATTTTGGAATTGCCATTGACTTCATAATGTAGAATTACAGATAACAAAGGCATTGAATGGATACTTGGGTCTCAATTAGAGGACTTGATTTTGCAGATGATGTAGTTCTTATCAGTAGCAACGTGAACATTATACAAGAAAAAATAAAAGCCCAGTCATCAATAACTAGCAGAATAGGACTTGAGAGCAACTAAGAAAAAATGAAAGTAATGAAAAATCTCCTTTGTCCAGAAGAAAAATATACCTGGAAGAAAAAGCAGCAGAAAAAGTAGATCACTTTGTATATCTTGGAAGTTGCATTGGTCAAAGAGATGCAAAGAATGATATTATAATCAGAATAACAAAGACAGCAATCTCTTTCAGAAACCTTGATATATTATGGAAATCGAAATTACTTGGCACATATATAAAGTTTAGGATTTTCAAATCAAATGTATTATCCACCCTTACTTGTGCTTGTAAGATCTGAAAAACAATTAAAGAAAAAGAAAATAAATTATATGAATTTGAAAACAAATGCCCCAGGATAATACTCATATACCATGAAATGAATTCGAGACCAGTGCTGTAGGCCATGTATCCAGTTGTATTATCTATAATCAAGAAAAGAAAGTGGAAATATGCCAGCTATGGGATGAGAAGAGACAACCAGAGAATCTCAAAGGAAACCTGGAAATGGGAAATAGAAGACAAAAGAAAAAGAGGTATTATGAGAGGCTGACCTAGAGAAACAATAAAATGAATACTGAGTAGAGAAGTAACAACTGCAGCTTCTGCACCTCCCATGCCTAGGTTGAAAGGCTCATTCAAAACAGGGATGTGTAGTGATATACAATGTGGTCTGATCCTTGGACTTGGAGAGTGTATAAGTTCTGTTGTATGTACTTTTTTGCAGCTTCAATGAACAATGGTAGATAGAATTAAAAGACACAATTTTGTTTTTATCAACAGGAGATATCCAAACAACTACCAAAGGAGGACATAGAGAAACTGCTACAGTTTATGAAGTCTAATGGGTTAATAGACAGGTATTAAATAGTTAATTTATAGTTGTTTACATGATTAGTACTACATTACTAAATGTGACTTCAGGGTACTATATTCTTCTTCAAATACTCTGCTACAAGCATAGAGGCATGTATCTCTACACGACTTTCTGTCTCTATAATTATTGTCAATTAAGTTGTTAACTTCCTACTGTACCATTCTTTTTAAGTCATCTGGTATTATTTCTCTATGTTTCCCCTGGTCTCCTGTTCCATTGATTTTTGCAGTTGTCACAGTTATGTCAACATTGCATTTATCATTAAGTAACCATTGAATAATGGTTGCTTCCTTCTAATGCTAGTAATAATCTTTCTTTTTTTTTTTTTTTTTTGGGGGGGGGGTGTCTGTTTTAAGACATTTTCATTGCTCTTTAAGCCTTCTATGATGTTCTTAACATTCTTCTGTAATGTAAAACCAGGAGCCTCAGTAGCCTAGTTGGAAAAACCACCCCCATTAGCTATTACATTTGGGCAACATGTGTTTGATTCCCACTAGAAGCAGTAAAAATATATCCCCGCTACCACCCAGCCGCTGGTAGAAATGGGTACCAGTGTTACGCTCTGGGAAGATGAGGAATGGCGTCTCGCTCATAAGTTATAATGCTGGAGGCAACACTAGACTGGAGTCTCTGAACATTTCTGAATAGGCGACCAAGCACATATGGGTAAAAACCAGCGTGTTAAGACGCAGATTCAAGTCTCATACCTTTACCCCTTTACCTTTACTGTAAAACTACATCTGTGGCCTCCAACAATTTTCTTGTCTGTTTTCCAATTATCCAAGAAAAAGATTCAAATGTCAGTACTAAGTGTAGAAAGCACTTTTTCTTACTTCCATTTACAAATATAGGTTCTGTGAATTTATTTTTCATTTTTTTTTTACCTTTTTATTTTGTCTCTGCATTATCATACACTTCACACTTTATTATAATACTATAATGCTGTTATTTTCGTGTGATATTTTGCTATAGAAGCTAAGTGAAACAAGGAACATTCCACCACACTTCATTAATTCTTTCTGTACAATTGCTGCAGCCAGAATGAAGCTGATTTTGGTCAAATATGATTAGCTGCACTCTGCATCATTCTCATTTTGTTTTGTGTAAACCATATTTTAAATTACCTATTTTATATAGTTTCCTGTAAATATTATTCACTGTAGAGTTTCTTCTACATGAGGTATTTATTTGTAATCTTTTTTAGAGAGTGCAAATGTTGAGAACTAAAATATAAGAATAATAAAGAACATGTAAAAGTAAAAAAAGTAGCCAGAAACAGTGGTAAGTCATTTGGAAATGATTCAACAAATAAAACTAGATATGTGTACTATCATCAGGTTTATTTCATATGACTATTGTGTAATACTGATCCTTGTAATGTATACAAGGATCAGTAAAGGACATGCCAGAAATATGTCTGTGGTCATAAAGTAAGCATCCTGAGGTTTGCTGATGATACAGTCTTAATCACTAAAAGTAAAAAGGAGTTACAGAAAATGATTGACATTATTGTGATGTAAAATAAAAATAAAACCCAGCATCAAGAGCAAGAAAGACAGAAGTAATGTTAACAAAAAAGAAAAAGACATCTTCTAAATCTCATGTAAGATTTAATTAATGAGACTATTAAAATAGACAAAACTTAGACAATTCAAATCAAATGTACTATCAACCCTTACGTATGCGTGTGAAAGCTGGAAAACAATGAGAGAGATAGAAACAAAGTTGAACGCATTCGAAAATAAATGTCTAAGGAAAATACTTGGTATAGCGTGAAACGAATTCAAAACAAACGAGGAAATTAGAGAAATCGCCAATCAACCACTAATATCTTCAGTAATAAAGAAAAGACGATGGTCATATGTTGGACCTGTGATGAGAAGAGATAATAACCGAATAGCAAAGCAAGCCCTCATGTGGGAAATAACAGGTAAGAGTAAAAGATGAAGACCCAGAGAGACACTGAGAAGAACATTGATGAGAGAGGCAAGAGCAACAAAATTTGGCTCCCTCAATGAGATAGAGCTGCTTGCACAGAACAGAGACAAATGGCGAGATTTAATAAAAGATCTTTAAAAGAATTGAAAACTGCTAAAATAAAAATTTAGATAAGAGAAGGAGTATCTTGGTCTACGCTCTATGGGCCGGCTATGGCTCAAAAGGTGAATAGATAGATTAACATAGGTTAGTGAAATAAAATACCTGGGAATGATATTTACTTCAGATAGTAAATGTATAACAAACCTGAGGCACACAATGGTTGCATTAAAAGAAATGAGAAACATATTTTACAGTTCTTTATTATAAGAAAAAGAGTTTGTCATTGTTAAATAGAGCCAGTCTTGATGTATGGATGTAAATCCTGGAAAATTGGACAACAGACAAGAAAAACATTGGAGGCCAAATAAATTTTGTTTTACAGAACAATGTTCAGAATGCAATGGACAGCTATAAAGAGTAAGTAAGAAAGGCATTCTAAAAGAGGTCAAAGCAAAAAGACATCTTCCTTCCAACATCAGAAGGAAATAATTATTATTTGTTTGTCATGTAATGAGAAGAATCACTGCTATTGGAATATATTGTGATAGCTAGAAAAATTGATGAAAGAAAAGATAAATGGAAACAAAGAAGACAGTTACAAAACATTTAAGAAAATGGTTTGGTGGGAAGTCAACAATAGGATTAATAAACTACTGTAAAAATAGAAGGTTGTTTAGATACATGAACACCTATACCAGGAAAGACCTATACTTGATAATGATGATGATACATTTAGCCAATGTTCAACACTAGCAACCATTTATCAATGCATATATCTTGAGTATAATTTTGCTACAGAAGGATGCTGATGTGATGATGAAAACAACTAACAAGGCCCATTGTATACAAGAAACAATAATTTTAGTATATTCAATATTTTCTTCTTTACAGACACCAGCGATTAGCTTCTCTGCTCAGTAAATTGGGCATTGCAGCTGGATCAATATTACAGATTAAACTCTCCCCTGAGAGATCTCATCCACTATCCCCTTTTCCAGTTGATGTTTCCAGTGTCAGTATAGATAAGGTAAGATATAACAATGAGAAATATTAATGGTTTTTAATGAGCATGGACATGATGATTGATAGGAAATTAGTGAGTCTAGTAATGTTATCAGTATGAACAAGGTGATTAGTAAAATATTTGTGAGTCTTATAAGTTTATCATAAGTTATCTCATAAGTTTATCACGTTGGACATGTGATGAGAAGAGATAATAATCGAATAGCAAAGCAAGCCCTCATATGGGAAACAACAGGTAAAAGAAAAAGAGGAAGACCCAGGGAGACACTGAGAAGAACATTGATGAGAGAGGCAAGAGCAGCAGGAATCGGCTCCCTCAATGAGATAGAACTGCTTGCACAGAACAGAGACAGATGGCGAGATTTGATAAAATATCTTTAAAAGAAAACTGCTAGAACAAAAATTCATATAGGAGAAGGTGTATCTTGGTCTACGCCCTATGGGCCGGTTACGGCTCGAAAGGTCAATAGATAGATAGATAAGTTTATCAGCATGAACTAGGTAGGTAGTAAGAAATTGGTGAGTTCATTGGTTTGATCAATATTGACAAGTAAGAAATGAGTGAGCTTAATGGTTAGATCCAGCTAAAATACTATAATTTAACTGAGTGAATAGATGTAATGCTATATATAGCATTTTATCATATATTGATTATCATCGAGTGCTGTCTCCACAACGAAGGTTGGCTACCATGGAGCGCCATTCTGCTCTGTCTCTTGCTTTGATGGTGCAGGTTGTCATAGGCTGATTTGTCCATCTTTTGATGTTACTCGTCCATGTTAGTCTTGGTCTGCCTCTGCCACTTTTACCTTGTATTTTCCCCTCCAGGATTACTCTTAGTAGGCTTTTGTGTCTTTTAACATGGCCCAAAAATTGCATTTGTCTTGTTTGAATTGTGCTTAGTAGTTCTCTTTTCATTTTTAGTTGTTTTAAGACTTCATCACATGTCGTAAGAGGCGACTAAGGAGGTTGATCGATGACTTGACAAGCTGTCATTGTAAAAAGTACTGTTATGGAAACAGCACCATATATTTTAGAGCAGTGATCTCTGCAATATGTGCCACTTTCCCATGCAAGGTTTCTGTTTTTGAGATTGTGGTTCTGCCCTATGTGCCGTCTTCAGCTCAGAAGGACAATAGGTAGATAGAAGACTTCATCATTTGTTTTCTTTTCCTTCCATCCAATTCTACCTATTCTTCTATATATCTACATTTCAAAGGCTTCAATTCTCTGTTCTGTTTTCTTGTCTAATGTTTATGTTTCTGCACCATATAGGAATATTGAGAAGATGTAACATTTTGCTATTCTTAGTTTTAGCCCTGGTGTTATTTGTTTTGATGTTAGTATGTTCTTTATGACATTAAAATTACTTTTTGCCATTCCTATTCTTTTGTTTATTTCAGTTGTACATTTTCCATCACTGGTTATAGTATGTCCATATATTGATAGCTTTTACAAAAGTCAAACTTTTACTTAAAACCATACAAGTAATTCATCAATTTGAAAATGTAAAATTTAAATTTCAGTTTTAAGGGTCTGGGTGGTCTAGAGTTAGGACATCAATCTCTGGATAAGAAGGTCTTGGGTTTAAATCCTGCTTCAGACAGTGCGAATTTTCTCTTAAAAATCATGAATTGTTTGAAAATGACTCTTCACAACTTTAGCTTGACCTTCTCAGTCTCTTCATCATAAAATCCAATGTCTAGCCCTCTTGGATAACTGTGAACAACAAGAGGTCCCATGTGCACTCTATGCACATTAAAAACCTTTGGCAGTTAAACATTTTAAAAAGTAGATCAAATAAATGGCTGCTGTCTGAGCAAAATTGTTAGAAAAAAAATCTACCTAAAAACATTAGACTCAAGATGATAAAAACTTAAGAACCTCTGAAGTGGTAGGATGACTATTGACACCTAACTAATCACACTGAGGACACTCTCAACTGAGTGCTGTGGATGCCAGCATCTACTGGCAGCAAAACAAGTAGTCACACACAATTTGGTCCCTGAGAAAACCCATAGGGGCTATGCCAGAGGTTAAAAGCTGATAAATGCAAACAAGTAGTCTCAATTCCTGTTAAATTTGTTGTGGTCCTCTGAGTTTGTAAGAAAGTTCTAGAATATATATAAATATATCTATCTATCTATTGACCTTTCGAGCCGTAGCCGGCCCATAGGGCGTAGACCAAGATACTCCTTCTCCTATCTGAATTTTTGTTCTGGCAGTTTTCTTTTAAAGATATTTTATCAAATCTCGCCATTTGTCTCTGTTCTGTGCAAGCTGTTCTATCTCATTGAGGGAGCCGAATCCTGCTGCTCTTGCCTCTCTCATCAATGTTCTTCTCAGTGTCTCTCTGGGTCTTCCTCTTTTTCTCTTACCTGTTGTTTCCCACATGAGGGCTTGCTTTGCTATTCGGTTATTATCTCTTCTCATCACATGTCCAACATATGACCATCGTCTTTTCTTTATTACTGAAGATATTAGTGGTTGATATATATATATATAAATGCTGTATATAAATTTGTTGAACAGGTACAATATGTTATAAATTCATATTTTCTCCATATGATAAATGGAACACTAGTAAACCTCATTTTCCTAAAAAAAAAAAAAAAAAAAAAAAAGTACTTAAACAAACACCAAACATTGAGAATGAGAAAATGAGTTGTAAGAAAAATGTAAATTTAATGGTTTGATATCCAGCTTTCTCAAAATAAATGTTACTTTTTGTCATTGATTATATTCTTAAATATATTGACACATGCTAAACTTGTTATTAAGTGATCGTATATCGCTAACCGTATGCTTGAAAATAAAGGTGATACGATAAAGATTTTGATGCTGTTCATAAATCTGCAGCCTGGTACAACTCTCAGATCTTCATATTGATCAAGAGGAATGTTGTCTAAATTCAGGAGGGCTACGAGTAGAACGGGGAAGGACTTGTTTGACCAGCTTATCATTTCACACTGTAGGATTTGCTGAGAGGATATTTGAGTGCTTAAGGATAATCCAATGACTAACTAACTTATTAAGTGATTATTCATTTGTATAGACACCTATTTACTTTTAATCTCTCCTTTTAATTTCATTTTGATGCATTCTTTTAAAATAAATGTTACCATTCTGTATTTATACCTTGATGCATCATTATTTGATGTATAGAAATTATGCTTAGAAATTTCATATAATCAGACAGCCCAAATCTTATTTCCCTATAGGAATTTTATTTATCAATTGTGAAAGAGCAGTGCTTTCAAGTCAGTCCTAACACTAGAGAGTGTGCCTTCCTGTTGCAGAGACTGGACTATCCTGATATACTTTCCATTACTATGACTAAGGTATATTTGCTTATTAGTTATATTTCTAAAATCATGATTGTAGGGATGGCTGAATTTGTAATTTTAGTATTAATTATTCTTCTTTTCTTCTTTTCTCTTTCACTGATACCTAAAAGGTGTCGTGATTTATATCATTTGTCATTCTTGTGCTGCTCGAATTGTCTGAATTAGTGATTTTCCTTTGTTGTTACATGTCTCTGTCACTGCATCTATCCATCTTCTTCTGGGTCTTCCTCTTGGTCTTTTCCCATGCATTCTCGAGAAGAACGCCCTTGATGGTGATTGGTGAGGATTCATTCTGACCAGGTGGCCGAACCATTTAAGTTGTTGTTGTTCTATATATTCTTGGCAGGGTTTTGTTCCTACCATTTTTCTTATGGTTTCATTTGGTATTCTATCTCTTCTTGTGTTGTTTGTTACTTTTCTCAAGCATCGCATCTCACATGTATTGATCTTTCTTAAATGGGATTTAGAAAGGGTCCATGTTTGACTTTCATAGCACAAAGTTGGTATGAAGATGCTATTTATCATTTGTTGTTTAGCTGGCATAGAAATGTTTGGATGTCTTAACAATGGTGAAAGCTGGTATGTGACAGCATTTGCTTTTTGTATTCTCATGTCAATTTCTCTGTCTAGTTTTCCATCTTCTGTGAACATTGTGCCTAAATACTTGAATTCCTCTACTTGTTTTATTTCTTTGTCTTTGATCTTGATGTTTAATGGGTGTCTCAATTTGCTTATTCTTATAGCCTCTGTTTTTGCTGTGTTAATTTTCATACTGTAGTTTGTGCAGCTTTTATCTAGAGATGTTAAATGCTGTTGTAGCAGGTTTTCATCCTCATATATTAAGCATTGGTCATCTGCGAAGAGTAGCTCATTGATGTTGGAGTTTTCTACCTCTATGTTATTATTTGATTTGTCCTTGTTGTTGGTTGTTTCCTGATT
The DNA here is from genome assembly GCA_032433765.1 of Megaustenia siamemsis. Classification (NCBI taxonomy): domain Eukaryota; kingdom Metazoa; phylum Mollusca; class Gastropoda; order Stylommatophora; family Ariophantidae; genus Megaustenia; species Megaustenia siamemsis. Next base: position 114,553,489 of record JAVIAB010000051.1, read on the forward strand.
TATTTTGTCCATATATATGATGAAGAGGAGTGGTGAGAGGACACATCCTTGTCTTACTCCTGTTGTAACCTGAAACCATTCTGACAGACCTTCCGATGTTCTGACGGCACTTTGACTGTTTTTATATAGTGCTATTATATTTTCTAGTAGTTGTCCTGCTACCCCGTATGTTTCTAAAGTTTGCCAAAGTTTGTTCCTGTCCACACGGTCAAACGCTTTTTCCTGATCTATAAACACTATATTTAGGTTTCTGTCATATTCTATTGTTTTTTCACATAGTTGTCTCAATGTAAATATAGCATCAGTGCAGCTTTTGCCTTTTCTGAATCCGAATTGATTATTACTTAATTGTGGTTCTATTATGTATCTTACTCTCCTCTCTAATATTTTAGCAAACATTTTACCAACTTGACTCAATAGGGATATTCCTCTGTACATTTCACACTCCCTTTTACTTCCCTTATTCTTCCAAAATGGGACAATGATAGCTTTTTGCCAATCGTCTGGGACTTTTCTTTCTTCCCAAGCCATATTGAATATGATAGTAAGCCAATCTATAGCTGTTTCCTTACAGGCTAGTAGCATTTCTGTTGTTATTCCATCTATACCAGGTGCTTTGTTCTTTTTATTCTGTTTCAATGCCCATTCTACTTCTGCTTTAAGTATATTCGGTTCCTGTTCATCATACTGCCTATGTTTAAACTCTGTATTTCCGTTTGTATTTCCCTGTTTTAATAATTCCTTAAAGTATTCTCATCATCTGATTATTATGTTTTTCCTGCTGCTGATTGGTCTACCTTTCTTGTCGTTTATTATAGTGGTTGGGTTATAATCACTATTTCTTACTCTCATTGCTTTTACACTTTTGAAAAATTCTCTGGGTTCTTCTCTACATGTTTTTGCTAATTCTTCACCAAATGCTTTCCATGAGTCTGCTTTTGTTTGTTCTAGGATCTTTTTGCTATCATTTCTGGCTTGTCTATAGTGATTGTAGTCTTCTGTTGTTTTTGTCTTCTGCCACGTTTTATACTTGTCTTTCTTGTGTTTCACTGCTGATTTTACTACTTCATTCCACCATCTTGTAAGTATCTTTCTGCTCTTTCCTATATTTTTCAGACCGCATTTCTCTTGTGTTGACTCTATTAAACCTTCTTTAAACTGTTTCCATGCTTCCTCTATGTTTGTAGGTTGTATTCGGGTTTGGTATTTGTTGGTTACGGATTCTTCTATTTCTTTTTGTATGTTTACATTCTTTATTGCTTTTAGATCGATTCTTTGTGCTTGAGGTCTTGTCATCTGTAGTTTCCTAATCCATTTTTTCTGCCATAGTAAAACAGGCTTATGGTCTGTATCTAATATTGCATTTGGTATAGATCTTGAGTCTGTTATGTCCCTCCTTTGAAGTCTTCTAGTCAAAATAAAATCAATTTTGGAGGCCTTGTCCGTGTCATTCCATTTATACCAAGTGAGTATTTGGTTATGATTGTGCTGATTAAACGTGTTTGTTATATAAAGATCATGTTCTGCACAAATATTTAGTAGGTGTTCACCGTTACTGTTACACTCTGTTCTAATGTCACTAAATGGTCCTAGGTATAATTCCCATGGTGTTCTCCTTTGTCCTACTCTACCGTTGAAATCTCCTAGTACAAACAATTTCTCTGTGTCTTTGACTTTATTTATTGTGGCTGATAGTTCATCAAAATATTCTTGTTTGCTGTCCTCACTATATGTGTCGTTGCATGGAGCATATGTTTGAATATAAGTGGTATTTCCTCCTTTTTCTGCTAATTTGATACTTATAATTCTTTCCGAGATGTAATCTATTTCTAGTATATTTTTGGCAGTATTACTTTCGATAATGAAACCGACTCCGTGTTTGTTTACTTCCGCCATGTTGTTAATTCCGCTCGTGACGAGTGTGTAGCTTTGGTGTATTTCTTTAATGATTTTACCTCTCTTCCTTGTGTCAGCTAATCCTAAGATTTTTATATTCCTTTTCTTCATAAATTCAACTATTTCTGTACTTTTATCCCCTAATCCGCAGATGTTCCAAGTGCCTATTAAACGTTCTGATTGTTTTCTTTGTGTTGTTGTAGATTTCCCGCTTTTTGACATTTTCGTTCGTGATCGTAATATCGTAATAGCACAATGATGTAAGGTACTATTCGCACAAACTATATAAATCACATATAAAATCCATTTGAAATAGCACAAGAACGCTTGAATTTCTGTTTCTACGGGCATTGAAATTCACTTATAACTTAAATTTGACTCCCATAGAAAATTGTGTCGTGTTGCCAGCACAGTCACACACCACCGGAAGTATTAATTATTGATAATTGAAAATGGATTCATTTGTATGGAGGAAATAATTATTCCACAACATTATCAAAGCATATAAAAGGTAGTACGTGGGCCTATTGAATTTGTCATTGTTATGTAAACTTTTTTATTTTTTTATTTGCAATTACACAAAAATACAATTTCTACATCCTGGGCTTGAAGATAATTGACTAATGAAAGTAATATATTATTTAACAAATTACAGAACTTCCATATTTTTCCTCAAACTAATGAATTCATAGTGGCAAAGGGGTTAGTGCTCTTGTCAGCAGATCATTGGTTTGGGGTTGATCTCCTATCTTTGACAAGTTTCATTCTAACCAATTTATCTTTGGTGTGCTTTCAGTCACTTAAAATTAGTCATAGAGATTTCCTTGTGTAATGCCAACCACTCGTCAATAATTGTGATGATGGTCATGGATATATATTATTATTATTAATACCATAATCTCACAATTTGATGGGTACTGTTTTTTTTCTTTGCTCTAAATGCATAGGTTAGATGTAAATGATCACTGGTTGACCGTAATGTTATGTTAGGGTCACCATTGCTGCAATCTAAAAATATCCATAAATACTCAGATCTTCTCTTTGAAATATACTGCAATACCCCCCAAGTAAAACCCTGACCCAAGTGCAAGAACTCAATAACACAGCCATGATCCATAAATTGTACTGATACATTACTGGTCAGATTTCAATATGTGAAACCTTACTTAAAAATAATATTATATACTGTTGCATGGTGTTAGGTCTGACAGGTCTTGAAAGATACCATCAGAACAGGTTCATGCCAATTTGTTGACAGTATTTGTCCTAAAATATACAAGATTTTATTTTTCATACTTATTCATTTTCATTAAGCTTTAGCAGATAATGTGTAGATTTATTTGAAGATTTTTCTTTTACAAATGAATGCAAATTGATATATAGTACGCATAAGTGTGCTGTAGATTTTAAAAGATAACATAAACATCAGTTAACAGTCTATTCAAACAAAGACTGACAACTAGATGTTGAAATGATTTTAGATGAAGTGTAATAATAAAATTATACAAATTATGGATGCTGATGGTGGTTTCTATAGAAGAATGAGCACACATACTTTTGAATTGCCTTCTCAGTCACTAAAGCATATTATTATAAACCGATTCATGTTTTAAAATTCTCATGATTGCTTCCTCAGCAGTCTCTTTACTGCATTCCATTAAACGGTCCTTTCAAAATTTTGCAAAATATCTTTATTTTTAAGCTCCAAAATCCACATAATCAAGCTCTACTAGCAAATCTAAATCCTGAATGAATAAAGAAGAATTAAAAAAAAATAATTGTGCACCTATCTAATCACCTGTATTACAACACCTTAGTTATATCCTTGTAAAATGGCAATATCCTTCTGTATACTATCTTGTAAACTGTTGCAGTTCTAAATTTTGCAGCAATAATTGTCTTCATTTTTTGATAATGTAGTTTTCAATTTTTTGCACAGGAGTTCAATTTATCAATATTGGAGGAGTGCATGTCTCTTGGAGCATTCCGTTCAGTGTTGCGTTACAACAGGGATGCAGAACTAGGTTCACTGAGTGCTCAGTCAATGTCTTATGATACAAAGCTGGACCCTCTATTCCAGGCATCACAGCTGACCTTATTCCGACACATCAACAATGTTATTAACCAGTTACCATTGCCACATCAATGTCTGGTTTTCACTGGTTTGTTGTGTTTTGTGTGAATATTTATCAGATATTGCTCATGAACACATTTTTGTTGAAAAGCTTAATTTATTCCTTAAAAAATGTTACTTTCATCTTGTGTTGTACAGACAAAATAAACACAGATTTAGGGTAGTATTAATGATGAAAGACAAGAGTTTAGTGAACAGAATAAGGGGTGAAAATGTGACTCAATTATCTGCTCTTATTTGCTGTTCCATCATCATGTAAATAGTAAGTACCTGCTGTTTTGTTCCAGATTCAGTTCCTGCTTCAAGTTTGCACTACATGGACCGCATAGAGGAACTTTTCACAGACACCCAGTGGGTTGCTAATAACTTTTGCTTGGCTGCTGCTTTGGTACGCTACATGGTAGCTTTGAGCCACTTTCCTTGGAGGGTTGAACTTCCAGCTGAGTCACATAAAGATGTAGCAAGCTTTATGGTTCTCTGTGCCGAGGTATAATCAATGATTTAAATTCAACATTTTCACTTTTTATTGTTATCTAATCCTAAATCCAGATTTTGATTGTGCACGGTCTTCTACAGGTTTTCTGTAAAATTACATTTTTGTAGCCTCCAAATGATTTTCCCAAATGTAATCCGATTTTCCAGAATTCGCTTCCATAAATCAAGATTAGCTCACAGTCATCAGTCGCTGGACACTGCAAGACTTGCTGAGGAGGGGATCTGAGCACCCATGGACATGTTCAGAGTGTAATGAGGATGATCCGCTAATAACTCAATAAGACTAGCTCCCTCATAACACTGATGAACTTTTTTTTTTTTTTTTTTAACTTTTTCTGGACCACTAACTGAAGCATTAGCTCCACTTATGAAGGTAGCTATTGGACCAAAAATGAGACATCACTTTGGACTGGGTACAGTTGAATATTTTAAAGCAAAGTAATGATTCTGTTTATATATTCACAATATACAAAAAAACTATGTATAAAAAATTATAATTTAAAAAACTTGTATTTGATATCAAGAAGAAGCTTTATAATTACTTCCTTCAATTACCACATGGTATTTTCTTAGTTACTAGAACAAATTAGTTGAATTTTCTATATTAATACATGTTTGTTCATGATAAATAGTGGCCACACCCACTACTACTTGGTAGTCTATTTCTTGTGCCTAATTTCATTATTTGTAGACATAAATTATCAAATAAAGTGTATTTTGAGGAATTTTGGCTTACTTTGCATAAAATTGTGAAAAGAATGGATATTGCATAGAAAAATTCTTCATTTTAGTCATGGGAAATTAGAGGTATGTGAAATATGATATTTTGAATTGAATTATTTGCCTTTGAATATTTTATACTATTTATAATGAATAATTTATTTTTTCCTTCAGATATCATCAATATATTGATATTAGAATTGAAGAAAGGATTCTTTGGTGCTATATAGAGCCAATTCTGACCCATGGAAGTGAATCATGAACAGTAGACAAACAAATGAAAAGCCTCAGATATGGGATTTCTCAGAGAAATTTTTTAGAGTTCCCTGGGCAGCTAAAAGACCAATGAGGACATTCTCAAAGAGGTCAAAATCAAAAAAATGCATTAGAAAAAAACAATTGACAATTTTCAGGCACATCATGGGAAGAGGAAAGTTGGAGTCTTGGACTACAAATGTGCAAAATAAAGGGAAAGAGAGATCACAGACAACAAAAAGAGAAGATACTAGATAGTTTGTTGTTGTGGCATGGTAAATAGTAGAGAGAGAGAAAGGTAAATAGTCAACAACAGAAATGATGCAATGCACTGGGACAGGCAATTTTGGAAGGGCATGATTGCCTGCACCACAGTATGTCACATGATGATGATGAAGAAGTTATACATTTGACCACAAGTTGATCAGAACATGAAAACTGATAAAATCAGTTACTGGAATAACTAAATTACCTGCTTTAAGAAAAACCTAAAAAACAAAATACCTTTCACTGCATTTTTCCATTCTGGGGTGGTGGGAGGGGAGAATTTACACTCAGGATTTAGTAAATGGGTTGCATGATTTTTCACCGTTGACAGAAAACAAAATATCCTTGACCTTACTTTTACTAGTTCCTTATATTCTGTTGAGGAAGAAATTAGTTTTGTTTAAAAATGTTTGTTATATATTTTGAAATTATTCTCCCTATGATGGTCCATGCTATGAATTGATCCACTGCATCTTTTAGGATTTTACAAAATATGCAGATATCACAGTTTTTCTGTAAACTGCATAACAATAAACACCATATTTTGTATGGAAGTGAATGAAGAAAATTACCTGTGATATTTTTGTTAAAGCATACATACACATCAATATAAATATTGCAATTATAATACTAACCAATCAAAATTCATCTTGTCATGTTATCTTGAAATGAAATTAAAGCATATGTTGACTACTACGCTATGTTGAGATGAACAGATTGAGTAATTATTTTATATGTGCTGATTTGTCTGAATAGTGCGTTTTTTAATTTTTTATTTCTGCAGCTGATCAACTGGTCAGTGAGCCATGATGTACTTCCTGATTCTGAGCAGATACAAAACTGCTTGGCCTGTCTGTCACAACTTCTTCAAGATCAAAACCTTCACACATTGGTTGGGCAACCTGAACATGCCACCTGGGTATGCAGTGTTGTAGATTCTCTTTATCAGCTGCTATCCTCAAGTGAGTGTTGTTAAATTTATATGCTTTTTGATTATGTTTACACCAGGAATTGGTGATGAAAAAGAAGTTAATTAATTTTTTCTTGACATTTATATTGTGTACGTTTAATTATTTATGAAGATCTGCATTGCCTGGCAAAAAAAAACTTGTGACCCAAAATCAATGTACTATTTTTCTGTGGAAAATCATAGTGATGGATAATTTGATGACATGACAGGAAAAGATTGTGGTGGAACTGTTTCATAGTGCACAAGATTGAGGGTTATGGAGAGACACGATATCCCATGCCTTTTAGCATGCACCATAAGTGAATGGACACAATGAGAGTAATATGAATAAAAAGATAAGTTTGAGTGGAGAGCTCAGTTTCTTAGAGACCATGATGGTAGTATGGTCAGTGTATTGTATCATGTAGGTTGTTGTATAATGGAATTTCATTATTAAAAAAATGTTTTGTTAATAAAAATTTGTATTTGAATCTGTTCTGATGAAAAAAAATAAAGAGTAGCGCACATTAACACCATCAGTGCTTGTAGTACCAGTTTCAAGAATAATATATCACATTTTGACTTCCGTTTCCAAACATGGTGGAATGAGGTCACGTTCACTGGACCGCTGCAGAAGTTGCATTAGGGAACTGATTAGCTTTGGTTCTACGGTGTAATTTTCTGTGTCTGAGCTAATCAACTGATCCAGTTAGCAAAGTTCGCCGATGATAACAGGTTGTACTCACCTCATTGTTCTTCATTGTCAAGTCAAAGGTGTGTGAATATGACCTTCCCCTGCCTAGCGATATATGCGAATTACATCAACACATCGTGTGATGTTCCAAAACCATCAATGTAATTGTATGACGCCAAGTTCTTGCATTGTACAACTCCTTGCTAAGCTCTGCTCAGTCTAGTCAGTAGCAGTTATCACTTTGGAAATTGTGCATCAGCTTTTCGTGTGCTGTTGGCTGCTTTTACTATAGTAACTGGGATATTTTGAGTGCAGCCATTGTTGTGTGAGCTACGTCATCAGGTTAGTTGCATAGCCCTAAGATGGTCATACTCTAATCAATGAAAGACAGAGTCAGGTTTCGTACATGACTTGTCAGTACTGATGAGACTCCCGGAAGTTCGTGTTAGTTAGGAGGGACTTATAATCTGTTGTTTGATGTCTGATGGTGATGGTCTAATCACCAACTAATAACTACATCAAGCTTGGGCAGATGGTGCTCGTAAACCTGGGAGGGCCGACCATCTAAGGACAGAATCCCCCTACAGAAAAGACAATCTGCTGCCTTGCAGGAAGATTGAGGATAATCAAAGGCTAAGGAAAGCAAACCTGAATAAAATGCTGGCTGAAATCGGATGCACAGGGCCACTGGCGTAGAACACAGTGCAACGTTTTAACAAGTTTTTAATCAGACTGGATCTAACAGACTCTAATTAAGATAGAAAATATTGCTGACCAGAAAGACTTCAAGAAACATCTGAATATAATACACTGAAATGTGGAGGGCATATACCACAAAAAACAAGCTCTAACAATCAGACTAGCAGAGGAGGAGATAGACGTTGCCTGCATCCAGGAAACTCACCTTAATCCTCAGCACAGATTTATGATCAGGTCTACCAAACATTTAGACAGGACAGGGAAGGTCACAAGGGTGGAATTCTTATACTTATTAAAAATTTCATCCCAGCAAAACTGAAAGAGGTAGTCACAAACAGAGAGGCAGAGATCATTGGTACAGACCTATACATTAACTCTGCAAGTATAGGGATATTTAAATATAATGTCCAAATGACAAATTACTGAAGCTGGAGTCAATAGAAATAACACCATCATAGTGTCTGGTAGTAGGAGACTTTAATAGCCACTCTGAAAGATGGGGATATAAAGAGTCCAATGTTCGAAGGGAAGAAGTGGAAGAATGGGAAATAGACAACAACCTATTCCTCATAAACTCTAGGGAGGATCTCCCAACCTTCTACTCAAGAAGATGGAAAACAACTTCCAATCCCGACCTAGCATTTGCAACTGGAGACACATCTATCAAAATAACCAGAAAAGTGCTGAACCAACTTGGAGATAGTGACCATAGACCAGTCAAACTTTCAGTGGCTCTTGCTCACAAACAGGAGTTGCAAATACCTCTTCCCCACTGGAACTATAAGAGAGCAGATTGGACAATGTTTGCCAAGCTCACTGATGCATATACTGCGCCTATCAACACCCACGAAAAGGAGGTCAATAATATGATAGAGCGGTTAACAAATGGAATCCTGAGAGCTGCTAAAGAATCCATTCCTAGAGGAGCAAGAGGAAACTACAAGCAATACTGGAGCAAGGAAATACAAAGACTAGAAGAGGAACTGGACTCTGCCAGAGAACTAGCTGAAACATCACACAGCACAGAGAGCAACATTGCCTACAAAGCAGCCTCGGCCTGCCTACAAAGCAGCCTCGGCCAAATACAGACGTGAGGTCATGATATCAGCAAGACAGAGCTGGATAGACAAAACAGAGAGCCTTAATCTAGACAAAAATGGTCATAAACTATGGAAACTTGTGAAAGCTCTGAGTGACGTAAACAACTGCCGACCTCCAATATCATTAGCACACAATCAGAACATCTTCACAGGCAAAAGAGCAGCAAATCTACTGATAGAGACTTACAAAAACATTAGTAGAATAAACATTCCAATAGACAAACAGAAAGCTGCAAGATGGGAAAACCAAGATGCAAAACACATGCCTTTAGCACCAGAAGAGCATCAGATGACCATCTTTACCCCAACTGAATTAGATGTTGCCCTCAAAGGATTGAAGCTCAAAAGTTCCCCTGGTAAAGATGGAATCTCCAACAAAATGCTCCTAAATCTGGGACAGAAAGCCAAGAGCCAGCTTCTAGGGATAATAAATGCTAGCTGGAAGAGAGGTCATGTGCTTCTGGAAAGAAGCTATTATGGTGCCCATTCTCAAGCGTGGAAAATACCCGCTAGACCCAAGTAGCTATAGACCAATTAACCTACTGAGCTGCCTGAGTAAACTCATGGAAAGACTGGTTAACAGAAGACTTATGTGGCATTTGGAGACAAAACAACAAATCGTACTACAACAAAGTGGCTTCCGTCAGCACAGATAAACTGAAGACCTGGTCACCTACATCGCACAGGAAATAGAGGATGCTCTGGAGCCAGTGATGGGGAGTGTTAGACACTCCAAGGTATGGTGACAGCTTTACAAATAGGGAACACAATACAATACTGACGTTTCGGCTAGTAGCCTTCTTCAGAAAACAAGGACAACAACCACAAACAATGAAGCACAGTTATCTATATCTACATGTAAGATGATCAGGAGAATGGAGAGGTGGACAGAAAAGAAGAGAAGAAAGTAGGATTTTGAAATAAGAAAGGAGGCTACATGAGGGGAGGTAGGATGAGAATCAAGATGTGTAGAAAAGAGAGATAGGGAAATTGAGGAAGAGATAGAAAATCAGACGTACAACGAAGATAATATATAAAACGTATAAGAAAAGTCAACTTAGCTGGCGAAACTTGACTGTCCGTCGTAGAGCAATCGAGGAAATGAGCAGTGGACACGAGGCCTACACAAGATACGGGTGGAGGGGGAGGAGAGGGGAGGGGGGGGGGGAGAACAAAGCCAGACAAGTAATGAAAACAATGGTGGAAATAGATATAAAGGAGTCTAAACAGTGGTCTGGGAAAGACACGTGTCAGTAGCCAGACAAAAGGCAGATGCGGGAGAAGATAATAGGCCCCATAAAAGTTAATGGGGCCTAACACAGAGGGGAACAATCCCAACAAAGGAATCGTAGAAGCAAGAGACAAAGGTGAGAACGGGGGAAAGAGCAACAAAGGTAGTCATAGGTGGGCTAAAAAAGGACAGGGTGGAGAGAAAGGAAATAAACATCAAGGAAAGAAAAGAACAGGAGAGGAAGGAGATAAAAACCGGGGAAAGAAATGGAGAGGGGGGAGGAGGGAGGAAATAATAACAGGGGAAAAGAATTATGAGAGGAAGGAGGAGGTAGGAAATAATAGCTGGAGAAAGAAATGGAGAGGAAGGAGGAGGGAGGAAAGACAAACTGGGGAAAGAAATAGAGAGGAAGGAGGAGTGAGGAAAAAAAAAAAAAGCGGGGAAAGAAAGAAGGAGGGAGTAAATAGTAACCGGGGAAAGAAATGGAGAGGAAGGAGGAAATAATAACCAAGAAAAAGACATGGAGAGGAAGGAGGAGGGAGGAAATAATAACCAAGAAAAAGACATGGAGAGGAAGGAGGAGGGAGGATATAATAGCCGGGAAAAAGGCATGGAGAGAAAGGAGGAGGGAGGAAATAATAACCAAGAAAAAGACATGGAGAGGAAGGAGGAGGGAGGAAATAATAGCCGGGAAAAAGGCATGGAGAGGAAGGAGGAGGGAGGAAATAATAACCAGGAAAAAGACATGGAGAGGAAAGAGAAGCGAGGAGATAATAACCAGGAAAAAGACAAGGAGAGGAAGGGGGAGGGAGGAAATAAAAGCAGGGAAAGAAATGGAGAGGAAGGAGGAAATAATAACCAGGAAAAAGACACGGAGAGGAAGGGGGAGGGAGGAAATAATAGCTAGGGAAAGAAATGGAGAGGAAGGAGGAGGGAGGAAATAATAACCAGGAAAAAGACACGGAGAGGAAGACTAAGAAAGGTAATAGTAAAGTGACAAGAGGAGAGGTGGTATGTTCAGAGTGAATAGATAGAGGGGGAGAAGTGGAGTAATAGAGGGAACATGAGCAGGAAGTAATTTCCTGAGAGGTAGAGAAGTAGGGAACCAGAGAGATTAGGTGAATAAAAAGAGGCGGAGTAGGAGGACGAGAGAAAGGAAGAGAGAAAAGGGGCAGGGGGTAGACTGCAAGAAGAAGGGGGGGGGGGGGAGAATAGGAAGGGAGCAGACTAACATAGAGGTGGGATGCGAAGAAGAGTAAGAGGGAGGGAGAAGGGATCAGAGGAAGTGGGGTCCTCAGAGGGATAGGGATACATTCATTCCCCGGGGGGTTAGGCAACCCCACCGAGTGATCAACCGGTTCTCAAGGGTGAGACGACTGTGGTGATCAGAAGAGCAAGATATAAGGCCAGTGACCAGGACATCCGCCTTACCCCGATGGCCCCTCGAGTTAAAGTGGGCTGCTACAGGAGTGCCAGCTTCTCGGGTAATGTCATGTAAATGTTCACGGCACCTATCGCCGATCCTGCGACCAGACTGACCGATATAGGTTAACTTGCATCGCTTACAGATGATGGCATAAATGATGTTACGAGAAATGCAAGTAAATCCCTCTCTGATCTCGAAAGGACCATTAGGAAAGAGGACGGTATCAGTCTGGAGAACGTGATCACAAGTTTTGCATACCCTGCGATTGCAGCGGATAGTACCTCGATGGCTGAGGTGGGCAACAGGAAGACAGCCCCTAACGAGAAAGTCACGGAGGTTCCGGTCACGCCTAAAGGCCACCAGTGGTGGGTCGGAGAAGAGCAGACGAGTAGTAGGGTCAGAACGAAGAATAGATAGGTAGCGGTGGATGGTCCTAATCACAGCGTAGTGGTGAGGGTGATAGGTAAGAGCGAGTACAAGAGGATGCTCTACAAGAAAAGAAACACACACTGGCAGTGTGGGTCGACATGTAGAAAGTTTTTGATAGGGTATGGCGATAGGGTTTAAAGAACAAGCTTTTTAGACTTGACATCCAGGGTCGTTTATTCAATTGGGTCTCTCAATACCTTCAGGATAGAACGGCCAGAGTGCAAGTTCAAGGTCAACTAAGTAAGAAGGTCTCAATCGAACAAGATGTCCCACAAGGCGGAGTCTTGTCTCCAACACTCTTTTAATTTTCATAATGACATCGTAATGGACATTCCACCCAGAATACACTCAGCAATATACGCAGATGATCTGGCATTATGGGCTCGCGAGGAAAGTATGTCAGTGGCTGGACCCAGGATGCAAGATGCCCTAGGTGAACTTGAAAAATGGACAAACACCTGGTTCTTACCAATGAACGAAAAAAAAACTATATATACAATTTTCAGCCTATCAAGAAACACACTCATTGCAAACTTGAAGATAAAAGACCATGCACTCCCTATTGGAAAAATCAGATAGAGCAAGAAAGAAAGCCAGAAAATGAACTAATATTATGAAGAAATTGGCAGGAACGGACTGGGGAGCAGACAGCAATATTTTGAAAAGACTGTACGTAGGACCAGTTCTAGAGTATGGAGTCACAGCCTGGGCAATGGCTTCCAAATCACACCTTAGCAAAATTAACAGAACACAGAACCATGCTGCCCGTATCATCACTGGTGCTATGAAATCTACACCTATCAAGACTCTAGAAACAGTAACAGGTTTACAACCCTTAGATGACAGACGGGTCACTAAAGTATTGCAAGAAGCGGAGAAATACAGAAGGCTCCTTAGCCACCCCGTGCACCAAAGAATAACTGGTTTAGGAATTGTACAACTAAAGAGGAGCAACTTCTCTGCAATTGTCAATGAACTAACTACTGGAGACACAGTACTTTCCCAAACAATATCGAAACCCTTGGGCCCATCTGATATGTCTCCTCATGGAAAACATAAAATACCAGAACTTAAGGAAAAATGGGAATCATGAAAAAAGGCACCGAATCAGACACAGAAAGAAAACACGTAGCAGAAAAACACATACGCGATACCTACCCACAGGACTCTTGGTCCCACATATACACAGATGGCTCTGCTAAAATGCCACTAGAAATAGAGGGGGAAGTGTGTTCTTGACGCTGAATAATCAGGACGAGATAACCAAGTCAATAACTACTGGAAAATTCTCAAACAACTTTAAAGCAGAAACTGAGGCCATCAGAGATGCTGCAAAACTGGCTACTCAACACAAAAATAACATGCACAATAAATTGGTGATTGTGACTGATGCACTGTCAATACTATCAGCTCTAAAAAGCCCCAAGAACAATGAACAAGACGACTTGAGAACAACCCTGCACCAACTATGCAATAACTTCCAGAGAGTAGTCATTCAGTGGATACCATAACACTGTAATATACACGGGAATGAACACGCAGACAAATTAGCTAAAGAGGGAGGGAGATTACCACAAGAGAACGATCCGCTCAGTTATAATGAAGCCAAATCCATCCTCAAAGGTCAGTTCCATGAAAAATGGAAACGAGAACACCCAAAGCATAACGAGAGTGACATATACCACCAACTATCAAGGAGGGATCAAGTCATCATACTTCGCCTACGCACTGGCCACAATAGAATGAGAAATCACATGTTTACCAAATTCAAAATAGGTACAACCAGCCTATGCCACTGTACACTGGACAATATGACTACAAAACATGTTCTACAGGATTGTCCCCAGTGCACAGTCTTGAGAAGAGCAATGTGGTCCATACCCACCTCCCTGGAAGAGAAACTATATGGGGCAATCGATTCACTTAAACAGACAGCTGACTTCATGGGAGAGTCTGGAATCCTACTCTGATTGAGTCTTGATTGCAGAGAGAGAGAGAGATTTTGATCTAGAGATATTGGTGTTTAAAATCAAGAAGTGGTTCTGAACCTTGTTGCCCTTCTGCATATATTTCTTGATCTTTTTGTTATTTCAGTGGCTGTACTTCCAGGGGAGGAAGTTGCTGATCTGTTTCAAGATGACCGCAGGGATGATGTTGATGAGGATGATGGTGAGAGCCAGATTTGATTATATATATAACATTTTCTTTTTGTCTTAAAGAATATCTAAAGCCTTGTTGTTAGAGTGGTTAGTTTGTTTGTTATTGACCAGAGCTCTGGATTCAATTCCCAAATGTAGCGGATTATTTTTAGACCAACATGGCTTTTGGATTCACCCAGACTTTGGAAATGTATACCTGAGATTTTTATCTGGAAAAGTAGGGTACCCTAGTGTGATGCCAATCACGTCACCCCTAAAATGTACCTTTGGTAATTTAAAAATATTGGCACTAAAACCATATTCCCATATACCACTGGGCTAAAAGGGAACCCTTTATTTTTTATTTTTAAAAATTTACTTTTAAAGAATTTATACAATATTTATATATATATATATATATATATATATATATATATATATATATATATATATACCTACCTCCAGCAAACTTTGCTGGACCACCTTACTTCTCTTGTTGTTGAAGTTTACAGAGTTAAAGTGTAGATAGAAGAGATATCTTTAACATACAGCATTCTAACCAGGTAAGATTTACTCATAGCTGAAACTCACATTAAGAAAGCATAAGAGTAGCTGAAGTGGAAACCAAAGAAAATAAAATTATAGGCAGAGCTTAAACTAGACTGATTGCAGCCTTGTATTCTAAAGCAAAGAATATAGATTAGGTGAAGTGAGTGAGAGTATTGCTATGCTTAACTTGTATCAGGTTATTACAAATCTACAACACATATAAAATATAAAATCAGTGTATATTTAAAACTAATATTTTGATGGCATTTTCAGTGTCTCTGTCTGCATGTCTCATTCGTGCTTGTGATGAAATTTCTGAATTGATTCACTGTCTTCATACGAGGCTGAACCCAAGTTCATACCAGGATCCACGGCTGCCAACATTTTTAGCATCAACACTCAGGAATATCATTATATGTAAGTAACTAGTGTTTAGAGCCTTCCCTTTGTTTGATATTGATCATTCATGGCCTTTTGTTAATTTGTTGTTTTAATCACAAAATCCTTATATTGACATTGGTATTGTAATTTTCTTATCTGTAGCATACACATATACAAGAAAAATCTCTCATAAAGAGTTTGTGGCAAACTTTGTGGTGTTTTAAGTTACAAATTAACAGGTCATCCTCATTGTAAATCAGACTAGTCTATTAGATGTCCTCAGTATATCCCTCAATTTGCAGTGACTAATAACACCAGTTTTATATTGGTTTACAAACCTTCTTTGTTTCCTGCTGTATCACTCCCATCTGGCATCTCCATGTCTGCAGGAATGGCTGCATTGTATTTTGCTGTTGAGATTGTTAATTGTTTATAACAGTAAAGAAAAGTAACATTTGATCATTTTAATTTAATTGTTTATAACAGTAAAGAAAAGTAACATTTGATCATTTTAATTAGTGAGTACATATATCACTTTATATGTTCTTGTTGACTTTTACCATCACTGTATACTTAATATTACATATGTTTGTTGTATAATGTCGTAATGTATAAAAGTTTGCCCATATTTATGTTTTACAGCGGTTGCCCGGCTCCCAGCATTGAATACATATGCACGAACTCCTCCTCTTGTATGGAAGCTTGGCTGGTCACCTACTCCATTTGGAGAGTTGCATACCTGTCTGCCTCCCTTACCTGTAGAATACCTGCAAGAGAAGGATGTATTGAAAGAGTTTGTGTTCAGGATTAATTCTCTAGGTATTACAAAACCACATTGCAGTTAAAAGTAGGCAGGACAAACTTAAACAAGAGGAAAATGTACATTTTTCATTAAAATATTTACAAAATATATTTTTAAGTGATAGTATGGGATCTTTTGATTGTGACAACTATTAATCATTATTAACTATTCAGCCTCCTCTCATGGATTACAAATATTCAACAAACATTTTTCATTTATTCCTTTAGATCCAAAAATGCTTCAGATTAAAAAAAATAATATGTGGTTGACTTGGAGCACACCTTCACTAAATAAGTCATGGAGGCTCTTGCCACCTTCTACAGCAGAGCACCCCACCAGACTTCCGAACATATTCTAAAACTTCGTCTTCTTCTTTCCTTCCTCATCTGCCTTTCAGCGTCGAGGGGAGATATAATTTGCGGTCTTTTACTCTTCTGTTCGCCTCTGCTGCTGTTATGTTTCCTAGTGCTTCTAATATTCCATCGATCCATCTTTTTCGTGGTCGACCCTTGGGTCTGGTGTTCTCACAACGTTTGTTGAAGGATCGTTGTGTTGTATTTTGTTCTTTCTGCCTTGTCACGTGGCCGAACCATTTTATCTGTTGTTTCCTTATATATTCTATGGCTGGGACTATTCCTAGCTTTTTTCTCAGTTCTTCATTTCTGATCTTATCTCTCAGACTGTTTCCTGTCATTCGTCTAACACATTTCATCTCTGTAGAGGTTATTGTTCTTATTGTTCTTGCATCTAGGGTCCAGGTCTGGCATTGGTAGCACAACGTTGGGATGAAGATTGTATTGTATAGTGCTCATTTTGCCTCCAGAGTTATTTCCTTGTTGGACAATAGTGGTGATAACTGTCCGATGATTTGACAAGCTTTGTTGCATCTTGATTCTATCTCTGCTGTTTGGGAATTATCGTTTGTCATTAGACTTCCTAGGTATTTGAATTCCTCTACTTGTTTTAGTTGTCTGCCTTCTATAGTTATGTTGATGTTCTGTTTATTTTTGGCGACATTCATGACTTCTGTTTTGTTGATGTTGATTTTCATGTTGTATTTTGTTCCTAAGATGTTGAGTTTGTTTAAGTGTTCTTGTAGGTCTTCTATTGTAGGTCTTCTATTGTTTCATGTATTAGTGCCTGGTCGTCTGCAAATAGAAGCTCGTTGATCTCCTCTGTCTCTGATGGGTTGGCTAGCTTGCATATATGGTCCATGTATGTAATAAACAGTAGGGGGGATAGTACGCACCCCTGTCTTACACCTGATCTAACTTCGAAGTGGTTTGTGTAGCCTGTTGCAATTCTAAAACTGAGAATGAAAATATTATCCACAGCCTTAACACTGCATAGGGAGCCGCGATAGCTCAGTGGTTAGTGAACTGGACTACAAAGGACAAGGGGTAGGGTTCGATCCCAACCAACGGCTTCCGGGGTCACCCAGCCTTAAATGGGTACCAAATTTTTTTCTGGGAAAGTAAAGCAGCACGGGCGTAATACACCATTACCGCAAAAATCATGTGCCAAAGGTCTGTAAAATTTATGGTCACTAACACCATATTCCCTATAAGCCGCCACTTGGCGTGACGGGGGTACTTTACTTTTTTTTTTTTTTACTTAACACTGCATGACAAATTATAGGAAACCAATGAAGACATCAGTATACCATCCATTTTGTGATCCTTACTGATTTAGGTGCATAGTGAAGTTTATCACTAAAAAAGTATTAGACCAATTTTACCAATTCCATATATCTCATTTCAGATTTTTTTTTCTTTCATTATATATTTGTGTATTTTTCTATCTTTATTTCCTTAAGAAAGTTGGTGAAAATCTAAGCTGACCTTTGGTGAGCCTGCAGGGTAAATAATCCAAAGCTTATCAAGACCTCCCTTCAGCTGTAAATTAGTTTATGTAGTATGGATTGTTGTGAACCCATAAGTGGTGTGAATTTCTGATATAGAAAACTTAGTATTGAACATTGACTGGGAAGGACAAAATTCGAGATATAACTTCTCCAATAAAAACCAGGCAAAAATAAGTAAAGTTGTTGCATCCCATCTCATGAACTTGGTCTACGATCTAGTGGTTTGGATCAGCTCTGTTGTATATTAAACTTTGCTCACCATATTACTGCATGAAAAACCTTCCGATAGTTTTGTTGTAAATAATGAAAATACTTGAGAAATATAGTTACATAAAGAAAAGAACAATAGACCATACAGAAATACCACTGTAGATCATTTCCAGATAGATCATGGCAATAATATATATATATAACGGAGCCGCGTTAGCTCAGTGGTTAGTGAACTGGACAACAAAGGAGAAGAGGTAGGGTTCGATCCCAACCGATGGCTTCCAGGTTCACCCAGCCTTTAATAGGTACCAGATTTTTTCTGGGAAAGTAAAGCGGCACGGGCGTAATACCGACCACAATACCCCAAAAAATCATGTACCAAAGGTCTGTAAAATTTATGGTCACTAACACCATATTACCTATACGCCACTTGGCGTGACAGGGTAAAAACAAACAACATATATATAAATATATTATTTGCATTAATTTTGTATTTTTGTTTGTTTTCACTAGGCTGGGTAAACAGACAACAGTTTGAAGAGAGCTGGATGAGTCTACTCGGTGTTCTCAATCCTGTGTCCCATACAGATCATGAATTGTCCCCAGAGGTATATTGTCACACATTTTTTATGCTTATTTGCACAGTTTATTTTCAGCACAATTCACCAGTAGCCACAGCACACTGTTTTTTTTTCCTAAATGTCAAAATATAAAACAAACCCAGATAATCAATCTATGAAATATTGAATAAACCAAATGCAATTACAAAAAAGATTTGAAGCATATTGATTTTGGATTGAGGTAAATCTAAAGAACCTTTCATTGGTGGTAGTCTTTCCTTTATCAACCTCATTCTATTGTGTTTGTTATCTCTCCCATTTCATGTCCCATCATTGTATTGGCTGTCATCTCTCCCTTATTTGTGACACCACTGTATTGACTGTCATCTCTCCCTTATTTATGACATCACTTTATTGACTGTCATCTCTCCCTTATTTTTCCCATCATTGTAATTGGCTGTCATCTCTCCCTTATTTGTCCCATCATTGTATTGGCTGTCATCTCTCCCTTATTTGTGGCACCACTTTATTGACTGTCATCTCTCCCTTATTTGTGACACCACTTTATTGACTGTCATCTCTCCCTTATTTGTGACACCACTTTATTGACTGTCATCTCTCCCTTATTTATGACATCACTTTATTGACTGTCATCTCTCCCTTATTTTTCCCATCATTGTAATTGGCTGTCATCTCTCCCTTATTTGTCCCATCATTGTATTGACTGTCATCTCTCCCTTATTTGTGGCACCACTGTATTGACTGTAATCTCTCCCTTATTTGTGACGCCATTGTATTTGGCTGTCATCTCTCCCTTATTTGTGACACCACTGTATTGGCTGTCAAGATTCCCTTATTTGTGACACCACTGTATTGACTATCACCTCTCCCTTATTTGTGACACCATTGTATTGGCTGTCAAGTTTCCCTTATTTGTGACACCCCCGTATTAACTGTCACCTCTCCCTTATTTGTGACACCATTGTATTGGCTGTCAAGTTTCCCTTATTTGTGACACTACCGTATTGACTGTCACCTCTCCCTTATTTGTGACACCACTGTATTTGCTTTCACCTGATGAATGAACTTTGCCATCTCATTGCACTTTTCTGATTTAGATAACAAAAAATAGAATAAATTGTCTGAATTTCTTTTGACAACCGATAAAATCAAACGCAAGAATTTCTGAGATTATGAAGGTTGAATAAAAGTTGGTGGTTAGTTATGTCTTCATCCTGCAACAATTAGACAACAGTTTAATTCATAGTAGTATAAGTATAGTTTCTTAATGAAAATGAAATAGAAATCTTAGCTAGTGTGCTATTTAACAACTGCACTGTAAACATGACCTTTTAGCCATTTCATAGTTTTTTTATAAAGTTCCTACAAACTTTTTTTCAGAATAAAGAACACTTAGATAGGTTAATCTTAAGAGTAGGGTTGTATATATATATAGTAATAAATTTACGGAGTAAAGTATAATACCTAACCCTCTTCAGGATCTATGACTCTATTTAACAATAAATCTTATGTGTGCATATTTGAAACCAGTCAAATTGTTTTGAAATGTTTGAAAGTTTACATAAATGCTTTCCTACTAGTACATTTGAAATGTGATCATGTTCAGGAGGAGATAGAGCAAGTTCAAGGAATGGTTATTGCTGTGAAAGCCATCACCTCCCTGCTTCTACAGGCTTCATTTGTTCCCAGTGCTGGCAACCCAGCCAATGGCTACTACGAGACCAGACCTAGGGACAAGCCATTAGCTTTTCTTCACACCAGGTAAATCAAATTCTACATAAATCTATATCTGCTAACAGATATGCAATAATATTGATGATAATGAATTGAAATAGGCCAATATGCATATGGTTTAGAAAAGGGAGAAGCTGTCTTGACCACATTTTCACTCTACGACTTATATTGGAGGAACATATTGAAAAGCAAAAACCTTTTGTACTTAACTTCATCGACTTCAAAAAAGCATTTGATAGTATTCATAGAGATTCTTTGTGGAAAATTCTGAAGCAATATGGTTTACCATCAAAAATCATAAATATTATCAAAGACATGTATGATGGTTACACATGTGCAGTTCGAACAGAGGAAGGACTGAGCGAATGTTTCCCAATAGAAACTGGGGTTAAACAAGGATGTATTTTATCGCCCTTGTTATTTGGAATTGTTATGGACTTCATAATGAAGAAATGCTGCACTGGTAATAAAGGCATCGAATGGATACAAGGAGACCATTTGGAGGACCTCGACTTTGCTGATGACATAGTTCTCATCAGCAGTCAGATAAAAACGATGCAGGAAAACACAAATGAACTATCATCAATAGCCAGCAAAATTGGGCTTGAGGTCAATCATGAAAAGACTAAAGTCATGAAAAGTTTAATTCCAACAAGTGACAAAATATACATGGAAAACAAACCAGTAGAAGAGATCGATCACTTTATCTATCTTGGAAGTCACATTGATCGAGAAGGGGATACGAGCAAAGAAATTAGAATCAGACTGGCTAAAGCAGCAATGTCTTTCAGAAGCCTTGAAAAGTTGTGGAAATCAAAACTCATTAGCACAAACACAAAACTTAGGCTATTCAAATCAAATGTACTATCAACCCTTACGTATGCGTGTGAAAGCTGGAAAACAACAAGAGATATAGAAACAAAGTTGAACGCATTCGAAAATAAATGTCTAAGGAAAATACTTGGTATAGAATGGAACGAATTCAAAACAAACGAGGAAATTAGAGAAATCGCCAATCAACCACTAATATCTTCAGTAATAAAGAAAAGACGATGGTCATACGTTGGACATGTGATGAGAAGAGATAATAATCGAATAGCAAAGCAAGCCCTCATATGGGAAACAACAGGTAAAAGAAAAAGAGGAAGACCCAGGGAGACACTGAGAAGAACATTGATGAGAGAGGCAAGAGCAGCAGGAATCGGCTCCCTCAATGAGATAGAACTGCTTGCACAGAACAGAGACAGATGGCGAGATTTAATAAAATATCTTTAAAAGAAAACTGCTAGAACAAAAATTCATATAGGAGAAGGTGTATCTTGGTCTACGCCCTATGGGCCGGTTACGGCTCGAAAGGTCAATAGATAGATAGAATATGCATATGAAACACATTACACAGTATTTACATTTGTAATTTCATACCTGTTTTAAAGTAATAGAGATAGGTTTAAGAAATTAATAGAGTTTCTCACCCTTTCAGATATGGCAAAAAGTTGTCTCTTATTCGAGGTCTAATTGAGCAAGAAATCATCAGCCTGTGTGCTGTAAGGTAACTCATTATTTATTTTATTTCCATGTGCTAGGTAATGAATAATGAACATGATTGTCACTTTTGTGATCTAGTGATTATGTGGTTGATGATTAGTACCACCATTTGCATCTCATTAAAGTGTGTCAGAAATTATTTCTAATTCACTTATAAATTTTATATCTATCTATCTATTGTCCTTTCAAGCCGAAGATGCACATAGGGCAGAACTACAATCTCAAAAACAGAAACCTTGCATGCCAAAATGGCACATATTGCAGAGATCGCTGCTTCTAAAATCTAAGGATCTGTTTACGTAACAATACTTCTTACATTGACAGCATGTCAAGCCATCAATCAACCTCCTTAGTCACCTCTTATGACATGGCTGAAAGGTCACAATGTCACTATTCTTTACTTCCCTCATAATGAGGCCCCGTTAACACACAGGCAATATATTTTATATATTCGCCTTGAATTCTTTAATGTCATTGATGTACATATCTTACATTGTACAAAATCATTACAATGATTTCAGTACAGCTGACCATTTGAATTCCTTTATTATGGAATTCAAACCATACCATTAAAATAGTGAGGGGGTGACAGAATCTCTAGTTCATATTAAATTGCTGAAAGGGTCCAAATGTACAAATGTAATTGCTTCTTGAGGATTTGAACTGTCATAGTCAGTGAGATCACACAGACTTCTCACAGCAGCAAGCTGTTGGAACTATCAGTGTGCGTGCACTTTATTATCTATTGGGTTTGTCAAGAGTGTTCTGATATCATCTCTAACAGCAATGAATAAGCTAAAAAATTAATAATTAACCTACACACTGTTATTTCCTTGGGAGACACCCTTCTCAGGACTTGGTATTTCATAGCACCATTATTGGCTGATGGTTTCAGCAAAATGATCCAACACATATTCAGTTTTCATGACATTATTTTAATGGCAATTATGGCTTAATATTATAATTATAACCCAGAATACATAATCTGTGGTTGATTGGATCAAAAACTCAAGTCAGCAGCATCAACAATGAACAAGCTTTTCTGTATGTAATCCCATATTTGACAGTTATATAATCACATTAAACCTTGAATCAATCATCATCATCATCATGTGCCACACTGGTTGGCGTAGGCAATCATGTCCTTCCACAATCTTCTATCTACAGTGCATCGTATCGGTTCTGTTGTTGACTGTTTTCCATGCCATGAAACCAAGCTATCCAGTATTTTCTCTCTTTGTCGTCCACGATCTCTCTTTCCTTTTATTTTGCCAGTTTTAACCAAGTATTCCAACTTTCCTCTTCTGAATCAACTGAATCAATAGGAAAAGTATATATACTTCATATCTGAATGCTTGCACTTTAAAACCTCTATCTTAGTTTTATGTAGTCATGACATTAAATACAGAATTCCTTCTTGCAAAGTCCGACTGGAATGTTTGTCTAGCCTGCCACTCCCAGAAAAATTACACCATGACTATATATTTTTATATTACGATCCACTTAATTTTACATTTGATCTCACTTATTAACTTTGAATGGCTATATTTGTTTATTCAGAAATACAATTTCATAATTTCTGTGAGTAAAAGTGAAAGTCATAATTTTTTTCATCAATTAAATTTTATTTAATTCTTATTTGGAGTAGGTCTATGTTTTTATGCCCGCTGCGCCAGTGACCATAATTGATTTAATAATGATTTACGATCTGCTTAATTCACGACATTTAATCTCTCTCATATAAACATTGAACAGGTATATTTGTTTATACTATAATATAATTTTTTTCTGTGAGTAAAAGTGAAAGTCATAATTATTTTGGTGGTTTCAATTTTGTTAAATAACTTGGAAATTGAACTATATTTTTGTGCTCATGACGTCGGTAAAAGTGATAGTCATAAACACTGGGCTATATGGATGACATTTGTTATTTTACAAGCTTGTGAGATGAACTGAAACAACAGACAGTGCATTGTTGGCAGCGTTACATAAACAATAACTATTTTTATAGAGGAAAGGCAGGAAAATATAATGAAAGCCGCATAGATAGCAATCCTGAATGTAAGTTAGAAACATTGAAATTTTTGTCAAGGGAAGTGCTTCATTTGCGTCATTGTGACTTAGGTCATTTCAGCTAAAGAGTGTGTCCCAAACAAGTGTGACCTCAGAACTAACATAACAAGAACAAAAAAAAAGGAAGTTAAGTGGAAATAAAGAAGACTGAGGTAAAATTATCTTCCAATTTCAGCTTTGTCATTTTACACTGCAGAATTTGCTATGGAGGAGATCTGAGAACTTATGGACAGTTCGATGTGCGATGAAGATAATCCGACAATGATCTTTTTATCTATCAAAAACATTGTAAATGAAAGTGAAAAAGAGAGTTTTGTAGCGCCATTTGAAACTAGTATTGCTTTATGGATGTTAATCATTGACATTAAGACAAACAGTCTAATGATCAGTTACAGATATTTAGATGCAAATAATATGTGCATATATTTAACATAATAAAAATTATATTGAAAGAAGTATTGCAAGTAGTGAAACATTAAGACAACATTCATTCACTCCTCTTCCTGACCTTTGGCTGATCAACAAAATAATACTAATAATTAATTATCATATAGGAAAGACAAAATCCATTAAACACATGCTCACAGAGAAAAATCTGGGAAAATAACAACAGAATAGATTGATGACAGACAAAACGGGGGAGAATTTTTTTTAAGAGAAAGAAATATTTAGCAGTACATCACAAAATGAATATTAAATCTCATAGTATGTGTGTGAATTATTGAAATACTTAAAAACTATGATAATTTTAGAATGATTTAATTATCGATTCCACAATTCAGAAACTTTTTTTTTTATAAATTAATAAACTAATTAAACATTATAAATTAATATATGATCTGGAACAGCTTTCATTAGGCTGCCCAAATGATGGTGATGCTGCGGTGTTATTGGTTAAAGAGTATCATCACTAAGACCTAAGTAAAATTAACTCTGCAGGTGACAACTAACATCACCTTGTAGATTTCTTAACAAAAGTTATTAGACCTACTAATGTTAATGATATCTTGCTATGGCACACAACTGAATTATCACTGAAAGGATTGTATCCAAGTAGACTTGTTATCAAGTATGTGGATAGTTAGCAAGCTATGAGAATTATCAGGATATAACATTTAGACTATTTCTTAAGATGAACTTAGCAACTGTGGATCTGCAGAATGCTCTGTAGTGTGGATTCTGTCAGTTGTAAACTAGACTAGCAAACAATGAAAGAAAAAGTTATCAAAATCAAAAATTTATCACATGATCTCAATTTTTATTTGTGAACTTTTAATAAGAAATTTATAATTGAGTTATTGAGTGAGAGTTGAGAGCGGATCATCATCATTGCACTTCGAACATGTCCATAGGTGCTCAGATCTCCTCCTCAGCAAGTCTCGAAGTGTCCAGCGACTGAGAAATTTTTAATCATAATATTAACCATAAAATGACTGTTATATTTTAAACTTGTGGACTAACCATTATATTTTTATTATCTAACATCCAGACCAGACCGGATGGTGCCCCAGTCCTACAGTGGGAGTCCATCTGACAGAACTAGCCTAAACCTGTATGAATGCAACTTAGAAAGAGAGCTGGGTTCAGAGGACTTCAGTCTAGGACAGGTTTGACTGTTATCCAGGATATTAATAGTCTTAGTATCTTGTGTCTGAAACTTAAATGTAACTGTTAATTAAAAACATTGCTTTTACTAACTTATAGTTGTACCCTCGATAAAATAAGTTTTAATAACATAGGTAAATATAACAATACCCCTTTTAAATTAGGTTTTAATCACACTCAGCAAATATAGCAGTGTTCCTGTTAAAATATCAGTGTAGAACAATTATTAAAAATGGCAATCTTTGAAACTTTGCTTATGTAAAATATCTACTGTGCTAATGAGAGTTTTATGTTTACAGCTAGATGGTATTTACAAAAATGTTATTTGTGTGTATGTGTATAAATATGTGTGTGTGTGCATGCGTGCACGCACAAGTGCACGCACATGCATGTGCATGCAGTCTTTAGAGTTTGTTTTTACATATGAGAGCAGTTACTTGAGAGATATAAATTATGAAAACTAATAGACAGTTGGGGATTCTCCTACACACCACTACTCCTGCAACAGAATATACAAATAAGCAAGACAATAGTTTTGCAACTTAGCAAGACAGAAACAACTAAACACATTCAAAGCAGTTATCAACAAACACTAAGAAAACAACAGGATGAGAGGACAACCTTGAAAAAACAATGACAATATCAAACAGTGACAATATCAGCAAGATGCAATATATCACAGATACTTTATCATTCATGGCAAAAAAAAATAGGACTTGAAATCAACAGGGAATAAAATAAAAATAATGACAAATAATATGTGGCGAGGGCAATATTTATCTAAATCATCACACATTAGAAAGAGTAGACCACTATATATATCTTGGTAGTAATATAGATCAAGAGGGTGAAATATAGAAAGCATTCAGAAGCAGGATAGCAAAAGCAGAAATTTCAAAAACCTGTACGAAATATAGAAATTAAAAAAATAGTAAGCTAGAAAACTAAACTTAGAATATTCAACTCAAATGTATTATCAATCCTTACCTATGCATGTGAAAGCTGAAAAACAATAGAAGAGATTGGGTGAAAACTATAATGCTTTTGAAGACAAGTGCCTAAGAAAAATATTCTGTGAACAATGGAATGAGTTCAAGACTAATATAGAGATAAGAGAAATGGTCATGCTACAAATGATTTCATCTAAAATTAGGAAGAGAAGATGGATATATGCTGGACATGAGAAAAGAAAACAAGAGAACACCAAAACAGGTTCTTCTGTAGGAAGTATCAGGATACAAAAAAAAGAGGAAGACCTAAAGATTCACTAAAAAGAGCACTTATAAGAGAAGCAAAGTTGGCAGGCATAGACTCATTAGATAAGATTGAACATCTCTCCCAAAATAGATTTGGGTGGTGAAAAACACTACAAGCCCTATACAACCAGCACTGGAAGGATCAAGAATATTTATTATTCTTCGTTCATGACATTTATAAAACAGAGTATGTATTTGATGTTACTAAAAACACATCCTACATTGTTATAATAATTCTGTAAATTGATGTTTTGTGAATTTTCTGATATTGAGTTATTTGCAGGTCATCATCATTGCACTTCGAACATAATTTCTGACATGCTTCAATTAAGTTCATTATTTCATTTGGTTGTATTTAAATTTTACCTGCAAGTGAATAGAGTTTATTATTAAACTTAGTCATAATGTATTAATAATGTTTCATTTAGTCATAAATTGTTTGGTGCAAACTATTCTATCTATCTTTCGTTTGCCTGAAATATTGTCTACATCTGCAATGTCGTTTCCTGTATAAATTTTACTGTCTTTTTTAATTCTTGCAGCAAACTACTTTGATAACCAGCAATATCTATAATTAATTTGCTATTTTATGTACTTTTATCATTAGATCTCCATTGAATCCACGTGGTTACTTGTTGGTAGTCTGGAAATGTCACACTCTGACACCACTGAATCTCTGGACAGCCCAAGTGGTACTACTTCTACCCACCTATCTGCAGCCACATCTAAGAGAGATAAACTGGCCTTTACCCGATCAGTCAGCAATTGTGGACTTGACATTCATTCATGCCTTCAGTTTTTACTGGAGCTGTATGGAGCTTGGCTACATGTTGATAATAGCCCCAAGCCTCCTCTTATGCTGCTCAACTCAGTAGTAAAATCTGTAAGTATCCTTACTTTAGTAATATTAGAATAGAGCTGACCATAAATATTATTACAGGCCATATAATAAGTAATATTATTGGAGTGTTTCAAAGTACCAGCTTTGAATATTAATTAGCAGTTTAGTTTAGTCAACAAATTATCTTCATTGCATAACTTCAAAGTGCTCACATCCCTTCCTCAGCATGTTTTCCAGTATGAAGCACACCCGCCACATACTAGCAAAAGCACTGAAGATAGCTTCTGCTCAAATGCGGGAATTCCAGCATTGGCATAGACCTTAACTCCAACCTATTTAGTCACCTCTTACGACATGCATGACAAGTGATAGAGGTTTTGTTCGTTTTTTTACCCTGACCATGGTCAGAGCTCCAGTAGCCTCACAGGTTAAATAGCAAAACTCATTCATTACATTATAGGTAACCTCACATATTCAGTTCAATTTTTTGAAGCAGATGAGAAAGAATTTATCTTGTGATAATTGCTGGACAACTGCATCAGTTGAAAAGTTTCTATTCCCACTGCAGACATCTTGCTGAAACAAACAATATAGTTATTTCAACCCTTCAGATTATAACACAGAGTACAGAATGGTCTTTCAGGAACAAATGAAGGTGAATATGAAGAAGGAGGAAGATTATTAATTTGTATATCAATGAAACAGCATATTTGCTTTTCATTATAAAAACAAATTATGCAAATCAAAAGTACAATAATTTTTCTACATAATCTTTTAAAAATTGTGATCTCTGATTTTATTTTTTAACTTTATATAACATTTCCACCTCTTTGAGTACAGACCAACCAGTCTAGTCTGGCCCATAAGTACAGATCAAGAGTGAAGGCAACCCATACCCAAAAACATACTTTTGAAGTCAGATGTTTTGAGCCAAAGGACACAAAAATCACAGTTCTACTGCACACATAACATTCATTCTTTTAAGGGCGGAAGATGAAGAGGACTATTTATTCCTTTAGTAGTTGTCAGGTGAACGGCAGAAAGAAAAAAGAAAGAATATTCCAAACTTTTTTTTAAAAATAGTTTTTTTTTTATAATGCCATCATCAATTTACATGTAAAGCAGTTTACAATTGTTCAAAAGGTGCATCTTCTAAGAGGCTATCTTTGTCATATCACATTTTATAGCTTTCTGTGTTTACAGTATTCCTCACTTTATTTGATATAAAATTATTATATTTATTTTCCCTTTTTTGATTTAGAATTTTTTAATGCAATTCTTAAAATTCTTCTCTGTTCTCACATGCAATTGTCACTATTCTCAAACTGTTATTTTAGGCTGTTAACCTGATTATGTTTAATGCTCAGGTTGTGATGTAAAAAAAAAGTAAAGTACCCCCGTCACGCCAAGTGGCATATAGGGAATATGGTGTTAGTGACCATAAATTTTACAGACCTTCGGCACATGATTTTCGGGGTAATGTGGTCGGTATTACGCCTGCGCTGCTTTACTTTCCCAGAAAAATCCGGTACCCATTTAAGGCTGGGTGTACCCGGAAGCCATCAGTTGGGATCAAACCCTACCCCTTGCCCTTTGTAGTCCAGTTCACTAACCACTATCAGCAGCTATCGCTGCTCCCTCAGGTTGTGATGAGTTTTCATTTATTGTTTATTCTCTGGTTTTCTTTTATACACTTTTCTTGTTGGTTTCAGTTATGTATATTTTTTTATTACAGTAGTTTCATGGGGTGCAGATCAGCAGACATTAGATGACAAGAAACATTGACTTCTTAAGGACATATCTGACCACAAGGAGAAGAAACTTAGAAGCTTGTTATGGATGGCACAAGTCAAGAAAGTTATTAATTTGTATCTTCAGTTGATACTAATATCACAGAAGAATAGCTGCTGCACATTAAAGATACAATGGCCAACTCACATCAAGTTATCATTCTATCTATCTATCTATTGACCTTTCGAGCCGTAACCGGCCCATAGGGCGTAGACCAAGATACACCTTCTCCTATATGAATTTTTGTTCTAACAGTTTTCTTTTAAAGATATTTTATCAAATCTCGCCATCTGTCTCTGTTCTGTGCAAGCAGTTCTATCTCATTGAGGGAGCCGATTCCTGCTGCTCTTGCCTCTCTCATCAATGTTCTTCTCAGTGTCTCCCTGGGTCTTCCTCTTTTTCTTTTACCTGTTGTTTCCCATATGAGGGCTTGCTTTGCTATTCGATTATTATCTCTTCTCATCACATGTCCAACGTATGACCATCGTCTTTTCTTTATTACTGAAGATATTAGTGGTTGATTGGCGATTTCTCTAATTTCCTCGTTTGTTTTGAATTCGTTCCATTCTATACCAAGTATTTTCCTTAGACATTTATTTTCGAATGCGTTCAACTTTGTTTCTATATCTCTTGTTGTTTTCCAGCTTTCACACGCATACGTAAGGGTTGATAGTACATTTGATTTGAATAGCCTAAGTTTTGTGTTTGTGCTAATGAGTTTTGATTTCCACAACTTTTCAAGGCTTCTGAAAGACATTGCTGCTTTAGCCAGTCTGATTCTAATTTCTTTGCTCGTATCCCCTTCTCGATCAATGTGACTTCCAAGATAGATGAAGTGATCGATCTCTTCTACTGGTTTGTTTTCCATGTATATTTTGTCACTTGTTGGAATTAAACTTTTCATGACTTTAGACTTTTCATGATTGACCTCAAGCCCAATTTTGCTGGCTATTGATGATAGTTCATTTGTGTTTTCCTGCATCGTTTTTATCTGATTGCTGATGAGAACTATGTCATCAGCAAAGTCCAGGTCCTCCAAATGGTCTCCTTGTATCCATTCGATGCCTTTATTACCAGTGCAGCATTTCTTCATTATGAAGTCCATAACAATTCCAAATAACAAGGGCGATAAAATACATCCTTGTTTAACCCCAGTTTCTATTGGGAAACATTCGCTCAGTCCTTCCTCTGTTCGAACTGCACATGTGTAACCATCATACATGTCTTTGATAATATTTATGATTTTTTATGGTAAGCCATATTGCTTCAGAATTTTCCACAAAGAATCTCTATGAATACTATCAAATGCTTTTTTGAAGTCAATGAAGTTAAGTACAAAAGGTTTTTGCTTTTCAATGTGTTCCTCCAATATAAGTCGTAGAGTGAAAATGTGGTCAAGACAGCTTCTCCCTTTTCTAAACCCAGCCTGTTCTTCACGCATTACTGTATCTATTGAATCCTTTATTCTATTTAGGATGATTTTACAGAATAATTTTGAGGCAACTGACAAAAGTGTCACGCCTCTCCAATTGTTACAATCTCTAAGATTGCCCTTTTTTGGGATCTTAACAATGATTCCTTTTTTCCATTTATGAGGTGTCTTCTCTGTTTTCCAAATGATGTTGAACATTTTTTGGAGATGTATTAAATTATGGCTATCAATTGCCTTGAGGATCTCAGCTGTTAACTTATCCTCTCCAGCAGCCTTGTTATTGGTCATTAGCTTTAAGGTGGTTTCTATTTCACTCAAGGTGAAGTCATCTAAATTTACATCTAATTCTGCTGCTGGTGTTTCAGCTTCAAAATCTATTAAACTGTGAGGTAGTGGACGGTTAAGAATTTCTTTGAAGTGTTCCGCCCAACGGGCTTTTATGTCTGCGCTTGTTGTTAGCATTAATCCAGATTTGTCTAGAATTGGTGTTCCACTGGATGTATAGGTGTTTGTCAGCATCTTTTGTACAGTATAAAGAGTTCTGCTGTCTCCTGTAATTGCAGCTGTCTCTGCTTTCTCTGCCAAGTTGTCTATATAAGCTCTTGTATCTCTTCTTGCCGAACTTTTCACTTTGTTGTCTAATTCTTTGTATGTTGCTTTTGCCAGAACCTTTCCAAGATCTGTCTTTACATTAGTCATGGCTCTCTTCGCTTCTCTTCTTTCTTTGATGTATTTCCATGTGGTGTCTGAGATCCAAGCTCGTTTTTCCATTTTCTTCAGTCCAGCACTTGCTTCTGCTGCTGTCATTAGTATTTTGCTCTGTGAGTCCCACATTTCATTGATATCTAAGTCTATTTCACCAAGTGCTGAATAACAATTACTTAGCTCTATGTTAAACTTTTCCTTTATTGCTTCATCTTTCAGTTTATGACTATCAATTTTATGTGTAATTGACCTCTTCTGTTGGTTTCTAAATTTTAATCTTATTTTCCCAATGCACAGGTTGTGGTCACTATTAACATCAGCACCTCTGTATGCTCTTACATCTATTAATGATGATCTGAATTGTTGTTTAATACATAGGTGGTCAATTTGATTTGATGTTCTATCATCAGGAGATATCCATGTTGTTTTGTGGATATTTTTATGTGGAAATAATGTCCCACCTATAACTAAATTTTCTATTAAACATAATTCTATTAATCTTTCTCCATTCTGACTTGTTGTATTACAGCCTTCTCTCCCCATCACATGTTCCACTCCTGCGTTATCTTGTCCTACTTTGGCGTTGAAGTCTCCCATTACAATTAAAAGATCGTGTTTTGGTATTTTGTTTATAAGTTGTTGCAGTTGGTTATAAAAATCATCCTTAACTTCATCATCAGCTTCGTTAGTAGGCGCATAACATTGAATAATTGAAAGTCTTCCATGTTTTGTTTTGTATCGTGTTCGTATCAGACGGCTATTTACCGGTTCCCATTCTAATAAACTTCTTGCAGCTTTGTCTGTCATCATTATGCCTACTCCTTCACGGTGTTTTCCATCTTCCCTTCCAGAAAAAACTACTATTTTATTATCAATAGATCTCCTACCTGTTCCAGGCCAGCGCATTTCGCTTAATCCTAAAATATCTAGATCGTATCTGTCCATCTCGCTCGCGACCTGTGCATGTTTCGTCGGAGCGGCCATTGTTCGCACATTCCAGAATCCTATTTTTGTTGTTGTTTTAGGGCCGAAAAAACTATCTACTGCTAATTTACACATTCTGTATCAGGTCTACGTTTCATTAACAACATCGTTTTTACGATAGCGGCTTGTTAAACCTCTGATCAACGGTTCTATACCAAGCCGGAGAAAAATAATTCCTCCATTTTGGAAACAACCGGAAACGGTTGTTTAAAGTTATCATTGCTCTTTGATAAATATGCAAAGAATAGAACCATGGAGAACAAATCAACCTGCTAATTAGCATTCATATTAGCAGGATTGATCATTAGTTTAGTCTAGTCAACAGAACATATTCATTGCATACTGGGTTGGCCTTTATAAATTATGTAGTTGCACACTTCTGTGGGAAGAGGACTAAAGTCAGGGTCCAAATTAGCTGCTACAGTTAGAAGTAAAATCATCATGAAATAAAAAGGAACTTGCAAGTGGAAGCAGTTACTACCATTCAACACTGGCTTTCATTGAGCTCTTAGAAGAAGTAGTTATTGTGTCAGCCTCTCTGTTCATGCTTTGTGGAAGTCCAGAATGAATGACTTCATCAAAATATTCCAAAGTCTCAGATCTTTAAGAACTTGTCTCTCATCACAGCATTGGAAGAGTTTTCTGGCTTAATTTGAAGGGAACTATAGTGGGAACTTTGGAGCTTGACAAGAAAAATATATTGAAGTCTTCTATGATCATTTATTAGAGAAAGATATGTTTGATATGGATACAGGTATAAGACTGAGAATTTTGAGTCAAGCTAGGAAAAAGGAGAATGAAGTTAGAAGGCAAATCAGGAGTTGGTGTATCTGGCAAGTTATATAAACTGTCAGCACTTGCTTAATTTTTTTTATTTTTGAGAAAAGAATGAACAGCTATGGGTCTTTCCAAAGTGCATGGAAGTTGATTTGTTTAATCAACAAACATTATTTCTGGGAGTATCTTTTATTTCTATTTACTTAGTTACTGAATTGATAAAAACTCGTCAAAAGTTTTAATCTTGGTAGGATCTTAAAATTTTTTTTTTTTTTTTCGAGTTGAAATTAAGACTTGAACACACATAAAGATGTACACTACTATTGTTATATTCTTTGTAGACACAAATATATAAAAGTCATGTAAAAATGCACCTTTCACTTTGTTTAGTGTCACCACGGTGTTATTTACACTTTTTTTATGTTCTCTATTTACCACTACAGATAGTTTGTTTGTCAGACTTGTTCATGGAAAGAGAGCAGTTTGAGTTCATGCAGGACATTCTCCTAGACCTTCTCAAAGGCCATCCAGTGGAAGATGAGCTTATTGCTCAGTACCTGGTAGTGGGCATGTGCAAGGCCACAGCTGTTGTTGGGACTGTGAGTCTGAATTTTTTTATTTCTTCTTTATATTCATCAGTTTTAAACTTGTATAAGCTATAGCTGATCAAGACATGAAAATGTTTCATAAGAAACATATCCTGAAAAAAAAAAAGAAGTTGATCGTCTTCCTTTCTATCTATCTATTGACCTTTCGAGCCGTAACCGGCCCATAGGGCGTAGACCAAGATACGCCTTCTCCTATATGAATTTTTTGTTCTAGCAGTTTTCTTTTAAAGATATTTTATCAAATCTCGCCATCTGTCTCTGTTCTGTGCAAGCAGTTCTATCTCATTGAGGGAGCCAATTCCTGCTGCTCTTGCCTCTCTCATCAATGTTCTTCTCAGTGTCTCCCTGGGTCTTCCTCTTTTTCTTTTACCTGTTGTTTCCCATATGAGGGCTTGCTTTGCTATTCGGTTATTATCTTTTCTCATCACATGTCCAACGTATGACCATCGTCTTTTCTTTATTACTGAAGATATTAGTGGTTGATTAGCGATTTCTCTAATTTCCTCATTTGTTTTGAATTCGTTCCATGCTATACCAAGTATTTTCCTTAGACATTTATTTTCGAATGCGTTCAACTTTGTTTCTATATCTCTTGTTGTTTTCCAGCTTTCACACGCATACGTAAGGGTTGATAGTACATTTGATTTGAATAGCCTAAGTTTTGTGTTTGTGCTGATGAGTTTTGATTTCCACAACTTTTCAAGGCTTCTGAAAGACATTGCTGCTTTAGCCATTCTGATTCTAATTTCTTTACTCGTATCCCCTTCTCGATCAATGTGACTTCCAAGATAGATAAAGTGATCGATCTCCTTTAGCTGCCTATTTTTTGTGATAAGCTTATTATGAGATAAATCACTGTTGACAACTATCACTAGAAAAACAGAGTGAAGGCAGTG
This sequence comes from Megaustenia siamemsis, assembly GCA_032433765.1. Taxonomy (NCBI): domain Eukaryota; kingdom Metazoa; phylum Mollusca; class Gastropoda; order Stylommatophora; family Ariophantidae; genus Megaustenia; species Megaustenia siamemsis. The sequence continues at coordinate 114,588,556 of JAVIAB010000051.1, forward strand.
AGAAATACAACAAAGAAAGCTCTCATGGTAAAGTATGTCCATAACATGCAGGTTGTTTAGTGAAGTATTTAACTTTGTCATACTAGACCACAGATTTGAATGCGAAAGGACCAGTTCCTTTCCTCACTGTTATTACCTATTAAAGAGATAATTCTATTACTTATTAAATATCTTCTTCTTCCACTGCTTTTCCTTCCCAAGCATATTTGTTATTCTTGGTGAATTTGATTTTTCATTGCTTTCATCTATACTTGGTTGATCTGAAGTTCTATTTTCCTAGCCATTGATGACTAGACATTTGTTATTAAAGAGATGGAAGAAAAAAGTAGCCAAGTACATTAAATTGAGGTCATCATATCTAACTTTGACTTCCAGTGACCTGTTGAGCTGGAGACAGGGAGGACCACATGAACTTTGCTAGGGTTAATCAACTTCTTCTATCTTTTGTCCTGATTGCAAGACAAAGAAGCTGTCACTAGTCACCTTGCTTAAAATCATCTTGTTTTGCATCAATAAAATTTATCATATAACTCAATTCACAACCCATTTTTGCAGAATCATAAAAATCTGGCCTACTCTGCATATTTCTGCCTCCATTGTTCTATTCTAGGTCCATATCTCACTTTCTCACTCTCTCTCTCACTCCTACCTTTATTTAGAGTTCTTTGCATGGCACTTCTAGTGAACTAACTATTGAACATGACTAAATTCTGCACATATGACATGCTTATATTGTGATAAACCCTTGTTTCAGTATTTTTAAACAGTTAATCTCTAAATGTCAATATTTAACTGTAGGAGGCTCTCGTCAGTGAGCGAGTGGTCAAGTTGGTGGAAGCTGGACTAAAGAGCACTCACCTACCAACTAAAATATCTGCTCTACATGGATCCCTCTATTTACTAGAATGTGGTGTTACAGATCTCAACATGACTCTTTTACCTATCCTCACAGACTTCCTTGCCAAGCATTTGGCAATTGTTACACAGTAAGAAAGTTATTTTAATTTTAAATTGTCCTTTTATAATATTGATTGTAATATGTGTCTTTTGCTTTTGCTTGTGTCTTTTGTTTGCAATGTATGTCTTGAGTTTAACTTGACTTTTAAAAGGCAATTTTAATCCTTAATTACGATATCTATCTGTAACTTCCCCATCTATGATACCATAATATTTTGCAAAAATAATATTTATTTGGGCAATTTTTTTTTTACAAAAATATGGAACAATGGCACTTAGGAAGGACAAAATTAATATTTTTAAAGTGAAATCTCACCTGGGTATAATTTTTTTTAAATTCCAAGTGTTATTGTTGATGTAAATAGCTGAAGTATCCTCTGTATCTCAGAATCGAACAAACTCAAAGCCAATAAAGGTTCATGAGTGACTAGTGCTAACAATTAGGATTTAGAATTTTACTTGTATGCAGATAAACGCATCCTCCAGAGTCCATATTGTAATAGCCCGTATTGGAATCCAATATCAAACCCAAAAAAATCAAAACACTTAGGGTCACCATTAATGATAATTATGAAGGTATAGGTAGGGGGTAAATGTTTGCTCATGGTAAACTGTTGAATTAAAAAAATATGTATTTTGAGGTGCTAATTTTTATGACGGTATTGTAATCTGGGGTTAAAAGTTAATGATTTTATTCCTATTATTATAACTGAAAACAAACTGCCTGTAAAAATCAGAGGTGTTGTTCCAAAACGTACAGATATCAAAGCCCTGCTATAAACTTTTACTCAATTTACAAAATGTTTTTCACAGAGAAAACAAAGAAAAAAGAAATGCACGCCCATTTTTCCTTTGAAAAGTCAGAACTTGTTAGTTTTGTTGAATGTAATTTTTTTGTAAGATGAATGTAACTTTTTGTAAGATGTTCATTTAAGCCAAGCCTTTTTAAATATATTTGTATCACTTCTGTACTTTAGCCTGTGGAAATTTGTGTTATGAGCTCTAAATTCTCATGGAAGATATAGAGTTATTTTTTTTCATTTAGTTATTGCATTTTTTCTGATTTAATTCTATGTTATTTTGACCCAGGTTGTTGTGTTTTGATCTGACCTTTTTTGTTGATCTAACCTTAGTTATCATATTTTTATCTCATATTTGTTAATATATGTTAATCACTTTTTTGTATATTGATTTGACCTTAGTGTATGGTGTTGATGACCATAGTTTTATTATTATTTGCATTTATTATTGCATTATTTAATTTTTAAAAATTAATATTTTTCATTTTTAAAAATGTTCAGAGCCTGCATCATTAGCCAGCAGTTTGTGGTCACAATGTGGGCGGTTGCTTTCTACATTATTGAAAACTTTTCTTCTGGCATCAAAGATATGGAATTCACACCCAAACTTATGCAGGTATCTTTAAACAGTATAATCTTTTGCATGTAAATAAGCTTTGAGTAAATTGACTTGAAGATTAATTACAATGGAGAATATGTTTTTATTGATGATAAACTTGTTCTATAGTAAAATGTAATGGATGTCTCATGAAGTATTTTATAAAATGTTAAAGAGGAGTGATGTATTAAACTTCACCACAGCATTTGTAGGTGAGAGGAATCAGTGTTCTTCCTTGCTTTTATTTACCTTCCTCAATACATTAAACCAGGTACCCATTATTTTGTCCTCTGTTTACACTGGAGTGCCATAAAGCTGCAATCGTGAATATCAATTCACCAAGCTAGCATGTTATCACATTGCTGCTGACACTTTCTTTTTTGTAGATTTTCTCATTGAAGAGTTTTTTAATTTCTTAAAGAAACAGTGGTCAACACTTCTGAAAACTGCTTAATTGTGTCATGTGCCCTTTGCGATAGTGACTTCCATGGTACATTTGTTTGCTACAGTAAGAATAGCAGAAAAATAAAAACATTGTCTTCTGTGCTTTGCTTAAAATCTGAAATAGAAATAGCCTAAGAATAGCAGTTGTAACTTTATTTTAAAAAGACCAATTTAGCTTTGCAAATGATTTATTATTTTATTCAATTAAATCATTTACAGTGTCTTTCTTTCTTTTTTCTGCTATCAGGTTATCCCTCATCTTGAATTAAATGTTTTTTGCAATCTTAATATTTATTGTTTCATATATTTGTAGGTATATAATTTAATAGCATATCATTGTGGAAGAAGACATATTCTGGATGTTCCTAATAACCATGATGTGTATTCTTAACTTAATACATTTATATTTATTGAACTTAGCTCAGTAATTACCACATCTGAAAAGATGAATACTGGACTCTGCTTATTTTGCCCTGCACTAAGCTATACTAAGACCTCATATAATAAAAATAATTAGTTGACTGAATTAAAACAAAGTTTTGTTCCTCTAATTCAGAATTGTTGTACAAAAAATTGAAGGATTTAGTAACATAAGGTTTGTTTAAAAAGTTGAAGTGGGCCAATGCCAACCTTTTGTTTTTTCTCCTTTTTATAAGAAATATCTATAATTATGGAGCAGAGTTTGTCAATAGTAAAAATTGCAGCATTCAAACTCTAAAAGTTTGGTATACAGACTTGAGTGAACAGCCCTTGTTTTTCTCCAGTAACATACACAACTTCAAACAAGGATATATCTAAGAACTATTTGTCTTTATGTTCCAGTTTGTTGTGCAAACAGTCTCTGGCACAGAGGACAATGTTTCCACTGCTGTATTTCTAACTGTAATGAAGGGCACAGAACGGCTGCTGCTTACAAGTGTGTTGACCCCTGCAGACACAGACGTTATCGTTAAATTAAGCATGGACAGGTAGTTAGCCCTAGTTTTTCTCTCTCTCTCTCTCTCTCTCTCTCTCTCTCTCTCTCTCTCTCTCTCTGTGTGTGTGTGTGTGTGTGTGTGTGTGTGTGCGTGTGCGCGCGTTAGTGCTTGCGTGTGTGTGTATATATAGAATATATATTCTAATTGTATTTTTGAAGAACTAAATATTGCAATTAGAAAAATGCTGAACTTAGTGCTTGAGATTGTATGATAAAATAACTTTTGAGGAACTCATTGAAAAAACTTAACCTCAGTAGTAAGAGTTTCAAGAGAGGATAGTTATATGCTATATAGGACATACATTATGAAATTCAGCTCAATGCATTGAAAAATTAGCAGTTTTAGGAATTTGAATGAAGAATTTTTTTAATACATGGAAAAGATAGTTAGTAACAGGTAGAAGAATAATGAAGATTGATGCATCTAAAAGGTTAGCTTAAGATGGAGACAAATAAAAAACGATTTGTTTAGATTTATGTTACACATATAACTAAAAGTAAGTAAAGAGCCCCCGTCGCACCAAGTGGCGTATAGGGAAATATGGTGTTAGGGACCATAAATTTTACAGACCTTCAGCACATGATTTTTTGGGTAATGTGGTCGGTATTACACCCGTGCCGCTTTACTTTCCAAAAAAAAATTTGGTACCCATTTAAGGCTGGGTGAACCCGGAAGCTGTCGGTTGGGATCAAACCCTACATAACTAAAAGGTTGATAAGAATTTTTGCAGCCAGACTATATATACAAGATACTGTCACACAAATGAAATGTAAGATTGCACCTTGCTAGAACTTATCAAGTTACACTATAAAATATTCTATAACTTAGATTTAATAAAATGTTCTATTTCAGATATTACACTTACAGTTTTTGGTGTTTATGTCTTTTCACAACATTTAGTCTCTGCAAATGTTTATCATTTTGATTTTTTACTTTCTGTTTGAAATTCTCTTAATTCATTTGGCTGGTATTCTTTGTCACTGTTTCTCTCTATTTCTTCTTCCATTCAATTTTGTCAGTGCAGTCGTGGTATGTTTCATATTTTCCCTTCTCTTTACACAGCCAAACTTTGATTATTGTTTCTTTCTGGTGTTAAAAATAAGCTTTCTTTTCTACTTGGCCTTTTTAGCACATTCTCACTATATTATACCAGTGATATATATATATATATATATATATATTCCTCTATTTTAAGTCTAGGTGAACAATCAGTACCCATTTTAAGGCGGGGTACAGACATAGTAAGCGTTTACAAAAATATGTATGCTTTTTACTTAATAAAATGCCAGTTCCTATCACAATGTTCCTTAACTACACTTTATCAAAGTTTGGTAGCATGTTTGGTTATTTTTTTCTTTCCCTCTATTGTTGATTAGGTAGAATTATGTCTTGGATTTTGTGTACTTTTTGTTTCTTATTTATTTTGATGTCATTATTTCATTTGTTTGTGTCATAAATGCTGGAGATGTTTGTTGGAGTCAGGGTGAGACAAAAAAAGAATTTACACTTGCCCTCCATGTTAAAGTTTGCAACATAGGGCAAATTACCCCATCTATGTTTTAAGAAAGAAAAAAGAAATAGCATCTTATAGAAGTCACAAAACTCTAACAAGAACTATAGCTCGTTTCAAATCATGTGCCCAACTTTTAAAATCGATATCTTTTTAATCTCTTTTTGTAATTTTTTCAAAATTTGCATGTAAAGTTATAATGATTAGAACCCAACAGGGAATTAATTTCATTAAAAAAAACATTTGGTTATTATTGTTGCTTATTTGATTTATATAAATTTATAACGACCCATTGATGTAGTCAAAACTTAATGTTTACAGTATTTTAAGTTAAAAATAGCGATTAAAAATCCATACACGGTACAATTGACGTTTTTGCACGCATTCCACGTGGGCTTTCTGACACAATTAGACACTTGTAGAAAACACGAGGCATTGTGTGTTCCATTTCCGTTCATTCAGCGGCGAAGCCGTTCTCGAACTGAGCAGACAATAATTCTCCTGGTGTTTTGTCTTATTAGGTTATTTCTTTATTACGGCCACGCCTTTACCTAGTGAAAATTAATCATAGACCAGCAACTACGGTAATTTCTATTCTTTAGGGCTTCACAATTTACAATTTTGACAAACATCAAAGAAATATCGCCGCTTTAAGAAAACTGCAGCTGCAAGATATTTGTTAAATATACATTTAAAGGGTCTTTTGCATTCTAATAACATTTGGAAAATTTCAAAAGTTTTTAACAAACGGTTAGAGAGTAATAGCGTTTTGAAGTTGGGCACATGATTTGAAACGAGCTATAATGTGCAGTGGACTCTGAAGGGAAGGCAAATGATAGACAGACCAAAGATAACATAGCAAAAATAGATGAACAGTGTGAGTCAGACTTTAGACATCATGTGAAAGGACTATACTATGACCATAGTATGTGCAAAATGAAACAAATTATGTTGTTGCTCTATCTAATACCAGAAGGTGTAAAGGCCACTGGTCTATGACCAAGGGAGAGAAAATTGACATTACATCATTCTTAACATAAAAATTAACACAATAGTAAACAGTACTGATCAGCCCTATTGATTTTATCCTTAGGCTGTGCCTACCAAATCCCCAAAGAGCCCTCGCAGCATTGGGACTTATGTTTACATGCATGTACTCAGGTTTGTAAATTATTTAAGTCTTGCAATTATTTAAATGGAGTTTAGGTAAATGCTGTAAAGTGGCTTTCTGGAACATTTTTTGGTTGAAGTAGCTCTCATGTCAGTTCTTTGTATATGCTTTGAAAAATCCACAAGGAACGGCTCTAAGAAATTAATGAACAGGAGCATATGCAAACTTTAATCTTTCAGGGACTGGGTATGGATTTACTACCTTCCACAGTTGTTTGGTCTAATTTTAAACAAATGTCATTTTAGCTCTAAACCTAGAAATTGTTCATTTAATAGTGAGGATGTCCTAAGTCTACTACATCCTGCTCTTTATAAAAATTTATATTTATGGGAGTGGTTTCAATTTGTGACACAGAATATCAACTTTTAAACTTTAAATAATTTTTGTTTTATTGGTATGTTATTAGATTAATGCTTGTTATAGGAAATATCTCTAAAATTGACTAATGACTCTTTTTATACTGTCTTTTGTGAAATATTTCAGTTTTTGTTTTCATTTGAGATATAACTTTTCCTAACGAACTTGAATGAATCATCAAGAGTCATATACATGTTATAATGCTAAAATGAGTGTATGAGGAAGACAGCTAAAATATTAGTGATAAACAGCTGTGCCCCAAAGTTGTAGTTCATTACGATAAAAGAGTTATTGAGTTATTTGTGGGTCATCATCATTGCACCCCGAACATGTCCATAGGTGCTCAGATCCCCTCCTCAGCAATTCCCGCAGTGTCCAGCGACTGATGACTCCAGTTCTGTATTGGTTGATAAGTTTTCTTACACGGCCACTAAGTTTCTCATTTCTGGCTGTGTCCATCTTAACTCCCATTTCCATCATCCGAAGAAATGACGTGGATCTGTGTTTGTCGAAGTCCTGTGCTCTTCCCACATCTCGGAGGGCATTGATGATGTCCGCCTGATCCATTGGTTGCCCGTCCTCAACGACAGCGCAGCTAGCCAACCTGTCTGCTCTTTCATTTCCCCGTACTCCCGCATGTCCAGGGATATAGAGAAAGGTGACATATTTACATGTTTTGGACTTCTGCAATGACTCTACCCATTGCATGCGTACAGAGCCTGCCTCCACTTTTTTTATCATGCTCATCGAATCACTCAGTATACATGCGTGGGTGTAGTCTTGTGACTCTAACCATTTGAATGCCTTGGTCACTGCCATCATCTCCATTGTCATGCTACTCGTGGTCATGACGTATGCACCACTGTCTTCCTTGACTATTCTGCCTAAATGTTTGGAGATTTCTGTATAGTGTCGTCTCAAGCATCGAAACTCAGATGCGAAGCGACATTCCTCACCTTCCCACGGTAATACCATGGTACCCATTTCTGCCAACGGCTGGGTCGACCGTGGGGGTATTTTTTTTTTTGTTTTTTATTTTCCCAACCACGAGTACAATTCACACTGCTCCCAGCAGGAATTGAACACGGTTGTCCGAACGTCGGTAGTCCAGTCGGGTGGTTTTCCCAACTAGGCTACCGAGGCCCCCAAACCTCCGAGTGTGGGTGGGAATGCGCGTTTCTGTTCAAGGAGACAGGTGAGTATACGGGCAACTATTTTCTCCAGCAGCTTGCCCACAGTGTTCTGCATTGTGATGATTCTGTAGGCACTGATCTGAGATTGGTCCTTGTTTGGCTTTGGTAGCGGTAGTAAGTAGCTGTGTAGCCATTCCTCCTTAATCTGGCCACTCCGAATGCTGGCATTAAACTCATTGGCCTGTTTTGTCAAGTCGTCGTCAGCTAAATCGCTATGTCATCGTACCGAACACCATCTGGACCATTTGGTCATGATCACCACAAAACAGTATTTCTAGGAGAGCTATAAGAGAAAAATTTGATAAAATATCTTTAAAAGAATTGAAAACTGCTAGAACAAAAATTTAGATAAGAGAAGGAGTATCTTGGTCTACGCCCTATGGGCCAGCTATGGCTTGAAAGGTCAATAGATAGATAGATATAAGAGACATTGAATTAATTAAATATCAGACATCACGATGATCACCTTGGAAGAGACTCACTACAAAGAATTGACTTCTATACTCATTGAAAGACAAAGGAGACATACAAAAGTAAAGTATGATTAACTGGCAAACAGTAGATACATGTACACTATCTGATGAAAACATATAATAATATATAACATATATACACTATCTGATAAAAACATATAATAATATATAACATATTCACAATCTATCATGAAAACATATAATAATATATAACATATATTCACTATCTGATGAAAAAGACTTATAAATACATGAGACTGCCTATGTGTGGCATTAGAAAATGCAAAAAATGGCCAGCAAAACCATTTATATCAAGAAGAAAAGTCTGAAGTAAGAGAAGAAGTAACTTAAGATATGCTGATGATACTGTCCTACTAGCAGAAAATCCTAAAGATCTACAACAATTACTTAATGTAATAAACATAACAAGCAAAAATATGGACTAGATATGAATATCAAAAAGACTAAAACTATGATCATAAACAAAGAAAATTCTCAAGACCTACAATTAAATATCAAAGTGGAAGAATACATCTAGAGACAGTTCAGAACCACAACTACCTGGGACATACTGTAACCAGTGATGGAAAATGTACAACTGAAATAAATAAAAGAATAGGTATGGCAAAAAGTAATTTCAATGCCATGAAAAATATACTAACATCAAAACAAATACCACCAGGGCTAAAACTAAGAATAGCAAAATGTTACATCTTCTCAATATTCTTGTATGGTGCAGAAACATGGACATTAGACCAGAAAACAGAACAGAAAATTGAAGCCTTTGAAATGTGGATTTATAGAAGAATAGGTAGAATTAGATGGAAAGAAAAGAAAACAAATGAGGAAGTTTCAAAACAACTAAAAATGAAAAGAGAACTACTAAACACAATCAGAGCAAGACAAATGAAATTTTTGGGTCATGTTAAAAGACACAACAGCCTAATAAAGTAATATTGGAAGGGAAAATACAAGGTAGCAGAGGCAGACCAAGACTAACATGGATGAGTAACATCAAAAGATGGACAAGTCAGCCTATGACAATCTGCACCATCAAGCAAGAGACAGAGTGGAATGGCGCTCCATGGTAGCCAACCTTTGATGCAGAGACGGCACTCAATGATGATGAAGAGAAGAAAGTTATAATGAATTAAATTATAGTTCTTCATTTGTTGAACTTTGCAGTATATCTAGATTTTTACTAACAACAACATTGTTGATTCACAGCATACATATGAAAGTTTTTTCTTTAGAAACTGTTATCACCATACACTCTGCAGGTAAATCTGTGGATCAGTACAGTCCAAGACCAAGAGAGGAGCAAATTTTTTCAGATGAAGGTTTTCAGCTGATACATCAAGACCCAGACTCTCTCATTCTAGCCATGGAGAGAGTCACTGTTTTGTTTGACAGGCAAGTTCACATTTGTGCTGGTTAATTCTCTCACAAATAATGAAAGAAAATTTGTTATCAGAGACCTTTATATTGAAAAATATTCCTTATGCTTGTTGTCTGGTGTGTAATTCAAGAATTGAACTGCTCCTCAAAACAATGGTAGTATAAGTATTCTCAAAACATATAATTGTATTATATTTGCAAAGTGTTGTAATATTTGAAGGTATATGAAGCATTATTTTTCTTCCCAATTATTATTTTCTGTAATCAGCCAAGTACCAGTTTTTGCAGCTAGATCAAATGGAATGTGTCTGTCTATAAAACTAAAATGGTGTGATCTTTGGGAACACACAACTTCTACATTTAGAATTATGAAACTAATAAACTAGCTAAATATGAATGAATAAACAATACCTTTTAAACAAACAAAGAAAGCTGCCCAGGGACATACATTGTTGTCCAATATAACTGGAATATATCTGTTTAAATAGTCATTGAAACATATATTTTATAAATTGTAGCAGTTTTGGTTAATATAGTCCCTTAAAACAAGGTAATTTGTTTTTACTATGAGTTAGATATTGTAAGTAATTTATATTTTTTGTCTATTTCAGAATAAAGAAAGGTTATCCTTATGAGGCTAGAGTAATCACCCGTCTACTTCCAGCATTTTTGGCAGACTTCTTTCCAGCCCAGGATATCATGAACAAAGTGATTGGGGAGTTTCTGTCTGCCCATCAGCCATATCCATTCCTCATTGCCAAAGTTGTCTTTCAGGTAGGATAAAAGCTTTGTAGCTATAGCAATTTCTTCAAATTTATTTAAAAAGTAATTGGGAATAAAAGTATTTTGAAGTAACGTAGATTCACCCATAAATCTTCCAGATTTTTAAAATCAACAAACCTGTTTCATATTTTGTTGATTTTTTTTTATCTTTTGTTTTTGATAATATGAGATAGCTAACTCCATGTTCAAACCTCCTTAATTGCCTCTGAAACATTATATGATAATTTCATGAGCCTCTCATTTGAGCTCTGAAAACAAAGATTAGATATAGAAAATAGTTAACAATAAAATGTTGAGATCAGTACATAAGCCCACCAATTATCACTTATTTTATTATACCACTTTCTATAACTGTTTAGTTTGTCATGTTTTCTAAATCTGTACTCATGAGATTGTTACACAGATGGACTTCATGGTTCAGATTTGGAGTAGTTTTCTTTTTCACTTTATCTAATTTTCTGTAGAATATTATTGTATTGTGAATTCTAATTAAAATACTTGTTATATTATTTAAGTTTCACTAACCTCTGAGTTGGTCTGTTATATTTCTTTTGTTCACTTTTCATTAAGAAAACTAACGTCTAGATTTTTCTTTTAAAAGTTGGTTTCAATTTTGAGGGTTACATATCACATAAAACAAAAGAGAATTACAGAGAAGGATGTCATGAGAATAATGAAGTATCAGGGTCAGTGGCGAAACTATAGTGAAATAAATCAAAGCTGGGATTCTTTTTATATTGATACATTTACATGATGCAAGAAACAGTTACATTTTTTTAAAAACTAAATGTGTATTTGATATTGAAGAAGCGACATGAATAATTTAGCAAAACTTATAAACATCAAATGTTAATGTTCAAAAACTATAAATACCACTTTAGAAAACCTCTTTGTTTGGGACCAGTAATGCACCAATACCTTTGCACCTTCAGGATATGTCCCATCTAAGTTTATATTAATGACTATGAGGAAGATGCTTAAGATGTAGCCCAAAAATATCCTCATGTTAAAAGTTGTTAATAAATTTGGCAGAATTGAAAGGTGTGTTTTATCAAAGATACATATTCAACTGTGATCATGATGTTTTAATATCTGAACCTTCCTTTGTCAGGTGTTTACTAACCTCCATCAGCAACAACAGCAGAGTCTGGTCAAAGAGTGGGTCATGCTGAGCTTGTCAAATTTTACACAAAGGTCACCACTAGCCATGGCTATGTGGAGCCTTACACTCTTTTTTATCAGCGCATCCACCAATGTTTGGCTGAGGGCACTGTATCCTTTAAGATAAAATGACAAATCATAGGTGACTGAGGCATGATAGCCAGTTTTTCCACTCATAAAAATAGAAGAATCTAAAATATATTCATGCTGGAATAAGAGTACGGTTGAAATATGTTCTTTTAACATTTTAACTTCTATATTATTCTGTGTTTCTTTCTATTATCCTTGGTATATTTATTATTCATTAATATGAAAGCTAGTTACTGTCTTGTTCAAACCTCAATGACTTTTGTTTCTTCATTAAATTTTGTTTATTAACCATAAGTTACGATACCTTCGTAAAAATGGTGATCTGAAAAATATAAATTCTTGGAATTCGACAGTTTGCTGCGCTGGAAAATGTAAAGAAAAAAAAAGAAGAAATACGAATGAGCAGGAAAAAAAATGTTTGTAATGCTTTATGATGAATGAAACAGTCTTGGTAACAGTAAACCCACCTTATACCTTCTTAATTATTTCCACTGGTGACCCCTGACAGGTTATTGCTAATGATATTTTTTTTTCAAACACTATGCAAGCATAGTAAGAAATACTAACCTATCATAAAATTGGGGGATTTAAAAAAAAATAAATTTAGCCATAAGTGCAATATACATTTATTTTACTTCTGACTGCGAAATTCTCTATGGCTGTTGGGAAAAATCAAACATTTATAAACACGGGATAGGCAATGAATGACTGTAAAGATAAAAGTGAACATACTGGCAAGATCTCAATATACAACAGAATTATTGCTTATTAAGTTTTTCTAATCACTTGTTATTTAGGTTGTTTTTTTTTTTTTTTACAATACAATCATTTAGAATTCTAATATATTTTGAAATTAACTGCTGCCTTTTAACAATTAACAAATTCACATTCTATTAAGTGAGAATTCAATTAATAGTAAACATGTTTACAGAAATTGTGAGTAAGATCTTGTTATTTTGATTAATAATATTTAATATTGAATGTGTAAATAATAAAGTTTCTTAGTTGTTGCTTATTTGTTATTTATTTCATTTTGCTATGACAATAATCAAATATGTACTTTAACTTTACAAACATAGCTAGTTCTGCTCATTATTAATCTTGCTCAATTTAAAATGCTTTCCCTGAAAGTTATTTACAATTTACATAACGCTTGAAAAATTTGGAAAGTAAGAAAGATAAGTTTTGAGCTCTGCATTAAGCAGACATTTGAAGTTTAAAAAATGTGGCTTTTGTAAAATATCTGGCATTAATATTTGAATGTCTTTCCTTTTTAAAGAAAAGTTATTTTATAAATAATATATTTTGTATATAATATATTTTGTATGTTTCTTATTTATTTTTTACTTTATTTTTTTTTACTGTTATTTTGTCATTTTTCATTTATGTATTCTTTTGTGAGTGAAGACATTTTCTCCTTAACTAAACACAACAGCTTTCCACACATTCTTGGTCGCATGGGTTGCATGGAGATTATGGACCGTAAACTTTTCTGTCTCTGTGCATTGGACTTCTATAGGCAACTTACAGAAGACTCACAAAGAAGAGCATTCATTTCCACATTTCAGACAATAGCCGCTCCAGATTCACCATATGCAGAACTAATTCATTGTCTCTCGCAGTTATAGCTTATTTAACCACAAGCTGAAAGTAGTGTCTGCATTAGCTATATTTTCAAAAGCAGCAGAGGGGAGCAGCTGTTACAAATTGGTAAGCGGTGGTTTTGAAGATATGCCAGCATTTTAAAATGTAACTTGATTCATAAATGCTAAGAAGTGGCAATGACTGTTATGTCTACTCTCCCCAAGATGCAACTGTCATTTTGAGATGAATAAATTGTATTGCTAGTTAAAAGTTATGATTGATCAAAATTATATCCCCCCTTTTAAAATGTATATATATTAATTTGTATTGAGTATGTACTGAGTCACATATGCTAAGAAAAAAAATGCCATTTTTTGGAAATGTTTTTACTCTTAATTTTACCATCTTAGGCATAATTTTGAAGTATAAATTTAAGCGATACCTATTGGGACTAAGTTACTTGCAATTCAATATTGCTTGATTATAGGAAGTCTGCTAACTATTTACATGTTTCAGTGTGTGAGATGGGCAATGAATAAAGACATGTTTATATGATTTAACATTTAAACATATAGACATATTGACAATGAAGGCTAGTCTTGAGAAGTTAATAACATATTGACATATTGGTGTAAATATTTAAAAGTAAAGACATGTATCTTATGGACATAAGATATTCTAGATATAGTTGTAACTATATGTGGAAAGACAAATGACACTAGGAAAGGCTAGAACTCTGTGTTGGTGGAAATGTGGGAGTCTCCTCATTAGTGGCTAAACAGTGCTACACTAGAAGGATTCATTTGGGGGTAACACCACTTATATGAGAATATTCAAGACAAGGTGTCTGATGATGAACTCATTCACCTCATGGATGGAAGAGAGATGATATTCTATCAGAACTTTCTGCAAGCTTTCAGGCTCAGGATGCAGGAGGAAACTAAAGTCTGGGAGTTGTGACCCAAGCAGGTTACCCTTAAGAGTGTCAAGAGGCTAAAGGGTCAACACACTTGCTTGACAGGAAACATGTTCTGTTTGATCAGATTGCCTCCTGTTGATAAGCTTTGTATACAATGTTTTTTGTCATTAAGACTTTTGATAAACAAATAATATAACTTGAAGCCACTGAGTTGTTTTACAGAAAAATGTTGAGAGTCTCATTGACAACTGAGAAACTGTTGAAAGTGTGCTGAAATAATTGAAAGAAAACTTGTCATTAACAATTTTTTTAATTATTTTTTTTTCTGGATACTATAAGTGTGAAGAATGTTTAGAAAGCCTTGGGAAACAAAATACAGATGAATAATTTTCTAACCTGTCTAGAATTGTGGCATGGAAAATTGTCTACAACAAAACCTATAGATTAGATGGTGTAGAGATCTGTGATCTCTTGCTGCATCTGGCTCAGCATTGGATGATTTATATTTATAAATATTGTATGGAAGTTGTACAATTAATATGACAGATAGTTAGTACTCATCTTTTGTCTAATAGTCTGAAGTGAATTTAACTTGTGCTTAATTTGAGGATGTCAACTTTAAATGACATCAATGAAGTAGTACTAAAAGAGCATGATTGTGAGCTGCTCATATTTAAATATATTGTGTTAACAACTTTTGTATATTAACAAGGGAGAAGATATGTATTATTATTTTTAAATTGAATGTAATTTTTATATGTAAAATTAATTAATGCATCTTCAAGATATTTGCCATTAATGTTTTAGTTGTTTTGCTGTTACTCATTGTATAAATATAATATGTTTATCAGTTTTTTTTTTTCATTTTACATTCAAGTTAGATAGAAAGTATAGAGATATGTCTTCATCAAAATGTTCTAATTGATGCTGTCTGTGTTAGAGTAGAGCTAGTTCTCAATTTGAGATCTGCGGAACTGTTTAATTTTATGTTAAATATTTAAAGCTCAACTGGGACTTCATAAGGGCAAACTTACAAATATTTGAAAAATCCTTTCCTCTCTGTTTGTCTTACAGTTACTACACTTCCTCCGTATTCACTCTTAAAGAGACATTCAGTGGGTGTAATTTTCACCGTGTTGTGGTTTACTTCTTCTGTTTCCACTTTGAGCCAACTGTCTTCATTATCTACACTTAAAGATCATTCAATGGATGACATCAGCTTGACATTGTTTCATTCTGGGTTGCCTTCCCTCTTTGATTGATCCCAACAGTTTGGTCAAACTGGTTAGTCTGTTTTCAGGCCTACCACAGGAAAGTGGAGTAGAATCTTCATCAGTTTTGGTTCACTGACCCTCGTGCAAACAATAAACTGTGAGTCACTGACATCTTTGAGCCTGATGCCTTAGGGCATTTTAGACATTGTGATTTAGAAGAAGCTGCAATATCTGTGCCTTTGAGCCCAACACATCCAACAACAGCATGGAATCACCTGGAACAAAGATGTTAATGCAATTTGATACCCAACCACACACATACATGCCATTAAATGGTGTTAATATACAAAGATTGTGTTATTGATGGGGAAGGATCACAAAGGACGTAATATATCAACAATAAAGTGTTACTTTGTGTGATCTCTCAGCTGTATGTTATTATCTTCTGATAATTATTTGAAAAATTGTAATATATGTATACAAGCTTTCTTCATGCAATATTCTGTTCTGCTTTAAAAATTAAATGTTTAATAAAATGTTTGAACCAAAGCTTTTCAGAGAAAGTATTTATTCATGTTTTTGCTTCTGATTGCAATGAACATAAAGCTTTGATATATTTTAGATATATTGTTTTCCCTTATTTCAGACAAAAGGAGTAAGAGAAGAAAGTTAACAGTTTTGTTAACTTTACCATTGAAATCACATTTTTTTAATTTAAAAAATGTCAGCAGTATGAAAACATAAGTATACATTTTCATTTCTTAAAAAAAACACACACAAATTATCATGTCAGAATATTTATGTTATTCATTCTTATACATACAATTTTTAAATAAAAGGAAATTAAAGCAAAGCCATCTGAGTATTGATTATGTTTCCCTTCTGAATAAAGATTTTTTTGGTATGTGAATATTTACTCCTCTTCTGCATGCCGTTCTGAAATCAATTTGAAATAAAGAAGTAGGGAGCCCAAGGCTCTGGCTTCCTTTTTTGCAGTTTGTTCTGAGATGACATAAATGATGGTCTTCTCTATAACAGATGTTCAGCTGTCATTTTATCTGTGCCACAGCAGAGGTTCCTTAGGATGTTAAAGATTTATTATCTCTAATTATTTCCTGTTCTTATATGTTCTTTCTCTATTGATCTGACTTCATGAATCATTTTTCTGGCAGCTCTAATGTTCTGTATTCTATTTGTTCATGCATCAGTTCTTGACAAACCTAATGGATTCTTCATAAATTGTATATGTATCAGGTTGAGATAGTTTCCACCTTCCTTTGCAAATTTGTTGGTATTTAATTTCATAGATGATGAGCATTTCAAGGAAAATGCCATTGAGGTGGAATCTACTAAATCATAGCTCTTTGGCACAGCTGGTCAAGTATTGTTCTTAAGTTAGGTCATGCATGTTCATTTCTGTGGCTCCTCAATATTACAGATACTGACCAGGCATTAATGAAGAACTTATTTTATTTATCTTTTTATTACTTTTTACATTCAATAGAATTTTATTTACAGTCGCCTGTCATTGCTTCAACTTTGCTGGATAAATTTCTTTCTACAGAAAAACCTTTAAAAATTACTAACTTAAAACTATTGGAAAGCTTCAGACAACATCAGTGGATAAATAAATGTAACAAACACTGGATAGGATACAAAATGTGGAAGCTAAATGAGAGTATTACGTGACAGGCCCTTTCTTAGAATTCAAAATGATTGGTTGATCTAGAGGGAAGATATCAGCCTCTGGACATGAAAGCGGTAGGATTCAAATCCTACGAGAGGCAGTGGGAATTTGTTACTTCATATCCATGATTTCTTCATGGCTGTACCCTGCTCTGGATGTGAGATTCAATGTCTCACTCTCTTGATAACAGCATAAAACAAAAATTTATGTGTGCACTCTGGTTTGTTAAAGAACCCTTGGCAATCAATAGTTCAAAAGAGTAGGCCAAAGCATAGGCAAAATTGTTAAATATAAATATATTTATACTGAAGATGGATATATTAAACCAAAAAGTGCAAATGTCATGGCTTTGCCATAAACACAATGCATCCACGCCCACCTAACATGCAGATGCTAATAAGAGAAGAGAAATTCATTGAGGAGGAGATAATGAGCAAAGTAAAAATATACTGATATGAAAAGACATGGAGAGATCTTAAGAAAATGACACAAACAGGATGGCTTGGAAGGTGTTTGTTGAAGACCAGTGCTCCTCAGGGAGTTGAAAGTTTGAAGAAAAGAAGACAAAGCCATTTACTGTCTGCCATCATTTTTTAGATATATAAAAATGTATCTCTTTCTTTTTTCCATTACATTTGTTAATGACCCTACTGTGCATGTTGCATTCATATTTTGTTGAGCTGTATTTCTCTATGTTCCTTAGTATTATGGCTCTTCTTTGTTGCTTATTCTGATTTTTCTTTAATTAAAAAAATTCCCTCTTTATATCAGGAGAAAATGTCATTTTGTTGGCATGTGTGTTTGTACGTAATATTAATTTGTTTATTATAGTTCTTCCAGCATAGATAAAATAACTGCAGAGATGCTGAAAACATTTAATCCTCATAATTTTATGAGTATTTTAATTTATTCCAATTAAGAAAGTTGTTTAATAAAATTTGGGATGGAAAAAAAAAGTTCCCAGAAACTGGAAGAAAGGGATCATTATCAAATTACTTAAGAGGCAATCTTAAAGATTGCAAATAACTGGAGAGGAATAACACTTTCATTGGTTGCCTCCAAAGTAGAATCATTTGAACAGAATAAAACATGTTGTAGATAATATTATGGATGAAGAACAAAAGATTTTAGAAAGGGGAGAAGCTGTCATGACCAAATATTCACTCTAAGGATAATTGTAGAACATACAGAAAAACAGCAGACCATTAATCTGCAATGTATTATTTTTTTTTTAAAGTGTTTGAGAGTATATATAGATTGTCCTTGTGAAATATCTTGAAACCTTACGTAATACCACCAAAAATTGTCAACATCATAAAAGACATATATGATGGTTATCCTTGCGCTTTTTGCACAATGGAGGGAATGAGTGATTGGTTTTGGATTAAAACGAGTAAAACAGTGATGCTATTACCTTTGCTGTTTGAAATTACCATTGATTACATAATAAATAAATGTTGCAAAGGCAATAATGGCATTAAATGGTATGACGAGGATTACTTGGAAGATCTAGATTTTGCAGATGATATAGTGCTCATAAGTGGCAATATCAACAATATGCAAAATATCACAGATACTTTATTATCTATGATGGAAAGAATATGCCTTGAAATTAATAAAGATTAAACAAAAATTATACAAATACCCCCAGAGGGCAATATATATATATATATAAATCAAATTTCAAAGAATGAATCTGCAGAAGGATAGCTAAAGCAGCAGCAAATTTTTAAAACCTGGATAAAATTTAGATTTTTAAAAAAAATACTAAACAAGAAAACTAAACTTAGAATATTCAACTCAAATGTATTATTAACCCTTACCTATGCTTGTAAAAGCTGGAAAACAACAAAAGAGATTGTGAGAGAAAATTAAATGCTTTTGAAGACAAATGCTTAAGAAGAATACTCTGTGGACAAAGGAATTAATTCAAGACTAATATAGAGATAACATAAATCGCTATGCAACCAACGATCTTATCTACAATTAGGAAGAGAAGATGGACATATGTTGAACACGTGTTGAGAAGCAAAAACAAGAGAATTCCAAAATAGGCTCTTCTAAGGACGCATCAGGATACAGAAATGGAGGAAGACCTATAGAGATACTAAAAAGAACACTTATAAAAGAAGCAAAGTCATTAGGCATAAACCCATTAGATGAGATTAAACATCTCGCCAGGAATAGAGATGGATGGTGAAAAACACTATGAGCCCTATGCGATGTCTAACAGTTTTGGAAGGATCAAGATCAAGATAGTCCATCTGACCTCATTTTGGAAGTATATACCATGGACAAGATATGTCTCATCCATTCTTATTATTTTACTTTTCTGCGATTTTCTTCTAGTTAGGACCAGTTTCCTTGATGAATTTTTTAAATTTCTTTTCTCTGTGTATTCTTAGGTTCTTCCTCTCTATCTTTCCTTGTGGGCTTTGTGATAAAACGTGTCTTGCTATTTGAGCATAATTGGTTTTATTGTTGATCCAGAATTTAGTAGACCCTCTCTGTGTATAACCTTTGTTGATTCCACTAACTTCTTCTGCATTTTAGACATTTTTACTTTGGCACACCACTGACATTTAATTAGACATCTAGCCCAATGAAATAGATTTGGACAAGTTTGTGTCTCATTGAGTCAGATCCTAATTCTTTAACCTGTCCAGCCTGGGAGATCTATCTGGCGGCATTGCTATAACTGGCATAGTTGTTGAGGTTATCGAAACAAATGGACTCCTCTTATGTAGCAAGATAAGGTTTTAGCTTTTACTTTCTTGACATTTCTCTCCTTTCTATATTCAGTTTTTGTTTTTTCTGTATAAAATGCCTCTGATTGTAAGCATAGCTTCAGGCTGCTGTAATTAATATGAAAAAAAAAACTATCCTAAGACACATCTACCATAAACATCTGATGGTGTATATCGGGGCTCTCTTGATGGGACCAGAGAATAATTGCTGCTTGGTCACAGCAGTTGCCACAACGTGTAGGATTTTTATTTCATTGATGGGAAAACACATTAAATAAAGATTCCCTCTATGTCTTAGGGCATATGGAGAATATAGTGTTTGTGACCATATTTTTCAGTGAGCATTTATGTATTTTATAAATGCTAATCTCTACTGTTCTGTTAGGTCTCTCTGCTCTCCCTCACTCCACACACCCTTAAAAAAAATATATAATATTCTAAAAAAGAAAATATGGATGCAATAAATCCCTGTTGTTCATTTTATTTTGATCATAGAATAGTGTGTCGATAATGTTTATATTTTCCTTAATGTTTTCACTAGATGAAATTGTCAGATTACAAACAAATATTTTGACTCTGAAGTGTCCCATGAATGCTGAGTACTTACAATTTTTTATCTTCAGTATTATTTTGTTGAAATACTCATGTATTGAAAATAAAGATTGTTTAAAATTTGATACAAGATGGAATTAATTTAAACATTAGTGAATCTCTAGGGATAAATGGAGGAATTGCTTTGGTCATATGTTTTGCTTTTGCAAACAAATAAAATAATTGCATTCATGACTTATACTCTGCTATCTATCAGTGCTTTTTAAAAAAAAATTATTTCAGTTGCCTTTAATGAAGATAATAGAGAAGATAGTGTGAAATGCTCATAATTATGTACAGTAGTTTTTGTATTTTTCTCAAATAACTGAGTGCATATGACATCAGAAGAATATGAAAGCTTTGGCAAGATAAGTTTAAATGTTTAAAAATAAATCAAATCACTCAATGCTATTAAACAGCCTTTATTCACTTCTGGTAGTGTTAGAAAACTTGAATTTTATTACATTTTTATATAATTTTTAATGAATTTAAATATCTGGGGATAATGTTATACTCAGATGGTAGATGTACAATAGAGGTGAGGTGCAGAATGACTCAGGCAAAAGCAGCTTTTAAAAAAAAATGAGGTAGATACTATGCAATCCATTTTTGACAATAGAAAGAAGAAAAAAAGTTCTTAAATGTTATGTAGAGCCAATCTTAGCATATGGATGTAAATTATGGACAATATGACAACAGACAAGAAAATAACTGGAGGTTGCAGATATGTGGTTTTACAGAAGAATGTTGAGAATACCATGGACAGCTAAGAAGAGTAAGAAAAACATTCTGAAAGAGGCCAAAGCAAAATGATAGCTAATTTCCAAAATTAGAAAGAAACAATCATCATTTTTTGGCCATGCAATGAGAAGGGAACAGCTGCAATATAATGTGACAACTGGGAAAATTGAGGGACGAAGAGATAAAGGGAAGCAAAGAGAAAAGATATCAGTCAACTTAAGAGAATGGCTTGGCAGAAGGTCAACAACAGAAATGATAAATAACTGTCGAATTCGAAAGTTGTGGAGAGACATGATCACCCACACCAGCAGGCATGGTACTTGATGATGATAATGATGATGATGATGATGATGATGATGATGATGATGATGATGATGATGATGATGATGATGATATAACTTATTTAATTCATTTACTACAAATAATCTTTTCATGCATCTCAAATAAGAGAATGTGTAAATCTTTCATATAAAAGTTCACTCATGTAGCTTCACAATTATATCTCCCCTATTGAATTCTATTAAAATGTAACAAAATTGTAGCTTGTCATTGGGAAAAATAAAATATTTAAAAAAATATTTTAAATATGGTAGTTAATGATTTAAGTGATTAAATCTGATATTTTGTAGAAAAGTCTGTTTGCTGCACCCAGTCTTGTATTTATAGTCTTGTATTTAGTGGAAGCTTTAGTTCCCACATTGCTATTATCAGAAATTGATAAAAACAACTGAAAACTGTTACTCTCATTGTTTCATGTTATACACTCACTTGAACAGGTTTGTCAGTCACGAGACATAGGTTGGAACCAAGTAATAAGTATGAATAAGCTACCTTTAATTAGCAGTTTTAAGATTCATTTTAGGTAACAGTAAAATGCTGAAACACAAGTTGCATTCATTAATTAATTTGTAGGTCCCTAAACATTTTGTTTAATGAAGAATTTACACCAGTACTTGTAGTCTTCTGAAAAATTAAATGTTTGAGGAAAGATCTGAGGGACCAGACCAACAAAGACAAAATTGAGAATAAGAGCACAAGAAAATGAATATACCTTTGAACTAAGTACATGCAAAACAAAGTGCAAAATTATCCATTAATTATTCACTCAAATCTGAATAACATGAATAAAATAAGCAGGGTCTTTGATAGCTAATTTCACAGATAATGAGGTGCTGCGCACGAATGAGTTTGCTGGAAGTTAGATTAACCTATTGGTCTTGAAGAAAGTCAAGGAAAAAATTAACCATCATTAGGAGCAAGAAACTGTGATAATGCTTAATTTGCCTTTAAAATTGTGTTTTATATTTTGTGCTAAAATTTACATAAGATGTATGCTTCTGTACATTTTGGATTTGCATATCAGAAGTCAACAGGCAATTTGCTGTATGCCATAAATATCAGCTCTGTCGCAGGTCACTTTGATCACCCTTTATAATATACTAAAGCCTGCAGTTGGTCAGTTTTTATCAAGGACTTACCTGGTTGTTGAAATATTTATTCATCTTTGTTAACCAGAGTAGACATGTCAAGAATATATCTGTCACTTTTATAATAACTGGTTCATCTGGACACCATCTCAATTTTAATGCAGAATTCACAGACATTGCTCATTTTTGAAAATATGAAAAGCAGATAGCATTCCACTATTTGACATACTACCACTTCTAGTCTAGATACATATTAAAACACCAATTTGTAGTTAGTACAAGGTACACTATTATGTTTACTTGTTATGTCATAAGTTTTTAATGCATAAATTGAATATATGCTGCCAATATGTTTTAGCCTTTTGTACGCTATTTATGCTTTAGGTGTGTTATAATTCATTGTTAATGATCTACAAGTTGTACGTATTATATGTAAAGTCAACCACTGTTGACATTCAGCTCGTTTATTGAATATGCAGTCAAGTTTTTCATTATCGCAACAATCTTGTGATTATAATGCATCCAGTGAATGTAAGGTTTAAACAATACATACATGTAACATTTTGTACATCAGGTCTTTAGTCAGTGTAATCTGGTTTTTTTAAAAATAAAGGTTATTAACAATTTGCTGGTTAGCAATCATTTGTATTTACATTATTGCTATGAACAACATGTTTATTAAGATGTTTTCTGTAAAAATTTTTCTTTTATATAAGGAATTAAAACTGGTGTCTGTTGCTTAGTATAATATGTACATCTAGCTGGTTACAAATATACATAAGTTGCAAGAACATTTTTGTTTTCAAAATGAGCAGACCAAGTGAACATTTAAGTCAAATATTTAAAACGCTAAGAAAGTTATTTTAACAGTTAAAGTATAATTATTTTATTATGATTACAGACAAGTTTTAGTAAAAAAAAATCTTTGCAACTCTAATATTTAGCTAATAATTGAGTGTAAGTTTATCTGACAAAATTCTTTCTCTATCTTTGTTATACCCGTATTTATTCTTAAGTCAACAATTTTATATTGCATCTTTGGTGAGCATGTGTCTTTTCTGCTTTAATTTAATTTAAATTATTTATTTCATAAATTATAAAGTAAGTATGAGAAATTAATTGCCATGTGACAGGTCTTCATCATATTTTTACTGAAATTGGCATACTTTTTATTTATAATCAACAAACTTTTTTTCCACATACATTCATCATCATTAGTGTTGTCTCCACATCGAAGGTTGGCTACCATGGAACTCCATTCCATTCTGTCTCTTGCTTTGATGGTGCAGGTTGTCATGGGCTGACTTTTCCATCTTTTGATGATACTCGTCCATGTTAGTCTTGGTCTGCCTCTGCCTCTTTTATTTTGTATATTCCCTTCCAGGATTACTTTTAGTAGGCTGCTGTGTCTTTCAATATCCCCCCAAAAATCTCATTTGTCTTGTTTGAATTGAGTATAGCAGTTCTCTTTTCATTTTTAGTTGTTTTAAGACTTCATCATTTGTTTTCTTTTCTTTCCACCTAATTCTTCCTTTTCTTCTATAAATTCACATTTCAAAGTCTTCAATTTTCTGTTATGTTTTCTTGTCTAATGTCCATGTTTCTGCACCATACAGGAATATTGTGAAGATATAACATTTTACTACTCTTAGTTTTAGCCCTGGTGGTATTTGTTTTGATGTTAGTATATTTTTCATGGCATTAAAATTACTTTTTACCATTCCTATTCTTTTGTTTATTTCTGTTTTACATTTTCCATCACTGGTTATACCACATACATTACTAACTGTTATCTTACTTTAACATTCATCTCCTAGTACAACTGTTAGTACATCACTCATACTGAATTTCATAAGCTGGTCATTTTTGTGCAGGAGTAAATGTATCAAGATGCACCAAGATGCAAATTCTTGTGCAAAAGGGACTCACTTGCAACAGAAAATATTGGGAAAATGGTGTCAGAAAAATATTTCTATTTTCTGAGGAATTGGCAATGTGGTACTAGAGGTCACAGTTTATATTATGCTGTATGGTACTTTGTCAACTCCATCCGTTGACTGCTATATAATGTCTGCAGTCATAAACATTTCCTTTTTATATACATTCTTTCATTTCAGACTGTTGACCATATTCCTTATATAAAGCAATTATATTCTTTAGCACTACAGTTCTGGAAGTACTTACAAGCTCACTTATTCAGAAAGTTGTTGCTTTAATTTTACTTTCTTCTGTTTTGACTTGTAGTAATTATCGGATTATTGTGGTTTATGAGAGAACCAATTTTCTCTACGTTAGAAAGAAATGACTTTGTTTATGTCCACCACTACCAATTATCTTTTTTTTATAACTTAGTAATTATAATTTATTAAATTGCTTTCTGTATATGTTACTTTTTTAAAGTTAAAGTAATTATAATGTTAAAATTGTATTATAATATAATATTTTTTATTACTGTATTTATAGTTTATAAATTACCACATTATTTTTTCTCTAAAAGTAATTACAGTTAATTAAATTGTTGTCATACTAAATTATATTGTAAAATTAAAGTTGTTACAGTTTATGAAATAGTTGTCATACTATTTTCTTTTCTTTATTAAAATAATTACAGTTTATTGAATTGCTACTATTCTGGTAGGTTCTTTTTGGACTAAGCATAGGGCAGACATTAAAAACTCGCAGTGTCTGACATTTGTGCTATTATCCCTCCAGTGTCATCAGACATAAAGTGTATTTCACCTCAAGTCATTGTTCTGGGTGAGCCTCTTAATTTTAACAAGGAAGTTGCTAGTTCCTGTCAATATAAATAAGCCAATAGTGTAGAGCATTGCAAGTGTGAGAAGTTTTCAAGTACAGAGCATTAATAGTCTATGAACAGTGCACTTCCTTGCTGTCTTTCCTTCTTTTGTAAGTCATGTCCCCTTTTGCATTAGGAATAGTTGGACAATGCATCAGAACTAGAAATAGTATCAAGTTTTATCGCTCAAAACTAGAATACATTGGCGATATTCCAGTGAGATTCTTCAGTTGTCTTAACATTCCAATGATGAGCTCTTTTTAGTTTGGAATAAAAGTGATTGTTCTAAGGTTCGTTGTATTATTTCATTATTAAAGTATCATGTGCAATGTGCTTTCATGAGATTTATGGAGCTTGATCACACAGTGGTCTAGATCTGTATGAGTAGTCTTGTATATATGCATGCAATGTGTGAGTAAATGTATGTGCTTGTATGAGTAATTATTTTTCCTTTCTTTTTTTTTTTGTTTGTTTCATGAAGGGACATTCGGGTTTATGCTATAAATGAGAACGGAAAAAATAGTCTAGATTTAGTAAAGTTTATGTTTATCATAAAACTGTGTTTTTGACGTTTATCACTGTGGGGTTAGTGGTTTGAAAGTAAATATTCTTTTTTTTTTTGAGTAAAAAAAATTGCATTTAAGATAACCAATCATTAGTTTTGCTATTTTATTTTGTTTTATGTTATGTTTATTCTTTTCTCTCTCTCTCTCTCTCTCTCTCTCTCTCTCTCACTCACTCACTCTTTCTATTACACTCTATCACTATATCTTCAATATATTTCTATATCTTTCTCTCCTCAAACTATTATTCATTCCTAATTTTTTTTCTACCCTAGTGTTTTCTTGATTGTTGAAAATAATCTTCATTTACTGTATGATGTTTCCTCATCAATTTGTCCTCCTGAATATGAATAAATGTACATATCTTCATATTCTATTCTTTCCTATTGCTTTTATATTATCATTTTTAAAACACTTTTTAGATTTAGTTAGATGTTGTTTGTCAGCTTAATTTAATTTGCAGGATTTATTTTTTCTTTTCTTATTGGGTCTTATAATCTGGGTTTCATTTTTGAAACCTGTGTTGTTGGTTAGGCATTTTTGCTAACTAGTATGTTACATTTGCCCTCTAAAAATACCTTACACAATTTGCTCTGTGTTCAAAATATTGTTTATAGCCCATACCTTAAAAATGTGATTAGTCATCTGCTTAAAAACACATGAAGAAGGAAAATAAATATCAAATATGAATACCTTGAAATAAATATTGATATCTGTGACCATTAATGCAGTTATATTTGCTATAGTTAGTTATATAATCAACATCACTGCATCTATGTACACTCAGATAAAAAGAAAATGAAATATAAATCAAGAATGTGGGCCACAGTCACATGTGTGTTTGTAGTGTTTTATAGAGCTTGATCTAGCAATTTTGTATAAAAATTACTAATACTTAAACAGTATTTAGGTATCATGAAAAATATGGTCTACAAGTGCAAAATAGGCAATCAGGATGGTCTTGATAGCTTTAAGTGGCCGAGTTTGCAATAATAACTGAGACAGCTATGGAAGCAAGTGGTAAAACAGATTGGTTCATTCTATTGTAAGAGTGTCTGAATGTGTCTGTAACTGTATGGTGACTGCATTGACATGCTTCCTTTATTCCCCTAAAAATTAGACAATGCTGTAATAGATAACTCTTTCTTTAAGTGAACACCTAATGTCCTTTCTAATTATAGTCAGAGAAGCATGGGTCAGAGCAGCCTGTCACCTCTCTTCCTTTAGATCTAACTCCAAACTGGTCCTATTTTTTTTTTCAAGGACAGCATTTAACACATTTTAAAAAAAAATGTTTTTAACACATTGTGGCACAGCCATTTTTTACAAATTAAAAAAAAATGTTTATAATAGCAAGAACATTATTTAAATTGTTCTAAAACATACAGCTTATTTGAACAATTTACTCAGAAAGTCCTATTTTTTTTTGGAGTTCACCAGCTTTCACCTCTGGCGAAGTCCCTAAAGACTAGGATCTGAATTTTGGTGTTAATCCATTTTTCCATGGCAACTGTGTGCACAGGGGTCCCATCGCCATACATGCAGATAACTCCATCTTCGGAGGTACTCATATTTTTTTTGCGTCAATGAGTAATTGACGTTTCAAGCCGGGTCTCCCTACTGAGATCAGGGGTGGTTACCGCAGAGGGAAATTATAAATAAAAATCCCAACTGGTTCGGCTGGGATTTGAACTCACAACCTCTCTATCTCAAGGCCAGTGTCTTGCCTCGAGACCAACCAGTCTCCCAAAGTTCAATATAAGGGGAAAAAATGAAAATTATAAGATTTTAGATGAAATATCTGCCAAAACTGGCTGCATGGTTTATTGCTTCGGTAACCAGAGCCAGTTTTTGTGCTTGACGGTAATTCTATCTATCTATCTATCTATTGACCTTTCGAGCCGTAACCGGCCCATAGGGCGTAGACCAAGATACACCTTCTCCTATATGAATTTTTGTTCTAGCAGTTTTCTTTTAAAGATATTTTATCAAATCTCGCCATCTGTCTCTGTTCTGTGCAAGCAGTTCTATCTCATTGAGGGAGCCGATTCCTGCTGCTCTTGCCTCTCTCATCAATGTTCTTCTCAGTGTCTTGACGGTAATTAAATATGTTCAATTATATTTGTTTTTTCATCTAATTTTGAATTGTATGTAAAGTTCTATTTCTTAGTTTCCCATACCACTCTGCTGAAATAATGTTAGCAGTAAAAAAAAAAAGTAATACAAATTTATGATGAATTGCAGGGCAAATTATGAAGACCATTAATTTGGTATAACAAATGATTAAACAAAATGTAATCACAATAGAGAATTTAAATAATGTCAGATGGCTAAAGCATACCAACTAACTCTTTGTTCAAAAATGAAGGTAACAAAAATAGTAAACAATAAATAATCTAATGCTACCATTCCTTTATTGTTAATGCCAAAAGTATTGTTTGTCAAAAATACCAAAACATACGGATCACAACATTTTAAATGAAATTCTTAAGAAACATATTAATCTCATTGTAAAAGACTATGAAACATGATAGCAAAAAATGTGTTGAAGCTAAACCCTGCATCAGACACATAGAATTATTTGAAACAGTCATATAACCAAAGTTTATCTTATGAGAATGAAACCTAAACAACAACCACAACATCAATGAGGCTTCTGCCCAGGCTTTGAGGGTCAACAAAAATCAAAACCTGCAACAAGCATAGTCTAACAACTAGCTACCAGTGCAACCCACTTGGCACCTGCAGATTCTCACAAACTCTTCTCAACTAATGTTGATTGAAATAAATAAATAAGACTTGACTCAAAGTAAAGCCAAGATACTTCTACATTCTTGTAGCACAGAGGTGGGTCAGTCCGAGGGCCAGTACAGGTCCACCAAGCTATTTTGACCAGCTTTTGTGCTTAATTAAAAAATTACACTCCATTCCCTGAGCTTAAAAAAAAAAAAAAATAAAATATAACACAAAACAAATACACAAAATTTCAGAACCTGTTTTAAAAAAAAAAAAATTTAATTAACGAATTCACCAAAACGAAATAATTTTTATAATATCTTTGGTCTATTATTGCTATGTGTTAAAAGCCGAAATTGCAAAGTTATATATAATATTATGGCTTCATTAGGTGATAGTATGTGGCCTTTGACGTCTTCATAATTTTCAGATCTATCCTCCCTGTTGTAGCAGGTCTCAGAAATGATGACATAAATGCAAATAAACTTTGGTCAAGATCAAAGTAAAACTATCAACTATTTCTTCAAGCTGTTTTTATCTTATTTTACAATATATTAGCTGTGTTTTCTTGTCACATTCATTAATAATTACTTTATTCTTTTTATTATTGTTGTTTATATTATTACAAGTGTCATTCACAACAAAAAGAAAAAAAATAAAATTCTGTTAAACTCACACAACAGTGATGTGGTTTCCTATCACGAATGTGATTTGAGATCTTATATGGATGGTCAATGCATTGTCCCATCCATTAAGCAGTATGATTATTCTCAGTTCTTTTCTGATCTTATCTCTCAAGCTGTTTCATGTCATTCGTCTAACACATTTAATCTCAGTAGAGGTTATATTTCTTATTGTTCTTGCATCTAGGGCTAGCATTGGTAGCACAACGTTAGGATGAAGGTGGTATTGTATAGTGTCTCTTTTGCCTCTAGCTATTTCCTTGTTCAAAAATAGTGTTGATAGCTGTCCAATGATTTGACAAGTGTTGTTTCATCTTGCGTCTTTTTCTGCTGTTTGTAAATTGTCATTCGTCACTAGACTTCCTAGGTATTTAAATTCCTCTGCTTGTTTTAGTTGTCTACGGTTATGTTGATGTTTGTTTTGCGAAATTCATGATTTCTGTTTTGTTGATTTTCATGTTGTATTCTGTTTCCGTACTGTTGAGTCTATTTAAGTATTCTTGTAGGTCTTCTATTTTCCCATGTATTAGTGCCTGATTAGTGCAAATAGAGGCTCGTTGATCTCCTCTGTTTCTGATGGGTTGGCTAGCTTGCATATATAGTCAATGTATGTAATAAAAAGTAGGGGGTTAGTACCCACCCCTGTCTTACACCTGATCTAACTTCGAAGTGGTCTTTGTAACCTGCTGCTATTCTGACTGTGCAGCTGCTGTTGATATAGACTTTTAATTAGGTTGGTTAGATGTTGTTAATAACAATTTATTTGTCAATAATATTGGGGGGGGGGCTATTTTGAGGGGAAAAAATAACGATTCACCCACACCTCCTCCCCCTTTCCCTAAAATCTACCTTCTTTCTTCTATCTCTACTTCTAGTCAGCCACATTGGAAACAAACTGAGCTTGTTGTCTTGGTGGGTTTGCCTTCTTCGCGAGGTACGATCAATCACCTCAGTCAAAGTCTCTTAGGTTATATTAGACAGCAATTACCATTTAAAACTGAAAGTGGATAACAGCAAACTGGGCTTCGTAGTATTAGTATAGGTAGCTTTCTAGAACGTCCGCGCTGCACCTTATTACACCATGACTTGGGCAAAACTTCACAGGACAGAAAGTAACGGGATAGTTCCAATCGAGGCGCAACGGGATGGAACAAGCAAACAGGGCGAGACAGAGAGGACACAGTTTGACGAGATGGGCAGGCAGACAGGGCGAGACAGAGAGGACACAGTTTGACGAGATGGGCAGGCAGACAGGGCGAGACAGAGAGGACACAGTTTGACGAGATGGGCAGGCAGACAGGGCGAGACAGAGAGGACACAGTTTGACGAGATGGGCAGGCAGACAGGGCGGGACAGAGAGGACACAGTTTGACGAGATGGGCAGGCAGACAGGGCGGGACAGAGAGGACACAGTTTGACGAGATGGGCAGGCAGACAGGGCGAGACAGAGAGGACACAGTTTGACGAGATGGGCAGGCAGACAGGGCGGGACAGAGAGGACACAGTTTGACGAGATGGGCAGGCAGACAGGGCGGGACAGAGAGGACACAGTTTGACGAGATGGGCAGGCAGACAGGGCGAGACAGAGAGGGCACAGTTTGACGAGATGGGCAGGCAGACAGGGCGGGACAGAGAGGACACAGTTTGACGAGATGGGCAGGCAGACAGGGCGGGACAGAGAGGACACAGTTTGACGAGATGGGCAGGCAGACAGGGCGGGACAGAGAGGACACAGTTTGACGAGATGGGCAGGCAGACAGGGCGGGACAGAGAGGACACAGTTTGACGAGATGGGCAGGCAGACAGGGCGGGACAGAGAGGACACAGTTTGACGAGATGGGCAGGCAGACAGGGCGGGACAGAGAGGACATAGTTTGACGAGATGGGCAGGCAGACAGGGCGGGACAGAGAGGACACAGTTTGACGAGATGGGCAGGCAGACAGGGCGGGACAGAGAGGACACAGTTTGACGAGATGGGCAGGCAGACAGGGCGGGACAGAGAGGACACAGTTTGACGAGAAAGACAGACAGAACTGGGCAGGCAGACAGGGCAGGACAGAGAGGACACAGTTTGACGAGATGGGCAGGCAGACAGGGCGGGACAGAGAGGACACAGTTTGACGAGATGGGCAGGCAGACAGGGCGGGACAGAGAGGACACAGTTTGACGAGAAAGACAGACAGAACTGGGCAGGCAGACAGGGCAGGACAGAGAGGACACAGTTTGACGAGAAAGACAGACAGAACTGGGCAGGCAGACAGGGCAGGACAGAGAGGACACAGTTTGACGAGAAAGACAGACAGAACTGGGCAGGCAGACAGGGCAGGACAGAGAGGACACAGTTTGACGAGAAAGACAGACAGAACTGGGCAGGCAGACAGGGCGGGACAGAGAGGACACAGTTTGACGAGAAAGACAGACAGAACTGGGCAGGCAGACAGGGCAGGACAGAGAGGACACAGTTTGACGAGAAAGGCAGACAGGACGGGACAGAGAGGACACAGTTTGACGAGAAAGGCAGACAGGACGGGACAGAGAGGACACAGTTTGACGAGAAAGGCAGACAGGACGGGACAGAGAGGACACAGTTTGACGAGAAAGACAGACAGAACTGGGCAGGCAGACAGGACGGGACAGAGAGGACACAGTTTGACGAGAAAGACAGACAGAACTGGGCAGGCAGACAGGACGGGATAGACAAACAGTGCAGACAGGTATGACATGCAGAAAGGAAAGACGGGGAGACAGCTAGGACAGAGAGACATGAAAAACAGACTAGACAAACAAACTGTCTCTAGGCAGGATGAAAACAAAAATGTTCACGGAACAGGGTGAAATATACCTTCGCTGTTCAGGATAGAAAGGGGTGTGGCAGTTCTTGATCTGCTGCTTCTAATCCGAATCCAGCCAGATGTAAATCGTTGACCACAACCTTTCAGCTCAGGTACTGGCGGAGAAGATAATTGCCAAGGAAATAACCTATCAGTTGATGAAGCTGCGTCTCCTTCCAACATCCAAACAGAGAGACTTGGGTAATTGTTGCCATCTTTGTCCAAGACGTTTACGAGGGCTTCCGTGTAGGCACTGGAACCTTTGCTGCTGCCATTGACCTAGTCCTAGAGAATGCATTCAACGGTGTACCTCTGAATTTCCCGATGTTTTACTTTCTTGAACTCAAGATCAGCCATCCCCCCTCCCCCCCAATGGATTTCTGGGGCTCTTTTCCAAAGAAATGTGCATTTAAATGTGGCACGTGAGTCTCTCTTATCCATCAGCAATACACCTGGGCCTATCTCAGGGTTCATCCATTATCTCCAGTGTTGACCAACATCTACACAATAAGAATCACAAGCGAGCAAATCTTAACACCTACCTAACTACATAAGAGTCCCGTCACGCCAAGTGGCGTATAAGGAATATCGTGTTAGTGACCATAATTTTTACGGACCTTCGGCACAATATTTGGAGTAAGGTGGTCGGTATTACGCCCGTGCTGCTTTACTTTCCAAGAAAAAAACATGTTGGTACCCATTTAAACCTGGAAACCGTTGATCAGGATCGATCCCGACCTCTTGTCCATTGTAGTTCTTCTCACTAACTACTTAGTTATCGCGGCTCCCAAATCTTAACATAGGGCAGTACATTATCTTACACTGATGATGCTATACAACAGCGACTCTCAGTTGAATTTACGGAAAAAACAGAGAATGTGATTTATTTATGCACTATTCATCATGAAACAATTAGCAGAAACGATGACAGAACAGTCCTCGCACCAATTGACTACGCCTTAGCAATTCTTACTATCATTACGACACAAACTAACAGGCTGGAGAAAATACAGAATTAATCTGTGCACATTATCTTGTGGTGTACGAGGGACATTCCCTGTGTGACAATGAGGTATCTTCTTGACTTTCCAACCATGGATTATGGTTATGGAAGACCCCGGTATCACTGCAAACAAATTAAAATCCATAATTGCTCAACCGCCCGTGCCAGTGGAATCATTCGAATTAATATCTCATCTCCCGAACAAAGAAAGGTAGCTGCAGTCCCCATCCTATATAGCAGTTTCAGCACAATCAACAGACATAAGGCGAAACTGCATAGAAAGTGACCACAGCCATCTGTACCCCATCATACGGTATTATCATTCATCGTAAGCAATCGGGATATCGAAACACGATAAAAACGGCTGAAATGCCAGCTCACGGTGTGCACAGAGCACTTAACTTAGTAGCTCCTGCAGCAAGCCGCATTTGGAATATGAGGCAACTGCAACAATGAACACCTTTCTGTCACAGCCTTTAACAGTTCCTGCCGCCTATCCGCCATATTGACCGCAAATTCACGACCTCCTGAAATTGTTGATTGTCATATATTTTTTCATGTATAGCGCTTGATGATGTTAGGACATTGTTTTTGTCTCGAAATCCTAACATATGAAACACAGTTATTCGTCGGATTATCCTCATCGTACATTTAACAATAGTTCGTAAACGCTCAGATC
This sequence comes from Megaustenia siamemsis, assembly GCA_032433765.1. Lineage (NCBI taxonomy): Eukaryota > Metazoa > Mollusca > Gastropoda > Stylommatophora > Ariophantidae > Megaustenia > Megaustenia siamemsis. The sequence continues at coordinate 114,622,671 of JAVIAB010000051.1, forward strand.
TCTCCTGCAGTGTGAATTTTGTGAAATGATAAACCAGTTCACAAGTCTATCCTTGATCTCACAGTAGCCCTCTTGAATCAGTGACCAGGGCATTTCCAACCATGGACGACAGGATCAGTTTCTGTAGGGCACGGACATACCTGAATATAAGTGCAGATAAAGAGCATCCATTGCACCACGAGCTCAACACAGGAAGGGATGTCAGGCTAAAAAGAGGAAAATCATGGGTGAGCAGAGCTGAAGATATCATCAAACAGGTATGTGGGCTTACCGATATCAAAGCTGGCGAGGAGTGGATACCGGCGCCCACGTCATTCAAAGCCACATTCTCGTGTATTGTGTCACTTGAGAGGAAATGTAGGGAACGGAATTCAATCGTGGTCAACGATCTCATCTGGGATAACACCAATGAGAAAGATGCCGTCGTCTATACAGACGGATCCGTAATACGACACCAAAGGAGTGCATGGGCATTTACAGCACACTCGGCAGACAGAACAGTCAAAGAAGACAGCAGTGCATACATTATGACAACGAGTAGCATGACAATGGAGGTAATGGCAGTGACCAGGGCATTCATCTGGTTAGAGTCACAAGACCACACCCATGCATGCAAACTAAGTGATTCAATGCGCATGATAAAAAAAAAAGTGGAGGCGAGCTCTGTACGCATCCAATGGGTAGGTCTGAACATGCAGGAAATGAAACGGGGAAATGAAAGAGCGGACAGGTTGGATAGCTGTGCTGTCGTTGAAGTCGGTCAACCAATGGATCAGGCGGACATCATCAATGTCCTCCGAGATGTGGGTAGGGGACAGGACCTGTCATAGCATGAGTGTGCTGACAGGATTGCCAGTTTGGCCCATATGAAGTGCGGAAGAGAGCAAGGAATCTCATGAACATTCTCTATGTCCTCTGATACTTTGAACGAAAGACCGACTAAAAAAATGACTGAATCTGCAAAAAACATGAACGAATATCATGTCAATGTGGGAGATGCTAGACAGGAGCACTAAGTAGTATGCCAAAGAAGGCTTGATAACCAACACAATATCAGTGTCATTTGTCGCCGCTTATTGATGGATATACTTAGGATGAGATTTAAGCACTTATTGACTTGTTCGATGTGCAACGATTTGAATAATGATGTCTATGCGACTAAATTAAACTAAACTAAACTATTGATATTACTGTTTGGCGGGCATTTTGGCTCCCGATTAAAAAACAAACAAATCTGCCCTGCAAGATTTTAAAGATAAAGGAGAGAAACATTTATCAGGGAAGTGTTGTTTGTATTTAATATGTTGGAAAAAACTAATTCCTTTCACAGCAGAGTGCAAAACATATTGCAATGCATGCTATTAACAAGAACGAAGAAGATTTAAATTAAATATTATGTTTAACTTTAATAATATTGTTTCGTAGGAAGATACATATTTTACATAAATAAACGGAAAAACTTCCTACGCATGCGTAATGTAAATAATGGTATGATGGCGGAAGCAACACCCAAAACAACGGAAAATGGGGAGGAGAATCCGTGGAAGAAACTAAATGTTCCTGTGCAAGATGCCGACACTCTGAGACAAGAAGCAGTCGAAGCACACCATGATCACTTAATTAAAGAGATTGAAACTTCCGAAGGGCCTCTGGCTACTACATTAAGGTAAGTGCTCGTATGCCTGATTTCAGTGCAAGCAATTATTAATTTTCATGAATATAATAATATATAATAATAATATTTTAAATTTATATATATATTATATATATATAAATATAATAATATTATTTTATTATATATTCATCAACTTGAACACATATCTCTCCAGTCTATGAGTCTACTCACTGACTTTCGGAGTCACAGAGTGAGAGAGTAATTTATAATCATAATAATCGACTACCAATTACTAGTTAAGTAGGTAATAGTAAAGTACTGAGTAATCTGTGGTGACTACACACCCAGCTGCACTGCACCCTACCTTAACTACCTACTAAACAATAACCTACTTACACTCCTACACTACTCAGTTGAGTAGTCAGCGGAGTAGTTTAAGTTTAGTAGTGCTCTGAGAGGATATACTGATATTCACTACTACAAGTGTACACCCACTCACTTCCAGTGTTAGTAATTACTGCTAACTCAACTAATTACGAACCTAACTGTGAGTGCTCAGTACTGACAGCAGTGACACAGTCAGTGAGTGAGTACACTACACTGTACCAAACTCAAAAACTGTGTAGTGTGTGTATCCAGTGTACAGTATTATGAGTATACACTCAAAACTTTGAAAACTCAACTAATTTGACTGCAATGAAGCAATGTCTGACACTCTCACTTGTTATTTTTAATTGCTTTTAGACTTTTGGTGATTTATGAGTTTAGTTTCCTAAATTATTTCTATTAAATGAGCGGGTATTCCCCTCATTGACCAGACATACCTGAATTATCAACTCTTTCTTGTTTTTGTGCGGTTAATATTTTTTCAACAAGATTTAGGGTTAATGGTAGGCTTTTCCAAACCACCCAGGGATCTCTTTTATGACAGATTCAAGAGCGACCATATAAAGTCAGAAGTACAAGGAGCACAATGTTTGAACAGTGCAAACTATCAAATTTTGTTTTTGATGCCGTAATTTTTATGACGGTATCGTAATACAGGATTAAAATCTGCTGGTGCCTTCTAAAGCATCGCAGGACAAATAAGTAATGTGTGATATAATCTTTCTGTAGATGTTTTATTGCCTGTTATTTTAGTGACTTCCCTTTTATATGTAGTTTTGTTTTTGGCATATTTAGGTACTGTTAAGCTAGAAATGTTTTTGTCCTTGCAGTTTTAAAATATTTCTTGTGATACAGTGTAATTCAAACAGGAATTTTATTCTAATTATATGCGCGCAATAGAAATGATCTTATGACAGCAAGTTGATGTGGAATTTATATCTATGAATTTCTTCATTTGGTCATGAGTTTATTTCGAAAGGAAGAATTTTTGATTAGACGTAACTTCCTTGGCTGTGAGCTAGTTGATCTTTACAGCATCTTGCTTGTCACAGAAAGTTAAAAAATTTCTTTACTTTGGTTACCTATAATGTGTAAAAAAAAAAAACGGCTGTAACTGAAGTATTGTTTCATCAAAATTTATAGAGGATATTGGTCATATTCCATGATATAAGGGATTGCCTGACCTTCATTAAGACATATGAACAGACAATTTAGCCATTTTCCATCTTTTTGGAATTTTTGTTAAAAACTGAATCCCATTTTAGATGCTTTTGCATTCCAGATGATGAAAAATAAACAGGAAGGAAGCTTGAAATACTCAAATGTAGGAAGTTCGATGTGTTATTTATCGAAGTACATATTCGCACACTCCTCAGCTCATACTGTATCCTGCTTCTTTGAGAAGATAACAAAGTCAATCAAGACATTATAATTTTATTGATTAATTTAGCAACAAAATACACAAACTTAGAATTTAAAAATATATGTACATATCAAAAAGGATAGTCTATTTATTATTCTCCCCTATATGTAGTATATCATGTGTTACCGGGGCCTAGTTATGAGGGAAGTAAAGAATAGTAACTCTGTACCTTCCAGGCATGTCGTAAGAGGCGACTAAGGAAGTTGATCGATGGCTTGACAAGCTGTCATTGTAAAAAAGTTTTGTTATAGAAATAGAGCCATATATTTTAGAAGCAGTAATCAATAATCTGCAATATATGCCATTTTAGCACTCAAGGTTTCTGTTTTTGAGATTGTGGTTCTGCCCTATGTACCGTCTTCAGCTCGAAAGGACAATAGATGGATAGATAGATATGTAGTATGGATTAATGATTATTAATATAAAATAGGATTATCTTTACCATCAATACCACTATCTATAATTAGTAGGAACTTCAAACCACAACACAACGCAGACACACCCACTTAACATCCTTTTAAGGGCGGATGATGAAGAGTAATTCTGTAGTCTACTAGAATACTCTAGAATACTTGAGTCATCGGGCGAACGCAAGCAAGCAAGTAGGAACTTTAGCAAAGTTTTAGGTAATAAAAAAAAACGTCAGCTGGTGCAGCTGGGATTTGAGCTCACAACCTTTCTGTCTCGAGATAACATCTTGCTTTGAAACCAACCAGTCTCCCGGACACTTGTATGAGTGGTATCATTGAAAAGTTCCAAAGATCTACTAACTAATTACACACAAAAGTTGTTAACACTGAGTTGCAGTTTTGATATCTCAGTATCCATGTTTGATATCATTATTCTGGTGATATAAACATTGACATAATAATAAAATAAAAGTAATCATCTTTGATTTACATTAAAATGTTAAATTTATATTTAAAAAAAAATCATCTTTTTTTCTGACATTCACCTAATGACTATTAAAGGACAGAATAGTCCTCTTCATCATCCACCCTTAAAAGGATATTAAGTGGACATAGATGGATTATGTTGTACTTTGCAGCTATGCTGTGATATTTGCCCTTTTTGGCTCAACATATCTACCTGACTTCAGCATGACATTTTTCAGTATTGGGTTGTCTTCTCTCTTCGATTCCTACTTGATTAGCCAGACTGGATAGTCTGTTTCCAGGAGCCCTGCTGAGGGGCGGAGAAGGGTCATGATCAGCTTTATTGTTCACATGGAATCAGCTGTGAGTCTCTGACTACACCCAGCTCAGTTGTTGGATGGCTGTATTGCTCCCCTTGTGTTTTAAACATATATTGTTGGAATTCATCCAGTGTACTTCTTCTGTTATTATCCAATAAGTGCTTTTACCCAATAATTGCTCCTCTTGTAGATATATTGTGTTGTAGTTTACAGCAAGCTTAGATATATGTGTCTTTCAGCCCACACATGTGACTTTAGCACAGCATTCTTGGATACTGGATTACCTTTCCTCTTTGTGGGATCAGTTCACATCTGTTACGTATTGTTAACCTCAAGTTTTTGAAATGAAAGTATATTGCAGCGTTGGCTCTAAGTTAGTGCTAAATAGTCATTTCTGCTGATAGAAGTACTTAAACTTTTTTTGTTGTTGTATCTAGTTAGAAGAACAAATTAATCATTGGTGCAGACCTAGATAACGATTAAGTAGTATGTAACATATTGCATACAATTGCTATATTGCATTGCAATTAAGAAAATGTTACAGACTGGTACAGTATAAAATTGACTAAGCATGGCCATGAAGAGTCATACAAGAATACATTATGGTACAGTGGGAAAGATAAATTCTTAAGATTTGTATCATCATCATGTGCCATACCGGTTGGCGTAGGCGATCATGTCCTTCCACAATCTTCTATCTACAGTACATCGTATCAGTTCTGTTGTTGACTGTTTTCCATGCCATGACACCAAACTATCCAGTATTTCTCTTTTTGTTGTCTATGATCTCTCTTTCCTTTTATTTTGCCAATTGTAACCAAGTATTCCAACTTTCCTCTTCTCATGATGTGCCCGAAAAATGCTGATTGTTTCTTTCTGGTGTTTTTTAGGAGTGTCCTTTTTCTGTTGGCCTCTTTGAGAATTTCTTCATTGGTCTTTTTAGCTGTCCAGGGAACTTTCAACATTCTTCTGAGAAATCCCATCTCTGTGGCCTCTAATTGTTGTTTCATTTGTTTGTCTACTGTCCATTATTCACTTCCATAGGTCAGAATTGGTTCTATATAGCACAGATGAACTCTCTTTCTCACTACTATTGACATAGATTTGTTGCATAAGATATTTTCTTTTTCTGAAATGCTATTTTGGCCTGAGCTATTCTGCTTTTTATTTCTGTGGTGCATCTTCCATCTGATGTTATTATTGTGCCCAAGTTTTTGATGCGTTGCACTTGTTGCAGATTTGTCCTGTTTATTTTTATGCTGCATGATGGTGATGATTTTTTTCTTTGATATGACCATTACTTCTGTTTTCTTACTATTCAGACTGATACCTTTTTTTTTTGCCTTGGACCATTATGTCTATCATTTGATTATTATGTCTATCATTTCTTGTAGTTCATTTTGTATCTTGTAGATTAGTATTTACTGTTTCTGTTTACTTTTTGCTCATGACCAGTCAAAAGTTATTTGGAGAGTATCTCCATTAAGTCTACCTACCAGAAATGGTAAATTAATAATATAAATAGTAATGTATAAATGTATTTATATATTGGACAGAGCTGTCTATGATGGAGAGGATACAGAATATTTTATGGCAAAGCTTGATGCTTGTATTAAAAACCATGATCATGAGATTGAGCGAATGTGTAACTATCACTATCAAGGATTTATTGACTCAATTAGAGAACTTCAGCAAGTCAGCGGAGATGCCACCAAACTTAAGGTATGTTCAGAGAACTTGAGAGTCCTAATTGTACAATTATATTAATTCTAATTTCTTCTTATGCATTCACCAGATAACTACTCCTTCATCATTGTCTGCACTTAAAAAGACATTAAGTGAACACATATACTTTGTGTTATGGTTTACATCAAGCCTTCACATTTTTGGGTACCAGGTTACCGCTCTTTTTTTACCTCTACTTGCTTGGAAAGACTGGTTAGTCTGTTACCAGAACTGCTGTGGGGAGGTGAATTAGGATTTTGATCAGCTCGTTACTTATTCTGATGCAGTTAGACAGCTATGAGTTCTTCTACTTTTCAGCTACCTGTGGAGCATAGGTCTTCAATACTTTCCAAGTCGTTCTGTTTCTGGGCATTCTTTTAAGATCATTCCATGTCTTCCCCATCATCTTCATCTCTGCTTCTGTCTGTCTTCTTCAAGAACTTCTTGGTCTTCTGCTTTGTCTTTTCCCCTGGGAATTCCAAAAAAAGGGAATGTTGTGTAATACTCTCAATTGGGTTCAACAGTGTCATCCAGCGCCATCGTCTTCACAATATCTCTTTCTCCACTGGTATTTGACTGGTACATTTCCATAATTCTATGTTAGTGATTTTGTTCTGCCATTTCCATACTTTTATTCTGCGTAAATGACACATGAAGCATATTCAGAACACGAAAGACGAATATGGCAGACCACCGTGAAAGAGATTGGAGCCTCGTCACGTAACACTCCAGAGAAAGCCATGGAGAGAAATTCTAACTACTGTATTAAGAACGAATTAAAAATAGCTACATGGAATGTTAGGACCTTATACCAACAAGGAAAATTAGAAAATCTAATGGTAGAAGCAGAGCGATTAACAAAGAAAATTCTCAAGACCTACAATTAAATATCACAGTTGAGGGAATACATCTGGAGACAGTCCAGAGCTACAACTACCTGGGACATACTATAACCAATGATGGAAAATGCAAAATTGAAATAAACAAAAGAATAGGTATGACAAAAAGTAATTTTAATGGCATGAAAAATATACTAACAACAAAACAAATACCACCAGGGCTAAAACTAAGAATAGCAAAATGTTACATCTTCTCAATATTCCTGTATGGTGCAGAAACATGGACATTAGACAAGAAAACAGAACAGAAAATTGAAGCCTTTGAAATGTGGAGTTATTGAAGAATAGGTAGAATTGGATGGAAATAAAAGATAACAAACGATGAAGTTTTAAAACAACTGAAAATAAAAAGAGAACTACTAAATACAATTAAGACTAGACTTCTTCCTCTTCTTTCCTTCCTCATCTGCCTTTCAGCGTCGAGGGGAGATATAATTTGCGGTCTTTTGCTCTTCTGTTTGCCTCTGCTGCTGTTATGTTTCCTAGTGCTTCTAATATTCCATCGACCCATCTTTTTCATGGTCGACCCTTGGGTCTGGTGTTCTCACAACGTTTGTTGAAGGCTCGTTGTGTTGTGTTTTGTTCTTTCTGCCTTGTCACGTGGCCAAACCATTTTATCTGTTGTTTCTTTATATATTCTATGGCGGGTGCTATTCCTAGCTTTTTTCTCAGTTCTTCATTTCTGATCTTATCTCTCAGACTGTTTCCTGTCATTCGTCTAACACATTTCATCTCTGTAGAGGTTATTTTTCTTATTGTTCTTGCATCTAGGGTCCAGGTCTGGCATTGGTAGCACAACGTTTGGATGAAGATTGCATTGTATAGTGCTCGTTTTGCCTCCAGAGTTATTTCCTTGTTGGACAATAGTGGTGATAACTGTCCGATGATTTGACAAGCTTTGTTGCATCTTGATTCTATCTCTGCTGTTTGGGAATTATCGTTTGTCATTAGGCTTCCTAGGTATTTGAATTCCTCTACTTGTTTTAGTTGTCTGCCTTCTATGGTTATGTTGATGTTCTGTTTATTTTTGGCGACATTCATGACTTCTGTTTTGTTGATGTTGATTTTCATGTTGTACTTTGTGCCTGGGATGTTGAGTTTGTTTAAGTGTTCTTGTAGGTCTTCTATTGTTTCATGTATTAGTACCTGATCGTCTGCAAATAGAAGCTCATTGATCTCCACTGTCTCTGATGGGTTGGCTAGCTTGCATATATGGTCCATGTATGTAATAAACAGTAGGGGGGATAGTATGCACCCTTGTCTTACACCTGATCTAACTTCGAAGTGGTCTGTGTAGCCTCCTGCTGTTCTGACCCAGCAGCTGCTGTTGACGTAGAGACTTTTAATAAGGTTGATTAGATGTTGGCTTACTCCGTATGTTGTTAGTATCTCCCATAGTTCTTCTCTGTTTACTCTGTCGAATGCTTTTTCCTGGTCAATGAAGGCTATGTATAAGTTTTGATTGTGTTCTGTCGTTTTTTTCTGCAAGCTGTTTTAGTGTGAATAGTGCGTTGGTACATCCTCTGTTTTTTCGGAACCCCATTTGTGAATCGCTTAACTGTAGTTCTATTATTGGTCTCAGCCTTTTTTCCAAGATTTTGGCGTATAGCTTTCCTATATGGCTGAGAACAGATATACCTCTATATTGACTGCAGTCTCTTTTGATACCTTTCTTTTTCCATATTGGTATGATGATTGCCTGTTGCCAGTCTTCTGGGGCTTGTTGTTGGTGCCATGCTGCATTAAATATTCTGTGCAGCCACTGCATTCCTGTTTCTCCCGCTGCTGCTATTATTTCTATTGCTATGTTATCTATCCCCGGTGCTTTGTTTCTTGGTGCATATTTGATTATTTCTTCGATTTCCTCTTTCATGATGTTGGGTTCAGTATTTGTGAGTTCTAGCGTGGTTTTTGTTGTCTTATTGGTAGTTGGTATGTTTAACAGGTCTTCAAAATATTCTTTCCATGTCTGTTGCATACATTGGTTATTTGATATTGGCTGTCCATCTTTGTCATTTATCAGCTCAGTAGGATCATGGTTTTCTTTTCTCGCTCTTGTGGCTTTTACTGCTTTGTAGAAATCTCTTGTGGCTGTCTTGAAGTCCCTGCTCATGTTTTGTCCGAATTCTGTCCAATTCTTTAGCTTAGCTTCTTTGGTCAACATTTTAACTCTTTTTCAAACTAAGGCATATTTTTCTTGGTTCTTGTTCTCCCTCCAATTTTTAAACATTTTCTTCTTTTCTTTAATTGCTTCTCTGATTGTTTCGTTCCACCACGGGGTGCTCTTTTTCCCTTCTCTTGTTCTTAGCTTCGTTCCACAAACTGTTTTAGAGATGTTGGTTACTGTTTCCTTAAATTGTTTCCACTCTTCTTCTATTGTGCATACTTCGTTAGGGAGTTTCTTGAATTCCTCTTTTAGTTTTTCTTCTAGGGTTTTCCTTGTTTCTTGATCTTTTAATTGTTTTATTTTTATTGTCTGTTCCTTTTGCTTCTTTTGTTTGTTTTCGTATATTTTCTTTATTTTTTGCTGTCTTAGTGTGATCATAACCATCTTGTGATCCGTGTCATCTGTAATATTTGGGATTTCTCTAGTGTCGGTTACTCTTCTCTTGTTCTGTTTTCTTGTTAGTATAAATTCTATCTGGCTCCTGCATGTTGTGTCATTCCATTTGTACCAGGTGTATACTTGCGGCTCTCTGTGTTTGAAGAATGTGTTGGTGATAAATAAATCATTTTGATTGCATAGATCCAGCAGTCTGCTCCCATTTTCGTTTATTTCAGCTGTTTTATCGCCAAAGGGTCCTAAGATGTCACTGTTCTCACTGTTGTGTTTCCCGAGCCTTCCATTAAAATCTCCCATCACTAGCATGTCGTCGCTTTCGTCAATTTTGTTAATGATTTCACTCAGTGTGTCGTAGAATTCTTCGCTGTCTTTTTCGTTGTTGTTGCATGGTGCATAGATTTGAATGTAATTTGTTTTTCGATCGTCTTCTAGTAGTTTAATTGTGATAATTCTTTCTGAATGGTATTTTATTTCTAGAATGTTCTTTGCGTGTTTTGGGTCGATGATAAAGCCTACTCCATGTGTTGCTCTTTCTGTGTTGTCGACTCCTGAGAATATTTTCATGTAGTTCATGTGTGTTTTCTTTATCTGTTGTCCTTTTACTCTAGTGTCCACTAATCCTAGTATTTTAATTTTCCTTTTTGTCATTTCTTCTATAAGTTCGACTTCTTTATTTTTTATCCCGCATATGTTTATCGTTGCTACTTTAATCTCCATTTTTCTATGTATTTCTCTGAGCATAAAACATTTATCCCTTACCGACCTGCTAAGTCAGTCGTAAGTTAAGGGCTTAACTTAAGAAAAACACACGATGGGGGTTTAGCCCGGCTGATGTTTCCCCCACGTGTTTGATCGCTAAGGTCTCACATGCGATCTTTTACGATCTATTCAACTTTAGCTGGTTACATTAAAAAAGTACTTATCAGTTCTTATCCTCCTCCTTGGTAGAAAACTTTGCACAACTTTCCGAAATTTATATCCCGTTGGAAACACTATTTAATCACATTTTTCACACAATCTACACTCCGAATATAAAAACACCCACCATCTTGGATCAGGATATCAGCTCTTCTGATAGACTAGACAAAATGAAATTTTTGGGGCATGTTAAAAGACACAACAACCTACTAAAAGTAATATTGGAAGGAAAAAATACAAGGTAAAAGAGGCAGAGGCGGACCAAGACTAACATGGTCGAGTAACATCAAAAGATGGACAAGTCAGTCTATGATAGCCTGCACCATCAAAGCAAGAAACAGAGTAGAATGGCGATCCATGGTAGCCAACCTTTGTTGCGGAGGAGGCACTCGATGATGATGATGATTCTGTGTAAGCATCCATTAATGAAAGTCTGTGTCTTCATGATTGTCAGTTTTGTTGTTCTCCATGTTTCACGGCCATATAACTGACATAACATTGGAATTGAAAATTTTTATTTTTGTATGCTACTTAATTGGTTGATTATTTTTAAATAGTAGTTCTTCTAAATTGCCATTATTTAAAATATTTAGAACCAAATGTAGAAGAAACACAATTTTTTTTTTTTAATTTACAAAGGTTTTTATGTGAGTAGTACATTTTACATTGGTATTGTAAAAAAAAAATGAATTACAGATAGGTATCATAATCTAAGGTTAAAAAACTTCCATTGATCCATATAAACAATGATTTACATTCATTGGTAGAGAAGTTAAAAAAGGGTTCATGTTTGATTACATTGGTTCAGCTGCAGGTTAGCCCTTTACATAAAGTTGTTTCTTCAAATGTTTGTTCACTGTGTCTATTTGAACAGTCATTTTGGTTGTTATTCTAAAAGCAGTTGTGAAATCCTTTGTTATTAAAAAGAATAATGTAAGACAAGTTGATGATTGATGCAAGAGGAAAATACACGCATGAAATGAATGGTGATAAATAAACTTGCATGAGCATATATTTGTTGCAACATTTGTGGGTTTTATATTCCTTTGAATAGGGTGAAATTCAAGGTTTGAATAGAGAACTTCAGGCTTCATGTGACCCATTGCTCAGCAGAGGAGATCAGCTAGTCAAGTGCCGTAAAGTGCAGAAAAATATAACATTGGCAATTGAGAGTCTTTCTCTGTGTTTGCCTGGTAAGAATTCTGGTTTACATCTCCTTTCCTTTGTCTTAAAAGTGATATAAGATTTATTGTGACATTTGTGAGCAACCTTGGTGTTATTATGTTTTCCAACTCTACAATCCAGATACTAATTTTTGATGCTGGATCAACAGAAGCTTCATCCGTGTGCTGGTCATGGGAGAAACATGGCGTCAGAGAAATAAATAAGAACAGATGGATATTCATGAACCTCTGAATCTGAAAAGAACTTGGGATCAGTTTCTTGAATGTTGTAGCACTGAGGCAGGGCAGGAAGTTTGACTGCAGCTACTTTTCTTGGGTGAAATACTCACAACTCTGGTGCCTAATACCAGCTCCCACTGCTACAGACTGGCATTGCTGTCAAAGAGTGAATAGCTATCAACATTGCAGTGCTAATTTTGCTATTTACATTTAATTTATTTAGTACTTTTTAAATTATGTAAATAGCATGTGATTGATGCTTAATAAATATTAACCAAAATATCAGTTTTATTATATTATTTTTTAATTTAATTGATGTGACTCATTTACAGCTCATAAAAAAAAAATGTATCACTATTTCAGTTTTGGAAATGTATGGAAAACTTCAGGAACAGATGAAATGTAAAAGGTCTGTGCTTTGTTTTCAACCATTGAAATAGTCAAGTGATTAATATATATTTGTTATTTTATAACACATTTTATCTGTTAGTAAAAATAAAAACAATCTTTACGACACATAGTACCATTGCTGGTGTTTGTCAGGAGGCAACGATAGAATCTTTTAGTAATTTAGCTAAATTGGAAATGGTACAGAATAAGGCTATACTAGCTGTTTAGGGATGCACCAAGGACTACCCAATCCCAACTAAGTGATTCCTGCTGGAATTCTCTAGCACCCAAGTGTGACACAAGTACATGCAAGCGAAAGACTTGAAAGCATTTCTTTGGGGTGATCGACCTGCAACAAAAGATATCCACTGATGCCAGAATTGCACTCCAAGAATGGTGAATTCATTAAAAAAGCATGTGAGATTAAGAGCATGTGTGAGGAGAGAAACAACATTGAGAGCATACCTGGAGGACATACCTATTGGCAGTGATTGGATGGAGATCGTGACAATCACAGGCTAATGTTGTGACTGGGTACAAGATGTGACAGAGTTCGAGATCTGTGTGGTTTTACATAAGAACGTTGAAAATGTCATTCTCAATTAAAAATAGTAATGAGGGTGCGCCACAAGGTTCAAGGTGAAAAACAAAAACATTTCCAAGATCGAGATAAAACAATCATAATGTTTTTTAGCCATGCCATGAGAAGATGAAATATATTGTGACAGCTTTAAAAATTGAGAAAAGAAGTGAGAGCGTAAAAGAGAAAAGATAGAGGTAATTAGAATATCAACAAAATTGATAACAACTGTAGAGATAAAAATAGGGTAGAGATACGAATACCTACTCCAGCAGGCATTATATTTGATGATGATTACAATAAATGTAATATACAGTGTACTAAAATATATATATGTTTTTTTAATGTAAAGGTCACTGAGTAGTCTTGTTTACAACTCATTTTATTGTTGTAAAGTAAACTATATTTGTTGTTCTGTAGGTATTATCCAGCTTTGAAAACTTTAGAACAGTTGGAGCATACCTATCTACCACGTGTAATCAATCACTGGTTTTCGCAAACAATGTCTGAAGCTATCCCTAAGCTGCGAGATCGAATTAAAGAGGCTTCAATGACTGAACTAAAAGATTTTCTTGAAAGCATTCGCAAACATTCAGCAAAAATTGGAGAAGTTGCAATGAGACATGTACGTAATGTTATATTTAATATTTATTGATATTTATTGGTATCTATTTCGATAGGTGGTGACAATCATGTCTCAGAGCAATAATAGGTTTCAGTATTTTATATACAATTAAATCGTACTATTTATTTTGTACCTTTTTATGCAATCTCCTATTCCATGCCTTAGATATCCTTGTTTTGTTACCATAAATGACTTTGCTTTCTCTAATTGTAAAAAAAAAAATGAGGTAACTTTTTTTTTTTTTTTTTAAATTCCAAGTTTTTCCATTTAAAAGATCATTGTTTTTCTGGAACAACTTCTCCTCTGCGTGGAAACTGTCAGAGTCAGTGTAAGTCTGGTCAAAACCTTCATAGGTTTCTCTATTTAACAGTTCTGTTTAGTAAAAAAAATGCACATTATAATAACAAACAGATTCACAGTAATAACTTCTGCTAGGAAAAACTATTGTTATCTTAATTTTCATGTGTTATAGAATAAAGGAAAGACAACAAAAAAGTTGATTACAAAGCCAGGAGCCTCCACTATGATTGATACAACTGTTGCACCAAGCACTTCATCAGCAAAGCCATATCTATGGATTGTTCATCTGACATTGTTCTTGAATGATGTCCAAGTTAATGAGACATCAGAATCGTGTGGCGGCAGCTACAAGAAGGAAGCGGAGAACATCATCAATTGTGTTTTTACTAACTACAGGTCATGTGGCTTCTGTTGGATTGGAAATGATAACTTACCACCACTGTGTGTCTATATGTTTGGAATTGGAGTCATCAATGATGACCTAACATCATAAAGTGCTATGACGATCATCATTTTCGGGAGGACGTAAACTCCCATGGTATATGGTGGATAGGCGGCAGGAACCATTGAAGGCTATGTCTGAAAAGTGTTCCTTCTTGCAGTTTCCTCATATTCCAAGTCCGGCTTGTTGCAGGAGCTACTCTGTGCACACCGTGAGCTGTGTGTCTCATCCGTTTTGATCCTGCTTCGATATCCCGCTTGTTTACGATGAATGATGATATCGTATGACGGGGAACAGTTGGCTGTGTTCACTTTCTGCGCGCTTTCGCCTTATGTCTTTTGGCGTGTGCTGAGACTGCTACGATGGGGACTACAGTTACCTTTCTTTGTTTGGGAGATGAGTTAGTAATTTGGATGATTCCACTGGCACGGGCGGTTGAGCAATTATGGATTTTAATTCGTTTGCTGTGAGACCGAGGCCTTCCATAGCCAATAACAATAATAACAGTGGTAGAGATCAAATATACCAAATTTGTACCTCATGAAGACAAATGAAATTTTTGGGGCATGTTAAAAGACACAACAGCTTACTAAAAGTAATATTGGAAGGGAAAATACAAGGTAAAAGAGGCAGAGGCAGACCAAGACTAACATGGAACCAAGACTAACATGGACGAGTAACATCAAAAGATGGACAAGTCAATCTATGACAACCTGCACCATCAAAGCAAGAAACAGAGTGGAATGGCGATCCATGGTAGCCAACCTTCGTTGCGGAGACGGCACCCGTTGATGATGTACCACATATACCACTTTTTTTTAAATTTAAAAAGCACGCTGTCTGTTGCAATCCGTCTGTCCTGTCCTGTCTGTCAACCTTTTGAGCCGTAACCGGCCCATAGGGCATAAACTCTTTCCCTATTTTCAAAATTTTCTTTCTAGCAGTCTCAATCCTCGCAAAGATCTTTTATAAAATCTCGCCATTTGTGTCTAATAGCTACAAATTCGTAATTCATGGTGGGTATATTAACAACCTAATTAGTCTGGCCAGCAAGTACGGATCAAAGAGAAAGATCATCCTACTACCTAAAAATGCCATTATGAATTTGGATATGTTGGACCACAAATTGCAAATATCACTTCTTGCTGTAAACCTCAGCACAACACATCCACTCCCACTTAATATCCTTTTATCAGCGGATTATGAAGTATAGTAGTAGTCGAACAAAAGCGGCACTGGAAGAAGTTTGAGATTTCATACTTTAATCTGTTTTAAAAGTATGAGGTTTCCCTTGCTTTCCATCTGCTCTTAACATTATTTTCAGTTAGATCCAAAAGTTGTGCTTACTAACACAGACTTCATCTCACAAACAATTTTCACAGTTTGGTTTTCAAACCAATCAGTTGATAATTACCTCTGCTTGCCTGTTTTTCATCAGTCTGATATAAGAAATATTCACCATGTCTTTTTCTTTCTCCAACTTGAACTCACATGTGATGTCTTGGTTATATCTGTAATCTCTATTAAATTTAAAATATAAAAACATTCAGAATGCTGACCTGTAGCATTATGTTAATTATAGATTTAAACAGTATCGTTTTCAAAGCAAGAGCGAATATAATAAAAGTAACTTATTAAGGCTAGAAAAAAACAAACATATGTTTCTACAGTTGAAAGAATAATTTCATCATAATATTTATTTATAAAATAGGGCTTAAGCTCAGTCCTTGCCTTTGTATTTTGATTTTGCTCTAAATTTAGATGCACTCTTAAAAAAACTTAAAACACTTAAAACACAAAAGTAATCAAGATGTTGGAATAAAATTGAGATAGACAGAGGTGCCGAGTGCTAAAAGTTGAATTATGTATTGAAATGTAGCATTTCCATAACAGGCGGCTGAACTAAACAATATGGATCCCAAGATTGCTAAAAAGAAAGTGAAGAAGAGAAGAGCTCCACCTCCTCCTAATCCGTTCACAGGTGAGGTGGACTATGAGATGCCCCCTCCTATGACAGATAGTGAAGATAATGAAGAGGTAATTCTTGATATCATGTTGAAATAAATAGCTATTTATCGTAAATCCAATATGCTGTGACTGAATGTGTTATCGCAAGTCACAATTTTTTTTGGGCAGTATATATGCATTCTGGCCAAATGTATGGCTTACTGGTTAGAGAATAGGCTTTTCAAACAAAATGTACTAGGTTATCTTTAACATGGTGTCCCCCAGATATTTGTACCTTGGAAGGGGGGGGGGGGTTTGAGTGTTCCAATGATTTCAAGAACTATGCCAGCAGTAGCATAGCTAACCAACAGGGTCTCCCAAGCAAAGGATTGGAGCCAGACAATGAGAGACACTCTGGTCCTCCTGGTTGGGGGTTTTGGCATTATGCCAACGACCCACACATAGAAAAATTACAAAAATGCAGCAGAAACACAAACAAAAGAACCCACCAATCAATCTTGGAAGAATGAGTGGGGACAGGCAGAAATAATGGATAGAGATGAAAGATGTTGGCAGGTCCTGACAAGATTGTATGCTTGCTCCAGATCAGATTGGATGGAGATCTCTTGTAGTTGTTCAATGCTCCGACCAGATTTTAAAGGATTAAGATGAAGAAGTCTTTAATGTGCACACAATATTTCTATCAACCCAGATTTTAAGTTGTACTTGCTGATATAAGGAAAGATGTTCAATTATTGTGAGATACTACAGAAATTTGTTATATTTGTGTACTCAACAATAACTCTTCTGAAAGAAACTGAACAATGATTGAGGTCATCTGAGCTCAGTAATTTAGCTTCTTGGCCAGTTTTTATTGACCTCTCCTCATGTGGCCCAATGTAACTTGGTTACAGTAGTGATGTTTTAGAGTTATGCAGTGACAGGCATGGTTTCTTTGTTACAATTTTATTGGAGGAATTCTGTAGTGACAAGTTAATGCTGGCATAATCTAGACTAGGCTGGACAAACTAAAGTTTCACAAAATGACAGAATAATTAAATTATGTGAGAAATTTGGTGCTAGCTCTATGAACTCTGAGAGTCTCAGTACACGATGCTTTTTATGATGACCACTTTAGTTCTGCCTTCGAGGATAACCCTGTTAACGCTTTGCGACACAAAAAAATTATCACGCAATGCATGGTGATGGGGAAGGTGAGGTTTTCAAAATGTCGTAATACACAACACAAAAATTCCTAGTAACTCTTGCATGTTTTTGCTTTTCTAACAAGAAAAAAAAAGAGCTATCTAATAATATTAATAATTTTATATGCTATTCACCCTTCTGTGAAGCTTCACCTCTGATCATGATCATTGAGGTTAAAAAAAAGTTTTAAACAAATCACCATATATTGCGATTGTTGCAGATAAAAGGTCAGGGTGACCTACATATTTAAACATGATAATGAGAAAACTACAGGTTGCAGAGATATTTTAAAAAAATAAAACATCTGTAATAACTATGTAGGTCACAATTCATTTATATTTCAATGGTGCCTCTGCAATGTTTCATTAATTTGTTTAAAGCGTTAATTCTTTTTTTCAATACACAGAATAGGAATACTAGATATCTAAGTTGAGTTAATTGTGCATATGTGCCAAAATTACAAATCAACTGCTCTCTAAAGCTGCCATTATAAATTATTGCTAATTTATTTTATATGCTATAAAATAAATTATTTAAGAGAATAACATAAAATTGTCAAATTAATATAATTTAAATTCTGTTTTAAGTGTTTGCAGAAGATGTATTTTAAAAAGCATTTAGGAACTATATTTTACTGAGGTATAAAGTTCTTTGATCATCTGTGCACTATGCTAAAACAAGGGACACAACTAAAAGTTCAGAAGAAGGCCCCATGAGTAGTGTAGTGATAATGCTCTGGCCTGGTGATTAGGTGAACTCATGGTTCAAACACAGTTACAGTTTATTTAGCTGATAAATGGATACATGGCTCACTGAGTTGGGGAAGAGCAATGACAATGAGGAAGAAACACTTTTGTCATCACCTCCAAATGTTGTGGCTTTGAATAGTGAAGTTATATTTCACTCCATTATGACATGTGTCACAGGACATTACTGCTACACTTCTGATAATTATGGTCTATCTTATGCTTCTTGTACTGATAGCAAGCTGTAAAGGCTGTTGCTTGATGTCATTTCTATAAGATCTACACATTTAAAATAATGCTTAACTTTTTTGTTGTAGAGAATTTTTTTTTGTTTACTGTGATATTTTATAAAGCTTAAGAGCTCTTGTTGATAATGTTTGTTATATCATCATCAAGCTTCTGCAAACATCTGAATTTAAGTGACATAAAAAATGTCATATAAATGTAAATTCACTTACTATCTTTAACATAGCAGTATTTGGATGTGTAGTGAAATAGTGCTGTTGTTCCCTATTAACACTTTGTATCAAACACTTTGTTACAAAGTTTGTAAACATTTCTCAGTACATGCCATAATAAATCTTCTGGTGTGTGACAAGGGTTTTATTCTTAAATATATCCTTTATAGTCAGCTAATGGAAATGAAAAAGTGACTAAGCTAACATTACTGAGGTTCATAGTCATGTGCAAATGAAACATTTAAATGCTAAGTTGGAAACACTTTGCTAGATGGAGAATCTGAATATCATTCTCAGTTTTGGGAGAAACTTATACACTCTTAATTTATCAATCCTATTGATTAGAGAGTTTGTTGAAAGGAGTGGCATTTGAGACAAACATGACATTTGTTGTAAGGTATATACACCTATTTATACCTTATTATCAGAAGGAGTTTACATGCCACTGTCACAAAAAATTAGGCATGAATTTTGTTTGTTTGCTTTTGTCAAATGTTTGACGTGTGGTGCTTTTTTTTTTTTTTTTTGTCCAACATCTAATTTTTTTGGTTACAAATTCTATTTCAACCAGGAACTAAGTGCGCAAGATCTCATTGACTTTTCTCCAGTGTACAGATGTTTGCATATTTATACAGTCTTGGTGAGTTAATTAGATTTTAAAAATTCACATCTTACACATATCATTAAGATTAGCTACAAAGATTAAAAAAAAATCTGATGGGAGGCAAGACATTCGACAGCAACAGAGCCAGAAGCTGCCTGTCACTCATGGCTGATGATTTGCGTCAAGATTAGTGAAGCAGAAATCTAAACCTTACTCCACCTCTTCGCAGTAAATCTAGTAACAACAGACTAACTAGTTTAGTCTAGCATGTCGAGATCGAAGATGTAAGACAACCCGGTACTAAAAAAAGCCATAGTGTAGTATGTTTTGGGTCGAAAGTGCATTTAAACCACCCACATCTGAACACATTTCTACATCAACAGTATCTATATAGTCAGAACAGAAGTAGGCTACACAGACCACTTTGAAGTTAGATCAAACATAAGACAGGGGTGCGTACTATCCCCCCTATTGTTTATTACATACATGGACTATATATGGAAGTAAGCCTACCTATCAGAGACAGAGATCAATGAGCTTTTATTTGCAGATGATCAGGCACTAATACATGGAAAAATAGAAGACCTACAAGAACACCTAAACAGACTCAACAGCACTGGCATAAAATACAACATGAAAATCAACAAAATAGTAGTCATGAATGTTGCAAAAGAGAAACAGATTGACATAACTATAGAAGGCAGGCAACTAAAACAAGTAGAGGAATTCAAATACCTAGGAAGTCTAGTGACAAATGACAATTCACAAACAGCAGAGATAGAAGCAAGATGCAACAAAGCTTGTCAAATCATTGAACAACATCAACACTTTTGTCCAACAAGGTAATATCTCCAGAGGCAAAACGGGAACTTTACAATACAATTTTCATCCCAACGTTGTGTTACTAATGCTGTGTTACCAATGCCAGTCATAGACCCTAGATGCAAGAACAACAAGAAAAATAACCTCTACTGAGATGAAGTGTGTTAGATGAATGACATGAAACAGCCTGAGAGACAAGATCAAAAATGAAGAACTTACAAAAAACTTGGAATAACCCTGCGCCATAGAATATATAAAGGGAGCCGCGATAGCTCAGTGGTTAGTGGACTGGACTACAAAGGACAAGGGGTAGGTTTCCGGTTCACCCAGCCTTTAATGGGTACCGGATTTTTTTTCTGGGAAAGTGAAGCAGCACAGGCGTAATACCGACCACATTACCCTAAAAATCATGTGCCGAAGGTCTGTAAAATTTATGGTCACTAACACCATATTCCCTATATGCCACTTGGCATGACGGGGGTACTTTACTTTTTTTTTTTATAGAATATATAAAGAAACAACATATAAAATGGTTTGGCCACGTTTCAAGGCAGAGTGATCACAACACAATGAGCCCTCAATAAACATTGTGAGAACACCAGGCCCAAGGGATGACCACGAAAATGATGGATTGATGGAATATTATTAGAAGCACTAGGAAACATAACAGCAGCAGAGCGAAAGACTGCAAATTATATCTTCCCTCGACGCTGAAAGGTAAGTGAGGAAGGAAAGAAAAAAGAAGAAATCTGAACACTTGCTCTTTAAAACATCTACCTTAGTTTTATGCATCCATGATGTCAAATGCATAATTCTCTCCCACAAAGTCTGACTGGAATGTTTGCTTAGCGAGTCACTGCTAAAAAAAATTACACTGGGACTATATATTTTTCTATTATGATCTGCTTAATTCATGACATTAAATCTCTCATATTATAATCATAAACATTTTGAATCTAGATTTTTTTATACTGCAGTACAGTTTAATAATTTCTATGAGTAAAAGGGAAAAGAGGAAGACCCAGGGAGACACTGAGAAGAACATTGATGAGAGAGGCAAGAGCAGCAGGAATCGGCTCCCTCAATGAGATAGAACTGCTTGCACAGAACAGAGACAGATGGCGAGATTTGATAAAATATCTTTAAAAGAAAACTGCTAGAACAAAAATTCATATAGGAGAAGGTGTATCTTGGTCTACGCCCTATGGGCCGGTTACGGCTCGAAAGGTCAATAGATAGATAGAAAAGGGAAAGTCATAATTTTGTTTTACTACGTCATTTTTTTTGAACTTGTATCTCGAGAAGACCTATGTTTTATGTGTTTGTAGGTTAGAAACACCAGAATTTTTGTCGGAAGAAGGGCCTCATTTGCATCATATTAAGGGTCTAATTTGTGTCAAGTGACTTAGATCTTTTCAGCTAAAAAAATGTTCCAAAACGTCAGCGTGCACCATACAACACATCAGCGATGTTACATACTTAATTGATTTATTAACCCCGGCTGTTGCCTAAGCCAACCGCCTATCGATTGCGCTCCGGTTCTGTTCATAAGGTGAACATCAGAGAGAGAGATAAATCTGATAAATTATAACTGTTTGCTTTATCTATATAAGCTATAATTCATTGGGTTAGGCTGCAGTTTTATATCCTGTGTGTATCCACTGGTATCTAGCTATTTTGCTCATGCTAGCAGGTGTTTATGGTGGCTGATGAAGTTCCATTCCTATGAGATTGCCAAGCCACCCCCACCTTTTTTTTTTTTTTTGTCATTCCAGTTGTTTGATCCAAGTGTAGCTTCAACAATTGTGCAGATGTTACTTTTTTATTTTCTCTATTCTGGTGACAAAAACTTGTTTTTTTTTTCCAGCATCTGTCTCTCATGATGTGATGTCTCTTTATGTCCCTTAGATGAGAGCCATGCATGACATTGATTGCATAGGGACGGAGGGAATCTTTTGTTTTTGAGTAATAGTGATAATTGATATCCCACTGTTTTTGTACTTGTTTAAATTGCAATGTCGTTCTATTTAAAAATAGGAAGAACTAAATGTATGTCTAATTATATTTTGTTATAATTTAATTTAGCTTTATTTTTGGTTTGGTTGCTTTTAAGTGTTATTATGTTTATTTAGCAGTCCATTATGTTAGGACTGCTTCAGGATTATAGATGTTAATATTCTTATTGTTACTAGGGAGACAAGGAAAAATTTGAAACATATTATCGTTCACAACGTTGGAAACAAGCCAGACTTTCATTGCAACCTCCTCCAAACATGGTAAGCACATCTTTAGTTTAACCATTATCTAGATTATGACACCTTTGTAAAAATTACCACCTCAAATTTTTTTGTTTCAAAATTGTACAAAGTCTTGAAATTTGACAGTTTTCTGCAGGCAGCACCCCCCCCCCCCCCCCCAAACCTTCCTAATCACTACTTCCTGTGACCCCTGAGTGGTTAATTAAAAATTTTTTTTAGTGTGTTGTAAAAAGTATGGCGGTATCTTAGAAAGGAGCCTGTTTTAAAAAAAAATTAAATTTTGCCATTTTTTAAAAAGAAATTCTTTTTTATTTTATGGGGGAAATTTTCTCTGCTGTCGACAAGACATCAAACAAATGTTTGTAATACAGGATAGACAGCGAACAACGCATAAAGGAAGCCGAACATACTACAGGATTGACGGACTGACAGCCACTATGTGAATAGACAACGTAATACTTCTGGTAGCCGTGGTACCAAGCATTCAAAATTTAAGGCCACAAATCTAACATCATCAAGGAAATGATTACAGCATCTGGTTCCCATGCCTCTACTTGGGTAAACACACAGCTGTGTAGCATAAGTACAAAGAAAGTACTAATTTTCCAGATGTAACAATTAAGTGGTAGCAATTTTTATGACGCTATCTTGAAAACATGACCCACAGATATGTATCATAAACTAGGGTTAAGGTAGTAAATGAAAAGTTAATGCACATGAAATGACAAGAAAGTTTTGTATATTTTATAATGGATAAAAAAAGATTTGCTTATCTTTGTTTTAGTTGTATGTGGCCTGCCATTGGCTGAAGATGAAAAATTAAAATAATAAAATAAATCTTTCATAGCTCTCAAAATGTTTAGCTTAAAATGTTTTTATTACACACCATAAACAGATTCAGATGTATTTTTTCATTGTATAATGTAATAGAACCACATTTCTGCTACTCCAAATCATGTTGTACCAGCTCTGACATTTCCTAATGCAGTGCTTTGATATAAAGCATATTGTTTTTTTTTTTTCTTCAATTCCTAGAACTGTATATGATATTGTACAGTACTTATAATGAATCTTTTTGGTGCTATATCAGCTCTTGAGGATTAGACTAAAACATCAGAATCCATACATAAGAGAGAGGAGTGAAAATGCGAAATTAACATTGTAAACATACAATCTCTCATTGAGCGCCGTCTCCGCATCAAAGGTTGGCTACCATGGAGTGCCATTCCATTCTGTCTCTTGCTTTGATGGTGCAGATTGTTATAGGCTGACCTGTCAATCTTTTGATATTACTCGTCCATGTTAGTCTTGGTCTGCCTCTGCCTCTTTTACCTTGTATTTTCCCTTCTAATATTACTTTTAGTAGGCTGCTGTGTCTTTTAACATGCCCCAAAAATTTCATTTGTCTTATTCTAATTGTGTTTAGTAGTTTTCTTTTCATTTTTAGTTGTTTTAAAACTTCATCATTTGTTTTCTTTTATTTCCACCCAATTATCTATTGACCTTTCGAGCCGTAACCGCCCATAGGGCGTAGACCAAGATACACCTTCTCCTATATGAATTTTTGTTCTAGCAGTTTTCTTTTAAAGATATTTTATCCAATCTCGCCATCTGTCTCTGTTCTGTGCAAGCAGTTCTATCTCATTGAGGGAGCCGATTCCTGCTGCTCTTGCCTCTCTCATCAATGTTCTTCTCAGTGTCTCCCTGGGTCTTCCTCTTTTTCTTTTACCTGTTGTTTCCCATATGAGGGCTTGCTTTGCTATTCGATTATTATCTCTTCTCATCACATGTCCAACGTATGACCATCGTCTTTTCTTTATTACTGAAGATATTAGTGGTTGATTGGCGATTTCTCTAATTTCCTCGTTTGTTTTGAATTCGTTCCATTCTATACCAAGTATTTTCCTTAGACATTTATTTTCGAATGCGTTCAACTTTGTTTCTATATCTCTTGTTGTTTTCCAGCTTTCACACGCATACGTAAGGGTTGATAGTACATTTGATTTGAATAGCCTAAGTTTTGTGTTTGTGCTAATGAGTTTTGATTTCCACAACTTTTCAAGGCTTCTGAAAGACATTGCTGCTTTAGCCAGTCTGAATCTAATTTCTTTGCTCGTATCCGGTTGTTTCCAAAATGGAGGAATTATTTTTCTCCGGCTTGGTATAGAACCGTTGATCAGAGGTTTAACAAGCCGCTATCGTAAAAACGATGTTGTTAATGAAACGTAGACCTGATACCCAATTATACCTATTCTATTATAAATTCACATTTCAAAGGCTTCAATTTTCTGTTCTGTTTTCTTGTCTAATGTCCATGTTTCTGCACCATACCGGAATATTGAGAAGATGTAACATTGTGCTTTTCTTAGTTTTAACCCTGGTGTTATTTGTTTTGATGTTAGTAAACTTTTCATGGCATTAAAATTACTTTTTGCAATACCTATTCTTTTGTTTATTTTAGTTTTACATTTTCCATCACTGGTTATAGTATGTCCCAGGTATAGCACTGAACTGTTTTAGGTGTAATCCTTCAACTTTTATATTTATTTGTAGCTCTTGAAAATTTTTTCTTTTCTTATGATCAGTTTTAGTCTTTTTGATATTCATATCTAATCCATATTTTTTGCTTGCCATGTTTATTTCATTAAGTAATTGTTGTAGATCTTTCGGATTTTCTGCTAGTAATACAGTATCATCAGCATATCTTAAGTTATTGATTATCTTTCCATTAATGTTTAAGCCTGGCATCTCTGTGATGTTTTTAAAGATTTGCTCAGTGTATAGAATAAATAAACTTGGTGATAGGATGCATCCTTGTCTCACTCCTCTTTTTATATCAATGGGTGTAGAGTTCTCTTTGTTATATTTTATTATTGCTTTTTGCTCCCAGTATAAATTACATATTAGTTGTATGTCTGTTTTGTCTAGATTTATATCTTTCAGGCACTCTATAAGTTGATTATGGTGTATTCTATCAAAAGCTTTGGTGTAGTCTATGAAGCAGACATATATTGGTTTGTTTACTTCTATGTACTTTTCAATCAATGTCCTTATGCTGAATATGGCTTCTTTTGTTCTACTGTTTTTCCTGGATTCAAATTGCTGCTCATCTAATTCAGTATTAATGTTATTCTGAGCCCTTCCCTGTATATCGTTTAGTAAAATTTTTGTTATGTGGCTCATTAGGCTTATTGTTCTAAAATCACTACACTCAACTGCACCATTCTTTTTAGGCAATACAATGAAGGTTGATGTTTTTAGTTCATTTGGTATATGTCCTGTACATACAATGAAGTGTACATTATACATTATAATAATTTTGTTTAATGTTTGTAATATGTGCATAATTTGCCAATTAAACTTTACCATTTTTATGTATTTCACACAAATTAACATGATATATAGCATTCTTTATTTTCTATAGTTTTATGTAACTGATAGATCATGACAGAAAAATACTTCTTATATAATTTGGCTCATTGTTGCAATTGAATTAATGTTAGTAAAATATATATTGAAATTGAATGCAAAGTAGTATTAAAGATGACTTAGTTGTATTTTATAAAATATTTAAATTAAATCATCAGACTTATGCTTCTCTGTCATCTTTTTCTTCTCCCAGCATGAGAGTCTAGATTTATTCAAAAATTACTTTCATGATATAATAGGGTAAGTACTTTATTTTTATCTTCACCTATTCCTTTATGGGATGTTCATATTTATAAGACATCAGTATTCTCGAATTAAACATATTCTGTATTTTTTTGGAGCATCCTTAAGACTTGTGAATTTGCAGTTAGTAGATCTTCAACTTGCCAGAAGTTTTAGAGTTGATCTTGAGTACTTTTTCCATATGCAGAAATGCGGATGTAAAGTATCTAACCTAATAACTTTAAGACTCATTACTGAAAGCTGAGGTGGCTAGTGCTATTTATTATTTGCTACTATTTACTTTTTAATTTTGTAATTTATAGATTTTGGAACAAAGAATGGACCATTAGACTTTGATCAATATCATACAAAATTAAAGAATTTTGCAGAATAAAAACACTATTCTAAGAAACTTGATAAAAGTAAAGCTTCAATGAGAAATTATATTTTGTAACATTCTGATTATATTTTGTTTTTTTGACATTGTTCAGTTAAATTTCAAGACAGAATGAAATCAGATTTTGATAATTGTTTGTTTGTTTTTTTTGTGTTTGTGTTTTTTAAAAAAAATATTTTTTATGCTATTTAATTTGTCCTCATCTTTTGTCAGTTTTTTTGTTGTTGAAGATCACATCCTGCACACCTCACAAGGACTGGTCACACGATCACATATGGACGAACTGTGGGAGAAAGCGGTTGAGAAACTTTGTGCCACTCTTAGGTCCACTTCAGTGAGTTTTCTCCACATATTTTTATAAGTGAGGCATGTTGGTTTATATATATATATTTTTCTAATTTCAGAAATAGTGCTGTGGCTGTCCTAAGTTTATTTGCCTCACTGTCAATAAATAATGAATGCATATCTACAGATATAATAATCATTCCTGCAGAATAACCATAACTGTGAAGCTAGAAATCTCATGTATTCTTCAAACACTTGTCTTATTATTTGTAGCACCCTTTATATTTTTTCTGCAGCTTTAAGTACTCATGTGTGCTTCTGTTTTTATTTGCAGTCCAAGTTTGATGTCATTTTATAGTGTGAATTTTTGACACAAAATTAGAGTAAAATTATGATGTAGTTTACAATATTAATTTTAATATGTTTTTATTTGCCATAAATATTTGGTTACCTAGAAATGTGTTGTCTTAAACAAATAAAGATAAAGTTTCATACAACTTTATGTATTAATGTAAAAATTCTAGCTCTGCAGTATGATCTTAATTAACCAGAAGCGAGTCTTTAAACAAATAATGCACAAAAATAAATGCTTTTTTTACTTTTAAGTGTGCATAAATGATGATTCAAAATTATATCTAATGACAAGAAGTAGAATTCATTGTACTGAAAAGCACAAATATTAAATCTTATTATAAACCTCAGCACAATGAAAAACATCTACACTCATGTAACATCCTTTTAAGAATGGATGCTGAAGAGAAGAAAAAAACTAAACAAAGAAGTAAAAAGACCATTTCTATTTTTTCCACATGTCTTTTTGATCATGCAGCTATTATAAATGTCCATTAGGAAAACATAAAACAAAATTTTGGAAAAAAAATATTGAAAGTTTAAAAAAAAATGCCTTTTGACAGCTTTCAAGCTCTTGGATTAAAAGTTTTAATAAATTTGCATATTCTTATGAGATTTAAGCAGTTCAAACACTAATCAGTTACATATATGGGCCACCATTAGAACACTTCAACTGTAATTTTTTATTTAAACACTTCTGTTTGGAGCCATATATATACATGCAGAATGATAACAGCATATTTTTGTCATTTTTCCCCATCTATACATTAGTGTATTTTTAAAGCTCTGAGTAAAAGCAGAAGTATATTTATGCTACTGATTTATCACATATATTTGATTGAGAATCAGGAAGGTCTCAAAAATATTCTAAAGAATATAAAAACCATCAATAATTGATAACTGTTCAGTGCAATATCAGCTATATTCTTCCAAGATATTAAATTTATTGCCCTTGGCATCACATAATTGGTGATTTTGTTAATGATTAGGTCTAAAACAAAGTCACTTATATACAACTACAAATTCCACAGATCATCATCGAGTGCCGTCTCCACAACGAAGGTTGGCTACCATGGAGCACCATTCTGCTCTGTCTCTTGCTTTGATGGTGCAGGTTGTCATAGGCTGATTTGTCCATCTTTTGATGTTACTCGTCCATGTTAGTCTTGGTCTGCCTCTGCCTCTTTTACCTTGTATTTTCCCCTCCAGGATTACTTTTAGTAGGCTGTTGTGTCTTTTTAACATGGCCCAAAAATCGCATTTGCCTTGTTTGAATTGTGTTTAGTAGTTCTCTTTTCATTTTTAGTTGTTTTAAGAATTCATTGTTTGTTTTCTTTTTCTTTCATCCAATTCTACCTATTCTTCTTTATATCCACATTTCAAAGGCTTCAATTCTCTGTTCTGTTTTCTTGTCCAATGTCCATATTTCTGCACCATATAGGAATATTGAGAAGATGTAACATTTTGCTATTCTTAGTTTTAGCCCTGGTGTTATTTGTTTTGATGTTAGTATGTTCTTCATGACATTAGAATTAATGATGATTAATGAATGAAACCACAGATCATGGTTAAAATAAAAGTGGATGAAAAAATTAATTGCTGGATCAATAACAAATATCTAAATATAAAAATTCATATACTAAAAGAGATGAATAAGCATTATCATGTAAGACACAATGTAGTTCAAAACGACCTACTCCATCCTTTTCCCCAAGTAGGAGACATAACTGCTCTTAATTATTGCAGTACTTTTTCTGTCCATCAAAAAGGGCCTCTTTATACTTTATATGGCTTTGCTTAGTTTTATTTTCTATTACATTTGTTTCATTTCTTTTCTTTTACAATTTAATTAATTATATTTTGTTTTATATCCTGCAATTAACAGTTATACAAAGCAATTTATCATTTTTATTGTCCTATATTTCTTGCTTTTTAATGAGTATAACTAATCTTGTGTTTATGTTGGTTATATCTTTGTGTGTAATTTAAAATATAATTTTGCTGCTTTATGGTAAATACTTTGGGCATTTGTAAAGTTTTAGTGAATTTATAGCATTCCGACTACACAGCATTGACATATTTTGTTTTATTTTACATACCTTTTTTTTTCTATTTTAGTTCTTTTCTGATATTAACTTTTTCCAGGCTATATTGGTCTATGTACTGGACAGGTCACCCGAGGTACTGGGTTATTTTCCTTAGCATTACAAAAATTATAGCCTAAAATTTATATTGATTAAAAATATGCTTCCTTTGTATCTGACGAAAGAAAGCTCATTTATAGACTTGTTTACAAATTTACAAAAATTATTAACAAGTTCTTTATATAGTCGTGGACAGAATACAAAGGATGCATATTGTTATGCTTTTTGTTGTGCTTATTATAATTGTGTCTAACTTAATACAGTATGTTATGGTCATTGGATATAACTAATTTAATATGTGTTGTTGGTGTTGGTTTAACTAACTTGTTATTTATTGTTATGTCTGAATTTGGCTGTCGAATTATTGTAAATTGCTGATTTATCTGGTCTTAAATAATATCCTTCATCATATATGCCCTGTTGGTAGGTAACACTCATTTTCTGTGGATCACTAGTAGCAGATCACATTAACAGTAGAGAGTTCTTTAATTAAGCCTTTGTTGAAATAAAAAAGCATGTATTTTTTTGTTTCACTAGTTAAGTGTTTGGTTTTACTTTAACAGCTTAAACTCCTGTAACATTAGTCGTATGTTCTGGTATTTTGAACAAAGTCCTGTTAACAATATCTTTATGTTGTGCTGCATTCGTTGATTTGACGTACACTTTGATGTATATCAATTTTAATTGCCAGCACAATCTTTATAGAGATTTAAACTTCATTCTCTTCAAGTACTTCACAAATTTTAAATTTACTCCAGCAAAATAATTTGAGAGTTACAAGAGAACATTTCATGTATGCTTATGAATAGAAAATAAAGAATAGCATGCTTTCAGTTATGAAAAATACACTAACATAAAAAAAAATAACACCAGGGCTAAAACTAAGAATAGCAAAATGTTATATCTTCTCAACATTCCTATATGGTGCAGAAACAGGGACATTAGACAAGAAAACAGAAAATTGAAGCCTTTGAAATGTGGATATATAGAAGAATAGGTAGAATTGGATGGAAAGAAAAGAAAACAAAAGATGAAGTCTTAAAACAACTAAAAATGAAAAGAGAATTACTAAATACAATTCAAACAAGACAAATGCAATTTTTAGGCCTTTTTAAAGACGCAGCAGCCTACTAAAAGAAATCTTGTAATCTTGGAGGGGAAAATATAAGGTAAAAGAGGCAGAGGTAAACCAAGACTAACATGGGCGAGTAACATCAAAAGATGGACAATTCAGTCTATGACAACCTGCACCATCAAAGCAAGAGACAGCAAAATGGCTTTCCATGATAGCCAACCTTCGTTGCAGAGATGGTATTTGATGATTATGCTTTCAGTGATTAAATATGTAATATTATGCCATGTGAGTTAAGCTGGTTATTTGCTAATCTATGGTATGTTTACCTGATTCCTGGTAAAATTTGCTTTAATTGTAGGAGATGAAGTAAAAACTCTAACTTGTACCAATTTGTGTAAATTATACTATTATTTGATATATGACCTAGATCGCCAGCCATTTTGCAAACCCTCCAGGATACACCAGAAGTTGTACAAGAGTTAAATTTTTTTCCCTTGAATAATAGGATGAATTATGAAGAACAGAAAATAAATTTTTTTAATAAATAATAATTTGCACATTTCACATGATTTAAGACTTGGGGATAGTAACATTTTTTGAACCATTAAATTGCTGCTTCTAATGAATACTGGTTATACTTATATCTAACTTAATTTATATATTGTTAGTTTTGAGTTTGACTTAATTTAATATGTGTTTTTCATACTACATTAAGTCACTGTAACTTTTTATTCATTGCTTGTTCTTGTTATAACCGTATGAAGCTTGCTCTGTATTAATGACTTATCTAACTTATGTTATCATGGATAATTTGCAATATAATTCAACAGTTTAAAGCTGCTATGATATTGAAATTGAAGGACTTTACTTTAGGTACTTAAATAGATATTTAAAAAGGGGGGTGGGGAGGAAGATATCATTGAGGCTGCTCATTATTTTAATAATCCGATTGTTGTTAATTTATTATCTGGTGGGAATTTTCTAGTAAGCCCAACTGTAAATATGAAACCAAAAAGGAGTTAGAAAAAGCAACAATAGGAGAGGAGATAACTGGCTTCCTACCCTATGTAACTTAACACCAAAAGTTTTAAATGCTGTATGCTACTTTGCCGTACTGTGCTTTTGAAATACATCTACCATATTGATCAGGTAAGGAGAGTTATAAAAATGATTGCTTTAAAAAAGTGCAAAAGAAAATATGTAAATACTGGATGAAAGTAATAATTTTGAAATGAGCACTGTCTAAATGTAACCTAAAAATTTGTAAAGCTCTCAGGTTTTGAGTATAGCAATATTACAGTTCACTCCACTGTTGTATAATATGTTACAGGCATTTGTATAAAATTAACCACATAATTAGATTATATAAGTGAATTCTCATTTCACATCATTTATTGTCACACTCTGTAAATAAAATAGTTGTTCGAAAGTCTCTGAAATAGTACAAATTACTGCTTATATGTCTGGGCAAATTTGCTTCCCTTTCTTGAACTATTGCATTAGTTCACTGTGTGCTGTGTTCCCATTAGATTCATGATACACACATCTGTTATAATATATAACTAGATTTTCATGTAAGACTACTACATACAAAAAAACTAAAATTATTGTTTCATTACATGTTCGAGCCATTTACTTATAGATATTGGTTCTATAGTTTAAATCATAAAGCTTCAAGCTACTCCACTTACAGAAAAAGCAGAAAGAGATTTTCCACAACCCAGAATCAATGAAAGAAACAAACAATGATGTGCACAGCTCTGTTGAAGGCAGTGACGATGAAGATGATGATGAATTTGAGCCAGTAGATGAGGTTTAACAGAGTTACATTCTCTTTCTTTGCTTGAAATTCCTGGCTCCCATTTCACATAGATTGCGATGGTACTTTATCACTTTGGCACTGAATTTTGCTTTTTGCCAACCCATGTTACTTAGCGATTGCCATGTGACATTTTCCCCATGCACTGTCAGGCCCCTCCTTGTTTGACAGAACTGAGTTTGTACACATATTCTGCTATGGAAATTGTTAATTCAAATCTTGACCAGAGGTTGTAGGTTTCATATAAAATTTAAACTGATGATGAAACTGTGTAAGTAAAGTAAAGTAAAGTACCCTCCGTCACGCCAGGTGGCGTATAGGGAAATATGGTGTTAGTGACCCTATATTTTACAGACCTTCAGCACATGATTTTTGGGGTAATGTGGTCGGTATTACGCCCGTGCTGCTTTACTTTCCCTGAAAAAATCCGGTACCCATTTAAGGCTGGGTGAACCCGGAGCCGTCGGTTGGGATCGAACCCTACCCCTTGTCCGTAGTAGTCCAGTTCACTAACCACTGAGCTATCGCGGCTCCCACTAATTTTTAGGGAATTAGTAAAACCCAGGTGTCCTCGCAAGGGAACGAACCCCGGCTGTTGCCGTGGTAAGCCAACCGCCTATCGATTGCGCTAACCGGACACCCGATGAAACTGTGTACTGTCTGTTATTTTGTAAGCCAATGTTAAACATGAAACCACTATATTTAATAAAATATAGTAATGTACTATTCTGTTTTTGGTCTTCAAAAGAATTCTGAACATGTGCCACTAAAATTATGATTACTTACACTGTAATAAAGCATGTCACTATTGACCAAGTAAATCACTAAAGAAGTTAAGAAGTACACTCATTATAATATTCATCCCAATATTGTGCAAATAAATCTGAACACTATATTATAGAACATTCACTGCGATGAATACTATAAAATAAAATACGCCAGACTTATTATGTGTGCTAACTAGAGAGACAGAATTAAAGATGCAGAACTGACAAGGATCACCTTCAAATTATATTATATAAGGAAACAACAAGTTAAATGATTTGGCCATATAACAAGGCAGAAACAAATAAATACAGTCTACACAGCAGTCAACAAATGCTAAATTAATGGATCAAAAATACTAGAAATACCTGAAAACATGGCAGCAGAAAAGGCCAACCAAATAGAAGACTGGAATCTTTCTCTTCTGTCATTGCTGAAAGGCAAAGGGGAAAGAAAGAGAGAAGATTATGACTATAGTATGGTTTAGTAATGCTGACGATACAGTCTTAATCGCTAAAAGTGAAAATGAGTTACAAGTAATGTTAGACATAGTGAAAGAAAGCAAAAATAAGGGACTCAGTCGTAATAGCAAAAAGACAGAAGTAATGGTAACAACAAAGAAAAAGACATCACCACAGTGCACAATAAAGATAAGTGGAACAATATTGAAACAAGTAAATGAATTTAAATATCTGGGAATATTGTTAACCTCAGATGGTAGATGTATAACAGAGGTGAGACGCAGAGTGGCTCAGGCAAAAGCAAGCGTTCCAAAAAATGGGGATGGTACGGTGCAATCCATTTTTGACAATAGAAACAAGTACTGAAGGGAGGTCAAAAAGTAATGCACACCAATGTTTTTCTCGGCTAATAATAAAGATAGGAATATGAAATTTTGCACACTTGGAATATGACATGTTCCAATTATGTGCACCAAATTGCACAGCATTCTGATAAATATTACGCAATCTATGAACCGTTAAAATGGAGCTTGTCAACAATGTCCGTTACAAACAGCGAATTGTCATAGAATTTCTGGTTGCGGAAAAAGAAACTGTGGCAAACATTCATAAACGACTGTGTGTAGTGTACTAATGTTCTGCAGTCGATAGGAGCACAGTTAGTCGCTGGGTTCAGAGAATTAAAGCTGCAGAAAGTGTACGAGTGGAGCTGCATGATTTACCGCGTTCTGGACGTGTTGCCTCGGCTACCAACACAGACATGTTAAACCGGGCTGATGCCATTATTCGTAAGGATAGGCGTATCACTAGTCAGCAATTGGCATTGCAGCTTACAGTCAGCAAGGGAAGTGCAATCGCAATTTTTAAAACTCTCGGATATTCAAAGATTTGCGCTCGATGGGTTCCTCGGTGCCTAACAAATGATCACAGAGTTCAAAGGAAAACATTCTGTTCTGAATTGTTGGAGCGTTTCGGTGTTGAAGGAGAAATGTTTTTGTCAAAAATTATTACCGGTGACGAAACGTGGGCACATTATTATGAGCCTGAAACAAAAATGCATTTAATGGAATGGCATCATCCGCAGTCACCAAAAAGAAAAAAATTCAAAACATCTCCATCAGCCGGAAAGGTGATGATCACTGTCTTCTGGGACATTGATGGTGTGATTCTTGTTGATGTAATGACAAGAGGTGAGACAATCAACTCGACAGCTTACATCAATACACTGACAAAACTCAAAAATCGGTTCCACAGAGTTCGGCCTAATAAGTCATCTGCAGATTTGTTGCTTCAACATGACAATGCACGCCCTCACACAAGTCTGGTAACACGGGAAGCAATCAACAAATTTGGTTGGACTGTACTGCCCCATCCTCCTTACAGCCCTGATCTGGCTTCCTCAGATTTCCATCTGTTTGGACCACTCAAAAAATTCCTGCGTGGGACACACTTTGACAATGATGAGGATGTGATCCGTGCAGTTAAAAAATGGCTACGCGAGCAGGACAAAACTTGGTACAAACGAGGCATTCATGACCTAGTTTCGCGTTGGCGTAAGGCAATACGCTTGGACCAGGATTATGTTGAAAAATAGGTAGTGTAAAGGGGATGTTCAGCTACAATCTGTGAAAATTTCACACATTTTGCCCGAATAGTTTCCGAGAAAAAAATTGGTGTGCATTACTTTTTGACCTCCCTACGTAAAAGAGTTCTTAAATGTTAAGTCTTTACATTTTAATGTGAATCATGGACAATAGGACAACAGACAAGAAAATCACTGGAGTCTGTACAAATGTGGTTTTACAGAAGAATGTTGAGAATACTATGGACAGCTAAGAAGAGTAATGAAAACATTCTGAAAGAGGCCAAAGCAAAAAGACAGTTAATTTTCAATATTAGGAAGAAACAATCATCATTTTTAACCATGTGTGAGAATGAAACAGTTGTAATATATTGTAACAACTGGCAAAATTGAGGGACGAAGAGATAGAGGGAAGCAAAGAGAAAAGATACCAGACAGCTTAAGGGAATGGCTTGGCAGAAGGTCAACAACAGAAATGATAAATAACTGTCGAGATTGAAAGTTGTGGAGAGACATGATCACCTACGCCAGCAGGCACGATACCTGATGATGGTTTAGTACAAGTGTGTACATTTTGAGATCTCATCTATTGTAGAAACCCTATAATTCAATTATAGCTTATTGGTGCAGGAAATTCTCATGCCCATATGTGTTTATGGAAATACTATGTTGATATGGGTGCTCCTTTTGTTTGCATTTTGCTGAACCATGTTTCATAAGGTTAAAATAAACACCAGCAGTCACTTTGTCTTAACATAACTCTGGTTGGGTCTTTTACAGATACTTATGTCTATTATTGTGTAGCATAAAATCAAACCAAACACTATACTTTGCAACTTAGTAAAGTTAATGCAGCATGGATTGCATGAATAGATTATATGAAGACTGTTCATAAAATTTTAATCAGGGACTGGTTTTTTTTTTTTCTGGGAAATTATATATAATGATGTGGCATCAGGACAGATCTCATGACAACTACAAAAACTTATAGAGATACCAGATTAGAAACCAGCATCTCCATGCATGTGATGTTTGGAAACCTATAAGTAAATGCCCACCTGCAGCTTTCTTAAGATTTACAAAAATGGACATTATCATTCAGCTACTTGTTTGCATAGATTTTTGCTTTTGTCTTAAAAAAATTGGTTTTGAAAAGTCTGAAATGTTGCCAAAGTCAGTCAAAGAAATGTGAGTGGTGTTTACATTTCAAAAGTGATTGTCAGTGTTTTATAGGTGACCCTCATCTCAGTAGACCATCTATCTCTCATATGATGAGACCATGACATATAAGAAGAAATCATAAGCATTGACTGATGTCTGACTGTCAGAAAGGTCGCGGAAGATTTTGTACTATCAATCAATATTTATCATTACAGTCTATAATGCTTCTGTGGCATCGTGTACAGACATTGCCCTGAGAAGTGGGGTTCCAGCAATTGGATTCTGGACTGTGACAATCCCCTTGTTCACAGGTCTGTCACTGCAAACAATTTTTTGGTGAAACACAATGTCCCACACATACTATACTTACCTGACACTACTTTGCCGGACATCTTGTTTCCATAATTGAAGAAACAATTGAGAGGAAACCGATTTGATGAAATTGTAGTGATTCAAGTCAGTGTAATGAGACATGAGGTCTGTTTATGTGTATGCAATATAATCTATCTATCTATCTATTGACCTTTCGAGCCGTAGCCGCCCATAGGGCATAGACCCAGATACTCTTTCTCTTATCTAAATTGTTATTCTAGCAGTTTTCATTCCTTGTAAAGATCTTTTATCAAATCTCGTCATTTGTCTTTGTTCTGTGCAAGCAACACTCATCTCATATCTCATTCAAGGAACCTGCTGCTCTTGCTTCTCGGATCTCTCATGGGTCTCTTACCTGTTTATCCCACATGAGGGCTTGCTTTGTTATTCAGTTATTATCTCTCCTCATCACATGTTCCAACATATGACCATTGTATTTTCTTGATTACTGAAGATATTAGTGGTTGATTGGCGATTTATCTAATTTCCTAATTTGTTTTGAATTTGTTCCACGCTATACCAAGTTTTTTTCCTTAGATATTTGTTTTAAAATGCGTTCAACTTTGTTTCTATGTCACTTATTGTTTTCCAGCTCTCACATGCATATGTAAGGGTTGATAATATGTTTGATTTGAACAGTCTTAAGTTTTGTGTTTGTGTTTATGAGTTTTGATTTCCACAACTTTTCAAGGCTTCTGAAAGACATTGCTACTTTAGCTATTCTTCTTTCTTTACTCTAATTTCTTTACTTGTATCCCCTTCCCGATCAATGTGACTTCCAAGATAGATAAAGAGATCGATTTCTTCCACTGGTTTGTTTTCCATGTATATTCATTCTGTTATCTGTTGGAATTAAGCTTTTCATGACTTTAGTCTTTTCATGATTGATCTCAACCCCAATTTTGCTGGTTATTGATGATAGTTCATTTGTGTTTTCCAGCATTTTTTTTTTTGACTGCTGGTGAGGACTATGTCATCAGCAAAGTCAAGGTCCTCCAAATGGTCTCCTTGTATCCATTCGATGCCTTTATTACCAGTGCAGCATTTCTTCATTATGAAATCCATAACAACTATAAATAACAAGGGCGATAAAATACATCCTTGTTTAACCCCAGTTTCTATTGGAAAACATTCGCTCAGTCCTTCCTCTGTACGAACTGCACATGTGTAGCCATCATACATATGAAATATAATACCCAAAGGCATTGTTTTTAAGGAAATAAAACCAATCAGCCATTAAATTGACATATTTACTAAAAAAAAAAAAATTCAGTCCTGTACTTTCTGAACAGTCTTTATACATATATATATATTGTGCTTTTAATTAAGTTTTTGATTATATTGCAAATGAAAGATTATGGTTACCCTGAAATTCTTATCTGAAGGTTGATTTAATGAACTTGAATTGGTAGAGGAACAAACCATTATTTATTGTACTTCTTTTCATAATTACCTTTCATAAATCAACATTTTCCTTATTTTCCCATCTTTCTGCCTTCTGTCACACTTCTTTTCTGCTCTTATCTCTCTGATGTCTATCCCTTATTCTTTGCTGAGCTGTATTCTCTCATACCCTAATTTTCATCTTTAAAAGCATTCTTTCTATCTCCCACCCTAATCTATCCATTCCCCACCTCCTTATTTTCAATCCCCTCATGGTACAATGTAATAAACGTACTATAATTTATCATTTTTATAAAGCAAGCTTATGTCATGATGATGGTGTTTTATTGCTGTAGTCTTACGAATCTGCAGAAAATAAGCCATTTTATACTGGATATTTGTCTGACTTAACTTATGACAGTTATTTGCAATCACATTGCTACACTTAAAAGGCATGACATGTTCTACTAATTATGTATCTACACTTAAGGAAATAAATATGTTACTGTTAACAAAATATCTGACCCAAGAGTCATTGCTTATATTATCTTTTATTAAATTTTAAGAGCTTACTGCATTGAGGTTATTTGTAACATTAACTTTGAAAGCTTTTTGCTTCTTCCTTGAAAAAATTGAACTTTGAAATATTGCTAATATGAATTTTAAATCAGATATAAATTAATTAAAAATTTATAAAATTATTAATAGAGATAGTGGAGGAAAATCTGTTAATAAAATCCTAATACCCAACAATCAGTAGTGAATTAAAATTCAGTGAAAAATTAAGTTAAAGAAATCCCAATATTTTAAAAGTGACTTTACAATATTCTAAAACCATAATGATTAAAGTGTGTAATTAATATTACATTTTCAATTAAATTTAAAAGAAGAGTAGTAATGTTATACAGTGGAGCCTCATACTTCAAATGACCCTAACTTCAAATATTCCAAAGTCCAAATGCTAAATTATAAAGAGTGCTATTGTTTTGCGACCAAGTCACCTCTTAAAGTTATGCTAGTGTATTTTCAGTGAGATGAAGAATGAGACAGAATTGACCCAAAAAGACTTTTGGAAAGAATTATTACAATAGCCTTTTTTGGTAAAGTATCATAGATAAAGTATGGTGGGAAGTTTCTCTCAGGACAATAAACTTTGCATGGAAGTAACAGACAGCTAGAAACTTCAAAGGCTTTGAATGAGCATCTGTGGGGATTGAGATTGTGTGTCTGAGCAAGTCCATGGCATTGGGGGTGACAGATGATGATGTGAAGGAGTTTGGTAGGTTATCATAAGACTGAAATAACTATCAAAGAACTACTTCTTGCCACTGATTGTGAAGATTCTGATATGGCAGAGGAAGAAGAGGGACAAGAAGAGAATTTCCAGTGTTGAAATTAAAGAATTGTGTGCTGTTTGGATTCAATTGCTGACCATTGTTGAAAATTGGCACCCTAACACTGCATTTGTGTATGCAGACATTGACTTATTCAATGACAATGCAATGGTCTACTTTAGGAAGATCCAGAAAAGTTGCCAACACCAGACTACATTGAAACATTTCTTTTTTGTAGAAAAGAGGAAAAGTTAACCAGAACCCTCATCCTGTAGAGCTAAGAAGATGTAGACAGGGAGCACCAGAAGTATAATGTGTTCATGAAAAGGGACTCCTCTTCTAAAAAGTAACCTTTCTCTTCCTCTCCACCAGCCACATGGAACATCATCACTTGTCACTAAATTACAGTAAATGTCATTTTCATTTTATTTTATAGTATTTGGGTATTTTTATTTATTGTTTTCATGTTTTTATTTTCTAGGTCATTTACTTATAGTTTTTACCTTAAATTATGTTTTTTTATTGTTTTA
This sequence comes from Megaustenia siamemsis, assembly GCA_032433765.1. Lineage (NCBI taxonomy): Eukaryota > Metazoa > Mollusca > Gastropoda > Stylommatophora > Ariophantidae > Megaustenia > Megaustenia siamemsis. The sequence goes on from JAVIAB010000051.1 coordinate 114,662,487, forward strand.
GTTTATCCAAATGGGTTTTGATTAGGACACAGGAACACATTAATTCTCTTTCTGTCATTTCTAATGGGAAAGATGGATTTGGACTTCTAATAATTCAGAATTTAAACCATCTCTTGCAATGACTTAACTTCGAAGTATGAGGCACAACTGTATTGCTGGTGTATTATGTTCATAGTGATACAGATGACTTGCATGTATTTACATATTCTATTAGGTTTCTCTTGTTATGTTAGGTTTCATATCAACCATAGCTCTTTCATGGTACGGTGAGATGCTGTGTTTTGGAATTTTAGCGTTGAACAATATCAGTTTATTTTTCTTTTACATTATTTTAAGATTTTGTAACAATTTTCTAGGCTGGAGAATTTTGTCAAAAAATGCTATTTAACTTCAAAGTAAACATGAAGACATGCACATTTCATTGCAGTGTAAATTATGTTCATGGTCTAACATTTTCATTATATTATTTTAACAATGTCTTGTTTCCATTTGGTTTAAAATCATCTTATTGAGCTCTCTATTGATAATTTTTACTTCACACAAGGTTAAGAAAACTTGCACACTACAATGTTATGCATTTATATGATAAATGCACTGAAACTTTCACTCAGGTAACCTAGTTGGCGTTCATAAAGTGAATATTTATCATAATAGTCATAATAAAGTATCCTTTATATCGTGAAACAATTATAAAACAGTTTTCTATATATCACCTTTTTTGAAGAGTGCACAGCAGTGGGTCGAAAATCTCTTTGCTGGTTGAAAAGAGGGCATACAGTGTTTGAAGTCCACAGTAGACAAAGGATTTTTTCTATTAAGGGTGAAATAACAATCCACAAGAGTCTCACACTTGGCAATTGCTTTGACCAAGCAGCCTTTATTTCTCTGGTCCCATCGAGAGCTCCCCTGGCATACACCATCAGATGTATATGGTACAGCAGTGGGTCGAAAATCTTTTTGCTGGTTGAAAAGAGGGCATACAGTGTTTGAAGTCCACAGTAGACAAAGGATTTTTTCTATTAAGGGTGAAATAACAATCCACAAGAGTCTCACACTTGGCAATTACTTTGACCAAGCAGCCTTTATTTCTCTGGTCCCATCGAGAGCTCCCCTGGCATACACCATCAGATGTATATGGTACAGCAGTGGGTCGAAAATCTCTTTGCTGGTTGAAAAGAGGGCATACAGTGTTTGAAGTCCACAGTAGACAAAGGATTTTTTCTATTAAGGGTGAAATAACAATCCACAAGAGTCTCACACTTGGCAATTACTTTGACCAAGCAGCCTTTATTTCTCTGGTCCCATCGAGAGCTCCCCTGGCATACACCATCAGATGTATATGGTTATTGTGTCATATGATAGTTTTTTTTTAAAAATTGTTCACTTTACAACATTTTAAACTGTCCGCTTCAAAGTAGTTCCCTATCCTGATGATATACTATATCTTCCATTGTTGGAATGCTTCTTGATTTTCACTGTCTGTGGTGTTGCACATTTCTCTCATCACAGTTTCCTGAATCTCCTCTATGGTTTAAGAGTAACATTCTTTCAAAGTTTGGAAACAGAACATAGCTGCTTTTCCATTGTACAAGTTGACAATGGAGTGGGCATGTTGTATAAGCTATTGCACTGCTGCATACTTTTTGATTATCACAACCTCTGTGCAGATGTTACAGAGGAGCTATTTTGTGTCCTGAAATATGTCCTTATATTATAAAATATATATTTTCCTTGTGCATACTTTTCACAAGCACATAGAATAAAATTCCTTTTATGTAATGACTTTCCTTCATTATATATATGCAGGACTGTCAGAAAGTTTATTATCTCATGCTTTTGTGCGAGAACAGAGAACAGTTAAGCATTCTGCCATATGTGCATGCGTGCGTGATATTATAGAGTTAATAGTTCCTTATGTTATAGTTAATAGTTCATCTATGCAAACAAACCCATATGCACGTGAATATATTTTAATGTATACACAAACTCAAAAGTCAAGTTATTTAACTTTAGCTGTTCTGATAAAATGTTAATCTATTACAGTGAAGATTGAATTGTGAATTTTAAATTAGTATTTCACATTCTCCATCAATTCATTGCTTAACTTACCTACTTCACATATTTTGGCAGATGTCCACAGGTTGTTTCGTTAAGCAATTACATGACACGTTTCTTCACTTTGTTTTTGTCTGTTTCAGAAATCCTGTAAGATAGCAAACCTGATGTTAGAAGTCAAGAAACTAATAGTCCTTTTTTGCCATACATTAAAGGTAAAGATCTTCTTGCAGCAAGTCATTCTTATAGAGTAGTATACCATAGGCCTTCATGTTTTTTTCTTTAGCACTTTTAAGATAATCATGGTTTTTTTTATACCTTTCTATATCTACACTATGGATGTTAACCCTTTCATTCTTATAAATTGAAATATAATTATCCTGGATTACATAAAAAATGCAACATACCAACTTTAAAATTTATAAAAAGATTTATTAAAATTTATTATTATAATGGTTTAATTTAGTGACCTAAAAAAAAGTACAATTTAAAATGAGAATTGAGTGAAGTTTCATAACTAAGACTTATTATATAAGTGTTAGTATCAATTAAGTATGTTTACAATTAAGTGTACAGTTAGTAGAGCAACAACAAAAAATATTGTGCAATAAAAAGGCAGGGGTACTCATGTGAAATAATCTGGATAAGGCTTGTCAATTTTTTTTTAAATTGTTGAAAAAGCCCACAATATCTCCATCACATAATATTGAATCACTATCAGAACAAGTTCTTCATACAAAAGCCAAGGAACAAGGTAGTAAAATTAAAATTGCTGAAGACAAGTATCTTCTCGATAGCAATATATGTTTGTGAATTATGGACATTCTTGTAAGCATCAAGGAAGAAAATTGATTCATTCAAAACAAGGCTACAGAAAGATCCTAAACCCTAGATTATGATCCTTTGCAAAAATTACGATAGCAAAATTTTAAAAGATTTTAATTTCCAGTTTGACTTTTCCCGCAGTGTACCTTCCTAATTGTTGGCAGCTTTTATTCAGGAAGTGCCATTGTGACTACGCATGTTTTTGTTTTCAAAATACTGCTGGTTCATTGTAATAAAAATGATTGTTTCATGAGGTAGTGCTTTTTAGTTTTAGTAAGTAAAAGATAGATACGTTCTAAAAAATTAAATGCAAAGCTGACACTTCAACCTCAGGTTGCTCCCTCACGAACAGTTTGATACCTGAGGTCTCGAAAGCCAGGCAATAAACTTTTGTGTTGTTTGTAATAAGGGCATATAATTTTCATATAATCTTAGTGAAAATCATCAAAATCTTGAGACTTAATTTCATCATAAAAGCTAAAAAAATGCAAAAAGAACTGCTGAAAAGATTTAATTTTGATGACAACTTTGAAACATGAATTTGAAGAAATTAGAATCCACTTAAACCTATAAGCAAAGCAGGAAATGTTAGCAAATTTTGTGTACTTTCACATCGAAGAGCTCCTAGCAACCAGTATAATATAAACATGTGCTTAAATTTACCACAGCGAAACAAACCAAAAATGGTACTTCTCTGTATATTAGTGACCAAACAGTTTGAAGTAAGATTTCACCTATTTTCGTAACTGTAGGTTTCAGTTTTAATACATCCTGTGACATATATCTCTCTGCTATATAAATTGAAAATTTTATATGTAAAAATCAATATTAATTTTTCAAACCTTTTTTCCTTCTCTTAGGGCTATGGTTTCAGTGTTGGGCGATTGTTAGAACTTTTACTAGAAATGAGGTGAGTTTAATGAGAGGAACTTGTACTTGTACCATTTTGTAGGAATATAGAAATATTTTAGTTTAGTTTACAGAGCATCTTCATTGCACATTGGACAGCTCCAAAGTGCTCAGATCCCCTCCCAAGCAATTCTCACAGCATACAGTACATGCATCCTTTACTCGCTAAAGAGAGCACTGAAGATGGTTTCAGCTATGATGAACAAACTCCGTGACACCACTCTGAAAGTGGCACTTTTTTTTGGTTATTGTTTGGTAGCTTGTGGATCTCTTCAGATATTCATTTTTTAAAACTACACTGAGAAATCTATTCTAGTTCAGTTGAAGAAGAATAAGTGCTAAACTGAAACATAAAATATTCATCCTATGTTGACTATGGTAACAAAAACAGTTTTAGGTTGGAAGTTAAAATCAAATTAATTGTATTAAAAAGATTTACAGAAAATGAAAGGGCATGGAACTGTGAATATATAGCAAAAGTAAGAGACTACGAACAATTGTGGAAATTGTAAATGCATTGTGAAATCAATTAAGTTTATTTCAGTTAAATTTGTTGTTTTCAAAACTTAACAACAGTTAGTTGTGTATGAAACATGGTAGAAGTTATATTAAAAAGATTCTCTGATAGATGACTAAGCTACTTCCAGGGATGTAAGAAATAAAAAAAAAGAAAGTTGGAACACAAAAAGTAAATTGAGTGTTGGAAATCATATTTCTGTGATGTTTGTTTGATGATGTTTGTTTAATTTCATTGATGAGGATTAGATGGAATCCATTCTTTGGATTTATTGTGGATTTAAATGTAACTTGATCTATCTTCAATAACATAAATTATTGGATCATGGCTATAGAGCCTAGGCACTATTCACCTGCCATTTTGCATATAGAGGTAGGTGGCCTGACCTACATCTAATGCATGAACTAGTAGAACAGTGATTAACCTCTAGATATAGACAGGCTAATTTTGCCATTTGAAGTATTTATCAGGGAATTGGAATCCTGAATAGATGTGACCCATTAGCCTAAAATGGTAGCTCTTCTAGGAGAAGGACAACTCTGAAACCTCTGCTCCCATGCGGGTCTCTCATTCACAGAATAGACCTAGATATAGAGAGGCTAATTTTGCCATTTGAAGTATTTATCAGGGAATTGGAATCCTGAATAGATGTGACCCATTAGCCTAAAATGGTAACTCATCTAGGAAAAGGACAACTCTTATTATAAACCTCTGCTCCCATGCTGGTCTGCTTATTCACAGAATAGACCTAGGGAGTAAACCCTGAGAAAAAATCAGAAGATGGAATCCCTAAGGCAGTTCAGTGTTGATTTCAACATTGTTCTGGCAACTCCTTGATGCAGTTGGCACCAAATTGTTCTTGTCTTGTCAGACCTTTGAGACGCTTGGCTGCACGGAGAGAAGAAACATGTTGCATGGGCAACAGCTTGTCTCTTACTATTTTCTGTTCAAACTCATGCCCTGGAGAGGACACTCCAGCTTCACCATTTTGGTGTTGTTTGATACAGAAATTGACTCCCGCATAGGTAAAGCTGCCACCACCTTCCCCCGTCTTACCAAGCATGTTTGACAAAACAGCAAACTGACAACTAAAACAAAGGCTGCAGTTTACGACCCTGCAGTATCCTTTTGTATGGCAGCAAATCATTAACAGCTTATTCAAAGCAAGAGAAAAAAACTCAATGTATTCCAAATGTGATGCCAGCGTCATATTGTTGGTATCATCTGGAAGGTTAAAGTGACAATCTTTAACAGACCACTCATGAACATCTACACATTGCTCAAAGTAGGTTATGCTGACTTGGTCACTTACACTGTTTGAAAGAAAGACAGCTGCATACCAGAAGATATACTTTATGGACAACTAGCAGATGGCAAAAAAACTAGGGCGCCCAAAACTCAGATTTATTGATGTGTGTAAATGAGACATGAAGACACTGATATAAACCCTACAGTCTGGGAAGATATACCTGCAGACTGTTGAGTTCAAACTCAAGCAAAAAGCAGACAGATTCATAGAAAAACAGAATCCACTGTGAAAAAAAGAATGAAAAAATATGATTTCCTAGAGGTGCTGCAAAATTCATAGTCAACTATGACTGAAGGAGAATACTACTGTTGCCATGTAATAAAATGCTTAGAAGAAACATCAAAATTAATTTAACAAAATTTCTGACTTAATTCTTTAAAAATCACTGTCACAGAGATCGCTATAGTGTGATACTGTCTGAGCAGTGGGTGGAAGTGTTCAGAGGCATATTTGCTGAAGATAACTATACTCCAATATTTTGTGATAATCCAGACGACTACGCAATCATTACCAGTCAATTCCCATACAGAGATAAAGATTTAGAAGCGGTAGGTATGTCTTAAATATGTGAGATCAAATTTAAATATGAGATATTCTATATTTCCATTAAGTAATTTGTTAGCACATTATGTTCTACATTTCAAAACATATCTACCCTGACAGATAATATATAAATTAAGTTCATTTTGTTAAGTTATTGTCATCATCAAGTATTGGGCCTGCTGGCATAGGTGATCATGTCTCTCCACAACTTTCAATCTCGGCAGTTATTTATCATTTCTATTTGTTGACCTTCTGCCAAGCCGTTCTCTTAAGCTGTCTGGTATCTTTTCTCTTTGCTTCCCTCTATCTCTTTGTCCCTCAATTTTCTCAGTTGTTACAATATATTCCAGCTGTTCTCTTCTCATTACATGGCCAAAATACGGTGATTGTTTCTTCTTAATATTGGAAATTATCTCTTTTTTTTTTTTTTTTTTTTTGGCCTCTTTCAGAACGTTTTCATTACTCTTCTTAGCTGTCCATGGTATTCTCAATATTCTTTTGTAAAACCACATTTCTACAGACTCCAGTGATTTTCTTGTCTGTTGTCCTATTGTCCATGATTCACAACGTATGCTAAGACTAGCTCTACATAACATTTAAGAACTGTTTTTCTTGTTTCTATTGTCAAAAATGGATTACACTGGATCTTCCTCGTTTTTTTTAGAAAGCTGCTTTTGCCTGAGCCATTCTGCATCTCACCTCTGTTGTACATCTACCGTCTGAGGTTAACAAAGTTCCCAAATATTTAAATTCATTTAAGACTGAGTCCTTTATTTTTGTTTTCTTTCACTATAATGTCTAACATTCCTTGTAACTCATTTTCACTCTTAAGACTGTATCATCAGTATACCTTAGATTGTTATTCCAGACATGCCCCTTATAGATCTTAAAATAATCTCACTATACATATTAAATAAATCTGGTGACAGCACACAACCTTGCCTAACACCCTGTTTTATTTATTGAAATATTCCCAATTGACTTCCAGTTCTTATGGCCGCTGTTTGTTGCTAGTACATGTTCTTTATTATTCTTAGATCTTTGCTGTCTACGTTTATGCCTTCTAAAATGTTGAATATTTCTTGGTGTTTTACTTTGTCAAATGCTTTGGTATAATTTATGAAACTTAGGTATAGATCTGTTTTCACCTCTCTAAGTTATACGAACATTTTGATAAATACTATAATAACTATAACTTTAAACAACAATTATAATTAATACATATTTAGATGTTATGGTAGATAAATAAATATTACTTCTTAAAAGTTGTAGTTACAAATTGTTGACATCACTCAGAGCTCTGTATTTAATGACATTCAATGCCTTTCTTCTGCTTATTGTCTGAATGTGTGTATCCAGCAACAAAATGCTGGTATCATCACAACTATAAACTGTTATGTTATGACTGCAATAAAAAAAAAAAAACTATAGTTGGCCATGATGCATTGTCAACACTGTTTCTCTTACTGGTTTAGTAATACTAGATAAGCTTGAAATTGTAATATAAAAATGATGCCATGAACTTAGTATTCTATAACTTTTTTGGAATTAACATTTTGCGATGCAATATTATTTTGAAATAAATAGAGTTGTATGTAATAAAACTTGATTACCTAATGAAATTCTTTTAATAAGTTAAAAATTGACAAGTTGACCAAAAGATCTTTTCCAAGAGTATGACAAGCAAATAACAGAATGAGTTGGCTAAAATAAATGATAAATATGTACATAAACAACTAAAAAGTTACTAAATGTTAATAAAAGGCTATCCATTGCAAACAATGAAGACAAAAGCTTTTTGTTTTGTGAAATTGCACCTTTGATGTTTTAGAGAGGTGGCTATGTATATACTGAGGTGACTGTAAAGTCTAAATTTAGCACAGAATCCCCTGCCACATATGGAACATGCATGATTAGTGTGGGAGCTGCTCGCTCTGTTTTATCTGGAAGTGCAATTTCTTTGTGCCCCATTCACAGTTCAGCATTTCTCTCTCTCTCTCTCTCTCTCTCTCTCTCTCTCTCTCTCTCTCTCTCTCTCTCTCTCTCTATCTCTCACTCTTTTTCTCTCTGTCTCTCTCTCTCTCCCCTCCCTTCTTGTTGGAACATGGCTTCCATGACATCTACTCTGAAGGCTTTTTATATCTATTGACCTTTCGAGCCGTAACCGGCCCATAGGGCGTAGACCAAGATACACCTTCTCCTATATGAATTTTTGTTCTAGCAGTTTTCTTTTAAAGATATTTTATCAAATCTCGCCATCTGTCTCTGTTCTGTGCAAGCAGTTCTATCTCATTGAGGGAGCCGATTCCTGCTGCTCTTGCCTCTCTCATCAATGTTCTTCTCAGTGTCTCCCTGGGTCTTCCTCTTTTTCTTTTACCTGTTGTTTCCCATATGAGGGCTTGCTTTGCTATTCGATTATTATCTCTTCTCATCACATGTCCAACGTATGACCATCGTCTTTTCTTTATTACTGAAGATATTAGTGGTTGATTGGCGATTTCTCTAATTTCCTCGTTTGTTTTGAATTCGTTCCATTCTATACCAAGTATTTTCCTTAGACATTTATTTTCGAATGCGTTCAACTTTGTTTCTATATCTCTTGTTGTTTTCCAGCTTTCACACGCATACGTAAGGGTTGATAGTACATTTGATTTGAATAGCCTAAGTTTTGTGTTTGTGCTAATGAGTTTTGATTTCCACAACTTTTCAAGGCTTCTGAAAGACATTGCTGCTTTAGCCATTCTGATTCTAATTTCTTTGCTTGTATCCCCTTCTCGATCAATGTGACTTCCAAGATAGATGAAGTGATCGATCTCTTCTACTGGTTTGTTTTCCATGTATATTTTGTCACTTGTTGGAATTAAACTTTTCATGACTTTAGTCTTTTCATGATTGACCTCAAGCCCAATTTTGCTGGCTATTGATGATAGTTCATTTGTGTTTTCCTGCATCGTTTATATGCCGTGTGAGATATCCAGCTTTCTACAGCAGTCAATCTTAGCTCATCAGTGATATATTTTACCCACATTCTAGGTCTCCCTTTCTCTTGTTTACCTGGAACTATCCTCTTCTGGGCCATCATTTTATTTTACATGACCAAAATATTTTCTTTTTTCTTTTCTTGTTCTTTATAAATTAATTTTATGGAATTTCCAGTTCTTGTCAAATTGACTTGTTTGTTATTTTCTCTGTCCATGGTTTTCTGAGTATTTTTATATTACACTAGCATTAAAATGCATTGAAGTATTTTTCAGCAGATCTGTCACTTGTCCATTGTGTTGTTATGAAAAAAATGCAGGCTCTTTAAAAATTAAGTTGTGCTGCTATTTCAGTTCCTTGCCCTATGTTATGCAGTTGTTTTAATTTATTCATGGCTATGTTAAGTTTTCTTTTGATCTCTTTGATAGTCGTTCCATAATTTGTTATCAATGAGCCAAGATGTTCAAAACTGTCTGCTGCTTCCAATATTTGTTCATTAATACATATATCAATTTTTACAGGTTTTATCTGTTGTAAAAATATTTGTTTTTGCTGCATTGAGATAGACCACAGGGCCTTGGTACAGGACATTTAGTTGTGTCCCTTGTTTTAGCGCAGTGCACAGATGATCAAAGATCGTTATATGTCGGTAACTTTTATAGCATATAAAATAAATTAGTAATAATTTATAATGCCATTTTTAGAGAGCAGCTGATCTATACATTTGGTGCGTGTGCACAATTAACCTGACCTAGATATCTAGTTTACCTACTGTGTTATTGAAAAAAAGTATTAATGCTTTAAAATATAAACTAGGCATTGCAGAGACACCATTGAAATGTAAATTAAAAATAACATCCGTAATAACTATGTAGGTCACTATTCATTTACATTTCAATGGCGTCTCTGCGATGTGTAGTTTATTTTTAAAAATTTAAATCTCTCTGCGACGCATAGTTTTCTCATAATCATGTTTAAATATATAGGTCACTCTGACTTTTTACATGCAACTATTTGATTGATGGTGACTTGTTTAAAACATTTTTTTCTTAACCTAAATGAATATTGTCAGGGGTGAAACTTCACAGAATGATGAATGATATAATAAATTATTAGTCCAGATAATAATAATTAATAATTTGTGTTGCAAAATGCTAGTAGAGTTATCCTCGAGGCAGAACTAAAGTAGTCATCCTTGTATAGAGAACACAGCCCTGTGAGAGGCGCTTATTTTATGTTTACACTGAGCTAATGGTATTAATTTCTCAATGCCACTTATTGATGTCATAAGAGCAAGAGTAGGTATTGAACCAGTTCTAAGCTACATACAGAAACAACAAAGAAGCTGGTTTACTAATATAGAAAGAATGCTGCTGTATGATTCCTTATCATACAAAGCATATATTAAAGGAGGAGAAGGGAGAAGAATAGAGGCAGACCTAGAGTAAGATGGACAGGCAGCATCAAAGAAGTGCTACAGCAACATCAATTGACAATGTATGAATCTGCCAAAAGGGGAAGAACAAGAACTTTGTATCTCCTTCAACACCCAAATGGTTAGAAGAGGAAGTGAAGAAAAAAGGAAGAAAGAAAGATCTATTGAAGTGGAAAAAAGTGATCATAAGCATTTCATATTTTGGATAGTTCATGACCTCCAGTCTCAGTAGTATCAAATTGATCTTTATTATTCTCTTCTTTGATATTTCTCATTCTATAAATGTAATTATACAGGATTTTAATAAAATGATCAACCACCACAGTAAACACAATTTTTGAAAATTTCAGGTAATGTGTACAAACCTTATGGCATTTGAGGTTCCTTGGTAAAAGCTTAGATCTTGTCTGTTGATGCACATAAGTAAACTGTTTTAATTTAGATTATTGTAAATTGGTTGTTTGCTATCTGAACCTGTCACAGTGTGATGTATATAGATAGACTTCTTTTTAACTCTATTTTAAGGGTATCAGCGTGTGCTTTGTGTTGAGTAATAACTGGTGTTATGTTTATTGTATTTGGTCTGTCATCTCCTTACTATGTAATTCATGCTAGTTTACTATATATAAATCAACATTTCCTGTATATTTGTAAAATATTTTTTTCCAGGGAGGTTACCCCATGCAGTTTCCATTTTCTCAGTTTGTGCCCAGTATTTATGTCCAAGTTAAAGAATACATCAATGCGTGCTTAAAGTTCTCTGCTGACCTTCATCTAAGGTTTGTTAATATTTGTTTGTATACATTTACACTATCATTTTGATGACCACACAACAAAATAGTATTGTAATATCTATACAGTTATGTCTCTTATTTCTCTCCCTCCTCCTGCATCCCATATAATGCAATGTGCTGTAATAATTTAGTAATTATGTTATATGCTATCAGTCATACAGAGATAGATGACATGATTCGGAAGTCTGCCAATCAACTGCTGACTAATACATTGGGTGGAAGCCTGTCAAACCTCATAAAAAAGCCCAACCTCAGTCTGTTACAGGTTTGTAAATTTGTTACACTTATTTGTTTGCTCAAGCTGAATTAAAAAAATAGCTAACACATCCATTTGTTTGTGTATGCTGAACCCAGAACTCTATTTACATCTATTCATTCATTCTAGATCAAAGAATCTGAATTTGTTATATTAGCTAGTTTGTCTGTGTTCTGAAATCTTTCACATTTCTTCTTTATGCAGACTTCTATCTGACCACAACAAAAGGATTCCTTATTTAACTTGCTCTGCTGCTTTTGTTCATGAATATTCCTATCTTGTTAACATATTTAAAAAAAAATGATATTTCATTTATTGTTAGACATTCTCTGTTATTTGTTTATTTTCCCCATGGTTTTTGTTTGGCTATTGTTGCATTCTATTCTGGTTTATTCTTGCATTTTTACCGTCTTCTGTTCCATCTCATTCATGTTGTATTTATGTTTATGTTACTGTATAACAATCTATCTATTGTCCTTTCGAGCCAAAGACGGCACATAGGGCAGAACCACAATCTCAAAAACAGAAACCTTGCGTGCCAAAATGGCATATATTGCAGAGATCACTGCTTCTAAAATATATGGCGCTGTTTCCATAACAATACTTTTTACAATGACAGCTTGTCAAGCCATCGATCAACCTCCTTAGTCGCCTCTTACGACATGCCTGGAAGGTCACAGTGTCACTATTCTATACTTCCCTCATAATGAGGCCCCGGTAACACACTGTATAACAATATTGTAATGATATTTTTATATTAGCAATAAAGTGAACAGCTTTGTATAATTGAATAACTGTGTGATTTTCCTTGTCAGTGACTATTTAACTGTTTCATGTGTACTTTTGTCTATGTGGAAATATATGTATTTTACTTTGTAAAATGTGTTATCTTTCATCAGCTAATACAAATTTCCATCAATATGAACTACTTAGAGAAGTCTTGCGAGTATCTGGAGGAGTATATCTCTAGTATAACTGGGTAAGTTTATTAGTTAATGTGTTGTTTGAAGATATGTATGGTAAAATCATAAATTCTGTTTATGATGGAGTGTGGGAAGAAATCAGAATAATGGTTCTCTTCTAGAAATGAGGAGGGATTCATGACAAAATGGGATGGAATTTAAAGGATGGCAGCCTCCACTTTGAAAATGAAGAATCAAAGAGTTGCTGCAGTTTCAGGGTAGCTTTCTAGGATAGATGTAGTCAGGACAGTTATCATATTTCTAGGATAGATGTATTCAGGGCAGTTATCATCTTTCTAGGATAGATGTAGTCAGGACAGTTATCATATTTCTAGGATAGATGTATTCAGGGCAGTTATCATCTTTCTAGGATAGATATATTCAGGGCAGTTATCATCTTTCTAGGATAGATGTAGTCAGGACAGTTATCATATTTCTAGGATAGATGTATTCAGGGCAGTTATCATCTTTCTAGGATAGATATATTCAGGGCAGTTATCATCTTTCTAGGATAGATGTAGTCAGGGCAGTTATCATGTCAAACTCTAAGTCTCTTTACCATAAAGTCCCACCATGATTGACTGAGACTTAAGTTTAGCAATTAAATGTAAGTCTAGGGCATTTGTTGGCATATTGTTCATGATATGTAGGGTAACTAAATAACCATTTTTAACATCTTCTTGTATTGCATACAATTCTGTGTTTAATGTATACCTTTAACTTGACATTTATCTCTGGCTGTTTAATAATCTTAATTTTTAAAAGAGAAATAGAACACAGGGTTTTTATTTGCTCAATAATGTAGCTCATCATTAATCAATCTGCATTTGATTTGGCTAAAAAAGTAACAATAATGGCAATATTTTGAAAAAAATTAGAAATAAGTGGGCACAGTAAATATAACAGAGCACTATAATTAGAGCATTATAATAAATGTATAACTCCTGTGTGTTTCCGGGGCCTTATTATGAGGGAAGTAAAGAATAGTGACACTGTGACCTTCCAGGCATGTCGTAAAAGGCGACTAAGGAGGTTGATCGATGGCTTGACAAGCTGTCATTGTAAAAAGTATTGTTATGGAAACAGCGCCATATATTTTAGAGCAGTGATCTCTGCAATATGTGCCACTTTGGCACGCAAGGTTTCTGTTTTTGAGATTGTGGTTCTGCCCTGTGTGCCGTCTTCGGCTCGAAAGGACAATAGATAGATAGAATAAATGTATAATGTAAATTGTATTTGTTACTCTTTCAGGACTAAAGTTATGCTTTAAAATCTTTATACACATGAACTGACTTACAGTGCTGCTAATCTCTAACTGTATTACATATTTCAGTGCTGAAAAAGACAGTGTCCACATAGCAAGACTGCATGGATCATCCATGTTTAAGGTTAGTCAATTTGTATTAATTGGTTTTTCTTATACAAAGATTTTACTAATGCTGCAATCATTCAAGGCTGTTTCTTGTTAAAACATTTTTTAGAGAAATCATAAGCCAGACTAAGCAAATTGTAGGTAACCAATTAGTTCCCACATGTAAAATATAAAATTTGGCCACATGTACAAGTTGTTCATTTAATATTTTTATATATATATATATATATAAATGGAGTTTAAAAAAAATTCAGATTCAGTTTGTATTGTTGAACAGAAACTGGCAACACTGACTGGTTCCCAGTAGAAACAGGAGTGAAGCAAGGATGTATCTTGCCATTACTTTAATTTAGAATTGCAAGTAATTGGATGTGGAAGTTGGTCATCCGACAATATTTGTCCAGGGCTGTCACAAGGCTTTCCATTGTCACCAGTTCTGTTTAATGTGTACATAATAACGGTTATGGAACAACAGCTGGATGGGAGGGGAAGAACTATGACTTTTGCTGATGGCATTCTGATATACCGACAGGAAGAGTCAGATGGGAAATCACCTCCACACTGTAAACGAACTTGATCGCATCTCTTCCTGGTGTGGAGTATCAGGTGCCTTGGTTAATCCTAATAAAGCATCATTTACATGGTTCTCCCTGAACAATCATATCATTAACATTGGAACACCGGTGGTACAAATGGGAGCTGATGAGGTGACCAGGGACAGTTTGATGACGTACCTAGCAGTTAAGTTTGATCGCAGCCAGCCTGTGTTTTAAGGACAGCGTTGACTATGTGATAACAAAAGTCCACAAAGGATTATTTGCCATGAAGGTCATAGCAGCTGCCAATATAGAGCAGACGCTACTAACATTTCTTTTCCAGGGACTGGTCCTCGCACCAATTGAGCAATCTTAGTAATTCTTACTGTCAGTACAACGCAAATTGATAGGCTAGAGAAAGTACAAAATGAAGCGAATTGCATCATCTTGAGTTGTACGAGAAACACACCCTGTGTAGCAATGATGTATCTTCTTTACTTTCCTACCATGGATAACAGGATCGTCAATGGATCAAGATCTGAAGAGCATGAGCATACCTGAAGATAAGTGTAGATAAAGAGCATCCATTGTGCCACGAGCTTAACTTAGGGAAACGTGACAGGCTAAAAAGAGGAAAATAATGGTTGGGTCGAGCAGAAGATGTCATCAAACAGCCTTGTGGGCTTACCAATAACAACAGTGACTATGAGTGGATATCGGTGCCTACGTCATTCAGAGGGACATTCTCATGTATTGTCACATTCTACAGCAAATGTAAAGAGCAGAACTCAGCAATTGTCAATGCAGAGGTCAATGGTCTTATCTAGGATACTACTGATGAGGAAGATGCAGTGATCTATACAGACGGATCCGTAATAGGACACCAAAGGCGCATGGACATTTACAGCAGACTCGGTAGGCAAAATAGTCAAAGAAGACAGTGGTGCATATGTTATGACACCACGAGTAGCATGATGGTAAAGGTGTTGGCAGTGACCAAGGCATTCATCTGGTTAGAGTCACAAGACTACACCCATGCTTGCATACTGAGTGATTCGATGAGCATAAGAAAAGTGAAGGCTGGTTCTGTACGCATGTCATGGGTTGAGTCATTACAGATATTAAAAAAAATATGTAGAGTCACCTTTGTCTGCGTCCCTGGATATGCAGAAGTTGGGGAAATGAAAGAACAGACAGGTTGGCTAGCTGTGCTGTCATTGAAGACAGTTAACCAATAGATCGGGCCAAGAGGATGTCATCAATGCCCTCCGAGATGCTGGAAGGGCACAGGACTTCGACAACCATGAGTCCACGTCACTCATTCACATGAAAGAGATGTGAGTTAAGATGGGCACAGCAAGAAATGAGAAACTTAGTGGTTGTATAAGAGTATTTATCAACCAACACAGAACTGGAGTCATCAGTCGCTGGATATTGCAGGACTTGCTGAGGAGAGGATATGAGCACCTATGGACATGTTCAGTGTGCAATAATGATGAGATGCAAATAACTCAATTACCCTTAAAACTACTTCTGATTATGTATTAAATGCAATATTTAACTTTAAAAAATCTATTAATAGATACATAATAAGCTAAAAACAAAAAAATGATTTAGAATGAGAATTGCATGAAGTTCCATAACAACCAAGATTACATTGATGTTAGTATTTTCATAATTAAATGTACAGTTAGTAGAATAAAAAAAATAACCACATTTGTGTAAGGGGAAAAGGCATATACCCACATTAAGAAAATATTCTGTTTGGTGCTGGTCTAATATTTTTGGAGTACTTCAAAAACATATCTCAATCACATGAAAACGAAACACTATCAAACTCTCACTCTTTAAATTGAATAAAATCTATTTCTAATTCACTTCCCACTTAATCTTGGTAAAAATCATCAAAATCTGATAACTAATTTCATTGTCAAAGACAGAAGATCATCAGATTTCAATAAATGTTTTCAAACACAAATTAAAAAATATTAGGATCCACCATTTGCAACGAACAAAGCAGGAAATGGCAGCAAATTTAGTATACTTTTATATTGAAGAGTTCCTGGTAGACAGTGTAATGTAAAAAATGTGCCTAAATTCACCAAATTGAGTGTGACTGTTCACATGAAGGTTAAACCATAAAAAATTAAAGAGATCCCAATATCTGACTATATAAACCTACCTAATATAATGCAGGCACTAATCACCACAGTCAATGAAATACACAGATCTAATAAAAGTTCGAAATAGTAAAATTTTATTGCTGCATTAACAAATATATTTGTTGTGCTAAAATATGAATATAGTTTAAATTTTGTACATTATGTTTAATGCTCTATAAACTATATAATGCACTGAAAGACAATTATGAGTGGCGGGTGAGAACACTGTATCATAGGTAGGATTACGTATATCATGTCATGATGTTAAAAAAATAGCTTAATTCTAAAATGGCTAGTCTGTGTTGGCTGCAAACACCTATAAGAAGCATAGATTAGTGTTTTATCCTCCTTTGGTAAAGCGAGAGGGAAAATGTTTCAGAGAGAGAGAAAGAAAGGAAGTGAGAGTGGAAGAGAGTGTCGCCACACATTTTGTAACCAAAGTTGGCAATGTTGTGAAAGTAATAATGTTTTTGACAATTGAACCTTCTTTTGTAATGCCCATAGTTTCTTGCACAATGTATTTTTTTTTCTTCCTATTTTGAAATAGAAGTGAAAAAAAATATGTATATAGGTACAAATACACACAATTAGAGAGGCAGCTACTTCCACAGCCCTCTGACTGATGCATTCTGTAGACTCTCTGGACTGTTGAAAATGGTGTATGAAATCCACTGTATAGGAGAGGGCAAAAACAGATTGAAAAATTATAAGCTAAAAAAAGAGAATGCATTAATTGAACCTATTAGGCAAAATTTGCTGGTTATCATTTAAATGTAATATTAAGAATGAATATGCACATGAGTGTTCTATGGTATTATGCATGACAGACTGAGACAAACATTGAAATGGTGTGCTTAATTTATACTTTGAATACATTTTTTTAATGGATCACTCTTTTTTCTCTTGTTTGATGCAAAGACAAGGTTGAATTAATGAATAATTGTAATATTGACACTCCTACAGGATGCCAGAAGTGATGCAGAACAGCATATCTATGAACAGTTGAATCTGAAAATTGATGAATTCCTTGATCTTGGTATGTCACAGTGTCACCATACTTTCCACATCCATCATCATCTAACAGTTCATGCTCTCTATGTAACATAAAGTAGCAACTATACATTTCTTTTAATGTGTATTCTGGGCTGTGCAGATGAACTCTACCCATGTATCTCCAATTGATCTTTGCCATGTGGTGACAATATTTACACATTGCTGTGCTTGCCTACTGTAATTTTCTATTTATTGTCAGATGTTAAGATTTATCAGTTTTTATTATCTTCCCTCTGGTGTTTTTCAACCCAATTTTGTATTTTTCATAAACTGTTTAATATTCTTCTTTCGTAATCCTCCGAACTCCAGTTAGAGCATAGGGAACTCACAAGAGATCTCCACCCAATCCATCTAGAGCAAGCATGGACAACTCTTGCCAAGACCTGCCAGCCTCTTTCATTTCATCCTGTATGGTTTGCAGCCATATCCCTAATGGTCTGCCTCTTCTTCATTTACAAGGTGGTTTCCATGTTAATGCAAGGTGCGGATGCCTGGTTCGTTCCATTCGTAAAACATGACCTAGCCATTTCCAACATCTTATTCACTTCTTGATTGATGTTAGTAACTGATCTTCTGGCAAGTCAATTTCTTTGTTTGTGATATGTTGATCCCAAAGTCGGTTTTCTGTCTTATGGTTTATTTGTCATGTTTTCGCTGCATAGAAGAGAATGGATCACATATTTGACTTATAAATTCTAAGCTTGGCGCTGAGATGGAGACTAGTTGAATGCCAAATGTTTCTAAGTCTATTGAATGCCTAAGAAGGCCTGCCTATGCTTGAATGTGCTTGAATGAATTAGAAACCTGTAGACTGCCAATCAGGTGAACCTGGGTTTGACCAGGTAGGGTTGGAAAGTTATTTTTGTCAGGGGCAAATTAAAATCTCAGACCTAAACCCCACCTGGTGCTGTATTTGCTCTATGTCAGTCCCATAGAAAGTCCCAGACATTCCTCAAAAATGGGATAAATGCTGTGAAGATAGTAATTTTATAAATAGATATAAACACACACATGCATCATATTTGCAGGCATTTAAAATGCACTTTTTTCTTTGAAAGTAGATCTGAAAAACAGGACGTGTTTTATATGTCAATACTCAGTTTTAGATTATTTTAATTTCTGAAAATTTTAGCGCATTTACCGGGCAGCATGTTTGATGTTCTGTATTTTTAATGAGGCAGTGTACATGGAAACTATTTAGTCTTTTCTCATCACTTGAATCGGCTGTCCAAATTTCAGATCCATAAAGGAGTGTACTAAGCCTGCAGGTTTAATATATTAGGACTTTGGTTGTTAATGTTTATTCTGTGTTATTCCATACCCACAGTGTCAATTTTACCAACTGTTGTGGCCACCTTGCTAATTCATATATTTAGTTCTTCCTTGAGAGAGAGGGCAGTTGTGACATTAAATCTGAGATAGCTGAGTCTTTATACTGATTCAAGTGGACTTCCATTTAAGGTTGTGGTAATGGTTTTAGTGTTTCCTTGTGCTAGAATTACAGTTTTCTGTACACTTATTGTTAATGAGAATAGGTACATGATTTGGCCATGCCATTCAAATCAATGGTTGCAAATTATCTTCCTTATGAGCAACTAGAGGTGCATCATCAGCAAAGAGTAGATCAGTTGTTTTCCTTTTCACTCTCAAATGAGATAAGTTGAATAAGAAGTGATACTATCTTGAGTATATGTAGATATCACAGGAGGCTGCAGAAACCTCATGGTGTAAAAGAACTGCAAAAATTCAGAAAAATGGTAAGAGGCAATGTTGCAACCCTGCTCAACTTCACTTTTGACTTCAAAACACTCAGATATGATGCCATCAGATTGTACTGAGGTGTTCAATTCCTTCATGAAATTATATGATCAATTTAAACAGCATGGGTTATAGAGCTCTGTCACTGTGTGAGGGCAACTAAGGCAATAACAGGGGATTTACCTTGTCCCCTGAAGTCTGAGTGTGGAAATTATATCATTAGTGGATCAACCAGCTCTAATTGCTCTAAATTCAACTGTGTCTCAGGGGGATATGCTCTGCTTATGAAGGCTCTTTAGAAAAGCTCTTGTAGCCTTTCATGCTACATGAGACATTTAAAAGGAGATGCCTCTGTAATTTAACCAAAGTGTAAATGATAAAATTGCAGTCTCCACTATGATAAACTCATGTTGTTTTGTCCAGGTCCAGGGCACATGGTCCTTACATTGCTTATGCCAAGTTTGAAAGAAATATTTTTCTTCCTAATTATAGTCTGATTTTTCTGGATGAATAATATGGAGATAAGTGTTAGAACTCCACTCAGTTTACTCTATCTCCTTCTCAGCGCCTCTTTAAATTGTGCTCTGAAATAAGCTTGAAGTCCTTAAGTTTGGAATTAAAGCTGAGTTGCAGGGGATGCCAGAATATGGATTATACACCACTAACTGCCTTAATCTTAGATTACGATGCTGTAGTAGAATTTACAGCATCAGAACGAACACCCCCCCCCCCCCCCCCCCCCCCATGAAATACGGGCCTATAATATGGAAAAAAAATATGCTAAATTTCAGCAAGGTTGTATTTCATTTTGTGACAGGGAAATTTCCTCTGCTGTCAGTGACATCAAACAACCCTATGTGACTTGGGAAAATCAGCGAATAATGCTTTGAGGTAGCCAAACATACTGACAAATTTACAGCGACCGTCTGAATAGACAAATAACATGTTCAGTCCAATCAGTCAATTTCAGGTCATAAATTAACCTGAGACAGCAAATCGAGTTCCCCATGTGTCTAATTGGTAAGCACACAGTTGTGTGTCAAAAGTTCATAGAAAATACTATTTTTTAGTGCGTCTAACGTTAAAATTAAGTGCTAGTAATTTGTACTACGGAAGTGTGTCACAGATAGGTATTATAATTGACGGTTATGGTCTCAACCTTTGATTTTCTGCCTTAATTTACTCCTGTAGCCTTCAAACTCTCCAGAGACTTCTCACAAGACAGTTAGTGAACTAAATATGTTTCATTCAAAATTATATGAACTATGTATATTATTAAGGAAATGTAGGTTGAGGCTAAAATGTATTGAGACATATTTTAGTATTTGAAAAAAATTGTATATTGAGTGTGTTTTTTAAAAAACACATTGAAGAGCAAAACCTCTATCTAAACATACAGAAAACTAAGATAATGTCCATTGACATAACAAAAGGTGATTGTGAATCATAGACAATATTGCAAACAGCAAGGAAGAAAATTGATTAATTCAAAACAAAATGCTACAGAAAAATCATTAAAATACCTTGGATAATGAATAAGAGCAATGAAGACATACTAATAGATTTAAACATTTAAAGGAACTGGCTTATAAACACCATTGTATAAAGGAAATTAAAATACTATAGCCACGCCAGCAGACACAATGGGGTGGAAAGAGCAATAATGGAAGGCATGGTTCCAGGGCGATGCATCAAGAGGAGACCAAGAAGGTGACTTCAAGAAGACCTTGAAAATGACAACAGAAGAAGTGGGAGATCTGGCTAGAAACAGAGTTTCTTTCAGACAGGCTGTGATGAATGCAACGTTCTGCAAAGGACATGCGACCTGATGATGATTTATAGAGAGTTGATTCCCACAGTTACATCTGATGTATGTGCAAGATTGATAATTTCATTAATTTGAATGAATAATTGCAGCTTCCTATGACTGGACATTACTAGAACCTCGAGGCCAGGCTAGTAGCTATCTCATGGACCTGGTTGCATTTCTACAAAGTACATTTATGTCTTTCACAAATTTGCCGGTAAGTGATTAGATTAGGATTTGAACTATGAGAGCTTCTTTCTAGTTTCGTGTCCTTGGTGGAGTGAGTTAGTTTGCTAATATATAAGGACAAGAACTGAGTTGAATTCCTGTTAATTTTTGAACAAAATATAAAATTTAACTGTTTTTTAAAGAATATATCAACAGATAATTATGAAAATAGTAATTTAATATTGTATGTGAATGTTTCTTTTCCAAGTATTTGTAAATGTTTGTTTTGTTAATTGTAAAATAATGTACCTTTGATCTCATTGCTTTATTTGACATTAATTATTATTAAATATACATATTAGTGAGTTTCGTGATATAGGTATCTAGCATTTTGAATGAGTCACAGCTGATGCTTTGAAAACTATGATCACCGCTTAAAAAGTCTTCAAGACATATTATTACTGCTGGTGACGAAGCAAAACATAAACAAGGAGCATGCATCATTTGTATCCCTGTATGTTCGCAGTTTAATTGTTTCACAAGTATTACATTATTAAAGTTGCTTCTGTAAGAATATAAAGTCTTATTAAAATTATGTCTTGATTGCTAACTGTACTTGACTGTTGTATGTTATATTCCCTAAATTTTGTATACAAAAGTTATGTTCTGTACACTCAACACACACGCTATTAGAAATATCTGGTATGCATGATTTCAGAAAATAGATTCTTAACAGGTTTTAAAGATCAAGTTTAAACAAAATATATATGTATATATAATCTGAAGGTATTGACTATCTTGGTAGAATTTTTAAAATAGTAATTAAAATGTGTGAATATACCGTTAAAAATATTCTATATTGTCTGTTATATTAAAAAAGAATTAACCATTTAACAGATTGGCAAATGTTCATCAGTTTTACATACCACAACAGATATAATATTTTAGACTTTTGTCAAGAGCAGGACAGATAAAAATAAGATATAAGTCAGAAGAGAATGTAAAACATTAAAGTGTTCAGAAATTTGTTGCAAGCATACCAGCCAACACAATCAATATTTTGTCATTTCCAGTCATGATTAAAGCCATTTGGTTGTTCTTGTTCTTCTTTTCTTCCTTGTTTGTCTTTTAGTATCAAAGGTAGAAACAGTTTGCAGTCTTTTGTTCTTTGGTTGACATCTTGTGCAGTGATGTTTCTGAGTGTTCTAGTATTGCTTTTATTCATCTTTTTTTTTCAAGAGTGCCCTCTATGTCTGTTGTTTTCATTGTATTTCTTGACAGCTGCATCATTTGTGTTTGTCATTTCTGTCTCATAATGTGGCCAAAGTGTTTCATTTGTTTCTTCTTGATGTTGTGGTGACCTGACCAAAACTACTCTGGGTTATTGGTCAAAATCTTGATTTTGTTCTATGTGTGTTTGTAGAACATATTGCTAAACACTTTATAAATTGTGACTCACCTCAGGTAATCAGTTTTACTACAGTCCCCTTCATTAAAGTATATTTAGTCAATTGGCATGTTAAAAGACACAACAGTCTACTAAAAGTAATATTGGAAGGGAAAATACAAGGTAAAAGAGGTAGAGGCAGACCAAGACTAACATGGACGAGTAACATAAAAAAATGGACAAGTCAGCCTGTGACAATCTGCACCATCAAAGCAAAAAACAGTGGAATGGTGCTCCATGGTAGCCAACCTTCAATGCGGAGACGGCACTCAATGATGATGATGATGATTTAGTCACTTATTCCTAAGTTAGCTTAAATTTTCAAAATTTAATTGACAAAATTTTAAAATAAACTGATAGGCTGGCATGAACTTCTGTAATATGACGGATGTTACTTGATCAATAGCACTGATTTTGTTTATGTTGATTCTTTCACATATTGATAAGCCACAAGGATCATGAAGAAATAAAATGATCATTGAGTGTAAAAGTCTTCATTGAATCCATCTGTTTATCGTGCTTTGAAAAGATTTATTTTCAGTTTTAATCTAAATAATTATTTGAAAATAATCCACTTGTAAATTTATTCCCACATGACATATTACATTTATTATGTGCTAATATAATAGCAAATATTTAGTTAGTTTCTTAGTAAAATACATATACATTAAAAATACAAAATTAAAAGTGGATTTTATTTCACACTCAAATCAGTAAGTTTATGAAATGGTTAACTGTTTTTAACTTGTGCAGTTTTTATTCTGGAAATAATGTCAGTTTTTCTACATGAAATAATGTAAGAATTGTCATTTCAAATTTGTTTTTAATTTTGTTACCAGCACACACCGTAATTTATTCAGACATGATCTAGAATAGGTTTGTAATGTAAATTAAAAAAAAAAATTTTTTTACACCATCTTTGTTGCCACACTTTACACAACTACTCATGCTTCTTTGCTTTTAAGCTACATTATAAACTTAGGTCTATTCTTTGTTTTATTTGTTTACCAATCCCCAATGCTAAGAGTTTTTTTTTTTTTAATCCTACTGTGCTGTACAATAGATTGTATTCACCCTTTTTAAATGTTCCATATGTACCAGTGTTTGGGACAGGTGTTCTACTGTTGTTCTTGACTTGCATTGCTAACGTTGAAGAACTGTGTCTATCACTTCCATCAACAGAGATCTGTTACACAAGATGCGTTTCATTTGAACATAATTTACAGGTTGAACTGCTTTTTGTCAATTCTGTAATGAGAAACTGTATCTCTTGACAGGCTGTTCATACTGGGAAAGTAAGTTTTGCCAGCGACCTGCTGAAATCTTTCCTGAACTCCCATTCAGGTTTTACTATTCCTATTATTTACCTACCCATAGCTTTCATATTAAAATAATGCAGTGTGGTGCGTAGCAAATTGACATTTATTTACTGAAACATTCAGCTGCATTTGTATTGTAGTTCTGAACAATAATCATATGGAATGGGTGCATCAACAGCCTTTCAGAGAACAAAGTCAATGTCCTAATAAGTAATGAATATCTTTGTGAAAATGAATGAACGGCTAGATACAATGGGAAATGCGGTTTTTGAACTAAGTAACCGATTATTGGTAGTGATGATGAAGGTCATTTAGTTGTAAATACTTGTGGACATGTATTATGTGATAGTTTAACAGAATCCATATCTGTGTTAGAGTGAGAGTTCAGAAGTCATCATCATAATTATTATATCTTAACAATGTTTCATAGAGCACAAGTTTTCAACATACATTTTATATTTGTTTTTTGTAGTTTTCAAAATATATATATATTTTTTTGGGTTTGTGCTTTCTGTATGATGAGGTAGCAGTGGCATGCTCACCCATCCTTAGTCACACTTGATAACATACACCACATATGTAAAAGTGTTTCATATTCTTTGTTTCCCAAAATTGAAGGCACCAGCATAACACATGCAGCACTGGCAACTCATGAACATTGCTGCATAACAATGCAGCACTAGCAACTCATGAACATTGCTGCATAACAATGATTATTATTACAATGGTACTTGAGGTATTATTGTAAACCTTTGGCTCAGTTTGTTTGGTCGGGCAATTATTTATTTAATGAAGCAGTAATCATGAGACTAGGAATTAAGAGTAACTAGTTTCAGGAAGACAAAGTATGGGTATTTCCAGTATGTAGCAGGAGCAACCAGCATAGAAATACATGCTGAATGAGGGACTAAGCACATTTAAGACTGCCATGAAAGCAGTGTGGTCACATCCCTTTATTAACTGGTTGTGAAATAAAAACAATTTAATTGAATTACCACATAACTGTGTGAAAAGCAATAATATCTATCCCTCACAATATTATTTATGTGTTGGTTGGTACATCTGTTATATTCTTGCTTCTGCATCAAATATGATCACTAGTGTCTGAGAGACAGTATGATTGTCTTGTGTTTGCTTTAGTAACTCTTGTCCTGCCAGCAAAATCCTGATGTAATTCATTTCTTTTTACTCTTTTGTTATTTTTCACAAACACAGATTTTCCACAAAAGCTGGTCTAAATATGTTGTAAGATTTTAGCATGATTACAGGAATGGTGCATTGTTCATTGTTTGCAAACTCCCATGGTTTTCTTTCTCAGATATGCAGATGATCTTAGTTTCATGTGGAAATTGTGTTTGTGAAGTACTTCTATTGCAGGATAATTTACAGTATTCTAGGTCGGATAATTTAATAATGGAATTAGACCTTTTGTGAGGGTACCTTTGGACTGCATTAAGGGAAAAAACTTGTCATGTAAGCAGAATTGGTAAAATTGAATTAATAAATAAAAGGTGGTTTGCTAATCCATACAAAAGCCATTCATTGATTACTATTTACATAGAACTGAATAACAGTAGATGAACTACAATTCTGAGCCAGAAGCAGTTTAAATTCAAGCAAGTCATAATTATTAGAAGGAGTTTATTGAATAGTGAATAACCAGTAAGCTGCCAAATCCATCAGTAACACATCTGTTGAAAGTAACTGAAAATCTTGATTGAAAGTGTCTTGAATACACTTTGTTCAGATGTGGAATTTGTTGTGTACTATATTATTCTTTATTAATCTTGATGATTTATAGTCTTTAAAATCTGATTTGTGCAATGTCTGCAAAGAGTTAAATGCATAGAGAAATGTCACTTCCTAACTGTAGCATTTCACATTTATGCTTACCCTACTTTAGCAGACAGATGACCTCTGGGTGACTGTCAGTTTTTATGTTCACTTGAGCTTGCCAGGCCAATGTTTATGGTGATCATCATCATCATCATCGCGTGCCTTCCCCGCAACGAAGGTTGGCTACCATGGATCGCCATTCTTCTCTGTTTCTTGCTTTGATGGTGCAGGCTGACATAGATTGACTCGTCCATCTTTTGATGTTACTCGTCCATGTTAGTCTTGGTCTGCCTCTGCCTCTTTTACCTTGTATTTTTCCTTCCAATATTACTTTTAGTAGGCTGTTGTGTCTTTTAACATGCCGTAAAAAGTTTCATTTGTCTTGTCTTAATTGTATTTAGTAGTTCTCTTTTTATTTTCATTTGTTTTAAAACTTCATCGTTTGTTATCTTTTATTTCCATCCAATTCTACCTATTCTTCTATAAATCCACATTTCAAAGGCTTCAATTTTCTGTTCTGTTTTCTTGTCTAATGTCCATGTTTCTGCACCATACAGGAATATTGAGAAGACGTAACATTTTGCCATTCTTATTTTCAGTCCTGCTTATATTTGTTTTGTTGTTAGTATATTTTTCATGGCATTAAAATTACTTTTTGCCATACTTATTCTTTTGTTTATTTCAGTTTTGCATTTTCCTTCATTGGTTATAGTATGTCCCAGGTAGATGTAGCTCTGGACTGTCACCAGATGTATTCTCTCAACTGTGATATTTAATTGTAGGTCTTGAGAATTTTCTTTGTTTATGATCATAGTTTTAGTCTTTTTGTTATTCATTTCTAGTCCATATTTTTTGCTTGTTATGTTTATCACATTAAGCAATTGTTGTAGGTCTTTAGGATTTTCTGCTAGTAGAACAGTATCATCAGCATATCTTAGGTTATTGATTATCTTTCCATTAATGTTTATGCCTGGTATCTCTGAGATGTTTTTAAAGATTTGCTCAGTGTATAGATTGAACAAGCTTGGTGATAGGACGCATCCTTGTCTTACTCCTCTTTTTATGTCCATGGGTGTAGAGTTCTCCTTGTTATATCTTATTATTGCTGTTTGCTCCCAGTACAAATTACATATTAGTCGTATGTCTGTGTCGTCTAGATTTATATCCTTTAGGCAGTCTATGAGTTGGTTATGGTGTATTCTATCAAAAGCTTTGGTGTAGTCTATAAAGCAGGCATATATTGGTTTGTTTACTTCTATGTACTTTTCAATCAATGTTCTCATGCTGAATATGGCTTCTTTTGTGCCACTGTTTTTCCTGAGTCCAAATTGTTGCTCATCTAATTCAGTATTGATTTTATTCTGAATCCTTCCCTGTATAACTTTTAGTAAAATTTTTGTTACCTGGCTCATTAGGCTTATTGTTCTAGAGTCACTGCATTCAACTGCACCATTCTTTTTAGGCAATGCAATGAAAGTTGATGTTTATGGTGATAAGTGCAATAAATTAGCTAGAGAGGTTTCTGCTCCACATAGGATAATGGCATATATGACAGGGAACCAGATGGCTGTGTTTACTTTCTGTGCGGTTTCACCGCATGTCTTATGGCATGTGCTGAGACTGCTATGATGGGGACTGCAGCTACCTTTCTTTGTTTGGGAGAGGAGATATTAATTTGGATGATTCCACTGGCACGCGCGGTTGAGCAGTTTTGGATTTGAATTCATTTGCAGTGATACAGGTGCCTTCCATAACCATATTAACCATGGGATAATGGCTTATGAAGCATGTACTTGTATATGGAGGTTACTGGTATGGTTTTAGGAATAATCATCCACAGGGCAGATAGTCTTTAACCAGCCAGCTGGAACCTCCATTATCGCTAACTGCTGAAGCACCATGGATTTGCCATGAGTGCATGATCTTGGTTCATTACAAACAGAACAGTTAATATTCATTATCATCAAGTACTGTGTCTGCTGGCATAGTTGATCATGTCTCTCCACAACTTTTGATACCCACAGTTATTTATCATTTCTGTTGTTGACCTCCTGCCAAGCCATTCTCTTAAGCTGTCTGGTATTGTTTCTCTTTGCTTCCCTCTATCTCTTCGTCCTTCGATTTTTTCCTATTGTTGCAATATATTACAGCTGTTCCCTTCTAATTACATGGCCATAAGATGGTGATTGTTTCTTCCTAATATTGGAAATTAGCTCTCTTTTTGCATTGGCCTCTTTCAGAATGTTTTCATTACTCTTCTTAGCTGTCCATGGTATTCTCAACATTCTTCTGTAAAACCACATTTCTACAGCCTCCAGTGATTTTCTTGTCTGTTGGCTTATTGTCCATGATTCACATCCATATGTTAAGACTGGCTCTACATAACATTTAAGAACTCTTTTTCTTGTTTCTGTTGTTAAAAATGGATTGCATAGTATCTTCCTCATTTTGTAGAAAGCTGCTTTTGCCTGGGCCATTCTGCATCTCACCTTTGTTGTACATCTACCGTCTGAGGTTAACAATGTTCCCAGATATTTAAATTCATTTACCTGTTTTAATAATGTTCCATTTGTCTTTATTTTGCACTGAAGTGATGACTTTTTATTTGTTGCTACCATTACTTCTGTCTTTTTGCTATTAAAGCTGAGTCATTCATTTTTGCTTTCTTTCACTATAATGTCTAACATATCTTGTAACTCATTTTCACTCTTAGCGATCAAGACTGTATCATCAGCATACCTTAGATTATTTATATTATGACCTCCAATTGTTATTCCAGACATGCCCCTTATTGATCTTAAAATAATCTTTCTATACATATTAAATAAATCTTGTGACAGCACACAACCTTTACCGAACGCCCTGTTTTATTCCTAGAAACATTCCCAATTGATTTCCAGTTCTTATGGCCACTGTTTGTTGCCAGTACATGTTCTTTATTATTCTTAGATCTTTGCTGTTTACGTTTATGCTTTCTAAAATTTTCATTATTTCTTGATGCTTTACTTTGTCTAATGCTTTGGTATAATCTATAAAACATAGGTATAGATCTATTTTCACCTCTATGGCTCTTTCTACTAAAGACCTTATGATGTATATGGCATTGTTTGTTCCTTTACCTCTAACAAAACCACACTGTTCATCACTAATTTCTGGACTGATTTTGTTTCACACTTTTCACATGATGATATCTTAGTCATGTGACTCATAAGTTTTATTGTGCGATTACCAACACATTCCAATATTAGAGCTAATATTAGTGTAGCTAATATTACACAGTTTGTAGTAATAAGTAATAGTAATCAGCTCCCTGAATGAGATCGAGATGTTTGCACAGAACAGAGACAAATGATGAGATTTGATAAAAGATCTTTACAAGGATTGAGACTGCTAAAAAGAAAATTTTAAACAGGGAAAGTGTATCTGAGTCTATGCCCCATGGGCCGACTGCGGCTCGAAAGGTCAATAGAACATAATTTGTGCGAATGGTATTCAGTTTCGCTGCCATCTATTTTCATTCTTCTTTAGTTATTGGCTTTTCTCATGATGATATCAGCTCTTTTATGTCCTCCCAAAGATTGATGTAAGTTGAGTTGTGTCATAGTTTAAAATGAGCTGCGGTCTTTAGGCAACAACATATCTACTCTCGACAAAGTATTTTTTTAGTATCCGATTTGACGGCAGATTTGCCATCTTTCATCAATTCTTACTTGCTTGGTCAATCTACTTCCAAAATCCCCAAAAGAAAGATGTAGTTAAGTCTTGATGATTTCAGGGTTACTTATACTTATGCCAGCAGTCAGCCATGAGCCACTCACTGCTTTCAGTCACTGCATGCAACTTGTAATCTCTTATTTTGACCAAATTTATAGATTAAGTTGTAAACCTCAGGTGGCTTTTGATTTCAAAATGTTTTAATGTCTGCCCTGTACCTAAGTAGTTATGCTAAATGAAGATGATATAAGAGATGCAGAATTAACACAATGTTACTAAACTTGCAGAGGGATGAGAATTGTTAATCAATTTTGTTTGCAAAGAACTTTGAAGGAAACAGCGTGCTTTGATTTGCATAAAGAGTATGGTAATGGAAGAGTCGCTGTCAGAATGAGAACAAAAATAATGATTAATTTTAATATTTGCAAATTTAAGAGTTTAATTTTGTTAGAAGATCATCTATTTGTCTTACTTGACACGATAGTCAGTCATTGCTGTAGATAGACTTTTTAGGATGACCTAGTCGCTGTTGAATGTAATTTGACAATCGCACCCCACCAGCATCATGGTTTGTTTGCTACTAACATGGCACTGTATGAGCTGTAAACAATGTATTTCCTCATGTTACTGCTGTTCTATTGTTTTTTTTTTAAAATGTTTATTAAGATATTTCTTAAGCTTGCTACACTTTTGATATCATTTGAACTATCTGTGTGTTTGATGATATTAAATGCTCATTATATATTGCACTACCTTTCTTAGGTTTGTGGTGTAGAATTAAAGTTGCATATATGCTGCACTGATGTAATAATGAGATCCATGCTTTTTTGTTTGCACTGTGTGTTTTTAGTCAACCTGTACCTGACTTGTGTTTATTTATTCTGTTTGCCTACTCTAACCTCATGTTTACAATCCTACCACTGTTCCATCCTTCGCATCATTTTTAATAATTTTTTTTGTCAAAAACATTTTCCCCATATAATTAGCATTATATTAATCTACATATAGTTGTCTAATTAGCTACTGAGATCTGAGAGAAAGTAATAAGAGTGCATCAAATAAAGATGTGCATAAATCTGGTCAAATACATGCTCATAAACTCTTTGGTAATTTGTTCTACTGAGTTGTCTGCTTAACATCTATGATGGTGATTCACCCTCAGCATCTTTCCATGGCAGAACTTTATCCTACAAAACAGGAAAACCTCACAGAGTTGAAGAGTTAATAAATCATCACATGTCATTCTCTTTTACTAGAAATCACACAATTTTGCATGAGCAGTATGTGAGAGCTTGCTAATTGCTTGCAAGTAAAATTGTTTTACTAGACTGAGTGAGATCTGAGTCTGATGTGACTGAAGTTTGAAATTGATGTGTGTATTATAACAATTTAAATATCATTGGACAATATATAAAGATTAAGACTTGTCTTTCCAAAACTGGAATTTAAGAAAATTGTATTGAAGATATAAATAATCATATATATTTGAAAATAGATTTCATTTGACAATAATGTTTATGCATTTTGATTTAACACACATGTAGACAATATCTGTCAGAAAGCAATAATCTGATGATAGCTCAAACAAATATAAATAAAAATGGTACTGCCAAGATTTACAGAAAGTATTTGTGCAGGAAATTTTGAGTGCGTTAGTTAATAAATAAGTATTTCTGATCCTTTTCAAATGAAGATCTCGAATAAAAGAGCATTTTGATTTCAAACTGTCTATATACCTGAATGACTTGTTTTTAAATAATATTGCAAAAAAAAGTGGTTCTCTATCGTTTTCATTTTCTTTAGGAAAAAGTGGCAAAGACTGCTTGTATGTCTGCTTGCCAGCACATTGCATCTAGATTGATGGCCCTTTTACTAGACAGTGAAGTCAAGCAGATGTCAATGGGGGCACTGCAGCAGTTCAATCTGGATGTAATGCAATGTGAACGTAAGTTTGCAATACCTTACAGTAGCATTAACAAGCCCATGTACTTTTGTTCATGGACCTAGCCTTATTGGACACAATGTTAAGAACTTTGCAAAGGAAATGTATTGAAGTTTGTTAATGAGTGGCACAGTTATCGAATTTAACCAATTTTAAGAAAAGGATGATCAGGATGGATAGGAAACAGACTGCACAAGTCAGCTACAAGCATTAACAATCAAGCCTCACCTGGAACACCCACAAAAAGGAAAACGGGAAAGACCTAGACGCACCTTGAGATAAACATTGAGACTGATATCGCAAACAGAAATTACTACACCTGGAATCTAATAGAGGTGACAGCAATGGATATAAAACATTGAAGAGCTCTTGATGATGACCTATGCTCCATTTTTTTTGGGGTGGGGGGGGGGGAGAGAGAGAATATAAGGATGATTGCAGGGTGAATTCTCTATCAGCAAAAGAAACCGAGAAAGTCTGGCATCAGTTTGTAGCACATTGAGAACCCAAAAAAAAGACACAGCAACATTTAACAATCATTGATGTCAAATTTAGAAGAGAAAAGGTGCAGAAGAAAGGTGATGAGATCAGGCAACACAAATGCATCTTGTTCATTCTGCAGTGGAATCTTTCCATCCAATATTGACAGAGTCAGCCACAAGAGAAGCTGTTCAGTAAAACCATCCAGCATAAAACTATAATGTTTTACATGACTAATCATGGTTACTTGCTAACAACCGTCTGTCAAGATCCCATATGCTGTATATATATATATCTGTGTGTGTGAATTATATTGGGAGCAAACACCAATAATAAAATATAATAAAGAGAACTCTACACCCATTGTTATAAAAAGAGGAGTAAAACAGTGAGAGTGCATCCTATCACCAAGCTTGTTCAATCTATACACTGAGAAAATCTTTAAAAACATCACAGAGATGCCAGGCCTAAGATGCCTACATGACATTAGTGGAAAGATAATTACTAACCTAAGATATGCTGAACTACAACTACCTTGGCCATACTATAACCAGTGATGGAAAATGTAAAACTGAAATAAACAAAGGAATAGGAGTGGTAAAAAGTAATTTTAATGTCATAAAAAAATATACTAACATCAAAACAAATAACACCAGGGCTAAAACTAAGAATAGCAAAATGTTATATCTTCTCAATATTCCTATATGGTGAAGAAATATGGACATTAGACAAGAAAACAGAACAGAAAATTGAAGCCTTTGAAATGTGAATATATAGAAAAATAGGTAGAATTGGATGGAAAGAAAAGAAACAAACGATGAAGTCTTAAAACAACTAAAAATGAAAATATAACTACTAAATACAATTCAAACAAGACAAATGCAATTTTTAGGCCATGTTAAAAACACAACAGCCTACTAAAAGTAATCTTGGAGTGGAAGATACAAGGTAAAAGAGACAGAGGCAGACCAAGACTAACATGGACGAGTAACATCAAAAGATGGACAAGTCAATCTATGACAACCTGCACCATCAAAGCAAGAGACAGAGCAGAATGGCTCTCCATGGCAGCCAACCTTCGTTGCTGAGATGGCACTCAATGATGATGTGTGTGTATGTATATGAGTATATACCATATATATATATATATATATTGAGAGTAGCCAGACTCTTATATCCAGTTCCCATATAATGCAGAAAATCTGTAATGCATTCAGAATTAACAAAGCAAGTTATTTTGGCTGTTTGAGTGTGTAGCAAGTGCCAGTCTCAAAAGTGCAGTGGTGAAGTACTGTCAATTAGTTACCAGTTTAGGTATTGGTAAACAATATCCTTGTGTGTGCGCGTGTATATATATATATATACACACACACACACACACACGCATAAGGCCTTTGGCATCTTGACAGGCAGACTGAAAGCAATTGGTAGCAATACCAAAATAAAGTGTACCTCTTTTCTTCTTCTAAGGGAAGAGCTATGGTATGTTTGGAGTTTTTATTTAGATTTGTTACAATTAAAACCTGCTTGTATTTTATTTTGCTAAATAAGACTTGAATCTTTTCTCAGAATTCGCTGCTTCAGAACCTGTGCCTGACTCCAGTGATGGAACATTACAGATGGCCTTCACAGATCTGCGTCAGGTTGTCCTTTCTAGTATATTATAGTTTGTGTTTTTTTTTTAGTTTTGTGGGGTTCGCCCATAGGAGTGGAATTAGTGAATATATTGTTCTCTGTCTTCATACCTCAAAGAATCTGAGTTCTTATCCAAATGGTTGTTCCGATCAAAACAAATATAAAAATCAGTGCCTTTTTATAGAGCTGGAGAAGACGAGACCAGTGAGGGAGATTACAGAATTAGACAAGTTAAATCCAATGAGGGAGATTACAGAGTTTGAAAAGTTAAGACTAGTGAAGGATATTACAGAGTTATAGAAGACAATACCAGTGAGGGAGATTCCAGAGATAGAAAAGACAAGACCATTAAGGGAGAATACAGAGTTTGTAAAGACAAAACCATTAATCTTAAATTGCGACCTCTGTCCGTGAGTCACGTTTTGACGACACCTTCATAAAAATTATGAACACTAAATATTACATTTAGAGTTTAAAAAATTGTATTTCTTTGAAATTTTGCTACACAACTGTGTGTTAAAAAATTGTATTTCTTTGAAATTTTGCTACACAGCTGTGTGTTTACACAAGGAGACACATGGGAATCAGATGTGGTATAACTTCCTGGCTTAGGTTCGATTTATGGCCTGATATTCAACTGCATGTGGCTACCAGAGGTGTTACATTGTCTATTGACACGTCGGCCATCTGTCCATCATTCCAGCCATATGTTCGGCTTCCTCTTAAGCAAAATAAATAATTTCTTTAAAATTGACCAAATTTATTTTAAAAAAAAAAAACAGCCCCATTTTTACGAAGCGCATGTAGTGTTGGAAAAAAAAAATGCAACACCAAAGGAAACAAATCCAACTCTCAGGGATCACCAGAAGCAATAATTAGGAAGGTGTAGGGAGGGATTGCTGACAAACTGTTGAATTTCATGAATTTATGTATTGAGTTTGTCATTTTTGCGAAGGTGTCAAAGTCTTAAGTTAACTCTTCCTTTCCTTGTTTTTCGACCCTGCCAAAAGTGTTTGGCCGTAATCTGTTCTTCTTGAAAAATACTTCTTGCACTAAATCTTTCATATTTTCACTATAACAAGTCATAGACATATGTATTAGGCATCAATTTAAAGAAAAAAGGGCACAGATTCATAATCAGCAACAATATTTTGAAACAAAAATTGAAGGATAACAATTTAAGAAAATGAGAATCAACATTTTTATAACAAAAAAAAAAAAATTTATATAGAAAATGGTACTCATCTACCCAAAGTGGGGGTCCATTTTAATCTGACAGTTCTATTAAAACTAAGTCACTAAGATCACTATTACATTCAAAGTTGTCAGAACATAATTCCTAGCTTTTTCTGCTGTTAATAATAATTCATGTTTAGGAGTGATAGATACTTCACTGCTGCTAGCCATTTTCACTTCTAAACACGAATCAGCTGATCGATTGACTTTAGAAAACAACACAAATTTTCAGAATTTTGTGAACAAGATAGCACACGTTGGATCAATCTAAGTGTGTCTAAGGACAGAAAATTCTATTAGAGTTAAATCCCTTGCGGATGATGTAGCTTAAAACTTATTGTTATTTACTATAACAAAACAAAATAAAAGTAACCATGTCAGTGTTTGCTTGGCAAAATGTAAGTAAAAAAGTAACCATGACAGCGTTTCCATGGACGTCAGGAGTTATGGGAGATTATAAAAGTTAAAAATGACAAGACCAGCAAGGAAGAACATGTGCTTCTCACCTCCATTTACTGAAAATTTGGAGTTTAAACTTTGCACTTTTCTGACATATTATATATGATAGGACTACCTTTATGTAGAAAGCATTTATGAAGTTATTGTTTACTTTACATATTCATATATATGTTTGTTCATAGCAGTTTTCTTACTGTTGTTAGCTTTATTTTTAAAATGTTTATGCTCAAAGTATTAAGAGTTCAAGAAATTTATTGCAAAATGGTTACTAATTATGTCATAACACATAATTCCAATTCATTAGTATAGAGCTGAAACAGATTTTTAAAAATAGATTCATTTTATTTGGGAACATAATTGTGGTAGCAAATTCTGAATTGTGGTAAAAACCTTTGTTGTGCAGGTTGTAGCATGTAGTAACAAATGAATGAGCTCAGCAAGTAAATTAGTACATGACTCTTTAATATAAGTAGGTGTCCAAGTAAATAAACCATACACATGTGTTGCCACAAAGTGCAGAATAATGCAAGCAAAAACAGATCAATAGAAAAGTAAGATCCCCAGAGATGGCAAAAAAATGTGTATTTATTTTCATGTAAATGAGTTATCTTCAACAGCTGCTAGATTTGTTCATCAACTGGGATTGGTCTGCATACTTGGCAGACTTTGGCAAACAGCAGTCTCGTTACTTGAGAGTTCACAGACATACAGCCATCAACCTCTTGGAAAAGTGAGTGCAATTGCAGCCTTCAAATTATCTCTCTGTATTGATTGCATTCTATGATATTCTTTCTTTGTGTGAGAGTTCCATTTTGTTGTGACTGCTTCCTTTAACCTTAGATTACGATACCTACTTGTAGCGTGTGTCGTTACATTCTGTAGTACAAATTACTACCACTTAATTGTAACATTAGGAGCACTAAAAATAGTATTTTCTTTGAACTTTCTATGCACAACTGTGTGTTTACTAATTAGACACACTGGGAACTCTGACTTCCTGTCTCAGGTTGATTTATGACCTGAAATTGGGCGCTTGGACCAGGCATGTTATCTATCTATTCAGACGGTCACCGTAAATTCATCAGTATGTCCAGCTACCTCAAAGCGTTATTTGCTGAGTTTCCTGAGTTACAAAGGGTTGTTCGATGTCACCTACATCAATAGAAACAAATGAAATGTTCAGGGGTCACCACAAGTAGTAATTTGGAAGGTACATAGAGGAGGGCAATGTTTGAACCCACAAAACTATCCAAATTTGAAGAATTTCTGTTTTTATGCTGTTATTTTTACTACGGTATCATAATCTGAAAAAGAGTTCTTGAATGTTATGTAGAGCCAGTCTTAACATATGGATGCGAATCATGGACAATAGGACAACAGACAAAAAAATCACTGGAGTCTGTAGAAATGTGGTTTTACAGAAGAATGTTGAGAGTACCATGGGCAGCTAAGATGAGTAATGATGTTCTGAGAGAGGTCAAAGCAAAAAGAGAGCTAATTTCCAATATTAGGAAGAAACAATCATCATTTTTTGGCCATGTAATGAGAAGAGAACAACTGGAATATATTGTAACAACTGGAAAAATTGAGGGACGAAGAGATAGAGGGAAGCAAAGAGAAAAAGTAACAGACAGCTTAAGAGAATGGCTTGGCAGAAGGTCAACAACAGAAATGATAAATAGCTGCCGAGATCGAAAATTGTGGAGAGACATGATCACCTACACCAGTAGGCCCGGTACTTGATGATGATGATGATGATGATCATAATCTAGGGTTAAAATATTTTTCTGTGTTAAAACCCTGCTCATGAGATTTTGGTTGCTCTAGTATTTTTTCACAGCTGTAGCTACTAACCTTGATTTTAGTAGTCCGGTTAAAATAACATTATATAACACAGGTAGCAGCATCGTGTATAAAATAGGCGTAGGCTGTAGCTAATTTTTGTTTGAGAACATAGTTGTGGTAAACAGCAGCAAACTCTGCGGTAAGAAATTTTGTGGTACAGACTATGGATGACTAAATGGATAAAGAAATAAAATTAAATACAGTAGTGCAAACCAAAATTGAGTTAGCTAACCTTGCTTCTACAGCGCAAAACATTGCTCATCATCATCATCATGAAGAACCATCTTATGCAAAAAAAAATTTAACACAATAATAGCAGGGCAAGATGATACGGTTACTAAGTCAGAAGTGATAGCTAGACATCACCTAAATGAGACATCTATAGAAAATATCAGAATTGATCAGAAGAGACAGAATTGGAAAGAAAAAGCATGGAATCATTCTTGAACTACCTACAGAAACAACAGGTGACATGGTTTGCCTATCTAGAGAGATTGTGTTGTGATTTTATACCATTAAAGAGTAAAGATCCCCTTCACGCCAAGTATCGTATAGGGAATATGGTGTTAGTGATCATCATTTTTACAGACCTTCGGCACATGATTTTTGGGGTAATGTGGTCGGTATTGCGCCCGTGCCGCTTTACTTTCCCAGAAAAAAATCAGGTATCCACTTACGGGTGGGTGAACCCAGCCTCTTGTCCTTTGTAGTTCAGTTGATTTTATACTATACAAGGCATAAACAACATAGAGAAGAGGACAAAGAGTTTGAGACAAACCCAGGACAAGATCTTGATCTTGATCCTTCCAGCACTTCTAAGCATCGCCTACGTCGCATAGTGTTTTTATCATCCATACTCTATTCTGGGTGAGATTTTTGATCTAATCCAGTGAGTCTATGCCTACCAACTTTGCTTCTCTTATAAAAGTTCTTTTCAATGTGTCTCTAGGTCTTCCTCTCTTTCTGTAACACAATGCATCCACACCCATCTGTGATTTAATGGGTGAAACCTGAATAAAAAGTATATTTTTATAGATTTCTTAAAATTTATCACCTAAACTTTATTTACTTTGCTTTTCCTTGAAACTTGATGATTTAGACGAGTTTACATTTACAATTTTCAGGCTGAACAACGCTGACAAGAAAAAGAACAACCTGTTTACATCTCTAAAGAAAAATGAGAGGGACAAGAAAAAGTTGATAGACACTGTTCTTAAACAGCTGAAGGTCTTAGAAAACGGCACAGCTTAAAGACACTTTCTTGGTTTAAGTGTAAAGTCAAGTTCATAGAATTAATAACTTCGTTGGAGTGATAAAGCAAGACAAGTAATTGCTCAAATGAGTAAAGAATTTTCCAACATATGCACAATTATTTATTGATTTCTATCTTACGGAATTTTTACATCCATGTTATTAGAGGTGAAATCACATATTTCACACTTGATCTTGATGTAGAGATTCCTGTTTGAAATTGAGCTCTAAGTGGATTAGGGAAATAATCAGACAAATTGCTTTTGTATTGTTGCGTTCAGTGAATTAGAAGGAAAAAATACCTGGGAAAAAAATGAATGCAGAATTATTTTTCTTAAGAGGAGGAATCCCTTGTTATCTCTAAGGAGATTCTTTTCAAGAAGTATATTAATTGCTGTTTGGAACCTGAAAACTAACTTGTCCGTTTTACTTTATTTACTTGAATTTATTAACACAGATTATACTAGTCAAAAAGCATAGCCATAGAACATCATAGGAACATAGATATTGAGACATGACAATGTGTTGTTTCAGATCAGTGAAACAATTGTTCCTACCTCATATCCAAAATATTGCCTGTTATCATCATTTTCATTCCATTAGGCAGAATGCTTGTATCTGCTCAGTTTGTGTGATTGGGCTTGTTTGTTGCACATACTTCAGGTATTGATCCCAAACACTTATTGTATGGCAAACTTAAGGACAGAAAGAGATTAAAGGTCAGACCAGTGCTGAGATATAAGGATGTTTACAGGGCTCCTTGAGTGAATTCTCCAACAGCGAAAGAAATTGAGAAAGTCTGGGTCAAGATCGTAACACATAAAGAACAAAAATAAAATACAGGACACCAACATTTGAGGAAGCGTTGATGTTAAATTCAGAAGATAAAAGACACAGGAGAAAGGAGATGAGGCACCACAAATGCATCTTGTTCATTCAGCTGTCTGATCTGTATATCCAATATTGGCAGATTCAGCCTTGAGAGAAGCTGTTATGTAAAACAGCATCCAGCATAAGACACTAATGTTTTACATGACTAATCATGATTGTTTGCTACCAACCATCTGTCAAGACACTTAAGGCCATATATAAATAAATATATATTGATGCCTGTCAACAATGGTGTATGTTAACGCTAGATACTAAGGCCATAAGAATAAATTTAAGAATCCCAGTCTTGACATGTTATGATTTACTAAGTGCAGATAAAATACAGTTGCGAATAAATAACAAATATTTATACACTAAAATGTGTGGTAAAAAATGTTTAAAAAAATAAATCAATACTGCTTTTATCATATTTCTGGGATCTGTTAAAGGAGTTCTTGTGCAGCTATGAAAAAAATCTGCATGTCCAGCAGCACAGTCACCACATTGGCATTAAGGAGCAGAGTTTTAATTTCATATTTGATACAAAAAACATTGAACACATGAACATGTCTTCCTGATCAGCAAATGACAGGTTTTAATTGACTCTGAATCTCTTTTCAACAATAAATGAGTACAAGATTTAAAGAACTTATATAAAATGACATAATGATATGGATAGCATTATTGAAATAAATACAAATTTGGTAAGATAATAATAACATGTTGGAAATGACAATAGGTCCTTGCTCTTTGTAACTCCAGTGGTAGCAGAAATAAATGAAGCTCTCAATTCATTTAAATTGAAGACAAATATGAAGAGCACTATCTTGATCTAGATCTAATTTCCCTGGAGCACTGTGTTATAATTCATTGTTAAACTGTGCCAGTGCTGCTCTTTTTTCTACTCTTCTACACCAGTTTCAGAACTTTCTTTTATTGTTAGTAAGGACATTGAGAAATGAGCCAGACCATCAAAGATAGAATGGTTTGGAGAGCTCTGGGTTTAGATTGATTGGAGAGCATGACCTTCTTTGAATAAAATATAATTAAAAAAAAAAATAAGCAAAAATATAATGTAGGAACAATTTTAAATCTTTGCTTATTTTGAGATGTGCACAGTTCTGTTCCTCCTCATCTCTGTTATCTAGCCATGTTTATTTCAGATTTAGGAAACTAGATAATTTTTTCCGTAATGTATCTAAATTTTCATAATTCCCCTGTTCGAACCACAGGTGCCATAATTTAACATACAGAACTGCTGATTCTCATGCCAAGAAGACATTCACAAAAGTTGATTGTGATTTATTTCTAATGGTGGTCCAGTACAGAAGAATACTCTTTAACAAAATTAGACTTAACTTTTCCAGAGAATGTTCATTGTATACAGATATGCACACTTTACACCACTAGTCTAAATCACTGTAAATATTAATTAATGTTTTACTCTATTCAAATACTAAAGATATTTTAAGGAATGAGTATACAAAAGCAAGTTTTCAAAAATTGAAATGTAGGATAATTCCTGTTTTGAATGTTTCATTTGCAGTCAAGATTGTGAGTAATGCTGTGAAAATCTGAATACTGTCTAATTGACAACATGTAACATTGAATTATATTGTCATTGGCTCCAAAGCTGTGGTTCAGTGGATTAAACAATCTTGACACACTTTTTATGTACATTTCAATATGATGATGCTTCTAGGAAACAAGACTTCCCCTATGATTTTCTCACACTAGATATTTTAGACATGTCTGTTACAAATATGCAAAACTTGTCATAAGGTTCTTGATTGTCTTTGTTAATGTTCTTACAGTTATTTATGTGATACTATTATCTGCAAATCTTTAAAAAAAAAAATTCCAAAAATGTTTTTTTTTCTGTAAACAATATATCACAATTGTGATAATATGTCCAATATGAACCTTTAATTACTGTTTATGGTCTGCACTGAAATAAATGATTACTGTGACTTATATGAATGTGATACACTAACTTTTGTTCTACTTTATTGCTCATTTGATGAGCTTTGGGCAACCACTTCAGCAAGGTTGTATTAAAACATATGGTGGACACTTGCAATATTGGTCTTAGTAGCAGTTCATTTTACACAGTGAAGCTGCAGCCCAAGTGTAACTTTCCTTAGTTGCCTTTCATGATGTGCTTGATTAGAACTCAATGGTATTTATCATTTTTTGTTGTTGACTGCATTGCTTGGCTCTTGACTCCACTTAGATGAGTGACATAGAATCTGTATAAAAGATGTTTTGTGCTTGTAAGTAATGAAGAGTTGAGCTTGTGATTGTTAGATATGACTGACAGAAAATTGTTCGCATATAAATATTGATTTGTTGCGAATGAGATTAAATATTCATTAATTTGTCAGTTAGGACATATATGTTTATAATGGCATGATGCATATTACCATTAGCATGTTTGAGCACTTAAACTGAATGTAAGTAATAATAACACATTGTCTTTCATTCTGTATGGCTTGGAAAGTGCTCAGGAGTTAAGTTTCACACTTTGATCACTCATATTGTACTCATTTTGTGCTGTGTGATAGATTATACTTGATAATTTTGTACAGTGTGCACATGATTGTAATAGTAATTTTACTTTAAAAAATAGCTTTCTCAGTATATTTGTCATTTAGAAATATAAGACATTGCTTGATTTGAAGGTTTTGTTTTAAAAACTGTTTAAATTACCTCAGTTTTGTCTAACCTGATGCAGCACTTCTTCCATTAATTACACATAGGTTGCTATCCCAGCAACAAATGAGGGCTGGCAACCTTTTCTGCTCTTGGCCAGAACCTGTCCGTGAGGCAACCGCCAGGCCATGTTCACCTATTGAACTATTATTTGATATTATATAATGTCACTAGCAAAGGAATATAGAAATAAAACATGTAACTATGGATGAGTTTTATTTCATAATGAACAAAGCACTTAGTCTGATAAATAATGCATTTTGTATTTAAAAATTTGACTTTCACAGGTTGTAGGTTGCTGACACCTGCCCTATCATTATTATATGTACATATAGTGCATGATTCTTTAGATTATATATGTTTTAAATATTGATTTTTTTTTTAGGTTAATTTCATATGATCCTCATGGGATATATAGTTTAATCATTGGTGCACTAGAGTAAAACAATATTTTGTAGATTAGTAACATATAAATGCATTCATTGTCAGCTATTAGAGAATTACAGAAGACATAGGGGAGTGAAGTGTTAGTATTCAACTTGGCTGCACTAGGTCACAGCATTTAGAGGTCAGGGGTGTCTCTTGTTTATACCTTCTCTAACTCAGCAAGTCAGATACTCACTTTTTTTTCTAGTTTGGTTAACTGAAGGTTGTCAGACAAATTGAATTGGGATCATTTTAATATCATATGTACTTGCCATATTTCATCTTTAAATCTAGTTTGTATGCTGTAAGTTTCTGAGTCTCCTAGATATGTTTTCACAAACAGTGGAGAAAGCTTTCGTGTAAAGTGTAATAATTTTGTGTGTAAATGTTTTGTGCTGAACCTGTTATATTGTTGTGGTCTCTTCTTCACCTTCTGTGTTAACCTGATGATTACTCCCAGTGCTTTTTTTTCTGGAAAAAAAGATACTGGTACTCACCTTGAAGATGTTGTTATATCTACTTCTACACTTTTAACATATCCCGTTATATATATATATATATATATACTTTAGTCTCTAGATTGTTTCTTGATTTGGGTATCAATTTCAGAATGACCTACCTAGGAGCAGCCTTCTACATAATTGCTAGTGTTGAATTAAAATTTTATATATATTATTACAGTGTTTTTTTTTATGGGGGGGGGCGCATATCCTCTGATAATGCCCTCGTCGTCGTCACTAGCTTGCTTCTGGCATCAACTGGAGAATGATGACCTTTGAGTAGCTATGAATCCACATATTTGTTAGGAATCAATATGGGGAGAGGAAGACTCCCTATCCTGATGAACATCAGTGTAGAGATTGTCTGTACAAGCAGAGGTGACCTACCTAGATGAAGTTACTATAAGGTTCATCTGAGAGAAACCCTATCACATTCACAGGAAGATTCTGCAATTGTGTCCAAAGTGTGCTTTAGCGGAAGTAGTGTGTCTGAGAAGTTATTTTCTTGAAGATATTCACGAAAACCACTAAATGCTTCCGTTTCATTTATACAAAATTTGCCTGCTAACTTTCTAATCTCAGCTTCACCAAATGTCAAGTGCTTGCCAGAATTTTCTGGCCAGTACTTAGAATAAAAAATCTTTTCTCATTCAGGCAAATCAGCATCATCACCTTCAAGCAGATGTTTTCCAAAAGTTTCTTTCAGACTTTCTTGCAAATCTAGACTTAGTTTAATAAGTTCTTGGAGAGCATCACACATATGGCCCAAAATTAAGAACAAATTTGTATGATATAATTTTTCTTTAAAGACCCTTGTAAAAACAGCAATCTGCATTTTTTTGCCTTCTGAAGGTGATGGATATAGGGTTCAAAGTCCTGCCGCACTGCAAATATTGTGCAAAAGCAAGATGCAGCCCATTGAGTGCTCAAAATTCTGCCAATTTTCAGTAACTAAAGTTCTAGGGTAGCTGCACATCTCTGTAATCTCCCACAGTCACATAAAGTTTGTGAAACTCTTAAAGCGATTTTTACCTGTCACATTGTTCACTGTGTCGCTAACAGACAGTTCAAATCGATTGCTAGCACAATGCCAGAAAATAACACTAGGAAACTTCTCTTGCTTTGGCCTCCTTCACCATTACGCACAACAAATAACACTGCTGCACCATCACAAGTTACAGACAATGCTCCTTTAAGTAATCTTCAGAAAATCCTAAACACCCAAGATGACAAATTAAAGAGTTTAGAATTCCTCTAGCAGTTACATCTGATAATTCAATTAAATCAAGGAAAAGACTGGAGCCGAAAGTTCAGGAAGAACAAGACAAACAGTAATAATCAATTACTTACACAATTACAATTGCTCACAGTTGTCGAATCACCAATAAGTAACATTCTTTTGTTTTTTGGAGTTCATATTGTTTATTAAAGTTTTTCTCATTTCATTTAAAATACAGCCCACAATGTTAATGCAGTCATATTCCTTGATTCTTGTTGTGCAATGTGTAGTTCAACT
Organism: Megaustenia siamemsis; assembly: GCA_032433765.1. Lineage (NCBI taxonomy): Eukaryota > Metazoa > Mollusca > Gastropoda > Stylommatophora > Ariophantidae > Megaustenia > Megaustenia siamemsis. Next base: position 114,707,115 of record JAVIAB010000051.1, read on the forward strand.
CAAAACATACTAAAGCCTCACTGAAAATTGTCTGCTATCATAATTATTAAAAAAGAAAGAAAGAAAAAATTAAGTGACCCTTCATTAAATGAGCTACAACTGTAAATACTATAGATTTAAATTATATGGGGAAAAAAACATGATGCCTAAAAGGAAAAGAAAAACAGCGTAAAAGTTTCCTTCCTAATTTTGTTCATGTCATATTTCACTTGTAATTCTTTAAACTAGAGTTTGAGAATGTCCTCTGGTCAACCCAGCTGAAATAATTTGGAAACTTGGCCTTTGGTCAGGGAAGGAAAAACATGCAAGGAGAGAGAACTATTCTGTTCTGTACATCCACAAAAGCTATAAGCTCATTTACACTTCTCTCCCATAGCAGCATACATGTTATGATATACGTATATTTTAATGAAGGAAAATGTGGTTTACTCAAAATTTGTGTAGTGTTACAATACATCTTTAATTCCTTGCAGGTAGAAGTTAGAAGGCTTTCTACTTTAAGAAAAATTGTTTTCTTTTGTTGCTTAAAAAGCACTCCAGTAAGTTTGTTTAAGGAAAGCAACAATTAAAATAATTAGCAATGTAAACAAAACATCATTCTCTTTTAACTTAATCTCTTTAAAAATGATTATATACCATTTATCCAGTAGATAGGCTACCATTTGCAGCAGTAAAGTATTTTTAACTTCATGGATCAAGAGCTTGCAATCATTTTCATATTAAAATATTGTGGCATAACTTGTAAAAAATATTACAGGGAACGGAGATTTTTTGTGAGATGTACACATTTTTGTCAAATGAAGTAGCCCTCATGAGTTTTATGTACATAATATATTTTAAGCTTGTTGGTTTTTTCTTTCTTTCTCTTTTTATCTTTAACACAATTTTACTTCATTTAAACTGCACCAGTTTCTTTCTTTGTGACTAAATCCACTTGTGGAAATGAGGCCTTTGACAACAGTCAGTAATGCTCTCCCTGCAAAAGGTTTCTGAGAAACCAAGTAAAAATCATCTGTTTTTCAATTAAAACTTTAGAAATTTAACTTGATTTTCAGTTTTACTGCATTGTCATCACTTTATGTTTCTCATATTTCCACCATGTTATATCTCCTGTTTTATATTTTCATTTAATTTTGAAACTGTCTTTCTTGGTCTGATAACATTCTGTTTGTTTTGTACATACTTCACTTACCTCTTATTGCTAAATAAACTTACTGCCTTCAATAGCCAGGATTAATAAATTGGAACTGTTCAGTCACATAGAACAACTTACAAACAAATTTCATGTATTTTTACAAAATACTTAGATTTATGTTAATATTTATTATTTTAGTAATTTTGTATATGAAATGTGGTTCACTAAATGTGAACTACACATAATAAAAACAGAACTGAAGAACAGGCTTTGAGCAAAGAGGGAAACAATATTACAAACCTCAACAAAAAATAATTTGGACACATTTTGAACCATGTTAAAAAAAATAAAAAGCAGAAAGAAAGATAACTTGTAGCAAGAGAAATATCAGTGATCATACTGTAATTTAAAAGTATTTGTAGAGAGAATTGTTCTTCTAAGTCTAAGTACCCCCCGTCATGCCAAGTGGCGTATAGGGAAATATGGTGTTAGTGACCCTATATTTTACGGACCTTCAGCACATGATTTTTGGGGTAATGTGGTCGGTATTACGCCTGTGCTGCTGTACTTTCCCAGAAAAAATCCGGTACCCATTTAAGGCTGGGTGAACCCGGAAGCCATCGGTTGGGATCGAACCCTACCCCTTGTCCTTTGTAGTCCAGTTCACTAACCACTGAGCTATCACGGCTCCATAGAGAGAATTGTTAGTCATGATAAATTGTCAACCTTTTATGTTTTTAAATTATTATCAGTAAAATATTGTAATCTTTTATCTTAGCTGTTTTAGGTTTTGTGCCTGAGCAGAATTACATGTAAATGGGATTTTGATGTTATACTAGATCTCATTTATGTGTAATATTGACTGCTTAACACACTCCGTACCATGAGCTGCAAAATGTAGTTATAGTCCAATGTGAGAAACTCAGGAGCTGTGTTTTGCTACTTTTGATTTAGTGATATTTCGTAAATATTTCTGCCAAAACCTTATAATTCTCTTATGTACCCTTTTTTCCAACTTCCTGAGCAAATTGTCTGAACAAACCATGTGTTTTAGATCAATTTTCATTTATTTTCTCGCTGTTATTTCACATTTGTTTAAATTGTGAAAAACAACCTTGCCACAGCGTGTTAAATCCCTTAGTGTTGATGTGTTAATAAACAAAGCTTTCATGTGCAGTGAAAACCTTTACAGATGGCTGTTTTACAGAATAAGAATCCATAGATTTGGCAGCAAGTTGCAGTGGCAGTCTTCTTTAGTCATCTGGATGTCACCATAATGATCTTTTTTAAATGGGATAATAAGCTGGCAGAGTTTGTAAGCACACTTCTCTCTTGTGTGACAAGGCTGGCAGTTTTTAAGCACACTTCTCTCTTGTGTGACAAGGCTGACAGTTTGTAAGCAACTTATCTCTTGTGTGACAAGGCTGGCAGTTTGTAAGCACACTTATCTCATGTGTGACAAGGCTGGCAGTTTGTAAGCAACTATTCTCTTGTGTGACAAGGCTGGCAGTTTGTAAGCAACTAATCTCTTGTGTGACAAGGCTGGCAGTTTGTAAGCAACTTATCTCTTGTGTGACAAGGCTGGCAGAGTTTGTAAGCAACTTAGCTCTTGTGTGACAAGCTGGCAGTTTGTAAGCAACTTAGCTCTTGTGTGACAAGGCTGGCAGAGTTTGTAAGCAACTTAGCTCTTGTGTGACAAGGCTGGCAGTTTGTAAGCAACTTATCTCTTGTGTGACAAGGCTGGCAGAGTTTGTAAGCATACTTATCTCTTGTGTGACAAGGCTGGCAGTTTGTAAGCAACTTATCTCTTGTGTGACAAGGCTGGCAGTTTGTAAACACACTTCTCTCTTGTGTGACAAGGCTGGTAAAGTTTGTAAGCAACTTATCTCTTGTGTGACAAGGCTGGCAGTTTATAAATAACTTATCTCTTGTGTGACAAGGCTGGCAGAGTTTGTAAGCACACTTATCTCTTGTGTGACAAGGCTGGCAGTTTATAAGTAACTTATCTCTTGTGTGACAAGGCTGGCAGAGTTTGTAAGCAACTTATCTCTTGTGTGACAAGGCTGTCAGAGTTTGTAAGCACACTTATCTCTTGTGTGACAAGGCTGGCAGTTTATAAGTAACTTATCTCTTGTGTGACAAGGCTGGCAGAGTTTGTAAGCAACTTATCTCTTGTGTGACAAGGCTGTCAGAGTTTGTAAGCAACTTATCTCTTGTGTGGCAAGACTGGCAGTTTGTAAGCAACTTAAGGCTGGCAGAGTTTGTAAGCACACTTATCTCTTGTGTGGCAAGGCTGGCAGAGTTTGTAAGCAACTTATCTCTTGTGTGGCAAGGCTGGCAGAGTTTGTAAGCAACTTATCTCTTGTGTGGCAAGGCTGGCAGAGTTTGTAAGCAACTTATCTCTTGTGTGGCAAGGCTGGCAGTTTGTAAGCAACTTATCTCTTGTGTGGCAAGGCACTGTGTTGTAGAGCAAGAGTTCAAATTATGGTCTGGACTGCTTATTGTTTTTCTAGTGCTATAAAAATATTGATTTTCTGTGTGATTTTATGTTCCTCATCTCATACTTTCCTTCAATAATAAATATTGCTTTGCTATTGCTGTCTGCTGATTATACTTGCACTGCTATTTAGCTTTCTATGTACTAGACATCATGATGATGAATGTTCTATTTACAAACTTCCAGCAGTAAGGTGGGCATTGTGATTCTCATATGAAACCCCAAGAGACCATTTTGCAGGTAACAATTATTAAGAGATAGCTTTGAAGGTTATAAAACAAAGAGTTGTTTCTGTTGTGGCAGAATCAGTCATTGATTATTGATCAAGTATTCTATGAATCACTTTTTGTTCACCACCATATTTTGGTATTTTCTTTGCTGACCTCTGAAATTTCAGCTCACTGAGGTCAGCAAGCTATAAAATAGGGACTATTAAACAGCAATTAAGGAAGTAAGTTAGCAGCTTTTCACTGCTCAAAGATAGTGTAGCCAAAGTTAAGTTTCATTCCACGCCACCAGTATGATCCAAACTACTCTAAGACATTAGGTAAATACAACAAGTTTAAGGTAAAGGTATCATCTCATCTTGAGCCCCTCTGCAATGAGTTTAAGTGACAAGAAAACAGTACAATTTTCCTCCTTGACTACAGTCCTTTGTGCAGTAGAGTTCTGATTTATTCTCTACCACAAACAGTTCTTGCATATTAAATAGTCAGACAGCTATGTGTGCACATGCTTTATTGGTGTTTCAATCATAAATCTTTACATTACTGGTCATATATTCTATAGTATAGTGTTAGAAAAAAAGAGAGCTAATTTCCAATATTCATCATCATCATTGAGTGCCGTCTCCGCAACGAAGGTTGGCTACCATGGAGTACCATTTTGCTCTATCTCTTGCTTTGATGGTGCAGGTTGTCATCGGTTGATTTGTCCATCTTTTGATGTTACTCGTCCATGTTAATCTTGGTCTGCCTCTGCCTCTTTTACCTTGTATTTTCCCCTCCAGGATCACTTTCAGTAGGCTGTTGTGTCTTTTAACATGGCCTAAGAATCACATTTGTCTTGTTCTAATTGTGTTCAGAAGTTCTCTTTTAATTTTTAGTTGTTTTAAGACTTTGTCGTTTGTTTTCTTTTCCTTCCATCCAATTCTACCTATTCTTCTATATATCCACATTTCAAAGGCTTCAATTCTCTGTTCTGTTTTCTTGTCTAATGTCCATGTTTCAGCACCATATAGGAATATTGAGAAGATGTAACATTTTGCTATTCTTAGTTTTAGCTCTGGTGCTATTTGTTTTGATGTTAGTATGTCCTTCACATTTTGCTATTCTTAGTTTTAGCTCTGGTGCTATTTGTTTTGATGTTAGTATGTCCTTCATGACATTAAAATTACTTTTTGCCATTCCTATTCTTTTGTTTATTTCAGTTGTACATTTTCCATCACTGGTTATAGTATGTCCAAGGTAGTTATAGTTCTGAACTGTCTCAAGGTCTATTCCTTCAATTTTGATATCCACTTGTGGGTTTTGAGTATTTTCTTTGTTTATGATCATAGTTTTAGTCTTTTTGATATTCATATCTAGTCCATATTTTTTGCTTGTCGTGTTTATTTCATTAAGTAATTGTTGTAGGTCTTTAGGATTTTCTGCTAGTAGTACAGTATCGTCAGCATATCTTAGGTTATTGATTATCTTTCCATTAATTTGTAGGCCTGGCATCTCTATGATGTTTTTAAAGATTTGCTCAGTGTATAGATTGAACAAGCTTGGTGATAGGATGCATCCTTGTCTTACTCCTCTTTTTATATCAATGGGTGTAGAGAACTCTTTGTTATATTTTATTATTGCTGTTTGCTCCCAGTATAGATTGCATATTAGTCGTATATCCATGTCATCTAGATGTATCTCTTTTAGGCATTCTATAAGTTGTTTGTGGTGTACTCTATCAAAAGCTTTGGTGTAGTCTATGAAGCAGGCATATATTGGTTTGTTTACTTCTGTGTATTTTTCGATTAATGTTCTCATGCAGAATATGGCTTCTTTTGTCCCGCTATTTTTCCTAAATCCAAATTGCTGCTCATCTAATTCAGTATTGATTTTATTCTGAATCCTTCCTTGTATAACTTTTAGCAAGATTTTTGTAACATGGCTCATTACGCTTATTGTTCTAAAGTCACTGCATTCAACTGCACCATTCTTTTTAGGCAATGCAATGAAAGTTGATGTTTTTAGTTCATTTGGTATGTATCCTGTGTGGTATATGTCGTTGCATATGTCTGTAATCACTTCAATGCCAAAATCTTCAAGTGCCTGTATCATCTCTATCTGTATGCTTTCAGGTCCTGCTGCTTTTCCCCTTTTCATTGTTTTTATAGCTTTTTCCACCTCAGATTTTAAGATTTTATAGCCTGATGTACATTTTATAACTGGTTTCTTGTCCCTTTGATCATGAAATAGTTCTGTTATATATTCCTGCCATCTATCTATGATATCCTTATTGTCTGTTAGCATTTTTCCTTTTTTGTCTGCAATGCATCCACCTTCTGTGGCTTTTTTATTTTTATTAGTCATTCTCTTTATTTCTGTGTGCATTCCTCTTAGGTCTTGTTTGGTTTCCATAGTTTCTATTTCTATACATTTTTGGCCGAGCCAGTCTTCTTTTGCCTTTTTGCACATTTTGCGTATCTCATTATCTATTTTATTGTATTGGGCAGTGTTCTTCGCTTGTCTCCTTTCTTCCATTTTTTCTAGGATGGTGTTAGTTATCCATTTTTGTTTTTTGTTCTTTTCTCTTTTGGGTAAGGTGTCGCAGGCTTTTTGTATGCTTTTCTTTATGCATTGCCATTTGGTTGTTACTTTTTCATCAGGATTTTCTCTTCTGTATTGTTCAATTCCTTCCTCTAGCAGCTTCTGGTATGTGTTCTTTACTTGTATTGTATAGGTATCTTTAATATCTTTTTGATTTAAAGCTGTTATGTCGAGTGGGTTTGTTGATGAATTAGATTTTTGCTTGTTTCTCTTTAGTTTGATTTTCATTTTAATCATTACAGGATTGTGATCAGAATTAATATCTGCTCCTGGGTAGGTTTTGGCTTTCTTTACGCTGTTACGGAACCTTTCTTTTATCATTATGTAATCTATTTGATTCCTCTTCCTATCTCCAGGGCTTTTCCATGTGTATAGTTTCCTTTTCTCTTGCTCAAAGTAGGTGTTACATATTATCAGCCTGTTTTCTTCACAGAATTGTATTAATCTTTCTCCTCTGTCATTTCTTTTTCCTAAACCATGATTTCCTATAATTGTCTTATATCTACCTTTTCCTACTTTAGCGTTCATGTCACCCATTACAATCAAGATGTCTGAAGATTTCACTTGCTTCATAACTTTATTTAGGTCTTCATAGTATGCCTCTATTTGTTCATCTTTCCAATATTAGGAAGAAACAATCATCATTTTTTGGCCATGTAATGAGAAGAGAACAACTAGAATATATTGTAACAGCTGGAAAAATTGAGGGACGAAGAGATAGAGGGAAGCAAAGAGAAAAAATAACAGACAGCTTAAGAGAATGGCTTGGCAGAAGGTCAACAATAGAAATGATAAATAGCTGCCGAGATCGAAAGTTGTGGAGAGACATGATCACCTATGCCAGCAGGCCTGGTACTTGATGATGATAGTGTTAGACCTGAGAGATCGTCTGAACTGGATCATGTTAGCCAGTATTAATTAGATTCTCTAGTTGTTAGTGATCAGCACCTTGTAAACAGACAATTTAACAAAATGAAACCTAGAAATTAGTTTCTGACTGATGAATGGTGCACACAGTGGGAATGACAAACAACCCATTACATCGACATTGTTTTGAAATGTTATTCATTTCTACATTATTGCTTTTAATGTTGCTGCCCTTCCACTTTATAAAGACAAAAAAAAGTAGTTCAGTTGAAATCTTCAAAAATATTTGCATAATCTTCTGCTAGTTTATCAAGAGATAGAAAATAATTGCTGTTATATAATAAATTATATAATCCTTTCTTTTCTATTAAAATAGATTTTTCATACTACATTTTTCCAGTGGTTTTATTTATGTGTTTCTGTTAAAAGTGCAGTCAAATTATATCTTTCCCATTATTCATCTAATAGTGTGTTTGAGTCATTGTTATCTTCCCCATGACTCAATGTATTTCATAATTAATATGAATATATTTAGTTAAATGTTTGTATAGTTCTGGTTAATAATATTTGTGTTCTGTCAGGTTAAGGAACAGTGTGATTGATTTTATCGGTAGTTTGAATCTGTTATTCTTCCCCATGATTTTGTTAATAATAGTTTTTGTTGTGTTACACATTCCCCATGGTTCTGTTAATAGCATGCTTGAATCCTGTGATTGTTAATGTTCGTTTGTTAAGTTATTCATTTCTAATGATTTTATAAAAAACAGTCAGGTTGCTATACATTTCTAAGTTATTATATACGACTGGTATGAATAGCTACAAGAGCATGTATATGCTGCCCTTCTAGTGTAGTTATTATAACAAGTGTGTAACATAATTTCACTGATGGTGTTTCTTTTTTTTTTTGTAATGAAAATGCATTTTAGACCTTGATGTGTGTACAGTCAACATTGGCATCCATTTTCATCTGCATGAATCAACACACTAACTTATCAGGGACAATAAACGACTGCTTAGAAGTAAATAGAAGTTAAACACCGATGAATGAATAGGTGTGTGTTTGCAAAAAAAAAAAAAAACTTTGAGAACACAGTTTTTAATAAAATAATTGCTGTTGAAATGTTCTAGAGTTGAGCAAATGTTGACCTTCCTTCATTAAAATGGAAACATGTATGCAGTTAGCTCTTGTCAAGTTTCAACTGCAAGTATAGAATCAAGACAATTGTGTTCCTTAAAGGAATCACTGCACATAATTTCATGTCCTTCTGGTGCTATATTTTCCTTATTTCTTGTTTTGTGAACCATGCAGTAAACAGTTATAAATAGCATTATTTTGCTTAAACTACCATTTCATTGTGTATCTGTAACAGGCTAACATATACAGTGTGATGAGAGTTACTGTGCCTTTCAGGAAATTTGAAATAACTCTTAGAACTGTATTGATTTTATTTATCAAAGCCTCTCATTCTGATTGAGTTTTAACTCAGACATTATGTTGTCCTTTAGGATCTCTTTAGTTTTGTTCTTGCTGTGAATCAAATCATACAATTTCATATATGTGTCACATGATATTATTTTATTGTGTTGACTGCAGGTAGTATCGACTTAGTTTAAATTACGTGAATGCAGATTGTCATTAAAATATTTGAATAAACTCCTCAACCACTTTAATTTATTACTACAAGGACACATCTGTACATACAGTGTCGTAAGACAGGGAGAGTAAGAATGTTTTTAGATCAATTATTGTTCATTTGCAATCTGTTCTCAGAAATTGATTTGTCACATGTCATAGATGTAGTTAGTAGCTTCTTTGATTTTTGTAGCAACTTGTAAGACATAAAAATAATGTGCAATTACATGCATTAAAACATCCCATTTCAAAAGGCCATTTTTTAAAAACAATGACATTAGAAGAATTAATGAAATGTATTTTACTTCAAATTTTCATTATTGCTATTCTGTCACTTTCTTCTGCAGATTAATGATTGTTTATGAAACAATAGTGTGAACAAGGATATAGTTGTTACATCTCCAGTTTGTTAAAAGAAATCTTGAATTTCTAAAAATTTCAGCATAATTTATTAAGTGTCACAATTTCATTATATGATTTTTCAAATGCATCAGCATTATACTAAAATGCTCATTCATTAAGAAGGGATATATTATCAATTGATTAATTCTAGGGCAGTTCACAGAACAGCCATGTTCGATCCTTCTGAATTCTCTTCATTTCTTTGAAAAGTTCACAATGTGCAATAGACAAACCAGTTTGTCTGTTTTAGTACTCTCTTGGTGGTAAGAAAGTTTTTAATGCAATTCTTTAGCTCTATTTTTTTGTGGTCGTACGCAATTAGTTGCAAACAATGTGCTCATTTGTGTTACCTATGTCTCTAATATGAAAACAAGGTCTACTAGAGTTGAAGATATTTTTTTTTTTACCCATTTCTTTAGTGTACAAAGATAGATGTATCATCTGAGTTGTTGATCAGCATCAATGTTCTCTACCTCTATGTTATGAGTGACACTTTGTGTAACCACAACTTTCTGAGTATCTATTCCCATGTTTCCCTCTCAGTCAAGTTGGAATAGTTAATAACAAGATAGAGGGAAGCAAAATTAAAAGATACCAGACAGCTTAAGAGAATGGCTTGGCAGAAAGTCAAGAACAGCAATTATAAATAACTGTACAGATCGAAAGTTGTGAAGAGACATGATCACCTATGCCAGCGGGCATGGTACTTGATGGAGATAGTGCTTCCAAAGTGACAATATCAAGATGCATAATATCACTGTTATCATCCATGGTGAAGAGAATAGGACCTGAAATCAATAGGGATAAAAAGTAAAATAATGACAAATAATACCTGAGAGGGTAATATATAATCATTAGACATTGGAAAGAGTAATCCACTATATATATCTTGGTAGTAATATAGAACAAGAATGTGAAACACAGAGAGTTCAGAAGAAGCAGGATAGCAAAAGCACAGCAAATTTTAAAAACCTGGACGAAATACTATGCAAGATAACCAAAATAAGAATATTCAATGCAAATATATTATCATATTATCAACCCATAATGAAAGCTGGAAAGCAACAAAAGAGAGAAAGCTAAACGTTTTGATGACAAATACCTAAGAAGAATGTTCTGTGCACAATAGTATGAACTAAAGACTCGTATAGAGACAAGCCATGTAACCAACAGTCTCATCGACAATTAGGAAGAGAAGGTGGACATATACCGGACATGTATTGAGAAAGACAAGCGAATTCCAAAACAGGTTCTTCTATGAGAAACATCAGGATACAAAAACAGAGGAAAACCTAGAGAGTCACTAAAAAGAACACTTATAAGAGAAGCAAAGTTGCCAGGTATAGACTCATTAAATAAGATTGAACATCTCACCAATAGAGATGGATGGCGAAAGACACTATGAGCCCTATGTGATGTCTTGTGGCACAGGAAAAATCAAGATATTCCTCATTTGATATTTTGTCTTTATTGGCAGGTTACATATTTTCTGCATTTTATGGTCCAGTCCAACACTTTAGCACTAATTTTTTGGGGATAGTATCCTTAGCCTTTGGGTTTCCTTACTTTCCCCACAAGGCAGCGGTTGTTTATAATCAGTTCTCGTTTTGACAGCAGTTTCTTATAAAACTAGTGAATCTTCAGTTTTATCTTTTTGCACAGCAGTCTTATAAGACTATTGAATCTTCAGTTTTCTCTCCTTGGATAGCACTTGTAAGAATCTTCAGTTTTCTCTCCTTGGATAGCACTTATAAGAATCTTCAGTTTTCTCTCCTTGGTTCATCATGTCCTTCCACAATCTTCTATCTACAGTGCATCGTATCAGTTCTGTTTGATTGACTGTTTGCCATGCCATGACACCAAGCTATCCAGTATTTTCTCTCTTTGTCATTAGCAATCTCTCTTTCCCTGTATTTTGCCTGGTGTAACCAAGTATTCCAACTTTCCTCTCATGATGTGCACGAAAAATGTTGATTGTTTCTTTCTGATGTTTTTTTGGAACTCCCTTTTTGTGTTGGCCTTTTTGAAAATTTCCTCATTGGTCTTATTAGCTTTCTATTAGCTCTCCAAGAAATTTTCAACATTCTTCTGAGAAATCCCATCTCTGTGGCCTCTAACGGTCTCATGTTATTATTGTACCCACGTATTTGAAACGTTGCACTTGTTTCAGATTTGTCCTGTTTATTTTTATGCTGCATGATGGTGATGATTGTTTCTTTGATATGACCATTACTTCTGTTTTTTTACTTTTCAGACTGAGACCTTACTTGTTGCTTTCTTTTACTATTATGTCTATCATTTCTTGTAGTTCATTCTCTGTCTCTGCTATTAATACTGTGTTATCCACATATCGCATATTATTTATGTTGTGAAATAGCCTTGGTTAGCAATCTTATAAGACATGAATCTTCAGTTTTCTCTCCTTGAACAGCACTTATAAGACTAATGAATCTTCATTTTTCTCTCTCTTTGGATAGCATTCTTATAAGACTAATGAATCTTTCAAAATTCTCTCCTTGAATAGCAACCATATAGGAGTAGTGAATCTTCCTATGTTTGTATTAAGTTTTCCATTTCCTTGGTGGACTATGTTTATCAAGAATTTTTACTTTTTCTTCCCGGTTCTTATTTTTTACTGAGGTGTGCTTCAGAGCATGCCTTGGTGTGAATTTTAAGACTTGATTATATGTAGCTGTACCCAATTTGACAACTAAATCTTGAATTGCAGCCATGGAAGTTGACCTTTTGAATGGGGTGAGTTTTCTTCCTACAGAGGTATGGTATTTGCTATTATCACCTCGTTTAGCCCAACAGTCAAACATGATATAACATGCTGAGATCTGAGAGTTCAGTTGGAACCAAAGGTAATGGGCCACTCCAGAAAGTGCAAAACCCACTCAGAAGCGTGTTAATTCAAGTTTAAACCCAAGTATACAACAAAATATAATAACTACAGAACACAAATTTTGCATTTAAATTATACTTCAATTAAACTTCATTGGTTCCTTTTGGGAAAAGTGGGGGGGTTGCAAATGTTTATTGCGTTTTCATTTCCAACATTGGTTGTCGTCATACTGTGAAATAATTTTGCCTAAGTAGACAAAGCATTGTGATACAATTTTTGTTTTGATTTTTTTATCTGACATAAGAAATCATTGTTGGTTATAAAGAATATTAGTGATGGAGTACTGGCTAATGAAAGTAGATGTTGCATGCAAATCTGAGTGTCATATAGTGTGCAGTGTATAATAATTACTTTCGTAAACAAATCAAAACTATATGTGTGGATGTCACATTAATTTGTACATAATAATGAATGGATATGTAAGTCTGGAAATACATAATCTACAAACACTTATGCCTTCAGATTTGTTTTGGATGTTAAATTATCTGTGTCTGAAATAGTTTCCTCCTTAAGAAAGTTCTTATAAAATGTTTTTAAATTAAAAAAAAAAATTGTGCACACTGCTTATTGGAATAGTGCAAATGTTTATGCCTATAAACATATCTTCCTTATGAGATGAACACCAGAATGAAGAAATCCACATATTGCTCTGTGCGTTTATGATATTTTATTTTTTTTTACCCCCCCCCCCCTTTGGGAGGGAGGGGGGAGGTTAAAAAACAACAACTGGACAGAAATGAATAAACTATTAAATTTAAATATAATAACTGATATAATATGTCTGCTTATAAAAGTGTGTGTACAAAAACACATTATTTATTTAGCAAGCATTTTATCATTGAAACAACAGTTAAACACAGTCTTTGTGATGTAATAAATAATTTTCACAGTGAGGCCAAGCAAGCAGGTCCACACTTATCTCAACCATTCTAGGCCATTTACTCTCTACCATAGAAACAAGGAATCTAGCACTTAGTCTTGTACAATCTCAGCACACAGCCAGGCCCACATTTATCTCAGCCGCTCTAGACCAATTACTCTCATCTATAGAGACATAGATCTAGCACTTAGTCTTGTACAATCACTGCACACTTCTAGGCCCAGCAAACAGGTCACAATTACCTCAATCAGGTCATTTACTCTCATCTATAGAGACATAGATCTTGCACTTAGTCTTGTACAATCACTGCACACTTCTAGGCCCAGAAAACAGGTCACAATTACCTCAATCAGGTCATTTACTCTCATCTATAGAGAAATAGATCTTGCACTTAGTCTTGTACAATCACTGCACACTTCTAGGCCCAGCAAACAGGTCACAATTACCTCAATCAGGTCATTTACTTTCACCTATAAAGACATAGATCTAGCACTTAGTCTTGTACAATCACTGCACACTTCTAGGCCCAGCAAACAGGTCACAATTACCTCAACCAGATCATTTACTTTCACCTATAGAGACATAGACCTAGCATTTAGTCTTGTACAATCACTGCACACTTCTAGGCCCAGCAAACAGGTCACAATTACCTCAATCAGGTCATTTACTTTCACCTATAGAGACACAGATCTAGCACTTAGTCTTGTACAATCACTGCACACTTCTAGGCTCAGCAAACATGTCACAACTACCTCAATCAGGTCATTTACTTTCACTTATAGAGACATAGATCTAGCACTTAGTCTTGTACAATCACAGCACACTTCTAGGCCCAGCAAACAGGTCACAACTACCTCAATCAGGTCATTTACATTCACTTATAGAGACATAGATCTAGCACTTAGTCTTGTACAATCACTGCACACTTCTAGGCCCAGCAAACAGGTCACAACTACCTCAATCAGGTCATTTACTTTCACCTATAGAGACATAGATCTAGCACTTAGTCTTGTACAATCACTGCACACTTCTAGGCCCAGCAAACAGGTCACAATTTCCTCAATCAGGTCATTTACTCTCATCTATAGAGACATAGACCTAGCACTTAGTCTTGTACAATCACTGCACACTTCTAGGCCCAGCAAACAGGTCACAATTACCTCAACCAGATCATTTACTTTCACCTATAGAGACATAGATCTAGCACTTAGTCTTGTACAATCTATGCATGCTCCTGACCACCCAGTGATCTATTGTTATGGCTTTTAACCCATTTCTAGGGTGTGTCAGAGATTTCTATGGGGCTGGAGAATGTTTGCTCCACAAAGTGTTTGGGTGTCAGTTTTTATTTCAGCTCCAACAGACCTTGTTGACGCTACACTCTAGAATGACTTGAACCCACATGTGCCTTTTTTGACATCTATTTCTTAACTACAGCTGCCAGGTTTGTTTTCTACAATCAGTATCAAGCTTAGGAACTTGCATGTGCAGTGCAGCTCATGTGTGGAGACTTATAGGATGTTTAGGATTGTTGGAATACCTGGCACATATTCTTTTTTGAAAGTTGATCCCCATATATTCAAGCAATAAATCTTGCACTGTTGCAAATATGTATATAGTTGCGGTTCCAGCTAACAACACGATTTAATAATGTCCATCTCTTGATTAAACAAAATAGTAATGATAAAAAGCAATTTTAAGAATATGAAAAATATACTGACATCAAAGCAAATAACATTAGCACTAAAACTATGAATAGCAAATTGCTATATTTACTCAACATTCCTGTATGGTGCAGAATCATGGACTTTAAATAAGAAAACAGCAGAAAATTGAAACCTTTGAAATGTGGATCTATAGGAAAATGGGGAGAACTGGTGGAAGCAGAAAAGAAAAGACAAATAAGAAAATTCTGAATGAGGTGACAATGAAAGAAAAGAGCTTAACACATTTAGAAAAAGACAACTGAAATTTGTTTGACATGTGAAGAGACATAATACCATTTTAAAAGTCAGCTTGGAAGGGAAGGTACAAGGTAGATGAGGCAAACCAAGACTATAGTTGACTGATGTCATCAAAACGCTGACACGTGAACCTATGACAAGGTGCAACATCAAGACAAGAGACAGACTAAGATGGCATTTCGTGGTAGTCAACCTTCGATTTGGGGATGATAACCAATGAATGAATGAAATCTCTTGATGTTACCCTTCGAATATACACCTTTCATAATTTTCATTTCAGAAAAGGGACATTATTTACTAATCCATGGAACCACGACATCTCATTATTTTAAGAACAAAATTGGCACATACATCAGTGGGACCTGGTGGAATCAACTCTAAGGTTGGACACAGTAATTAAGCTGACACTTCCACATTCAGGATAATGGTTCTGGATCATTCTTCAAAACCTAGAGAACTGCTGCACGACTTGACAAGATCTGGGGCCAGACTATTTTTGACTAATCAAACACGATATAATCTAAAATGACTTGTCTTTCAGTATCTCTGGATGTTCCTCCCAAAATTCTTTGCTGATGATGTCTGTGTGTAGAACTACATTTTTCAGTTTTTTGTGTTTTTTACCCTCTGTTGAACTTTTTGCTTTGGTGTCACTGGAATTATCCTCCTCATTGTCTGGAAGTTCTGTTATCTGAATGAATGTAAGAAGCAGTTATAGTTTTCAAATATACACAAAAACAAAAAAGCAGAAGCAATTTAAGAGGAAGGATGCAAAATTAAAATACTGAAGGACAAAATAAAATATCAATACATCAAAGCTACAATAAGAAAAAAATTAAAGGAAGATGACACCACTTTCTATTGACCTTTCAAGCCGTAGCTAGCCCATAGGTCATAGACCCAGATACTCTTTCTCTTATCTAAATTTTTGTTCTAGCAGTTTTCAATCCTTATAAAGATATTTTATCAAATCTCGCCATTTGTCTCTGTTCTGTGCAAGCAGCTCTATCTCATTGAGGGAGCCGATCCCTGCTACTTTTGCCACTCTCAGCAATGTTCTTCTCAGTGTCTCTCTGGGTCATTCTCTTTTTCTCTTACCTGTTGTTTCCCACAGGAGGGCTTGCTTTGTTATTCGGTTATTATCTCTCCTCATCACATGTCAACATATGACCATTGTCTTTTCTTGATTACTGAAGATATTAGTGGTTGATTGGCGATTTCTCTAATTTCCTCTGTTTTGAATTCATTCCACACTATACTATATATTTTCCTTAGACATTTATTTTCGAATGTGTTCAACTTTGTTTCTGTCTTTTCTTGTTTTCCAGCTCTCACATGCATACCAAAGGGTTGATAGTACGTTTGATTTGAATAGTCTAAGTTTTGTGTTTGTGCTGATGAGTTTTGATTTCCACAACTTTTCAAGGCTTCTGAAAGACATTGCTGCTTTAGATATTCTGATTCTAATTGCTTTGCTTGTATCCCCTTCCCGATCAATGTGACTTCCAAGATAGATAAAGTGATCGATCTCCTCCACTGGTTTATTTTCCATGTATATTTTGTCATCTATTGGAATTAAGCTTTTCATGACTTTAGTCTTTTTCATGATTGATCTCAAGCCCAATTTTGCTGGCTAGTGATGTTAGTTCATTTGTGTTTTCCTGCATCATTTTTATCTGACTGCTGATGAGAACTATGTCATCAGCAAAGTCGAGGTCCTCCAAATGGTCTCCTTGAATCCATTCGAAGCCTTTATTACCAGTGCAGCATTTCTTCATTATGAAGTCCATAACAACTCCAAATAACAAAGGCGATAAAATACATGGTACAAATAATAATACATAAATATTATTATATGGGGAACTTCCGAGGCGATAATAGGGAATAATAGAACAAAGAAGTATGTGTTAGCACTCGGAAAAATTGACAGACAAACAACAATATTGTTGTTTGTCTGTCAATTTTTCCGAGTGCTAACACATACTTCTTTGTTCTATTATTCCCTATTCTCGATAAAATACATCCTTGTTTAACCCCAGTTTCTATTGGGAAACATTCGCTCAGTCCTTCCTCTGTTCGAACTGCACATGTGTAACCATCAAACATGTCTTTAAAAATATTTATTATTTTTGATCATGAAACATTTTGTTAATGAAATGTAGACTGCTGTGTATGCACATGTGTAAATAATTATAAGTCTGACATGTCATGTCTCAATATTCCTTGTATTCACCTCCTGAATTGGCCTACTCATTTCCACGAATCCAGCATGTCCCACAACCTGCAACTTTAGAGTCATTCAGTCCACTCTCTCTAGGGCAGACCTCAGCCTCATTCAAATCTTTTAAAAACATGTTTTGTGAGTTTCTGACAATGATTGTGCTGTGGATTTACTGTGCTACAAGCCACCTAACTGCTGCAGTGACAATTTTGATTTTCATCCTCTTGCTGTTGGTTATAGTATCGTCAATCCAGGGTGTCTTCATGGGAGCTTCTTTGGTGTAAATTTTGGGATAGGCATGATATCTGACAGCACTAGCCTCAATCAATATTTGTTAGAGAGATAACTATGTGGATATTGGTGTTTGATAAATCTAATGTTGTATTTTATTTCTGCAATTTCTTAATGCTCTTATAGTGTACAGGTTTTCTTTGTCAGCCAGGCAAACACTAATTTGATTTTAAATTCCCTGATGGCGTTTGTAAAATTAATTATTATATTTAAAATAGATTAAACTTTAATGCTTTCAGAACATCATTTTTGGTAACTTTTGTACTGCCGTTGATGAAGTAAACAGGTAAATATTAAAAAAAAAAAAAATTAAAGCACCCCCGTCATGCCAAGTGGCGTATAGGGAATATGGTGTTAGTGACCATAAATTTTACATACCTTCGGCACATGATTTTTGGGGTAATGTGGTCGGTATTACACCCGTGCCGCTTTACTTTCCCAGAAAAAAATCCGGTACCCATTTAAGTCTGGGTGAACCCGGAAGCCATCGGTTGGGATCGAACCCTACCCCTTGTCCTTTGTAGTCCAGTTCACTAACCACTGAGCTATCGCGGCTCCCAAGTAAATATAACACTAGGTATATTTATCACAAATGATATGATAAAAAAACCTTCATACAAGCAATCATCTGCACATGGCAAAATTATGAAATGTTTATGTGCTCTTGATATGCTAATCCTGATGCAGCTTTGCTGCCTGGCTGTTGAAAGGTTTAATCTTATTTCATTTATATTTTGTAAAAGTGTTTAACTCACCTTTTGTCTAATAATAACTGTTCCTTTTCTGTAAAGTTCAGGTAAATTGTTGTAATTTGTGCTAAACTCATTGAACAAGAGCTCATTCTTGTCACTGGATAGAGTACCCTGCAAGGTGACCAATACCAACAGCAATATTAAAGTTTAATCTTCAGAAGATTACATAAGGTACAAATGATAACAATAAGGTTACAAATTGAGAGGCTTCAACTCGTGATGTTTTTATTACATGTCTCATATAGATAATACAATAATTTCTAACCCTTTAACTTGTCATACAAGCATTTTTACTAATGAGTTCCAAATGTTTTATTTAATAAAATACATAAAATACAGAAACATTAAAAAAAAAAAAATTAGAAACTGCTTTGCGAACTCAGAGACTATACTGCATGTAATGTTGCCTTATAAAACAAGATTTTTGTTCATCTCATACTAAAATTGTTCTCATTAAAATTATGTGTAACAATGTCCAATAATAATCTATGAGATTCCCATTAAAAGTAACAGATACAGGAAGCTTGTGTACTAAACTATCACAGTTCAAAGTTAAAAAGCAGGAGTCCAACAATGCTGGTCAATGCTAATTGCTACTGAAGTTTCTAGTTACAACTCTCACTTTCAGTCTCTCTCCTGCCTGACCTGGGGTTAGTCCCTTCTCTTGGACAAGCTTCCAGAAGCATGTATTGTACAAGTTGTTAATGTGACCTGCATGAGTTCCAAGAATAAAAGTAATGCAATAATTCAGTCACAATATTTTCAGTGATATAAAACAATTGTACAACTTTCACACTTTATTAACAATTTCAGGAATAGGTGGTCTAGAGACAAGATGTCAGCTTCTTGACAGGAAGGTCCAGAGTTTGAATCCGGCTACAGGTAGTTGGAATTTTTCACTCAGAATCCATGATTTCTCAGTGGCTTTACCCTTCCATGGAAGTGGGTAGTGAAATCTAGCCTTTTTGATAATGGCAAGGAACAGGATGCTAGTGTGCACTCTGTATACACTAAAGAAAGTCTTGGCAGTTAAAAGTATAAATGAGTAGGCCCAAAAAGTCACTGCCCATGCAAAAATTATTTTATTAGAAATCTACCCTAGCTGAAGATGGATGTTTCAGGCCGAAAGGTGCAGATACCACGGCTTGCCATAAAATAGCGACACAACGCCAACTTAATGGGAGAATTCTAAGAAGAAGAATTAACACTTTTATTTTATAAAAAACATATATATGTTTTAGCCGCGATAGCTCAGTGGTTAGTGAACTGGACTACAAAGGACAAGAGGTAGGGTTTGATCCCAACTGACGGCTTCCGGGTTCACCCAGCCTTTAATGGGTACCTGATTTTTTTCAGGGAAAGTGAAGCAGCACAGGTGTAATACCGACCACATTACCCCAAAAATCATGTGCCGAAGGTCTGTAAAATATATGGTCACTAACACCTGAGAGTATTACACAACAGGCCCTTTTTTGGAATCCCCAGGGGAAAAGACAAAGAGGAAGACCAAGGAATTCTTGGAGAAGACAGATAGATGCAGAGATGAAGATGATGGGAAGACATGGAATGATCTTAAAAGAATGGCAAAAAACAGAATGACTTGGAAAGTGTTTGTTGAAGACCTATGCTCCACTGGGAGCTAAAAAGGTAGAAGAAGTAGAACACCATATTCCCTATACGCCACTTGGCGTGACGGGGATACTTTACTTTTTTTCTTATATATATATATGTTTTCCTGTGTGTTACCGGGGTCTCATTATAAGTAAAGAATAGTGACACTGTGACCTTCCAAGCATGTCGTAAGAAGCAACTAAGGAGATTGATCGATGGCTTGACAAGCTGTCATTGTAAAAAGTATTGTTATGGAAACAGAGCCATAGATTTTAGAAGCAGTGATCTCTGCAATATGTGCCATTTTGGAATGCAAGGTTTCTGTTTTTGAGATTCTGGTTCTGCCCTATGTGCCATCTTCGGCTCGAAAGGACAATAGATAGATATATATGTTGAATCACTGGACAGCTATCACCACTATTGTCCAACAAGGAAATAACTCTAGAGTCAAAACAGGCACTCTACAATACAATCTTCATCCCAACGTTGTGCTATCAATGCTTGTCCGGACCAAAGATGCAAGAAGAATTGAGAAAAATTACCTCTACTGAGATGAAACATGTTAGATAAGTGACAGGAAACAGCCTGAAAGATAAGATCATAAATGTAGAACTGAGAAAAAAGCTAGGAATAACCCCCATCATAGAATATATAAAGAAGCAACAGATAAAATGGTTTGACCACGTGATAAGGCAGAAAGAACAAACACAACACAACGAGTCTTCAATAAACATTGTGAGAACAATGACCCAAGTGTCGACAATGAGAAAGATAGATTGATGGAATATTAGAAACACTAGGAAACATAGCAGCAGAGGCAAACAGAAGAGCAAAAGACCGCAACTGATATCTCCCCTCGACGCTGAAAGGCAATTGAGGAAGGAAAGAAGGAGAAATATATATATATCTAGAGAATAAAATGGAGAAAACAGGACACAATTCACTTGCAAACAACATGTACACAAAGTTCAAGATTGGCAAAATTGACATTCATTAGCATGGCACATTCTTCAAGACTGCACCCAGTATGAAGCACTTAAATATGTCCACTAGCTAAACAGAGCAACTCTATGCACACAATTCTATGGCCCCTTACAGGAGCTGCTCTTTCTTTTTCTTTATTTGGTCACAGATTGATCAGGCAGTATAAATGTAAGCTGATGTAATACTTGAAAGGCACTCTCTTCCAGGCATGCGTGCTAATACATGATCATGCGTGCTAATGCATGATCTTGTCATGACCAATGGTCTTGTCTTGTATTTTAATCACCATCTTGACCAATATATAGTGTTGATGTAACTGAACATTCATGGTAAATTGGGTATTTACTTGGATTTGATCTTAGAACATGACTAAAGACTAACATCGACTGTTAATTTGAAACTTATTTAACTCTAGATTGTTCACTTTTAACTAAGAACTATGTTTAAACTTAGATGTTTAAATCCTCAATTTACAGACTAGTAACTTCTTGACTAGTAAGCTTCTTAACTCTAGACTTCTCAACTGTTCTTAGCCCACTACTGTGTTTCACTGTCTTCTCTAATTCTCTTGGTTCTTTTGGTGTTTACGCTCATTCTAATTTCATATGATCTTCCCTAGCTTTTCACCTGTCTGATATGATTTACCTTTGGAGTCTTTTCTAGCTTTCTTAGGTTTACTTATAACCCCTATTATTAAAGATCTTTATAATGATGAACGAACGGAAGTAAATATTAAGGATAATGGAGAAGGACCAGAAATACTCAGAGAAGAAGTGGAAGAAGCCTTGCGCAATATGAAAGCAGGCAAAGCTCCTAGACCAGATAATATAACTAAAGAAGAGATTGAAGCCATGGGTGATTTTGGAATAGAAATAATAACAAAAATATTTAATGATATCTACAACAGCGGATATATACCAGACGACGTGCTCAAATCAATATTCATAGCCCTACCAAAGAAATCAGGTGCGATTGAATGCGATGATCATCGCACAATAAGCCTTATAAGTCATATGGCAAAGATATTGCTAAGAATGATCATGTGAAGAGTGCGAAACAAAATCAGTCCAGAAATTAGCGATGAACAGTGTGGTTTTGTTAGAGATAAATGAACAAGCAATGCGATTTATATCATAAGATCTTTAGTAGAAAGAGCCATAGAGGTGAAAACAGATATATACCTATGTTTCATAGATTACACCAAGGCATTTGACAAAGTAAAGCACCAAGAAATAATCAAAATTTTAGAAAGCATAAACGTAGACAGCAAAGATCTAAGAATAATAAAGAACATGTACTGGCAACAAACAGCGGCCATAAGAGCTGGAAACCAAATGGGAATGTTTCAACAAATAAAACAGGGTGTTAGACAAGGTTGTGTGCTGTCACCAGATTTGTTTAATATTTATAGTGAGATTCTTTTAAGATCCATAAGGAACATGCCTGGAATAACAATTGGAGGTCATAATATAAATAATCTAAGGTATGCTGATGATACAGTCTTAAACGTTAAGAGTGAAAATGAGTTACAAGAAATGTTGGACATTATAGTGAAAGAAAGCAAAAATAAAGGACTCAGCCTTAATAGCAAAAAGACAGAGGTAATGGTAACAACAAAGAAAAAGACATCACCTCAGTGCAAAATAAAGACGAGTGGAACAATATTAAAACAGGTAAATGAATTTAAATATTTGGGAACTTTTTTAACCTCAGACAGAAGATATACAAAAGAGATGAGATGCAGAATGGCTCAGGCAAAAGCAGCTTTCCAAAAAATGAGGAAGATACTATGCAATCCATTTTTGACAATAGAAACAAGAAAAAGAGTTCTTAAATGTTATGTAGAGGTAGTCTTAACATATGGATGCGAATCATGGACAATAGGACACAAAGACAAGAAAATCACTGGAGGCTGTAGAAATGTGGTTTTACAGAGGAATGTTGAGAGTACCTTGGAACAGCTAAGAAGAGTAATGAAGATGTTCTGAGAGAGGTCAAAGCAAAAAGAGAGCTAATTTCCAATATTAGGAAGAAACAATCATCATTTTTTGGTCATGTAATGAGAAGAGAACAACTGGAATATATTGTAACAACTGGAAAAATTGAGGGACGAAGAGATAGAGGGAAGCAAAGAGAAAAAAATAACAGACAGCTTAAAAGAATGGCTTGGCAGAAGGTCAACAACAGAAATGATAAATAGCTGTCAAGATCGAAAGTTGTGGAGAGACATGATCACCTACGCCAGTACATCTGGTGCTTGATGATGATAACCCCTATTGGTTAAAAAAGACTGGTCTGCATTTTCAAGGGTGTAATTCACTAATAGTTGACCTAAAATCACCAAAATTCCTTAACACACCATGGGTTTCATTTTGTCTAGCACCTGTAATTTTTTCCTTCTCTTATTGTTCACAGAAAGTGGTTGTCTAGACCTGTTACACAGTGTTATGCAACTCCACATGGATGTGTCCCGATTAGAATAAGCGACAGATCTCTAAATCCTTTTCTACATACTATTACATTAAAAACAACCACATTTATTTCAATGATGACTTTGCAGATGGTGAATGAAAGAAAAAGTGGATTTTTAAAAAATCTGTTTAATGTATGCTAAAAGTATTATGCTGCTGAAAGACACCATAAAGCAATGTAAAACTTAATACATTAAACACTTGTATTTTCCAACTAGCATTTGATATCTATGCTTTACTATGGCATTCAATTTGGTATGACTCCAATAACACTTTCTTTGCAATTAAGAATTTACATTTATTACTCATGTCCCTATGTATATCTGGCAAAACCTTGGAATTACTAAAAATTGTGGTTACATGGAATGATTGGACCAGAAACACATTCAGGCACTGGTTGAAATTCTTTAATTTGATACCTAATACCTCAATGAGACAAGGAAGAAAGAACCTTGTTATCAGAGATAGTTGTTGTTGTTGCGTTCGCCAGCTTTCAACCCTGATGAAGTCCCTAGAGACTAGGAACTGAATTTTGCGTGTTAATCCATTTTTCCCTGGCAGCCATGTGCACAGGGGTCCCTCGCCGCACAGGCAGATAAGTCCTAGGAGATAACTATGAGGTACTCATGTTTTTTCCGTTGATGAGTAACTGACGTTTCAAGCCAGGCCTCGCTGCTGAGACCAGGGGTGGTCGCCGCAGAGAGAAATCATAAATAAAAATCCCAACCGGTGTAACCGAGATTTGAACCCACAACCTCTCTATCTCGAGGCCAGCATCTTGCCTCGAGACCAACCAGCCCCCCATGGACTTGGAATATGAGGAAACTGCAACAAAGAACACTTTTCATGCATAGCCTTCAATGGTCCCTGCCACCTATCTACCATATACCGGAAGTTCACGTCCTCCTGAAAATGATGATCGTCATATTTAAAAAAAAAAAATATAGTGCTTGATGATGTTAGGCCATCATTGTTAACTACAATTCCGAACATATAAACACACAGTTAGTCGTCAGATTATCCCCGTCGCACATCAAACAACAGACCGTAAGATTAGCGTACGGCAGGTCTAGGGATTTACCGTGAGCCATTATGGTGATGTAGCACACACAACAATGTCGCACGCACAGCAATGACGTGCCCTTTAGAAT
This sequence comes from Megaustenia siamemsis, assembly GCA_032433765.1. Lineage (NCBI taxonomy): Eukaryota > Metazoa > Mollusca > Gastropoda > Stylommatophora > Ariophantidae > Megaustenia > Megaustenia siamemsis. Next base: position 114,731,689 of record JAVIAB010000051.1, read on the forward strand.
CTTGATTACTCTAGTGAATGTAGCCTACGATGAACAAAACACAGTGCAAATTCCCTAAAGAGATCAAACTGCGGCTAACGAAGTATTTCACATTAATGAGTAACATGTAAATAACTTGCGTCAAGCAATTCCAACAACGGTCATAAACAGCACCAATGTGACGTAAAGTGCAGATCAAGTCTAGATGGTGGATGGTCGCATTCACAACACTTGATATGTCGAAAATGGAATATTGCTGGCGTACGAAACAGCTTTATCAGCACAGATGTAATAAGTAGATCATCATTTTGACTTTAGCGCAGAGAAGTGCAATGGAGAACCAAAATTAATCAGACCCCGAATGCATTTTCTGCAGCGATCGAGAAAACGTGGACTAGATCCGCCATCTTGGAAACCATCAGATATTGTGAAAATAGTGTTAGTGACTATATATTTTTGTGCCAGAAATACCAGCAGAAATGAGTAGGCCCAAAAAGTCACTGCCCATGCAAAAATTATTTTATTAGAAATCTATCCTTGCTGAAGATGGATGTTTCAGGCCAAAAGCTGAACTTATATGCTGTCAATTTGGATAAAACCTGACTTCTTATCCTCAGAAAATCAACTGAAAATGTAACTATTTGGTGTTTAATCTTTAGTTTTACACTTTTAAGAATTAACTTTCATAAATCTTTCTTTGCTAGCACATAGCAAAGGCCTCAAGTATTTTATTTCAAAATTATGTTGATTTGAGCAAAATTCTGAAATATATTTATTAAAATTTGTACAGTTAACCAAAGAAGAAAAGGATTAGATAATTAACAGCACACTAATATTACTGTGAAGAGTTCAGCGGTTTGAAGGGAGAATGACACAGAACAGTTTACTTTAAAGCATTTGTTACTCTCTAGCAAATCCTAAACTTATAAACTGGAATGTTTGATGCAGAAACCTTTTAACGGTTTAGAGGGATAGAAAAGGTGTTGATCTAAAAATGTATGTAGCAAAATGAGGTGGTAATAACACACATGTTGAAGAGTGGGTAGTGTGACTCTTCCTAGTACTTTGTCCTTCACTCCTGGCTTTCCTCTGACTTCATTGTGCATCGATTGTTTTTCCACACAAAATAAAAAGGACCTCAGAGCACAGAGAGGTTTTTGCAAAAGCATCCCTCATGTACGATGTAAAAAAAAGATAAGAGTGTTGCCTGAGGAAGGCTGATTAGCTTATTGTGCCAATTTGTGAAGTGCCCACGCTGATCATTCTCAGAGTTAACAGTGAGATGAATGAAATTGATGTACCTCTCATCAATGCTATGCACTATAGTGGTTGATTAAGGAAAGCAAAACTATGTTTAAATGTGCATTAGTGCTGGGAAACTGCTTATAAAGTTTAATATATAAGATATAGAAACATATGACACCAATTTTAATTCCCTTAATTTTCAGACCTTTTAAAGTATATAAAAAATAACTAAGCAACTAAATATGTACAAATGAGTAAAAAAAAGAACAGACATGATCATTTTAAAACATTATATAACTCACAATCTGCCTGTCTCCAGCTGAGGTAGTCTTTGAGGTTCTCTTCTGATGGATACAACACCACTCTGGCATCAAAGCTTGGGGGATATTTCAGTTCTTGAGAATCGAATAACTGAGGCCAGAAGAAGGTGAAGGAGGATGCAAAAAGGCTCACAACGCTGGTCATTATTTTGCTGAGAAATGGAGAAGTTATTATTATATTTGAAGTAATTTCTTTAATTACAAATAACACTGATGACAAATTTTGAAAGTGTTTTCTTGTTCTCTTTCTTCTTGCTACAAACTAGCTAAGTAACTTGTACATCTTGAATGACAACAGCATAATGTTCCCACCTTTATGCTATCCTTAACCATCCATCACAGGGAGTTCCATGTATGGCCCACACAATTTATCTATATTTTCACTGTCCTACACTAAGTTGTCTTTGATAAGCAACTTTCATCTTTCTCCATGAGTCTACTGAATTTATTCTGAACAGACCTATGTGACTTCCCTACTGTGAGCTTCTCCTCTTGATTGCACTTCTTGACCAGTTCCTGGTTGTCAAGGATAATAATAATGAGACAAGTCCATTAAGAATAATCATCTTTGCACCACCAATGCCATACAAATTGACAAATGTGATTTCTCTCCATGACCTGTGGTCTCTGTTCTTTTAAAATTGTTTCCATTAAAAGATTTTCACATTTTTCAAAGTATTCTTTCTCTTTGTTTACCTGTTCAAGAATATAGACATCAATGCTAACCACAGCAATATACCTCCCAGTGAGTCAGAGTCAAGAATTTGATTTGCATTGGACTTTATAAGCTGCAAGATTGGACACTATTCTCTGCATTATAGGGAAATTGACCGCAGGGCATAGAGATATATCTCCATTATCATTTTTCTTTTTCTTTCTTCTTTTCTCTTTTCACTGATACCTAAAAGCTGTCATGGTTTATATGTTCTTGTGCTCGAATTGTCTGAATTAGTGATTTCCCTTTGTTGTTACATGTCTCTGTCACTGCATCTATCCAACTTCTTCTGGGTCTTCCTATTGGTCTTTTTCCATGCATTCTCGAGAAGAACGCTCTTGATGGTGATTGATATGGATTCATTCTGACCAGGTGGCCAAACCATTTAAGTTGTTGTTCTATATATTCTTGGCAGGGTTTTGTTCCTACTATTTTTCTTATGGTTTCATTTGGTATTCTATCTCTTCTTGTGTTGTTTGTTACTTTTCTCAAGCATCGCATCTCACATGTATTGATCTTTCTTAAATGTGATTTAGAAAGGGTCTATGTTTGACTTTCATAGCACAAAGTTGGTATGAAGATGCTATTTATTATTTGTTGTTTAGCTGGCATAGAAATCTTTGGATGTCTTAGCAATGGTGAAAGCTGGTATGTGACAGCATTTGCTTTTTGTGTTCTCATGTTAATTTCTCTGTCTAGTTTTCCATCTTCTGTGAACATTGTGTCTAAATACTTGAGTTCCTCTACTTGTTTTATTTCTTTATCTTTGATCTTAATGTTTAATGGGTGTCTTAATTTGCTTATTCTTATAGCCTCTGTTTTTGCTGTGTTAATGTTCATACTGTAGTTTGTGCAGCTTTTATCTAGAGATGTTAAATGCTGTTGTAGCAGGTTTTCATCCTCATATATTAGGCATTGGTCATCTGCAAAGAGTAGCTCGTTGATGTTGGAGTTTTCTACCTCTATGTTATTATTTGATTTTTCCTTATTGTTGGTTGTTTCCTGATTTATTTTGTCCATATATATGATGAAGAGGAGTGGTGAGAGGATGCATCCTTGTCTTACACCTGTTGCAACCTGAAACCATTCTGACAGATGCACTGACATTCTGTTCTAACGGCACTTTGACCGTTTTTATATAATGTCATTATATTATCTAGTAGTTGTCCTGCTACCCCATAGGTTTCTAAAGTTTGTCAAAGTTTGTTCCTGTCCACACGATCAGAACACTTTTCCTGATCTATAAACACTATATTTAGGTTTCTGTCTTATTCTATTGTTTTTTTCACATAGTTGTCTCAATGTAAATATAGTATCAGTACAATATAGTATCAGTACAGCTTTTGTCTTTTCTGAATCCGAATTGATTATTACTTAATTGAGGTTCTAGTATGCATCTTACTCTCCTCTCCAATATTTTAGCATACATTTTACCAACTTGACTCAATAGGGATATTCCTCTGTACATTTCACACTCCCTTTTGCTTCCTTTATTCTTCCAAAATGGGACAATGATAGCTTTTTGCCAATCGTCTGGGACTTTTCTTTCTTCCCAAGCCATATTGAATATTATATTAAGCCAATCTATAGCTGGTTTCCTTACAGGCTAGTAGCATTTCTATTGTTACTCTATCTATACCAGCTGCTTTGTTATTTTTATTCTGTTTCAATGCCCATTTTACTTCTGCTTTAAGAATATTTGGTTCCTGTTCATCATACTGCCTATGTTTAAACTCCGTATTTCCATTTGTATTTCCCTGATTTAATAGTTCCTTAAAGTATTCTCTCCATCTGATTATTATGTTTTTCCTGCTGCTGATTGGTCTACCGTTCTTGTCGTTTATTATAGTGGTTGGGTTATAATAATTTTTTCTTACTCTCATTGCTTTTACACTTTTGAAAAATTCTCTTGGTTCTTATCTACATGTTTTTGCTGATTCTTCACCAAATGCTTTCCAAGAGTCTGCTTTTGTTTGTTCTAGGATCTTTTTGCTATCATTTCTGGCTTGTCTATAGTGATTGTAGTCTTCTGTTGTATTTGTCTCCTGCCACGTTTTATACTTTTCTTTCTTGTGTTTCACTGCTGATTTTGCTACTTCATTCCACCATCTTGTAAGTTTCTTTCTGCTCTTTCCTATATTTTTCAGACCGCATTTCTCTTGTGTTGACTCTATTAGACCTTCTTTAAACTGTTTCCATGCTTCCTCTATGTTTGTAGGGTTGTATTCGGGTTAGGTATTTGTTGGTTACGGATTCTTCTATTTCATTTTGTACATTTACATTCTTTATTGCTTTTAGATCTATTCTTTGTGCTTGAGGTCTTGCAATCTGTTGTTTCCTAACCCATTTTTCAAATGTGATAAATATTTTTTGTTTATTTATTATTTTTAAAAATCTTCATTGATAACATGTCGAAGTGAACAAAATTAAAACTCCAAATATCTACTGTATCGAGGGATTGCATGTGCACGAGAAAGATTTCAGCAGTAAACCCAGAGGAATAATCTTAGTTCATAAGGCATTCTGGTATTGAAATCAACATTTTATTGGCAACTCTAGCAACACAGTGGAACTAAGAGTTATTAACTAAGGTCATGCTAACAGCCATGCAGGGGTAGATTGTGCTTCAAGTGCGATAATGGATCTTCCACAGAATTAATAGGATTAAATTTTTTATTCTCTCTCTCTCTGCGATCAAGACTCAATCAGAGTAGGATTCCAGACTCTCACATGAACACAGCTGTCTATTTAAGTGAATTGATCAACCCCACAGACAGAACATCATAATTAGAGTCTGTTAGATCCACCCTGATTGAATACCTGTTAAAATGTTGCACTGTGTTCTGCGCCAGTGGCCCAGTGCATCCGATTTCAGCCAGCATTTTATTCAGGTTTGCTTTCCTTAGTCTTTGATTGTCCCCAATCTTCCTGCAAGGCAGCAGATTGTCTTTTCTGTAGGGGGATTCTGCCCTTAGATGGTCGGCCCTCCCAGGTTTACAAGCACCATCTGCCCGAGTCACTAGAGGTGACTAACACAGACATGTACACACAAAGATATGAGATGTGACAAACAAACAAACAAACAAACAAACAAACAAACAGCGCGCACGCGTGCACGCACACACACACTCTAAGATATGAGATGTGACTAACACAGACACACTCTAAAATATGAGATATGACTAACACATATACACACACTAAGATATGAGCTACGACTAGCACGGATATACACCGAGAATTGAGCCATGGCTATCACAGACACCCACCAAGATAGGAACCATGGCTATCACATAACCACACAAAGATATGAGCCATGGTTAGCACAGATAACCACCAAGATATAAGCCATGACTAACATATACACTTGGTAACGTCCACTAAAGTTTGTCTGAGGTTCCCGATAAAGTTTCTACTGACGACCTCGAAGATCCAAAACTTGCAGGCATGGTGGGCGTGGCTGACGTGCTGGAAGATCAGCCAGATAAGACCAGAGAATGTCAATTTTATGTTCTCTGAGTTTTGAGTCCGCATCAGATAGTACAGTCTGGCCACGTGGCTGGGTGCGTTCATGATGATGTAAGACAGAGACAAGGCAAAGAGCATCCTATCCACACGAACCTGGGCGCTAGCTCGCACTGAGCTCCACCTAGGATCGTTGATTGGTTTCAGCTCGGAAACTTCCAACATTGGCAGGCCACTGAGCTTCTTCCACCGGAACTTGTGTATGATGGACAGAAGAAGTGAAGAGCATGACATTAATGGTGATCAGCGGTAGTAGCAACGTTACTACCAAGTCAATATAGGTTATTATGTGCAAGAACATCAGCCTTGGACTTGGCAAGCATTTCTCTGGACCTATATCGTTTGGCGTTACCTCAGTATATGGCCATATACAGCAACAACGACAAGACTAGAATGCACATGATCATGATACTGGTGCGTCGTCTTGTGCACACAACCACAAAGCTTGTTGGATGACATACAGTGATGTAATTTTCCACTGTTATACGCACAGAAAGCAGAACTCCAGGCATTGTGCCAGTAAAAGCTAAACTATAACGGCCACCGTTGAGAATGAACAAAATTCTGCAAATTCAGATCTTGGCCGTTGGGCTTTGTTCAAACGCAAACAAGCGTCCATCTTGGTGCGTCCAAATCTTTTATTCTAGAGACAGACATCACATTATTTCATGCAGGAAGAATAGCTTTTTGTAAATTATTACTAAAAGAGGCTACTACCAAAAATTTCAATTCTACATTTGAGAAGCAAATGCAATAGTGCAAACTAAATGTCATCCCTATTAAAGAAAAATACATTATGGTTGAGTTTAAAAGAGATAAATTAAAATCGGAAGAAATATAGATTGTCCAGGTTAGATAGTTTCAGAGAATGTATTAGAATTCTGGTTGGTACGGTGGGCCAAGATGGCCACCTGGTAAAATTTGCTTTGAGACTGGTGGCATTTTTGCTGCAGTGCGTTTTAAAGTGATTTTTTTTGGTCTGGATTTTCACTTACGGTGGCAGCGATGGTCTGGTCTCATTCACCTGACCAAAAAGTCAACAAGGATCAGACACCAGCAAGCAGAGATTCATGCTGCAGGTAACTGACCATTGATTGAAGTGGAACAGTACCAGTCCCCTGCTTTGCCATAGAATGGGAATTTTGATCTGTGTTCAACTGCAATTTCACCAAAAGCAAAGTTGGACTACTGTCAGATCAAATGTTTCACTGAAGTGGAGGTGTGACTTCATTTGTTAAGACAGCAATTCTTGAGGCACACTAACTGATCACGAGGTCTACACAGATTTGGCATGGGAGCATGAAGGTCGTGCTGCCAGCAACGACCATTACAGCAACCCGAAAATGAGCATCATGAGCTGCACACCTTTTTTCAGAAAGTGACACACTCACTGTAACAACATGAACAATCAAGACAAACACTTAGTTGGTTGTTGGATTTGGAGCTCAGCAGATATGGAAATGCCCTGCCTACATTGACACTATTCTGTTCTAATTTCTAGAGAATATATTAGTTTTCACTTATTGAGAGGAATAATATGCTCAGTGTTGGAAAAATAAATATTATCAACATTTTAGCTCTTTTTCCACAAGTTTGAGTCCTGGATAAATCTTTCCTGTTTTACCCATTTTTTTCTTATTCCTTTTTTGTTTCTACCTCTCTTTGATCTGTTTCTTCTTATCTCTTTTACTGTTGATTGTAAGAAAAAAACTTACCTTGAATTACTATGAGCTAGCTTTCATAATGGATGTCATTTCAAGTGCCATCAATTTTCTTCATTTTCTAACTTGCAGTTCAATTTTTTTCCAAGAATTTCTCATTAATGGGTTTCATTATACCATCTCAGGCCATTTTCTCACTCAAGAATCCATTAAAAAAAAATTTTTTAATGCCTGACGAAAAAAAAAGAAATAAAAAGAAACTATCATTGGTCTACCTAGCTCTCCTGTTGTAGACAGTACAGTCCTTGTGGAAGACAAAACTGTACTCATCACTCTGTCCATAAGCTAGAACAATTTCACCAAACCCTTCAACAACTGTTTGGGCTGCCTTTGTCATCAGACCAAGCCCTCGATCATCATTGGGCTTCAAGTAACCATGGGCATCAGTGAATCTGTTTAAGGAAAAGTCATTTTTTTTTAAAATAAAAAAGCTCCAGCCACTTTATTAAAATTAAATTATTTTCTTTATCAGTAAGTAGTTTACGGTATGACTAGTTTTGATAAACTAAATCAAGTGGTATTAACTTCTGTCAAACTTTACATTTTAGCTTTCCTAGACTGAACTCAAAGTAAAAATTGGACCATTGCATCTTGTAACATATCAAAGGTGACTAAAGAGAATTTTGATCACTTTCTACTTAGCATTCACACATTAAATGGTCGTGGATGCATTGTGTTTCTAGTTTACAGCAAGGCCGTGATATCTACACCTTTCAGTAAGACACATCCATCTTCGGTGTGGGTAGATTTGCTCAACAATTTTTGATGGGGCAATGGCCATATTTATTGGGCCTACTCTTTTCAACTGTCAAGAGTTCTTTAATGTGTGCAAGTGCATACAGAAGCTCCTGTTTCTCACCTTTATCCAAGAGGGTTAGACATTGGATCTTACTACACTGAGATTAAGGAAGTGTAAAGCCACAAAGAAACTGTGGATTCAAAGTGAAACAATCCTACCACCTGTGGCAGAATTTGAACCCAGGACCTTCCTGTCCAGTGACTGATGTATTACCTCTAGACCAACCAGTCACAGAAAAGAGTGAAAAATGTGTACCTGGCTCACAAAGTAGAAAAGGTAAAACTCTTTTCTAGGGTAGGTAAATTGGAGCATTCTTCTCCATTCTGGGATCATGGAATAAGCAATAAGCTACTCCTCCAATGTTTACCAAAAACTGATGCACGTTTTTCTGTATTTTTATTTTTTAGTGTAGAGTCTTTCATGCTATTTTGTAAGGTTCTCAAATTCTTCTTCACTTTCCCATTTCAGGCGTTAACAGGAAAAAAAAGTTCCAGTTTTTGCTCATTGACAGCCTCAAAGAATGTCATTTGATGCTGCTACAGTTTTCTCCATGTTCTCCTCAATCTCAATCTGGCTCTGCCTCCAGTTCCAATACCTTCTCACCATGGATTGCAGAATGACTAGTATAAATAAGATATAGAAAGCAAATAAAAGACCAAGATAAATGAACAAATATGAAGAAATTAGGAGGAATGGTCTGGGGAGTAGACAGCAATATGTTGAAACAACTATACATAGGAAGAGTAAGACCAGTCCTAGAGTATGAAGTCACAACCTAGGCTACAGCTTCTAAATCAGTTTAGCAAATTAACAGAACCCAAAACCAGGCAGCCTGTATAATTACAGGTGCTTTGAAATCTACACCTATCAATTCTCTAGAAACAGCAACAGGCCTACGACCTTTAGGAGACAGACAGAAAACTAGGTAAAGTAATGCGACAAGTGGAGGTATACAAAAAGCTCCCTAACCTCTCAATGCACCAAAGAATAACCGGTTTCAGAAAAGGAAGACAAAAGAGGAGCAACTTCGCTGCAATCCACCAGCTAGTGACTCAGTTTTTGTGGACAGGCTAAGATTTCATAGCTCTTAAAATATGAATATATTTTTCTGCGATACAAATTTGTTGCTTAAAAACATAACTTTATAAATGAATAAAATATTATTTAAATAAGGCCTTTTGAGTCTTTATAAGGTTTTTAAGGATTATATACCTTTATTTATTCTTACTGTGCAGATTAGCACTCTAGCTGTTCTCATAATATTCATTATATTAAAACTATATTTTATTTTATTTAAAAATTAAAATGAAAAGGACTGAAATGTCATAACAATAGCAACATAAATAATGTGTGGTGTAGAAAAGGTGAAAATAAAAGAAATGATGAAAAACAAAGAAATATAGATTTAGGAAAAAGAGCTTAAGAAAGGGGGGTGGGGGTAGGAAAGAGATGAAAGAAACAAAGAAAAAATAGAAAAGCATAGAAAAGAAATACAGGAAGAAAGAGAGAGTGTATGAGAAAGAAAGTTAAGAATAATACTCACTTATGAAAAGCTTTGCCATCAACACGTATAACTATCCAACAGTTTTTCAGACAAGGATCATCAGACTCAAACTGCCTGACATACTCAAACTTGCTCTTTGCCATTGTTTGAGTAGTACAAAACAATGCTGAATTTATTATTGTTGTGTAACTATTTAAGAGCCGAAGCCTGGAACATGAAGTTCTCAGTTTAATCAAATGTCGCATTTGTTAAGCACAACTGTATTTATTGCAAAGAAAATGTTATTATTAAGAACTCAGCTGCGAATCTATTAAATATTGAAATAGTCTATTTATTACTGCATTTCATGGTTTGTATGTTACACTTTATAATTATTGGAATAATGTTGTGTTGTTGGGACTAGCTTTGTGAAATAATGTTATGTAGAAAAGTTTTCATATTGTCTTTTCTTACATATGACTTTTAAAAAATGTATACTTTGCCATGGTACTTGAGCAGGCCACCACCCTAAGGATAAACTTTAAACACAAACATTTCCATCACTTTTACGCACATATTTTTTAATCAATAATATGGGAGCAGGGGTCAAGGTAAAGTATGAGGCTTGAATTTCAAGCATTGAAATTCATGATGCAAGATGGCATTCCTCACCTTCCCAGAGTACTACCCTGGTACCCATTTCTGACAGCGGCTGGGTCAACCGCAAGGGTATTTTTTTTTTCAACCACGCGTAAAATTTACACTGCTTTCAGTGGGAATTGAACACGGGTTATCCGAACGTCAGTAGCCCAGTTGGGAGCAGAGATGCCCGATAGCAACAAAGCTGAAAATTGTCAGTGACTCATAGCTGATGACTTGTACCAAGATCAGTGAACCAGAACTATCCAGACCCTACTCCACCTTTTCCTGGTGCCTCTAGAAACAGACTCACAAGTTTAATCTGGCCAAGTGAGTAGGAAGGCAATCAGGTATTCAATAATGCCGTGCTGAAGTCGTATGTGATGTGCCAAATATCACAGTCCTACTGCAAATAACAACACAACACATTTACATCCACTTAATGTCCTTTGAAGTGTGGATAACAAAGTCATAGATGAACACAAGCAAGCAATAACAATTACTGAAAATATTTCTTCTGTTATTGTAATTTTTTAAATTTTGTTTTGCGTTCACCAGCTAGCAAATGGCAGGACAAAATAACCAACTTAACTGCCCTGCAACGTGCTAAGACCCCAACAATCATGTTGATGCTCAGATGTCGAAGACTGAGATGGCCGGGGCATGTCCAGTGAATGGAAGAAAAATATATCCACAAGCAAATACTATATGGTGAACTAATACACGGAAAAAGACAAATTGGCAGACCTAAACTACGATATACAGATATCTGTAAATCATCTCTGAATTACTTTTCCATCTGTGAAAATGATTGGGAAAATCTGGCAAGTGAACGCACATCATGTATAAGGAATGGTATAACATCATTTGAGACTGTGCTAAGGCAAAACTTAGAAGAGAAAAGACTCGTGAAAAAGGATGGAAAACTGAGAGAGCTAGATATCGTTTAACAATAAAGGTATGGGATGTCTTTTCCTTGGTGTTATGATCGTTCCTCATTCAATTGCATTAGTAAAGTTGTGGGATTTGTATTTCACACAGAAAACCAGGTCACATGGGGTTTGAAATGTTTTCTAGCTGACAAAAAAATGTGTACCTGACATTTGGTTATGAAAGGAAACATATTCATGAAAAGAACATAGTCATACTACCCCAAATTAAATGTGCTCAAGAGAAAAATGAAAGCCTTAAACTAAATTCTCAAACAGAAATAATGCCATGGGATATTTTCAGTTTAACTTTAACTCAGTAAGCCTGAGTGAGCTAAGTACTGATTATATTATTATTTTTCTTCAACTACATTGACAGAAAAACATCAGACTGTGAACTCACATTGTGATTCATACACTACACTAATGACACCCTTTCCCTTACACCAGTGAGCGACGTAACTCAGTTTTTTTATTTTATTTTATCCATCACATACTAATGTCAGTATAAGTACATTTAGTAATTAACATCATCATCATCGAGTATCATGCCTGCTCTGATAGGTGATCATGTCTCTCCACAACATTCGACCTCGACAGCTATTTATCATTTCTGAAGTTGACCTTCTGCCAAGCCATTCTCTTAAGCTGTCTGGTATCTTTTCTCTTTGCTTCCCTTTGTATCTTCGTCCCTCAATTTTCCCAGTTGTTACAATATATTCCAGCTGTTCCCTTCTCATTACATGGTTAAAAAAATTATGATTTTCTCTTCCTAATATTGGATATTAGCACTATTTTTGTTCTGGCCTCTTTCAGAATGTTTTCATTGCTCTTCTTAGCTGTCCATGGTATTCTCAATATTCTTCTGTAAAGCCACACTTCTACAGGCTCCAGTCATTTTCTTGTCTGTTAACCTATTGTTCGTGATTCACATCCATATGTTGAAAATGGCTGTACATAATATTTAAAAAAAATTTTTTTGGTTTCTATTGTCAAAAGTGGACTGCACAGTATCCTCCTCAATTTTTGGAAAGTTGCTTTTGCCTGAGCTATTCTGCATCTCACCTCTGTTGTACTGTTGTGCATCTACCATATGAGGTTAACATTGTTCCCAGATATTTAAATTCATTTACCTGTAATCTACCATCTGAGGTTAATATTGTTCCACTTGTCGTTATTGTGCATTGCGGAGGTCGTTTTCTTTGTTGCTACCATTGCTTCTGTTTTTTTACTATTACGGATGAGTCCTTTATTTTTGCTTTCCTTCACTATAATGTCTAACACTTCAGGTAACTTATTTTCACTATTAGCGATCAAGACTGTATCATCAGCATACCTTAGTATAAAGTAGTTAACATATTTACTTTATTTTCTTTTCATCCACTTTCAGTAAAACTTTGATAAGTAAGAAACTCAGATGACAGAATATTATATAAATAAACTACATACGATAGCTAATTTTAAATTTGACAAAACTGATGATTTTAATGTTTTGCTGATTAAAATAAAAGAATCATTTCATTCGAATCCACCTCACCGCACTCAGGCCAAACCCACAGGTGCCAAGTTCCTCACTTCATACAATTTGAAATTCAGAAAAGACAATGTAAGCATGGATACACACTCATGCTGATAGTAATAGCTCAGTATTAGTCAGTGTACGAATACTCCTGATCCATACTTGAAGACAAGCATTCTACATATTAAATGTATTTAGTGGCATTCTACTACTGGCATCTAGTTTGAGTTATTGTATTACACCTTGCTACTAGCTATAAAGTTAATTGTTATATATATGATTTTTTCGTCAAAGAAAATGAATACAGAAAAATATAAGAACAGTTGCTAGTTACAAGTTAGTTTATAGTCTACATACTGTACTATGTGAATGATGATGATGACTGTACTATGTAAAAATAAAAGTAAAGTACCCCCGTCACGCCAAGTGGCACATAGGGAATATGGTGTTAGTGACCATAAATTTTACAGACCTTCGGCTCATGATTGTTAGGGTAATGTGGTCAGTATTATGCCCGTGCCGCTTCACTTTCCCAGAAAAAAATCCGGTACCCATTTAAGGCTGGGTGAACCCGGAAGCCGTCGGTTGGGATCGAATCCTACCCCTTGTCCTTTGTAGTCCAGTTCACTAACCACTAAGCTATCGCGGCTCCCTATTGTACTATGTACTGTACTGTTATTATTTTATAAATTGATCTTCTTCTTTCCTTCCTCATCTGCCTTTCAGCGTCGAGGGGAGATATAATTTGCGGTCTTTTGCTCTTCTGTTTGCCTCTGTTGCTGTTATGTTTCCTAGTGCTTCTAATATTCCATCGACCCATCTTTTTCGTGGTCGACCCTTGGTCTGGTGTTCTCACAACGTTTGTTGAAGGCTCGTTGTGTTGTGTTTTGTTCTTTCTGCCTTGTCACGTGGCCAAACCATTTTATCTGTTGTTTCCTTATATATTCAATTGCGGGGGCTATTCCTAGCTTTTTTCTCAGTTCTTCATTTCTGATTCCTGTCATTTGTCTAACACATTTCATCTCTGTAGAGGTTATTTTTCTTATTGTTCTTACATCTAGGGTCCAGGTCTGGCATTGGTAGCACAACGTTGGGATGAAGATTGTATTGTATAGTGCTCGTTTTTGCCTCCAGAGTTATTTCCTTGTTGGACAATAGTGGTGATAACTGTCCGATGATTTGACAAGCTTTGTTGCATCTTGATTCTATCTCTGCTGTTTGAGAATTATCGTTTGTTATTAGACTTCCTAGGTATTTGAATTCCTCTACTTGTTTTAGTTGTCTGCCTTCTATAGTTATGTTGATATTCTGTTTATTTTTGGCGACATTCATGACTTCTGTTTTGTTATATTGATTTTCATGTTGTATTTTGTGCCTGAGATGTTGCTTTGAGTTTGTTTAAGTGTTCTTGTAGGTCTTCTATTGTTTCATGTATTAGTGCCTGGTCGTCTGCAAATAAAAGCTCATTGATCTCATCTGTCTCTGATGGGTGGGCTAGCTTGCATATATGGTCCATGTATGTAATAAACAGTAGGGGGGATAATACGCACCCCTGTCTTACACCTGATCTAACTTCGAAGTGTTCTGTGTAGCCTGCTGCTGTTCTGACCCTGCAGCTGCTGCTGATGTAGAGACTTTTAATAAGGTTGGTTAGATGTTGGCTTATACCGTATGTTGTTAGTATCTCCCACAGCTGTTCTCTGTTTACTTTGTCGCTTAACTGTAGTTCTATTATTGGTCTCAGCCTTTTTTCCAACATTTTGGCGTATAGCTTTCCTACATGGCTGAGAACAGTATATATAACCTCTATATTGATTGCAGTCTCTTTTGCTACCTTTCTTTTTCCATATTGGTATGATGATTGCTTGTTGCCAGTCTTCTGGGGCTTGTTGTTGGTGCCATGCTGCATTAAATATTCTGTGCAGCCATTGCACTCCTGTTTCTCCTGCTGCTGCTATTATTTATATTGGTATGTTATCTATACCCGATGCTTTATTTCTTGGTGCATATTTGATTACTTCTTCGATTTCCTCTTTCATGATGTTGGGCTCAGTATATGTGGGTTCTAGCGTGGTTTTTGTTGTCTTATTAGTAGTTGGTATGTTTAACAGGTCTTCAAAATATTCTTTCCATCTCTGTTGCATACATTGGTTATTTGATATTGGCTGTCCGTGTAATTTATCAGCTCAGTAGGATCATGGTTTTCTTTTCTCACTCTTGTGGCTTTTACTGCTTTGTTGAAATCTCTTGTGGCTGTCATGATGTCCCTGCTCATGTTTTCTCCTAATTCTGTCCAATTCTTTTGCTTAGCTTCTTTAATCAAAATTTTAACTCTTTTTCGAACTAAGGCACATTTTTCTTGGTTCTTGTTCTCCCTCCAATTTTTAAACAGTTTCTTCTTTTCTTTAATTGCTTCTCTGATTGTTTTGTTCCACCACGGTGTGCTCTTTTTCCCTTCTCTTGTTCTTAGCTTCGTTCCACAAACTGTTTTAGAGATGTTGGTTACTGTTTGTATAAATTGATATAAATTGTAAATGTACAATAAACTACAAATATGAGTGTGGTGTGTGTAACATATTATCTAATTAATATTACATTCATAAAGTCCTAGTTTAAGC
Source organism: Megaustenia siamemsis (assembly GCA_032433765.1). NCBI lineage: Eukaryota > Metazoa > Mollusca > Gastropoda > Stylommatophora > Ariophantidae > Megaustenia > Megaustenia siamemsis. The sequence goes on from JAVIAB010000051.1 coordinate 114,747,181, forward strand.
ACATACAAATTACTTTTCGGAAGAGTAATGTCCCCCTGAGTAATATTGCCCTTTATTCAGTGGTTCTCTAATATGTCATTATTTTAAAGAAAGTATGAGGGTAAAGTCCTAATTTAGTCAATTTAATAAAGTAAAGTTCAGAAGAGAAATGTCCCTTTGAGTAACATTGCAGTTGCAATTTATTAGGACTCCTTAGTAATTGTGGAGAAAATATAAACAACCCTAACAACATTGAACATGATGGCAAAATCTTAAACCTAACTCTAGAATAAATTTTAGTAATTGAGAACTATTGTAGTTTTGTTCTGACGCCAACTAAGGGGATATCACTTGACTCACATCGCTTAAGTAATTTATGTGAATGACTTAACATATCCGGACAGTTTCTAAATGGTTCTGTCTCATGTAACAATGAATCACGGTTTGTAGTTAGTTCGCATGAGATTGATGTCTTTTGCTCTGGGGCTGGTCTGATCAACAAGTTACGGAGAAGGGGCGATAGTTGCAAATATCTGCTCCATCTACATTGGCGGGGGTCGGAATGTGACTCTCAAACAAAACACAAACCAGACCGACACATTTAATGCTTGTTATACAGGAGACGGATGTGGACGAGAGGCCGCAGTTAATGGCAAAACAAAGACCAATCTCTATGACAATGACTGCACACACACACAATTGAGAAGTGGAACCAATTCTGTTTACTGGTATCTGAACTTTGCCATGGCCCAGAAGACTCACACCATTCGAATTTATCATCGAGCTAGCACTATGATTCGGGTAAAGAATGCCATTCTAAAGGCTTTCTCTGACAGTGGCGGTGTAGTGTTCCAGTATAATGATCTATCATACCCAAACATTTCTATGAATACTATTGTAGTCACCACACAAACGACAATGGCACATATTAAGATTGAGTTCTCATCTACCATTTCGCAGGCCAACAGTGCACTGACGGTGAGTGAGGTACAAACATTTACAGACACCTATTGTCTGGACGGGCATTCTTGGTCGTTTTGTGCAAGTGTGTAGTGGTGCTGCAAAGGCTACACCGTCATCATCGGTACATGTCACGGCAACTGTTCACATGTGATCTATGGACACGACTGCTCCGGGTCTTGTCTTAGTGTCTGTCCTTTATGTGAGGAAAAATCCGGAAAATGCCTACAATGTAAACGTCCTGGCTACACCGTAGTGGCACTTGTCCCGATGGTAATTTTGGGCTACAGTGCAAACAGACGTGTTCTGATGGCTTTGACATCATATGTGACCCGGAAAGTACAGACTGTACGTGCAAGGAAACGTACTACGGATCAGACTGCACTCTCAAATGTCCGGACAACTGTTTCAACGACACCTGTGAACAGTCAACCGGGAACTGTACATGCAAGGGAACGTTCTACAGGTCAGACTGCATTCTCAAATCTCCGGACAACTGTTTGAACGAAACCTGTGAACAGTTAATCTGGGCCTGCTTCTCGTATGTCGATGATTCCCACGTTAAGAAGAGTCTGCCGACTACAACAAACCCAAGCATATGGATACCTTAATGCATTTCTGTGCTGGACATGGTTCATTTCTTGGTGTTTTTCCGTGAAGCCATGGCTCATATCTTGATATGTTTCTGTGCTAGCCATGGCTCATATCTTAGTTTATGTGTGTGTGTGTGTGCTGGCCATGGCTAATATCTTGGTGTGTGTCATGTTAGTCATATCTCATATCTTGGTGTGTCCGTGTTAATCATGTCTCATATCTTTATGTGTGTATATGTTTAGTCATATCTTAGTATGTATCTGTGTTAGTCATGTGTCATATCTTTGTGTGTGCATGTTTGGGTTAGTGACATCTCATATCTTTGTGTGCATGTTTATGTTGGTCATATCTCATATCTTTGTGTGTGCATGTCTGTGTATGTCACATCTCATATCCCTGTGTGTGCATGTCTATGTTGGTCATATCTCATATCTTTGTGTGCATGTCTATGTTAGGCATGTGTCATATCTTTGTGTGTGCATGTCTATATCACTCATACCTCTTTATGTGCATGTTTATGTTAGTCATGTGTCATATATCTTGATGTGTGTTAGTCATGCCTCGTATCGCTGTGTGCATGTCTGTGTTGGTTACATCTCATATCTTTGTGTGTGCATGTCTGTGTTAGTCACCTCTAGTGACTCAGGCAGATGGTGCTCGTAAACCTGGGAGGGCCGACCATCTAAGGGCAGAATCCCCCTACAGAAAAGATCATCTGCTGCCTTGCAGGAAGATTGGGGACAATCAAAGGCTAAGGAATGCAAACCTGAATAAATGCTGGCTGAAATCGGATGCACTGGGCCACTGATGCAGAACACAGTGCAACGTTTTAACGGGTGTTCAATCAGAGTGGATCTGGCAGACTCTAATTGTGATGTTCTGTCTGTGGGGGCGATCAACACACTTAACCTGACAGCTGACTTCATGTGAGAGTCTGGAATCCTACTCTGATTGAGTCCTGATCGCAGCGAGAGAGAGATATGACTAATTTCTAGGAGCCTCCCGAAAGGGAAAGAGAAACAACGAAAGAGGTAAAGTCTGACCGTAAAGATAAAGTATAAAGATCTAATTCTAAGATAATTTTTAGTATTTGAAAACCATTGTAGTTTTGTTACGACGTCAACTTAGATCACTCGTTTCTCTGAAATTATTCATTTTAATATGTTTAAACTAGGAAATTACCATAAAATAGACATAAAATTACTATTTCTTATTTTAAATTTTATTGTTTTTATATTTTTCAATGATATCAGATATGATTTGATCTGATAAATTCTGATATCCTGATAATATGTTTTATTGTTTTCTTCAATAAATAAAATAGTAGTTATTCACTTCACAGACTTCACTATTCTAATAAATCATAACGTTAATTGTTATTTAACAGGCAGATACTTGTTAAAAGTTGTTTGTTGTTAGGACACAAATCTGATTTTTCAGCAGTAGACAAGCAATTAATTTTAAATGTTGATCAGTGAGAGAAGTTCATATTTCACCACCATTGAATCATTGAAACCAGCCACGCTTTGCCATGTTGTGGAAACGTTGAAAAGCAGTTGTAGTGAGTTCCCTTGAAAGGGAAATAATTACAATGGTAATCATCATCAGGATGCTACAGAATAGCTCAAGCCAAAATAGCATTTCAGAAAATGAAAAATATCTTATGCAACAAATCTATGTCAATAGAAATTAGAAAGAGAGTTCATCGGTGCTATATAGAACCAATTGTGACCTATGGAAGCGAATCATGGACAGTAGACAAGCAAATGAAAAGACGATTAGAGGCCACAGAGATGGGATTTCTCAGAAAAATGTTGAAAGTTCCATGGACAGCTAAAAAGACCAATGCGGACATTCTCAAAGAGGCCAACACAAATAGGGAACTCCTAAAAAAACATCAGAAAGAAACAATCGACATTTTTCGGGCACATCATGAAAAGAGGAAAGTTTGAATACTTGGTTACAACTGGCAAAATAAAAGGAAAGAGAGATCGCGGACGACAAAGAGAGAAAATACTGGATAGCTTGGTGTCATGGCATGGAAAACAGTCAACAACAGAACTTATACAATGCACTGTAGATAGAAGATTGTGGAAGGACATGATCGCCTACACCAACGGGTATGGCACACGATGATGATGAATCATCATCATGCTTCATGGCGTAGGTGATCAGGTCTACTACATATGATTTTCTGTTTCTAGTTTTTTTTTTTTTTTTTTAATAATAACTGTTGCTGCAAACTTTCTACCGTGCTATTCTGTTCACACTCATACGCATAGTTTCTTTTTGGTTGCTCCTTCCCTTTTGCATAGCCTTCTCTACTACACATATTTGGGTTCTTTGGTCTACTTACTATGCCATGCTTTTTATAGTTCTTCTCCTCTAGTCCCTTATGAGACACTTCGGTTTTCTCCTCTATAATTTTTTCTGTGCTTCTTACCCTCATTTATTTTTATTGTACCCCACTCTCAGACATCTCACTCTTATCGTCTTTTTATACCTGTCAGTCTACTATTCGATTCTTTCTCCTTTGTGTTTGCACACTGACCCCTGTGTTAACTCCTCTGGTTCTGTTTACATTTACGCACTTTTTGGCACGATTTTCGACGTTCACGACAGCCGCACTTGGTTACGATTTTATTTTGGATTTTACAGGATAGTTTTATTTATTTTTGTTGTTTTCTTTAACACATTTCGATTGTTTTTGTTTTGGTTGTTTCGTTATAAGTTTTGTGTGTGTGTGTGTTTTTTTGTTTGTTCCTGATGAAGGCCTATTGAGCCGAAACGTTGTTTAGTCTGTGTCGTCCACTTGTCACGTAAAGCTTCTTATATATCATTTTTTATTTTTTATTTTTCCTTATATTCAGCTTTACTGCAGCTTCGCATTTTTATGCCTTAACCTATACTGTTCAGCTGAACAGCATTTTTTCCTTATGTTTCATTCTATTATTTCTTCCTCTGTTATTTTACCTAATATCTGCCACAAAATGTTCATGTTGTTCCAGTAAAGGGACGGGAATATTATTACACGCGACATTTGTTGGTGCCTCCTTATCTGTTAATATCCTACCAACATAATATCGCTCCTGCTCGCATTGCTGAAAACGGCACACTACTTGGGGGTGTTTTTCAATTTTATTTTCTGCTATCGGGCCTATAGTTAACTGTGTACAATCATCATGAAGTACCATGTCTGCTGACGTTGGTGATCTTGTCTCTCCACAACTTTCGACCTCATCAGTTATTTATCATTTCTGTTGTTGACCTTCCAAGCCATTCTCTTAAGCTGTCTGGTATTTTTTTCTCTTTGCTTCCTTCTATCTCTTCGTCTCTCAATTGTTTAGTTGTCACAATATATTCAAGCCATTCCCTTCTCATTACATGGTAAAAAAAATGATGATTGTTTCTACATAATATTGGATATTAGCTTTCTTTTTGTTTTGGCCTCGTAGGCGTCAGAAGGTTTTCATTTTCCTCTTAGCTGTCTATGGTGCTCTCAATATTCTTCGGTAAAACCACATTTCTACAGCCTCCAGTGATTTTCTTGTCTGTTGCCCTATTGTCCGTGATTCACATCCATATGTTAAGACTGGCTGTACATAACATTTAAGAACTCTTTTTTTCTTGTTTCTATTGTCAAAAATGGACAGCACAGCATCTTCCTAATTTTCTGGAATGCTGCTTTTGCCTGAACCATTCTGCATCTCTCCTCTGTTGTACACCTACCATCTGAGGTTAACATTGTTATTTAAATTAATTTACTTGTTTTAATACTGTTCCACTTGTCTTTATTGTGCATTCTGGTGATGACTTTTTATTTGTTGCTGCCATTGCTCCTGTCTTTTCACTATTAAAGCTGAGTCCTTTATTTTTGTTTTCCTTCACTATTATCTCTCAATCCAGGTGAGTCCGTTGACCTCAGCATTGACCACGACTGAGTTCTATTTCCTGCCTAGTGTCTCTCTCTCTCTCTCTCTCTCTCTCTCTCTCTCTCTCTGCCATCAGGACTCAATCAGAGTAGGATTCTAGACTCTCACATGAAGTCAGCTGTCAGGTTAAGTGTGTTGATCGCCCCCACAGACAGAACATCACAATTAGAGTCTGTCAGATACACTCTGATTGAACACCCGTTAAAACGTTGCACTGTGTTCTGCGTCAGTGGCCCAGTGCATCCGATTTCAGCCAGCATTGTATTCAGGTTAGCTTTCTTAGCCTTTGATTGTCCCCAATCTTCCTGCAAGGCAGCAGATGATCTTTTCTGTAGGGGGATTCTGCCCTTAGATGGTCGGCCCTCCCAGGTTTACGAGCACCATCTGCCTGAGTCACTAGAGGTGACTAACACAGACATGCACACACAAAGATATGAGATGTGACTAACACAGACATGCACACAGCGATACGAGGCATGACTAACACTGGCACGGATCAATATATATGACACATGACTAACATAAACATGCACATAAAGATATGAGATATGACTGATATAGACATGCACACACAAAGATATGACACATGCCTAACATAGACATGCACACAAAGATATGAGATGTGACCAACATAGACAAACACACACAAAGATATGAGATGTGACTAACATAGCCATGCACACACAGGGATATGAGATGTGACATACACAGACATGCACACACAAAGATATGAGATATGAGTAACATAAACATGCACACAAAGATATGAGATATCACTAACCCAAACATGCACACACAAAGATGTAACACATGACTAAACACATACACACATAAAGATATGAGATATGACTAACATGACCCGCACCAAGATATGAGCCATGGCCAGCACGCACACACACACACACACACACACACACACACACACACACACACACACACACACACACACACACACACACACACACACACACACACACACACACACACACACACACACACACACACACACACTAGCCATGGGTAGCACACACAACACATCAAGATACATGCCTAGTGTGACAATGCACGAAAATGTGACCTTAAATGACGTAGTCACCGGTACCCATACCTCGCCAGATATCAGTAAGTTCACAGACCTGTTTGATGACATATTCTGCTCGGCCTACCCATGATTTTCCTCTTTTTAGCCTGACACCCTTCCCTGTGTTGAGCTCGTGATGCAATGGATGCTCTTTATCTGCACTTATCTTCAGGTATGTTCGTGCCCTCCCGATCTTGATTATGTCATCCATGGTTGGATGTCAAAGTCAAAACGATATCTCATTGCTACACAAGGAGTATACCTCGTACACCCCAAGATAATGTGCATAACTTCATTCTTTATTTTCTTCAGCCTGCCAATTTGCGTCGTACTTATAGTAAGAATCGGTAGGATGTACTATTTGTGCGAGGACTAGACCGTGGAACAGAAGGTAGGTAGCTTCTGCTCGAAGTTGGCAGCCACCATGACCTTCAAAGCGTCTAATCCTTTGTGGGATTTTGTTATCACATGGTTGACGTGGTCCCGAAATCACAGCCTGCGATCAAACTTAACATCGAGGTTCGTCATCAACCTGTCCTTGGTCACCTCATCAGCTCCGATTCACCACTATTGTTCAACAAGGAAATAGCTCTAGAGGCAAAACGGGCACTCTTTAATACAATCTTCATTCCGACGTTGTGCTACCAATGCCAGTCCTGGACCATAGATGCAAGAATACTAAGAAAAATAACATCTACTGAGTTGAAATGTGTTAGACGAATGACAGAAAGCACCATCGGTAGCCTATTTGGGAAAACGACCCGACTGGGCTACCAATGTTCGGACAACCCGTGTTCGATTCCCGCTGGAAGCAGTGTGAATCGTACTCGCGATTGGAAAAAAAATACCCCCGCGGTCGACCCAGCCGCTGGTAGGAATGGGTAAAGACTTGAACCGTCGTCTTAGCACGCGAGTTTCCACCCATATGTGCTCGGCCGCCTATCCAGAAATGTTCGGAGATTTCTGTATAGTGTCGCCTCAAGCGTCTAAACTCAGATGCGAGGCACCATTCCTCACCTTCCCAGGGTAATACCCTGGTACCCATTTGTGCCAACGAGTGGGTCGACCGTGGGGTTTTTTTATTTTTTTTTCAACCACGAGTACAATTCACACTGCTCCAAGCGGGAATCGAACACGGGTTGTCCGAACGTCGGTAGTCCAGTCGGCTGGTTTTCCCAGCTATGCTACCGAGGCCCCCATTAAGTTTTCATACCTCGCCTTAAAAAAAAATGGAATGGGTACGAGGGTTGTACTCTAGGAAGGTGAGGAATGTCGCCTCGCATCACGAGTTTAGATGCTTGAAGCGACACTATCCAGAAGTCTACGAACACTTTTGGATAGGCGGCCGAGCACATATGGGTGAAAACTCGCGTGCTAAGACGCCAATTCAAGTCTCGTACTTTACCTTTATCTTTCAGCAAACAGCCTGAGAGATAAGACTAGAAATAAACTGAGCAAAATGTCAGGAATGATCCCAGTGATAGAATATATAAAGAAATAACATATAAAATGGTTTGGCCACGCGACAAGGCAGTAAGATCAAAACACAACACGAGTCTTCAATAAACGTTGCGAGAACACCAGACCCAAGGGTCGACAACAAAAAAGATGGATCAATGGAATATTAAAAATACTAGAAAACATAAAAGCAGCAGAGGCGTAGAGATGACAAAAAGACGGTAAATTATATATCGCCCTCCAAACCAAAAGTAAATTGAGGAAGGAAAGAAGAATGACCAAACTTTCATTAGTTCAAATGTGGGAGCTACAAAGCCCCGTCCAGAAATAAATTAATATGTAAGACTTAAATAAAATGTAATACTTACTTAAACCTACACTCTACGCCTCATAGAATTCATTGAGTACATAATTTAACTGTACTCTAAATTACTGTTGCTCTCATTTGACAATTTATTTAATAAATGCATAAAAATATATTCTATATCATATTATTTTTCAAATAATGGATCTAAATATAAAAGAAATGTAATGCAGATTAGCAAAATAATATGTTATTATACAATGTAAAAATATTAATTTTTCTATAAAAATGTAAAGAGTTATCTCTCTCTTTCCCAGGGGAGACTACTGAATAATTTTCTTGCATTTCTCAATAGCGGTAATATGCTCATCAGCATTATTTGGCGCCGTGTCGGTTTGGCGAAGATGTTATTCTCACTCCACGTATAATATCAGTCGGTGATATTTTATTATGAGAAGGATCTTAATGAAGATCATTATTGAGTACCGCATCGAAGGTTGTCTACCATGGAGATATTTTTTAAACCCTATTCCGGGACGTATTAATTTGACTTAAATTTTCCATCAATAAAATGACATTTTTCCAGTCTTTTTTCAAGTGAATATATATATATATATATATATATATATATATATATATATATATATATATATATATATTAAAAGTAATTAAACCATCAAACAATATAGGCTTAAAAAACGTTATCAAGAGATAAAAAAAAAAAAAAAAAACATTAGTGATACTCACTTAAATGGAAGGTGAAGCAGAGTTGCCGTATTTTTCTGATGAGTGGATTTTTTAAAAAAAAGATCGTTCTTTGTTTGATTCATCTTAAACAAAATATTTCAACACATGTTTGTGTTCATTGTTCACTTTGGTGATCAACATGGCATTTAAAGTGTCCACACTTAGATGTGTTTTATCATTTGTCCACAAGCTGTTCATCAGTGAAAACAATCTTTCCGTTGCAGCATTTGTTCCCGGTAGACATAAAAAGAACTCTGCCAGCTTCAGAATAGGTGAAATTGGCACATGCCTGTTTTTGAAATGGGAAGACATTTCAATCCAACGCTGCCCTGGTAATGTTTTATTAATGCTCCACTCATTAATTTTATGAGAAGTAACAAACTGCCTCATGTAAACATACTCGACATTGATTTCATTTTCTGGAAAGTCGACTGAAGGTACTGTTTGACTCACTAATGATGAAGATTTCTGAATATCTTCCTTCTTTGAATATCTGAATAAGTTGGTGTTCTGTTCAACATTACTCAGCTATAGGCTTCAAGGTTTTGAAAATTATTCGCAGCCCATTTCTTCAAATAACTTAAAGCTGTTTCATAGAATTTAGGAACACTGGCTTTAAACTTGTTTGCATCATCCTGTGGAATTCCTTCCATTTCCAGCTTGTCAAGAATTAGCTGAACTCTTTATGGCAAGAAACCATCTTCTGATTTGGGCTCCAGGTAGTTCTCAACCCATTGATGTTGTCAATTACTTCAAAATCAGTGACCACCTGTCCCTATACTTTCTGCACTGCTTCGTGGAAAGGGGATGTCTGACTGTGAACAAAAATAAACCATGTTTCAGACACGGGGTTTTCAAAGAATTCCTGTATAAAGACTGGGCATCTGTTTGAGACTGAAAATAGGATTTTAAAGGCAGGAACATGTGAAAAGCCATTTCAACAGCAGGCAACAGTGCAAGCCACCTAGTCTGAACATGAGACCTAATATCATCTGGAAGTCTGTGTCCACAAAATGGCAAAACTCCTTGAGACTTTAACTCTAACTGTGTATGATTTGAAGATCTCCCAATTTTCTGACTAAACTGACCCAAAACCTGTAGTAAACAGTTAGAGAGATGATGGCACTTATGCGGGAATATAAAAAGTTAGAGAAACAGAAAAGAAAAGAGGAAGAAACAGGGAGATAGAGCGAGAGAAACAAAAGCGATGTGGAAGAAGAAGACAGACGAATCGAGTGAGAGAGAAAGAGAGAGAGAGAGAGAAATAAAGTGATCAAACTAGAGAAAGAGAGAAGATATGAAAAAGAAAAACATAGAAAAACTGAGAGAGAGAGAGAGAGAAAGAGAGAGAGAAGGGGGCTCGGTGTTTAAGTTGTAAGAAGTCGGGGTCCGGACAAAACAGTCCTGTGTTCGAATCGCGCTACAGAAGGTGGGCATTATTCACTTCAAGTCCGTGGTTTTTTCGTGGCTTTATCCTCCCTGATCTCTGGGCAGTGAGAACCGATGTCTAGCCCTCTCTGGGCAGTTCGATCCGATGTATAACCCTTTCTGGCTATTGAGATATGATATCTAGCTCTCTGGATCTGATGTCCAGCCCTCTCTGCGAAGTGAGATCCAATGTCTAGCCCTCTCTGGGTAGTGAGATCCGATGTCTAGCCCTCTCTGGGTAGTGAGATCCGATGTCTAGCCCTTCTGGGTAGTGAGATCCAATGTTTAACCCTCTCTATTCAGTCACTTGACATTTTAATGTTTAACAACTTGTGCTATGCATAAACTATAATTAGTTTGTAATTGTTGCAACAAATGGTATCACAACGTAAATGCAGTTTCAATCAAGATTTACAAAAGGAATACCCCTTTATAAAAAAAGTCTACATCAGACTTCACTGTAAGATGCAGTATATGTGCCTCTGGGTTTTCCATTAACCATTGTGGACGTGATGATATAAAAAAAAAAAAGTGAAGTACCACATATGTATGTGAAGTGCAAGTGAAGTATACATATATACACGTACAAACATCTACTTATACATATCAACATACACATACATATACACATATATATGCATACATACATGCACACACATACATGCATATATATATATATATATATATATATTGGTTATTGGTTAATAATAACCAATATATATATATATATATATATATATATATATATATATATGCATGTATGTGTGTGCATGTATGTATGCATTATATATATATATATATATATATACATATATATCCCTTGATGTTTGCTCCTTCTACACCTCTATTCCTCACTCCGACGGCCTCATGGCTCTACGATTCTTTCTTGACCAGAGGCAACACCCCTCTGTTGATACTGTCACTCTTCTCCGCCTTACTGAGCTTGTACTTAACCTCAACACCTTTGAGTTCAATGGTAACTTCTATGACCAAGTTAGTAGATTAGCCATGGGCACAAAGATGGGCCCCAGCTATGCTTGCCTATTTATGGGTTACCTTGAACACCAAATTCTTAATTCATATCAAGGTCCTCTTCCCATCATATACCTCCGGTACATTGATGACTGCTTCGGACTTACCGATCTACCTGAGGATGACCTCTCCAGGTTTATCGACTACATTGGTAGCTATCGCAAAGCTATCAAGATCACATCTTGTATATCCACTTCCTCTGTTACCTTCCTAGATCTTATTGTTTCTTTGGGCACTTCTGGTCTCCACACCTCGGTTTTCTATAAACCCACAGACGCCCATTGTTATCTTCTCTATACTTCATCACATTCACCTTCTTGTCGTGATACAATTCCGTTCTCACAGTTATTGTGTCTCAGTCGCATCTGCCAGGATGACCAAGATTTCCTCCTACAGGCTCACCTCATGTTAGGTTTCTTCAGCCACCGGCTTTATCCAGATTCGATCCTCCTGTCGGCCCTCAAGCGGGTCCTCCTTATCTCCCGTCCCGATGCACTCACCCCTTCCAACCGCCCCCCCCCCTTTCTGAGAGAACCATATTCACCCTCACCTATCATCCTCACAACTTAGCTGCAGTGAAGATACTCAACCGCTACCGTTCCATTCTCCTCTCTGATCCCACTACCCGTCTACTTTTTAGTGATCCCCCGATGATCGCTTTCAAGCGCGACGGAATTTGGGAGATATTTTGGTTAGGAGCCATCTCCCTCGCTCCCACCCTCAACACTTCGGCACGGCCCCTTGTGGTCGTAACTGTATAACCTGTGCCTATGTGCTCCCTACTGACTCGGTCTTATTCCCTAATGGACGGTTCAAGATCAAGCATGGCTTCACATGTGTGTTCCGCAACATCATTTATGCCAACGATGCCCACATGTCTTACATTGGCGAGAGTGGAAAGATTTTGTGAACATTTACGAGCTGATCAACAGAATGCTGGCACTCCAATGTCTTCCCATTTCAACTCCCTAGATCACAAGGGCAAAGACGACACCCGTATCACTGGTACACCCTTCACCTGACTGGAGGGTATAATTACAGCTATACCCATGTGGCTCGCCCTTTCCCATTCTGACCACGGTACACGACACAGGGAAGTCATTTTTCTTTTCTTTAACCAATTTCGATTATTTTGTTTTGGATGCTTCGTTACTAGCTAGCTATGTAGGATTAGTTTTATTTACTTACATATCTGTGTGTGCGTGTTGTTTGTTTGTTCCTGCTGAAGGCCTATTGAGCCGAAACGTCGTTCAAATCTGTGTCGTCTACTAATCACGTAAAGCTTTTACCATACCATTTTTTCTATTTTTTAAATATATTTTTAAAAATTTTCCCACACATTCAGCTTTACTGCAGCTTCGCATTTTTATGCATTCATTTGCATTTCTTTGCCTTAACCCCTATTCGAAATTTGTTCACTCTCCATATTTTAAAAAGAAGTTGAGATGTAACCTAGAAAATGTAACATTTGTTTCCATACTGACAGATGCTCCAACCACAAGGAAATCAAGATTCTTCGCTTGCTTGTCAGATACTTTGATCACAAAAGAGGTTGAAAGTTAAAATATTAGAATTGAAGTCATTGCCAGGAGAAACATCTGATATTGTTAGTAGTTTTATTAATGAATGTCTAACGGAAAAATATTTAGAAAGGAAAGCAGTTGCATTATGTGCAGACAACACAAATTCTAATTTTGGGGGCGCGGAAAGGAAAAGAAATAACAATGTTTTCATAAATTTGAAAGAAAACCTTGGACATGGTTTGATAGGTGTTGGTTGTGCATGCCATATTTTCCACAACACAGTTCGAGCAGCTGCAGATGTATTACCAATTGATGTTGAGATGATTATTGCTAAAATTTATCTACACTTCAAATCATACACAGTTAGAGTTGAAAGTCTCAAGCGTTTGGCATTTGGTGGACCCAGACTTCCAGATGATATTAGGTTAAGTACAGATTAGGTAGCTTGCACTGCTGCCTGCTGTTGAAAGGGTTCTTCACATGTTCCTGCCTTTAAAATCCTATTTTCAGTCTCAAGACAGATGCCCAGTCTTTATACAGAAATTCTTTGAAAAGCCCCTGTCTGAAGCATGGCGTATTTTTGTTCACCTACAGGCATCCTTTTTCGGCGAAGCAGTGCAGAAAGTATAGGGACAGGTGGTCACTGATTTTGAAGTAATTGACAACATCAATGGGTTGAGAACTACCTTGGAGCCCAAATCAGAAGATTGGTTTCTTGCCATAATGAGTTCAGCTAATTCTTGACAAGCTGGAAATGGAAGGAATTCCACAGGATGATGCAAACAAGTTTAAAGCCAGTGTTCCTAAATTCTATGAAACAGCTTTAAGTTATTTGAAGAAATGGGCTGCAAATGATTTTCAAAACCTTGAGGCATACAGCTGAGTAATGTTGAACAGAACACCAACTTGGGAAGATAATCAGAAATCTTCATCACTAGTGAGTCAAACAGTACCTTCAGTCGACTTTCCAGAAAATGAAATGTATGACGAATATGTTTACATGAAGCAGTTTGTTACTTCTCAGAAAATTAATGAGTGGCGTATTATAAAACATTACCAGGGCAGCGTTGGATTGAAATGGCTTCCCACTTCAAAAACAGGTATGTGCCAACTTCACATATTCTGAAGCTGGCAGAGTTCTTTTTTTGTCTACCGGGAACAAATGCTGCAACGGAAAGATTGTTTTCACTGATGAACAGCTTGTGGACAAATGATAAAAACATCTAAGTGTGGACACTTTGAAGGTCATGTTGATCACTAAAATGTGAACAATGAGCAAGCATGTGCTGAATTTGTTAAGATGCTCCAAACAAACAAAGATCTTTTTTAAAAAATCCACTCATCAGAAAAGTACTCTGCTTCATCTTCCATTTAAGTGAGTATTACTGATGCTTTTTTTAAAATCTCCTGATAACGTTTTGTAAGTCTATATTGTTAGGTGTTTTAATTAGTTTTAAAATATATGTATAATTCACTTGAAAAAGACGGAAGAAATTTCATTTTAATGATGGAAAATTTAAGTCAAATTAATCCGTCCTGGATTAGAGTTTCAAAAATATGGTCACCTTACTGTTCTGTCAACTGATGATTAAACAGTGTTTAGTCTCTACATAGGTAGTTTGTGCATCTCTACCTTAGAATATAGAATAAAGTTGCATTACAGAAAATAAAATGCTGTTACTACTTTATAGCCACATTGAGAAAGAGATCTCTTCTAAGATAGGCATATCAGCCCAGACATTCAGTAGAATGTAGACTTAGAAACATTTGGCATTAACTAGTCTTCATCTTACACAGGAGGCTTACACAGAGGTGAACAAATAAGTGAGAAGATATATTAAAAGGGATAAGAGGAAATATATAGATGAACTAGATAAAGAGGCGGAAGAAGCAGCAAATAAAGGGAATATGAAAGAACTGTACAACAGCACAAAGAAATTAAGTGGAAAATACAAACAGATCAATGCCTTTATTAAAGATAAGAAAGGAAATCTGCTTAGTAATATAAGGGAACAAATGGAGAGATGGAAAGAGCACTTTGAAGAACTTTTGAACAGACCCGGCTTGAATAATCCTCTAGATATACTACCAACAGAAGAAGAGTTACAATTTAACTGTGGAAAATCAAGCAAAGAAGAAGTAATGAAAGCCATCAAACTATTAAAAAATGGTAAAGCCACAGGACCAGATGAAATTCCTTCGGAAGCCATCAAAGCAGATATTAACACCTCTACCAAGATGTTACATAATCTATTAGATCAAATTTTGGAGAGGGAAGAAATACCTATAGACTGGAAAGAAAGTTATATGATCAAACTACCAAAGAAAGGAAGTTTACATGAGTGCACAAATTATAGGGGAATTATGCTACTATCAGTGCCAGGAAAAATATTAGGCAGAATCATTCTGGAGAGACTAAAAGAGGCCATAGAGAAACATTTGAGAGATGAACAAGCAGGTTTTAGGAAGAACAGATCATGTGCTGATCTAATAACTACTCTACGTATAATAGTTGAACAAAGTTTAGAACTAAAATCCCCACTTTATATTGGATTCATAGATTACGAAAAAGCATTTGATAGTTTAGACAGAAGAATGCTTTGGATGTTGCTGAGTCATTATGGAATTTCCATAAAGTTTATTAACCTGATAAAAACAATGTATGAAGGAACGAAATATAGTGTGGTGCATGAATGACAGCTTACAGAAGCATTTGAAATAAGAACAGGAGTAAGGCAGGGATGCCTTCTGTCTCCATTTCTCTTTCTACTGGCCATAGATTGGATTATGAAAATAACTCAAAACAACAGAAATGGAATTCAGTGGTCACTGACCAAACAACTTGATGATTTAAACTTTGCTGATGACATAGCTCTTCTATCACACAGCCATCAACAGATGCAGGATAAAATGAGCATACTTGATGAGAGATCACAACAGCTAGGACTGAAGATTAATAGAGATAAGACCAACATTATGAGAATTAATGCAATAACCAAATAAAACTAGGAGAAATACCGCTACTAGACGTACAATCTTAATATATCTGGGCAGTAATATAGAGAAAGAGGGAGGAACAGAAAATGATACCAAAATAAGGATATCAAAAGCAAGAGCAGTTTTCATTGCACTGGGAAACATGGAAATCCAAAGAAATTAGGTTAAATACAAAAATAAAAATTTTCAACTCAAGTGTTAAGTCGGTCCTATTATATGGCTGTGAAACATGGAGAACAACAAAATTGACAATCACGAAGATACAGACTTTCATTAATGGATCACAGAATAAAAGGATGGAAATGGCAGCACAAAATCACTAACATAGAATTATGGAAATGTACCAGTTAAATACCAGTGGATAAAGAGATACAGCGAAGACGATGGTGCTGGATAGGACACACACTACGGAAGCCAACTGAGAGTATTACACAACAGGCCCTTTTTTGGAATCCCCAGGGGAAAAGACAAAGAGGAAGACCAAGGAATTCTTGGAGAAGACAGATAGAAGCAGAGATGAAGATGATGGGGAAGGCATGGAATGATCTTAAAAGAATGGCAAAAAACAGAATGACTTGGAAAGTGTTTGTTGAAGACCTATGCTCCACAGGGAGCTAAAAAGGTAAGAAGAAAGAATAGTCTTCATCTTAGCACCAAGCTTAGAATTTATAAGTCAAATGTACGAGCCATACTCTTATATGCAGCAGAAACGTGAAGAATGAACCATAAGATAGAAAGCCGACTTAGATTTAGTGGATTCAAATGTTGCTGTCTAAGAAAGTTTTAATCGTCCATTGGAAGCAACACATCACAAACAAGGAGGTCACTAAAAGATCAGACATTAACAACATAAATCAAGAAGTGGAAAGAAGATGTTGGAAATGGCTAGGTCACGTTCTGTGAATGGAATGAACCAGCCATCCACACCTAACATTAACATGGAAACCACCTAGTAAACGAAGAAGTGGCAGACCACTAGGACATGGTGATGAACCATACATAATGAAATGATTGAGGCTGGCAAGTCCTGGTTAGAGTTGTCCATGTTTGCTCCAGACCGGGCTAAATAGAGATCGCTTATGAGTTTCCTATGCTACAATCAGAGTTCAGATTATTAACAAGAAGAAAAAGGTACCACTTATAAAGTATAGTATGTAGTAAACTACTGTAGGCCTATATTAAAATGTTACAACAAGAAACAATGAGAAACAAAAAAAATAAACAACACATGCCATTAATTTATTAAAATAATTTTTTTTCCACAAGAATTTTGTTGATAATGGGTACATTATATTTGGAGATCATATTATCACATTATTCTTCAGAGTTATCACAAACTTCTGAACAAGGAACATAACAAGTTAAAGATAAAAATGTAAATTGAGCTAAATATTTACCATACACACACACATGCACACACACACATACGCACATGTGCGCGCACACACACACATACATATATATATGTAGACTAAACTGTAGACAATCAAATCAAGCAAAACTCTAAGGTAAAAAAGATTAATAAATATGATTTTAAAAATGAAAGCAAAATGTAGAGTCACAGAGTAATGTAATTCAAATGTCAGTTATTGAGAAGAGCAATTTTGTCCATATAGGATAATATTTGGTGTGTTGAGTATTTAAAGTGACAGTTTCAGTCTGGTAGCTTTGGGACTATAAGAATCAGTAAAAAACACTAAAGAGGGATTACTCAGTTCTAATTTGTATGGAATTAAAGTACCAAGACAAACACAATAGTACAATTTTTAATGAATGGTTGATTGTATAAAAGTGAAAGCCTAAAAATGCATAAATATGAAGTAATCCCTTGCAAAGTACATAGCAGGACCATCATTTGAAGACTCAACCATTATACACAAATCTGATGAAGGAGCAAACAAACTTTAGTTTTAAAAGTTATTGCATAAAACATATGTTTACTTTCAGATATTAATAGAACATGGTTCAGGAGAGCAATGAGAGAAATTTACACAAATTCTGATGATTTTGAAATGGCTATGCGGTTGGGTTCATTTTCCCGGCTAACTGGTTTATATCCAGGCTTCAGTGGGTACTGGAGATTTTTTTCTGAGAATCAAAAGCTGATTAAAGCCACACATTAAGAAAAAGACAAACAATAAATAATTGAACAAAATTGTTTAGCTAATATCACAACTTCAGTTGTATCCAAGGGTAACTTAACTACGCTTGACTTTTAAGTTTTACCTCTTTTTGTCTCTATATATCTGTCTGAAGGGGTGATTTTCTACACTTTTTCAAATCAAAACAAAGACAAGAAATAACCTTAATGTTGGTGATGATATGTAGTAGACTTTAACAAACAGTTAGTTAACAAGATTGGAACTGGTTGTTCAGATGTTGGTACAGATTTATTAGGATAATATCTGAAGAAAAATTGTGAAATATTCTGAGAAAAGTTTATTTTTATTCATTTTTGGTAATCTTTTGAAAAATCCTGTTTTAGGAAAGCAAATGTGATAAGAAGGGGTGGTCATCAGTTAAATAATTTAGTAAAATGGGATCATGACTTGAAAAATACAAATTGTATGAAACATTACTAAAGAGAAACAGTAATTGAAAAATAAACAAATCAGAGAAACTGAAGTAATTATTTAATAAAAGTATAGGAAAACAGAGGATAAATCAGGAATGTGCACAACCAGTAAGTTACATGAAAAACTGTTCTGTATACTTTGTATCATCTGTTAAGAGGGATTGACCATTTTTGTTTTTGTACAAAGTTCTGCTTTTTCAATCAGTACTTATCCAATAATACAAGAAAAACAAGAAAATTAATTGTAAGCATCAGAAATAACACACAACTGACAGGGTTATTGAGTTATTTGCGGGTCATCATCATTGCACTCCAAACATGTCCTTAGGTGCTCAGATCCCCTCTTCAGCAATTCTCACAGTGTCCAGTGACTGATCACTCCATTTCTGTGTTGGTTGATAAGTCTTCTTATATGCCCACTAAGTTTCTCATTTCTGGCTGTGCCAATCTTAACTCCCATCTCTTTCATCTGAAGAAGTGACATGGACTCATGGTTGTCGAAGTCCTGTGCCCTACACACATCTCGGAGGACATTGATGATGTCCGCCCGATCCATTGTTGATGGTCTTCAACAACAGCACAGCTAGCCAACCTCTCCGCTCTTTCATTTTCCTGTACTTCAACTGACAGAAAGAATAAGTAATTGGGCAGTCCAGAGAGCTATAAAGGAAAAGTCCATATCCTTGTTGTCAGTTATTTTCCGCATTATATGTTTATGAGTATTCTGAGTGCTTGCAATATCAGTAAAATCAACAGTTTCTTGCATTTGTTAAACTATATGTAAAAAAATATTAAAATTGACTAAAACAATTTATTTGTTATTTATTATGGAATGAGGATTTCACCGGCTTTAAGCACTCATAAATAAAATGCACATTTATTAATTTTACAGTCATACTCTTATGAACAGAGCAAAGTTTTTTTGGTTAAATGAACAAAGTTTAATTAAATAATATATAATTCACCATGGAATAAAAATACATTAAATTTATTGTACTTTAACTAATTAATAAGTAGTTTGTAATGTTCAGATCTTTTGTACTGGAAAATGAATAAGGTAAAATATATTTTGACAATTTCATTTCAGTGAAATACTTTATTTAGCCTATTATTAAGTCTTTTTTTTTTAGAGGATATTTTAATAATAACAATCATTTATTAAATAATTTATCTTATTACGCATAGACATTTTTTTGGCAGCAAATTATTTTGAAGCTTTTTATTTATTTATTTTTAAAAATGAGTTACAACTACCTTATGATCCAAATCAGTCCACTGAAACATACATTTTTTTTTAGCTCAAACTTTAAATTGTGGACATATTTAGTTATTTTGTAGTTTTCTAATACTAAAAGCTATTTCATTATCATTGAGAGCCATCTCTGCAATGAAGGTTGGCTACCGTGGAGCACCATTCCACCTGTCTCTTGCTTTGATCACCAATTTCTTGTGCATGTTATTTTTGTGTTGGATTGTGTTAGTTTTGCAGTGTCTTCAAGGGATTCATTTTCTGCTTTATAGTGGTTTGAGAATTTCCCAGTAGCCTATTGATTTGAAATTTTATTTCAGATCTGCAAGGACTCAAGGTTTATTTCTGGGGAGCAGAGATTATCTCTGTAAGGGGCTGGCATGGTGCTGAATTACAAAGAAAGAAAGGACAGCCTTATGCAGTACTGACAATACTGCTCATAAATGTGTTGATAGTCACAAAGAATATGAGTATTAACAGAATATTCCTCATTCAACATGGTTATAACATGTGCCTGTAGCTTTTTAAGTTATAGCTATTTGAAGGCCCTGGTACCACTGCAAACAAATAAAAATCCACAATTGCTCAACCACTCGTGCCAGTGGAATCATCTGAATTAACATCTCATCGAATATCCAAACAAAGAAAGGTAGCTGTAGTCCCCATCATAGCGGCTACTGCACACACCAAAAGACATAAGGTCAAGCAGCATCGAGAGTGAACATAGCTGAACTGTCTTTCGTCATACGATATCATCATTCATCGCAAGCAATCTGAATATAGAAACACCATCCGGGTGAAATACACAGCTCACGGTGGGCACAGAACACTAAACTCAGTAGCTCCGGCAGAAAGCCAGACTTGGAATATGAGGAAACTGCAACAAGGAACACTTTCCAGACAGTGCCTCAACTGTTCCACCATATTGACTAAAAGCTTTTTACCTTTAAAGGCCTAAAGTATAGATTTTTAGGATTGGAAGATACAAAAGTTTACCCAGTCTCTAGAAACTGGTACCAGAGATTTTGTCAGAGAAAGTAAGGAGGCCTGGCACAGTGCTGACTACATCATCATAAAAATGTGCTATTTGTCATAATTAACACCATATTCCCCAAATGCCCTTAGATGTCATGGGAACTCTTTAATATACACACCACACTTCAAAAATATATTTTCCTGCAATAGTGTTCTAATTTTCTTAAGCTCACTGATCAGTCTCTTAATACTTTTTCACACCAAATATTGTCAAAATAAATAACAGAAAAATAAATATAAAGAATACATCACACAACAACAAAGCACTGCGATCAGTATCATTCTCTTCCAGCTGTCTCATTTTGATATAAAAAAAAGATATAAATCAACATCTATAGATATTTTATGTGATATATCACGGAATGGTATATTTACATTTAATAAGTGATAGTAAAGTGAAATATTTTTGTGCACAATTATCTTGCCTTGCCTCATCCAGCTACCTTGGAGGTTTTTGTGGAATTGACCTGATAATTTGATCTTAATCTCCTTTCATTCTTTGCTGTAATTGCCAATATTTAGAATATTTGCTTCCCTTCAGCAACTCCTTCTTCTTCTCTGTTCATATAACAAATTACTTTGCGATATGTTGAACAACTTGCTGGCCAGTACAAGAGCATTCATAATTCAACATGTATTTGTTCAGGACTATTTCTCTAGCTTTTGGGAAGTTGATGTGATCAGGAAAGAGCAAGGATAAAACACATCATGAACTTCACTTTCATTGTGCATAATGTATCTGTAGGCTAGAGCTGAAAGAACTGCTGGCCATCCAGTTGAAAATGCAGAATGTAGTTTCAACCTTTGTTGAGATTGGAGCAGATGTCTTAATTTATTAAAAGACTTCACAATCAGTACTCCAAATATGAAAGCATCATGAAAATATTACCTCTTTAGTGGTATGAAACATAAGGATTTAGAAAGGCAACTATTCAACTAGGCCTATCAGATGTTCATACTTTTAAGGGCTCAAGAGAAATTGAGAAGGACATGTATGTTCCATCATCTGGTGCACAGCATAAAGTTCACAGCTCCAGGGTATGTAGACAAATAAACCAAATGCTTCTGATATAATAATTATTATATTTTCAGCAATTTATTATTTCTTTATATAATACACACATATATAACATATGTAATAATATTAATACAATCACTGGAGCATTAGAACCCTCAGTACAGGTATAGCAACACTGTCTCAGTGAGTAACAACCTGTCAAATTATTCTTGTTGTGAATCCTTGGTTTCTTTCTTCTCAAAGAAAAATACAACTTAAGATCACAAACCCATGCCATTCACATAAAAAAACATGTTTAGAATTAACAACCTTATCAGTAAAACAAATTTGTTAAGAGATATCACCTTTAAGAATGTGTAAAGATGTGGTACTGCCATTTTGCAAACGGGTAATTTGTGACAGTTGATCCTACATTACACGAGTTGAAAAATAATAATGATGATGACTGTGATATTAAAGCTGTACTGATGATCATTACTGACTTTGTATTATAAGTAATGAAATTTGAGTGTCATTTTATATCAGATGAAGTTTTATAATAACTTTAAATACAATTTTTAACAAAATTAGTTGTAATTTTAATGTTTGATCAGAGAGGCAAGAGCAGCAGGAATTGGCTCCCTCAGTGAGATAGAGTTGTTTGCACAGAACAGAGACAAATGGTGAGATTTGATAAAAGATCTTTACAAGGATTGAAAACTGTTAGAATAAAAATTTAGATAAGAGAAAGAGTATCTGGGTCTATGACCAATGGGCCGGCCATCGAAAGGTCAATAGATAGAATTTTAATGTAGTTTCCATCAGTTATTAATAATTCTAGTATAGGTTCTTCGTGATATCAACAGTTTAGTATTTTAGTCTTACTTACAGAATTAAGAGCATCATTTGTGTAGTGTAAGTGTGCTGGCTTGGTGACAAAGTGAATGTGGGTTTAATACCAATCTGATGCTCTCCAGTTGACTAAATTAAAAAAAAAGAACAGGTACCTTGCTCAATGAGTTGAGGAAAGCATTAACAGTGAGGAAATTGACTCTCAATCCTACAATTGTAATTTTGTATGGCAAAGTCCCTCTGATGTTATATGTTCCTTTGTCTTTTTTTTTTTTTTTTTGCAAGCTATAATTTATTTTTATTTTAATAATAGTTTTATTAAAAAGTTAATTTTATAGTATTGTTAAATTACTATCATTATTTTTTTAGTTGTGATCACTTTTACTATGTGGGTGTTATTCATAATAATATTTTAATTAATTTAATATGTTAATAACATAATTCATTCAATGACCTTTACTTAATGCATGAAGTTCTATAGCATCTTCAGATTTTGCTGGCTTAAGCAATGGAGTTGTAACGCTGTCATATAAGACTTTAGATTTGTGAACAGGCATATTTGTACCCTTTTGAGATTCACTTTGTTTAACAACCTCTTTATTAAGAATGCCATCAGTGCTGTCGAGTCCCTTGACTTGGAGACTTGCAGAACTTTCTGTTGATATTGTCACAGATGCTGGCAATGTGTCACAATATTTGGAACTGGAATTAGGGTTGACACTGATCTGTTTTTCATGGCTAATTCTAGATTTATTTTCTGACTTGTCACCTAGTAGAAATATACACTCAGAGTTCTCATTATCAATATCTTCATCTTCATCCTCATCTTTTTTCCGTTCCTCAAAAGTGGTATTATGTCTGCCATGATTATCCATAATTACAACTGTGTTACTTATGCTGACACACTTCCCTGATGACTTTGACTTACAGTGACATAGAGCACTGTGGGCAGGATTTAGTAGCACACGAAGATCGTCTTTCGATGTGTTTAAGTTGTGGCTTTTATCAACTTTAGATTTCTCAGCAAGAGGTGATATGATGAAAGATGGTACATTAACACCTGGAACTGTTAGTGTGTTATTTCCACTGTCTAAACTTTGAGTTGAAGAACTGGAGATGACAGAGCATTTTGAGTCCTTTCGAGCATCATTGCAGTAAAGTCTGTATTCTGCCTTCTTTTTCAAATGATTGCTGGCTACATAATATTTCAGAAAAGCTTCAAGTGATCGTCTGCCTCGTTCCAAAACGAACTCAATATCAGCAGGTTCAAGGACAAAGTCTGATGTTCCAACATGGCCTGTGTTGATACCAACAGTACGTTTAAGATCTCTTTCCTGCAAAGAGATAAAAGCATTGAAATTTTTAAATTATATCATACAGTCATGACAGATCTTATTCTTCCTTTCATTTCCCTGTTGAGCATAGGTCTTCCAACAGGCACTTTCCAAGCCTTCTGTTTCTTGCCATTCTTTTAAGATCATTCCATGTTTTTCCTATCCTCTTCATTTCTGCTTCCATCTGTCTTCTTGAAGTATATTTTGTCTTCTTCTTTGTCTCCTCCGCCAGGGGATTCCAAAAAAGAACTTGTCATCATATAATACTTTCAGTTAGCTTTCACAGTGTGTCTCCTGTACAACACCACCCCCTTTATACTATCTCTTAGTCATGACAGATATTTGCACCATATTTTAACAATATTTTTGCAGTCTGTATGTCAAACTTGAGAATGAACTCCAATATTTTTCTCTGTTTGAATTCCAGTTCTTTTTAGCAATGTAATTTAATTCATTACAAAAATTAGGCTGCATTGAGAGGAGTGTAGTAAAAATACAAAATTAAAGGTAAATAAAGAAGTACATTTTTATCAACTCAAACTCCTGTAAAAATTGTTTACTGACATCTGATTATATATATATAATTATTGTCAACTTTGACTCCACTAATAATTACAGTTGACATTGACTACACACACCATTACTACTGGCCTGACTCCATAAACCCCAGGAACAGTGAGCTAGATGACTCGAGAACAACCCTAGACCAATTGTGCAATAACTTCCAGAGAGTGGTCATCCAGTGGATACCATCACACTGTAATATACACAGAAACGAATGCGCAGACAAATTAGCTAAAGAGGGAGGGAGATTACCACAAGATAACCATCTGGTCAGCTACAATGAAGCCAAATCCATCATCAAAGGCCAGTACCATGAAAAATGGAAACAAGAACACCCAAAGTATAACAAGAGTGACGGATACCTCCAACTATCAAGGAGGGGTCAAGTCATCATACTTCGCCTATGCAATGGCCACAAACAGAATGAGAAACCACATGTTCACCAAACTCAAAACAGGAACTACCAGTCAATGCCACTGTACCCTGGATAACATGACAACAAAACATGATCTACAGGATTGCCCCCAGTACACAGACCTGAGAAAGTCAATGTGGTCCACACCCACCTCCCTGGAAGAGAAACTATACCGGGCAATCGAATCACTTAAACAAACAACTGCCTTCATAAGAGAGTCTGGAGTCCTAGTCTGAATGAGCCATGATCGCAGAAGAAGTAAAAGAAGAAACTTCACCCAAATTACTGCTGAGCAACTTTACCAACAACAATTGATGAGTGATTTCACCTATCATTAGTGCTGAGTGATTGCTCCTATCATTAGTGCTGAGTGATTGCTCCTATCATTAGTGCTGAGTGATTGCTCCTATCATTAGTGCTGAGTGATTTCACCTATCATTAGTGCTGAGTGATTGCTCCTATCATTAGTGCTGAATGATTTCATCAATAATTATTGCTCACTGATTCCACCCATAATTTTTAAAGACATCAATGTTTCAAACTATGATTCCACAATCCACATATACTGCTATAAAAGAAACACTTCACCAACACATACCTCCACATAAACCCTCTTCACATTTGTGAGTAATGTGGCTTGTAGTGTGTCCAAGAAGCCAGGAAAGCTCTTAATGTTTCGCCTTTGATAGCCTAGGAATCTGTTCTGCATACTGATACCCGTCTCCTCCATGAAACTCAGTAGTTCATTATAGCTAACCTGTGAAGCACACAATTTCAAGCATGGACTTATATTATCACATTACTGTAGAACTATCATCAATTTAATACTAACCCACAGCCATCTACAGTTTTATTAAGGCCTACAGGCTGAGATGAAATCCCAGAATCACTCAAAGTTTGTGACACCTTTAGCTATGCGAGTTATAGACGGCTGACACAATTTTAACCACAACTGCCCCTGCTCATAATGCTGAAAAAGTCACAAACTTTGGGTGATTCCTTTCAGCATGTGAGTCTTATTAATTATAACGATGGCTGTGTACTGACCCCTTCAATGTCTCATTAATTTTTTAGATGGTCACATTAATAATTCTGTAGAAGAGAGTAGTCAAACATGCTCAAGATACCCAACACTGCCTCAGCTGTAGAGATCATCAACTCACTGTTGATTATAGCATCAGGTCACTGATCAGTGATTGACTGATCAGTCTATCTATCTATCTTTCGTTCGCCTGAAGCATTGTCTATATCTGCAATGTCGTTTCTGTAAAAATGTTACTGTCTTTTGTAATTCTTGCAGTGGCCCATATAGTTTTGTCTGTAGTGTTGTATCTATGGGCCAATGGATTTTCCTCAGTCTCCTACTATATTCAGTGCAGTCTTGAAGTATGTGTTCAGCAGTCTGGGGCGCCTGTCCACATGTACAAGTAGTTGAGGTGCCGATCTTGAATTTTGTATACATGTGACTATGGAGTCGATTGTGTCCTGTTCTGAGACGTATAATGATAACTTGTTAATATCTATTCATATTATAAAAGCATCCTGATTTGGGGCTTGTGGTCCTCTGATTGATTTGATTATCTGTTTCTTATGATGGTATGTAACAGGTGTATCTAGTTGTGTGCCTGTTGACCTTCCTTTGCCAACTGATCTGCTTTCTCATTTCCTGGTATTCCACAGTGAGATGGGATCCACTGCAGGGCAACCCTGTGGTGCTTGCAGAGTTCAGTCAATAAGGTCTGCAAATGTGGTAATTTTCTGGATTGTAGTGCCTGGAGTACTGATCTTGCATCTGTCAAAAACACTACAGGCTGTGGGCTAGATTAATGTTCAGCAGTTTTTCTATTGCTAACTTTATTGCTTGTATTTCTGCATCATAATTGTGACAATATTTCCTGTTGCTATTTTATTCATATCCCTAGTGTTATTTGGGTATTCTATATATGCACCTGCTCCTCCATTTTTTACTGCATTCTGTGCTGATCCATCTGTATACACACGAATCCATAGGTCTTGTGGTATTCTTCATCCAGGAAACTGAGAGTTATTGTTTTTCGCTGTAGACTATTCTGTTCCTCTTTATCAACTATTCCTTTCACTTCTGTCCGTATTGAACTGATAATCCTGATTCCTCTGTCCAGGAGTCTGTTCTGGTATGGGCATAGGGGGTTAACAGCTCTTGGCATGTCTGGTGTTTGTCTACTAATAACGCTTGCTTGGTGGATAAAACTGCTTCTCTTAAGTCGTCCCAATGCAAGATTTTGGAATCGGTCCTTCATTGGATGTCTCGGCATGCAAGCAATTTTTCTGCCTGTATCAGCACCTTTGTGTCCCTCCGTTCTCTCAGTGCTGGTATCCTCCACAATTTCTCCATCTCTAATATTGGTGTTGATTTCATTGCTCCTGTGATGACCCTAAGTGCCTGGTTTTGTACTTTATCCAGTTCTTGAAGTGTGGTGTTTGATGCTGAACACCATGCAGATGATCCATATTCTAAATGTGGGCGTATACTCTGTTGGTAAACTTACGGAGTATTTTCCCACTCGCACCCCACGTAGTTCCACACAGCTTTCTTAGAATAGACTGATCAGTGAATCATAAATGATCATGAGTCTCCTTCACTGCTTGGGGCTGGAAACAGACTAATCAGTCTGACAAGTATGTAGAGATGAAAGAGGAAAGGCAAACCTGGCACTAAGAAAATGCTGTGCTGAAGTCAGATGTGTTGAGTTGATAATATTAGATATTACAGCTTGCTGAAACCATGACACAATGCAGTGCCACTAAATTAATGCCCTTTGAAGTGAGGACAATGACAAGGAGTTATCATTTGGTAGATGCAGAAGAGAGAATTTATTCATCTTAAAGTTCTCAGCATCTCCATATAACTTTCAATGGAAAGAGACTGGTCAGTGTCATGTGCTGCTTCTTCTATAATTGTAGATTGGACAGATTTGTTACAGATGTTTAGCTTGAAATGCTGCTGCATGTGCATTTCTTTTTTCACTCCTACTGTTTAATTTTTGTTGCATTGGATCTGTCTCTCTAATGAGTTTGATACATTATTTAGCTCTTTGGTGTGTGGTTCTTAAAGTTATTATTAATGACAGAAAAATATGGCTCGTTTCTGCTTGCATCTTGTATTCATCAGTGCTTCTGTGGCAAATCTCAAGACTTACGCTTGTACTCAAACTTTGAAAGTGCCACATTAATTTCCAGTAATAATAGCCATTGTGTAAATTGTATTATTTCATTTAGTAGAAATACATGCTTTTCTATTTTCTATGGGCATCAGTATATGCAAGTGTCAAAAACAGTGAAAATTCCTCTGTTTTAGAAGCATATGAATAAAGATTGTATGTATATAACATATACATTATCAACATACTTGGCACTGTGTGTAACTCACATAAATAAAAATATCCATCATAATCATCAAGATTAAATTTACTATTTAACTGTACCCCTTGCAAAAAAAAAACTCAAAATGTTTAGTGGTTTTGATTGACAAATTAGATAGTAAAATGACATTAAATTGAAAGTGGGGGACTGTTGGTTGGTGTCTTGCCTCGAGACAAAGAGGTTGTGGGTTCAAATCCCGGCTGCACTGGTTGGGATTTTTATTTATGATTTCTCTCTGCGGCAACCACCCCTCTTCTCAGCAGCAAGGCCTGGCTTGAAACGTCAATTACTCATTGATGGAAAAAATATGAGTACCTCCGAAGTTGGAGTTATCTGCTGTGTGGCTAGGAACCCCTGTGCACATGGCTGTCAGGGAAAAATGGATTAATATGCAAAATTCAGTTCCTAGTCTCTAGGGACTTTGTCAGCAGTAAAGCTGGCGAACAAACAAAAAATTGAAAGTAAACTTTACAATAATAAATGTCTGTCTATCTGCTGTCCTTTCGAGCCGAAGACGGCACATAGGGCAGAACCAATCTCAAAAACAGAAACCTTGTGTACCAAAATGGCACATATTGCAGAGATCACTGCTTCTAAAATCTATGGCTCTGTTTCCATAACAATACTTTTTACAATGACAGCTTATTAAGCTATCGATCAACCTCCTTTATAATAAATGTACTTTAAACAAATTTATTTAAAGAGATCCTGAAAAAGAAAATTATCAGACCTATATGTATTTTATTATATTAAAAAAAAAATACATTTAATAATCTGCAGGAACAAAATGTATGAAAATGTATTATTTTAAATTGTTATGGATCAAGTGGCCTGTGAGCTGATATTCTTCATCCCAATTATATTACAAAAATCCCACGATTTATAATACATTTTTGAACAATTTCCACTGGTTTGCTTAAAAAAACAGATGATACGCAAAAGACTTGATAAAAATTGAATACTATATGCTGCTTTATGCAAATATATGCATTTTTTAATTACTTTCTTCAAATCTATTTTGTCTTTTTTATTATCATTTGAGAACCGATACAATTAAGATATAATGGTATAGATGGCAAGGCTGCTGTAGACAATGTCATTGGTATACATTGTATATCAATGGAAGAAGCTTAATGGTATGAATATTGGCTCCACAACCAAAAAGTCTTGATGGATATGTTTTGGTCAACAAAGCAGCAAAAATTAAATTAGTGCTTGTTGTGCATAAAAAAAAAGAAGTAAAGTACCCCCCGTCACCCAAGTGGCGTATAGGGAAATATGGTGTTAGTGACCCTATATTTTACAGACCTTCAGCACATGATTTTGGGGTAATGTGGTCGGTATTACGCCCGTGCTGCTTTTACTTTCCCAGAAAAAATCCGGTACCCATTTAGGCTGGGTGAACCCGGAGCCGTCGGTTGGGATCGAACCCTACCCCTTGTCCATAGTAGTCCAGTTCACTAACCACTGAGCTATCGCGGCTCCTACTAATTTTTAGGGAATTAGTAAAACCCAGGTGTCCTCGCCAGGTACGAACCCCGCTGTTGCGTGGTAAGCCAACCGCCTATCAATTGCGCTAACCGGACACCCATGCTTGTTGTGCATATTTAAGGAAAATAATGTCAATAATTAATGGGAAAGCAAGGATATCATTGGACGCAAGAGAAATGTGGTTTAACTATGGATTATTGAGAATACTATGGACAAGCAGAAAAAGTAATGAAGGTAGTGTATGATGAGCATTTTTGAAACACATTAGCAGTCTACATTCTTTGGTTCTGTCATGAGCAGAATAAGTTTAAAATAACAACTGGCAAGTAGAATTAAAAAGAGACAGAAAATAACTAAACAGTTGAACAGTCTGGCAAAAAAAAAAAAAGATCATTAGTAGAAATTCTTCTACTGCTGCGTAGACTAAATAGTAGAAATGAGAATGAACCCCTGGGACAGAAATACATGGAGGAAGGGACATGATGATCTAAGCCTTTGAGCATTGAACCTGATGAACATCATCAAAGGTGAGTATTATACTCCTCTTTTCAAAAAGTTTATTTCTGTGATTTTAACACATCAAACACTTAACATATGATATTCAGTGGAACTATCATTTATCCTTTTACTGTACACGTATAAAAAGTAAAGTAAGTAAAGAGCCCTGTCACACCAAGTGGCATATAGGGAATATGGTGTTAAAAAAAAAGTAAAGTACCCCTGTCACGCCAAGTGGCGTATAGGGAAATATGGTGTTAGTGACCCTATATTTTACAGACCTTCAGCACATGATTTTTGGATAATGTGGTCAGTATTACGCCCATGCTGCTTTACTTTCCCAGAAAAAAATCCGGTACCCATTTAAGGCTGGGTGAACCCGGAAGCCGTCGGTTGGGATCGAACCCTACCCCTTGTCCGTGGTAGTCCAGTTCACTAACCACTGAGCTATTGCGGATCCCGGAATATGGTTTTAGTGACCATATATTTTACAGCACATGATTTTCAGGGTAATGTGGTCGGTATTACAGCTGCGCCGCTTTACTTTCCCAGAAAAATCTGGTACCCATTTAAGGCTGGGTGAACCCAGAAGCCGTCGGTTGGGATCGACCCCTAACCCTTGTCCTTTGTAGTCCAGTTCACTAACCATTGAGCAATTACGGCTCCCCACTGTACACGTATATAGTATTGAAAATATTTCTTATAACACAAAACCTGCATAAACCTTTATAATTAGCAAAATTGTAGTAAAAAACAACAAACCTGTCCATTATGATCCTTGTCCAAGTAGTCTAAAATGATATCACTTCCTACATCACCAAATAATATCAATCTTCTGTTCCGTGGAAATAACTTTTCCTGTGATTAGGTTAAAAAAAATGGATGAAAAATTGGAGGTGAAATAATAATAAAAAATGACTTTTATTGATCTAAAACATGACAACATTTGATAATAACATCTCTGTTGCTGTAATTTGACAGATTTATGTGTAGATATTTTTTTATAAAAAGTACATCTGTTAACTTTTCACAGAAAGCAAGCAAATAAATCCTTTATAAATTATATGAAGGACTCTACTTTATTCTTTACAGTAAGTTCATAAAGAGCCCTGTTGCGCCAAGTGGCATATAGGGAATATGGCGTTATTACTAACAGAGAGCGAGAGAGCCCATATTTTTTACAGACCTTTAGCACATGATTTTTGGGGTAAGGTGGTCAGTATTACACCCTTGCCACTTTACTTTCCCAGAACAAAATCCGGAACCCATTTAAGGCTGGGTGAACCTGGAAGCTGTCAATCAGGATCAAACCCGACCTCATATCCTTAGTAGTCCAGTTCACTAACCACTGAGCTATCGCAGCTCTTTAACAGTGAGACTCCAACTATTTAGATTTGATCCACAAAAAGGTATCTTTCTAGTGAGGGATGAAACATAAAATCTGACTTGAACACCTAAGATGCAGCACTCAGCATGCAGTGTTTATTCTTTAGCCCCATGAAAGCCTCTTGGTAGATGCCAGAAATAGTTTAAATGTCATAGTATAATGTTTTTTTAGCTAGTGAAGCTAAGTACTGAAACTCACATCATTTAAGGCTGCCTCTAGTTCCTCCCGGTCAATGGTATCATTTCTGTCCATATTATGTCTGTTCAGTGCCTGCACATTGAAAGAGACAACAATAACTGATGTATGCCAATGTAAAAGCTGACCTTGACTGAATATCAGTATGTTAAAGGCATTTAATAAATTATGGATTATTATAAGTCTATTAAAAGTCCAACTTTAAGATGAAGAAATTTAACTTGATGCTTGATATGTTAGCACAGAAGACACTTACTTATTGTGCTACAAAATTATTTGTGACTCAATTCATTATTATGTCAAACCTTTATCACTGGGTTCATAGTTTTGACAAAGTACAATGTCAATTTCTTTTTTTGAGCTTACAATTTATTTATAGCTTAATTTTTATTCTAAATGTAAGGCTTTAGTCTAAAGTAATATCCATGAAAATACGTTGGTATAAAAATACAAAACATAAGAGCTTTCTACATCTGATTTAGTTAATGATGGGAAAAAATACACATAAATTTAGAAACAACACAATGTGATATTGTTTAAAAAGACAAAATTCATATAGTTGCAAACTTTCTGCCAAATACCTAGATATGTCCATAGTATAATTGCAGTTACATAAACAAGTTCATAAATTCACACACATGAATGAACATGTCTCATGACTTTTCAGTAAGGGGTTATCCTTC
This sequence comes from Megaustenia siamemsis, assembly GCA_032433765.1. Lineage (NCBI taxonomy): Eukaryota > Metazoa > Mollusca > Gastropoda > Stylommatophora > Ariophantidae > Megaustenia > Megaustenia siamemsis. Next base: position 114,779,893 of record JAVIAB010000051.1, read on the forward strand.
TTCTCCAACAAGTAATGTATGTATTTATAATAAATGTGCATAATTTAATTGATTCTAGTGTAGTTAATCAGTAGAAAATGTTTTAAAACTCCAGTATCTTAACAAATGAGTTTCATAATATCTATCCTGGGTGAGGAGTTGAAAACTGGCTTTTGCACACTGCTAAAATAAATAAAAATACACAAATCACAGATTTTACTGAGGTTTGCTGGTATTGCTCACCTTGTATGCAGTACAGAATATCTATTGTAAGTGAACAATATTGACTGCAGACTAAAATTGCATTATAACTATTCTACAATCAGATATCAGCATGCCCTGTATTTTCTTGTAGCCGTCATCATCATTTAGTGCCGTCTCCGCACGTGTTTGGTAGTTCTCTTTTAATTTTTAGTTGTTTTAAAACTTCATCATTTGTTTTCTTTTTTTTCCATCCAATTCTACCAATTCTTCTATAAATCCACATTTCTTGTAGAGCAACTACGAACTCTCATAACAATCTCTTATAAAAGTTTATATATTACAATAACCAGCAGCTCTAGAAAAAAAAAATCTGAAAAAATATAGAGATCACAATCAGATTAAAAATGATATTGATCCATGACCATCTTCTGACATTATTGCTTACACCTTAATGGGGGTAAAGACACATGTCAGGTACAGGGTTGAAAGTGATCAGAGATTCATAGTTGACCGCTGTTGACCAGGATCAGTGAACCAGAACTATCCAGATTCTATTCTACCTCTTTGCAATGCCCCCCCCCCCCCCCAAAAGACAGACTAACCAGTTTAGTCTAGCCAACAAAAATGCCATGCTAAAGATGAATGCGTTTTTTAAAAAAAATGCAAATAAAATGACAGCATATCACATTTACACCCACTTGACATCCTTTTTGAGGGATGACTATGAAGAAGACAAAGGGAAAATTTCTTTAGTCATCTGGTGAACACAAAGAAACAACAACAGACCTTTGCAACAGGTTAACCCTCCGTTCCAATCAAACTTTAGCTACTAGAATCAACATGTGTACTCTTCATTATCCTCTGAGGGAGAGAGTGAAAGAAAGAGAGAGCCCAAAGTACAACGCTGTCAGTTGTGCTAATGAAACAATAGACTACATAAAAATGTACAACTTTGAAATTAATTATCTAATGTATTTCTTATTTTACCCTTAAAAAGGCATTCATAGCTTTCACAAGTCTCCTGTGCTCACGGTCTGTTTTAAGTTGTAATTTCTTTTTCTGATCTTTTCTCTGAAAAGTAAAGAAATATTAACAAAGTTCAGTAGCAGCAAGAGGAAATACAAATTAGAATATTTTACATGCTAAAATATATATGATTTTATTAAAAGAGAAATGAGGTACAAAAATTGGCAATGAAATCCAAAAGCTGTGATACTGTCAATATTGCTGTAAAATTTGGTGACTTATTTGTGTTAACGAAAACGATAAATTAACTTTAAAAAATATAAAGCTGAAAAAGAAATAGAAAAAAGAGATTTAAGTAGAGAAAGAAAGATAATGCTGACCTGGCAAGTTTAGTGTTTGGAAGTTCTTGCAGCTGCACTCCGTGACGCAAGTTCTCAAGTTGATACTTCAGTAAATCTTGTTCATTGTCAGAATACTGTTAGAGATTCAGTTTAAACTGAAATTATTCTCAAATGCATATTAAATAAAAGTAATATAAATAGTATTTCCAAAGTCAACTTTTTTATGTATTTAAAAAAGCTAACACATCATAATATAAATTTACAATAGTCTAAATATAACATATTTTTTTTAAGTGAAAGAGGTTTATGTTTAAGATTCAGTGCTCATTGGAAAAAAAAATGTTTGTTTTGAGAATATGTATCTATAATAACTTTTAAAATAAATGTAAGACTGGAAAATGCACATAAAAATCCTCTTGTGTTTGTGTGTCATCTGTCAATAAACTGAAAATAAAATAAATACACCTGAACATGGGCAATGAGTCAATGATTTAAAAGAAAAAGAAAAAGTTACTGTCATTTTGCTCACATACCTATTCTATACTAAAATGTTTATTCCATAATAAATTTATTATCAACAACATACCATATAATAACAATAAATACACACATATTCATGTATTGTGTGCACACCAACTAAATCCCACTTCAATAAATTTAAAACTACACCATCCCAACAGTACACATATAAAGTGGTCTATAAAATCACAAGCAGTTAAAAGACATAAGATGCAAAACATGGCCTCAAGAGAGGTTCGAAGATAAAAAAACATAGAAAACAGACTACGGACAGCTAAGATGATCTACTGCTTACAATGACATTCTGATGGAAACTCATCTTATTCTATAACCATAGAAAATTGAGCACAGAAAAGTAAAAAATATCCTCATAAGTGGATGTGGAATTAGTGTTGCACAATAGAAATGAAAAAAAACAACGTTTTTCAAAGTCATAATTATTCATACACAGCCAACAACAAAAAATCAGAGACACGTTAAAAAGATCTTAATTTTTTAAACTAAAATGAATTAATTCAAAATTATTATTACCCAGATTATGCTGCATTATAGCTGAGACATATTTGTTTCTTTTTAATTTAAGTGTTCACTTGATAGATACATGTGGCCTTTGACATCTTGACAGATTGTTGATAGCAAGCATTCATGATTACACATAAACAGGGTTGAATAATATACTTTCTGTGTCTGAAAACTCTCTAACGAAAGTATGTATGATCCATATAAGGAAAAAAATATTGATAAAGTAATCTCCGGCATTACTTTTGTTGTGGAGTGGATTGTAGGGCTTACATCACTTAGCTAGGAATAGTCCCTGCCATAAAATATAAAAAGAAACAACAGATAAAATGGTTTGGCCACGTGACAAGGCAGAAAAATCAAAACACAACACAACGAGCCTTCAATAGAAGTTGCGAGAACACCAGACCATGAAAGTATGTTTTTTAAACAATGACTTTTCATATTAAAACCTGAGCCCTTACAAGTTTGGTGAAGTGTCCTCTATGACCTATAATATATAGAGGTTCATTCAAACTAAAATTCTGTACAAAATATTAGTAACTTGTACTGCTTGACATGTCTGATAATGAGTGAAACAAATTTAATAAAACACATATTAAATTAATCTCCTACCAACTGCATGCCAAGAGTTTTCTCATTATAAATCCCGAATCGCTCAGTTTCTCTCTAGGAGTCTGGGAATGTCCTCAAGGGGCTGAAGTTTCTCTAGGAAATTATCTTCAGGTTTCATTGACAGCCACCAACCTGAAACAAAGTAAAACAAAATGGCAATCTGGCAGGAGAGATGATACTGTCAGTACTGATGATGGGAAGGGATTATTAGACGTCGAGTAAACTGTGATTTTAAATACTGGAGAAATATTTTTTTCTCATCAATAAACAGCTGTCACCACTATTGTCCAACAAGGTAACTCTTAGAGGCAAAATGAGCATTATACTATACAATCTTCATCCCAACGTTATGCTACCAATGTCAGTCTTTGATCCTAGATGCAAGAACAACACAAAAAATAACCTCTGCTGAGATGGAGTGTGTTAAACGAATGACAAGAAATAGCCTGAGAGACAAGATCAGAAATGAAGAACTGAGAAAAAAGCTAGGAATAGTCCTATGAGGTACAGTGACTTACCATCAAAGCAGTGAATGGGGTAGTTGCAGAGAACTCCTCCATCAACAAATATATCTGTCTGTCCATGTAAAGTATGTTTCACAGCTTCAAATAACCCTGTTGGTAAAAAAATATTGTGATAATTATATCAAGTATTTTAAGACAAGTGAGCAGCATTAAAACACCAGAGAATACAGTAAATGAATAATGGATTGCTTACATTTCTTTCACAACTTTATATCAATTTTAGTGATCTAAAATTAGAAGGACATATAACATCCATATGCATTTCATAATACTAATAATGTATTAAAACATATAACAATATGGGCAGATAACACCGTTTATTAACAGTGAATTATACTTTTTTTTTAAAATAAAAAGGCTGAAATCAACAGACAGCAACTTTTGCAGTGCAACACAGAAAGAGCGAACCCATACAATGGGCGAAGAACAACAACAGTTGCTGAACTGATAATCCAGAAATTAACTAGGACTGGGTAGAAAACAAAAAAAGAGCAAAAACTCTGGTTATGAGCCAGCTCTGACGGTCATCGGATTTGACACCATAACCATGCAACAGCATAACCCAGCAGATGCTAAACAATTTGGTTTCATGCATTAAAATCTGATCATTAATGCATTTAGTCAGCAATTCATGGATGCCAGACTGTGCAAGGGCAACAGCGTTCGTGCATGTGGGGCAGAGTTCTCCACAGATGTTCTCAGTATTTCGAGAAGATCGACATAGCTCCTCATATCATAGCAGATAGCATAACATAACAAATATATAGTCCACGTAGTCTGTAGATCAACAAGATGTAGATCTGTCTTTAGCAGAAAACTCAGAAGGAACTACACATCTGACTAAGCCGGGCAGACACAATAAACGAATTAATTCAGAGGAAGAAGAGGAAGTTAGCCGAGTTGGCAGTATTCTCTAACATTTGGTTCTCGTGGCAAGGCGCTGTGCCAAGGAGTACGGGTTCGATCCTGCTTTAGACAATATATTGTTCTTTGCTTTTAATTCTGTTGATTATTTGTCATTTTTTCCGAGTGCTGTAAACATGCCTCTTCCTCTGAATTGATTCGCTGATTATCGCCTTGCAAGTTTCCCTCTATAATAATATTCAATTTTTATTATTTGTCTCCAGACACAATAAATAAAGACCTGAAACACTTTTCTTAAACAGTGAATATTCTTATTCAACAACATCTTTTTACCAGGTATACTCATAGACATCCGCACTGCTAGTCTTATTGGCATGTCTGGTGTGGTCTTCGGGTGACAGTACAAAGATGTCATCTGGTTCAGATTAGTCACAACAAGGCACAGCTCACGATTATATCTTTCATACACCTGGAGTTTTACAAACAAATGGGAAACATAAGTTGTACGAATTAAAAATATATGTCGGCCTATTTTAAAATGGGCGAAAAAAGTGTATGCCGGAGGTGAAATCAAACCTCAGGCCCCAACACGTCGTGTAGACGGCTCAGGACAAACGACCTTTGTTCTTCGATCCTATATGCGCCCCCCCCCCCCCCAGCCACCTCACCTCGACAGACCCCCAGTAATGGAACCACGCGGCAAAAGATACTTTAAAAAAATATTTTGTTTAAATTATGTATTTTATCATACATTCCCCCTCTAGCGAGAGATAGATGCGTAAATACATCAATGACTTTGGATGCAAGTGTTACAGAATACCCAGAATGAAATGTCATGAGTGGAGGAATATTAAACTTGTGAATTTTGCTAAAAAAATAACAAAAACAAAAATCGTCGATAGTTCAATTAATAACACGGAAAATGTAATATTTTGGTCATACAAAACTATTTAATGATGGAGTGAAAATAATTATGAGGGCGTAGTTCCAGGTAAACAAGAAAGAGAGGGAGAGAGACAGAGAAAGGTATTTAATAATAAACATAGAGGTGGCTTTAAGTATTAGCTTAAGAAATATTTGATATTAATACGAGATGCTGATAATGCAGTAAACGAAAGTCAAGTAAACGGACAAGGTAATCTCTCAGCGGCAAGATTCAGTAATAAGTTGCATAACTTGTAAGCAACACACTCAATTTTTGCATGCGATTAAAGAAAAATGGCGGAACCTAGTAATGGCTCGCTTTACTCCAAAGCAGAAAAGATGAATTAGACCAAATCATTTGTCGGAAATCAAAATTTAGCAAAAACAAAGAAGGCGGGAGCCAAGATTGGTCTAGCCCAGGGATGGCCAATTTCTTTCAAATGGGAGCTTTTATTAAATTTGCACACTTTATTACAGTTTTCATAACATCCTCCACGTCTAGAATCTTGCCACACAGCGCCTCCTGGTGTATAATGTAATGTAATGCTGGGCAACGGATTTCAGCCTTCCTTAATAATCCAACTAAACCTGTTTGAGTACCACACATTGACTTAGCGCCATCTGTCACTATTGCTGAAAGTCTCTTTATGTCACCGATACCGTTAACAACTTTCATAACTGAGTCATAAATGTCTTGACCTGTAGTCGTATTGTGCAATGAATATAAAGCTAATAGCTCTTCATTGATAATAAAGTCTTTTGAAACAGTTGTTATGTAAATTAAAAGTTGTGCTGTATCTGATATATCAGTAGATTCATCCAAAGGCAGAGAAAATTAATCGGAATTTGTATCGACACTCTTTAATTTACTAGATGTATGAGAACTTATTTCCTCAACCCTTCTAGTGACTGTTTTGATAGTGGAACGGTCTCAAAATGACTGGCAATTTTTTCTTCCCCAAATGCACGTGCCATGTTAATAGAACAACGCTTTACAAAGTCACCGTCACATAATGATTTTTTTTTTATTTCGCTATCTCTGCGCTTACAACAAACGATGCCATTAAGGAACTTGTTTGTTTTATTGTTAATGTAGTAAAAACAGATTTCTGAACACTAACCTTTTCTTCGAATCGCACACAAGTGTAGAACGTATTGTTCCAATGTAGTCCTTGTATTTAGCGGCGTGATGCTGTGTGTAATGCCGTTTAAGATTATACTCTTTATTTACAGACAACACTTGCAAACACACATGGCACTGCGGTTTGCTATCCTTATTGTTGATAAATAAAAAAATCATGTTCCCATTTCTCATGAAAAAATCTGATTTTGTTCATGTAATTCACGATTATTGCTCATATTATGTACCGACCGAAGCAACAGACAGATTACAACAATAGCACTGTTTTCTGTTAAAAATGGAACTGTTCACTGTATCTCGACAAAATCAGAATGATCAGATCGGATATATAATTTTGACTGATGAAAAGAGGATTGGAGAGAAAGAAACTGAAAGTAAAATAATTGTGGGGTGAATGTGTTGGGGAGGAGGTGGTTGATGACTAACAGTATTTCTTGGCGGAAACTGTTTGAACTCGCTGAACCGAGAGTCGGTTCTAGAACCATTCGTCGGCTTCTTCCTTTGTTTCAGTCTATCGCAGGATGATAAAACGAAAAAAAAGGATGGGTCGGGGATGATGGGAAGGCGACGTTATACTAACTACTAGAGTGTTCCGAGTGTTAAACATAGGTCTACTTGTACTATTATTCTTCTTTGATTTACCTCGGATGTTTCCACCAATAATTATACTTTATTTTAAACAAACTACTAGGGAATATTTGAGTTAGCTTTCTCCACGGTAGAAGTTAATGTAACAAATTTTAAATCAATTTTACCCAGGACATTTTGCTCATGCAACCTGATTTTATTTTTTAGCCGCCGCGGGCCAAAAAAAAAAAGGACGTCGCGGGCCACTTGTGGCCAGTGGGCACCTTATTGGCCATCCCTGGTCTAGCCTGTAAAAGAAGTAGTAGTTAGCATTTGGAGGGAGCGAAGGAGACCAGATGAGATTAGAACGAGACGATTAGATGAGGAGAGAAGAGACACAAGACAGCGTGAAGAACATTACAGTTCAGAACTTTACTTAGGATTCGAGACTTAGAGAAACATTTAGTGATGTTTTAGTCAAGGTTTACTTAGAAGATATATTTGAATGAAAGATGTTCAGCTATAGGCAGATATTTCTGATCTCAAAAGAAATCAATGCTTATTAAGGAAATCGAGGTTAAGAATATACGTATTGATACAGAAGTTATATTATCGTGTGCGTGATTTTACAAAGTACAAGAAGTTATGTGGGTGTAATTAAGAACATGCAAGAGTGTCATTTAACAATGGCGGTAGCTAAAACACGAACACAGGACTACTAATGATATAGATGTGTATACGGCCATAGCAAACATTATATGTAATGACTGACTTTTATATGCAACCAAGATATTTATCCTGGTGACTTGTGAAGTGTAACTAAAGAATTGTGTGAATAAACTTTAGTACGAGATCTAGACGACGTCTAGATAGATCATCATATGAACTGTCCACACAAGTGTAGTTACGAATATTTGGAGTTGCAGTTTCTGTGATGTGATTTAATCGCGTTGTTTTGAGCACATTGTCCACACGTGACCAGATTGTTTGGACATACATATTCTCTACCCTTTGTGTATAATTGATCACGTTGTACAGTCACTATTACACACGCGCGCGCGCACGCATGCACGCACACACACACACACGCGCGCACACACATCTAAGCAAGAAGGATTATTAAAAGAAACAGGATAAAACATTTGGTTGCAATTTTAGTTCAAAGAAATTTGCACAAAAAAACCCCGAAAAAAATGAATAAAAGGCAATCCTTCATATGATAACCTTCATTATTTTTACTCTCTCTCTCTCTCTCTTAAGTATATTTGCTGCCATCTGAGAAATAATCGCCCACCTTCCATCCATGATATTAGGTGAGAAATCTTGTGACAACTAATCGCCCACCTTCCATCCATGATATCAGGTGAGAAATCTTGTGACAACTAATCGCCCACCTTCCATCCATGATATCAGGTGAGAAATCTTGTGACAACTAATCGCCCACCTTCCATCCATGATATTAGGTGAGAAATCTTGTGACAACTAATCGCCCCTTCCATCCATGATATCAGGTGAGAAATCTTGTGACAACTAATCGCCCACCTTCCATCCATGATATCAGGTGAGAAATCTTGTGACAACTAATTGCCCACCTTCCATCCATGATATCAGGTGAGAAATCTTGTGACAACTAATCGCCCACCTTCCATCCATGATATCAGGTGAGAAATCTTGTGACAACTAATCGCCCACCTTCCATCCATGATATCAGGTGAGAAATCTTGTGACAACTAATCGCCCACCTTCCATCCATGATATTAGGTGAGAAATCTTGTGACAACTAATCGCCCACCTTCCATCCATGATATCAGGTGAGAAATCTTGTGACAACTAATCGCCCACCTTCCATCCATGATATCAGGTGAGAAATCTTGTGACAACTAATTGCCCACCTTCCATCCATGATATCAGGTGAGAAATCTTGTGACAACTAATCGCCCACCTTCCATCCATGATATCAGGTGAGAAATCTTGCGACAACTAATCGCCCACCTTCCATCCATGATATCAGGTGAGAAATCTTGCGACAACTAATCGCCCACCTTCCATCCATGATATCAGGTGAGAAATCTTGTGACAACTATTACAGGTTGATCTATCAACCTTCAATACAGAGAAAACATCATTTTACATTTAAAAAAAAAAGACTGTAGGAACAAAACCACGAATAATGAAGATGGCAGCGAAGGTAATATGTATATAAGAAAATGAAGCAAATATTTCAAATAATTGTCAGCACTGATATTCAGTTCTTCTTACAATTGAGCACATTTAACATTAGCTATAGTGTGTTGGGCATAACTAATATTCTCAAGACAAATTTATTGTTGGGTATAATTTATAGTTTAAAACATTTTGGGAACGGTTTTCCCATTTAATTATGTTCCTGCCTGGAACTAATATTTTCATTTTGTTCATGTCCTCCCCGTTGTTTCTATTGACGCTGTCAACTCTCTCTGCTCATGTTATTTTTGCTGTTAAATAATGTCCATTGTTACTACTGATACGTTCGCCTGATAAGTGGACCCGCATTGTGTCTATAGTTTACGGTAAGCCACGATATCTGTGTCTTTCGGCTCGATAAGTCCGTCTTCGACAAATTTCGATTTTAAAATTATTTTTTAACAATTCTGCCCATGACCACAGCCATTTTGACCTCCTCTTTTTAAAATGCATCTATCAATTGTTTTTAACGCGCGTAGAGTGCATACATGACCTCCCATTTTCGCTATTATGGAAGCTAAACATCGGATCCCACTATCCAAAGACCGGGACGGACTAAGCCACAAAGAAACAACGATTCTAAAAGAAAGTTAAATAATTCCCACTACAAGTGGTGTGATTCGGACTCGGGAGCTTCTTGTTTACAGATCGACGTCTGTAAACCCCGTCCCACACTCCCTTTTCAGTTATTAAAAGAGCACACATTACGCCATAAAAGAAGGCAATTTTTAAAAGTCTAAATTTAACATAATTGTATGTTTTCTCTTTTGCAAAACGACTCCAACGATATAAGCAATATATATATATATATCAAAATGCACTGGCTGTGAAACATGTCATTATCATCATCATGTGCCGTACCGGTGGCGTTGGCGATCATGTCCTTCCACAATCTTCTATCCATAGTGCATCGTATGAGTTCTGTTGTTGACCGTTATCCATGCCATGACACCAGGCTATTCAGTATTTTCTCTCTTTGTCGTCCGCGATCTCTCTTCTTTTTATTTTGCCAGTTGTAACCAAGTATTCCAACTTTCCTCTTCTCATGATGTGCCCAAAAAATGTTGATTGCTTCTTTCTGATGTTTTTTAAGAGTTCCCTTTTTGTGTTGGCCTCTTTGAGAACTTTCTCATTGTGAAATATGTAGAAACAATAAAATTGACAATCATGAAAATACAGACTTTCATTAATGGATGCTTACGCAGAATAAAAGGATGGAAATGGCAGCACAAAATCACTAACATAGAATTATCGAAATGTACCAGTCAAATACCAGTGGATAAAGAGATACAGCGAAGACGATGGCGGAGGATAGGACACACACTGTGGAAGCCAACTGAGAGTGTTACACAACAGGCCCTTTTTGGAATCCACAGGGGAAAAGACAAAGAGGAAGACCAAGAAATTCTGGAGACGACAGAAAGAAGCAGAGAAGATGATGATAGGGAAGACATGGAAAGATCTTAAAAGAATGGCAAGAAACAGAACGACTTGGAAAGTGTTTGTTGAAGACCTGTGCTCCACAGGGAGCTGAAAGGTAGAAGAAGAAGAAATGCACTGGGCAAAACAGGTAATTAGTAACAACTAAAATGCTCGGCTTGTTTCGGTTATTTTCTGAGGTTATAATTTTGAAATGACTGTAACTACAAATAGCTAAATCAGTTTAGATAAACATGCACATGGAATGGGGGACTGGTTGGTCTCGAGTCACGACGGCGGCGTCGAGACAGAGAGGTTGTGGGTTCAAATCCCGGCTCCACCATTTGAGATTTTTATTTGTGATTTCTCTCTGCGGCAACCACAAATGGTCTCAACAGCGAGGCCCGGCTTGAAACGTCAATTACTCATGGACGGAAAAAAATACGGGTACCTCCAAAGACGGAGTTATCTGCCTGTGCGGCAAGGGACCCCTGTGCACGGCTGCCAGTGAAAAACGGATTAACACGAGTCTCTAGGGACTTCATCAGAGGTAAAAGCTGGCGAACGCAAAAAGAAAAAAATACACATGGAATTTAATGGCGTCGTGACGTTCATGAACATGATAGGAGAGTATTAACTGATTTAGCTTGTCCAAACAAGAGGTTTTATAGAGATCTAGCTGAATTCTTCTTCCTCTTCTTATTAAATTCTATTAAGCTCAAAGAAAGCAATTATTGCAATAACTATAAAAGAAAGGTAAGGGGGAGGTGCAATGTCATGTTAATTATATTTAGATGGGTCTGGGGACAAGTTGATGTATATTTCATTTAGAACGATTGCACCAAAAATGGTTGCAATAACACTACAATAACATGATAGATTCTCATGGGAAATCGTTGGCGCATGAAGGAGTTATTTTTCTATCTCTACTCAGAGCGACTTACGTGTATTAAAGCTAGAAAAAGTAACTTTCAACAGGACATGTGACATGTACATGAATAATTCATTAATATGTTGTGTCTTATTATATATATATACACACACACACACACACACACACACACACACACACACACACACACACACACACACACACACATATATATATATAGATATATATATATATATGCGCACACATAACATAATATGATGCTAGAGAGAGAGAAGAGAGTTCGAGAAGGACCAGCAGATGCACAAGCAGCGAGTAAGAGAGATAATGATGTTGCGAGTGAAAGAGAGAATTAAAACTGGAAGATTCTAGAGATGGGGACAAAAGATTATTTATAAAAGTAATATACATAGAGCATGCTAAATTGCACATAAAACATATGCTGAAAGATAATAACGAGACATCGCATTTCTGTTTTAAAAATGTCTCATGATGACATTTTTTACATGAAACCATTACCACTTATCGGCATCCAGAACAGAACAAGCGACAAAAATGAAGACAGAAAAGGGAATTGCTTAAAAAAGAGGGAGTCGTGTGGATGATGAAAAGTGTGCAAAAGATAAAGACCTGTATTGTGTAAAGCAATTTTAATGGCCTATGTTTATATTTGTTTATACTTAGAGATATATGGAATATATGAGGCAAAGATATCACGGACGACAAAGAGAGAAGATACTAGATAGCTTGGTGTCATAGCACGAAAAACAGTCAACAACATAATTGATACGATGCACTGTGGATAGAAAATAGTGAAAGCCTGCATCAACCGGTATGGCACATGTTGATGACCTGAAAGACATCAAAATGAAGGCGACACTCAGACTGAAATGCTCACCATAACGTATGTTACATAACGCTATATCACTCGCTTATCTTTTTTTTTTTTCTGAAGCATGTGTACTGATAACGGAACTCCATAATATAATAATCATGGCACTGACAGTTTACAAATACGTCTTGGGTATTTCCTACGAAGAATGCATCTTCAACTAGACTGTTTGCAACATTATACAGTTTTTTTTGTCTCGTCAAAACTGTCCAGTATTCCTCCAGGAAATGCAAATGCGCACAGTTTAGGCACGCATATCTCAACCAGCAGGTTTTGCAAAGAATACTCACAATTGGCTAAGTCAAAATGACCTTTCCACGCTTTCGGACGTATCGAGGAACAAAATGTTAATGTCCACATTTTTCAAGCTCAAAGACATATTTAATGTGTAGTGTGGTCGGTATCACGCTAGGTCGACATACAGGACATTATTTGCTTATACAAAATATCAGGCACCCATTTTCAGAGGTCGAGTGAAACCCGAACGTGAGTAAGTAAAAAAAAAAACCAAAAAGATATCGCAACATGTGGGAAGTAACTCTGACACAAATCACCAGAAAACAAACCACTGCTTGCCTGCTGCCTAGCAGTTACTGTCAGGGGAAGGAAAGGCTATCGGAGAACACCCAGTCAGAAACCACGGGCAGAGTGGGCCAAACAGACTTGGTCGGTAACCACCCAGCGAGAAGGAAAACTATGTCAAACAAACATCCAGTTTGTCGAAGACGGAGTGTGTCAGCTACAGCGCAGGTTTAGGGGGAAAAAAACCCAGGACACACACGCACAAACAAGTACCGACCATGCGACCAGCTCGTCTTGTGTCCTGATGTTGTTCTTACCCCTCGATCATGAAACCGGAAAATGAGTAAAATTCGCATAATCACAAGATTTGAACGATGAATAATAATGATAAAAATATGAAGACAGAAGAAGAACCCGGAACCTTCTTAACATGAACATCTCCAGATAGCCAAATTAGTTTCAAACGAAAATTAATTACATATAAAGTAGATATGACAAGACAACATACAAGAGTGGCCGCGCAACGACTTCGCAAACGTACTATGAACGGCAACATCAACACTATCTCACTGGACTGGTTGCTCCAGAGGTAAGAGATAACATTGACCACTGTCGATGTGACTTTTTTCTCGTCATGACTTTACCGCACACTGGTCTCTGAGTTGTGAGATTAAATGTTTAGACCTCTCAGATAACAGCGGATAAACAGGATGTCTAGTGTTCACTCTGCACACGCTAAAGAACTCTTAGCTGTTAGTCGTCAAAAAGATTTGTATTAAAATGGCTACTGTCCTGGAAAAAAAATGTTAACCAATTAAAAATATATTCTGTCCGAAGAATGTGAAAGCCAAAAGGCGCCAATATAGCGACTGACCATAAACTAGCGACCAATGTAACGCCCACGTAACTGGTGAACACTTAAACAAAATTATCAACACTGCCAGAATTATACTCAGAAGGTCAAAGGTTAGACAAGGCAAGGCAAAAAGACTCACGGATGAGCCAATCAAAGCAACGGGTTGATATTGTAAACAGTTTTGTACTTTCATGAATGTGCCTAACTATAATCTATATATACGAGCGTATATATATATTTGTTTTGAAAGAGAAACGGAGTGTTCTGTAAACTATGTATATAGAAGATAACAATTAAATCTTCGTTTATCTCTCTTCAATAAGAATAAAGTGTTAGGAAAGATCAACTGTTATCATCAACGAAATGTAACATTTTGGTACTAGCCCCACCGCTTCACTGTGCTAATATAACTATTATGTTTGTGAAAGAAGAGTTTAGAAACAATGGTTTAATAACACTAGACAGCATGCAATGTTTTCCAATTTAAACGGCAAATATATTTTTAAACTATGTTTTTGGTTAACTGGACTTCGAAATCTCAAAGAGGGAAAAAACAAACAAAATCTACCCAAGGTATGTAATATTTTACATTTTCTTTTCAATATAAATGTCCCGACTAAGAATCATAATTTGCTTAATTTTTGTATATATCAAGGAAATATAACTGTATATCCCCACAGCTGTTTATTATATTGTTCATTTCTTGACTCTCTGATATAGGTTTCTCTTAGTTTTTCTTCTTTCTTTCCTTCTTAATATTTCCAGCTGTTAAAATGTGTTTCAATATTTGCAGAATGATGATTCCTTCCTTTTAACGTTGATTAAAATCTTCATCTCTGTCTTGGTTACCTTTATTAAATCCCCGTAATTTTTTTATTTACTTGCCATTCATTGCCATTCGTCTGTACAACAACATGTATGTTGCCTTCATAAATTGTCTTCCCTATGTCCTATGTCCAGAATTCATTCTTAAATGACAGTATCAATTATACATAACAAGACACCAGCCCCCGCTCCCATTTCTGCTGTTAAATGTATAGTGAATACAATCTTAATTTAAACATCGGTGGTTAGTGCGATAGCTTCTGATCAGAGGAGTCCGGGTTCAATATTCAAGATATGTTGACTCTTTTCAGGTCGTCATTGCATTGGGGTTCACGCAGTCTCTAAAAATTAGTAACAGCGATCTGGCATATTACTGAGCACATCACTAACAAATGGGCCGTTGGTAATGCATGAATACATCACAACAATATTTTACACACACCTATTAGGTTCTGAAGGGGCCTTAACGTTGCTTTTTTTTTAAAACGGAATGCTACTTTTGCATTTGCTATTGTACTCCATCCAACATCTCGATTCCTCAAATTTTCTGATATTAGAAATAACAGCAGAGGTTTAAATTGGCATACAACAAGAGAGTCAATGAACCTGCTTAAAAGTTGTGTCCATGTCGCCAGTTTTTTCTAATATCTTCTGACCAAACCATTTGTAGATTCTTCTGCCTGGATTCCATCCATACGAGGTCAGCAGGTTAGGAAGAAGGCTCAAGTAGCCAAATTTGTGGTCTGAAAAAAAACAACATTTCGTCATTTACAAAGTTGTGGACATATGGAAATTGAATCCACTGACGTGGATATATATTTGATGTACACATCCACACACAGAAACAAATACATATTCACACTCTAATATGTAACTACTTTGATTCTGTATCTCCAGATCCATGCTCTTGACAGTTATAAACTATAACATCCAGGCACTATTTTGATGTACAATTTGACAATTGTGTACTATTTGCCCTGTATCATTACCAAAGCTACACCCATCTTAATAAGGAAATGACTGCTTCAGGACAAAGAAATACATATTGCAGCCAAGAAGCATGTTATACAGAGTATATTCATTCCAACATTGTGCTACCCATGTCAAACATGATAACTTGCGTCTAAGCATAAAAGAGAGCTTGTCACCACAGAGATGCGATGTCTGAGACAAGCGCCTGGAGTGACCCGAATAGACGGAATCAGAAATTATATTATAAGAGAAAGAGTAGGCATTGAATCAATCCTAAGCTACATACAGAAACAACAAATAATTTGGTTTGCCCACCTAGAAATAATTCCGTGCGGTTCTTTACCATACAAAGCATCTGTTAAAAGATGAGAAGGGGAAAGAGCAAGATGCAGACCCAGAGTAAGATGGACAGACAACACCAAAAAAGCGCGACATCATTAATTGACAGTGAATGGATCCGGGCGAGAACTACAACTTTGTAGCTCCCTCGACACCCAAACGGGTACAAGAGGAAATGAAGACAGATAATAAGAATAAAGAAAGTGATTATTTGTGAATTTGTTTGATATTTTGACAAGTTATAACTATGAATAGAATATACAGAAATTACGTAATATCGAGTAGGATCATTTTTATCACAGGCGGCAAATCAATTCAGGAATTAAAAGTTAACAGACTTATATAGGACAATGACATTCTTCAACATCATTATGCACCAAACCAGTTGGCGTAGGCGATCATGCCCTTTCACAATTCTCTATCCACAGTGCATTGTATCAATTCTGTTGTTAACTGTTTTCCGTGACATGGCGCCAAACTATCCAGTATTATCTCTTTTTGTCTTCTGCGATCTCTCTTTCCCTGTACGTTGCCTGTTGTAACCAATAGTTCCAACTTTCCACTTCTCTTGATGTTCCCGAAATATGTTGATTGCATAAATTAATAGAAGATAATAAGTAACATGTTTTCGACGATCCTATTGAAGTTTTGTGTTAAATAACGTTCAAGAACAAATATGTGTCTAGCGGTTATGTACATGCACGCACAAATATAATAGAAAGAGAATGCCTTCAAGAAAAGTAGATGAAGAAAATAAAATGAATGAGCACTAATGACTTTAAGAATAGTAAGAAGTTTACTAAAATAATGGAGCTGAAACAAAATGTCGTTGAATCAGTTAAAACCAATACACTGTTAAGAATTAATACAAGTAGGCAAAGAAAACAATCGACACCCGAAAGGGCACATGAACAGTGAAGAATAAAACCAGGGCTTCTTCAGCAGGAACAATTTGAAACATGTTTTCGTTTATTTTTTAAATAACACATTCCCTCCGTACCCTGTATACTCTTCTCACTTTTATTGTGACAGCCTTTTCTGCGCAAGCACGACAGAGCAGATCAATGTACTTGTTTAGTATAAACACAATATTATTAATGAAGCAAACAACAGAGCTCTGTAATAGCATTATCTTTCCCTTGACGCCGTCAAACAAAATATAGCGGAGAACAATACAGAACACAATAAATGCGTACCCAATACTGGGTTATTATTGTTGTTTTAATTATCATTATTGTATTCAAGTTTCCGTAAACAATACATAGCTGTTTATTAACGGAAGGGACCTCGCTAGTCTAGTTGGGAAGACCACCCGACTGGGCTACCGATGTTTTGACAACTCGTGTTCGATTCCAGCTGGAAGCAGTGTGAATTGTACTCGTAGTTGGAAAAAAAAAAACCCGTGGGTATTTCTTGCAGTTCAGTGAATCTATTTTGCACATGCATCTGTTTGGAATGGCTTCCTAGTCTTTCGTTACCTTTTTGTAAAACAGCATTTATTTGAAGTCAGCGATGTCTCTTCCAGGGTAGTAGCCCTATCGGAATAGCGCCCTAACCTACAGGAATATGTGTGCCAAGTTAAATCTTGACAGGCGCACTCAGAGAACCCACAAGGAAAGAGAAAAAAGGGAAGGTCCAGGAACACAAGGAGAAGAGAAGCAATGGAAACTTTCAAGAACATTGAATTAGACTGAAAAGAAGTAGAGAACATGTCAAAAATAGGGAACGATGGAGAGACATTGACCGTGGGCAATGCTATAAAAGGGGTCTGAAGCGCTTTGATTGAAGCATTCCTTCGTTAAAGCAGTTTGTCCGTTAGAACTACAATGTACCCGTACGGCTTTTTGACTGCCACTTTCTTACAGGATTTGGCTCTATCAGGATGTGCTCTTTTGTGCGAATATTCAGTATTTATATCTCAACGCATGGCAGTTCTAACCCTTTCATTTGTAGGCGAGGCAGCTTCCATCGGTATTCCATAAATCTTTCGTTGTCTTTTATTTTTTGTTCTTTAGGATTCTTAATACAGCGTTGGTGTCTTTTTTATCGTTCAGATAAAAAAAAAATTATTGAACTTTTGCTATTTGCTGATGTAGTGAATGTATTAATTTTCCTGTATTTGTTGATGTAGTTTATTGGTTTGATCTTACGACATTTGTTGATTTAGTTTAGTGGTTTGATCTTACGACATTTGTTGATGTAGTTTATTGGTTTGATCTTACGACATTTGTTGATATAGTTTATTGGTTTGATCTTACGACATTTGTTGATGTAGTTTATTGTTTGATCTACGACATTTGTTGATGTAGTTTATTGGTTTGATCTTACGACATTTGTTGATGTAGTTTAATGGTTTGATCTTACGACATTTGTTGATGTAGTTTAATGGTTTGATCTTACGACATTTGTTGATGTAGTTTATTGGTTTGATCTTACGACATTTGTTGATGTAGTTTATTGGTTTGATCTTACGACATTTGTTGATGTAATTTACTGGTTTGATCTTACGATATTTGTTGATGTAGTTTACTGGTTTGATCTTACGACATTTGTTGATGTAGTTTATTGGTTTGATCTTACGACATTTGTTGATGTAGTTTATTGGTTTGATCTTACGACATTGTTGATGTAGTTTATTGGTTTGATCTTACGACTTTGTTGATGTAGTTTATTGGTTTGATCTTACGACATTTGTTGATGTAGTTTATTGTTTGATCTTACGACATTTGTTGATGTAGTTTATTAGTTTGATCTTACGACATTTGTTGATGTAGTTTATTGGTTTGATCTTACGACATTTGTTGATGTAGTTTATTGGTTTGATCTTACGACATTTGTTGATGTAGTTTATTGGTTTGATCTTACGACATTTGTTGATGTATTTTATTGGTTTGATCTTACGACATTTGTTGATGTAGTTTATTGGTTTGATCTTACGACATTTGTTGATGTAGTTTATTAGTTTGATCTTACGACATTTGTTGATGTAGTTTATTGGTTTGATCTTACGACATTTGTTGATGTAGTTTATTGGTTGATCTTACGACATTTGTTGATGTAGTTTATTGGTTTGATCTTACGACATTTGTTGATGTAGTTTATTGGTTTGATCTTACGATATTTGTTGATGTAGTTTATTGGTTTGATCTTACGACATTTGTTGATGTATTTATTGGTTTGATCTTACGACATTTGTTGATGTAGTGAATGGTTTAGTCTTGTATTATTTGCTGATGCAATGAATAAATTGATCATTTCATGTGGTGAATGGATTGTAACCTCGCTGCCTGAGTGGTCAGTACTGTAGCTCTTAACCAGAAGAATTCAGGTTTAATTACCATAAGTGGTGAATTTTGTTCGGGTCGACACGAATCGGGATTCACCCAGTCTTTAAAAATGAGTACCAGAGACTTCATCAGGTACAGGCGACCTGGAGTGACACTAACGACGTTAACTATAGGGATGTGCCGCTGGTCATTGAAAAATGTGGACACCAATACGACATTTCCCCAACGCTTTAAGGGTGGAGGAACCATTTCTTTATTGCTTACAGATTTTTTTAAAACAATAAGTTCGTGATTTTTTTTGTTATAAAGCAAAAAGGAATGCATTATCGGTTGTGATTGTTGTGGGTGAAATTCAGTAAACGTTATGGGTTTATTGATCAGAAGCGCATTGTTAATCGTATTATCACTATAACACCATTCGAGATTTGCAGTTACGATGAGAGTTCTGCTCTGAACAAAACGGCTCTTGCTGATCTCGTTTTTGGGAATAGATCAGCCAGTGCAGTGTTCGTGGCAGCTGCAAGATGAATTTTCTTTCATTTTGTAAAATGTTTAGGTGAAAATATTTATGAAATTAAGTTTATGAAGACTGGATGGTATATGAAAGAGATTACATTGAAAGTCAATATAATTGATCTATACTGATTTTGTCCCATTTCTGGAGTGTGTCAGTGGGGTTTCTTTATGTGACTGGAAAATGAAAGGTCGCAAGTCTAGTGCAGTCGTCACGACGTGTTCTGGTCACATTTTTTATGCCAACCCTAATTTAATAATAATTTTTAAAAAAGCTGTCGTTATCCAACTATAGCTAAACTTGATCTCTACGTAGATCGACCATGTCCGAAAACACATTAACTTTATCTGGAGAACTAAAGGCTTTATGCAGAAAATAAATGGCCATGATTATGTTCAACACAGTTGCATGAATATAATACTTTCCCACTCTCGTTTCAGCTTTCTACCATCTGCTCAGATGTTAGAGTAACAGGTTTCATGTCTTTTTTATTATATTTTCTGTCATCATGATTTTTTTCTCTTTGGAATTTCAGTCGCTAGATAACAAGTACCAAAATTCTAGACTGTCCCCATTTATTATTAGATGACTTGCAAGTCATGTGCATTTTATTTACTTACTCGTATTGCAGTTATTGCATGCAGTTTCATTAACATATAAGCAAATAACCCAGGAATAAAATAATAAAAGGTGATGAGAATACAAGTTTCAAAAGCTAACGACAAGTAATATCAAACCAAACGCATACAAACGTACCAAGAAAGATGTTGTTGAGGTTGAGACTAAAGAATTGTTCCAGATCGTGAGAGTCGTATCCCACCGCTAAAAGGGCGGCTGTCATCGCTCCTGCGCTTGTTCCGGCCAGTCTTTTGATCTGTGGCCAAACGTTAAGCTCTTCCAGGAGCTGAGAATTAATTTGGTAATAATCAGTTAACATTTGGTAATCAATCAGTTAACATTTGGTAATCTATCAGTTAACATTTGGTAATCAATCAGTTAACATTTGTAGGAGAGAAGACATTTGCTATAGGAAACAAATGAAGACACTATATCATATCTACTGTTGTGGGCTAAGCAATAAAAGACATATAAGGAGAATAATTAGGGTTAAATAACAAAATAGTTGGTCATGGAGAAAGGAAGGAAGGAGCGTCTGTAGGGTCGATAAATGGCGCTCATCAGACGATAACAAGTTGGCTTGCCTTTTCTCAGCGAAGATCTCCACCGAGGTCGTATCGAGTGCCTACTTTAAACAGAACGGACGATGAAACGTATGTTCCGTTTCCAAGTTGCATACGTAAAAAGTCTTTAACAGTTAACATTTGAAAGAGAAACTCAATGTTATCATATTTTAAAAACTTGTTCTTGTAATTCTTCTTTGTTTTGGACAATGCGTTAGTGTATATGCACATCAAATGTTTCATTGGTCAATTATAAACAAGCACGGACACTGGTACCATAGCTAGCATTCGATCTAAAGGGAACCTTATAGACTAATTTCATGCATTCACAAATTAATTTGTGTGAAAACTTCGGCACAATGTGCTTATCAGCACAAACAGTCAATTGGACAACACATTAATTCTCAAGAGGTTATGAATGTAATGCCTTTAATCATAAAAAAACGATAAGTCAGTGAAATAGCAGATGAGCACGATGAACACCATGCAGCAGACACAAGAGGGAGCACTGACGCGAACATTTCAAGTTTCCTCGACGCTAACAAGAAATAGAGACAGAGGATACAATCATAAATAAACTGTAAGGATAGAATATTGTGGAGCGACATGATCATGTAAGCTAGAAGACTGGCTGACAAGGTACTTCATATACATATAAACAAACACATACATAGATACAGACAGACAGATAGAACACGTCACAGCCTGTTCTAGACAACAATAACATGTCAGAGACGCGTAATATTAATCAATCTGGTTCACACTGTGTATCTTTATCTGGACTATTCTTTGCCACCCTTTCTTTTAGTTTCATTCCGGGGTACACGACAGGAGAGCTCTTGTTATGTTATCTGAAATTGTTATGATTATCTGAAACTTCCAGCTTCAGCGGCATTGTTATTATGACAGGATGCATTTCCGATCGGCTGCACATGTTTAACAATTAACAGTTGCTGATGTTGTTTGTCCATAATTTAATCATTTCTCTTAGGCTGGTTCCATCAAAAAATAACATTTCTAGACATTTCCTCTTCCTTCTTATTGTTATCTCTGGCGTGCACGTAAAAGCTCTGAATAAAATCATTAAAGGAAAACCAGACCATGTAACAACAGTTGACATGTTTACGTTATTTATAATATTGTTCAATTACTTTGTTAAATTAAGTTTAAGTTGTTTGTTATTGATCAATTATTTTGTCAAAGTAAGTGTTTTAAACACAACAAAACAATTAATTATAATTCATAGCAATTAATGAAATCAGTCATCAGTAATTCTCCAATGAGAGTTAAACCCGAAACAGTTGCCATAATTGATTTCGTTATATTGACTACAGAAAAAAAGTCCCCTGTGGCATGTGTCCTATTTGCACGTACAGCGAAGAGAAAGATAGATGTTTACAGGACGTGAGCGTGCTGTGTGTGTGTACTCTGACGGCGATCATTATTTCCAGATATTTGCAATTTGTAAAGAGAGTGCTTGTTGCACGTTAGGCATGTTTCGCACAATTTCACATCAAGTTTGTATGTGAATGGGCTCTCGCTTGAGTAGCTCTATATTTGTAGTTTATTGTTTCATATTTCGTGGCTTAATTGAATTCAACTTTTTTATCACTTCAGCAGTGTCGTTAGTTCACCGACTTAGCTATAACTGCTTTTCAATACCGGCCTGACATTGTTCAGTGGATCCAGCTGAGCAAAAATGGGTACTTGACTTGCTGCCACTCACCCCCAAATGTAGCTCCTGGCATTCACTATAGACGCTTGCTTTGTCCTTTGTTTAGCCCCGGTATTCACTGTAGACGTTTTATCATTTGTTAGCCCCGGTATTCACTGTAGACGTTTTATCATTTGTTTAGTCCCGGTATTCACTGTAGACGTTTTACCATTTGTTTAGCCCCGTATTCACTGTAGACGTTTTATCATTTGTTTAGCACCGGTATTCACTGTAGACGTTTTATCATTTGTTTAGCTCCGGTATTCACTGTAGGCGTTTTATAATTTGTTTAGCTCCCGGTATTCACTGTAGATGTTTGGGGGCCTCGGTAGCCTAGTTGGGAAAACCACCCGACTGGACTACCGACGTTCGGACAACCGTGTTCGATTCCCGCTGGGAGCAGTGTGAATTGTACTCGTGGTTGAAACTCCAGTATTCACTGTAGACGTTTTATAATATGTTTAGCTCCTGGTATTCACTGTAGACGTTTTGCCCTTTGTTTAACTCACAGTATTCACTGTAGACGTTTTATCATTTTATTTAACTTCCAGTATTCACTGTAGACGTTTTATCATTTGTTTAGCTCCGTATTCACTGTAGACGTTTTATAATTTGTTTAGCTCCCGGTATTCACTGTAGATGTTGGGGGCCTCGGTAGCCTAGTTGGAAAACCACCCGACTGGACTACCGACGTTCGGACAACCCGTGTTCGATTCCCTGGGAGCAGTGTGAATTGTACTCGTGTTTGAAAACTCCCAGTATTCACTGTAGACGTTTTATAATTTGTTTAGCTCCTGGTATTCACAGTAAACGTTTTGCCCTTTTTTAGCTATCGGTATCCACTGCAGGCGTTTTGTCCATTGTTTAGCTCCCTGTATTCACTGTAGACTTTTTGCCCTTTGTTAACTCCCGTTTTTACTGTAGACGCTTTGTCCTTTATTTAGCTCCCGTATTCAAGTGGACGTTTTAACCTTTGTTTAGCTCCCGGTATCCACTGTAGACGTTTTGACCTTTGTTTAGCTCCCGGTATCCACTGTAGACGTTTTAACCTTTGTTTAGTTCCCGGTATGCACTGTGTGTGTACGTGTTTGTGTTTATTTAGTCGCGTCAGGTTTTCGAACTTATTATTTCTGAGAAATCCCAAAACAATGAAATAGCAAACCAACTATCGAAATCGAGAACCTTATGCCCAACCACGGACAATTCTATAACATGTAAAACCCCCCGAAACCAACACAACAAATAAAATAGACCAGAAACTGAAAAAAACGCACAGCCAAATTATTGCAAAGATTATGCTTTTTCTCATCTCCAAAGGTTGTGGGAGATCTTTCGACTGGTGAGCAGATCATAACAGATTCATTCAAACAACACATGTATTCGAATTTGGAGAAACTGTCTTCTGCCTCTGTATTTCCAGGAAATGCAAGACATACGTTGCAAACTGTGACATCTACAGTTTGAAATGCAGAAATTTTCTGGCAATCACAGACTACATTGAGAAGGAAACTTAGAATCGATGGAATAAATCGTACAATCCATAGACGAATTCTGCCTAACTGTTTAACTCACACAGAAGGAGGACGCACAAGTTGACAAAGAGAAGAATCAAATGACATTCTGTCATTTCTATCTAATTTAACACATACAATACTATTTTATTATTTGGAACATATACATTCAGGCAAAGTCGTCAGGAGGAACTATATTGAAACCTTTACTATATAGCCCATTAGTGCGTACAAATACGGTGATCTGGGTTGCTAGACTATGAGTCACGTGATCACGTGATTTAACTTGGCTGTTTAACTAAAACACGTTTAGTTGTACTTACTAAATGTTTGTTGAATGTCGACATTTTTTAATGGAGTCAGTCGGTCTGCATTTTGTCAAGTAACAACAATGGTTGATAGATGCTAATGCCATGGCATGACTGATCATTGATCATGACATTCTAGATGTACCTGATAGATCTCTCTGCCTTGGGAATATCATGACAGTTATTCATGGTTATATTCACTGAATACTGCACAAGGGAATTCGTTAATGAAGCCAGCATTTTAAATAACTAGCGGACCAAATTTTGTGGGATTGGCTTGACACGATGTCAGTCGGAATGCATTAGGGCAAACTGGCAATGTCGGTGGGGAGCTGAATTGAAAGATTGGGGCAGGTGGCGGGGAGAAAGATGATATAGCGAGAAGATGAGAAAAGAAAACGAAAAAGAGGAACTTAGATAGCAGATAGTGCATATACAACATGACAAGTAAAAATAATTAGTCGAGTATAATTAGATAGTTCTATACATATACATGGTGAAAGAGTTAGAGAAAAGTAGGTTTATACGCATAAGCATCTAGAGCTTTTTTTTTTTTTTTTAAAGCCCGAGCTCATTCCGGCAAATATTTTGTAATTGTAATGGCCCATATATATGTTTAAAGTATCTGAATATGCAGTTGCAGGACTCATATTTTATGACGCAGCAATTACTGTGATTATAATTATCAATTGGTATTGATGTCATTTTTGGACACGTATTGAGAAGAGAACAACTGGAGTATATTGTAACAACTGGAAAGATTGAGGGACGAAGAGATAGAGGGAAGCAAAGAGAAAAATAACAGACAGCTTAAAAGAATGGCTTGGCAGAAGGTGAACAACAGAAATGATAAATAGCTGCCGAGATCGAAAATTGTGGAGAGACATGATCACCTACGCCAGTAGGCACGGTACTTGATGATGATGATTGATGTCAAATAATTAATTACCACGGAATGATTGTTTCATGAAAATGGATGAATGAAACTAAACACAACAAGGTAACACATTTCTCTAGAAAAAAATGTCAATTGCAACTATTCGACACGTATGGGGAATATAATATTAGTGCTATATATATATTTCAATAACCACAAAAGCCACGTTTATTTGTGTATGATCAGTGTAACACCATGTCGTTCTACTTTCTCAGTTCTCGTGGGTCTTGGTGAACCCAGAAACAATGTCGTTCTACTTTCTCAATTCTCATATTCATAGGTCTAGGTGAACTCCGAAGCAATGTCGTTCTACTTTCTCAGTTCTCATATTCATGGGTCTAGATCAACCCCGAAGCAATGTCGTTCTACATTCTCAGTTCTCATATTCATGGGTCTAGGTGAATCCCGAAGCAATGTCGTTCTACTTTCTCAGTTCTCATATTCATAGGTCTAGGTGAACTCCGAAGCAATGTCGTTCTACTTTCTCAGTTCTCATATTCATGGGTCTAGGTCAACCCCGAAGCAATGTCGTTCTACTTTCTCAGTTCTCATATTCATGGATCTGGTCAACCCCGAAGCAATGACGTTCTACTTTCTCAGTTCTCATATTCATGGATCTGGGTCAACCCCGAAGCAATGACGTTCTACTTTCTCAGTTCTCATATTCATATGTCTGGGTGAACTCCGAAGTAATGTCGGTCAGAGAATGAAAAACAAAAATCGCTATATTTTGGTAATCGAATTAAGGGCCCAAGACGTCCGCCAGAAGTTTAGCTGCGGGCGGTCAACAACTCCAAGTTGACCATGTACGTACGTCAGGATAAACGAATAACAGAGCTGATGCAGACTCTACTCCACCTCCCAGGGGAGCTCTTGAAAATATACTACAGTCTGGGAAACGAGTAGGCATCGATGTGGGAAGGCAGTTTGATACTAGAAACGTCGAGATGAAGCTGAATACATTGGGCCTAAAGGTGCCAACATAACAGTTCTGCTGCAAAAAAAAAAACAAAAACAACAAAAAAACAAAAAAAACAACATCACGCATCTACGCCGATATACGCCCACTTAATGTTCTTATAAGGGAAGACGATGATAAGGTGTAGTCGTCCGATGAACACAGCAGAAAAGGTATAACATGGACTCACCTGGTGAACTTTTGTCCTTGAGCAAATTTAGAAAAAAATAATATTTGTAAGAAATGTCTCACTCAGTAACAATCTCGAGAATGTAATCTGTCGCACATCACAAATATATACCAACCATCATAATGAAAATGAGTTTGGTGATAATATGTGTGAGCCAGTCTGCTGGCAAAAACAGTGCCACTGCATTACATTATTATAATGCAATGAGCGGCTAGTACAATACTGTCATAGAGACTTAACAAACACGGCTGTGAGAAGACAATTGTGGCTGTGTTTCCTATGTTCAAAATATATAGTAATTCACAATAGACATTCAACAAAATCTAAAGAATGAAACCAGAGCATGTTTATTCAATTCTAGACATTCTGACTGGTACATTACTGTATACAAATTGCGCCATTATATTTCTTAGTCACACAAACAGTATATCTTTATTTAAACATCTAACTCACATCATGCTCTGTTATTAAGTTTTTTCGGTATTGGCCCGCATGTATAACGTTGTACCACCATTCCAATTTAATAGCTTGATTCGTTTTAATCTAACGACATATTAATTAATAAATCAGAGAGAGAGAGAGAGAGTGAGAGAGAGGTAGAGAGAGAGGCAGAGAGAGAGAGAGGGAGGGAGAAAATCATAGCTATAGAAATGATAGGATAGTAGAAAAAGAGAGAAAACCACAAATCAAAATAATAGAAATAGTTTAACAGCAATTGTGAGCTACATCTAGAAAAGGAAAGCAAGAAAACAAATTAAATGTTGCCAGCTGACACCCCCCCCCCCTCCCGAGCAAATATTTGCCAGCTGAAAATATAACGCCACACGGATGCGATAACGAACTATCAAAGACACACACATCATGGCATTCGTGAAGCAAGGTTGTTTTGTCCACAGCACTTCGTCTTCTTTCGATGCTTTGATGTAACAGGAACAGTGCAGACCCAAAGGGCAGACCAGTGTTCAGATATAAGGATGCTTGCAGTGGTTCCTTCAGTGAATCTCTCTCTATCAGCGAATGAAACTGGAAAAATCTGACCACAGATCGCAGCAAATGGAGAACTTCTTCCTTCCTCCTTCACTTCCTCCTCACTTACCCGTTCGGGTGTCGAGGAGATACAAAGTTCTGTTGTCGCCCTCCTTGTGGTTGTCGCCCTCCTTCTGGTTGTCGCCCTCCTTCTGGTTGTCGCCCTCCTTGTGGTTGTCGCCCTCCTTGTGGTTGTCGCCCTCCTTGTGGTTGTCGCCCTCCTTCTGGTTGTTCGCCCTCCTTGTGGTTGTCGCCCTCCTTGTGGTTGTCGCCCTCCTTGTGGTTGTCGCCCTCCTTCTGGTTGTCGCCCTCCTTGTGGTTGTCGCCCTCCTTGTGGTTGTCGCCCTCCTTGTGGTTGTCGCCCTCCTTGTGGTTGTCGCCCTCCTTGTGGTTGTCGCCCTCCTTGTGGTTGTCGCCCTCCTTGTGGTTGTCGCCCTCCTTGTGGTTGTCGCCCTCCTTGTGGTTTCACTCGTTGTCAATTGATGTTGTTGTAGCTTCACTCGTTGTCAATTGATGTTGTAGCGTTTCTTTCATGTTGTGGAAAACAACAATAAATTAAAAAAAAACGGCTGAGCAACATTCGAGGAAAAAATGTCAAATTCAGAAACAAAGGCACAGGGGAAAGAAGATGAGGCCGCCACCATAAATGCATCTTCTTCAGTCCATGATCGGATCTGTCTATCCAATATTGACAGATACAGCCACGAGAGAAACTGGTCAGTGAAACAGCATTAGACACTAATGTAAAACCCAAACTGCTGATATATTGTGAATGCTTGCTACCAACTGTCTCTTAGGACGTCAACGACAATTTTTAACCGGATATAGAAAATGGGACAGATTCATTTATAGAAACACCACGCACTCACTCATATACGCACCTATATAATTGGCGTACCCACACACACTTGCTAATACACACACACATCCATAAATATAATCTCGCAGTCTCGAATATTTTTGGACTGAAATAACCTGCAGGCCTGACCCAAATATATGTTGCTATCTCATAAACAAGATTTCTTTACTTTCAAGTAAGTGATTAATTATAATGGGCTAGCACCCGGTCTGCTAATGTCGTCGCTGAGGCGGCAAGTATTTCACGAAGTTAATATCGTTGTGGAGAACATTTACACCGGTTGATCTCAGCGGCATCTTCACGGGCCCGGCTGTCTAAACCAAGTAACGCTCCCACTTAGAAGAAATCTTCATATCCTTCACTCGCTCTTACTTACGTGTGGTTGTTTTTACGCGCGAAACTGTGATAAACACTTGGTTTATTAGCAAAACTGACACGATAGTCTCAAACGCGTTCCCCCTTCCTTCCTAAACAATCCAATCTCCCCCCCCCCCATGAATAGGCAGCAAAGAGTTAACATAATGATGATCCAAGTGACATTTGCTTAACTGTTAAACACATCCATCATCCGCCTTTTTAGACATTCTATTTTTACACAGAATTTAAATATCTGGGAACATTGTTAACCTCAGATGGTATATGTACAACAGAGGTGAGATGGTAGATGTACAATAGAGGTGAGATGGTAGATGTACAACAGAGGTGAGATGGTAGATGTACAGCAGAGGTGAGATGGTAGATGTACAACAGAGGTGAGATGCAGAATGGCTCAGGCAAAAGCAGCTTAAAAAAATTTAGGACGGTACTGTGCAATATATATTTAACATAGAAACAAGAAACGAGTTCTTAAATGTTACGTAGAACCAGTCTTAACTTATGGATGTTAATCATGGACAATAGACAACACAAAAGAAAATAACTGGAGGCTGTAGAAATGTGATTTTACAGAAGAATGTTGAGAATACCATAGACAGCTAAGAAGAGTAATGAAACCGTTCTGAAAGAGGCCAAAGCAAAAAGAGAGCTAATTTCCAAAATTAGGAAGAAACAATCATCATTTTTTGGCCATGCAATGAGAAGGGAACAGCTTGAATATATTGTGACAACTGGAAAGTTGAGGGACGAAGGGATAGAGGGAAGCAAAGAGAAAAGATACCAGACAGCTTAAGAGAATGGTTTGGCAGAAGGTCAACAACAGAATTGATAAATAACTGTCGAGATCGAAAGTTGTGGAAAGTCATGATCACCTACGCCAGCAGGCATGGTACTTGATGATGATGATTTTTACTCGAGGCATGCTTGTTTCCAGTCATACATTTCCAGATTACAAATTCTCAAATGTCATTTCATCAAAACATGACTTCTTATATGACCTGTAATATCCTTCTTACCCAGAATTACTGTGAGCGTTTTTGTAGCCAAAGCTGCTAGCTCTCTGACTGTCATAGATTCCTGCATGTCTAAGAATGGAGATTAAATTCACTATAGGTCCACGTGGAGCCGCGATAGCTCAGTGGTTAGTGAACTGGACTACCACGGACAAGGGGTAGGGTTCGATCCCAACCGACGGCTTCCGGGTTCACCCAGCCTTAAATGGTACCGGATTTTTTTCTGGGAAGTTAAGCAGCAGGGGCGTAATACTGACCACATTACCCCAAAAGTCATGTGCTGAAGGTCTGTAAAATATAGGGTCACTAACACCATATTTCCCTATACGCCACTTGGCGTGACGGGGTACTTTACTTTACTTTTTTTATAGGTCCACGTGTATTCACTTACTTCCGATCTTTATAAGCACAAACGATAATTCTATGAGATTGATCTAATTCATAACGTCTTGTTACAAAACCTCTTAATGTCTTATTAGAAACAAATTTCATGTCTTATTAGAAACAATTGAATGTCTTATTATAAATAATTTCACGTCTCATTAGAAACAATTGAATGTCTTATTGGAAACAATTGAATGTCTTATTAGAGACAATTTAATGTCTTATTAGAAACAATGTCATGTCTTATTAGAAACAATTGAATGTTTTATGAGAAAACAATTTCATGTCTTATGAGAAACAATTTCATGTCTTATGAGAAACAATTTCATGCATTATGAGAAACAATTTCATGTCTTATGAGAAACAATTTCATGTCTTATGAGAAACAATTTCATGTCTTATGAGAAAACAACTTAGTGTCTGAAGTTAATCCCTCAATATTCAGGAAATTGAAACTAACAATATTGATTTTTTTATTTTATTTAATGAAACAATAGCAACACACAAACAATTGTAACTTTGATGATCTTTGCTTCTGGAACTGATGAAGAGCAACAAAAACATTCACAATTTTTATAGTTATCTGTTCATTGAATCCCTTCCTCCTCTCCCGCTCTCTTTCCTTTCTACGTGTATGCTCATTATTTGGTGTTGCTATAATCTAAATATGACAGCCAGGATATTGTATCGATTTGATCAAACATGAAATTGAGAAACCATGAGATCATTACAGACACAACAGGAAAGTTCATATCGTCATGCAAATGTACAAACACCATGAAGTCAAAAAGAAAAGTCTTGTAATGTTGTATAAAACTAATGCTGCCATATTGATGTAAATCGTGGATAATGGGCAAACAGTAAAAGGAGATTACACTAAGTAAGGAAGATCCGGATTTTGAGCAAGTTGTTATGAAAATAATAAAGCAGTTGATAAACTAAGACATGAAATATTGCCAGAAACGAACTTTAAGAAAACAACAGAAATGACAATTAATTTATTATGGAGCAAAAAACACTTCAACCTGAACACCAAGTGATGACTGCATTGAACATGAGGTATGTCTTCTTTAGACTCACAGCAATTTCCCGCGTAAAACATAATTTGCAAACATGCCTCTATATGTTACTAAAATATTATTATGAAACGCATTATAAGATATCGTTTTGGTTAAAAATACAAAAAGATAATATTTTTTTTTCTTCTGCACCCGCCAGATAATTATTTCTTTTTGTTGTATTCCATTTAAAGTTAAAGGTAAAGTACGAGACTTGAACCGGCGTCTTAGCACGCGAGTTTACACCCATATGTGCTCTGCCGTCTATCCAGAAATGTTCGGAGATTTCTGTATAGTGTCGCCTCAAGCATCGAAACTCAGATGCGAGGTAACATTCCTCACCTTCCCAGGGTAATACCCTGGTACCCATTTCTGCCAACGACTGAGTCGACCGTGGGGGTATTTTTTTTTTCCCAACCACGAGTACAATTCACACTGCTCCCAGCGGGATTCGAACACGGGTTGTCCGAACGTCGGTAGTCCAGTCGAGTGGTTTTCCCAACTAGGCTTCCGAGGCCCCCTAATTTTAAATGGTGTAGTTGAGTTGTGTCGTTGTTTACAGCAAGCTGAGATATTTGTATTTTCTACAGTGTATATCCGACCCACGTATGACAATTTTTAGATACAAGGTTTTAATTACTTCTTCAGTGCCTACTAGCCTGGTAAGAATAGTTAGTGAGGGCAAATGCAGTGAGGTGGGGAAGAGATCTTGGTCAATTCTAATTCTAATGTTCTGAGGCAAATTGTCAGTTATGAAACCAGCTTTTAGTCCATAAACTGATCTACGCCCTGGTACCGTATAATGAGGAGAAATATAAAAAATAGACAAAAAACTGTATGGTTAAAGCTTCACGTTATGAGTGGACAAGTGTGTTGTCCACATGTTTACCTGAAGCTTTAAACATATAGTTTTTTTTGTCTATTTTATATATATATATATATATATATATATATATATATATATATATATATATATATATATATATATATATATATCATTTCTCCTCACTATTAGCTTCACTGCAGCTTCTCATTTGATGCATTTATGTGCATTTCTTTGCCTTGACCCCACCGAATAATTACCCAAGAAAACTGTGAGTGAAGTAATGATAAGATGTAATGATAATGAGACCATGAGCTGCCAGAACACTTTTAGTCATAATTATCATAAATATCATCGTAATGAAGTATGTACCCGCTGGCGTATGTGATCAAGTCTCTCTACAACTTTCCATCTCTACAGTTGTGTATTACCTATGTTGTTGACTTCCTACCAGACAATCTCTTAATCTATCTAGAAACTTTTCTTTCTGCCTCCTGCCTCCTCTCTTTCGCTTTACTTTTCCAGTTGTTACAGTCCACCAGTTCCAGTCTCATTCATCATCAGATCGCATAACCTTTGCAGAACGTTGCATTCACCACAGCTCGTCCGAAAAAAATCTCTGTCGACCAAATCTCTCACTTCTTATGTTGTTATCTTCAAGGTCTCCTTGATGTCTTTAAACCACAATCTTCTTGGTCTGCTCCTGATCCCTCGCCCAGGAATCATACCTCCCATTATTTAGGGAGCCCAGTTGTGTCTTTTGACGTGGCCAAAGTATTTTAATTTCTCCGTAGAACGGTGTTTATAAGCCAGTTCTTTTTCATGTTTAAATCTTTTAATATGTTTTCATTGCTCTTTTTCATTATCCAAGGTATCTTAAGAATTTTTCTGTAGTATTTTGTTTCGAATGAATCGATCTTCTTCCTTACTGTTTGCGAGATTGTCCATGATTCGCAACTTGATGTTGTTATCGGGAAGATACGTGTCCTCAGTAATTTTAATGTTAATGCCTTGCTGGAATTATGCCACATGTTCTTTATAGCGTTTAATTTTTGTGTTGCTATTGCTAATCTTCTTTTGATCTCTTTCAGACGGTCTCCTTTGTTAGTTGCTATAGATCCCATATTTATTCATAGATAGTTTGTTACAATTTGAAGTTCTTCACTGTTGTTCAAGTTCTTCACTGTTGTTCAAGTTCTTCACTGTTGTTCAAGTTCTTCACTGTTGTTCAAATTCTTCACTGTTGTTCAAGTTCTTCACTGTTGTTCAAGTTCTTCACTGTTGTTCCAATTCTTCACTGTTGTTCAAATTCTTCACTGTTGTTCAAGTTCTTCACTGTTGTTCAAGTTCTTCACTGTTGTTCAAGTTCTTCACTGTTGTTCAATTCTTCACTGTTGTTCAAGTTCTTCACTGTTGATGTTGAATTGGTTTTTTGTTTTGTCAATGGACGTTATCGTAGGTTTTCCAATATTTAGATAAATATTTTGCTCTTCGCTGTGTTTTTAACACACTCAATTGTTTCTTTTAATTCTTCTGCACTGTTTGAGAGGAGAACTATGTCATCAGCGTATCTGAGTCCTGGAATTATGTTGCCATTTATTGTGAAAGGATCGAGCTTCACAATCTGTCATCATTTTCTCATGATTTTTCTCAGCGAAGAAGTTGAACATGTAAGGAGAGAGGATGTATCCCTGCCTCCCCCTTTTAGTATTTCAAACTAAGTTGATATTTCTCTCGCTATTCTGATAGCTGCCTGCTGTTCGTGATACCGTGATTCAATAAATTTTAGTAGGAGTGTTGGAGAGTCCATATCTTTTGAGATGTCCCACAGTTTTCTGATCTTGTACACAGTCAGATGCCTTGCTGTAGTAATCAATGAAGCATGTATACCGTTCTATGTTGTATTCTCCACACTTCACAAGGATGTTTTTCTCATGCTAAAGATATGGTCCCAGGTACCTCTACTATGTTGTATTCTCCACACTTCTCAAGGATGTTTTCTCATGCTAAAGATATGGTCCCAGGTACCTCTACTATGTTGTATTCTCCACACTTCTCAGGATGTTTTCTCATGCTAAAGATATGGTCCCAGGTACCTCTACTATGTTGTATTCTCCACACTTCTCAAGGATGTTTCTCATGCTAAAGATATGGTCCGAGGTACCTCTACTATGTTGTATTCTCCACACTTCTCAAGGATGTTTTCTCATGCTAAAGATATGGTCCCAGGTACCTCTACTATGTTGTATTCTCCACACTTCTCAAGGATGTTTTCTCATGCTAAAGATATGGTCCCAGGTACCTCTACTATGTTGTATTCTCCACACTTCTCAAGGATGTTTCTCATGCTAAAGATATGGTCCCAGGTACCTCTACTATGTTTGTGTTCTCCACACTTCTCAAGGATGTTTTCTCGTGCTAAAGATATGGTCCCCAGTACCTCTACTATGTTGTATTCTCCACACTTCTCAAGGATGTTTCTCATGCTAAAGATATGGTCCCAGGTACCTCTACTATGTTGTATGCTCCACACTTCTCAAGGATGTTTTCTCGTGTTAAAGATATGGTCCCAGGTACCTCTACTATGTTGTATTCTCCACACTTCTCAAGGATGTTTCTCATGCTAAAGATATGGTCCCAGGTACCTCTACTATGTTGTATTCTCCACACTTCTCAAGGATGTTTTCTCGTGTTAAAGATATGGTCCCAGGTACCTCTACTATGTTGTATGCTCACACTTCTCAAGGATGTTTCTCATGCTAAAGATATGGTCCCAGGTACCTCTACTATGCTGTATGCTCCACACTTCTCAAGGATGTTTCTCGTGCTAAAGATATGGTCCCAGGTACCTCTACTATGCTGTATGCTCCACACTTCTCAAGGATGTTTCTCGTGCTAAAGATATGGTCCCAGGTACCTCTACTATCTTGTATTCTCCACACTTCTCAAGGATGTTTTCTCATGCTAAAGATATGGTCCCAGGTACCTCTACTATGTTGTATGCTCCACACTTCTCAAGGATGTTTTCTCATGCTAAAGATATGGTCCCAGGTACCTCTACTATGTTGTATTCTCCACACTTCTCAAGGATGTTTTCTCATGCTAAAGATATGGTCCCAGGTACCTCTACTATGTTGTATTCTCCACACTTCTCAAGGATGTTTTTTCATGCTAAAGATATGGTCCCAGGTACCTCTACTATGTTGTATTCTCCACACTTCTCAAGGATGTTTTCTCATGCTAAAGATATGGTCCCAGGTACCTCTACTATGTTGTATTCTCCACACTTCTCAAGGATGTTTTCTCATGCTAAAGATATGGTCCCAGGTACCTCTACTATGTTGTATTCTCCACACTTCTCAAGGATGTTTTCTCATGCTAAAGATATGTCCCAGGTACCTCTACTATGTTGTATTCTCCACACTTCTCAAGGATGTTTTTTCATGCTAAAGATATGGTCCCAGGTACCTCTACTATGTTGTATTCTCCACACTTCTCAAGGATGTTTTCTCATGCTAAAGATATGGTCCCAGGTACCTCTACTATGTTGTATTCTCCACACTTCTCAAGGATGTTTTCTCATGCTAAAGATATGGTCCCAGTACCTCTACTATGTTGTATTCTCCACACTTCTCAAGGATGTTTTCTCATGCTAAAGATATGGTCCCAGGTACCTCTACTATGTTGTATTCTCCACACTTCTCAAGGATGTTTTCTCATGCTAAAGATATGGTCCCAGGTACCTCTACTATGTTGTATTCTCCCACTTCTCAAGGATGTTTTCTCATGCTAAAGATATGGTCCCAGGTACCTCTACTATGTCTAAAGCCAGCTTGAACTAGAAGTTCTTGTTCTAACTTTCTTGCCATCCTATCCATGAAGATCCGCAAGAGCATTTTGCTGGCATGGCTTAGTAGGGCAATAGTTCTGTAGTTGGAACACAGCTTCATGTGAACACAGCTTCATGTGAACACAGCTTCATGTGAACACAGCTTCATGTGAACACAGCTTCATGTGAACACAGCTTCATGTGAACACAGCTTCATGTGAACACAGCTTCATGTGAACACAGCTTCATGTGAACACAGCTTCATGTGAACACAGCTTCATGTGAACACAGCTTCATGTGAACACAGCTTCATGTTTCCCTACTTTGGAAAGAGGATGTTTACTGGTATTTTTCAGGATTTTGGCCAGTCTGCGTTTTTCCACATCTTCACACACAGTATGTGATAAATACGAACTCTGGCCTCCCCTCCAGCTTGGATGAATTCAGCTGGAATATAATCACTTCCTGGTGACTTCCCTCTCTTCAGGTTTTTAAATTTGTGAAATGAACTTCATCGAGCATAGGCTCTAGTTCAATGCTCATTAAAAGGAAAAAAAGTTGGGATTATTTACTCCGGTTGATGAAAAACAAACTTCATTTTTTTTTTTTTGGGGGGGGGGGGGGGAGCTCGTTTAGAAAGCACTCTTTGCGTTTCCTATCCATTAATTCTTCACAATTTTACTGTAAAACAACGTTTCTATGACTCCCAACAATTTCCTTGTCTGTTGCTCGATTGCTAGGATACATTTCCACATGTCAAGACTACATAACAATGAAGAACTATCTTTCTGTGCCTAGTGTATTCCGCACACAATGTCTGGTGTACATCTACCATCTGAAATTAGCAACGTTCCTATTATTTACATTCTTTTACACAAGGTTAATTTCTGATGTCAACAACACATGGGATTCTTGAACTATAATTTCCAAAGTGACCGACATCGTCTCATTGAAGGCGAGCACTGGGTCGCAATAAAAACTGAATGAGGCATTTCAATTATTTAAGGAGGGGGCTAAAAGAAAAAAAAAACAACACAGGAATAGCCGCTGCTCAACCGAGAAGAAAATAAAGAAAGTAGCATACAATTAAAACACATATATAGTTTTAGCATTGCGATTTATTCTATTGGAGTTTGTAATTTGTTTGTTTGCTCTACAGAACTTTAATTCGTGTGATTAGTGGAATCACTTGTTGCTTGACTGACTGTTTATTGATCTACTAACTTGTACATCTTTGATTATTTGCTTCTCAATTGTGACTAAGTTATCGTGCATCTAAACATTTGTTATCTTCCCTTTTTTGTTCAGTAGCCATACCTTTATAATGGTCTACATCACGGTTGCTTATTTGTATTTATATGGCATTTTAGCTATAATTCTGGATTACTTGTGCAATGTGTATTGGTGAAAGTTGTCCTGGGTTTCTCTCATCCAACTCGTTCTTTTTCTTATTTTTTTTTTGGAGTGGCACCAAACAAACTGTGAATTTTCTAGTTTAACTTATTTTTGTGTTAACGGTATTTTATTGTGCCAATGCTTAAGAACAAATTTTAAATATCTGGGAAGAACTTTGTTCTGAAGATGGTAAAATCAATAAAGAAATAGGCATCCATGCCATAAAACAAACTAAATATTGGAAAGTTATCTCCTATATTTCATCACAAAGCAGTACCTGTTACTACAAGAACCTTTTTAAACAAGTATATTCATCATCACATTATGCATCCATATTCAAACATGGTCGTTTACTTTGGTTCTTTGGTTTGGTTCACGCAGACCCCAAATGCAACTTCTGCAGCGATTGAGAGAACGTGAACTAGTTCCACCATCTTGGAAACGGAACTTACTTAGTCGTTTACTACTAATCCTAAAAGAACGTTTGTCACCACAGAGATGAGATGTCTAACTTGGGCTGACCAGAAAAGATCGGATCAGAAATAATATTATAAAAGAATAGTAGGCATTGAGCCAATCCTAAGCTACATATAGAAACAACATATAAACTGGTTTGCCGACCATTTACGAATGCCGTGAGATTCCTTACCATGCGAAGCATATCATTAAAGAGGAGAAGGGAGAAGAGCAAGAGATAGACCAGAATAAGATGGGCAGACAACATCAAAGAAACATCCATTGACAATAATTGAAGCCGCCAAAAGGCCGAAAACCATAACTGTTTATGACCCTCGATAACCGAACGGGTACAAGAGGAAGTGACGAAAGAAAGAAAGAGAAATGCTTAATATCCAACATTATAACCTAATCAAGATAAAGAAGGTGGACATAAGCCGGCCGCGTGATGAGAAGAAATAGCAAGAGAGTTCCAGAGCAAACACCTAAATTGGAAACAACAGGTGAAAAAGAAAGAGACGTGTCTCGACAGCTAATGAGAAGATTAGTAAGAGCGGCAAGAGTAGCAGGCGATGACTCCCTTACTGAGATTAAGAGCTCGCCCAGAACTGGGACTTATGATACAAGACACTGCGATGTTTGTGTCTAGCGTGATGACACTCGAAGAATGATGAATGTTTATGAGAAGAAACACTTCGAAAATGTAATAATTTTTCACCCCAATGTTATACTAATTGAAGCCATAACTATTTTTTAACCACTTCGAATGTACAATATAAGCACCATGTACAGGCGATATTTCTGCAAGGAGAAACTAATATTTCAGTGACAAACAGCCGTGACGCGCTTCGGTTATGGTTATGGAAGTTCCCGGTATCACTGCTAACGAATTAAAATCCATAATTGCTCAACCGTCAGTGCCAGTGGAATAATCCGAATTACTATCTCATCTCCCAAACAAAGAAAGGTAGCTGTAGACCCCATCATAGCAGTCTCAGCACACGCCAAAAAGACATAAGGCGAAACAGCACAGAAAGTAAACACAGCCAACTGTTCCATGTCATACGATATCATCATTAATCGTAAGCAATCGTAATATCGAGACACTATCAAAACGGATGAAACACACAACTCACGGTGTGCACAGAGAACTTAACTCAGTAGCTCCTGCAACAAGCCGTGACGCGCTTTGTGGTGTTATATATATATATTATATATATATATATATATATATATATATATATATATATATATCAGACGTGACGTGCAATGTGTTGTTAGGTATTATACACACACACATATATATATATATCCATCTAGGAATCTTGAGACGCCTCCAAACCTCAAACTAACTTTACATGGGCTTTATTTTACAAGAAATATAGATGGAAATCTTGGGGGATAAGTTTATGAAACAAAACGGAGGCTTAAGATTGTGGTTCTTAGACCACATTGAAGAGCGTGTACAGGAAAATTGAATTAATGATGTGATTATGGCACGATTATAGAGCCAAAGAAGCAGTGGTTTCTCTCTTCTGAATCGATATCTCATTAGATGTGAGCCAACAGTTGCACGTTTTGAGAAAAGAAAGTAAGAGGGAGGTGAGATAATTTATGGTTCTAGAAATTAGGGAAGAGTTCAACTTTGGAATGACACAACTTTTAGATGTAGTCAAACTTATGTAAATAAGGAGGTAAAGATATAAACGTGTGGAGGAGAGAACACGATTCTGTAATTGTTCGGCTGGTGAGTTCGCGGTTATTCAGTAAAGGAGATGGTGAGGACAAGATCTATACAACTTGGAAGGGATGGCAGTTGGGTAAGATATGTGGGGAGATGAGGGACAAAAGTGGGATTGTGGTGGTTGGGACACAATTTGGGACTTTGGTGGGGTCAAGATTATGGGATTAAGAAAACCATATGAGCAGTATTTACTGAAGTATGGGGGTGGGGTGGGGAAGGAGAAGCGCAATATGTTTTTAGACAACAAAGTGAATCAACAATAAAGTTAAAATGATTGAACTAAGGGGAAAGTTCAACATTATATAACTTTATACGGAATTAAGGACAATGGAGAAAGACCAGAAATACTCAAAGAAGAAATGGAAGACGCCTTGCGGAATATGAAAGCAGTAAAAGCTCTTGGACCAGATAATATAACTTAAGAAGAGACTGAAGCCATGGGTGATTTTGAAATAGAAATAATAACAAAAATATTGAATGATATATACAACAGTGTAGATATACCATCAGACCTGTTCAAATCAATATTCATAGCACTACCAAAGAAATCTGGTGCGATTGAATGCGATGATCATCTATGATCTATGATAGTACGTGTACGACAGAGGTTAGATGCAAAATGGCTCAGGCAAAAGCAGCTTTCCAAAAAATGAGGAAGATACTGTGGAATCTATTTTTGACAATCTTCATCATCAAGTACCGGGCCTGCTGGCGCAGGTGATCATGTTTCTCCATAACTTTAGATCTCGACAGTTATTTATCATTTCTATTGTTGACTTTCTGCCAAGCCATTCTTTTAAGCTGTCTGGTAACTTTTCTCTTTGCTTCCCTTCATCTCTTCGTCCCTCAATTTTCCCAGTTGTTACAATATACTCCAGCTGTTCTCTTCTCGTTACATGGCCAAAAAATGATGATTGTTTCTATCTAATATTGGAAATTAGATTTTTAACAATAGACACAAGAAAAAGAATGATTAAATGTTATATAGAGCCAGTCTTAACATATGGATGTGAATCATGGACCCTAAACCTAACCCTAAAAGACACAACAGCCTACTAAAAATAATCTTGGAGGAGAAAATACAAGGTGGCAGAGGCAGACCAATACTAACATGGACGAGTAATACCAAAAGATGGACAAGTCAGATAATGACACCCTGCACCCTCAAACAAGAGACTGAGCAGAATGGCGCTCCATGGTAGCAAACCTTCATTGCGGAGATGGCACTAGATGATGATGATGATAAGATGAACTGTGGCGGCAAGATTAGGAATCTTTATAGGGTGATGGACTGTGAGAGCAAAATTAGGAAACTTTATAATGAGATGTACCGTGAGGGCAAGATTATGAATCTTTATAGGGAGTTGAACTGTGAGGGCAAGATTATGAATCTTAATAGGGAGTTGAACTGTGAGGGCAAGATTATGAATCTTTATAGGGAGTTGAACTGTGAGGGCAAGATTAGGAATCTTTATAGGGAGTTGAACTGTGAGGGCAAGATTATGAATCTTTATAGGGAGTTGAACTGTGAGGGCAAGATTATGAATCTTTATAGGGAGTTGAACTGTGAAGGCAAGATTATGAATCT
The DNA here is from genome assembly GCA_032433765.1 of Megaustenia siamemsis. Classification (NCBI taxonomy): domain Eukaryota; kingdom Metazoa; phylum Mollusca; class Gastropoda; order Stylommatophora; family Ariophantidae; genus Megaustenia; species Megaustenia siamemsis. Next base: position 114,821,143 of record JAVIAB010000051.1, read on the forward strand.
TTATAGGGAGTTGAACAGTGAGGGCAAGGTTATGAATCTTTATAGGGAGTTGAACTGTGAGGGCAAGATTATGAATCTTTATAGAGAGTTTAACTGTGAGGGCAAGATTATGAATCTTTATAGGGAGTTGAACTGTGAGGGCAAGATTATGAATCTTTATAGGGAGTTGAACTGTGAGGGCAAGATTATGAAGATTAAATGCCAGATCAGAGATTATGTAATTATATAATGAGATGGATCGTAAAGGCAAGGTTATGTTGCTTTATAAGGAGATGTACTGTCAGGTCAAGATTATGTAACTGTAACAAGGAGATTGACTGTTAGGTCAAGATTATATAACTGTATAAAGAATATGAAGGAAACAATTTGATAATATGTAAGGAGATGGACTGCTAGGTCAGAATATATGTAACTATATAACGAGATGGACTGTTAGGTCAGAGATCATGTAACTATATAACGAGATGGACACTCAGATCAATATTATGTAACTATAACAAGGAGATGACTTTAAGGTCAGAGATAATGTAACTATATAATGAGATCGACACTCAGGTCAATATTAATGTAACTATAACAAGGAGATGGACTTTAATGTCAGAGATCATGTAACTATGTAACTAGATGGACACTCAGATCAATATTATGTAACTATAACAAGGAGATGGACTTTAAGGTCAGAGATCATGTAACTATATAACGAGATGGACTGTTAGGTCAGAGATCATGTAACTATATAACGAGGTGGACACTCAGGTCAATATTATGTAACTATAACAAGGAGATGGACTGTGAAGAGAAAATTATGATGCTTAAAAAAATAGAATGACTGTCATTTCAAAATTATGTAACTCGATAATGAGATTGAGAAAAATATGGAAACTCTTGAAGGAGATTATGTCAAAATAAAAATAAAAATTCTATAAGCAAAGAGAGTTTGTGGACGAACATTTTACATCAAGGAGCATTAACAAGATTAAGTTATCCTGGTCAAGAAGACGCCATATAGACTTACTCTGACAGCACCGCAGTAGGCGAGCCCCTTGTTGCCTCCACCCTCAAAGACGATGTTCTCAAATGGATACTGGTACATCTTGGGGTCCACAGATCTGGCTTTCTTGTCTTCAGTGTTAAGATGGAGTAAAAATTTCCTCTCTTACTTAACCGGATGTACTTTGCTTTCGGTCGTCGCTTGACAACTGTCTTACTCTTCTTCGTTGTCTTTGAGCTACCTTCCTCATCTCCTGCAGCGCTTGTTCGCAGTGGTACGGTCTCATTCTCGATGCTTTCTTTGCTTAAATTATTATTATCATTACCAGCTTCAATAATAGATGAAGACATTTCGTCTGTGTTGATATCAACGGCTGCTGGAACAGCATTTACGCTCTCTGCTGTGATGGAGGTTTCTATGGAAGCATCCAACGAGTTATCTCCCCTGTAATCAGACTAGACTCGGAGCCGTATAGTCCCCCGTCGGTGCTGTCGTCTCTGTCATCATCATCATCACTTTCATCTAGGTCGCTCTCGATATGACTGTTGAAATATTTTCTTTGCGCTTCTTTGATAATCTGCAGAGATGTGGTAGATGGATCTAACTTCTCCTTGATCTGCTCACGTCCGCAACATTTGTTTCCCATTATTCTTCACGGGTTTCTGAAATTGATCAATTAAATAGCAAAAATAAGTTTACGGGAGGTAATAAGAACGTGATACATAAGAAAAGAGAAACTTAACTCCCTTTGTAATGATCTGAAAGTGATAAAATAAAAAAAAGACAAATTAGTTCCCTTTGTAATGATCTGAAAGTGATAAAATAAAAAAAGACAAATGAGTTCCCTTTGTAATGATCTGAAAGTGATAAAATAAAAAAAGACAAATTAGTTCCCTTTGTAATGATCTGAAAGTGATAAATTAAAAAAGACAAATTAGTTCCCTTTGTAATGATCTGAAAGTGATAAAATAAAAAAAAGACAAATGAGTTCCCTTTGTAATGATCTGAAAGTGATAAAATAAAAAAGACAAATGAGTTCCCTTTGTAATGATCTGAAAGTGATAAAAAAAAAAAAGACAAATTAGTTCCCTTTGTAATGATCTGAAAGTGATAAAATAAAAAAAGACAAATTAGTTCCCTTTGTAATGATCTGAAAGTGATAAAATAAAAAAAAGACAAATTAGTTCCCTTTGTAATGATCTGAAAGTGATAAAATAAAAAAAAGACAAATTAGTTCCCTTTGTAATGATCTGAAAGTGATAAAATAAAAAAAGACAAATTAGTTCCCTTTGCAATGATCTAAATGTGATAAATTCCACGACAAGACTTAGTTCACAGGTTGTGATCTGCATGGATTAAGTGCGGCATTAGTTCTTTTTGCCGAGATCGAAATATTTATAGAGAAACAAACAGCATTGAGTTCAATAAATTGAGTAAAGGGCGTTATAATGAGGCTATAGTTGTTGACATTAAATAGTTTGATTTGAAAGAATGGAGTTTATAGAGACTCAGGAGTGTATTCATGTGTGTGTTCTGAGTAACTCAATGAACATGATCCGCGAAGTAGTCAATTTGATTTGTCGTCAATGGCAGAGACCATTAACACCTTCATGTGTGTGTTCTGAGTAACTCAATGAACATGATCCGCGAAGTAGTCAGGTTTGATTTGTCATCAATGGCAGAGACCATTATCACCTTCATGTGTGTGTTCTGAGTAACTCAATGAACATGATCCGCGAAGTAGTCAGGCTTGATTTGTCGTCAATGGCAGAGACCATTATCACCTTCATGTGTGTGTTCTGAGTGACTCAATGAACATGATCCGCGAAGTAGTCAGGTTTGATTTGTCATCAATGGCAGAGACCATTATCACCTTCTTGTATGCTCCGAGCCATACTGGTGTTGGGGGCAATGCCAGAGTGGACAGACTGACAGGTTCGTCAATATTTGCATCTACACAGCCAATGGATCGGGCAGATATAATTAACAATCTACGAGAGAATGGTAGAACATAGGACGTTAACAGAAATACAAATAAATGGCTATCGAGACTACGAATTGAGGGCGAAGATCGGTGTTGCCAGAACAGAGCTATAATATGGACGAATGAGATTTGTCCAACCAACACTGACCAGGCACATTTATTGACTGTCTGCTGATGGACATTTTGAGAAGATCTGAGCACTTATGGATGTGTCTAGAGATGCTGTGTTGGTGATCATAACTTAACATAACATTTAAAACAACAGTGGGCGTGTATGTATCTCTCTCCTCACATAAAGCCCCACAGGAAATAATAGCAAATAATAAAAAAAATAAGCAATTCGAAAAAAAAAAACATTAATAAATTTGTCCTTAGTGCATGTAATCTACCATGTCGCTAGCAAACAGTGGTTCTCAACTATTATATCGGCGAACCAGTTGACTACCGTGTCTATACACGCAACTCTTCACTTTATCCATCCATCCATCCATCCATCCACATCTATCCACATCCATCCCCATCCATCCATTCATTCATCCATCCATCCATCCCCATCCATCCATCCCCATCCATCCATCCATCCCCATCCATCCCCATCCATCCATCCCCATCCATCCATCCCCATCCATCCATCCCCATCCATCCATCCATCCCCATCCATCCATCCCCATCCATCCATCCATCCCCACCCATCCATCCATCAATCCATCCCAATCCATCCCCATCCATCAATCCATCCCCATCCATCCATCCATCCCCATCCATCCATCCATCCCCATCCATCCATCCATCCATCCCCATCCATCCATCCATCCGTCCATCCATCTATCCATCCATCCATCTATCCATCCATCCATCGATCTATCTATCCATCTATCCATCGATCTATCTATCCATCTATCTATCTATCTATCTATCTATCTATCTATCTATCTATCTATCTATCTATCTATCTATCTATCTATCTATCTATCTATCTATCTATCTATCTATCTGTCTGTCTGTCTGTCTGTCTGTCTGTCTGTCTGTCTGTCTGTCTGTCTGTCTGTCTGTCTGTCTGTCTGTCTGTCTGTCTGTCTGTCTGTCTGTCTGTCTGTCTGTCTGTCTGTCTGTCTGTCTGTCTGTCTGTCTGTCTGTCTGTCTGTCTGTCTGTCTGTCTGTCTGTCTGTCTGTCTGTCTGTCTGTCTGTCTGTCTGTCTGTCTGTCTGTCTGTCTGTCTGTCTGTCTGTCTGTCTGTCTGTCTGTCTGTCTGTCTGTCTGTCTGTCTGTCTGTCTGTCTGTCTGTCTAATCTATCTAATCTATCTATAATTTAACTGCTGGTATATGTGATCTATCCCCAATACGTTCAATTATTTTCTTATGTTTCCTAAATGTCTTTGTTCACACCCTTGTGCGTACTTGTGCCCTGCTGGGAATCCCTGTTCAAGCACATACAAATAATGAAAACTTGAATTCAGATTGGCCGTGACCGAATACATATTAAGAATAACTCATTAACAGTGTTTATAAATAAATATTGTGAACATCCTGTAGGAGAAGCAGCATTGACGTGACGAGGCGGTTTTGTTAGGCCAGCTCAGTCTCATAGTGTAGTTTTAAAGTAGCATTAAGTACATCACGTACATCTGTAGATAGCAACGTTAATGTCATTCAGTTCCTTATATAACTATATATTCTCTTTCATCGTTGAGGGGGAGATAAAGATTAGGGTCTTTTGCTATTTAGTTGATTCCTCTGCTGACCCGTTTTCAATGGTTTTTTTTCCCCCCCATCTATCCATCTCTTCAAATTGTATCTTCGAGGTCTGTGGTTTGATAAGAGTTTAGTCATAACTGTCGGTCGTTGTTTATTTTGTTGTCTTGACAAATGGCCAAACCATTTTAGTTCTTTATTTATATTCTCAAATGCGAGAGCGGTTTCTATTTTCCTAATTGTACACTTTCAGATGTGTCTATAGCTGGCTGCTATCAAAAGCCTGAAATGTTTCCTTGGTGTTTATATTATTGATTTATATAGAAATTAATACCAAGTTTATATTAATAACAACAATTGATTAGTAACTATTACAACTGCATTTACTATATGTTTTTTTACTTACTGGTTTTTTCCCTACAAAATGTTTACATGAACTTTATATCTCATCCTATAAAACAAGAACATAGTAATATGCCAGTCCTCTGAAACGCTGGTATATTTACAATGAATTATTAACACATGTTGATCAATCTATCCACCCTCTTCTCCAAAGTCAGACTTTAAAGTTAGAATTTTTCACAACTCCTACAATTTTAGGATGAAAAACGCACGCCGTTTATTTTCCTGTTTTCAGATAGCCAAGGTCTGAAGGCGATGTCTTTGACAATGAGTTGTTGTTGACAGATTGCCACGAGTTGATGCGGGCAGGTTGCCCTTTGACTCATAAGATGTGGCGGGTCCTAATGGCTTTCTTGACATTCCCGGCTCTTACTGGAGAGGTTGGAGTTCGTCTATCCCATGCTATGCTTGGAAATTACTAGTCCAGCCCAGAGGTACTGCAGTACTGGGTCCTCTATATCAGTAACAGCCACCACTACAGGAACACAGCGATCCTAGCTTCTGTTAGCCAGTCTGTTTTGACGCAGACTGTTTCCAGGGGAGACCACGAGGAGGTAGAACTACTAGGTCTTGGTCAGCTGATGGTGCGCCGACCCTGTTATTGCGACCGCAGGTCGCAGGTCGCAGGCGCTACTGCTCCCCCCTTTGACAATGAGAAACTTAGATGAACGCTTCTTTTTTTCGAATTTACAAGAATGATGTAGCTTTACCTTCAGTTTTAGTATGGGATTGAGAAATCGATTGTAGGCACATATGGGAAAGCGCGGCCGACATCTGGGGAGTATCGATCACTGCTCACTGTAACTTATCTATATTTTTAAAATTGGCGTCAAAACCAAATAGAAATTATAATTACAGTATTGCTGCGACATAAATACAATTATAAAATAATATAACGCAGCTCTGGATGTTTATCAAATTAGTGCGTCTTTGTATTTCCATTATCTGTATTTACGTTTAATGTGTATGATACGGCCAAATTACTTTTATTGAAGTTGTATCAAGGAATATGCGTTGATTTGCTGTACAATGTACCATTTTTCTCTTCTTTAAAAATATTATATCAACAGTTTTGCATCAGATACTATGTTTGTTGTATTCTGCATGTTGGCAATTTTATGTTTTAACTTAAAACATTGACGTTCCTCAAATTGATGATTTTACTCCAATTATATCGAGAACCTTATATTGTTACTGCAAATATATTGAAAGGTTTATGTTCTTATTGAGTTATTGAAATATTTGAGGGTCATAATCATTGCACTCCGAACATGCCCATAAGTGCTCAGATTCCCTCTTCAGCAAGTCTCGCAGTGTCCAGCGACTGACGATTCCAGTTCTGTGTAATTATGTCAACAAATCTTTATGATTATTGTAATTACATCGACAAATTTAGTTTTTTTTTCTGCAAATATATAGTATTTATATACTTTTTTGTATGTCAATTCTTTCAAAAAGCTATATTTAACTGCAAATAAAATAATGTTTTCAGTACATTAGTATTAACAATGTTTTTCTTACAACTATAGTTCTCACTTCACCTTCAACCCAAATGTTCTAGAAATTGGATCGAGCCGTAATATTTTCTTGTATAAATAACAGGAAGTTGATGTTTATTTTAGTTGTAATTTCATGGACAAACATATCTAGAGTAGTATGTTACAAAAGTGACCATCGAGTTAGTTTACCAAATAGAAGATATTAGATTAATTGAGACATAAAAAACACAATATTTAGAAAAAAGGAAAGCTTAAGTAAAGATTACATAAACAACATGAAAATTAATTTTTAAAAACGTTTGTACTAAATTAAGACAAACAGCTTGTCAACCAAATCAGGTTACTTAAAAGCAAAAACAAAACTTATTTGAAATTCTTATAAGGAAAGCGCAGCAAGAAAAGACAAAATTGAAATTAAAAGTGAGTAAAAACAACACATAAATCTCTATAAGAAAGATGAAATAACAACAGGATGTGAGATTAGTCATATTTGCTGATATATTTTTTTTCCCGATGACAATATAACAATGTTACGGAATGTTAAGGAGACTGTGTCTGAATATACTTCAATATTGCGTGATATTTAGTCACTTGTCTGAATATACTTCAATATTGCGTGATATTTAGTCACTTGTCTGAATATACTTCAATATTGCGTGATATTTAGTCACTTGTCTGAATATACTTCAATATTGCGTGATATTTAGTCACTTGTCTGAATATACTTCAATATTGCGTGATATTTAGTCACTTGTCTGAATATACTTCAATATGGCGTGATATTTAGTCACTTGTCTGAATATACTTCAATATTGCGTGATATTTAGTCACTTGTCTGAATATACTTCAATATTGCGTGATATTTAGTCACTTGTTTTCAATCTACCAAAACTCAGAATGCTATAGGGATGTATTGTATACGATTATAAATACAACCTACGAATAACAAATGAAATGTAAATCATATTTGTACGGAGAGTCTAGTATTGATAATTTACCTTTTTACCATCATTTATTTATTTATTTACAATCCACGTGAGACAACAAAACAAAGCGAGAAACTTCAAAAACTAGTAATAAACAAAACACAAGCGCTAAGTAATTAGGTAGAACATAATCAAAGCTCTCTTAATTGCTTACCGCTCTGTCAGCAGCCGCAGCAGCAGTGTGCTATATCCAGACAAATGATAATTAACGTCCGGACTATAAAAATCAATATCACACAGACAACCCATGCCTCGTCCTCTTGGTTACTAGAGATGTGTTATCTGGGAAATCCCCATCTATCATAGTCAGGTCAACGCCAACTATATCTTCGCGGGCTGAGTGGGATTACCCAAAGCTTGTGACGTTTTCAACATTGCGAGGAGGGGCGGTTGTGAGTATAATAACGTCAGCTGTCTATAATAGGCGCAGCTGAAGACGTCACACACTTTGGGTGTTTTCGGGAAACCCTCTCAGCCTATGGGCTTGATATATAGTTGGCGTTGACCGATCTTTGTTATTTAAAACAAACCCAACCAACGCACCACAAACCCCATTTCGAGATTTCTTATCTAGTAATTAAAATACAAACTTGTGTTTGACCTACAACGTATTCGTGGCCTGACAGGTTCGGCGTATGTCCCTCGCCTATAAACATCGCACGATTAATGTTGACTTGGACACGAGCAGCTTTATAGTTTGTATCACAATAACCGCTTTATCTCTTATACCAACAGCCCCGTGAATAATTTCGAGAAATAAAGTATTACACTAAGAGTATACGACACTCAGTCTCTCTCTGTATTTATGTGCATCTATGCTCGTGGATGTCTGTGCGCGCGATAATATTTCTTCTTTAAACTTAATACAAGTTACAAATATATTTTTTTCATAGTTTTAGCCACATGATTATGATACAGCACTGAACTAAACAAGAAACAATGGAATTGTGAATCTAACTCGGTCTGATGTGATTTGCCAAAAAAAAATCCGTTTATATTATTATGATATATGTATATATATATATATATATATATATATATATATATATATATACATATATATATATATATATATATATACATATATATATATATATATATATATATATATATATATATATATATATATATATATATATATATATAAATTATTGGAGTCAATTAATATTTGCATACAGGGGAGATCTGTGGCGCTAAGAATATGGGGGATTCTTGTTTTGGATGTGTATTCTCCTTACTTCGGTCACTACTGTTTTTTTTTATATTACAGAATTACAATCTTTCATACAAAATTGCGTATTACAGAATAACAATTTTCATAAAAAATGTCTTATGGTAGAATTACAATAACAAAAATTAGAATTACAAGAATTACAATTGTATAGACTTTTACCCTAGGTGAACTATCCACGGTCCCAATTCGTTCTTCTGTCATTGTCCGTTAATAATTTTTGCCAATGTCGAAGACTGTTTTTTGACAGTGGGTAGTGGGTTTGTATTTTGTTAAGGTAGTCTTATTTGCTTCTAGAAACTGAGCATAACTCATTAAGAGGCAGTTAATAAAGTTTTCAGAGGTGGCTCGCTTTTCATGGAAACTCTGGTATCCCAAACAGTTATCAGACATTAATCAGTTTGATGTTAAACACATTAACAGTTTATACCCCCAGGTAAACCCAGTACAAAAAAACTGGGTAACTAGCCTTTGGTTAGGGCAAGAATGACATTGGAAGAGACATCACTAGGCATCGCTCATCCAGAAGATGGGCTGGAGAGAAGTTGATGATCTACACTGCTACACTCAACAACGGTAACGGCGTGGAACACAACTTTTACCAGTAATTTTTTTTTTTTTTTATGTGATAGTTTGTGCGTGCTAATATCGAAGATTAAAGTGGCAGGTGCAAATGGATCTGAAATGTCAAATCCGATCCGACGAAAATGTGAACATGCTGGTTTTAATACATGGATTCATGTTACCGGAGATCATGCAGGAACAAGGTTAATAGTCTATGAAATAAACAAAAATGTGACTCACTAACTTCACACTAATCTGAGTATGAATTTAATTTACAGCATATGGTTGCGCATTTCGTGACGTCTACTGCGTTATGGTCGTGTATTTCTTCAGGTCTACATTATCTGGTTGCGCTTTTCTTTACGTCTACGTTATATGGCTGTGCCTTTCTTCAGGTCTATATTATATGGGTGTGCTTTTCTTCAGGTCTATATTATATGGCTGTGCCTTTCTTCAGGTCTATATTATATGGGTGTGCTTTTCTTCAGGTCTATATTATATGGCTGTGCATTTCTTCAGGTCTATATTATATGGTTGTGCATTTCTTCAGGTCTATATTATATGGTTGTGCTTTTCTTCAGGTCTATATTATATGGCTGTGCATTTCTTCAGGTCTATATTATATGGCTGTGCATTTCTTCAGGTCTATATTATATGGTTGTGCATTTCTTCAGGTCTATATTATATGGCTGTGCATTTCTTCAGGTCTATATTATATGGCTGTGCATTTCTTCAGGTCTATATTATATGGTTGTGCTTTTCTTCAGGTCTATATTATATGGCTGTGCATTTCTTCAGGTCTATATTATATGGCTGTGCATTTCTTCAGGTCTATATGATATGGTTGTGCATTTCTTCAGGTCTATATTATATGGTTGTGCTTTTCTTCAGATCTATATTATATGGTTGTGCATTTCTTCAGGTCTATATTATATGGTTGTGTATTTCTTCAGGTCTATATTATATGGTTGTGTATTTATTTACGTCTACGTTATATGGCTGTGCTTTTCTTCAGGTCTATATTATATGGTTGTGTATTTCTTCACGTCTACGTTATATGGCTGTGCTTTTTCTTCAGGTCTATATTATATAGTTGTGTATTTCTTTACGTCTACGTTATATGGAATGTGTATTTCTTCACGTCTACGTTATATGGTTGTGTATTTCTTCACCTCTACGTTATATGGTTGTGCATTTCTTCACGTCTACGTTATATGGTTGTGTATTTCTTTACGTCTACGTTATATGGTTGTGTATTTCTTTGGCAAGATTTAACCGTGTCTCAACGACATCTTAACCATAGTCGTGGCAAGGAGTGCTCTCCGTTGTAATGCGAGTCTGACCAGTGTAGGCCTGTGTGGCCTGGTCTTGACTTCGGAGCTTCTTCCAGAAACCTCTCTTCGTGGCGTGCGCAAGGGGCCTGTGATCGGTTGGACATCTCTACAAAGTAACAGGGTTGTGAACATGGACAATTAGATGATATTCAGAAGCAGGTTTTTATATGTAGAACCATTTTGGTTGTTAATTCATTATTGAACTTTGTTGAACTTGGCACTTTTGGCTGTTGAATGTGGCCGGATTAGCGGCCGGGACTGTTGAATGTGGCCGGATTAGCGGCCGGGACTGTTGAATGTGGCCGGATTAGCGGCAGGGACTGTTGAATGTGGCCGGATTAGCGGCAGGGACTGTTCCAAAAAATTGGTGAATTGATCACGTTAGAGGGACCGTTTTAGAAATTAACTTATGTCGTTTGAAATGTTTGACAATTGATTGACAGTTCTTCCTTGAATTGATAAATGATTGTTCAAATATTAAAGACTCAGTTGTCGCTTCATTGGATCTCGTTATTAAGACCCCAGCAAATATGTTTTGAGTTTCGTTTACAATGAACGATGTGGTTGCAGGAACAGCTGCAAGCTTAAGGGATCTCAAACAAGCAGTACAAATAGTCGTACTGTACTAATAAAATACTCCAAAGACCTCAAAACACTTTCTGGTACATGTAATCTGTTTATCCATCCACCTATAAAGATGTTTTTTGACTGTTTTGTTGATATTCTATTATGCTGTTATCAAATGCTGTCATCTTTGTTTCCATCTATCTTACCTTCCCTCACTTTGTCTATTCTGTACATGTTTCAGCTGTTCCTTTTAATTATATGATCAAAGGCAATTATTTATTTTCTCCTGATGTTGATGATAAGATAAGCTTCATTTGCGCCTTAACTCGTTATCTTTTTAACAGTATATGATAATTTTCAACAATTTTCTCTAAAATCATATTTCTGTGGTTTCCAAAAATATTCCCGTTTGCAGAATTCACTTCCGTGTGTAATGACATGTTCCGTTTAACAATAAATCACTATTTTTCTGACTTCAAATAATAAAAATGTTGAAACACACTACGAGATATGTGCAATATCTAACGGCAATGGAAGGATCACAGCAATGAATCGTAGGGCATGGAGAATTGTTATGTTAATATGAATGAATTCCTGTCCAATGCGACATGTGTTCGGATCGAAAGGAAGAAATATAAGAGACTAACAATAGACAAAAATGGTTGTCTTGACAACTTTCTCCCTTTTTAAAATGCTACCCTCGCAAAATTACCTTATGAAGATAACATAGAAACATAACAATACAGTCTCTGACGTTATATCGCCATTCATACAACCATAACACGTAAAACATTGCGTAGGTTGAGCGGGTAAAACTGAAAGGGTATCATGCTGTGTTTATTACAGTTGAACGCGTTTTTTTGTGGTTAATACCGGCAGATGTTTGAAAACTGGAAACAATTCTTGTCAAAACATATATTATATGTCGTTTTATGCGCATAGAGGTAGACTTGAAAACCTAGAACATTATACATTTAGCATGCTATACAGTACTTTACATAGCTTGGCTACATTAGAATAGTGATTACTCTTTAGCTTGGTACGATATCTTAATACATACATTCTAATCTCAAGACGTATACTATAGATCCTGTAGATAAATGACAGCTGTCATTTTAGAAATTGAAAAAAAATTGAGGCAATTATAATCTCCGGTTTATAATCTCCGTATATATATATATTAATGTTTTGTCATTACACTTGTTGAAGGTGTAATGCTTTTTTAAAAATGTTCCGTTAAATGTTTTTTTTTATTACAACTGTTAATTTGTCAAACTATCTTTATTCTCTTATTCCAACTCCATTAATCAAATTGCAGCAAAACAATCCCAATAAATGTACAATAAACATATAAAATATTTAAGCAGCTAAACGTGTAGAGAGAGGAGACAAATTACAACGTTTCGGCAAAAGATCAGTTCCAAACCAACAAATATTAATACAAAAACAATCACACGAAAGTTGTATTTGTTCTTTTGTACCTGACGAAAGCTTTCGTCGAAACGTTTTAGTTTGTCTCTACAGGTTTAGCTGCTTTATACCATTTGATGTTTATTATCCATGTTTTCTGCAGCTATACTCGCAACCCTACTTGATATTTAATATATAAATACATTTGATATTTGTGACTAACTTCAACCACAGCAGATGCTGAGGGAGAATCTTCCATTTTCAGTTCAACGTTCCACGGCCGGTGTCAAATTTGGACACAGAATCTAAGATAATCAAATAAATAAATACAACAACATGTTAGATGTGCCTTGCCATGATTAGCGTTAGGTTAGGAGAAAACACAGGAGAAAGAGAAACCGGCTGGCAATCCCCGCAATATTTATAAGAAACAACACAAGTCAAAATGCCATCTGACGAGATAGAAACAACTAAACAAGATGAATGCAGCTATGAGTCAACAAACGCAAGGAACGAACCACGTTTGAGAAATGAAAAAGAAGAAACGTGGGTGTCCCACTCGTTAGAGAACCGGCAAATTCAGACGAGCGGGTTGGCAAGCGTCCTTTCGAAATGACACGGTCACCGGAAATGGAGATGCAGGATGGAGCGACATCCCACACTTAAATACATCAGTATGGCGGAAATGACCCGGTCACCAGAAAAAGATATGCAGGATGACGCGATATCCCACACTTGATACATCAGTATGGCCGAAATGACGCAGTCATATCGAACGGACTTTGGCCGTCCCACCCCGCAGGCTCGAAATTCACTGTTTTCTAGCGAGTTGGAGAAACTTTTTTTGAAAACGTAACTCCTGATGAGGCCAACAGACGAGGCTAAATGACCACGAACGTTCTCTTCTCCACTAGAAACAAATGAGAAAGTAAAGAAAAAAATACTTCAGTAAGACTAGGCTAAGGTTGGATTATTTTGACGTTGGCTTCGAGGTTCAGTCGGTCTCTGAAATTGAGTAGCAGAGACTGTCTATTGAAACGTAAGGTGAACAGATATGTTTCTGGTTACAACAACATTAATATGCTGACGGTAATTGAGCACTACGATCACTGTCCCCACAATTCAATGGTTTTGAGCAAATCTTAGCTTTACTTTTTTACTAAATATTAATAATTCACAACAATATACACTAAATTATGGGAAAAATTTGAATGAAAACAACAGATTTCAGTGATAGCACTCATCAGGCGCTGTTTATATGTTAGGTGTCTTCTAATTCATTTTCTCACTTCAGTAGGTCATCATCATCGTCATGTTCTTCTTCATACGCATGGAGACATCAATCTTAGTAGGTCAAACTAAAGCATTGGCCTGCTCAAGGCTGGCGACATCTCTATACACATCGTCCAGGTAATATGCTGGTGAAGGCTGGTGACATCTCTATACACATCGTCCAGGTAATATGCTGGTGAAGGCTGGTGACATCTCTATACACATCGTCCAGGTAATATACTGGTGAAGGCTGGTGACATCTCTATACACATCGTCCAGGTAATATACTGGTGAAGGCTGGTGACATCTCTATACACATCATCCAGTTAATATACTGGTGAAGGCTGGTGACATCTCTATACACATCGTCCAGGTAATATACTGGTGAAGGCTGGTGACATCTCTATACACATCATCCAGGTAATATACTGGTGAAGGCTGGCGACATCTCTATACACATCGTCCAGGTAATATACTGGTGAAGGCTGGTGACATCTCTATACACATCGTCCAGGTAATATACTGGTGAAGGCTGGTGACATCTCTATACACATCGTCAAGTTAATATACTGGTGAAGGCTGGTGACATCTCTATACACATCGTCCAGGTAATATACTGGTGAAGGCTGGCGACATCTCTATACACATCGTTCAGGTAATATACTGGTGAAGGCTGGTGACATCTCTATACACATCGTCCAGGTAATATACTGGTGAAGGCTGGTGACATCTCTATACACATCATCCAGGTAATATACTGGTGAAGGCTGGCGACATCTCTATACACATCGTCCAGGTAATATACTGGTGAAGGCTGGTGACATCTCTATACACATCGTCCAGGTAATATACTGGTGAAGGCTGGTGACATCTCTATACACATCGTCCAGTTAATATACTGGTGAAGGCTGGTGACATCTCTATACACATCGTCCAGGTAATATACTGGTGAAGGCTGGTGACATCTCTATACATATCGTCCAGGTAATATACTGGTGAAGGCTGGCGACATGTCTATACACATCGTTCAGGTAATATACTGGTGAAGGCTGGCGACATCTCTATACACATCTTTCAGGTAATATACTGGTGAAGGCTGGCGACATGTCTATACACATCTTTCAGGTAATATACTGGTGAAGGCTGGCGACATGTCTATACACATCGTTCAGGTAATATACTCGTGAAGGCTGGTGACATCTCTATACATATCGTCCAGGTAATATACTGGTGAAGGCTGGCGACATGTCTTTACACATCGTTCAGGTAATATACTGGTGAAGGCTGGCGACATCTCTATACACATCGTTCAAATAATATACTGGTGAAAGCTGGCGACATGTCTATACACATCTTTCAGGTAATATACTGGTGAAGGCTGGCGACATCTCTATACACATCGTTCAGGTAATATACTGGTGAAGGCTGGCGACATGTCTATACACATCGTTCAGGTAATATACTGGTGAAGGCTGGCGACATGTCTATACACATCGTTCAGGTAATATACTCGTGAAGGCTGGTGACATCTCTATACATATCGTCCAGGTAATATACTGGTGAAGGCTGGCGACATGTCTATACACATCGTTCAGGTATATACTGGTGAAGGCTGGCGACATCTCTATACACATCGTTCAGATAATATACTGGTGAAAGCTGGCGACATGTCTATACACATCGTCCAGGTAATATACTGGTGAAGGCTGGCGACATCTCTATACACATCGTCCAGGTAATATACTGGTGAAGGCTGGTGACATCTCTATACACATCGTCCAGGTAATATACTGGTGAAGGCTGGTGACATCTCTATACATATCGTCCAGGTAATATACTGGTGAAGGCTGGCGACATCTCTATACACATCGTCCAGGTAATATACTGGTGAAGGCTGGTGACATCTCAATACATATCGTCCAGGTAATATACTGGTGAAGGCTGGCGACATGTCTATACACATCGTTCAGGTAATATACTGGTGAAGGCTGGCGACATCTCTATACACATCGTTCAGGTAATATACTGGTGAAGGCTGGCGACATGTCTATACACATCTTTCAGGTAATATACTGGTGAAGGCTGGCGACATGTCTATACACATCGTTCAGGTAATATACTCGTGAAGGCTGGTGACATCTCTATACATATCGTCCAGGTAATATACTGGTGAAGGCTGGCGACATGTCTATACACATCGTTCAGGTAATATACTGGTGAAGGCTGGCGACATCTCTATACACATCGTTCAGATAATATACTGGTGAAAGCTGGCGACATGTCTATACACAACGTTCAGGTAATATACTGGTGAAGGCTGGCGACATCTCTATACACATCGTTCAGGTAATATACTGGTGAAGGCTGGCGACATGTCTATACACATCGTTCAGGTAATATACTGGTGAAGGCTGGCGACATGTCTATACACATCGTTCTGGTAATATACTCGTGAAGGCTGGTGACATCTCTATACATATCGTCCAGGTAATATACTGGTGAAGGCTGGTGACATCTCTATACATATCGTCCAGGTAATATACTGGTGAAGGATGGTGACATCTCTATACATATCGTCCAGGTAATATACTGGGGAAGGCTGGCGACATGTCTATACACATCGTTCAGGTAATATACTGGTGAAGGCTGGCGACATCTCTATACACATCGTTCAGATAATATACTGGTGAAAGCTGGCGACATGTCTATACACATCGTTCAGGTAATATACTGGTGAAGGCTGGTGACATCTCTATACATATCGTCCAGGTAATATACTGGTGAAGGCTGGCGACATGTCTATACACATCGTTCAGGTAATATACTGGTGGAGGCTGGCGACATCTCTATACACATCGTTCAGATAATATACTGGTGAAAGCTGGCGACATGTCTATACACATCGTTCAGGTAATATACTGGTGAAGGCTGGCGACATGTCTATACACATCGTTCAGGTAATATACTGGTGAAGGCTGGCGACATGTCTATACACATCGTTCAGGTAATATACTGGTGAATGCTGGCGACATGTCTATACACATCGTCCAGGTAATATACTGGTGAAGGCTGGCGACATGTCTATACACATCGTTCAGGTAATATACTGGTGAAGGCTGGCGACATCTCTATACATATCGTCCAGGTAATATACTGGTGAAGGCTGGTGACATCTCTATACACATCGTCCAGGTAATATACTGGTGAAGGCTGGCGACATGTCTATACACATCGTTCAGGTAATATACTGGTGAAGGCTGGCGACATCTTTATACACATCGTCCAGGTAATATACTGGTGAAGGCTGGTGACATCCCCATACATATCGTTCAGGTAATATACTGGTGAAGGCTGGTGACATCTCTATACATATCGTTCAGGTAACATACTGCTGGAGGTCACAAGAGCCATTTCTGGAGTTTGGTCAATAGCTCATCCTTTCTCTCTACAACAAACGGAGAGACCACCAGTAGCATTGCTTGGACAATGTCGAGGCAGCGGGCTTGTAACTCTGGCAGCTCAGCGGGACTCCACGTGATGAACACCATTTCGTTTTCTTCTAGATTAAGACATCTCCAAAGTGAGAATAAACAGAACCATAGATTTTAGACGCAGTGATCTCTGCAATATGTGCCACTTCGGCACGCAGGGGTTTCTGTTTTTGAGATTGTCGTTCTGCCCTATGTGCCGTCTTCAGCTCGAAAGGACAATAGATAGATAGTGAGAATTGCGTTGCACTATCACGTTAGACATGCAACACAGTGCACCCGGTTTCAATATTTTCTTCTGGTTTATTTGGGCCAAGTCGTTCAATCTGTCTTGGACGACTCCTCAGTGGCAGTAAAACTATCGGGGTAGCTCTAGGTATTAAGGGGCACATATTTTCCACTACCACCTCATGGGTGAGACACGTCAAAGAAGTAAATTTGTACAGATACACAATTGTATGGTTATAACACACACAATCCTACTAAATCCTACATCAACAGTGGTTTAATAATGTTTGCCTTATGTTAGATCTGATGAAAGGTAATATGAATATGATCCTTTTATGATATATTTTTGGTTAAGAGCAGAAATGATTGTCTTCATTGAAACGCATTTGTTTTAGTGGAAAGTAGTTTGGAGCATGATTCTCAACTTTTGGTACGTGTGGCCGCAGTGGACATTTAGTAGTACGAGAAGATAAAAGTGAATAATGGCGAGAAAAGGTAAAAGGGTCGACAGCATAAAACAAAAAAGAAATAAGATAATTATTCATAGCTACCGCACCACATGTTTGTATAATAGTTAACTATCAGCGTTTCTAAAATATAATATGTAATGTAGAAGCTTGAAATTACTTTATTTCTTTTTAGTTTTGATGTAAATAAAACCCACTGTCTGGACACCTTATTTATTATTCACGACTTTTAATCACATTACTGGGCTGTTTATTGACATATACAATGAATAATTTTAAGTAATTGCGTCCATTACATTTTGTATATGTAAGGGATATAACGTATGTCGTATGTAAAGTGTCTTTTATTGGATAAGCACGCGAAAATAAGTCGAAAGTTCTGTTCTAGGATGTAACAAAATATTTGAATAACTTATCTCACAATTTTAACAAAATACCACAAACATAGAAGTAATAAGTTATAACATTCATTGTTTAGTTTAGTTTAGTAGACAAGCCATCCTCATTGCACATCGAAAGAGTCGATATGCGTTGAGATCTGACCTGAAGTAATCCCTCAGCATGCAACGACTAACGACATTGATGTTGTGTTGACAAGTTTTCTTTGGCTTCGACCATTCATAGTTTCTTGTAATGTTAGAACCGCGAAACATTCCCAACTGTAATCTTGGTATTAACGAGACAGATTTAACAGCTTTATTACAATTGTAACGTCTATTTTCATACACATATATAAAGCTACAAGTGTATTTTAAGGTTGAAAGGGAGCTGATATTCCCGACATGTGTTGAAAACGCTCAGGGACTCATAGTTTGTTGCTGGCGTTCAATGAGTCAGAGCTGATCAAGATCACACTCACTCCTCCCAGGAAGGCCTGGGAAAATAAAAGCTAACCAGCTTGGCCAAGCGTGCAGGTAATTAAGAGGGAAGATAAACCCACTCTCCAGGAAATGCCGGCTTAATTTATATGTGTTGGGCCGAGGGGAGCGGACATTTGTAAGCCACGACACTGCGCAACTACGCTCATTTAATGATCTTTTAATGGCCGACGATTAAATGGAGTTATCGTTATGGGAACGTAGATGAAAGCCGAAGCCAGTATTTTATTAATTTGTGAATGAGAATAAGCAATACGAGAACACCAGATCAAGAGGTCGACCAAGAAAACGGCGGATAACGTAACAAAAGAAACACTCAGAGGTAAAAGAGCAGAAGAGGCCAGTAGATGAGCAAGAAACTGCGAACCATGTCTCCCTTCGACACCGGAAGCTAAATGAGGAAATGCATGAATGAAAAGAACAACCAATAGTAGTCTACTGGACTATCTATATCAACCTACTAGATTCATCTCCGTCAATGTATATGTATGTTGGACTGGGTCGAAGACATATAATTGACCTCTCCCACACCATATTAGGTCAAAGTCTGCAAACATGAGTTATATAGCAGGTCGACCCGATGTGGAGAGAAATGCTAATTGTTTACTATAATTGGCTTCACATCTAACTTCGGAGTTACCTGAACACACAGGAGGAAAGGACTCGTTGAGGCAATAACCTTACGTCATAGATGTGGCGACAACACTCCACTTCAAACGGATGATGGCGTAAACAGCATACACATTGCGGTAATAGTGGGTCCATATAGCCGTGCTATATTGCGGTAATAGTGTGTCCATATAGCCGTGCTATATTGCAGTAATAGTGGGTCCATATAGCCGTGCTATATTGCAGTAATAGTGGGTCCATATAGCCGTGCTATATTGCAGTAATAGTGTGTCCATATAGCCGTGCTATATTGCGGTAATAGTCTGTCCATATAGCCGTGCTATATTGCGGTAATAGTGTGTCCATATAACCGTGCTATATTGCGGTAATAGTGTGTTCATATAGCCGTGCTATATTGCGGTAATAGTGTGTCCATATAGCCGTGCTATATTGCGGTAATAGTGTGTCCATATAGCCGTGCTATATTGCGGTAATAGTGTGTCCATATAGCCGTGCTATATTGCGGTAATAGTGTATCCATATAGCCGTGCTATATTGCGGTAATAGTGTGTCCATATAGCCGTGCTATATTGCGGTAATAGTGTGTCCATATAGCCGTGCTATATTGCGGTAATAGTGTGTCCATATAGCCGTGCTATATTGCGGTAATAGTGTGTCAATATAGCCGTGCTATATTGCGGTAATAGTGTGTCCATATAGCCGTGCTATATTGCGGTAATAGTGTATCCATATAGCCGTGCTATATTGCGGTAATAGTGTGTCCATATAGCCGTGCTATATTGCGGTAATAGTGTGTCCATATAGCCGTGTTAAATATGGACTAGATATGAATATCAAAAAGACTAAAACTATGATCATAAACAACGAAAATTCTCAAGACCTACAAATAAATATCACAGTTGAAGGAATACATCTGGAGACAGTCCAGAGCTACAACTACCTGGGGCATACTATAACCAATGATGGGAAATGGAAAATTGAAATAAACAAAAGAATAGGTATGGCAAAAAGTAATTTTAATGCCATGAAAAATATACTAACAACAAAACAAATAACAGCAGGGCTGAAACTAAGTATAGCAAAATGTTACATCTTCTCAATATTCCTGTATGGTGCACAAACATGAACACTAGACAGAAAACAGAACAGAAAATTGAAGCCTTTGAAATGTTGATTTATAGAAGAATAGGTAGAATGGATGGAAAGAAAAGAAAACAAACGATGACGTTTTAAAACAAATAAAAATAAAAAGAGAACTACTAAACACAATTAGAACAAGACAAATGAAATTTTTTTAATTTTTAAAAGAGGCAGAGACAGACCAAGACTAACATGGACGAGTAACATCAAAAGATGGACAAGCCAATCTATGACAACCTGCACCATCAAAGCAACAAACAGAGTGGAATAGCGATCCATGGTAGCCAACCTTCGTTGCGGAGACAGCACCCGATGATGATGATGATGATAGCTGTGCGTGACCTGATATTTGTACAGTCTGATTAGTGTACAGGGGCACGCGTTGAATTTTTGTTGTCAAAATTAGACGTTTGGGTGTGGGCGGTCCAAGTAACGAGTTTCTCAAACTTCACTGGTTTGGTGCCCTTATGATTCACATTGCAGTCGAAAGTAAGAAAGCAACAAAGAATAATCGACGAGCCCAAACAAATTTGTTAACATAAAGACGTAAAATTAGTGTCTTTAACTTCCCATACATTTTCAAAAAAATCTATTAACTCATAGATACGTAATCATATTATTAAAATGAGTGTTTGGCTTATCGTAATTATACTCAAATAATCAATATTTAATGAGCAACTGAGCTTAAGAAATGAAATAGAAACTATAAACTGTATGTTAGTTTTGCTGATATTATGGATTAGACAGACCAACGTGTCGACAAAAAGGTCTTTAACGTGGGGACAAAATATTCATGATCACAAATTAATGAATGAAATAAGTTTCTGTTAAATGTGTTTCCATCTACACCAGCTTTGCTGCGGCCCCGCATGATATGTGTTTGATTGTTTGGTCTCACTTTATAAAAGAAAACACTAGTCGCTGTAAAATGTCCGAGTTCCTTGACTCAACATAAAGATACATTAAACACATTACATAGCTACAATAAGCTGACACATTTCTTCTCGCTATTTGTACAGATCGACTCACTGCGTTATTTATTATCCCCAGATCCATTTAATCTTCGCTTTAATGACTTGGTTAGGAGTATCATTATTATTAATTACGTGTCGGCAAATACTTTTATGTCTCCTTTTCACTTCAGGGTGCCAAAATCCCCCACGTTACGTTAGCAAGGTCCTTTATCATCTAAGTATGGTCAAAGTGTTCCTTACCAAGAAGAAACAATTATGTTTCCTCACGGGCACAAGTGAGCGCTTCAGTTTCTACATATCATATATGTTGCCAAGAAATATATAAATACATATACATAAAAGAACATACAACGGGCTTTTTTTCAGCCGCAACGTTTAAATAAACGTGAATGTTCTTAACATTGCAAGATTAATATTTTACAAACAATGGAGAAACTAGTGTTATTATAAATATATGTATACACACTATAAGCTTGTTTCATAAGCCGTGCCCAACTTTAAAAATCAATATCTTTTAAACCGCTTTTTGTAATTTTTTCAAAATTTGCATGTATAGTTATAATGATTAGAACCCAACATGGAATTAATTTAATTAAAAACAAACATTTGGTTATTATTATTGCTTATTTGATTTATATAAATTTATAACGACCCATTGATGTAGTCAAAACTTAGTGTTCACAGTATTTAGTTAAAAATAGCGATTACAAATCTATACACGCTGAATTTACGATTTTGCACGCTTTTATCGTGAGTTGTCTGACACAATTAGACACTTGTAGTAAACACGAGACATTGTGTGTTCTATTTCCGTTAATTCAGCGGCGTAACGTGGAACAATAACATTTATCATGAGTCTTAAAATGAAATTCTGCAGTTTACAAAACATCGCAATAAAAATGTATGACTATTTTTGCAAAGAGGCTAAACGAGGAAGATTATTTCATTCTTTAGAAAACCCTGAGAATAGAACAAGACACATTTTGGATTTATCTAAACGGTCATTTAATCGCTGGATTCAAGCACGTGACCATCAATGTTCCAAATATACAAAATCACAAGGAAGAGCAAAAATGTTGGATAATTTCGACAGTGAACTTATTAGAAGTGAAATTCGCAAAATGTTGGGTATGAATGAAACTGTTACAATAAGAAAATTAAAAGTATCGCTGAAAAAGAACAACAGTATTGAAATATCAAAGTCTACATTATGGAGGAATGTGAGAGCTGCAGGCTTTACATTCAGAAAGTATTCCAATGGACGAAACATCATCTGTGAGAAGCCACATATAGTAGTCATGAGAAGCAAGTACTTACGTGAAGTAAAAGAGGTGCGCAAGCAAGGTTATGATATTATGTACTTGGATGAAACATGGATCAATGCTCACCACACTAACCAAAGGGAATGGCAGTCATCAGATGGAAAGATTAAGAGATTAATATCTAGCAGCAAAGGACAGCGCTTGATAATTGCTCATGCAGGTAGTCGACAACATGGACTAATACAGAATGCAGAGCTCATTTTTCTTTCAAAATCCATAGACAATCGGGATTATCACTCTGAGATGAATTGTCACATATTTAGAAATTGGATTGAAATTCTGTTCTCCCAGCACTAGATCGACCATCTTGCCTAATAATGGACAATGCAGCGTACCACAACATTGTTGCACTTGAAGATAAAGTCCCGACGTCATCCAGTACAAAAGATGCTATTAAGATATGGCTCACAAAGGAGCACATACAATTTAATAACATGTACTTAAAACCTGAATTACTATCTCTAGTAAAGCAAAAACAGAGGACAAAGATTTTTCAAATAGATAAGATTATCCAAGAGCACGGTCATATAAGTTTGAGGCTGCCACCTTACCATGCTCATTTAAATCCAATAGAACTAATCTGGGCAAAATTAAAAGGACAAGTGGCAGATGAAAATACAACATTCAAAATATGCGATGTAAAGACTCTTGCTAATCTCGCTTATTAAATATAGACAAAGATTATTGGGCTAAATGTGAAGACCACGTCTTAAAACAGGAAGAGGAATATTGGAAAAATTATGGTTTGTGGAGTGTTCAACCCAAACAGTTATTAATCTTTTAGACTCGTCTGATTCAGAATGAAAGTATATAGTCCCCACAATGTTGGCCCCTATATTACCTTAAATTATTTCAACAAACGGTCCTTTTCAGGACCACACAACAGGTATACCTTGATATTATTATGGTCCGTCCTCGAACTGAGCAGACGATAATTCTCCTGGTGTTTTGTTTTATCCAGTTATTTCCCATTACGGCCACGCCTTTACCTAGTGAAAATTAATCGTAGACCAGCAACTACGGTAATTTCTATTCTTAGGGCTTCACAATTTACAATTTTGACAAACATCAAAGAAATATCGCCGCTTTAAGAAAACTGCAGCTGCAAGATATTTGTTAAATATACATTTAAAGGGTTTTTTGCGTTCTAATAACATTTGGAAAATTTCAAAAGTATTTAACACACTGTTAGAGAGTAATAGCGTTTTGAAGTTGGGCATATGTTTTGAAACGAGCTATAATATTACTATCATTATCATCAAGTACTTTGTCTTAGGCGATCATATGGTAGATAATTCATCAGCAGATTTAAATAGCTAGCACACTTCAACGTTCTCTTGCCTAAGGTAACTTCACCAGAGCTTCAGAGGTCTTTAATATAACGATTTTCTTTTATGGGATCGACTGACAGAGTTTTTTTTCCGAAACACACCTTATATATATATATATATATATATATATATATATATATATATATATATATATATACACACACACACACAAACATATTATATATACTGCATAATCACAAGCATACACACACACACATATATAAACTCATGGTCTTACACTGTTATAATTTACCGTACTAACTCATAAAATTAGCAAGTGAAGGAGTCCGTGCCCCAAATACATTAATGTTATTTTTGTCAATAACTCAGTGAGTAATGTAATATATTTAACAGCTGGCTTTCCCGAGGCGTGTCAATTTAAATGAACTAACAACCTAGGGTCATAAATCCGCGTTATACATAATGACCCTCTCAATGATGCTTCAACCTTCTAGTATGTGTATCTTCAGATCACGGATTACTTTTATTGCCTACCATTAAAAGAATATATTGCACTCTCTATATATGTTTATTTCTTTATTTGCTTGGCTTACACTGCTGTTTAAAACAGACTTTAAAGTTAAAATACAACGCCTTGTGTAAACATTGCTCCCTTTTCGCCTTTATTTGCTTGGCTTACACTGCTGTTTAAAACAGACTTTAAAGTTAAAATACAACGCCTTGTGTAAACATTGCTCCCTTTTCGCCTTTATTTGCTTGGCTTACACTGCTGTTTAAAACAGACTTTAAAGTTAAAATACAACACCTTGTGTAAACATTGCTCCCTTTTCGCCTTTATTTGCTTGGCTTACACTGCTGTTTAAAACAGACTTTAAAGTTAAAATACAACACCTTGTGTAAACATTGCTCCCTTTTCGCCTTTATTTGCTTGGCTTACACTGCTGTTTAAAACAGACTTTAAAGTTAAAATACAACGCCTTGTGTAAACATTGCTCCCTTTTCGCCTTTATTTTCGCCACTATTTACCTTCTTCATAGCCCACTGCCAGATTGATGTAAATGTATCTCTTTATGAGACGTCAATATCTGGGCCTTTCGGCCCATCTAATCCGATTTCATTATAGCTGAATCTGACACCAACATCCAGTTATAAGTCGCTGCCATCTCATCCTCCTCCCGACGAATTCCATATCTGCTAATATCTTCACCTGACAGAATACAAAGCTTATAGGACAGTAAAGTTGCTTATCTAAAGGGCCACTGTCATTAATAAATGTCAATTATATGCACAGTGTTTCAGCCAAGTAGCACTTTGCTCTATTTATCTACACTATATATACACATTCTAGTTTACATATATATATATATATATATATATATATATATATATATAATATATATATATATATATATATATAAATGTTCTTAAATGTTACGTAGAGCCAGTCTTAACATATGGATGCGAGTCATGGACAATAGGACAACAGACAAGAAAATCACCGGAGTCTGTAGAGATGTGGTTTTACATAAGAATGTTGAGAATACCATGGACAGCTAAGAAGAGTAATGAAGAGGTTCCGAGAGAGGTCAAAGCAAAAAGAGAGCTAATTTCCAATGTTAGGAAGAGACAATCATTATTTTTTGGCCATGTAATGAGAAGAGAACAACTTGAATATATTGTAACAACTGGAAAAATGAGGGACGAAGAGATGGAGGGAAGCAAAGAGAAAAAATAACAGACAGCTTAAGAGAATGGCTTGGCAGAAGGGATCAACAGAAATGATAAATAACTGCCGAGATCGAAAGTTGTGGAGAGACATGATCACCTACACCACTAGGCCCGGTACTTGATGATGGTGAGATATATATATATATATATATATATATATATATATATATATATATATATACTGTGCAATACATTTCGCGGACCAATATAAGCTGCAGAGATTAGCATTCTCTTTGAAGCTAAATGTCCTCATAATTTTATAATAATTATATGAGTCTACCTAATAGTTTACTTTTTAAAATAATGAATAGTTAAAAATTGCACTGAAAAAATACTTACAGTTAAAGTGTGAAATTCAAGAAAGCCTAGCGGATAATTCAAGACAGTTCGATAGCACAACTGGATTGATTCTTACATCTTACATTGATTGAAATATTTCAGGCATAGTTCAACACATGACACGTTTTAAACTAGTCAGACAACTCGCCCAGATACGGGTCAAACAGTATGGGGCCGTAGAGACAGCGCCGACACAGGGGTGTCTTCTTGCCCTCCACGTCTGTGTTGTGGTGACAGGCTGCGTGTCTTATTTATACTTTGAATTGTGTCGGTTCGGAACTTTGGTTTCTGACTGGTTTACCCAAGTGGAACTGTGGGAACACATTACGCTATCATGCAGGAAGTTATGTTTGAATCATTGTCATTCAATATTTCTTTAAATAAAATATCACGAAAGTGAAATTTTCCGGTCTTTATTATTATTTGGTGTACAGGGGGGGGGGGGGAGAGTAATTATAAGGGCTGGAGAATAAAGATCGCATACCTCAACGCAGTTGCCACGTGACTTACAGGTCAGAGGTTTTTATTTCATCTTCGAAACAACAAATAATTAGTGTCGTCGATTAAACCGACATTCAACCAGTCTGGAAAGCGATAGGCTTTTATCCACCTAGTTATCACCATCGTTATCATGGCAATGAGATCCAATTTCTAGGAAAGCAGTTCCTAACAAGTTTATACTGGAGACGCTGAACCGCACAGTGCAAAACACAATGCAATGTCGCCAGAGTTTAGTCCGTACGATGAAGAAAACAAAGACCCAATCACGATGAATACTGTGGGGGGAGAAACAGGTTATTTATGGAAACAACCGTCATCACACCAGGATAAAAATACTCAGGGAACAGGCAAATAATTGCAGTGCTGCGGTAAAGCTTCTAGCAGGAACAAGTAGTGGGATGTAACCTGCACTCCTGCATTCAATGACTAAGAATATTGCAGTCAATGACTAAGAATATTGCAGTCAATGACTAACTACCAATACTATTTTTCCGTCTAAAGGCTCAACTTTCTACTTCTTTCAAGAATCCGGATTTGTCTAAGTGCCGTTAAAAATACACATGTTCTTGTTTATGTTTGCCTCGCGTCACGCAGTTTCTCCAGTAACGTAAATGTGCTTATCTTCAACAATAAAACTCCAGATTTACCTACTACTCGTCTTGTTACTGTCAATTGTTATGTATAAATAAGCAAATAATATAAGCTCTCTGCGTGTTGTCTGTCTGTGTGTGTGGCCTATACTGGGAAATAGGGAAGTCAGAACAACAATTGTATCTATAAATAGATTTCCGGACGAGAGTTCGCATTTCTTAGTCACGTGGGATAACGTACATCATTGACCTATAGAGCAACAGGGATGGATAGGTAGCGTAAAAAAGAGTAAATGTGGCATGACAACTCAAGGTACACAGCTAGCGAAAGCCAGAAAATGGCATATCCCTACTATTTTCGACACTAAACAATTCAAGCAGTAGATTAAAAGATAAAAAGTAGAATCGTCTGCCATGAGAGGTACCTACAAGAGACGAGGCTGATTTCCACTACTGAAGTATCACATTTGTTCCACTACTGAAGTATCACATTTGTTCCACTACTGAAGTATCAAATTTGTTCCACTACTGAAGTATCACATTTGTTCCACTACTGAAGTATCACATTTGTTCCACTACTGAAGTATCACATTTGTTCCACTACTGAAGTATCACATTTGTTATACTACTGAAGTATCACATTTGTTTCACTACAGAAGTATCACATTTGTTCCACTACTGAAGTATCACATTTATTCCACTAATGAAGTATCACATTTGTTCCACTACTGAAGTATCACATTTGTTCCACTACTGAAGTATCACATTTGTTACACCACTGAAGTATGACATTTGTTCCACTACTGAAGTATCGCATTTGTTCCACTACTGAAGTATCGCATTTGTTCCACTACTGAAGTATCACATTTGTTCCACTACTGAAGTATCACATTTGTTATACTACTGAAGTATCACATTTGTTCCACTACTGAAGTATCACATTTGTTCCACTACTGAAGTATGACATGTGTTCCACTACTGAAGTATCACATTTGTTATACTACTGAAGTATCACATTTGTTCCACTACTGAAGTATCACATTTGTTCCACTACTGAAGTATCACTTTTGTTCCACTACTGAAGTATCACATTTGTTCCACTACTGAAGTATCACATTTGTTCCACTACTGAAGTATCACATTTGTTCCACTACTGAAGTATCACATTTGTTCCACTACTGAAGTATCACATTTGTTCCACTACTGAAGTATCACATTTGTTCCACTACTGAAGTATCACATTTCTTACACCACTGAAGTATCACATTTGTTCCACTACTGAAGTATCACATTTGTTCCACTACTGAAGTATCACATTGTTCCACTACTGAAGTATCACATTTGTTCCACTACTGAAGTATTACAATTGTTCCACTACTGAAGTATCACATTTGTTCCACTACTGAAGTATCACATTTGTTCCACTACTGAGGTATCACATTTGTTCCACTACTGAAGTATCACATTTGTTCCACTACTGAAGTATCACATTTGTTCCACTACTGAAGTATCACATTTGTTCCACTACTGAAGTATCACATTTGTTCCACTAATGAAGTATCACATTTGTTATACTACTGAAGTATCACAATTGTTCCACTACTGAAGTATCACATTTGTTCCACTACTGAAGTATCACATTTGTTCCACTACTGAAGTATCACATTTGTTCCACTACTGAAGTATCACATTTGTTCCACTACTGAAGTATCACATTTGTTCCACTACTGAAGTATCACATTTGTTCCACCACTGAAGTATCACATTTCTTCCACTACTGTAGTATCGCATTTGTTCCACTACTGAAGTATTACAATTGTTCCACTACTGAAGTATCACATTTGTTCCACTACTGAAGTATCACATTTGTTCCACTACTGAAGTATCACAATTGTTCCACTACTGAAGTATCACAATTGTTCCACTACTGAAGTATCACATTTGTTCCACTACTGAAGTATCACATTTGTTCCACTACTGAAGTATCACATTTGTTCCACTACTGAAGTATTACAATTGTTCCACTACTGAAGTATCACAATTGTTCCACTACTGAAGTATCACATTTATTCCACTACTGAAGTATCACATTTGTTCCACTACTGAAGTATCACATTTGTTCCACTACTGAAGTATCACATTTGTTCCACTACTGAAGTATCACATTTGTTCCACCACTGAAGTATCACATTTCTTGCACTACTGTAGTATCGCATTTGTTCCACTACTGAAGTATCACATTTGTTCCACTACTGAAGTATCACATTTGTTCCACTACTGTAGTATCACATTTGTTATACTACTGAAGTATCACATTTGTTCCACTACTGAAGTATCACATTTCTTACACTACTGTAGTATCACATTTGTTCCACTACTGAAGTATTACAATTGTTCCACTACTGAAGTATCACATTTGTTCCACTACTGAAGTATCACATTTGTTCCACTACTGAGGTATCACATTTGTTCCACTACTGAAGTATCACATTTGTTCCACTACTGAAGTATCACATTTGTTCCACTACTGAAGTATCACATTTGTTCCACTACTGAAGTATGACATTTGTTCCACTAATGAAGTATCACATTTGTTATACTACTGAAGTATCACATTTGTTCCACTACTGAAGTATCACATTTGTTCCACTACTGAAGTATCACATTTGTTCCACTACTGAAGTATCACATTTGTTCCACTACTGAAGTATCAAATTTGTTCCACTACTGAAGTATCACATTTGTTCCACTACTGAAGTATCACATTTGTTCCACTACTGAAGTATCACATTTGTTCCACTACTGAAGTATCACATTTGTTCCACTAATGAAGTATCACATTTGTTCCACTACTGAAGTATCACATTTGTTCCACTAATGAAGTATCACATTTGTTACACTAATGAAGTATCACATTTGTTCCACTACTGAAGTATCACATTTGTTCCACTACTGAAGTATCACATTTGTTCCACTAATAACAATAGCCCACCCAAAGAACTATCAGTAGCAACAAGGTAGCTATGCGTGATGAGAAAATAATGAAATTGTTGAAATAACGATGAATTTCCACAGGAGGCACATAACAACGTAATTTCATATGTTGTTCTTTAATGTGATCCAGAAGTGGTGTTACCAAAACTCTTTTTTATATACATCATCATTTCTTATTCTGTCTCCTCTTGTTTTGTCATATCTTCTTATTGTATTCAATATTCGTCTGCAAAACCAGACTTCTGTGACTTTCAAAGATCTTCATCTGTGCTGAATTAATTATGTTACGTACATACTGGTTCAAAGTTACACTAAAGAACTATTTTCTTACTTCAACTAACAAAAATGAGTTACTATATTTTTCGCTCTTTAAGATGCTTCACTTGAATATCAGCATCTTTAGTAGCTGACATAAAAATACAATTTATGACGCAGCATTTGTTAGTCATGCAACCGAGAACAGAATATTCTGCAGGTTGAGCTCATACAAAGTATCACGCTGTGGTTGTTACCGGTAGACATGTGTTTTGTTTTTTTTTGCTTAATCAAGTTGACATTTTAAAACTTGAAATAATTCTTGTCAGATCACCTATTATGCGTCTATTTTATGTTCATATGTGTATACTTAATAAATGATGGAACATTATATATTCTGCATGCTACATACATTACTTTATATCATCATTATCATCAAGTGCCGGGCCTACTGGCGTAGGTGATCATGTCTCTCCACAACTTTCGATCTCGACAGTTCTTTATCATTTCTATTGTTGACCTGCCAAGCCGTTCTCTTAAGCTGTCTGGTATCTTTTCTCTTGTTTCCCTCTATCTCTTCGTTCCTTCAATTTTTCCAGTTGTTACAATATATTCCAGTTGTTCTCTTCTCATTACATGACCAAAAAATGAAGATTGTTTCTTCCTAGTATTGGAAATTAGCTCTCTTTTTGCTTTGACCTCTCTCAGAACATTTACATTACTCTTCTTAGATGTCCATGGTATTCTCAACATTCTTCTGTAAAACCACATTTCTACAGCCTCCAGTGATTTTTTGTTTGTTGTCCTATTGTCCATGATTCACATCCATAAGTTAAGACTGGCTCTACATAACATTTGAGAACTCTTTTTCTTGTTTCTGTTGACAAAAATGGATTGCATAGTATCTTCCTCATTTTCTGGAAAGCTGCTTTTGCCTGAGCCATTCTGCATCTCATCTCTTTTGTACATCTTCCGTCTGAGGTTAACAAAGTTCCCAAATATTTAAATTCATTTACCTGTTTTAATATTGTTCCACTTGTCTTTATTTTGCACCGAGCTGATGTCTTTTTCTTTCTTGTTACCATTACTATTATATTACCATATTATTACTTTATATAGCGTGGTTAAATGAGAAAATCTGGGTAAAATCTGCATACCAAGTGGTTAATACTCTAGCTTCTCTAACTGGTTCGTGCATGTCTTGTTAGCCCAATTGTCATTTTTGAAATCGAAGAAAGTATTTGAGACAGTCATTAAAAAAAAATCCCTGTTAAAAGTGGGAACAATTTTTTTTACTATAGCTGTTAAAAGTTATAAAGAAGTTGTAACTAATTCTCCGCGAAATAATATTTTATTACCAGTGTTGATTTGTTCAAATGCCATTTTATTAAACCTAACGCAAACACTATTCGTTTAATGGTACAAAAGAATTATCATATACACAGATTCTAGAATAATCAATGAGGTAAATACAATAGTGCGAAACATCAT
Organism: Megaustenia siamemsis; assembly: GCA_032433765.1. Classification (NCBI taxonomy): domain Eukaryota; kingdom Metazoa; phylum Mollusca; class Gastropoda; order Stylommatophora; family Ariophantidae; genus Megaustenia; species Megaustenia siamemsis. Next base: position 114,853,393 of record JAVIAB010000051.1, read on the forward strand.
GAAACAGTCTAAATAGTTTGATGGTAAAAGCAACAAGATGTATCAAGATGCATAGAAATGTGGAGCTGCTGTAAAGCTGGTGATGAGAATGACAGGTTAAAAAAAAGTGGTATAGTATAGCTTGACGTAAGTGAGAAACACAATAAAAGTTGAATGACGTGTCAGCCAATTAGGCCTTCAGCTGGAGCAATATTACAAAAAATATATAAGGATATACACATAAATCTAACTACACGGGGATAATAAACTAAGCTATAAATACATGAAAATAAGTTACTTCTCTGTGGTCCAGAGCTTGGTCAGACGTCGACCAGACTGTAATTGATAAGGCTGACATGGCGGTCACAGGTGTTAAATACAGTAAAAGGGAAGGGTTCTAAAAATATGCAATTCTAAAAAGAGAGAGAGAGAGAGAGAGAAAAAGTGGATGGTGACAGCTTTACGTGGTAATGGACAAAACAAAAATCGACGTTTCGGCCAAGTAGACCGTCAACTGGACTTATCCGAAACGTCGATTTTTGTTTTGTCCATTACCACGTAAAGCTGTCACCATCCACTTTTTTCATTTTTTCTTTTAGAATTGCTATTAGAATATATACATTGTTGATAAATGTTGTATGTACTACGTCATAAAGATGGACGATCTACCTAACTCGGCTGTACGTTCGGAAAGAAGGAGAGATGATACAGTTTTCAATGCTGTTCGTGAATCAGTAGCCCTGGCGGGCTTCCAAACCTTCGTTAGTCAAGAGGGATATTGCCTAAATTCAGAAGAGCTGTGAGAAGAATGGGGGAAGACCTGAGGCCCAGTTTTTCATCTCACACTGTTGAATTTGATGGGGAGATCTCTGCACTTATTTACATTTGTTCGATTTGCAATGAAGATAATGCGAAGACTAACAGATTTTTAAAAAAAGGCGTAATAATTTTTTTTCTGGGAAGCGGCCATTTTGATCTTCTCTTTTTAACATCTCGCTGCGAAGAGTTCTTTAACGTATGCGAGTGCACAAGAGACCTGATATATTTCAGTGTTATCCGAGAGAGCAAGATACCAAGTCCTACTACCAGATACCGGGGGAAGGGTAAAGCCACGGATGCGAAGTGAACAATTTCTACACCTGTTGCGCGATTCCAATCGGGAACTTTCTTGACCAGAGACTGACGCTTTATCTCTGCACCATTCAGGCCATAATCACACTCACTATTCCCTCTAGATGGACAATGAAGAGGATTATACAACCAGTGAACGCAGTAGAAGAAAAACCAACTGTGGAGCACATAAGTCTGGAAGCACGAGAGCTGAGATTGGTCAGCGAGCCAGAATGTGTGAATTAGAAATAGTTAAGATCCTAATTCACCTCACAGTGAAAACCCGAAAAAACAGAAGTAATTTATCCAAACGATTAAGAATCTAAGAGGAAAGCAAATCCGATATCCAAAATGACACGCTCAAATAGTTTGTTAAACGGAAGGGTTTGTGAGACCAATGAGAGCCACAGCCTGCTATAAAACCACAACAAAACGATCCTACCTATTTAACTTTATATTAAGAGCAGGTTAGAAAACGTGTCTATCACTGGACGAACACATAAGAAGAATTACGCCAGACTCATTGCAAGTCACATACGAAAACCTTACACCATCGAAGATAGATTTGGTTTCTTTAAACTTTCGAAGGTTCTTTAGTTTTCTTCGCATGCACAGGGGACTTGCCAGTTTGTCATTCGCCTCCGATATGGTTCGATCTTCTCTTATAATACGTTTTCTTTCCTTATTCACGTGACCACCAGCGTATTGGGAGAGTTAAAGTTTACGGCTTTTAGCTCTTCTTTTGGCATCTCCTTCGATATATTCTAGTATCTCTGAAACTCCAGATTTTTCATTCTCTGCTTTGGATGTTCCAGCGTTTGTTGCTGAATTGTTGTGCTACATTTTGTCCTTGTCTTATCGTGTAGCCAAAAAAGTTATACCTTTTGTTTTGTTATGTATTAAATCTTCTTCTTCTTCTCCTTTCCTTCCTCATCTATCTTTCAGCGTCGAGGGGAGATATAATTTGCGGTCTTTTGCTCTTCTGTTCGCCTCTGCTGCTGTTATGTTTCCTAGTGCTTCTAATATTCCATCGATCCATCTTTTTCGTGGTCGACCCTTGGGTCTGTTGTTCTCACAACGTTTGTTGAAGGCTCGTTGTGTTGTGTTTTGTTCTTTCTGCCTTGTCACGTGGCCGAACCATTTTATCTGTTGTTTATGTATTAAATAGTGGTCGTTATTCCTAGTTTATTTTCTTAGTTCCTCACTTCTGATACCACGTTGTTTTCTTGTGTGTCAAACGACGGAAATGTCGGTAGCGGTTGTTTTTCTAAATGTTCTCAGACTGTTAATTGGAAGTATACAAAGTTGCTATTAAGATTTTGGTGTTGTACAGTGCTCGTTTTGCTCATGTGATCATTTTCTTGTTGGACAATAGAGCAGTCATTTAGCAATGATTTAAACGCATATACATAATTTTATCGAGTAAAAGAACCCACTGCCTTCTGATCGAGACATATGCCAGCACAACCCCACACTAGAGAGATTCACAAACGTTCTGAATACATGAAAAGTACCTTGTCTTTTCATAAACACAAACGCTCACACATAAATATACATAAACGCAAGCACAAAACCATAAAAACAAATTAGGCCTAATTTTAAATCTATAGGCCAGCTAAAGCCAACTATAGTTTTACTACGGTACGCGAGCTCAAAAGGATCACCCAAAGCATGTGACGTCTTCAGTGTTGCTAGCATGGGCGGCTGTGAGTAAAATGAAGTCACCCATCTATAGCTCGCTTAATTGAAGATGTCACAAGTTTTGGTTGATTTCGTAAAACTATCTTAGCCAGCAAACCTTAGTAAAACTATCGTTAGCTGTGGGGGAGCACTCTCAAATCTAAAGCAACTCTTATTAGTGATCGCCTAGTGACCATTCTGTATGGTGGACACAACAAAATTCGTTGACTGATATAGCACAATTTCGTCTTTGTTTCTCAAGACTGGATTCATGTTGTGTTTCATAATTCCAACTAAAAAGCTTGTACTGCGCCTCAGCTCCTTGCTTTAACTTCAAATTGGCGTTTCAGTTATTTATCATAGACATTTTGAAAGCATTTATAGATAACGATGCTATGAGTCTTTTAGCTGTGACCCGTGTCTAGCACCATGTTCTATTATCTTATCTGATTTTGTCCCATTTCCATCCTTTATTCTGCGTAAGCATCCACTAAAGAAAGTCTGTATCTTCATGATTGTCAATTCTAATGTTCTCCATGTTTCACGGCCATATAATAGGACCGACTTAACATTGGAGTTGAAAAATTTTATTTTTGTATTTAACCTAATTTCTTTGGACTTCCATATGTTTCCCAGTGCAACAAAAGCTCCTCTTGCTTTTAATATCCTTATTTTGGTATCATTTTCTGTTCCTCCCTCTTTATATTACTGCCCAGATATATGTAAGATTTTACGTCTAGAAGAGGTATTTCTCCTAATTTTATTTGGTTATTGCTAACTGCATTAATTCTCATAATGTTGGTCTTATCTCTATTAATCTTCAGTCCTAGCTGTTGTGATCTCTCATCAAGTATGCTCATTTTATCCTGCATCTGTTGATGGCTGTGAGATAGGAGAGCAATGTCATCAGCAAAGTCTAAATCATCAAGTTGTTTGGTCAGTGACCACTGGATCCATTTCTGCTGTTTTGAGTTATTTTCATAATCCAATCTATGGCCAGTAGAAAGAGAAATGAAGACAGAAGGCATCCCTGCCTTACTCCTGTTCTTATTTCAAATGCTTCTGTAAGCTGCCCATCATGCACCACACTACATTTCATTCCTTCATACATTGTTTTTATCAGGTTAATAAACTTTATGGGAATTCCGTAATGACTCAGCAACTTCCAAAACATTCCTCTGTCTAAAGTCTAAACTATCAAATGCCTTTTTGTAATCTATGAATCCAATATAAAGTGGGGACTGTAGTTAATTTAACTGACATGGTTACTGTAAACAGTCCAAGTTTCGCAGCCCAATAATAGGGTAGGCACTGTCTACAGCGTGAACTGGAGTTGAGGGCGTTAGAGTAAAGAAACCTAGTGGGTGTTATCATTTTGAAATAAATCTGAAATGATATTGCATGAAAGTGTCTGAGACTCTACGAATGGGAAACTTTGATGTTAGGTTACATTAAATATTTGCATAAAGTTTCAGCATTTGTTGGATCTGAATGGGAAATTATTTATTTGTAGAGGGTGTTTGGGTGTAACAAGATTGGAGTGCTTCTATAACTGAAAATATTTATTCAGTGAATATATATATATATATATATATATATATATATATATATATATATATATATAAATAAATACATATGTGTGTATATGTATAATCATGGGACTGTTTAGAGGACAAACAATGAGGCAAATGTTTAAGGGACAAACAATAGGGTGACTGTTTAGGGGACAAACAACGGGGCGCCTTTTTAGGGGACAAACAATGTGGCGACTGTTTAGGGGACAAACAATGGGGCAAATGTTTAAGGGACAAACAATGGGGCGACTGTTTAGGGGACAAACAATGGGGCAAATGTTTAAGGGACAAACAATGTGGCGACTGTTTAGGGGACATATGTTTAAGGGACAAACAATGGGGCGACTGTTTAGGGGACACACAATGGGACGCCTGTTTAGGGGACAAACAATTGGGCGCCTGTTTAGGGGACAAACAATGGGTCGACTGTTTAGGGGACAAACAATGGGACGCCTGTTTAGGGACAAACATTGGGGCGATTGTTTATGGAACAAACTATGGGGTAACTGTTTAGGGGACAAACAATGGGGTAACTTTTTACGGGACAAGCAACGGAACGACGTTTTAAGGGACAAACATTGGGACGACGTTTTAAGGGACAAACATTGGGGCAATTGTTTATGGGACAAACAATGGGGTGACTTTTTACGGGACAAGCAACGGGACGACGTTTTAGGGGACAAACATTGGGGCAACTGTTTAGGGACAAACATTGGGGCGATTGTTAAGGGGACATACATTGGGGCGATTGTTTATGCGACAAACTATGGTGTAACTGTTTAGGGGACAAACAATGGGGTGACTTTTTACGGGACAAGCAACGGAACGACGTTTTAGGGGACAAACATTGGGGCGACTGTTTAAGGGACAAACATTTAGGCGACTGTTTAGGGGAGACACATTGGGGCGATTGTTTATGGGACAAACAATGGGGTGACTTTTTATGGGACAAGCAACGGAACGACGTTTTAGGGGACAAACATTGAGACGTTTTAGGGGACAAACATTGGGGCGACTGTTTAGGGTACAAACATTGGGGTGATTTTTTATGGGACAAGCAACGGGACGACGTTTTAGGGGACAGACATTGGGGCAGCTGTTTAGGGGACAAAGATTGGGGCGATTGTTTAGGGGTCAAACATCGGGGCGACTGTTAAGGTGACATACATTGGGGCGATTGTTTATGGGACAAACTATGGGGTAACTGTTTTGGGGACAAACAATGGGGTAACTGTTTTGGGGACAAACAATGGGGTAACTTTTTACGGGACAAGCAACGGAACGACGTTTTAAGGGACAAACATTGGGACGACGTTTTAAGGGACAAACATTGGGACAATTGTTTAGGGGACAAACAATGGGGTGACTTTTTACGGGACAAGCAACGGAACGACGTTTTAGGGGACAAACATTGGGGCGACTGTTTAAGGGACAAACATTTGGGCGACTGTTTAGGGAGACACATTGGGGCGATTGTTTATGGGACAAACAATGGGGTGACTTTTTACGGGACAAGCAACGGAACGACGTTTTAGGGGACAAACATTGAGACGTTTTAGGGGACAAACATTGGGGCGACTGTTTAGGGTACAAACATTGGGGTGATTTTTTATGGGACAAGCAACTGGACGACGTTTTAGGGGACAAACATTGGGGCGACTGTTAAGGTGACATACATTGGGGCGATTGTTTATGGGACAAACTATGGGGTAACTGTTTAGGGGACAAACAATGGGGTAACTTTTTACGGGACAAGCAACTGAACGACGTTTTAGGGGACAAACATTGAGACGACGTTTTAGGGGACAAACATTGGGGCGACTGTTTAAGGACAAACATTTGGGCGACTGTTTAGGTGAGACACATTGGGGCGATTGTTTATGGGACAAACTATGGGGAAACTGTTTAGGGGACAAACAATGGGTGACTTTTTACGGGACAAGCAACGGAACGACGTTTTAGGGGACAAACATTGGGGCGACTGTTTAGGGACAAACATTGGGGCGACTGTTTAGGGGACAAACATTGGGGCGACTGTTTAGGGGACAAACATTGGGGCGACTGTTTAGGGGACAAACATTGGGGCGATTGTTTAGGGGACAAAAATCGGGGCGATTGTTAAGGGAACATAAATTGGGGCGATTGTTTATGGGGCAAACAATGGGGTGACTGTTTATGGGGATAAGCAATGGGGCGACTTTTTACGGGACAAGCAACGGGACGACGTTGTAGGGGACGAACATTCGGGCGACTGTTTAGGGAACAAAAAATTGGGCGATTTTTTAGGAGATAAACAATGGGAGACAAAACAATGGGGCGATAAACAATGAGGCGGCTTTAAGGGGACAAAACAATGGGGCGACAAACAATGAGGTGACTTTAAGGGAACAAGCAATGGTGCGTAAAATGTAATCCGTGAATCTAAATTAAGACGTAAATATCTTGTTATTGTCTAATTTTGCAAGTGACCTCACCTTAAAATGAACTATCAGCTCAACTTGTAAATATCTTACCTAGGGATTTAGCGTAGCTATTTGGTTGCTGGCGAGTTCTTTCTTTATCACCTCACATATTCTTTCTATCAAATTATCTACTATTCTATGTTTTCGTCTTCCTTCTTCCTAGTTGAATGAGTACAATTACGATAGTTGAGGCAGTTTTGTTAGGCGATGAAACGGTCACAATCGACGAACACATGAGACGGAATAATCTAGGCGAGGTGGCAAAAAACGGACGAAAAAATGTGAAGAAAAGACGGAAGGAGGTGCCAGAGGCACTAATGTGATATGGACAGAGAATAGTGAAATTCTACAAGAAAACCTTTACAGAAAATCATAGCTGGCAAGATGACGTTATACAATGAGCTAAAACCTTAACCGTGTACAAAGAATTCTACGCAATGCCAGATCCAGAGAAAAAATCCAGTGCGTTAACACAGGTTTGCTTTACGTGGAGAGGGGAAGTACAAACAATTTAATAGTCCAATGGCAGGATGAATGTTTACTTTCAACATTTAGACAGACGGTGTCTTGTTTTGTTATTAATCGGTGTTTACCTCCCCTTAAGTTTCCGGCTCTGGTAAAAATGTAAATCTGGTTCGGGGATTGTCTGTTTCTTGGGTTAAAAAACACTTGTGTTCTCTGATACAGAAGTCAAAAGGAAACGAAGTCGAAGGAAATCATAGACTCAGGTCTAATTAGTGTCATTACGATTGGCGAACCATAGCAGGTAAAAACCCTGCTCTACTTCCCAATTGAAAAATAGTCAAATTAATCAGTACAGACAAGTAGGAAACCTTCAAGACTACCTGAACAAATTGGAAAAACGTAAGCATGCATTACGACATGAGAAATAACATTGAAAATTTGGACAGTCTTGGCCATATAACAACGGACAAGAATGATAACAATAAATGATCTTAGACTGCATGACAAATTGCATCATTATTAACCAGCAAACAAATCACAAAAGAAGGTGAACAAGATATCTTCCGCGCAATCTTCAACCCAAAGATGTGCTATAATGTCAGATTCTATGAACAATCGATACGATAATTATCATCGACATTCTCCTTCCTTCTTAATTGCTCTTCTTTGTTTCCGAAGTTCAATGGGAGTAGGTGAGTTGTGTTGTTATTTATAGTAACATTGTGCCTTTCGGTCCCATGAAGGCATCGCTTTCAACACGGCATTTTGGGTACCAGCTTGCCTTCCTTCTTCAAGTTCTACTCGTTTTGCCATATTGGTTTGTCTGCTTCTTTGGACCCTGCTGTGAGGTGGAGAGATCAGCTATTGCCGCTAATCCTGACGCTAGTTGTCAGCAAGGAGTAACTGATCTATTTCAACTCATATGCTATAGAGCATCTTGGCACCATCGACTACATGAAATGTGTCAGGCGCATGATAGAAGCCAACTTGAGAGACAAAATTAGAAGCGAAGAACTAAGAAGACATGTCAGGATCACCTGCATCACATGTGAACACATACAGAGACGGTACATTTGATGGTTTGGGCACGTGACTAAGCAAACAGGCTAGACAAATATCACAAACCTATCAACAAACGCTACAAAAACGAAAAACCGAGATGGACGAGAGAGTGTTAAAAAAAAAGATTATTAAATGAAATACTTGAAACACCCGAAACAGGCCTGCAGGAAAGGCCAAACTAAAAAGAGAAGACAAATAATAATAAATGGATAGTATCATGAATCGAGGCAAATCCAATGACTAATTTCAGTATCGAACCCTGCTTGAGCTGTCTTTTGCTCTTTACATTTTTTGTTGTTGATTCCTTGTGGAATTTCCGAGTGCTGTCAATTTAGCTAGTCCCTGAAATTAGTCATCAACTTAAAGAGTACAAGGCCTGTGAAAGCCAGCCCCCCCCCCCTTTTTCCTCCCTACTGAAGAAGAAAGGATGAAAAAAGGAATTGGAGATTGAGAGGGCGAAAAAAAAACCCGGTACTCATAAATGTCTTACAGAAGTCGTATATATTGAACAAAGAACACAAATGGGACATAAATAGAACAGCTTGCTGTAAATCACAACAAAAGCCAGCTTGTGCTCATTCACACTTTGCTCCATGATGATTGATAGGCAGAACAGCAATCACATCGCCAACATACAACGTGTTACCTACTGATCTTCTAAGTGTATACTCTAAGGGGGGACGTTTACATCAAATGAGTAAATATACGGAATGTACAGTATCAATATTTTATGTATATTATTATGTATCATACAATGAATAATTAATATGGAATGCAAGTTTGCACTAAGGTAGGGTAACTCTCATGTACTGCTGTTAAACGTCTCGCGATGGAGAGATAGCTGTAGCTAACTAGGCCACAATGAGGAATTTGCTGTTGTGGTGTTTCGACTTGTTTACGGTGTATCATTTTTGTTTACAAGTGATATCTAGAGTAAACGTGAATTCATTCTATCAGAATGTTTATGTTTTATGAAGTGTAAACTCTGTGACGTATTTCCGTTTTGGGTTGGTTTGCGGATGGAAAGATAAATGTGACATTTAGATAGCCTTGGTAATAAGGTATTTGGTGTAGATATCGTCTAGAAAGGACGCTATTTAAAAAAAAATGTACGCACTGAAATCGGAAGTGAAAGAGGATGGGCATGGAAGTCGCGAGGACAAAAAATAAACATGAATACTAGGTTAAATAATGTGTAAAGTAAAAATTAGTTAAATACATAATTTTAATATAGAGATTAAAAACAAATTAGAGTTTAATTATAAAAATATATAAATATTAGAACATAGTTAGAACCTAAATATGAGGTGTACAATAACAGTTGAGAAAATTTGTAGATTTAAATAGAGATCGTCTGTTAGCTGTCTAGGCCCGGAAGGGAAGTCAAGAATACTGTACTCTACCAGAAACGTCGTAAGAGATGAGGGTTATGCATTTGGAGCTGGCCACACCGTGCTGTTAAAGAAAAAAACAGCAAAAGCTTTGAAAACACAAATTATAAACTTTCATTAACGGATGCTGGTGGAGAATAAAGGAATGAAAATTGCAGAAAAAAATTACAAACATAGAACCATGGGAAAGATCCACAGAAACACCAGTATACAAAGAGATACGACAAAGACATTGCGCTGGATAGGGCACACAATGAAGAAGCCAACGGGAAAATTCTAAATATGCTTGGAGAAAATAGATTTAAGTGGGGATGAAGAGCGATCCTAATGAAGAGAATACCACTAAACAAGACAAAACGTGTTTGTAGAAAATATGCTCCACAGGGAATTGTAAGGTTCAAGAAGTAAATAGATGGAAAGAATAAATATGACACTTTAAATTAATAAATTTGTTTAATGGAAATGATGACGCGTTTGAGAAGAGTCTGCTTTCAGAGCTGTCTCCCCTACGATATCTCCCGACTTACAAAGAGACAAGCAGGTTGTAGAATAGAAAGATAGGTAGGCAGGAAAGATATTTATACCATCCTGATAGAGAGGCCCGTGTGTTACCGGGGCCTCATTATGTGGGAAGTAAAGAATAGTGACACTGTGACCTTCCAGGCATGTCGTAAGAGGCGACTAAGGAGGTTAATCGATGGCTTGACAAGCTGTCATTGTAAAAAGTATTGTTATGGAAACGAGAGCCATAGATTTTAGAAGCAGTGATCTCTGCAATATGTGCCATTTTGGCACGCAAGGTTTCTGTTTTTGACATTGTGGTTCTGCCCTATGTGCCGTCTTCGGCTCGAAAGGACAATAGATAGAGAGGCAGATGTTAGAGCAGCGAGAGTCAGGCATGGAAGATATTTATAACATCCTATAGAGAGGCAGATATTAAAGCAGAGAGAGAGAGAGACAGGCAGGAAAGATGTATTAAACGTGCTGATAGAGAGGCAGATATTAAAGTAAAGGGAGTGAGAAAGTGACATGAAAGACGTTTAAGCAGCGAGAGTCAAGCAGGAAAGATGTCTTAAAACATGCTGATAGAGAGGCAGATGTTAAAGCAGAGAAGGAGGTAGGCAGTAAAGATGTCTTAAAACATGCTGATAGAGAGGCAGATGTTAAAGCAGAGAGAGGCAGGCAGGAAAGATGTCTTAAAACATGCTTATAGAGAGGCAGATGTTAAAGCAGAGAGAGGCAGGCAGGAAAGATGTCTTAAAACATGCTGATAGAGAGGCAGATGTTAAAGCAGAGAAGGAGGTAGGCAGTAAAGATGTCTTAAAACATGCTGATAGAGAGGCAGATGTTAAAGCAGAGAGAGGCAGGCAGGAAAGATGTCTTAAAACATGCTGATAGAGAGGCAGATGTTAAAGCAGAGAAGGAGGTAGGCAGTAAAGATGTCTTAAAACATGCTGATAGAGAGGCAGATGTTAAAGCAGAGAGAGGCAGGCAGGAAAGATGTCTTAAAACATGCTGATAGAGAGGCAGATGTTAAAGCAGAGAAGGAGGTAGGCAGTAAAGATGTCTTAAAACATGCTGATAGAGAGGCAGATGTTAAAGCAGAGAGAGGCAGGCAGGAAAGATGTCTTAAAACATGCTGATAGAGAGGCAGATGTTAAAGCAGAGAGAGGCAGGCAGGAAAGATGTCTTAAAACATGCGGATAGAGAGGCAGGCAGGAAAAATGTCTTAAAACATGCTGATAGAGAGGCAGATGTTAAAGCAGAGAGAGGCAGGCAGGAAAGATGTCTTAAACATGTTAATAGAGAGGCAGATATTAAAGTAAAGAGAGAGAGAGAGAGATACATGAAAGATATTTAAGCAGCGAGGGTCAGGCAGGAAAGATGTCTTAAAATATGTCGATAGAGAGGCAGATGTAAGACTGAGAGTGAGGTAGGCAGAAAAGATGTCTTAAAACATGTTAATAGAAAGGCAGATGTAAGGCAGAGACAGAGGCAGGCAGGAAATAGGTTTTACCATACTAAAAGAAAGGCACACATTAAAGTTGAGATGGGCAAGATGAACAAATGTCTTACAACATACAGAGAGACAGACAGGAAAGTTGTTTTAAAACATAGCGATAGAGTGGCAGGCGTTAAGCATAGAGAGAGAGGAAGAGAGACAGAGGGAGAAACAGGTTTTAAAATATACCGTTAGAGTAGCAGGCGCTAAAGCAGAAAGACAGGCAAGAAACAAGTTTTAAAACATTTGATAGAGAGGCAGGCAGGAAAAAATGTCTTAAAACATACTGATAGAGAGATAGGTGTTAAAAAAGAGGGAGACATGTGTTACAGCAGATTAACAAACAGATTTGCAGCAGTCTGACTTCTTTCCTTCTTCATTTGCCTTTCATCGTCAAGGGGAGATACAATTTGCGGTCTTTTGCTATTCTGTTCGCTTCTGCTGCTGTTATGTTTCCTAGTGCTTCTAATATTCCATCGATCCATCTTTTTCTTGGTCGACCCTTAGGTCTTGTATTCTCTCAACGTTTATTGAGGGCTCGTTGTGTTCCTTTATGTGAGACCTTAGCCTTCTAACATGTGGGGGAAACATCGCATGGCTAAACCCCCAACGTGTGTTTTTAAGTTAAACCCTTAACTTACGACTGACTCAGTAGGTGGGTAAGGGATAAGCCTTTTAATGCTCAGAGAAATCACGGAAAATGAAGCAGCTTGACGTGTGTACGTATTTTATAACATTTTACTAATCGTTTCGAAAGCTGTCTGATACATTGATAATAAGAGGGCTAAAGTTCAGAAGCATATGTAACTGTTATGTTGTGGATACATTGCATCTCTCAGTACATTATAAAAGTAAAAGATGATACTAGTTTAGGAATCCAAGACGCCTACCAGCAACTGAGCTGAGTGTGGTCAGCGACCCATAGCTGATTGCTTGCTTCAGATACACCGGCGAACGAAATAGCTGATCAAAACCCTACTCCACCTCCCAGCGGTACTGCTAGAAACAGATTAACTAGTCTACCAAGCAATTCGTGATTGAAGAAGGACGGCAAATTGGTAATAACAAAATGCCATGTTGAAGTCGGATATGTTGGACCGAAAGGGGTAAACATAATGGTTATGCTGCAAACTACAATACAACGCATCCTCTTCTTCTTCTTCTTCTTCTTCTTTTCAATTCCCTGTGGAGCATAGGTCTTCAACAAACACTTTCTAGGCCGTTCTGTTTCTTGCCATTATTCTAAGAACTTTCAATATCTTCCCCATCCTCTTCATCTCTGCTTTCACCTGTCTTCTCCATGTATATTTTGGTCATCCTCATTGTATTCTCCATTGGGGGTTCCAAAAAAGGGCTTGTCGTGTAATATTCTCAGTTGGCTTCCGCAGTGTGTGTCCTACTCAGTGGCATCGTCTTCGTTGTATCTCTTCGTCACTGGTACTTTCGTAGTAATACGCTAGTCATTTTATCCTGTCTTTTCTATCCTTTTATTCAGCGCAAAGATTTTTTTCTGGGAAAGTAAAGCGGCACGAGCGTAATACCGACCACATAACCCCAAAAATCATGTGCCGAGGGTCTGTAAAATGTATGGCCACTAACACCATAATCCCTAAACGCCACTTGGCGTGACGGGGGTACTTTACGTTTTACTTATTCAGCGCAAAAAATCATTAATAAAGGTCTGTATCTTCGTGATTGTCACTTTTGCTGTTTTCTGTTTCACAGCCATATAACAGGACTGACATAACAGTTAAGTCAGACACTAATCTTACTGACTTAACAGTTAAGTCTAGGCCACTCAACGTCCTTCAAAAGATAGTCGATGAGAAGCGGTCGGGTGAACACGAAGAAAATAATATTTGAGACAGAACAGACAGCAGATATAAAAACATGACACTCGAAGGTGAACAAGGGAATATGACGAAATATTAACTCTTTCGGTACGTTTCGACGCACTGTGCGCCATGAAGATTTTAGCCGCGTACATATCGCCGCATAGTGCGTCACTCTCATTTGATTATTGTGAACCGTCATCAAACCATATACTTTTCACATGTCTTGTATCATCTTGGTATCGGTGAAATCTAATACCTTGTTCAATTATCTAAAAATTCATATATAATATGATATATGTTAAATAAATATAAATATGTAGATTGATTCTTAAAACCAAAAAACAATACTGTCTCTGAAATCTCTTCCATTGCATTGATAAAAAGCTTCCGTATGGAAAGAGTTAAGCTGCAGATTCTCGGACACCATTTTGCTCATTTCTACTGTCAGTAATAGGGGGACAATGTACAGCGACATATTTCACATACGTTAGATAATATTACCGTGTGAACAAGGTCGAGATCAAACTGGTGCTTCTATATATTTAATATATACAGTTTTTGTAATGTAAATAAGATCCATATATACATTTGTAGATAAAGTGAAGCCCGCAGATCGAGGCGCCTATTGAGATTAACGTGACTTAAAAATGAGTTGGGAAAAGGTCAGACTAAGAATCTGTTAAAGGTATCTAGTCAACCGTGTAATTGTTCAGTTCTCACCGATCTTTACCTGGATTGGTGTGTGTGATAATATGAGATTCTCTCTATCTCTCTCTCTCACTCTCTCACTCTCTCTCTCTCACACACACAACCACACACACTTTATACTTTACGCATTTGCGCATATAATGAATAGTTGAATATTACAGACAACAGCCATCTATAGGTTTAATAAGGCATGCGTGCTGAAAGGAATCACCTAATGTTTGACGTTTTCAGCTTTACGTGCGCACGCGGTTGTTGATAAAATGGCCACATCAATCTATAGCTGTAAATCTGTATTTGAAGACGTCACATAAATTTGAATTATTTCAGGGTTTCCCACTCAGTCCTCAGGCCTTATTAAAATTATTGATGGTTTTGTACAGACACGTAAACACTAGCGCATGCACACACACAACAACATAGACAGAAGGAGAAACAGGCAGACTTAAACGTCGGAGACAAATAAAAATATGAATATATTATATAGGGAAACTTCCGAGGCGATAATCAGCGAATCAATTCACAGGAAGAGGTATGTTTACAGCACTCGGAAAAAATGACAAATAATCAACAGAAAAAAAATATGGACCAAAGCAGGATCGAACCCGCTACTCTAGTTAGCTGAGTGAGGCAGTGTTCCCTAGCGTTTGGCTTTTCGTGGCACGGCGCTGTGCCACTGAGTACGGGTTCGATCCTGCTTTGGTCCATATTTTTTTCTGTTATTGATTATTTGTCATTTTTTCCGAGTGCTGTAAACATACCTCTTCCTCTGAATTGATTCGCAGACTTAAAGGTCCACAGATAGACGGACGGGTTGATGGAATGAAAATCTGATTAATTGATTGTTGGATGTACCACAGCTGTGAATGGACAGAAGGACAGATTAGATAGATAGATAGATAGATAGATAGATAGATAGATAGATAGATAGATAGATAGATAGATAGATAGATGGATGGATGGATGGATGGATGGATGGATGGATGGATGGATGATGGATGGATGGATGGATGGATGGATGGATGGACGGACGGACGGATGGACGGACGGACGGACAGACGGACAGACGGACAGACAGACAATCTATCGCTATATATTCTTCACACGAGTTTAAGGAAATTAAACTACATCCACTTTATTAGCAAGCAAGCGTGTTACCTCTTCACTACTGACGCTAGTTCTGGGAATGAGAAGAATAATAATAGAGATGGAAAGGGCACATAATTCAATATGACAATGCTTTCTATGCCTTGACATAACTTGGGACGTATATAAATACGCTAGGATATATCCACACCTTTTATATGTTTCTTTCTTTGTCAAAGGCGTCAGTCAAGTAAGGGAAGGAATTTAGTTGACCTTAATACCGAAGTTAACTCACAGAGAATTACACATTTAATTTGTTGGCGACACGAGGGAGATGTTAAATACAGTGTTTTTTTGTTTGTGTTTTTTAGCGCCATGCTGTGTCTGTGGCCTCATTTCAACCTGCTGGTCGATCCTTAATTAACTAGTGAGAAAGCATCAAATGTCATGTGTGACATGCACGATGGTGTAGATGATAACGGATCTCCGTTGTGTTCTCCATCAACTCTGCAGTTGAATTTGTGCAACTGACTCATATATATATATATATATATATATATATATATATATATATATATATATATATATATATATATATATATATATAAGTCACACTGACTTCTATGTCTCTTACACTTAATTCATGTTTCTCCGCTCTACGTTTTTTTCCTTGTCAATACATCTTTGTAAGTTCTCTTCACCGCTCTCTCTCTCTCTCTCTCTCTCTCTCTCTCTCTCTCTCTATGCCTATCTCACCCCCTCTCTCACTTGCTCTTTCTCTCTCACTGACTGACAGTGACACATACACACACTCACAAATACTTACGTTTGTAAGCACGTTTGTCAGGTCTGGCCGAAAGTAAAAAAAAAATCAAGGAATGAAGTGTAAAAGTGGCAAGTCACAAAGGAAAACATAACGAACAGAAACAACATCATCCGACAATAAAGGGATCTCAATTCCATTAAATGTTGGACACAAGTAGAAGACAGAAACAAAATGTCTTAATATAGCGTAGCCTCTCTTGATGGTGGCTGGACTAGACAAGAAGTCACGGTATTAGTGAGGTGAGTGTTTGAAAGTATCATCATCATCAAGTACCAAGCCTGCTGGCGTAGATGATCATGTCTCTCCACAACTTTCGATCACGACAGTTATTTATCATTTCTGTTGTTGACCTATGCCAAGCATTCTCTTAAGATGTCTTGTATCTTTTCTTTTTTGCTTCCCTCTATCTCTTCGTCCTTCAATTTTTCTACTTGTTACAATATACTCCAGCTGATCTCTTCTCATTACATGGTCAAAAAATGATGATTGTTTCTTCCTAATATTGGAAATTAGCCCTTTTTTGCTTTGGCCTCTTTCAGAACGTTTTCATTACTCTTCTTAGCTGTCCATGGCATTCTCAACATTCTTCTGTAAAACCACATTTCTACAGCCTCCAGTGATTTTCTTGTCTGTTGTTCTAGTGTCCATGATTCACATCCATATGTTAAGACTGGGTCTACGTAACATTAATAACTCTTTTTCTTGTTTCTATTGTCAAAAATGGACTGCAGAGTATCTTCCTCATTTTTTGGAAAGCTTGTTTTACCTGAGCCATTCTGCATCTCACCTCAGTTGTACATCTATCATCTGAGGTTAACATTGTTCCAAGATATTTAAATTCATTTGAAAGTATACCCTGAGTATATATTTTACTAAACTATACTAGTGCAACGATACAGTTTAAGTACACATTTTTATAATAAATACAACAAGACAAACTTTAAGTATATATATTTAATAATAGATACAACAACTATTAACTTAAGAGCACAATTAATGAAACAAATAATATTAAAATGTCATTTAAGGATGTACTTAAGGTATAAACACCGTCGAGATATTGGACACAGAAAGAAGCAAATATTAGAAGGAAGTTATTAAAATAAACAGCGTGACGTCACGGACATTCAAATTCTATGAACACAATCAAGCTTGCATAGGGACATGCGTGAAATTACCGGAGCAACACTAGAAGGAATGATGGTAGCAAAATATAAAGAGGGGGGAAAATCCAGTAACAGGAAATATTTATGACGGCAATTAATATCAAAGGCCGATAATTGTAGAGAAGAGATACGTGATGTGAATTCACATACAAAAAAGAACATAATAAAAAGGTTCTGCGTGAAAGAAAATAATCTTTTCCACACTCAGACACATAAAGACATTAAAGAAAAAAAATGGAATAGTTTTTGAAAGCATAAAGCAGACCTAACAACATACGGATTAAGTCAACATCCTATGACCTATGTAAGAGTCTCTACATTAACAGCAGCCGGACGCACAGCTTGCTTAGATGTTAGAACAGCAGCAGGATACACAGCTTACTTAGAAATTAGAACAGCAGCAGGATACACAGCTTACTTAGAAATTAGAACAGCAGCAGGATACACAGCTTACTTAGAAATTAGAACAGCAGCAGGATACACAGCTTGCTTAGAAATTAGAACAACAGCAGGACACACAGCTTGCTTAGAAATTAGAACAACAGCAGGACACACGGCTTACTTAGAAATTAGAACAACCGCAGGACACACAGCTTGCTTAGAAATTAGAACAACAGCAGGACACACGGCTTACTTAGAAATTAGAACAACCGCAGGACACACGGCTTACTTAGAAATTAGAACAAGAGTAGGACACACGGCTTACTTAGAAATTAGAACAAGAGCAGGACACACGGCTTACTTAGAAATTAGAACAACAGGACACACAGCTTACTTAGAAATTAGAACAAGAGCAGGACACACAGCTTACTTAGAAATTAGAACAACCGCAGGACACACAGCTTGCTTAGAAATTAGAACAACAGCAGGGCACACAGCTTACTTAGAAATTAGAACAACAGGATACACAGATAACTTAGAAATTAGAACAGCAGGGCAGGACATACAGCTTGCTTAGAAATTAGAACAACAGCAGGACACACGGCTTACTTAGAAATTAGAACAACAGCAGGACACACAGCTAACTTAGAAATTAGAACAACAGCAGGACACACAGTTAACTTAGAAATTAGAACAACAGCAGGACACACGGCTTACTTAGAAATTAGAACAACAGGATACACAGATAACTTAGAAATTAGAACAGCATGGCAGGACATACAGCTTGCTTAGAAATTAGAACAACAGCAGGACACACAGCTTACTTAGAAATTAGAACAACAGGACACACAGCTTACTTAGAAATTAGAACAACAGCAGGACACACGGCTTACTTAGAAATTAGAACAACAGGACACACAGCTAACTTAGAAATTAGAACAACAGCAGGACACACGGCTTACTTAGAAATTAGAACAACAGGACACACAGCTAACTTAGAAATTAGAACAGCAGGGCAGGACACACAGCTTGCTTAGAAATTAGAACAACAGCAGGACACACAGCTTACTTAGAAATTAGAACAAGAGCAAGGACACACAGCTTACTTAGAAATTAGAACAACAGCAGGATGCACAGCTTACTTAGAAATTAGAACAACAGCAGGACACACAGCTTACTTAGAAATTAGAACAACAGCAGGATGCACAGCTTACTTAGAAATTAGAACAACAGCAGGACACACAGCTTACTTAGAAATTAGAACAACAGCAGGACACACAGCTTACTTAGAAATTAGAACAACAGCAGGATGCACAGCTTACTTAGAAATTAGGAACAACAGCAGGACACACAGCTTGCTTAGAAATTAGAACAACAAACAGCAAGACACACAGCTTACTTAGAAATTAGAACAACAGCAGGATGCACAGCTTACTTAGAAATTAGAACAACAGAAGGACACACAGCTTACTTAGAAGTCAGAACAGGAGTAAGGCAGGGGTGCCTACTATCTCCCTGTTGTTCATTACCAACATTGGTAATATATGTATGTTAGCCAACCCATCGAATTCAGAAAAGATGAACGAGATTCTATTTGCAGACAATCAGCTCTAATACATGGAATATTAGAGGACTTTCAAGAACAATTAAATAGACCTAACATTATAGGCACTCAATGCAACATGAAATCAACATCAACGAAACAGAAGTCACGAATATTGCAAAAGTCGAAAAGAACATGAACATAAAGATAGAAGGCAGACAATGAAACCAAATGGAGAAATTTAAATATTCAGGAAGTCTAGTGTCAAAGGACAATTAGCAAGCAGCATAAATAGACTCAAGGCGCCATAAAATTAATCAAATCATCGGGCAGAAGTTGCCACTGCTGTCCAACGGGGAAATAACGAACAGTAGAAGCAAAACGAGCACTGGAAAAACACAATCTTCACCCGAATGTTCTGCTACTAAAACTAATGCCAGAAATCAGAAAAGTAAAGAAGGAAATTTACATTTTTAAAATGTAAAGAAAAGTAAATAAATTAACCACTATCGAGATGAAATGCGTCAGATGAATGACAGGAAACAGCTTGAGAGTAAGACCGGAAATGTGGAATAGAGAGAAAGAGAGAGAGCTAGAGAGAGAGAGAGAGAGAGAGAGAGAGAGAGAGAGCTAGGGATAATTCTCGCCATTCCATTGAATACATATTTAAAACAAACAGATAAAATGGTTTGCCACGCGATAGGAGAGAAAGATAAAAAAAAATGACACAACGAGCATTTAAATAAATGTTTTGAGAGCACTAAAGTCAAGGGCCTACCACGAAAAGGTTGGATTGATGGAATATCATAAACACTAGGAAACAGCAGGAGAGGCAAAAAAAAAAAAAAAAAGAGCTAAAGACTGCAAATATAATCTCCGGTCGACGCTGAAAGGCAAATGATGAAGGAAAGAAGACGAAGCTGGAGCATAGCACACAACCCGCTCCCGGAGGCAAAACACTATATCTTTAAATAGAGAGGAGCGAATACAACACACGGTGAAGTCAAAGCACAGAATGCTTAGAAATATGGCCTGAAATGTTCACGTATGAACCAGCTCTGTGAAGGTATGTCAATGTCAACATCTACCGGTAGTTTCCCATTACTGGGGTCTGTCGGAGGGAAGGGGCAGGGGCCTTATAGGACCGGAGAATAAAGGCCGCTTGCTCAGTGCAGTCGTCACGAGGTGTTCTAGTCTTAATGAGTTTTAATAATGTGACAAGTTATATGTCACAGGTGGATGTGATAATAGACACAGAGATAAGGTTAAACACACACCAATGATCCACAAACTGGCTGAGTATTCTGGGAAGCAGCAAGCCTGTAGTCAGTTACATCAGTAGAAAGTTGCTAAAGTTTTAAAAAAGGAGAAATAAGCTGCGCAAAGAAGAAAGGAATCAAGGGAACGGCTGGAATGGGACTGAAAAAATATTTCTGAAAAATAATAACGTTTATGTGTTTGTTTATTTCGACTGCTAGGTGCCGCCACCTAGTCGGTGAAGTAAAATGTGAAGGACGAGGAGGTGTCGGGAGGGATCATAGGAAGCAACTGTTTATTTGGGTCGAGTCTTTTATGAGATGTTGTTGTGGATCAGGTTTTTGTTTCTTGTTATCGATGAGTGTAGTTTCAAGATAAATTACTGTGATTGTTTGTTATTACTTTAAGAATTTTGTTTGTGTTTACTTCTACTTCTTTCTTGCAACTCTCAAGGAGCACACTTCTTGAACAAACATTTTCAAAGCCATCTTGTTTTAGGTTTTTCATAAACATTACAATTTAGTCTCTTTATTCTCCGAGAAGGATATAGTCTAAGGATATACTCACACGGATATGTTTAGACACATCATCATCATCATCATTGAGTGCCGTCTCCGCATCGAAGGTTGACTACCATGGAGCGCAATTCCACTGTCTCTTGCTTTGATGGTACAGATTGTCATAGGCTGACTTGTCCATCTTTTGATGTTACTCGTCCATGTTAGTCTTGGTCTGCCTCTGCCACTTTTACATTGTATCTTCCCTTCCAGTATTACTTTCAGTAGGCTGTTGTGTATTTTAACATGCCCACAAAAACTTCATTTGTCTTGTTCTAATTGTGTTTAGTAGTTCTCTTTTCATTTTTAGTTGGTTTAAAACTTCATCGTTTGTTTTCTTTTCTTTCCACCCAATTCTACCCATTCTTCTATAAATCCACATTTCAAAGACTTCAATGTTTAGACACATCAGACTTCCAAATTTGATTAAATACTCTGGTATAACTTTGGAAATGTCTTAAGGATAAATATTACCAAATCAGTTCAACGACGCACTCTAATTATAAGCATCAGTGTTACTTTCTTGACAATTAATTTGAGTACACACATAATTATTTTACTGTAGAAGAAAGTTTAAGGGCGAACTAAAGAAATGCACACTGTCTAAAGTCTAAATAATTAAAATAAAAGAATGCAGCTCTACTAGGAAGTTATTAAAGTAAACATCATTATAATATAACTGATAAATAGCATATATCTAACACGATCACGCACATATTAACCAAGCATGAAATAAACGAAACAATATTGGTAGGCGCATACATTATAAATTAAATGAGAAAAAAAAAACAGGAAAAGCGTAATATTATAAAATTATGGTTGACAAAAATTACAGATAATAGAAACGCGTTGAGAGTACACAAGAAACAATAAAACATATATTTTATTTTTTCGTACGTCAGCTTTTACCTCTGACGGAGTCCTTAGAGACTAGGAACGGAATTTTGTGTGTTAATCCATTTTTCCCTGGCAGCCGTGTGCACAGGGGTCCCTCGCCGCACAGGCATATAACTCCGACTTCGGAGATGCTCATGTTTTTTCTGTCGATGAGTAACTGACGTTATAATTGTTATAAATCCAGATATAATCATCATCATTACCGCATCATCATCATCACCATCACCATCATCACCAACACCACCACCATCATCATCGTCACCGCCTCCATCATCATCGTCACCGCCACCACGATCATTCATCACCGCCACGATCATCACCATCACCGCCACCATCATCATCGTCACCGCCACCATGATCATCGTCACCGCCACCATCATCACCATCACCGCCACCATCATCACCATCATCGCCACCATCATCACCGCCACCATCATCACCATCACCGCCCACCATCATCATCGTCACCGCCACCATCATCACCATCACCGCCACCATCATCACCATCGTCGTCGTCACCATCACCGCCACCATCATCACCATCACCGCCACCACCATCATCATCATCGTCGTCACCATCACCGCCACCATCATCACCATCACCGCCACCATCATCACCATCACCGCCACCATCATCACCATCACCGCCACCATCATCATCATCATGTCGTCACCATCACCGCCACCATCATCACCATCACCGCCACCATCATCACCATCACCGCCACCATCATCACCATCACCGCCACCATCATCGTCGTCACAACCACCATCATCATCATCATCGCCACCATCACCGCCACCATCATCATCGCCACCATCATCACCACCACCGCCACCATCATCACCGCCACCATCATCGTCGTCACAACCACCATCATCGCCACCATCATCACGATCACCGCCACCATCATCATCATCACCGCACCATCATCATCATCACCGCCACCAGCACCATCATCACCGCCACCATCATCAACATCACCGCCACCATCATCACCGCCACCATCATCATCATCACCGCCATCATCATCACCATCACCGCCATCACCATCACCGCCACCATCATCACCATCACCGCCACCATCATCACCGTCACCATCATCACTGCGACCATCATCACCATCACCATCATCATCACCGCCACCATCATCGCCATCACCGCCACATTCATCGTCGTCACCGCCACATTCATCGTCGTCACCGCCACCATCATCACCATCGCCGCCACCATCATCGTCGACACCGCCACCATCATCATCTTCATCGCCATCATTGTTATCATCATCATTATCATCTTCATCATTATCAGCAATATCATCATTATATCATCACATCATCACAACTATCACCATCATCATCACCATAACCATCACAAATCATATTTACCATCATCATCATAGTCACCATCATCATCATAGTCACCATCATCATCATATCCATCACATTCTTGATCATCATCATCATCGTCATCACCTTCATAATCACTTTCATTACAACTATCAAAATAATCATCACCGTGGCCATCACAACGTCATCATCATCATCATCATCATCACCTTAACCATCTCAACCATCTTCATCATCATTATCATCAACATCATCATCATCCCTATAACCATCGTCATCATCATCATCATCATCACCGTAACCATCTTCATCATCATAATCACCTTAACCATCTCAACCATCTTCATCATCATTATCATCAACACCATCATCACCATAACCATCTCAACCATCGTCATCATCATCATCACCTTAAACCATCTCAACCATCTTCATCATCATTATCATCAACATCATCATCATCATCATCACCATAACCATCACAACCATCGTCATCATCATCACCTTAACCATCTCAACCATTTTTCACAACCATCGTCATCAACATCATCATCATCACTATAACCATCTCAACCATCTTCATCATCATCATCACCATAACCACCACAACCATTGCCATCCTCATCATCACCACACTAACAGCCACAACCATCGTCATCATCATCATTATAACCATCACAACCATCGTCATCATCATCATTATAACCATCACAACCATCGTCATCATCATCATTATAACTATCACTACCATTGCTATCATAATCATCACAATAACTATCACAACCATCGTCATCATCATCACCATAACTAATCACTACCATTGCTATCATAATCATCACAATAACTATCAAACCATCGTCATCATCATCACCATAACCGTCACAACCATCATCATCATAACCATCGCTGTCATTATCATCATGATCATCACCATTATCACAACTATCGCCACAACAAGCATCGTGATCATCGCCATCACCATAACCATCACAATCATCATCATCATCATCATCACCATAACCATCTAATCATAATTACCACCATTTAATATGTCTCTATTGAAATTAGCTTCTATATATCTACTCTGAACGTTTCTTTGTCCTGCAGGAAATCTATCACAGCGCCTGCTGCAACCAATCCCAGCTCGTCTGTGATATCTTGCCACCAACTTCCTCTCTCTTCCCTGTCTGGTATCATGCCTTCCATAACGATCTTCCCCCAGGCCATCTTTTTTCTATAGAACCCAACTATTTTATTTTCCTAGTTTTTATGTTCTTAGCAGCCATCTCTGTGGATTATACTCTAAACAGTTGTATGAAAATGGACACGTTTGTTATTCTGTCTGTTCATGGTACTCTAAGCAGTTCTCTGTAACACTTGCATTTACAGGCATCAGTGGAAAAGAACGCAACACTGTCAATCAATCCAGGATAGGAACATTCGGTTTTCGAACACTTCGATGGTTGCTGGAAAGGGCGGTAGCGAGAATATGGAAATGTCTCAACTCGATGACAGAGCGGACTACTAAAAACTATAGACGAAAACTTGTGTTCATAGGCAGTTATGGGTTTTTGTAAAGCAGATCTATTAATAGTTGTTGTTTCAGAGCCATAGGTTATAGATCCTTTCTCTTGTTCTGCAACCTTTCAACTCCGGTCCAAATCGTTTAGATGTCAACGGGCAAGGGTTCCTTAGCTTGTGCAGAGTGCAATGGGTCCTCTAGTTTTCGCAGTTATTCAACAGTGATAGACTTTGGATCTCACTATCCAGAGACCCGGGAAGGAAAAATCGCGGATTCTAAGAGAAAAATGTTCACCATCTCTGACGGATTTCTATTATAGTCTGATGTCTTCTCCCCCCCCACCCCCACCCCGCCCTCCAATACTAC
Source organism: Megaustenia siamemsis (assembly GCA_032433765.1). Classification (NCBI taxonomy): domain Eukaryota; kingdom Metazoa; phylum Mollusca; class Gastropoda; order Stylommatophora; family Ariophantidae; genus Megaustenia; species Megaustenia siamemsis. Next base: position 114,878,609 of record JAVIAB010000051.1, read on the forward strand.
CCAACCCTTTGTTCTATGTTTATAATTTATCATGCCAATTTCATTCATTTATTCAGTGCAAGCATCCATTATTAACAATCCGTATCTTCCTGACTTTTGTTGTTGTGTTATCCTTGCAAATTAGATTTTTGAGAAAGCAATAGCAGTAGAAAATATCACAGGTCATCATCATCATGTGCCATACCGGTTGGCGTAGGCGATCATGTACTTCCACAATCTTTTATCTACAGGGCAACGTATCAGTTACACGTTATTATCACAGGTCACCTCAGCAATAAAACCCGCATTTTGTTTTAAAGTAGCGGTACTTCCTTCTAGTATAACAACGTCATGAGTGTGTAATCTTCTAATTTCAGGGAACGAAGCTCTTACATTATTGGAATGACACATAATCAGCGCTCTTCGTTACTGCAATTCTCCATCCCATCCTTTAATACTTCAGCCAAGTACCAGATTTGTAAAGTCTTGACTGATTGGAGAAAGGGATTTGTAAAGTCTTGACTGATTGGAGAAAGGGAACGAGCTAAACAATCATTGGCTTGTGAAGTCAGTGCGCTATCGCAGAAAAACCTACGTCTAGAACAGAAACACCTAACAAAACTCCAGTAAATTATAATCTGGGAGCACATCTTTTACTTGTAAAGAAACTCACTTCAAGGGTAAACTAAAGCTCCACAGCATCTAAAAATCGGGTGATGTTGACATGAGCTTATCGGAAGATTTCAGGTAATTCCGGGTTTGGATGGAAAGGTGAGCATGAAATACTTTAGCTCGGCGTAAGAGCCCATCTTGTTTTTGCAATCAGCGTTAATAATGATCATCATCATGTGGCATACCGGTTGGCGTAGGCGATCATGTCCCTCCACAATCTTCTATCGACAGTGCATCGTATCAGTTCTGTTGTTTGACTGTTTTTTGTTGTTGACTGTTGACTAATAATGATAATAGTCCTAAAATAATAATAATAATTATATAATAATAATCATTAATACGAGTAATGATATCTGTATTATCATGTCATGATTACACATCTGGAGTTCTGTGAAGTTGCATTTTTGTGTGTGTACACCACGTGACTTGCAAAATTGGTACATTATTAGAGATGGTCACATGGGTATTGATTACCCTACCCGTCTGGCAGCGTATTTTCTTAGCGCTTCGTCGATTCAGTGTTGCTCTAATAAACGGGTATCTATAACATTGTTGGGAGCCGCGATAGCTCAGGGTTTAGTAAACTGATACTACAAAAGAACAGATGTAGGGTTCGATCCCAACCGACGGGCTTCCGGATTCACCTAGCCTTAAATGGGTACTGGATTTTTTTTCTGGGAAGTAAAAAGCGGCATGGGCGTAATACCGACCACATTACCCCAAAATTCCATGTGCTGAAGGTCTGTAAAATTATGGTCACTAACACCATATGCCCTATACGCCATTTTGGCGTGACGGGGGCTCTTTACTATAACATTGTACTTCGCATAAAGTGTTAATTTCTGCGCAAGGGTTTCACAGAAAGTGACGTTGATGTTAACGATTTAGGAGACACCTTTGGGGAGAATCTTTGAACGTTTCTTCAATCTATCGGCCAGTCAATCACCTTGCTGAACTTGATGCTTCGCAGTACGTTTATAACTATCTACAATTAGGTCTTTGGTCTCCGAGTAGAAGTGTCATTGATCAAAAGAAATAGGCAGCCAAAGTAAATACAAGAGTATGGAGCTGCTCATCTTAGTGCTGTCGTACATTCTAGCGTCATGTTCCAGAAAATAAGCAATACGAGCACATTGGGCGATAGTTGACAGTGCACACGATAAGCGATATAATAGGTGTGGTTCAAGCTAGCAATCGACTTCACTGAAAAAAAAATAGGTCTTTGTAATCCACAGTGGAATTGTAAAACAGGTATTAATATGCGAGGAAGAAAGCTGATACTTCGTCTATAAACTATGTTGTCTATTTAAATAGCTGTTATCGTAATTTAATTATTGTGAGTATAATCCAATAAGCTATTGCAGCGCAATAATAACCTGCTAAGTCATGAGGCGATCGATTTCAGGTGTTTCTGGACTGGAAACGGTTCCGTCCCGGATGTGGAAATGGACACCTACCTCGTAGAATCAGCAAAATAAGAGCTCTGGGTCCTAGATGACATTCTATGGAATGTGACATTAGTTATTTGCATGTTTGTTATTTTTAGTAATCAACGCAAATCAACATAATAAGCAGTAATATCTTAGGTAGTGAACACACCGAAATTGAACTGTAGAAGTTAAAACCACTTTTACAAAAATGGCTCCATATGCATATAAAATTGATTTTTGTTGGCTTTTCATTCCCTCAATTTTTGAGTAGTGAGATCCAATGCCTGGTCATCTCAGATAAAAGCGAAAAACAGGAGGTTCCGCGTTCATTCTCTGCCCGTTAGGAACCATGACAGAAATTATTAAGAAAAGGTGGGTGAAGTACAGCTGCTTGACAGGGGCAAAAAGCTAATAAGAGATAATAACACTGCTCAATATCTCTGTTCATTTTCAAGGTCTCGCAGTGTTTCGAAGTTCTTGCATTTGAGCTGAAATAATCTTCAATGCTTTCACTAGCGAGTGGCCTCGGTGCGGTGTGTGAGGGAAAGTACTGGAGATGGGATCTGAGCCCTCTAGAGTTGCCTGGTTTTGCAATGAAGATGATTTGTCACTAAACTAAACTAAACTAAACTAAACTAAACTAAACTAAACTAAACTAAACTAAACTAAACTAAACTGTCTTTACAGCAATAAAGTAACATTATATAAATGTATTCATCACTACAAAACTATTACATCACAATGCACCGATAGACGTAAAACGCGTATATTACAACTTGAAAGAAGTCGCAGCAAAGCACAGTCAAATACAATAGTTAATGAATGCACGAAATGCAATCAAGATGCGATACATCAGATATTGCAAAGTAATAATTTACACTGCAATTGCGCGAGAGGTTCAATTACAATGGTAATACATAACACACACACAAAACACAAGTTTCCCAGTAACATGTTATGTGAAATACTACACACAATGGCAAAGTACAATCTAGTGAGAAGCTCTTTAGTCATCATGAAGACATTCTGACGCAGGTAGACTGTTCTAGAATGTTCCAGTTTGAGTCATTGCCAATGTGTACAATCCTCGCCGGTGGATAAACAACAAACACTTGTCTATTATGTACAATAAAACATTCACACACGCTTTTTGAGTAATAAAGCATGTCTCACTTTATATTAAGCTTTCAATTTATATACAGTCATCCCTCGCTACTTCATCGCGGCCTCAGTACATCGCGGATTGTTCAAAAATTAAAATTGAGGAATTAATATTTAAAAAAAAAAACCATTATTTTATGTATGTTATTTATACAATTAATATTTTATTTACATGTTTGAAAAATTCTTTAATGTTCTGATGATAACATATGCACTTATATGGTTTTTATATACACTTATTGATATTATACATACACAAAAAATGTACGTATGTTAAAAAATGAGAGGGTGGACACTACTTCGCGGTTTTTTTTCACTTATTGCGGCCGTTTGGTTCTGGTCCCTATTAACCGCGATAACTGAGGGACTTTACTGTACTCTCAAACGATTACTCAAATTTATCAGCCATAAAGCTCTCAGTTTTTACACTCTCAGTGAATACTCCAGTTGTTCAGTTAAAAAATCTCAGTATTTATGTTACAATTAAAAGTAAGTAAAGTACCCCGTCACGCCAAGTGGCGTATAGTGTATATGGTGTTAGTGACCATACATTTTACAGACCTTCAGCACATGATTTTTGGAGCAATGTGGTCGGTATTACGCCCGTGCCGCTTTACTTTCCCAGAAAAAAATCCAGTACCCATTTAAGGCTGGGTGAACCCGGAAACCGTCGGTCGGGATCGAACCCTACCTCTTGTCCTTTGTAGTCCAGTTCACTAACCACTGAGCTATCGCGTCTCCCATTTATGTACAAGAATTACTCTTATTTCTCAGTAACAAAACTACCAGTAACATTTCAATCCCATATCTTGAGTCTCCCGATGAGTTTTCTGAGGTGATGAGATGAATAGAGGCAACATGATCTTGCAGCCGTTGCGTAGTTACATGTAGCGATTTTCATTTGTATCTTCTCTCTCTCTCTCTCGCCCCCCCCCCCCCCCCACCTCTTAACGACAGAAAACAAGTCCCTGACCAAATATGGACCAGATCGCCCACATAGTATTTGCTGTTTGTTATATTGTCTGTGCTCATCTCCGACGGACAGACAATCAACTCAGCCACTGTCGTACTAGTATTGACAAAATATGAACACTAATGAAGTCTCCCGGAAAAAAAGTCGGTCAATATTTAAATAATGTAGTGTTTTTATAGAATCGTTTCCTTATTGGTGAGAGCAGAGGTGGAACAGTGGATGGGGAAGTGTGGGCTCTCACTGATCGACGCCTTCAGTGTTCACGCAGTCTTAAATTGGTACCGGAATTTTTTTTTTTTTTTTAAATAAAACGGCGTTGACGTAATGCTGACCACATGGTTGACGATTTGAAAAAAGTCGTTTTCTAACGCTACCATTTTCTCTGTTTACCACGGGCCGTAATAGATCATTTTCTTTTTCATGTTTCGTTAAACTTTGAAGTATAGCCAATACCTTGTGATCAAACATGATAATCATTTAGTTGTGGAGACAAATAAGTAGAAATCTGGCAGTCGGTTCACAAGCCTACGCTAGAATCAACAGTGACCGCTGTCACAGTTCTACGGCCTGGTTTTTGGCAGGAGCTGAATAAATATGCACTTGTGTGACAACCCGGAACTGATTTAGTGAGGTTAAAGGTTAATAGTAACACAACTATGTCACGTTACAATTTAAAATGTAAAATTCATAAATTTCACAGAATATTTACATTTCTGTACGATATCACAATGTTCAGTATTCCTTTATTGCTAGTCCAGATGACGTCACATTACTACAGAAAACCATGATCAGTTCGCTATTGAAGTCTATTCTTCCAACTGGTTCGATGACTTACGTCTTGCAGTTCCTCGTGGAGCAAAGGGCTATAATCACACTCGTCATTGGATCAGGTTCTGTATATCGTCTCTAAATGAGACCACTCCATTCTGCAGCCGTTGCTTCTGTATCGACGGTTCATCTCCAGTCTGTTCGGTTGTTCCAACTTCCTAGTGCCTTGCTGATTCCAGTTCATTTACGTCTTGTTATTTCGATACTGCATTTCTAATTGTGAAGGTCTCAACACTATATCCTAGTTGAGAGCGTGTCCATTTCCAACATACATTTGCTGAAGGGCTTCCAAACATCGTCCTTGTGCTCAGCTATCATTCTTACTGAGGCACAAGATTTTGATACATGTAGATATTTATATATATACATAATCATCATCACTGGCAATCAAACAGCGGCCATAGGAACTGGAAACCAATTGGGAATGTTTCAACAAATAAAACAGGGTGTTAGACAGGGTTGTGTGCTGGCACCAGATTTGTTTAATATTTATCATCATCATCATCATTGAGTGCCGTCTCCGTAACGAAGGTTGGCTACCATGGAGCGCCATCTGCTCTATCTCTTGCTTTGATGGTGCAGGTTGTCATCGGTTGATTTGTCCATCTTTTGATGTTACTCGTCCATGTTAATCTTGGTCTGCCTCTGCCTCTTTTACTTGTATTTTCCCCTCCAGGATTACTTCAGTAGGCTGTTGTGTCTTTTAACATGGCCCAAGAATCGCATTTGTCTTGTTCTAATTGTGTTCAGAAGTTCTCTTTTCATTTTTAGTTGTTTTAAGACTTCGTCGTTTGTTTTCTTTTCCTTCCATCCAATTCTACCTATTCTTCTATAAATCCACATTCGAAGGCTTCAATTCTCTGTTCTGTTTTCTTGTCTAATGTCCATGTTTGAGCACCATATAGGAATATTGAGAAGATGTAACATTTTGCTATTCTTAGTTTTAGCTTTGGTGTTATTTGTTTTGATATTAGTATGTCTTCATAACATTAAAATTACTTTTTGCCATTCCTATTCTTTGTTTATTTCAGTTGTACATTTTCCATCACTGCTTATAGTGATGTATAGTTAATATTTATAGTGAGATTATTTTAAGATCCATAAGGGACATGCTGAAATAAACAATTGGAGGTCAAAATGTAAATAATCTAAGGTATGCTGATGATACAATCTTAATCGCTAAGATTGAAAATGAGTTACAAGAAATGTTCGACATTATAGTGAAGAAAAGCAAAAATAAAGGACTCAGCCTTAATAGCAAAAAGACAGAGGTAATGGTAACAACAAAGAAAAAGACATCACCTTAGTGCAAAATAGAGACAAGTGGAACAATATTAAAAACAGGAAAATGAATTTAAATATTTGGGCTCAGACGGAAGATGTACAAAAGAGGTGAGATGCAGAATGGCTCAGGCAAAAGCAGCTTTCCCAAAAAATGAGGAAGATACTATGCAATCCATTTTTTACCATAAAAACAAGAAAAAGAGTTCTTAAATGTTATGTAGAGGCAGTCTTAACATATGGGTGCGAATCATGGGCAATAGGACAAGAGAGAAGAAAATCACTGGAGTCTGTAGAAATGTAGTTTTACAGAAGAATGTTGAGAGTACCATGGACAGCTAAGAAGAGTAATGAAGATGTTCTGAGAGAGGTCAAAGCAATAAGGGAGCTAATTTCCAATATTAGGAAGAAACAATCATCATTTTTTGACCATGTAATGAGAAGAGAACAACTGGAATATATTGTAACAACTGAAAAGATTGAGGGACGAAGAGATAGAGGGAAGCAAAGAGAAAAAATACCAGACAGCTTAAGAGAATGGCTTGGCAGAAGGTCAACAACAGAAATGATAAATAGCTGCCGAGATCGAAAGTTGTGGAGAGACATGATCACCTACGCCAGTAGGCCCGGTACTTGATGATGATGATAATTTTATTTATTTATATATATATATATATATACGCACATTCATACAAGGGGATTATATTGCACTTTATTGTTTGTGCTACATATAGGCCTCTATGTAGGCTTCTTTCTTTCAGCGTTCAAGTCTGTTGTTCATGCAAACTTGATTCTGTTATATTTCATGATGTAGGAGTAACAACATCTTGACACACAACGTAATCTAAACTAGATAATGTAGATTACATTTTCCAGACTAGATGACTTTCATTATCTTGGCTGAACAAGCCAGCCCATGTTGTTGGTCTACATTACACGCTGTGTTGATATAAGTGTATACATGGAGTTCACTGAAATTTTTCAACAGATATATAAGCTCATTATGACAGTAGAAAATCCTCATACGGACGCGTGTTCTAACCTTTAGAAAGAGCACGCCTGCTTTAACCAGCTCAAGAGCATAACACAAAAGCCATGGTAAGTGGTTCTCAGTCTGCTGTTGCATGGGCCCTTGGCTGTGACTCTAGAGATACAAGAGAGCACTTGGGGCGGCGTTTACTTGTGATCTCAATTTCGGATTTCATATCGGAATATACACATTACGTATAACAGTATCTTTCATATCGGAATATACACATTACGTATAACAGCCCCTTTCATATTGGAATATATACATTATGTATAACAGCCCTTTCATATAGGATTATATACATTACGTGTAACAGCCCCTTTCATATTGGAATATATACATTACGTATAACAGCCCCTTTCATATTGGAATATATACATTAAGCATTACAGCCCCTTTTATATTGGAATATATACATTACGTATAACAGCCCCTTTCATATTGGAATATATACATTACGTATAACAGCCCCTTTCATATTGGAATATATACATTACGTGTAACAGCCCCTTTCATATTGGAATATATACATTATGTATAACAGCCCCTTTCATATAGGATTATATACATTACGTATAACAGCTCCTTTCATATTGGAATAAATACATTACGTATAACATCCCCTTTCATATTGGAATATATACATTATGTATAACAGCCCCTTTCATATAGGAATATATACATTACATATAACAGCCCCTTTCCATTCGGAATATACACAAAGGGCCATATATGTTGTATTGACATTCTCGATTTCACCACAACTACATTTCTTCATCGTCCGCCATTAACAGGTTGTTAGATGGCACTGGCTTGTTTTAACATAAGATGTGACATTTTAGTTTTAGTTATTGACATTTGTCATTACTCATTTATTGAAGATACCATCAACCTATTCTCCTATTATGAAAAAAGAAAAACTGATATTTTGTGGAAATGGTGCCAATTTATGACATCAAACAAAAAATATGAAGATTCTAAGTTAATGTATTGCTGTTTATGATAGTTTTGTTCAATGAGAGTTCCTAAATGTTAGGTAGAGCCAGTTTTAACATGTGGATGTGAATCACGGACAATA